>OY748330.1:23955516-25303516 GCA_963556525.1 Cochlearia excelsa
TTCTTTATCCTCACATAACAATCATGTAACCAATTAGTTTACGAACCTCTACCATTACAGATTAGTTCATATGAATAATCATTTTGTTCCCTCTCTTAGGCTATTTAGAGAATAGCACAACTATTGGTTTTTACCTTCTCGGCTTCGGGAGAAAAGACAGCCTTCACTTCTTCAAATACAGCTTCAATGGGTTTAGCGGCATGAATCTGAATGTAGAAGTAGTACAATAAAAAAAACTCTGTTAAAGCTTACAAGTGTTGGACTTTAAAGCAAAACTAAACAAAGAGAAGAAGATTATATACCTTACGAACTTTCCCCTTGGCTTCGTAGTACTGAATCACTGGTAAGCTAGAGTCGAGGAACACCTTGAAACGCTTCCTTATTGTCTCTATATTGTCATCTTCTCTCCCCTTCAATTAATAGAAATGGAGTCAACAATCAATAAATGTATGTATGTAATGTAAAAATTAGAACAAGAGCCAAGACAGTATATAGAAACCTGGTTTCGGCCCAAAAGGCGCCTCTCCATCTCTTCCTCAGGACAATCAAAGAACAAGACAAACTTCGGTTCAATCTCAGTCTATCAAGATTTATACAAAACGCTTGTCATTAAGCCAAGGCTATTGCAAACAAAACATAAATAAAGATATGTTAAGAAACTTTGATGTACTTACGACTTTCTCAAATGCTGCTCGGTTCTCCTCGTTGCGAGGGAAACCGTCAATGAGGAACTTATCGTTCCCGTTTTCTTGAATTGCTTTCTGTAGAAGCTTGATCGTAACCTCGGAAGGCACAATCTTTCCTTCTTTGATCATATTCTGAATCATAGTTCTGCAAAATAAATTGTCAAAAAAAGACAAACTTGAATCGACACCAATATCAAACAACGCCAAGAAGGAAAATAACGAATGCGAAGCTAATAACTTCACGCTTTCAGCTTAGCATAACTTTCCACCAATGTCTGTTTTAAAAAATCAATACCGACCGGGAAGTTGAGTAAGGGGGCATACCCGTTTTCAGAACCGGATTTGATTTCGGCTCTAAGAAGGTCACCAGCACTAAGATGTGTGTAACCATAATGTTCGACGATATAGGCACACTGTGTACCTTTACCACTTCCTGGACCACCTGTTACAAGAAACACAAACACATAAAGATATATACAATTCGACATAAGACAACATCTCTAATGGATCATAAGGGAAGGGACAATGCAGCCTATTGAACGAAAAGCTACGGTCTTTGCAACAAAAAAAAGACATGGAAGAGGTAGAATAAGAACATACCAAGGACAAATATAACAGAGGGTTTCTTCCCATTAATAGCATCAATAGATCCCATTTTACAAATTTCAAATTGTGTCAAATTTTACCTGTGAGGGGGTAAGAAACAAATGAACATTAGTTAAGACATTTGATAAGTGATTGAGCTTATCATAGAATCAATAGATCAACAAGATTAAGACTATACTTATAAAAACTGTTAAAAAAATGAGAGCATAAGACCAATATTGAATAACAGACACAAGCTAGATCAGATTAGAGAGAACAAAAAGTTGAAAACTTTATTTGAAATTAAACAAACTTTAATTTGTTAACCAAATAAATGCAATTCTTTTAACAAATTTTAATTTTTTTTAAAAACATAGGAATCGATTAAATCAGGAGATCTAAGCGCAGATCTAAGTGTTTAGAACATGTAATAATCAACGTTGATAATCAGATCTGATGTAAGAAGAACAATGAACGATAAAAAAAAATAATAATAATGAATTTTGTTAATTTTTAAAAAAACAATTTTATCAGAATAATCGAGACAAACCCAATTCTGATAAGGTTTTCAAATTGTTAAATTTACAGACAAGATTAAGAAAAAAATGTAAAAGAAGACAACACTTTTTAAAAGAAAAGATCTAAAGCGAAACCTGAAGTTGAGGAAACGCGGAGAAATTGGTCTTACGTTGAAAAAAAAAAAAAAAGTGGTAATTGAGGAAAAAGGAGAGACATCAAATATATATATTTTGATACATTCCTTTATAATCATTCTTTAATACTCTGTTGTTACTTTATGCTTAAAGCACTTTTATTAATTTCCGTATAATAAGGGTTACGCTTTCAATGAATTAAACGTCTTAATTAAGTTGTGTTTAAATTCATAATCTTTTTTCTAATTTAAATTATTTTTTTTGGGAAGTGGCTTTGATCTAATGAACAATAAGTCCACATAAATAGGTAGCACCACCCATCCGGGATCGATTCCTCGCGTTTACGATAGCGTAGATTTGACTAATAGGTCGATCATTTGTAGCTCAAACGTTGACAAAAAAAATTATATTTTTTTTGAGAAGTGACATTGGTCTATTGGCATATATAAGTCAACATTAGGTATGTAATATCACCTCATTCGGATCGATTATCGGCGCCTACGAAAATGAAAATGTAGGATTGACTAATGGATTAGCCATTCCTGGCTCAATTGATCGATGACAAAAAAAAAAATTATAATTTAAAATATTTACTATATGTATAGAGATATGAATATTTTTTTATTACAAAGAGATATGAATATTGTTTTGCTAGAAAATTTAGATTCTAGTTATTTTAATACCGATCGAACGTTTCAAGCACAACTACCTCTAAACACATAAGCATTACTTCTAAAATACTCATAAAAATAAGGGAGAATCACAAAACTACACCATTTGAATTACATTTCACAAAACTACACCATTTCCAAAATACTTCACAAAACTACACCTAAACACTCAAAATTAAATCCAAATAAACTCTACCCAAACAATCCTACCCCCTTAATACTATACCCTAAACACTAATTAGCGAACCCAAATGAAAAAAATTAAATTTGGTAATTTTTTAAAGGTAAAATCAAGCTTTTAAAATTTTGAAAGGGTGTAAATATGTGAAAATATTAAATTAAGAGTATTTTGTGAAAAAAGGTTGAAAGGGTGTAGATTTGTGAATTCCTCTAAAAATAAATTCAATGACTTATATGTTAAAGCACCAAAAGAGGCTACACATGGACCTTGCGTACAATATTAATAGTGATAAATATGACTATATGATTATTCACGTGGAATTACAAAACTACTTATTTTGAATTTCATTTTATAAAACTACACATTCCAAAATTACACTTACAAATTAATAAATAAATTCAAATAAATTTTATTCACAACACCCTATATTTTTTTATTACTAAACAGTAAATACTAATTAATTAGTGAATTCAAACGAAAGGTTTTTATTTTGATTATTTTGTAAAGGCTAAATTAACAATTTAAAATTTGGAAAGAGTATATAATTTAGAGATAAAAAGATTTGAATTCGGTATAATTTTGTGAAAGATGGTGTGAAATAGTGTAATTTGTGAATTACTCATTAGTTTATGATATAAGTTAGGTTTATCACACTTTTTGCATTAGCCAAGTTATTCTTTTTTGTTACTATTAGGTTACCAAAGTTATTTACGATTTAACCTTAAACGTATATCCTTTGGTAAAAAAACCTTATAAATATATATAAGAAGATAAACTAAGACTTTCTTAAATTAAGTTATCAAATAAATCGGTATTGGTGTATTAATTCAAAACAATAACTATAGTATATGTGTATACAAAAAAAATGAATAACTATAAAACTAATGTAATTAAACAAAGGAGATTAGTTAATTAGTTAGTTGTGGGCATAAAAATCAAGATTATGAAGAATAGAGAGAAGCTTAGAGAGAGTAAGAGGTTTCTCTTGAAAATCATTAAGACCAGCTTCCATAAACTCTCTCTTGTCTCCTTCGTTGGATCTTGTTGTTACTCCTGCTATCTTGCTCTCTATTCCCATCTCTCTTAGTCTCTTTGTCGCCTTACATATTTTTAATATAAATACATTTAATTAATTTATATGGTTATCTTAAATTCCTTACAAAAATTATAAGCGTAATTATTCCCTCGTTTTTTTAATAGATATTTTATACTTTTCACACTTTTTAAGAAAACAAGTTAATTATACATCTTTTGTTGTGTTAAACAAATACTCTTAACTCTTTAACCAATAATAATTCAAATTTTTTAAGAAATTTTTCTGGAAACAAAATTTTTATTATATTCTATGTATTGAAAATACAAAAAAAAATCTATTATTTAAAAACAAAATAAAAAATCTAGAAAATCTATTAAAAACGGAGGGGTAGTAATTACTTCTTCAATCAATTTTTCTACAAAACATCAGTTAATTAATTTTTGTGAAGTTTTCTTTTCTTTTTTCAAATAATTAGTGAAAACATGTCTTCTTTCAATAGAGTAGAAGAAACAATAAACCCAATTTCATCGGTTAAAACTTAAAACCATATAAAAGTTTAATTCATATATATGGAGTCTTATTACAAAACCAAAATAAACTAGTTTCATTTAACTTATTTATGATGGGAAATTCTCAAAAATAAAAAAGGAAATAAAAAGTATGTTTCTTTATGTTATTGTTGAAATAAAAAGTATGTTTCTTTAGACAAATCCATGAGATTCCTTTATGTTAATAAATAAAAAAGGAATCTCATGGATTTGTCTATTAATTTTTTAACAAAAAAAATAAAAATAAAAAAGGAAATAAAATCAAATTAAAATCAAAAACTAGTCCATAATAAGTATGTTTCGACAAGAAAATATTGCTTTTGATATAGTTCTTCTTACAAAAGTATGTTTCTTTATGTTATTGTTGATTAGTCTTATAAGAAAAATTTAATTACATGACATTACGGAAATTTTAA
The DNA here is from genome assembly GCA_963556525.1 of Cochlearia excelsa. Taxonomy (NCBI): domain Eukaryota; kingdom Viridiplantae; phylum Streptophyta; class Magnoliopsida; order Brassicales; family Brassicaceae; genus Cochlearia; species Cochlearia excelsa. The sequence goes on from OY748330.1 coordinate 23,960,293, forward strand.
TGTATGATATTAAAATTATAAATAATTAATAAATACCTGAATACCGTTCATGATGGGCATTTCCATGTCCATAAGAATAAGATCATAGTTTCTACCGGAACTATAAACGTCGACGGCTTCTTTGCCGTTACAAACGACATCGTTTTGAATCCCAAGACGATCCAAAAGTTTGTGATGTATGCTTTGGTTTACAAAACTGTCATCAACTACCAAAGCAGTTAACTTTGACTCTGCCAAATTTGGAACTTCTTCATTACCTCTAGTCATCTTTTTTTTTAATAATTAGATTGAACTGTTGAATATTAAAATTATACAACAATGTGTGTTTTGATGAAACAAAGAGATTCGAACTATATTTAAAGAAGAAAAACATTGGGAAAGAATCAATATTTTAGCCCTAAAATAAAAACAGTATCTGATGGATTGTGTTTTGGATTCTGAAAAAAAATCTAGAAGGGTTTTGTATTTTTGGTAATAAATCACATGTATTTGCTTTTCTGTAGATGATTTTACATTTTTACGAGATTGCACCAGATCCTTTAATGTATCATACTTGCCTAGGTTTTAGATTTATATCGATCTCTTGAGATTTTAATTAGCTAAATCATACATATATATATATATATATATACCATGTGAGCAAATATGCGTAAATAGTAAATAATCATTTAACATTATAATTAGACCTAACTATATGGGATGTCAAAAAGAAAAGTTATAAATACAGTATATGGATGTTCTGCCAATACAAGATTTATTCTATCATATATTTAGCAAGAAATATTACATATTTTTTACTCAAATTTTGATTCAAACGTACTTAAGTTATTAGAAGAAAATATTTCTAAATATTATTATTATCTTTATATTAGATTTGACATTAGTTTTAACTTAAAAGTTTTGCAATGATATCACAAAATATTTTAAAATGTTGCAATGATATCACAAATATTATATGCATATTATTTTCTCTCCAAAGATCCTTATAAGTTTAACCTTAATAAAACTTTTAAACAGACAAATCCACAAACTTAACTTTTTGCAAGTTTGTACATATATTACATTTTTTGGTAACAATTGTACATATATATTACATTATTAAACATATCTTCACACAGTATTGAAGAAAACGTAGATTTTTATGTTCATACATATTTTTTTTTATTCCCTTCACAAAAGATTTCTAAAGAGGTTGTGGTCGTGACTGAACAATGTAAACGTCTTCACTAACCAAACAACCTTCCACGTCTTGTGCACATCCAAAGTTCCTTTCCAAGAACAAACCAACCGAACCAAGTCTTTGTCCCAGTTTCTGTCTAAACACTGAGTCAACGGTTAGCCGTTTCTTGCTATAGTCAACGGTCAAACGAACATACTTTCCATCAGCAGGACCTGTTCCCGTCACAAGAAGCTCTTCGCTGAAGTTAGCGAAAGCTAAAGTTCGAACAATCCCATCGAGTTTACCCGAAGCGAGTCTCCACGGTGTTCCTCGTGTCCCCGAAGCTAAAGTCTCTCCTAAACCGGGAGCTATCTCGGCTTCTACTAAGTTACTGTCTGGATCCGCGGGACTCACAGTGTGCAGGACGAAAGATAAGTCCGGCGAAAGCATTTCTTGTACTAGAACCGCCATTGATGCTTCTCTTTGAGAGACACCAGCGGCTCTCCGGCTTAGAACAGCTCGTCTCGTGTATAGAGAAGCCCAAACTTGACACACCGAATTCGAAAACACTAATGGATCAGATGGGCTCACGTTGGGGATCGATTCGTAGAGTCCTGCCGCTGACATTCCGGCTAAGTCCTCGACATTAGCACTTGAACGAACAATGAGACGAGCGTCTTTAGGAAACGATTCGCTTATGGTGTTGATTGTTTCCTTAGGCACTTGCAGTGATTTCATCACTTGATGGATCTGATCACATACGCCGTCTAGCTCACCGCCTTCGGGTCTGGCTGTTTCTAACTTTTCTAGCAAAGACGTAAACTTTTCCTCTGAGTTGCTTTGCTTTACAGCTAGTTCCATGGATCCGAACGGTATGACAACTCCTGTTGGAACCTTAAATGATGCAGGAACTCCATGTTCGCTGTCAGCTACACATTCATTATAAACCATATACTAAGTGACTTATAAAGAAATAACATTTGGTTTCTATCAAGTTTAGTCCCTTTAAGACATTAAAAATCTGTTTACCTCGGATAGAGGCTGCTGATAAAGATGCAAGAAGACCACAAGCAGCAGCTTTTGAACCAGAGGTTGATGCATCTGAATCAGCAAGTGCTATGATTCCTCCACTAGGGATATTCTGTGGTTGAAAGTTTCACATCAGTATGGGATCTCAATGTGAAATGTAAGGCGGAAGTGCAGAGTAACCAAAAGATTACCTTGGATGAGTAAAGGAGGGTATCAGAAGACGAGGAAACAGTCTTTGACTCTTCTTTGTCGAGAGATGAACTTTTCTTGTCTTTCTTTTTGTTCGTAACGGATTTTGAAGTACGGCTTCTATTTTCAGTTGAAAGTATCAGATTCACATGGCTTGGGGATGCTTCCAACCTGTACTAAGGTTCATTATCAGAAACATCTAATAGAAAGAACAATGTGTAAAAGGCATGAGCTTTCTTGTTTACGAGAGGTTGTAAAGATTCAAAAAATTTACAATGCCAGGAGCCCGGGATAAGTTACCTCACATATTTTCCCACAAGTCGCCGTATATCAGCCACCTTATCATCGTCATCACAAGTCACAAATACAATTTTCTCCTGTGGAAAATTATGTGGAATGGAGAGTTTCAACGATGCAACTCATTAGTAAAAGAAATAAAGAAGTGAAATCAAGGGAAAGGATTATTGCCTGCCGCGCTCTAACGCCAAGGTGAGACAAGTGAGGCAATTCCTGGAGAAGCATGACTCCAGCTATGTTCCCATTAGCAGCACTTACCTGACAAAGCATGTTACAAGGTATTCTTTAGTATGATGTTGCGAATTACGAGAATGTTGAATTTAGGAGAATAAAACCTCTTCATCGCCATCAGCTTTGTTGACTAATAGAATAACAGGGCCACCACCAGTTGATGGTAATGATCCCGGCACAATGCTCTCAACCTACGGTCACAAAAGGCAAATAAAAATTTGCAAATGTGAATTATCATCTATGTTGAAAAATTCAGCCACACATGTGATGCAGTAACACCCAATCTAGAACCTAAAAACAGTAATTATTCCATCACCGTATTACGAATTAAGAGTGATTTGCATATATCAGCAAAAGTCTACTTTTGAAGAGCTAACATATATCATTGTTTAGACAGGAAATTCTTATAGCACTGAAATCACTCATCATGACTTTTACAAATTAGGAATTGAAATCTCAGCTATGTAATTATTTTCCTTCTCCACGTACCTGAACTAATGTCCCAGAAGTGGATCCAGGTACAATGACGTCCCATCCCTCGGAACCAAGTGAGTTTCTTACAGCTTTAAGAAGAACAGTGCAGAGCTTTGAAATCTGAAAAATTATGCTGCAAGGTAGAACCACATATACATACAGTCAGAGAATAATACATAATGAGCACGAATTTTGAGTAAAATAAGAAAGAAAAAAATCTCCAAACATGCCCAAAATGATTTTGATGAGGTTACTTGTACAACTTAAGCTAGTACTAGGAAGTAAAGGCCTGACTTACCCAGCACGAATCTCGGCTTCTGTATAGGTTTTGACACTATTCTCTGGAATTCCTAGAGCTCTTCCTAAAATCTGAAATGAAACGGACGCTTTATTTAGTTTAGCAGCATAGTGGATAGTTTGGTCCCGTATGTCCATTTTTGGTGGACAAAACCAATTTAACCTACAATAGAAGTTGCATCGCAAATTTCAAAATGTAAGACATGGGATAATATGTACCTCCACATTAGAAGGAAATATTTGAAGAAGTAAATCAGAATATTCTGCTGTTAATCTCCGAGCTCGGTCAAGAGTTGCTTTTAGCCTCATAGCCCAAATGGTTTTCCCATCCTCTCCCCCTTCATGGAAAGGAACATTTTTCAGCTTATAACTATAGCTTGCCACGTAGCCTCATATGTCAGTTACATTACAGTGTCAAAATAAGTGAGAGAATAAAATAACCTTCTTCTTCAAGTAGTTCTTTTTCTCGCCAAGCGAGGAGTTCATTTTTAATGGCTAAGCATTCTTCTTGCTTCCAACCAGATAGACCTACTTGGTGAACACCCAAAACCAAAGCATCTAGTGGATCACTCCACGAGGCAACATTTCTTGATTCCACGTCTTTTGCCAGTTGAGCAGCTCCACCCATAGTTTCAAGAGCATTTAGGAATCTACTCAATGATTGAAAATACATGAGGCAGAGAAATATAGCTGCATCTAAATAATGTCCACAAGAAGTTATTTTCCAAAAAGCAATCAAAATCTTAAACACACCTGCTTAGTAGAATAAAAAAGTAGTCCTCAAGGCCAATCTCACATAGGCGCCACTAAAAAAAGAGCAACCATATAAATTAATAGACTGCTGCATGATAATGCTGAAATGTCTAAGAAAACTCACCTTCTGCCGCATCGCAATGGCAGCATCAGGAGCATCATTTCGCAAGCCGCTATTAAGCTCCTTAATGATTGTTTCTCTTAGAGAAGCCAGAGAATGCATGGTTTTAATCAACTCCGCAACAATGCTTGATTCTTCCGATTCGTCAAGGTGCTGGAAATATGAATTTTGCAGTCAGTCTCATGAAGAATAAGAAACTTTGAAATGATTGTGTTTTATATGTGTAATCATCAGATGATATGATAGTGTTATAACATATCACAATAATATCTCCTTTGCGGCATTTCTTTTAGTATATCCCCCTTAAGGATTGGTTTTCATTTCTCAGAAAGGATGAATACTAACTTGAAGTGCATCTTAACGCTGGCTAATAATTTATGTACTCTAATATAGTTGTGTCTAGGTATACCACTAAACCTTTTAATAAGATCATGCAAGAAAACCCAATAAAATATTACATTCAGACCAAACCTTTTCCAGCAACAAATCACAAGAAAAAGAAAAGTGAGTGCTTACCTTTTTACATTCAAAAAACAATTTGAGAGCAGACAGACCTCTATCATCCATAGAGATTTTCATAGATTCAAGTTGTTCGGTGAGGCTGCAAAAAGATACAAGAGCTAATAAGGAATACAAGACATGGGACTATCTTATGACAAGTAAATTTAGTACCTCCCAGCATTAAAAAAATCCTTAAGCTCATTATGGAATATTTTGAATTGCTCCACAAAATCTCCACTGTATTTTCCAGGTGTCTCAGTAATTCTTTCAAGCATTGCTTCTGTTGCGATTAGATCTTCTGGACCGGCACATCGGTGAAGCTTATTTTGTATGGTATGTTTGATTTCTTGCTGGAAAAAATGTGGGTTACACGAATACTCTTGACAGTAACTAATTTAGCGAGAAAACGGCTAAAGAGAGCGTATTACCTTGAGATCATGAGGAATATCATTGCGATGGGCTATGTCCCTAATTCTAGTTAGAGGGACAGATGCAGTGAACTCTGCCTTGAAAGAAGGCAAACATGGATGGATTTTCCGAGAAACAAGCACTTCCTACCAAATAAAAGCATATCCAACTTAGAGAAGCTGCTACGTAAAGTTCAGCTAGCGTTATTTGAGAGAGAGAGAAGACACTGAAAGCAGAGAATTTTAAGATGGTAATAGTTGAAAAAATGTGTCACCTCTGCTGTAGCATCTTTCTTGCTGCAAATGTTCTCCAGCTCACGGAATATAAGCCTGGAAATCTCAGCGTGACGGTTTGGACGGTGATGCCCTCCATCTTCAAAGCAAGGAATCTGACCCGTGTTTATCCACTGCACAAGAAGCCACAAAACAACAACAAAAGAAAACACAAGTTCAAATGTCAGAAAAATGAGAAAACATAGATTATGTTTTAATTAACAAAAGAGGCAACCTTCAGATAAATCGCAGAGTATATAAGCGCCTTCAAGCGTTCCTCTCTCCCAGTACTTCCAACCACAAGCTCGCGCACCATTTCAAGCTTTCGACACACAAGAAACACATCAACACACAACAAAGAGACGTTTCCAAAAAGCGAATGAAACACACCTATGATACACACATCCATCCATAAAGATTACCTTTCTCCACCAGTTCTTAGAGTTACGATCACCTTCTACCATCTTAAGAGCTGAACCTTCAAGACCATTTATATCCCAATTCCTCCCAACTTGTCTATCGCTATGCTCATTGGATCTCATGAAGGAAGCATCCTTGCCTTGCCATTGCCCTGCCAATGTTCTCTTCTGTAGCTTCCCACCATTCTCACTACCCACTTCTCTTTCGTCACCGACATCGCCACCACCAGAAACACTAACAACATCCAGAGGGAAATCAAGGGTTTCTTCTCCGGTGGAATCCCAATGACAGACGACGGAGTAGCTTCCAGAATCGGGAAGCTTAAGGAATCGGTTATCACCTGATTCCCACGAGAGAGAGCCGTCGCTGTGTACAATGACGAACTTATACTCGAGAATCTGATCTCCGTTAAGCTCAATCTCAGAGACCCAGCCATTCTCGGTCCAAGTAAGAGGCGATTTCTTCTTCCATGATCCGATCTCTTTAGCTGATCCGAACATAGCGACTTGCTCTCCGAAGTTGACTTGGTGATTTAGCCTCACATTCAACTTCACCTTCGTTATCGATGAATCCTTCTTCTTCTTCCTATGCTGGTCCTCTCTGTGTCAAAATCAGATTTCGAATTTCAACAAAATTGAAAACAGAAATTAGAGCCGATTTCGAAGAAGAAGAAGAAGAAGAAGCTTTTACATGGTGGAAGAACTCGAAGAAGAAGCGCGAGGGAGGAGAGAAGAGGAGTTTCTGAGTGTATTAGATCGGGGAAGAAGACGAACACTGCGAGTGAAGTTAACGAGACTGGGAAGAGAAGAGTTCCTCGTGGTGAAAGGAGAGCTGCAACAATGGCTTCCTCCTCCTACGATCTCCATTGATACGGCGATAAGAGGTTTTTTTGTCAGTCTTCAAGTGACTATGGAGGAGGAGGAGTTTCGCTATTTGATTTTTCAATTTGGGAAATAGCCAAAAACATGTCCATAAAATATCTTCATTCATTGGAAATATAATTTTTAGAGGTATTCACAAAACTATGTCATTTCAACTTATCCTTCGTAAAACTATACATAATTTGATTTTTTCACATATTTACATTTTTTCAAAATTTTAAAAGTTTAATTTACTTTAAAAAAATTATCAAAATTAAAATCTTTTCATTTGGATTCGCTAATTAGTGTTTAGGTATAGTATTAAGGGGTAGAATTGTATGGTAGGTTTATCTGAATTTAATTTTGAGTATTTAAGCGTAGTTTTGTGAAGTATTTTTCAAAAGATATAGTTTTGTGAAATATAATTCAAATCGTGTAGTTTTGTAATTCTCTCTAATTTTAACAATTTTTAAAAATAAATTATTTTAACCGATGTGGGCTTTTTAATATATGTGATTTAGTGGGCTTTAAGATAGAGGAGAGGGTAAAACAATTTTATTTTAATTTTAATAATCACATAATAATATGGAGAATTACAAAACTACACTATTTGAAATACATTTCACAAAACTATATCATTTCAAAATTACTTGAGGAATTCACAAACTATACAATTTCTTTCTTTCATTTACAAAACTCTACCTAATTCAATTTTTTCACATATTACTTTTTCAAAATTTTAAAAGCTTGATTTACCATTTAAAAAATTATCAAAATTAAAATCTTTTCAATTGGGTTCGCTAATTAGTGTTTAAGGTATAGTATTAAGGGGGTAGGATTGTGTGGGAATGGTTTATTTAGATTTAATTTTGAGTGTTTATGTGTAGTTTTGTGAAATATTTTTGAAATGATGTAGTTTTGTGAAATGTAATTCAAATGGTGTAGTTTTGTAATTCTCCCAAATTACTTCACAAAACTACACCTAAACATTCAAAATTAAATTCAAATAAACCCTATCCACACAATCATATCTTTTTAATAATATACCATAAACACTAATTAGCGAACTCAAATGAAAAGATTTTAATTTTGGTAATTTTTTAAAAGATAAATCAAGCTTTTAAAATTTTAAAAGGGTATAAATATATAAAAAATTGAATTATGTAGAATTTTGTAAAGGAAATGAAGAATGGATGTAGTTTTGTGAATTACTCAAATAATATGACGTGTATATATGCATTTTCATTTTTAGCATATATTTCTATTATGTCACGTTTTATTATTTTCAATTTCTTCATTTGATATTTGTGAAGTTAGAATCGTTGACTCCAACTCTTAATAGGATAATGGTGTTTGAAAAGTAAAACATATTATACACTATTGATCCCAAACACGATTTTTGTCACGGAAATAACCTTACATTTTTTATAAATAGAGCCTAGCTTATTAATAGGAGAGAAATTCACAAAACTACACTCTTTCATCCTTTTCTTCACAAAACTACACTTAATTTAATATTTTCATAAAACTACAACCTTTCAAAATTTTAAAAGCTCGATTTACCCTTTTAAAAATTACCAAAATTAAAATATTTTCATTTGGATTCGTTAATTAGTGTTTAGGGTATAGTATTAAGGGGGTAGAATTGTGTAGGTAGGGTTTATATGGATTTAATTTTGAGTGTTTAAATGTAGTTTTATGAAATATTTTTGAAATAGTGTAGTTTTATGAAATGTAATTCAAATGGTGTAGTTTTGTGATTCTCAAGTAATTGGATATAATTTACTTAACATGTGTAAACACGTTATATCCGTCGTGCGATATTTCAACAGTAACTTAATACACAACTAATATTCAATTTTGAATTTGCATGTGCTGTTTTCAAACCACAAATAAAATACTATATTCTTTTTAATGAACCAAAAAATATCTTCAGCTATCTGTATGGTAAACAATTTCACGAACTTACTATTCAACAATACACAAAGGTCAATAATGTATATATATTTAAAAGGATCAATTAAATATATGGACATGAATAATCTTAAAATTAGGTGCCATCTTTTTATTTAGGTGGAAGGAAAGAAAATATTTTTTTTAACCATTATACCCCTGTTTTTTTTCAATGCAAATGTTATCGAATATTTTTGTTGTTATCGCAAACTTATATTATAGTTTTAAATCAAATAAATATCAATATTTAATTGAGCTATTATTATAATATATAAGTTAGACAATATCTATTATACGATAATTGAGTTATCAATAAAAAAAATTGTGATAACAAAAGAAATATCGCGATAACAAAAAGAATATCGCGATAACAAAAAGAATATCGCGATAACAAAAAGAATATCGTGATAACAAAAAGAATATTGTGATAACAAAAAAACTATCGCGAAAACAAAATAAAATAATGCGATAACAAAAACATATCACGATTACAAGAGAGATATCTGACTGAAAGAGACTCAAAAGAGATCCGCCCAAAAAAAAAGATTCGATCGAGAAACATCCGTCCGAGAGATATCGAAAGATATTCGACCGAGAGATCGAAAGAGATTCAATCAAGAAAGATTCGACCGAAAAAGAAATTGACCGGGAGATAGATCCAAGAGAAAAATAAAGATCAAAGAGAGATAAAGAGATATATCCAAAATTGAAAAAAAAATCCATGAAAGGAAGAGACAAAACCAAGAGAGTAAAAGCAAGAGAAATTGAGAAAGGAGAGGAAATTGAGAAAGAAGAAAAGAAGGATAAAAAAATATTTGTTTTCATGAATAATATTATCTTATTCACTCTCTCTCCTATCACCTAATTTTCAAATTATCCATGTCCTTTTGTTATAATTATCCTATTTAAAACATGTACAAAAATTTATAATGGACAATTTTGCACACAAACTACGACGTCTTTAAACACTAATTAATTAATCACTGAGACAAGATACTTCCACACAACATAAATAATTTAGTAAATTAATTTTAAAATCATTTACATTAATTGTAGATTTGATTTTGTTTGGTAACTGCATCCCAACGCACATACAATAATTGTCTAGTAGTGAGCATATATGGTTGTAGCCTTTTTAAGATATGGACCCATAAACTATACAAAATTGATAATTTGCAATAATTTTGTATAAATAACGTGACAGCAACTGATATTCCCATAGAAAAAATAAAGATATCAAATAAAGAAATTGGTTAAACCACAAAAAATGCACAACAGTTTGATCCATAAACTGATTATTTTCAAAAAAAACTTAATTAGGGACATAAATTGAGCTTTTTTATGATTAAAATTATCTTAGGCTGAACCTCAAACTAATTTATGATATTAGTAGAAAATCGAGTTTGTAAAACACTAATATGGATGACTATTAAAATAAATTAAACCATGAATCTCTATGGTATATGAGAGTTTATGATAAGTATCTCTAAATTAAAACCACATTTGCTAGATTAGAAACATTTATTTGACTTGTAACACAACACAGCGTTCATAAATTAAACAATATAAACGGAGCAATAATTTGTGAGAAAATATTCAAATTATATGCCAGCAAATTTGTATGCGGACAAGGTTATTTAATGGTCCGATTATATTGTTCATATTAAACAAAGTTAATATTTAATTCAGTACCAAGAGATTCACAACACGTTGAGATGCCATATATCTCTAATAAGAGAGGAGAATCATATTATTCTAATGTGATAATTTTAAGATATTTCGAGGATAATAATAATACAATATTAGCAAGGAAGAGAAGACTTGTGGAAGTTATGACTTTATTGGGCATATATATATTGTATATTTTGATTATTCAACTAAGGAGACGCCACATAAAGCACCAAAGAAACGTTTGTTGACCAATGACTTGTGACTAAGCAGCATGTGAACATAATAAGAGACGTGTAATTATCTCATTGGCCGCAAAAAATAATACATATTATCTTTGTACTTCTTTCTTCTATATAAAGAAGTAAACACACACAAGTCGTTAGAGATAAAAAAAAAGAAGTAAACATATTACCAAAAAAAAAAGAAGTAAACACACACAAGTCGTTAGAGAAGTGCTAACACTTTTAAATCTGAGTTGCTCACAAAAATCTTAAGTATATGGCCGGAGGAGGATTTGCGACGGCGTCGGCGAACGGCGTTGAGTTTGAGGCGAAGATAACTCCAATAGTTATCATATCTTGCATCATGGCTGCGACCGGTGGTCTCATGTTCGGTTATGACGTTGGTGTCTCCGGTATGGTCCTATATGATCTTTTTATATTATAAAATAGAAACAAAAATAATTAATTAGTCTTATTAATGTTACATAATTTTTCTTATAGTGCAAGTTTTCACATAATGAGTTTTTTTAAGGACTTTGTTTTCGGTTCTCACGAATCTCACCAACCACCAAAAAAAGATTCTTTGGTAGAAAAATTTCACCTAACATGTAGAAAATTAGGAGAAAATGTATAATCAAAATGATCATTCTTCATTAGCTCGGTTTATAAAATAATCTAAAATTTTATAAAATTTACTTTTAAAAGTTTGGCAACTAGTGATCTATACCTAGCTAGGCGTCTTTTTAAAAATAGTATAGTGAAATAATGTGATAGAGATTATGTACGTTCAAGAAATTATAATTTTTTTGTTTATCGAAAGAGAAGAAATTAGAATGATTATTAAACAATAGGAAGAAATAAACTATATTCGAATATGTTTCTTGTTTTTCTCCGTAAGTCAAATTAAAACTCCAAACAAATTAAAATTACCTAAACATATTTTCAAATTATATATATATATATATAAATAATTTTCAACACCATTATGGCAACGCAGGTGGAGTAACATCGATGCCGGACTTTCTAAAAAAGTTTTTCCCGGTGGTTCACCGTCGTGTCGAAGCCGGAGCCGACAAAAACAGCAACTACTGCAAATACGACAACCAAGGACTACAACTTTTCACATCATCACTCTACTTAGCCGGTCTAACCGCGACGTTCTTCGCCTCGTACACGACTAGAACGTTAGGACGTAGACCAACTATGCTTATAGCCGGAGTTTTCTTCATCATAGGTGTGATTTTGAACACGGCGGCTCAAAACTTAGCCATGCTTATAGCTGGTCGGATATTTCTAGGTTGTGGTGTTGGGTTTGCGAATCAGGCAGTGCCTTTGTTCTTGTCGGAGATTGCACCGACTAGGATAAGAGGTGGTCTTAATATTCTGTTTCAGCTTAATGTTACTATTGGGATTCTCTTTGCTAATCTTGTCAACTATGGGACTGCCAAGTAAATATCTCTTTTCTCTCCTCATTTTTTTGTTTCTTATTTTTTTTTATTTTTTTTGATGGAATATTGGAATTAAAATGTGTCAAAAATGAACTTAGGGCTTAAGTTTTTATGGGAAATTTGTGAAATACCACCAAAAAGGTTTGTCTCAGAAATATATAGAAACATTTTAGAGGTTAGTTTCTAAATGAGTAAGGTTTAGTTTTACATGTTTGAAGTTTACTTTTGAAGTTTTTATGCTAATTTAAATTTTGTGATATTTTTAAAATAGTATTTAATATAAAAACTTAAGAAGTAATACTTTTGATAATAAAATAAAAGTCTTACATAAGTCTACATCACATCATCTTTTCTGTTTATATAAGTCTTATATGAGTCTACTTTCTAATAAAGTATTCAAAAAATTCCTTATAAAACTGTTTTGGTCAAACTTTCTGGCTGTCCGGGTCCAAATTTTGCAATATTGCTTTTATTTTTATTTATTAAAAAACAACTTTTCTCCATATTCAGTTACCATAAAAAAAAGAAAGTCTCCATATTCAGTTACCATAAAAAACAACTTTTCTCCATATTCAGTTACCATAAAAAACAACTTTTTCTCCATAAGAGTTAGATTAATATAACGAAACTCTATCCACATGTCTACGTCGGTCTTATATAAGCATAAGAGTATAATGTATATACTATACGTTGTCCTTAGAAATTAGAATGATCTGTCACTAATTAAAATTAATGGGCTTCATTTAGGCCCATTACTGAATAAATATAGGCCCAATAAAAATAATTAAATTTAAATTTAATCTGAATTTTGCAGGATAAGCGGAGGATGGGGATGGAGACTGTCGCTAGGTTTAGCCGGAGTTCCGGCGCTTCTTTTGACGGTGGGAGCTTTATTCGTGACGGAGACGCCGAACAGTCTCGTAGAGAGAGGTCGTCTAGACGAAGGCAAAGCCGTTCTCCGTCGTATCAGAGGAACCGATAACGTGGAGCCGGAATTCGCAGATCTCTTGGAAGCGAGCCGTCTTGCTAAAGAAGTAAAACATCCTTTTAGAAACCTTCTTCAACGGAGGAATCGTCCTCAGCTCGTCATCGCCGTCGCTTTACAGGTTAGTTACGAACTTTTCTCTAATCTTTCTCTTCCATGTTATAGGGAAGGGTAATTTGGGTATAATAAATATTACTTGAAAAAATAGGATGGTGATAGTGTAATTACAAAATGAAATTGAATTTTACATTGATTTATTCTATTTTTTGGAGTTAAAATAGTGTTGTGAATTTTAAAAAAATGGATTAATGTAGCAAATTACTTTATTTGGAAAATGAAAATGAGTTATGAAGTTATTTCAATTTTTTACTCTATGAAATAAATGTTATTCCAAAATAGAGTGTAAAATTTTCTGTAAATTTTGGGCAATGAGACAAATTCAAAAATTCTATAGCTGGTGTAACTATTTTTTTTAACACAAATTACATCATCATTCGAAGTAAAAAAACTGTGTAATTATCTGATCAAAAAATTGATAAACACAAATTAATTTTAATTTTTTTAAAAAAATCTAACTTCTTTTTGTATGATTTTACATTTTCAACCACAGATATTCCAACAATGCACAGGAATAAACGCCATAATGTTCTACGCGCCTGTTCTTTTCAGCACACTAGGCTTCGGCAGCGACGCCGCTCTCTACTCAGCGGTCGTCACAGGCGCTGTCAACGTCCTCTCCACCGTAGTCTCTATCTACTCCGTCGACAAAGTAGGCCGCCGCGTCCTCCTCCTCGAGGCCGGAGTACAAATGTTCTTCTCCCAAGTGGCTATCGCCGTCATCCTCGGCCTCAAAGTCAAAGACCACTCCGAAACCCTCTCCAAGGGCTTTGCGATCTTAGTCGTGGTGTTGATTTGCACTTACGTGGCTGCTTTCGCGTGGTCGTGGGGACCACTCGGATGGCTTATACCTAGCGAGACTTTCCCTTTGGAGACACGGTCAGCGGGGCAGAGCGTGACGGTTTGCGTAAACTTGCTGTTTACTTTCGTCATCGCTCAGGCTTTCCTTTCGATGCTTTGTCATTTCAAGTTTGGGATATTTTTATTTTTTTCGTCGTGGGTGTTGGTTATGTCTTTGTTTGTTATGTTCTTGCTTCCGGAGACGAAGAATGTTCCTATCGAGGAAATGACGGAGAGAGTGTGGAAGAGGCATTGGTTCTGGGCTAGGTTTATGGATGATGTCGACGACCAAATGTTTGTGACCGATAAGAAGAGTAGTAACGGTAAATCTAACGGCTTTGATCCGTCGACGCGGATTTAGATCTGTTTTAAGACTTGAGACCAAAGTAGAAAGCAGAAGAGAGACTTTGAGAAAAGAAGTTGTTTCTGTAAAGGAAAAAGGCAGTTTTATCATACATTCTATACTTTAAAACTATGTTTGTCTATAGGGGTTCTTGTTATTTTCAAACTAAACTTTATAAAAGTATGTAATATAAGTTTTTATGTTTTCTTTTTTCTCATGTATTGATTTTTTAAATGATTTAAAGTGTAGAGATGCTTTGTCAAAAACAAAACAAAAAGGTGTGTGTGTGTGTGTAACTATTTATAGTAGTTTGAGTTCTATGCATATAACTTAGGATTGTGATATAAAAACAACACAGATAGTTTCATCATTTTATTGATAACAAAACAAAAAGTAGCCATTACAACAAAAGCATCAACAACTTCTTCTTATTACAAACTCGTCAAACATTTCGTGTTCGAAACGAATCGATGACAAATAAGTAGATTATATATATCTCTAGGCAGAGACAATGTTGGTGACAGAGACTTTAACCATCTCAGCTTCAAAGACAATAGCATCATTCACTTTATATCCTTTCGACGCATCGTTTAGTTCTGTAAACAATATGATATTGTTCACTCCCACACCGTAACCGCTTCGAATCGGGTACCATGCTGCAGCTGCAAGATCATAATACCACAAAGAAAGTAAAATCAACTTATCAAAATAATTTCATTTACTTATAATTATGAAAAAAAGTTAAAAACAATTACTACATTTTTCGAGTTTAGTTTTTTTCTTACAATAGAGTTGTTTGTGGTTGGAAGTTCGTTGATTTTTTAACCGCAGATTAACGGCTCCCCAAGTGTTAGTAGCGACTGCGTTTGGCTTAAAGCCTTGAGCATATAGGAAGAGTGGAAGTGCATGTGGTCTTCCTCCTCCATCTCCTTTAGGATTAAATCCTAATTTCCTGTTTAAAACAACATTAACAAAATAATAATTCATTATTACCATTATAGAAACAAACCAATATGTAATAACATTTGCAAACGTTTTAACACGAGGCCTTTTGGGGTGATACTCAATAGCATAAGCCGTGGAGGTTTTAGGGCACAGAGCGGACAATATCACACTAACGAAGGGTTAGACTCAAAAAGTAACAGACCGAGGGTGGATCCCTGTGGCGGGTTGGGGTCTTTACAAAAACATTACCCATATATGATTCGAGAAAAAAAATACTAACCAGTATCTGTCTCCAACGAGGAAATCGTCAGAGTAATAAAATTTATCTTCCAAGTTAGAGAAATGAAGAATCTTCCAAGTGAAAACATTGTCTGGAGGATTTGATATGAATGTGACTTTCTCTTGTAATTGTGCAGGAGACCATAGAAATATCTCAGCACCAAAAGAAGCAGTGTCTTGCACAATGTAACCTTCGTTTGTGTTGTGGAATGTTGTAAGAGGAATCAATTGTCCAAATCCCCACTCTTTTTTCGAATTATCGAATTTTTTCATAGAACCATCTGCAACCACCACAATTTAATTGTTACTTTTTTTTAATTATAACTCGTGGTTATTCATCATCCTTAAAGTTTGGCTATGAATTGTGTTATAAGTTATCATAATCCTACTTTATATAGGATTTATTGCAACACTTAAATATTTATCTGTAAATAAGTAGAAACCAATCTTAATAAAGACAATTCCAAAAATACTATTTTAAAGATTGTCCTGAAATTTTATTATAATTTATACTTGTTTTGGCCAAAACTACTAGTAATTTTGAAAGTTTATAAAGATGGTTTACAACTTTCAAAATTACTAGTAATTTTACTTTCAGAATTAGTTTTGAAAGTAATTCTGAAAATCATAAAGATAGTTTACAAATTTCAAAATTAAATTCGTAAAACTAAACTATATCCTCTTCAAAATCAAATATTAACACACTAAATGTCTAAATACTAGTAAACCGTAAGAAGAAATCATTTAAATTTATATTGTTAAACCTCAAGACTATTTTTTGATAATATAAAAGCCCACAAGTAAATGTAATATTAAAACACAATATGAATCTAACATTTAAAGTTACCTGTTACGGTCAAATACTTGTATTGCTTTGCATTGTAGACAAAGAGTTTGAGATCAACGTTGACTTCCCAACCACTTGGAAGAGATTGTGTCTCTTCGATTCTCAAGTACAATGAAATATGACCACTCCCACCATCTTTAGCATTACCATTCACGTACAAAACCAATCTCCTAATAATTTTATTTTTCATCAATTTTTAACAAATAAATAAAAATAGATGAATAAATAAATAAATTATTTTTAAAAAAATAAACAAAGAGTGTAATAATAAGATGTTTGACCATTTATAACCAGAAGACTCAAAAACAGATGATTCATAAGGTTCGCCTCTGTCTTTAATAACAGAGAAGCTTGTTATTGTCACTATCTTACTTGCTGGTCTCTCTTCTCTCAACACACTTGTCACTCCTTATTCAATTAAAAAGTCAACGTTAAATGGTTTGTTTTGATTAGTGTAAGAACTCTCTACGTTGACCATTATTTAAAGAAAATAAATAAAGCGTACCAAGATTTGCTTTGAGACTGAAAGAATTGTTTTGATTTCTTTCTTTTCCCTCTGTCACCTTGATTTTTGAAAAAAAATAAAAATTAGTAAAAAATGGCTTTTAAATTTGACCAAAATTTGTAGTGTTTTAAGTAATTAAGACAAATTAATTATATATATATACCTGTTTTATGAGGAACTCAGCAGAAGAGGAAGCTATGAAAAGAAAAGCTAGAGATATGATTCCTAAACTCCATTTTCTGTTATCCATTGTCTTTTTTGTTGGTTAGATCTGGTTTAACAAAAAAAAAAAGATCTGGTTTTTAATTTCTTTTAAGAAGACTTTTACCATTTATATAGACTTAACTAGGCAGGTTACTTGTTGAGTTTACTTACAAATATTATAAAATGTTAAACGTGGAGTGGGCGTGGAATTATATTATATTAAATATATTATTCGCTCACCAAACAATTTAATAGCGAATTCAAAGTGATGTTATAGTTGTCGCATTCATTGTTATTGACTTATTTTTGTTAGTTTTAATATATCGAGTAGTATCATTTTTTTTTTTTTTTATTACATCGAGTAGTATCATTTTTTATTAGAACATTTACTATATTATTATGGAATATTAGGCTGTATAATACTTACTTGACAAAATATTTACAATTTAAAAAGGTGATTTCTAGGGTAAGTGAGAAGACTATACAACCCCTATATCCAGTGTCTATTATTTTTGCTTTCATCAATTTTTATCAAACTTTAAAAAAATTGCACTGATACAGTCTTTATCACTTCCCCTATTGTCACTTCACCTTTTTTTTTGCAAAACCCAATATATTGTTATCATCTTCTTTCTATCGAAGAAACCATATCGATCGAGATTTTAAAAGAGTGTAATGGTGAGTAAGAAAGATAGAAAGATCGTTGATGTGCCCCACGTGTGTACTGCTCCTTACCGCGGCTCAAGATACCTCGATCATGGACTAAAGTAGCCGAAAGGTCATAAAGTAGCCGAAAGATCACTCTTTGTAGCCGAAAGGTCATTCTTGGCTAGTCAACAACAATTTCCGCGCCTTCATTAAATATTAGTCAAAGACCTAGTTTCTATGCATTGTTTTCCACATTTTCTATTTATGAGTCAAAGACCTAGTTTCTATGCATTGTTTTCCACATTTTCTATTTATGAGTCAAAGGCCTAGTTTCTATGCATTGTTTTCCACATTTTCTATTTATGTCTTTGACTAGAAAACTCTATAAATATGTAATCCTTTCTTTGGAATAAAGAATCGAATTTTGTAATAACCTTTAGAGTTTCACTCTTTGTTCTTTGAAAGAACTTTTCTTGTTTCTTGGTGAGTCATATCCAAGCAAACACTCCTCAAATCGTTGGATTTGTGCGTCATATCAAGCAACGACGAGAGAACCTTCACTTGGTGGTCTTGTGCGTCATATCAAGCACCATTTGGAGTCGGGAATATCAAAGGCCTTTCCGCAACCTTTGTGCGACCCTTCAATCCATCCAGTTCTCCTTCCGGAGTCCATATCCAAAACCGTACCATTAGAGTGATCCCGTTCCTAGGGTCCTTCAAGTGGTATCAGAGCCACTCTTTTGGTATTTTCTGATTCATTCCATCTTCTCATCTTCTTCTTTCTTCAAGTGGTATCAGAGCCACTCTTCTGGTATTTTCTGATTCATTCCATCTTCTCATCTTCTCATCTTCTGCTTTCTTCAAGTGGTATCGTTTCTTTGATTTCTTAATCGAAGAACGATTCTGGTTGTCATGATGGATAACAATTTTTATCCCATCAGAAACGAAAGTCTCTTTGTTCAAAGAGAAGATAACCATGAGATCTACAAAGAGATTTATGGTGATCCTATCTACGATGTTTACGAAGAAGATAACCATGAGATCTACAAAGAGATTTATGGTGATCCTATCTACGATGTTTACGAAGAAGATGTCGTGATTATCGATTTTGTTTTCCCAGACAATATTTTTGATAATCCAATGTGTTCAAGAATTGTTTTAGAGCAGGTTTGTGCAAGATTCGTGTCTTATCGAGTTCGTGCAAAATCCGTGTCAGACTTTTTTTGTGCAAAATCCGAGTTGAAACCTCAACAACATATTTTACTCGTGCATGAAAGATTTTCTCGAGTGGAAGAAAAGAAAGAAGAATCAGAGCCACTCTATTGGTTTATTTTTATTTTTTTTCTTTTTCTTTCTATTTTATCTCTTTTGTTATTCGGATTTGTGGACAAATCCTTTTGAAGAAGGAGGGAATGATGTGCCCCACGTGTGTACTGCTCCTTACCGCGGCTCAAGATACCTCGATCATGGACTAAAGTAGCCGAAAGGTCATAAAGTAGCCGAAAGATCACTCTTTGTAGCCGAAAGGTCATTCTTGGCTAGTCAACAACAATTTCCGCGCCTTCATTAAATATTAGTCAAAGACCTAGTTTCTATGCATTGTTTTCCACATTTTCTATTTATGAGTCAAAGACCTAGTTTCTATGCATTGTTTTCCACATTTTCTATTTATGAGTCAAAGGCCTAGTTTCTATGCATTGTTTTCCACATTTTCTATTTATGTCTTTGACTAGAAAACTCTATAAATATGTAATCCTTTCTTTGGAATAAAGAATCGAATTTTGTAATAACCTTTAGAGTTTCACTCTTTGTTCTTTGAAAGAACTTTTCTTGTTTCTTGGTGAGTCATATCCAAGCAAACACTCCTCAAATCGTTGGACTTGTGCGTCATATCAAGCAACGACGAGAGAACCTTAACTTGGTGGTCTTGTGCGTCATATCAAGCACCATTTGGAGTCGGGAATATCAAAGGCCTTTCCGCAACCTTTGTGCGACCCTTCAATCCATCCAGTTCTCCTTCCGGAGTCCATATCCAAAACCGTACCATTAGAGTGATCCCGTTCCTAGGGTCCTTCAATCGTGGCCGGAAAATATTCTCTCCGAAAAACACGGTCGGAGATATGGGGTCCAAGACAATTTCAGAAAATAATCGAACAAGGTATGCTATATAACGTTTCCGAAAAGTCGATTGATTTTTGTTTGATTTGGATTATTGATTCGATGTTCGATCGTCCAAACCATGGTATTGGGGATTTGAATTTGTGATATTTGGGAACCTAATTTCTATTTTTATGTTTCAGAAAAAATCAAAAACAACCGTCGTTGCCTCCGCGGATGTTTGTTCACGGGCATGAACCATTGAAGAAGAAGAATGTTAACTCTTATTTCTGTTTGAACTATCTAGAACTCGTGAAGAAATCATTGGAGGAGGACCAGTTACAGGCATTGATTGGTTCACAGTTCGGAAGATTATTGGGGATATGGAACAAGATAACATTCTCTAACAATATCTATAAAATAGTAAACATTCATCTTTAAGATTAAATAGTAGACTATGACAGTATCTGACTATGATAGTAGACTCTTATTTCTTCCTTGTATTTGACTATTAAATCTGAGTTGTATCTCTTCTATATAAATAAATCTGAGATGTATCTCTTTTATATTCATAGTCATCTATATATACTATAATGGACTATAAAATTAAATAGTGGACTATTTGTTAAGATTAAATAGTGGACTATAAGATTAAATAGTGGACTATAAGATTAAATAGTCCTTGGTCAGATATAAAGACAAGGTTATGATTAAATAGTGGACAATAAAATTAAATAGTAAACTATAATCTTTTATATATAGAGTATATGCGACTATATAAAGAATATAAGTAACTATTTATCGGTTTATTTTACTATAAAATAGTACAATCATCTTTAAGATTAAATAGTAGACTATGATAGTAGACTCTTATTTCTTCCTTGTATTTGACTATTAAATCTGAGCTATATCTCTTCTATATAAATAAACTCATCATCTTTTATATTTTTGTCCTTCGTAATAGTTACCAAATATCAAGATATTTAAAATTAATCAGAATCTTCAATTAATTATATCTATTGAATAATAGCTCTCTGTTCTTGATAGAAAGCTTTCAAACAGCTGTATATTTGTCAGCTGTCTATTCCTCGTCAGACCGACGGTTTTTTCGATGGAGGTAGGGTTACTATGGACATCAATTTTATTTGTTGTTTCATTAAGTGTTATATGTGCAAATTAATAACAAAAAAGTGTATGAAGCCCAATTTCAAGGCTTGATAGTAATATTCAGCCAATTCATCCTATTATTATTTTTTAGACGGTAGGATCCGCTATTATACCAAACTGCTTTTACAATTATGGGTATAATATTTGCATTATTTACAATAATGCCATTTTACGTAATATTTGTTTTTGTTTTATATTTTAATTGCTTTCATTGTTCTTATTATTTCTTATTCTTTTTTCTCCTTCTATTCTTGTTATTTCTTCTTCTTCGTTCTTCTTTTCCACTATTTCTTCTTCTTTTCCACTATTTCTTCTTTTTTGTTATTTCATTTTTCCATTATTTTTTCTTCTTCCTGCTTCTTTGTTAGTTTTTCTACTTTTTGTTTTGGTTATTTCTTCGTCGTTATTCTCTTTCTTCTTTTCCATTATTTCTTCATCTTTTTCTCAATTTTACTTTTCTTCTTTCATTTTGGTCTTTCACTAAGAATTTTTTTTGTTATTTTTAAAATTGTTGTATTTCTCTTTGTTTGGAAACACATTTCTCTTTACTTTTTTTAAACAAGGTAATTTCTCGCGTTATACGCGATGAATAAATTTTGAAAATAATAAAGCTTTACGTAAAAGTGGATAATTATGTTTAAGGTTTAATATAAGAATATTTCTAATTTGATTTACTTTTAGTTTTGGATATAAAAATTTTCATTTTTTTTTATTTTAACTCCACTCAGTTTTTGTAGAAATATATTTATAAAAGTATTCACATAAACATATTCGGATATCTTTCAAAAGTCAACGGGTATTCTCTGATCAAATATTCGTCTAATGGATCTGAATTCGAATACTTTTTTTACGGATTTAGGCATATGCGAATCCGGATATCTTAAAAAACTGATATATGGATCCGGTTCACCATTAATATGCAGTATATATTTATAGGGTTGTGGTGACGTTAAACGTGTTAATACTGAGATTTATTGTTATATCCATTTCATAATAAATATGGTTTTAAAAAAATTCTTTTCTTCCAACGGTTTATTCTTTTTAATTTTTTATTGAAAAATTTAATGCGTTTTGACTTTTTTAACCAAAAATTTTTATTACATTTTTCTATATTTGTTGTACTATATATATATTTTTAAAAAAATTTAGAATTTATATTCTAAAGTATTTTTTATTTCTTTTGTTTTTCCATAAATGATGATTGAAATTTATTCTAGTTATTAGACCTTAAAAGTATTTTTCATTTTTTCTATTAATAAATGTTTTTTCCATGTCACATTTTTGATTGGTTATTAAAGATCCCTCTTACCATGTCACAATTAATTTGTTGAAACTCATTGTGGTATTAACACATAAGATTATTCACAAAAATTACTTTCCAAATAATGTCTTAGATCATCCAATCAATTAGATGTACAATTGGACTTTTACTACATTCATCAATCAATGTTATGTAATGCTACTATATGTATTCTATATATTGTACCGTGTGATACTATGTCCTTATGTACATATTGCATTTGTACTACGTCTATATGTACATATTCTTCAATCCAGTGGACAATTTATACAATTCAATGGACAATTAAACAAATCGGTGGACAGTTTATATAATGGAGTGGACAATTTTTACTATCGAGTGGATAATTTATACAATCCAATGGACAATTTAATATAAATTATTCATATTGTTTTTAATAAAGAAACAAAAAGAGAAATTGAAAAAACAATATATTAGCTAAACTATCTTTGTATCACCACACATCCCAAAAGTTTCCCTAACTTTTGTTTTGTTTTTTTTTTTTTTTTGTTAAATTTTTTCTATTTAAAGCATGAGACCAAAAAAAATTACATGCCCAAAGGCCATATTGTTTAGGCCCAGCCCAAAGGAATCTAAAATTTAAACGACATTAGTATTCTCGAACACCAAATATGTTAAATGTCCAAAACAAAAGAGGCAAAGCTGCAGAGTCTAAGAAGAGCGTTCGTCTCATATGCCACAAACTCAGAAATTTTAATCTGGCATGCCACATTTCAATCTCTTTGCCACCTATATTGTGTTATTTCGATTATACCCTTAGTTATTAATAATTAAAATAATTCAAAATAAAAATAATATTTCAGATCTGAAAAATCAAATCGAACTTCTCTTCTTCGGAGGTTCGTCGTTTTTACTTTGGGCATTCTTCTTCTTCCCACGTTGAGCATTGAAGGTATCTCGTCGGAATTATTTATTTTCGTCTTCGTCATTCGAACTGGTTGCTCTCCGTGAAAGACATAGTTTCCGATCAAAGGATTCGAAAATTGAATTCTGGGTATGTTTATTCAACAAAGAAAATTTAATAATTATATTATATAAGATAATAGAACAATTTGTGCAACTGGTGTCACTGTTTTTGTTGGGTAATTTGTAACATGCTTTGTTTTGTTTTAGTTGCAGGAATTGATGAAAAACAAACGCACAAACATACATTTTGACTATGGAAGGCAATATTCAGAAGATCAGGAATGGAATTGATTATGACTAATCAAAGCTGTGTATACAGATTTTCAATTTTGCATGTAGACACATTTTACGTGTACGTTTATCTAACATCGGTGGATACAGAGGGATTTAATCCTGTGTTGCATGTGGACACATTTTCAATTTTATGTCTTTGTTGGTCAACTTGGACAATTATGTACAACTACTTTAACATTTTCGATTTTATGAAGTTATGTTTTACGTCGCAAAAAATAATAACTAATAAATATGTTGCCTATAAAACAATGTAACAATACAAAAAACATCAAATTTAACAAAAGAAAACCAAATCAATTTTTTTAGAATAATCCTATAAAATCATAACAAACCCTTATAAGTTAAGGAATAAAATGTCATTGTTCACTAATTATAAGTCTAGAAATGTAAAACTTATGATTATTGGAAAGTTTTATCATGGATACCTCTGAAATGGTAAATAATAGTCGAAAATGAATGGTCCAACTGAAAATTAAATTCTTATAATAAAGTTCAACTACAATTACACAATAATCATGAAAGTACAACTATGGTGATGAAAATACACTTGGATATCTAGGTACAACTTAACTATGGTGATAAAAACATGTGGGTCCTACTTTCCCAACTTTGTATTATACATTTGACGACAAAACCGAGAAAACCTGACTTTTTGTTTATTTAATCAAATTTATTTATTTGTTTATTTAATTTAATTTATATAAGAGCTAAAATAATTTTATTCTCTTCCTTCTCTCTTCTTCTCTCTTCTTCTCTCTCTCAACTCTTCCAAACCCTAGACGACGATTTTCGATTTTCTTCTTCTCCTTCGTTCTTCTTCTTCTTCGATCTTCTTCAAATGTCGTGACACTTCGGTAAGTATATTCATTTCAAATGTATCACATGAATGAACATATTTATATGAATTTATGCGTAGGATGACGGTGGTGGGATCACGCAATCAACGAACAACTTACAATCCTTAAACTCGAAGATGGTGAGCAGACAAATTTGATTTACTCTTTGGTGGACGGGTTGCGAAGAGAAATATCTCGAATGAATGACCGATTATCCGACCAAGAAGAAGAGATTGCAAAGATGACGAATTTACTAGCTAAGTAGTAGTATAATCTTTGTATATTTGTACGACTTTTTATCTTCTTTTTGTTTTGTGGAATGCTCTGTTCTTTGTTTTGTGGAATGCTCTGTTTTTTGTTTCAATTTTGTTGGAATTTTCATACAGTTTTTCGTACAAATGTTAACCAATTGTACCAAACTGACACAATAAACTACAAAAACTCATATGTACCTAAACATAGATGTACCTAATTAAACTCAATTGTTTGACAGACAACCAAAACACAGAAGAAAAATCCAACAAACCTAACATCTAATATCCAAAAAACATAATAATAAAAACAACAAAAATTCCAAAAGTTCAAACAGAGTTACATATTACAACAATCCAATAAACCTAAATTTGTTTTTGTTTCTTATTCTCTTCCTGTGTGAACACAATTGTTGGTTTCTTTTGTGTTTATGATTAAGCTTCCTTCGAACTTCTTTTTCTCCTTCTTCTTACGCTTCACAACTTCTTTGTTATTTGTCATCTTGTACTTTTTCTTCTGTTCTCCTTCTTCTTGTTCTCCTTCATTCTCCACTTCTTCAATTGGAGGAACGACAAACCTCCGATTGTGTGATCCACAGTCATCGTTCCTTACATAACCTCCTTCGTTCTCTTCTTCTTTTCTTTCATTCTATTCTTCTATGTTCTCTGAATTCTCTTTTTCTTCGTTCTTATCTTCTTCGTTTTCTTCTTTGTTTTTGTCGGATTCAAGTCTTTTAGTTTTCTTCAAAACATTTGATTCATAGTATGTGGTTCCAATTTTTATGCGAACCATAGATTAAACGATTTTAATGATAATTTTGGAATGATTTTGAGAAAATTTGGAAGAAATAGCGAAAAAAAGAAAGGGGCTAATTTTAGATCGAATTAGGGTTCATGAGGAAAAATGAAGAAGAATAAAAAAGAATATGATTTAATTGATTGATTTTTGATTTTGGGTGGATATTATGTTTGGGCTCGGGTTTGGACTCGGGTTTGGGTTCGGGTTTGGGTCGGATCACGGGTTTGGGTTTGGGTATGGATGGATCTGACTGGTTGGGTTGTAAATATCAGAGATATACTTATGATTTTGGTCTTTTTGCATCAAAAACGATTTAAAAATAAATAAATAAAAATAAAGAAAATAAGGAATGGCGTATTGGATCAATTTTTGCCAAAAAGTGGCATATCAGACATTGATTCGTCTAAGAACCAAAAAATGCAGGTATAATCCTTCTTCAGCAAAGCACGTTCCTTTAGTTGAACAAAGAAGTTACGGAGAGCGAGTAGTTACAGTTGCAAACCACAGCTGGATCAAGGCGGATGATAGCATAGGGTTTGAATCTCTGTAACTCATAGCACGATTCCGAACAATAGAATCAAGAGTTTTTGTGATCACCTCCATCGGTTTGAAGATATTCGTATGAAGTCTAGCGTTTCTCTCAGACCAAATCAGGTAGATCAAACACTTCCAAGCAAGTAAATTGAGTCTAGTCGAAATTGTACCTGTAGGTAGTCTTTGTAGAGTTTGGATGTTTGTATCCCATGATCTATCCGGCACCATTCCCAATCTTCTAGCAAGCCTAACCCAAATCTGTGAAGTAAAAGAGCATTCAAAGTAAAGGTGATCCCGAGATTCATTTGCAGCATTACAAAGTAGGCAAGTAAGAGGTGAATCGCGACCCCAACTGTTCAATCTATCTCTTGTGGGGCATCTATCGATTACAAATAGCCACGCCAAAAAGTTATGCTTTGGGATACCACCTTTTGACCATACAACATTTCTCCAGGGTACTAGAGGTCTCTCACCTCTCAGCAATTGGTAGATATGTCCTGTTTTAAAGCTAGGTTGAACCTTCCCTTCAATTACCCATTCATATGTATCAGGGACTTGAGTTAGAACCAAAGAAGTCAGATGCGCCAGAATGAGGAGTTGAAGTTCTGATCTAGGATTGGGAGCACACCATTGATTAAGCACATATAGATCTTTGATAGTTGCGTTGTCGTTGATCCGTAATCGAAAGGTAGATTCGCCGGATAAGAAGTTTCTGATGTTGCCAAAATGCGACCAATTATCCGTCCAAAATCTACAAGTTTCACCATTTCCCACCTTAACTTTTATCCAAGCATACGCCACACCTCTTATCTTGATAAGCTTGTTTGCTAACCACGAGTTTTTGTTGTTCTGTTTTGCCCTAACTTTTGTTTTCAACTCACAAAACATGTTAATATTTCCCATCCTCTATCTATCTCTCTTGAAAATTTCTGTTTGTTTTGAACTCCCATTCGCTAGTAACATAAAGTCGTCTTTCTTGGACAACAACAATATCGTCCACTACCAAGATAAAGCTTCGTAATATTAGACACATTAAATTGGTAATACTCCATCTGTTTTGTTATATAAGATGTTTTGGTTAAAAACACGAATATTTAGATATCATTTATGTTTCTTGTTTTCTACAAAAAAACATTATTCATAGCTAAATCAAAATAATTCAACCAATCATACAAAAAAATGCATAATTCAATTAATTACATTACACTAAATATAATTAATTTTTGCTTTGAAACTCTAAAACATCTTATAAAATGAAACAAATCAAAAACACTAAAACATCTTATATAAATAAACAGAGGGAGTATAAGATATGTACAACTCATGAAGATAACTTTATTTTCCATTGCCTACGTCCACTATTTGCACTTCCTCGTAATTCTTCAAAATTTCCTTTATCTTCTTTCTGTTTTTTGTAAGTGTACATTTCTCATTACATATATTTCTTTTATTCCTAATTAACAATTTTCATCATTTTATTTGAAATGATCGGTACATTTTTAAGGGATGAGACTATTTGTTTTTGAAATTATTGGTTATTGAACCAGAACCCTACCGTCTATTTCTTCTCAAGACTAACTCTTTCATCATTGTCAATCAAACCTACCAAATATTAGCCACTTTTTCTGAGCTGAATATGTCAAATCATCAAAAAATCCATTTCACAAATCATAGATGTATGTAAGCATTTAATGCACGTCTTCCTTTCTCGATCATCGATTACATACACTACACTACACCAAACAATACATATAGAATAACAATACACTCATATTATATACTCATTTTAGTCATTTCCTAAAACCCACCCAAATTCTATTACACAATATTATTTCCTCTCTCCATTAGACATAATTATATCTCTGTCGGCGGTAAATTAATTTTATGTAGATTCAAAAAAATGGTCCATTTGACCAATTCACCTTTTTATTTAGTTGTAGTTGTTAATTGTTTAATTATATTACAAGCACTATCTATTATAGTATTATTTAGCTAAAGTCTATGGGTTTACTGGACACCTTGATGAAGTAGTGGGTGGCAAATGTTGAAATATGATTAATCGAACACTTATAAATTTGAATATTTCAGTAAATATTTATAAAAATTACTAATACTAGACATGCATACCACGATTAGGACTATTTATAAATATATATTAATACTAGACATGCATACCACGAAAAGACTATTTATAAAATATATATATACTATTAAAAGAGAAGACAAAACGTTTACGTGTCGCGACGAGATAGTTTTTATGATATTTTTTATTTTTTGCATTTTGGTCCTTATAATGTGAACTAATTTTCTCACACAATTTTAATATATTTTACTAATCTATCTATAATATAAAAGAATCCATATAAAATATCTATACTATTAAAAGAATAGACAAAACGCCTACGTGTCGCGACGAGAGAGCTTTCAGAATATTTTTTATTTTTTGCGTTTTGGTCCTTATAGTTTGAACTAATTTTCTCACACAATTTTAATATATTTAATAATCTATCTATACTATTAAAAGAATCCATATAAAATATATTTTAAGTTTATCTAACATTTACATATAGTAAAAATCGACAATACACAATTTTAAATATATTTTAGGTCCATTATTGGAATATATATTTTACATAGTCACTCAATCATCAACATACACATTTTTTTTGCGTTTTAGTCTTTATATTTTATTTATTTTGCGTTTGTATCCTTATATTTTTGAATAACTTTTTGTCTTCGATTTTATTTTATTTTTCATAGATAATTTCAGATATATTATTTAGTTTTTGTTTATAGAAATATTGTTGGGTTTTTTGTTTTCTTATCGATCAAATATTGTAGTCAAAAATATTAATATTGGTTTTAAAAAAAAAAATTACTTTTAACAATTTTATTTCGTTTTATATCGATCTAAATCTACGAAATATTTTTATTCCGTGTCTATTTTTTCGCGATATTTGCGTGCCTAACTTAATTACCTTCATATAAAAATATCATACTTCTTAAAATATATTATATTTTATTTCATACGATGATAAAAATATTTTATAAAATAAGGTATGTCATAACGTTTCAAGTTCTTCTAATTATTTTCAGAAATTTTCCACGACTATCACATTCTTTAATACTTTTGTATCTTTTCATTGTGGTATATATATATATGAATATGGTAATATATATAAAATTTGGATAATTTATCGTAAACATAAATTTATATTTATAGTTAAATAAGTATATATTTATATCTAAAATAAATTGTATTCGTTATACAATATTTATTTATTTTCTAAGATTAATTTAAAACATGAAATAAATTTTTTTATTATATGAGTCTAATTATATCATTAAGGATAATAAAACTTTGCCAGCGTTGTCGGTCCGCACCTAGTATATATATATATTAAATTATTCATGTGATATTGACATCATAAAGAAAGGGTGTTTTCAGTAAAAATAGGCCAAAGAGAGAAAACAACCAAATTAACTACACAACAAAGAGTTCGCAAGAGGAAGACATGAACATAGAACAATGTGATCAAATTTGAATATTTCAAAACATTGCAGACTTATAAGTCTAGTTTTGCTTTTATTATGTTAATCAGGTAAAAAAAAATATCCAAGACTGACTGGTTTATTTTACAATGACCAAAATAATCAAAACATTGCACAGTTACAACAAATCTAAACACTCCTACATACAAATCTTTCTTACTCTCTGTTAACCAGCCAGTCAATGAGACCGTTAACGAACCACACATTCCCATCTCAAGAGATGAATCATATATAAACCTTCAGACCAGTTTGGGGGCAACGCTGCCCCCAAACTCAAAACTCAGTAAAAACCATGTCGTTATGTACCAAAAAAATTAGCCAAAGGATAAGATTTTAGTTACCAACTTCAACTGCTTGTATATGTTTTATTAGCCTAAAAGATCGTCTAGAAGCGGACGTCCAGCATCGTTCCGCTTTCCTGTCTCACTATACCGGTCTCTGCAACCAAAAACAAATGGGCAATAAACAAGATTCAGCAAAAGACATTACATTAACACGCAGATAACATCGAATCAAATCTTCTCCAGAGGGTTTTGCTTAAGAAAGGGACTTGAGATATTCCCCCAGAGGTTTTTTCTGATTTAGACACAAGAATAGTAGCAAGCTAGAGACCTTACACTAGTTGACTGTTGGAGTTCCACTGCTGATGATTCCCCGTTTTCCTGCATAACATGGACCAGCAATATCACCGTTGTTATTACTATGTTCGATGTTTGTTAACAGAGTGTCGTGTATAGCTCAACATTGTGTAAAGAACAGATACCTCAATCAACAGATCCTTTCTGGTAATCAAACCTATCACGCGTGAAGGACGTGGGACAACGAATAGATGTCTCAATCCAAGTTGTCGGAAAAGGTTGTACACCTGATCCAAACAGATCACATTCTCAACCAATGACAAGACGGGATATTGGTGTATCGGTAAAACATAGTCAGAGCTTTTACTCACCTTTGTCAACGACATGTCTTCAGGAACAACGTATGGAGACGGATTCAAAAACGGAGCAAGATCTATGTACATCTCTAAATCATCTGAACTTAGATGTATATCCTCTATGCATAACCCTTTAGACGAAACAGGTTTTGCGAATTCGCTAAATCTGTGCCTGAAGATTGCAAAATCAATTATATTAATTACACAAAACATGACTCCAAAAACTATAATAAAGAAATGAGTGTGAAACATTAGTTTACATGATAGGTCTTCCACTTGGATCACAAGGCAAAGGACTATGCTGGAAATCTACCTTGGATTGAAGGAGAACAAGCAAATGACTGCATTTTGGACAAAACTCAAATACTATAAATTTCTTTAAAAATAACTCCTTTTGCAGGACAAATGTACAATCACATACCTCCGAAGAACTAACCCGATGACAAGAGTTTCACCACTTCTCGTGTGGTCGATTACCTAATACAATGTCAAAAAGTTAAAACAACGATACAAAAGGATTAAGCAGTCATGAGTAAGACCTGTACGAGAGAAAGATATGCTCACCGGAAATCCATTGTGTTTATTGCTACGCAATATGGAAGCAACATCTGCAACCCTGATAACTCGAGGTAAAGAGATTACCTTCAAAGATGTAAAAAAGGAACAAGTTTCAATATAGCATAAAATAAGAAGCATATGTCACAAGTTCCATCTAGCGTGATGGGACATAGCTATCTGTTTTTCATGAGGGAGATATGATAACAACCTGCTGACTTTGACATGCTTCCTTTGCGATCATTTGGCGCATATGGTACTTAGGTCTCGATTCCAGTAATGGAATGCCCTTAAGGCGTGCTTGTACTTCATACAATCCCTCATTGAAAGCATCACCAACAGCCTATAATTAGAACAAATTAAAAACAAACATATTTCCACAAGAATCAAGATAAATGATAACGGTTGGTAACCTCGTACCTTTGAAATGAGAAGAACCAGCATTATAAGAGGCAAAAGCTTCAGGTTATTTGTGATTTCAACCATGATAACACATAAAGATACAGTCATCCGCATCGAGCCTCCAAGAAACGAAGCAGCTCCCAGCAAAGCATAACTAATGTTCAAAGGCTTTTGTATCAAAATTGTTGTAAAAAAGGAGAACCCCAAAGTTCACCAACAAATTAAAAGAAAAAGAGTGATAAGATCAACGACTTACGTTCCCTCCTCAATGTTGAGCTTCTTGTAAAACCTGACCACAAACATGCCTACAAGGCGCCCGTAAGTTGATCCTATCATTATTCCAGGAACAAACTGGCCAGCGGGAACAGCAGTGCCAAAAGTTACCACTGCTAATGTATAAAACATTGCCTGCAAATCATTTAAAATAAAAAAGGCCAACCAATCAGAGGTAAACATTGGTGCTTATATAAAAGGGTCTTTAGAGTTTGTAATATTTCATTCACAAAATTAATGAAAGGGGAAGCCTAGATAAAAGGGTAAACCTTAATTGCTTTCTAGAATCTAGATAAAAAGTGGAAGGGTGCTAAAAATCAAATCAACATGACCCTTATCCTATTGCTAACATGCACATGATTCAATCAAACTCTGACCTGCCAAGGACTATAGACCAAATTAGGGACATGTGACCAAGTTGATCAGAATAGGAACTTTTTAAAACAAACAGAGTAAAAGAACTCCATACCAAAAACGTCAGTAGACTCTGAGCACTGAACTCTCGCATTGTTTTTGCGCTGAACAAATTCCTTATAGCATCATCCTGTCGTTAAAATGAAACGATAAACAGTTCAAACGTAGCAGCAGGGAGGAAAAAATGAAGCAAAGTATAGAAATTGAAAAGAAAACTTTGAAAATAATCGAGATGAAAGGACCTGAGTATTGAAGAAAATTGTGGCGAGATCATTGTATTCATTGTCCGTCTTGCAATAGAACTGCAATTTTTGATGCACAAAAAGAAAACAAGAATGTGGCAATGTTAAACAAAAATATCTGGAAAGTCAGAAAGCTCAGTAGGAGCAATGAATGTCACTACTTATGTTCTGGGGTCTGATTATTCAGGATTCTATATAAAACAACATTAAGGGAGCATGCAACAGATTTTAAAGATACATATCTATCTATAACAGTGTCTTACGTTTACATAATTCCCATACATTCCTGGAGGCCGTGGACATTCAATAGGAGAGTCAGGAACGGATTCAGGGCATGGACTACATTTCCTTAGGAGTGGCAGCCCAAATGAGATTGCTGAAGTTATACAAGAGATGATGCATGCTTCAATTATCTGCAAAATCAAATTTTGTAGCAACTTTTTAAATTCAGCAACAAAACAACCAATCTTCAAGGAGAGAAACATAACCAAATAAATGAAGAACTTTTCTAAATCGCTCATCAAAGATTACCTTCACTCGATTTCCTCGCTTATGCAACGAATTGAGACGCCAAGATGTCATGTAGAATGTAAGTTGGTTAAATAAGGCCCCTGGATGAAAAATGCCATGAGAAATGAAACAGTCAGAGAAAGGTAAATGGAACCAAGAGTGCAGGACAAGAAAACTCCTTACCCAGTAGGCCTCCAATAACTCCAATTACAGCCATTGGCAGTATCTCCTTGAAGTAGTAGTCATCTTGACCACTAAATGCATGAAAGAGAAGTTCCAAGTTAACAAGCATTGTTAACTACAACAATATATCTGAGCACTGAAGCTAGAACCTTACTCTGATACATCCCATATAATGAAACCACCTCCACCAAAGTGACCACATATTCCACTCTTGCACCATCCCATGGCAGTACGCACCACAACAGCCACGATAGCAGAAGTGAAAAAGACACGCCACATAAGTTGACTTCTCCACCTTCAATACCACATGCAAACTTAATTAAATGGACACACATCATAGCTTCCCGGACTCACACTAGCTAAGATTCCTAAAGATATAAATGCACTGTCAAGTTAAGCGACGCCGGTTGCAAGTAGTAACTCAAATTGTTGCAAGTAGTAACTCAGCCGCTAGACATAAGATGAGGGAAGGAACCTACCATGATGTCACCTCCTCTAACGCAAATAACACTCCGCCAACTGGAGCTCTAAAAGCAGCAGCAACTCCAGCTGCACATCCACAAGTGACCTTTCAAGGCATCGTAAAAGTGAAGGGATAAGCCCTCAAGATAATTTTTGACCTAATCTAAAACAGAAAGAAATCAGATAGCATTTTCACAAGAGGCATCTAGGAACTTACAAGATCACGGCGATCTCTGTCACTCTTAAAAAGTTGCGGCCATCTAGAATTGAAATGATACTTCGTGGATCCACCCTGGAACCACATAAGCAAAACAAAAAACTTAATATTAGTAAATGATGGATGACAAAGTACAAAGAGATGCAAAATTTTAATCTCTATGCCTAAACAATAGGGGAACTCAGATGCTTACCTGACCAAGCAACGATGCAATGCAGGCACCCGTATGTACAAGAGGACCTTCTTTCCCCAAGGCTAAGCCACCTCCAACAGAACCAATGCTCCCAAATATCTACGAAAAAAAGAGCAAACTATAAAAAGTATCTTCAAAAGAAACTTCCATGGTAACATTCCACAAACATTAAGACACCTTTCCGATAAGGGTTCTAAAGAGCAAAGTCCCAGGAATATCAATTCCTGCAATTCAATGCATCAATGTTAGATTTTTGTAAACTCTCAAAAGCTAAAACAACAACCAGAACCGAGAAAAAGAAAAAGAGTAAGAAAAGTTGGTGAGGTAAGTACCATTGAGATAACCCTTAATCTCAGGAATACCAGAGCCAGCAGCAGCGGGTGCAAATTGGGTAATGATATAGGCAGAAGAAAACACTAAGACTAGATTGATGAGAAGATAAACTACGAAACCCGCAAAATACGACTTCTGAATGATGGCGAAAGTAAGTGCGAATTTCCACCCAGCGAAATTCTCAACAGAGAGATTGATGAACACAGCAGCTAATCCAGTTCCTATAAAGAAGAATCATCATCAAAATCAAAAACAACTTCTATGGATCTGATTCAAGAAACTCAAAAAAAAACCCAAGAGAGAGAGTGAAGAAGTAGTACCGATTCCGATGAGTAAAGAGAAGAACCATTTCACAGCGACGTAGTAGCAGACATAAAGCTTACCACGATGCGCCTGCAAAAGAAGAAATCAAAATCATCATCAGAGACCATATATATATATATAGAGAGAGAGAGAGAAGAGAGGGGTCCGAGATCGGGACCTGTTCTTCTCTGTAAGCGTAATTCTCGATGACTTCGTAGTCGAGACTATCGACAGGTACGCCGTCACGGCGAGAGCTGAGTAAGCCAACGCCGTCGGAGGAAGAAGCGTCGTCGGAATCAGGGACGCGAGACCAGATTAGGTTATCGGATTCGATCCCGTTCTGGATATGATTAGAGAGCATGATCGAATCTCCCTCTCTCTCTCTCGCTCGCTTTTTGGGTTTAGGGATTCGAATCACAGATTTTGAAAACTGCACTGTCTTTTAGATTAGATTCATTTGGGGATTTTTACTTGGCCAATTTCTTCTATGTTTATACAGTATATGACTTGGGATGTATATGAGTAGTGTTACTTTCCTTATTAATGCTTTGTGATAGGAAACTACTTTAATTCTGTCCACGTGTTCCAATACTATGCCTTGGATGCTAATCTTTCCATTAGAAAAATCTTTAAAAATTTGTTGAAAATTATTTGGGAGAATCACAAAACTACACCATTTGAATTACATTTCACAAAACTACATCATTTTAAAAATACTTCACAAAACTACACTTAAACACTCAAAATTAAATCTAAATAAACTTTACCCACACAATCTTACCCCTTAATACTATACCATAAACACTAATTAGCGGATCCAAATGAAAAGATTTTAATTTTGGTAATTTTTAAAAAGGTAAATCAAGCTTTTAAAATTTTGAAAGGGTATAAATATGTGAAAAAATTAAAATAGATGTAGTTATGTGAAAGAGAGGTGGAAAGGGTGTAGTTTTGTGAATTCCTCAAATTATTATAAGTCTATGACGATATATTTTCGGTTGAAAATTGAAACTTGAATGAAATTGGTGTTTTGTGATCTGGAAAAAGCTGAGGATTGTAATTAACCAAAATAGACCACACAATTTGTTTAGATATATAAATGAAATGTATTTTATTACATATTATATTTGATAAGATTGTCTAAATTATTATTAAAAAATTAAGCATTTTAAAGTTTTCTTCCATATTCCTCTAGGTTTTCTATTTTCCAAATCTTTCGAAGTTTCTTTACAAAGAAATCGTGTATCCTTTCAAAAAAAAAATCATGTGGAATAACATAGAACCTATATTATTTTTCCATAATCAAGTCATGAGAAAAAACATAACACCTCTTTATTTTCAATAAAAATGAAACACAAAATAACATAAAATTTGGAGTTGACATTGTAACTTTAGAGCAATTCCATCATAAAATTCCATTAATTTTTTCATTTTGTAGCAAACTCCATTTTTTCTCCATTTTTCTCCAACCGGCAAACTATTTGCAACTCCAAAAATTTTAATCATAAATTAGAGAAAAAAATGGAGATCTCCAAATTTTGTCTCCAAATATAGAAAATAAAATGGAGTTCGTTGGGAGAATTATTTTGCTCCATTTTTACAAATGAAGATTAAAATATATTTTGGTAGGAGTTGCTCTTAGAGCATCTTTATCGGTACAACAAATTTTTAGTTTTTTAAATTTTGTTTTCTGAATTTTTTTAAAAAAAAAAAAAATTAAAAGGACCAATCGCGGGCCGCCACGTGTCAGTGGAGCCCGCGAATTAAACAAGAGGCATAAGAGACAATTTCTCTCTTATTTTCGTGGGACCCCACCTTAAGATCTCTCTTTCCTATGGCGATAATGATGGTCTTAGAGCATGTTCATCAAATGTGTTTATGTAGAGTGCTTGTGTATTTTTTTTTTTTGTATTTGAGTATTAAATTAAATCAAAACATGTATTATTAATAAGCACTCTACAAAAGGGGAGCTTAAAATGTTTCATTAAGCATTTTTCATTATATGGTGCTTATTAATAATACATGTTTTGATTTAATTTAATACTCAAATACACAAAAAAATACACAAACACTCTACATAAGCACATTTGATAAACATGGTCTTAGAGCATCTCCAATGATGATTTCTAATTTGGGTTTCTTAATCTTTTTTCTTTTCTTTGTTTTTTAATTTTGAGTTTAAGAAACCTTTTTATATATTTCTCTTAAATTGTTGTCCAATGGTAAGACCCAAATGGGTTTCTTAAAACAAAATCATACGTGTATTTATCATTGGTGATTCCATTAGAGAAGTATTCAAAAATTGAAGTAAATCCATGAATCGTGTTCAGCCCAGTATAACAACATAAATACAAGTAAAACCTCCATTAAACCTTGAGTCAAACAATTGATTTGTTTTTACAGAAACATTAATCAAGAGTTAAAGGTCAAGCTATTTGAAGAGTGACCGGAAAAGAAACGTGTCTCGATCGTGATGGTAATCGAGTGATGGCGGAGGAGAGAGGAAGGGAAGTAGTACCATTGAATCGAATCATCTATGTCGTTTGATTTTAAGAAGTGAATCATGATTTCTAGAAGAAAAAAAATTGGGAGCGACGAAGAAGAAGAAAAAATTGGGAGCGACGGAGAAGAAGAAAAAATAAGAGAAAAAAAAAAAAGTCAAAAAATGGCAGCCAATAGAGATAAGCCACGTTAGGATTATTTAATATTACTCCAAGTTATTAAGTTAAAACATTTTTATTTATTTTTTTATATAATAAATTAATTTAAAAAATCCTTAAGAAATCACTAAATTACACCTTTGAAGATGCTCTTAGAACTTAAAAAGTGTCTACTTCCCCTTCGTGCTTTTAATATTGGGAGTGGAATCAAACGTAGCTACCTCTTTGTTGTACATTTTTGCTATTGCGTCTTTAAAGTTTTTTTCTTTGCTTTTAATTTGCAATGTTTTTTATCCATACCTTTTTGAAGTAAGATCCCTTTCCACAATTGTGCCTTGGAGCTAACTTATACTATAACCATACGCATCCTTTGAAATAGAAATTTGACCTCAAAAGCTACTTTCTAAGATGTTGATGTCAACTGTTTAACCATCATGATCATATAGTGAGTGCATTAGCATAACATTTACAAGTTTGTATTCTCTTTAAGATTTATATTTAGTGATATTTTAAAGTCAAATATTTTGTTTTTAATTCAATGTTTTTTATTTTTAATTTCTTATTAGTATTTGGAATTTTGGATACTTCAATTTATTTAATTACTAGTTTAATCATTTTTAAATAGA
The DNA here is from genome assembly GCA_963556525.1 of Cochlearia excelsa. Lineage (NCBI taxonomy): Eukaryota > Viridiplantae > Streptophyta > Magnoliopsida > Brassicales > Brassicaceae > Cochlearia > Cochlearia excelsa. The sequence goes on from OY748330.1 coordinate 23,998,374, forward strand.
AAAATGGGCATGCACATTTGAAAGTAATCATCTCTAGGTGGGATTAGCTACTCTTACAAAAGTTAAACCCCAATGTTTTAATATAAAAATGTGCAATTCTCATTAATAACACTAAATAATTTTTTTTTAACACAATTAGTACACGTTTTCAAAAGTTTTACAAATACAATTAAACAGTTTTCTTCTCATAAATACCATAAATTTTAAATTTTCAAAAATACACCCAAAACCTTCAAAACCATATCCTATCCCTTTCAAAAATATACCTTAAACACTATATAGTGAACCCAAATGAAAAAAATTTAAGTGTTAAAACTCGTTTTATGTATTTATGGTATTTTGTAAACTATTACTTTAATTTTTGATGGTATTTTTGTTATAAAAAGCTTTGTAATTGTATTTTCAAAATAAAAACTTATTTTGGTAATATTGTAAGAAATTTCTCTAAACAAATTGAGTTAACCGGTTTTTAGTCAAATTCATGTATTGACGACAACAAATTGAGATATGAATATACACGAAGGTGGGTTGGTTTATGATTCATAATTATTCGAAACTTATATGTATCAAATTATGAATAATCAAAATCTTATTTGGTAACACATTATTAGGGGATCGTAGTTGTTGTGGAAATAGTGGAACGTACGTACATGTAATAGGCTTTGAAGCTATAATAGCCAAATCAAAAGAAGCCCAATGTCTACGGACTACATTTTTTAAGGAAAAATAGACTATGTTGTGATTTTAATAGATTTAAAAATTAGAAATTCTTTAAAATAGCATGAAAAAATGTTTTTTGGACAAAAAAAATATTACAAGTTTTTTTTTGGAAGAATTATAAAACTACACCATTTGAATTACATTTCACAAAACTACACAATTTCTAAAATACTTCACAAAACTACACTTAAACATTCAAAATTAAATCCAAATAAACCCTACCCAAATAATTTTAACCCCTAAACACTAATTAGCGAACCCAAATAAAAATATTTTAATTTTGGTAATTTTTAAAAGGGTAAATCAAGCTTTTAAAATTTTGAAAAGGTGTAAAAGTGTGAAAATATTGAATTAGGTGTAGTTTTGTGAAGGGATGGTTGAAAGGGTGTAGTTTGTGAATTTCTCTTTTTCTCTTAAATACCATTAAAATGTTTTTTGGATTAAAATACCATAAACACAAAAATCTAATTTTAACGTTTTAAAACTTTTTTTTTATTTGAGTTCGCTATATACTGTTTAAAGTATAGTATTGAAGGGGGTAGGGTTTAGTTTTGAAAGTTTTGTGTTAATTTTAAAGATTTTAACTTTATGATATTTTTGTCCAAAAAAACTTTTTAATGGTATTTAAGAAAAAAAAACTTATGATGATGTTTTTGTCCACAAAACTATTTTTCATTGTATTTTTGGAAATTTCCCTTTAAACATCATCATAAAATTTAATAACAAACAAAAAAAAACAGAAAATTTAAACTCAAGAGTCAAGAGTTTCATGTGGCTTCTTTTGAAAAATGGAAAAGAGTGTTTTGCTTAGAGTTTAGGTGTCGTTTTGGTCATTATGAATACTTTATTAAAGAGAGACCAATTAGGATTTAATAATTACATTTACAATTTATGACACAAAAAATTAAATTTATAACTTTATAATTATATTGGGTAAGTGAAATTGGTCTAGTGACAGTTATAAGTCCACATGAATCGGATGCACCATTCCACCCGGAATCGATTCTCCACGCATACGTTTGTGTAAAATTGACTAATAGATCGATCATTCGTGACCCGAACGTTGACAAAAAAAAATATCATACATTTTTTCATAGGTAACTTTTATACTTTTGTGATACACTTTTTGCCCTTATTATATACATAACTAGATTCCTCAAAAAGTGAATCTCTAGATTCAAATAATGCGAAGTTGTTAAACAAAAACACAAATATATTGATAGTATAATAATAAGTAATCTCGTTGTACATGTTTTCACATGGCAACGAGACAAAGATCATGTGAGGACATGTGTTTCCTGTCCAATACTCCTTTGGTCAAACCCTAAACCCACTTGATCCTTCTTTCTAATCCCACATCTACCATTTTTAAATAACTTTGTCAAATACTAACTATATTAGGTTGTGCAAAAACAAAATTCATCATGATAATTTTATTTTGTTACTAAAAAGTGTTTTTCGAAAAAATATTATATATAAAGAAATCAACTTAAAATTCTAAATTAAGTTTTAAATTGTCAAAAGTAAAACCTAATCCTTTCAATACCAATTTGTTTTCTTTAAATATGTTTCATATTTGTGGTGTTTGGAAAAAAAATAACTATGTGATAACAAGAAAAAGTTCTAGTTGTATTTTTGATGACGAATACAATATTACGAGGAATTCACAATACTCCACCATTTCATCCTTTTAAAAAAAACTATATTTAATTCAATATTTTTCTATAATTACATCCTACCAAAATTTTAAAAGGTTGATAACCCTTTAAAAAATTACCCAAATTAAAATATTTTCATTCGGATTCGCTAATTAATGTTTAACATATGATATTAAAAGGGTAAAATTGTTTGAATATGATTTATTTGAATTTAATTTGAAATGTTTATGTGTAGTTTGGAAAAAGACATTAAAATGGTGTAGTTTTATAAAATTTCAAATGACGTAGTTTTGTAATTAAAAGAAATTACTCTATTTATTATAATAATTCAAGGCATCTCCCGATCGATGTGAATCGTATATTATATGCATATATAGCATATTCATCATTTTCCTTTTTTTTTAATTAAAACATATTCATCATCTTCTTACAAACTCTGTTTTAATTTGTCAGCTTATGTTTCAATCTCAACGTGTCCATGTGGTCTTTATTTTATATAACCCTCATCTTCACTTTTCTCTCTCTCTCTCTCTCTCTCTCTCTCTCTCTCTAAAACTCCACTTGCTTGATCTAACACGTTGCCTTGTCTATGCCTTCATAACAAACTCCGTTAACACATAGTTCAGTATCATCGACGTCGACAATGGCTGATACAACGACAAATTACACGACGGAGCCGCCGTTATCGGCACCTCGCATATCTTTTTCAGCGGATTTATCATCATCATCATCATCATCCGACAGCGAAGGAGATAACATCTGCGTCGAAAAAGACAAAAAAATCTCTGAACTGAAACACAAAGCCGGAGACTTTGAGTTTCTGTCGGAAAATACAGAAACCACACAAACGATGCTAACCGCCGACGAGTTATTCTCCGAAGGAAAGTTACTTCCTTTCCGGCAAACAAACCACTCAGAGAAGCTTAAAAACATAACCTTTAAAACAACCCAACATGTCGAAGAAGAAGAAGAACAAGAACAAGAACAGAGCATAGTCAAGAAAGACGGTGAAGCTCTTAACAACAATAACAGAGGAAGTTGGTTTTTTGACGACGACCCATCTCCACGACCACCGAACTGCACTGTTCTATGGAAAGAGCTTCTACGTTTAAAGAAACAGAGACCCACCACCACGACTACGACGACGAAGAAGAAGAAGAAGAAGGCATGTTTGTTGAAGTTTGAATTAATCTTAGTTGAATAAGTCATTGGTTGTTTCAGTCAATACATGACCGAGTATTTAGGAAGTTGAGTCATAGAATTGTGCTAGTTCGTAGTGGTTATTTGTTTCCTAGTTTTTAGCTTGTTTCTGTTTCTTATGTAAGGCTATATATAGCCGTAATCTTTAGTTCAATAAAGCATCACTTTCAGCTTATATTTCACATTTGGTATCAGAGCTATTCTAAAGAAAGAGAGAAATTTATTTTACAAAAACCTGTGTGAGAGAGTGATCGAGAGAAAACAAAAAAAAATGTCTGAGAAATCTGAGAAGTTTGTGCAACCTGCTATTCCAAAATTCGATGGGTATTACGATTTTTGGTCCATGACGATGGAAAATTTTCTGAGAAGCAGAGAATTGTGGGGCCTGGTGGAAGATGGGATTCCAACGATGTCGATCGGAACGGCACAGGCGAGTGAGGTGCAGAGAAAATCCATTGAAGAGGCAAAGTTGAAAGACTTGAAGGTTAAGAATTTTCTCTTTCAATCCATCGACAGAGAGATCCTTGAAACCATTCTTGACAAAAGTACCTCCATGGCGATTTGGGAATCCATGAGGAAGAAATATCAAGGTTCTACGAAGGTGAAAAGGGCACAATTACAAGCTTTGAGAAAGGAGTTTGAATTGCTGGCCATGAAAGAAGGAGAAAAGATCGATGTCTTTCTAGGAAGAACCTTGACGGTGGTGAATAAAATGAAGGTGAATGGTGAAGTAATGGATCAGAGCACGATCGTGAGCAAAATTCTCCGATCTTTAACCCAGCGATTCAACTATGTTGTGTGTTCGATTGAGGAATCGAACGATCTAAGCACGATGAGCATCGATGAATTACATGGCAGCTTGCTTGTCCATGAGCAACGAATGAACGAGCATGTTCAAGAAGAGCAGGCACTAAAAGTGTCTCAAGATGAAAGACCGAGTAGAGGAAGAGGTCGCGGCGGTCGCGGCGGTCGCGGAGCGTTCCGAGGAGGACGTGAGAGAGGAAGAGGAAGAAACACATTCGATCGAGCCTTGATCGAGTGCTACAATTGCCACAAGTTAGGACACTACCAGAATGAGTGTCCCGAGTGGGAAAAGAAGGCGAATTATGCGGAACTAGAACAAGAGGAAGAAGAGATACTCTTGATGGCCTACCTGGAGGAACATCGGGCAAACAAAGAGGAGGTCTGGTTCCTTGATTCTGGGTGTAGCAACCATATGACCGGGTGTAAAGATTGGTTTTGCGATCTGGAAGAAGGTTTCAATCGATCGGTGAAACTTGGAAACGACGCGAGAATGTCAGTGGTGGGGAAAGGAACCGTGAAAGTACGAGTTAATGATGTCATCCAAGTCATATCTGAAGTCTACTATGTTCCGGAGCTCAAGAACAATTTGTTAAGTCTTGGACAACTACAAGAGAAAGGCTTGGCAATTTTGATACGTGATGGAACCTGCAAGGTTTATCATCCAGAGAAAGGTGCAATCATGGCGACCAATATGAGTGGAAACAGGATGTTTTTTCTTCTAGCATCCAAAACGCAGAAGAACACGATGTGTTTGCAAACACAAGAAGTTATTGAGAAAGAGACAAATTTGTGGCATTCTCGTTTTGGGCATTTAAACCATGAAGCCTTAAAACAACTCCAAGAAAAGAAGATGGTTATTGGGCTTCCAATGATAAAGCCCACAAAGGAAATATGTTCGGTGTGCTTGACTGGAAAACAACATCGAGCATCAATGTCAAAGAAGAGTTCGTGGCGTGCATCAAGACAACTCCAGTTGGTGCATTCAGATATCTGCGGACCGATTACACCGATTTCACACAGCGGAAAACGGTATATTCGACATTTATCGATGATTTCACTCGAAAAACACGGGTTTACTTTCTCCATGAGAAATCGGAGGCATTCACTACTTTCACGGCTTTTAAAGCAAGTGTTGAAAAGGAGATTGAAATGTTCATCACTTGCTTGAGGACAGATCGCGGCGGAGAATTCACATCCAATGAGTTCGGAGAGTTCTGTTCTTCCCATGGTATCACCCGACAATTGACAACCGCATTCACCCCACAACAAAACGGAGTAGCGGAGAGGAAGAACGAACGATCATGAATGCGGTACGATCGATGTTGAATGAGAAGCGAGTTCCAAAAGATTTTTGGTCTGAAGCTACAAGATGGAGTGTGCATATCCAGAATCGATCTCCAACAACAATAGTAGAAAACATGACACCCGAAGAAGCTTGGAGTGGTTCAAAACCCGGAGTAGAGTATTTTCGTATCTTTGGATGCATAGCATATGCACATATTCCGGATCAAAAGAGAAAAAAACTCGATGACAAAAGCAAGAAGTGTGTTTTCTTGGGAGTCAGTGAAGAATCCAAAGCATGGAGGCTCTATGATCCGATTACGAAAAAGATTGTGATAAGCAAAGATGTTGTTTTTGATGAGAACAAAAGCTGGGATTGGGATCAAACCGGTGTAGAAGAGAAAATAATCGATTGTGGAGACGAAGAAGAACATAACACAGGAGATAAAGACGATGACATGATGCAATCGCCGACTCGGTCTCCACAACCTGCGAACTCGTCATCTCCTGGATCGTTGCCTTTCTCGTCTGGTGGTGACTTGACGCCCCCAAGTCCAATAACATCTCTGGCCAGTCCAACTTCATCATTTCCATCAAGAATGATTGAGAAAGAAGTGGTCCCGCGACCAAGGAGAACACCCAGATATTTGGCTGATTATGTCACGGGAGAAGAAGAAGACGAGGAAGAAAGTTTATCTGCCAGTTTATTGATGATGATGATGACAGAAAAGGATCCTGTCAAATTCGAAGAAGCAGTGAAAGAAAAGGTGTGGAGAGAAGCAATGAAGAACGAGATTGAATCGATTGAGAAAAATAACACATGGGAGCTAACGAACTTACCAGAAGGCTTTACACCAATTGGAGTAAAATGGGTGTATAAAACAAAGCCGAATGAAGAGGGTGAAGTTGACAAGTACAAGGCGAGATTGGTGGCAAAAGGATATGCTCGGTGTTATGGCATAGACTATACCGAAGTCTTTGCTCCGGTGGCGAGGCTCGACACAATCCGAACTATACTTGCGGTGGCGGCTCAATCAAGTTGGGAAATCTTCCAATTAGATGTCAAGAGTGCGTTTCTACATGGGGAACTAAAAGAGGATGTTTATGTGAGACAACCGGAAGGATTCATAAAGAAAGGAGAAGAAGAGAAGGTGTACAAACTTAGGAAAGCTTTGTATGGGCTTAAACAAGCTCCGAGAGCTTGGTACGGCCGTATTGAAGGTTACTTCCTTAAGGAGAAGTTTGAGAGATGTCCTAGTGAACACACCTTGTTTACCAAAACTAAAGGAGGTAAAATTCTCATTGTCAGCTTGTATGTTGATGACTTAATATTCACCGGAAATGATAGAGCAATGTGTGATGAGTTTAAGAAGTCAATGATGATGGAATTTGAGATGTCAGATTTGGGAAAGATGAAACATTTTCTTGGGGTAGAGGTGAAGCAGAGTGTTAATGGGATATTCATTTGCCAAAAACGATACGCTCGTGAAGTCTTAGCAAGGTTTGGAATGGAAGAAAGCAATGCTGTTAAAAATCCAATTGTGCCAGGAACGAAGCTCACAAAAGATGAGAATGGTGAGAAGGTCGATGAAACTATATTCAAGCAGCTTGTTGGGAGTCTCATGTACCTAACGGTGACTAGACCTGATTTGATGTATGGAGTTTGTCTCATAAGTCGGTTCATGGCGAATCCGAGAATGTCACATTGGCTTCGTTGCAAAAGGATCTTACGCTACGTAAAAGGTACAATCGAACTTGGAATCTTTTATAAGAAAAATGAAAGCGACAACACAAGGCTTATGGCATTCACGGATAGTGACTATGCTTGGTGATATGGATGATCGAAGAAGCACGACGGGTTGTGTGTTCATGATAGGATCGAGTGCGATTTCTTGGGCATCGAAGAAGCAACTCGTTGTTGCTCTTTCCACCACCGAAGCCGAATATATTGCTGCTGCGTTTTGTGCTTGTCAATGTGTGTGGATTAGAAGAATCTTAGAGAAGATTGGAGTCGAAGAAGAGTCCGCAACCATTATTCATTGTGACAATAGTTCAACGATTTCCTTATCCAAGCATCCGGTTCTTCACGGAAAGAGTAAACACATCGAAGTGAGGTTTCACTACCTCGGAGAGCCGGTGAATGGCGAGAGAGTTAAGCTGGAGTATTGTGCAACGAGAAAACCGGATTGCGGACATCTTTACGAAGCCGTTGAAGGCTGGAGCGATTCGAGAAGTTGAGGGCGTTACTTGGAATGGTTAAGTTTTCCGAAGTAAGCTTAATTCATGAGAGTTAAGCTTAAGGGAGGGTGTTGAAGTTTGAATTAATCTTAGTTGAATAAGTCATTGGTTGTTTCGATCAATACATGACCAGAGTATTTAGGAAGTTGAGTCGTAGAATTGTCTTAGTTCGTAGTGGTTATTTGTTTCCTAGTTTTTAGCTTGTTTCTGTTTCTTATGTAAGGCTATATATAGCCGTAATCTTTAGTTCAATAAAGCATCACTTTCAGCTTATATTTCACAATGTTCTTCTTCTCTGTCTCCGTCGTCGTCTTCGAGTTTGATTGGAGATGCAATGGTGAAGAGAGAGGAGGAGAAGAGAGGATTAGAGAGGACGAGATCTTTGACTGTGAGGATAAGACCAATGATTCATGTTCCTCATTGTACACCTTCTTCTTCTTCTTCTTCTAAGTTAAATTCATCATTGCCTCCTCTGTTTCCCTTGAGGCTAAATAAAAACAGAGTAGAGAAATGAACAGTAATGGTTTGTGTATGTCTGGTTAATATCTCTATTGGGTTTTGTGATTATATATTGATTATGTTTTTTTCTTGGGATTTTATGATTGAGATTTTGTTGTGTCATAGTGTAAAATTTGAAGACATTTTTATTGAGTAAGAAGACCCATTCCTCTGTTTTTTTTCCATATCATAAAAGTTAGTTCTAGGAGAGTTCAATTCGGATTAACTAATCCGATTATTATTATTTGAATGAAACTAAAATAATTGATCCTAAAAATCATAAAACCCAAACATAAATCGAAATAGAAATTAAATTCTTAATTTTCAAAGAAACTTTGGTCTTATATCGTAGGATGTTATAATTAAAGTTTGGGATTGAAGGAATACAATTTAAGACCAAAAGTTTCTTTGAAAATTAAGAATTCATTTTCAATAAAACTTAGAATTGAATTGATTTAGTTTTGTTGTTTGATTTTTATTAGTATTAAATAAATTTTATCAACCTTTTAATTTTAATTATATATATAATATTTTGATTATAAGGTAGAAGCATAAGATGAAAGATTATCGTGCTATTATATAATAGAGATGGGAAAGTTAGAGAGAAAAGAGTAAATGCCAAAAAAATTAACAAAAGAGACAGAGATTGTCAATGAATGAAAGAGGAGAGATTTGCACATGCAAAGTTTTCAGATATTATGTTTACAGCATATCCATCGATTAGAAACCTATTGAGATTCTAAAACTGAAAAAAAAAAGTAATTTTAATTTACAATTAGGTTTAGAAATTAAATATTATCGTTTGGTTAGCAAATCCAAGACAGTTAGGAATAGTAGATTACAAAAAAAGTATGCAATATCTTGACTTTTGGTGAAAGAGTATTATAGCTTTTAATAAAAAAAAAAAATTCACAAAACTACGCCGTTTCAACCATCTCTTCACAAAACTGCATCTAATTCAATGTTTTCACAAATTTACACATTTTCAAAATTTTAAAAAATTGATTTACCATAAAAAAATGAGTTACAGGTTCGGTAAACAATTTTAGTAAAGCTGGGAGAGTTTGATGTAGAATATGACTTCATCCAAATTATAAAACACAAAATCAGAAGTTTCTTCAACATAAAATTACATTACATCACTCTTTCAAGAAAAAGACACTACAAATCAATGAGAACAATATAAGCTTCTTTAACTCTTTCTATTTAAGCTCCAACTCTTCTCACTGCCCTGCTAATGGGTTCTTGGAAATACTGAAGTGATATAAACATCGCTTCCTGCATATTTTATCGCGCCATTTTCTCAGCTCAATCGTCACCGGACCATACAAAAGACCAAACCCATTTTGCATAAAAATGTATAAAGCACAAATACCTCTGTCCGAATGGTTCGGCTTCCTTGATGTGGACATGTATTCAAGTATACATTAAACGCCTCCCGAACATCTTTTCCCTGTAAACATGAAAGTCTTTTTGTTAGTGTCCACAAGCAACATCATAATTAATATTAGAACTTTTTTGATCATTCAAATGTTAAACCTTATACTGATTATCTTCTTCAATGCTTTCTTCAAGCCCAGCTAGTCCACCGAACGCAATCAACAAGTGCCTATAGTTTCATGCCACAACCATCTAAGTCAGTCTTCAAACCTCACAATGCTAATAACGTTATTAGTTACCGACTTATACAATGTTTAGAGGGAGAACGAGAATCACCTAAACGTTGGTATTTTCAACTCCGATGAACTAATTACAAGACCGTGCTCTGATGTACCGATCAAATAATCATAACCACCCTGCTTTTATTTCGTATTCGATAGTAAGATTATGCGAGAAAGTATGGCCTGAATACAAGAGAGCAGAGTATCATTATTAGTACCTGGAAAGGGCATTCATTGAATACTGAACTCAAGTGTGATGCGTATCGTACTTTGTACCCCCAATACATTCCTGCTTCTTCCCTTGGCTTAGAGGGCGGAACAACTTGGCGTACCAAATCTAGATGAACAGAATTCAAAATTTACTTAACTTAATCTCTAGATGATGATTTTCTGAGTGGAAATAAGATTTGAAAATAAGGTAAACGATCTTAATCAAAGTTTGAAGACAGATCAACACACAATAACTTGAGAGAATATAATGATTAATAGTACCTAAGTCGTGGTTAGTTCCCATGGCTACGGTGACTCTAACTCCTGGACTAAGTACTTGATCAACAACAACATTCTGCATCGCAACAAAGTTCTTCAACTTTTTTTTTGCAGAAAGCATATTCCAAAAAAATTGATTGAGAGGAAGTAACGATACCTTGCTTAAACCAACATCAACCATCGTGCTTTGAGAGTTTGGAGCCTTTTCGCTTAGCGTCACACCTACAAAGTTATCATTTCCAAGACAAAAGATGAAACAAAACAAGAAAACAACAATAACACAGCTTCTCTACAACAAACAAAAGGTAGCAGCTTGAATCATATTTCTCTCTACACTAGCTTCTTGTATGATGTAATAAGCAAAATTGTACTGTTCCCATATCTATAGCAATGTCATTGGATGTTATCGCATACGAGAATTTTTTGTATTAATACCTTCACGGTATTGTTCCCATTCGTGCTTACGAAGATGGTGAGGAGCATCAACGGGAGGCAACATACCCTGTTCACACACACACAAACAAAAACACACAAATCTAGTCATCACAAGATACTAATTAAAAGAAAGATCCATGATAAACCAAAAAAAAGTCAGAAAGATATGAGTTTTAACAACAAAAAGTAAGTAAACCACACTACACACACCACATATCTAAGATCATTTTGCTTAGGGAAGAGTTGTTTCCTCAAGTACTGTGGTGTCTCAAGATACCGCAAGATTCGAGCAAGAAAGGAAGCACCACTCTCACTATTATCAGAAGAATTGGTCTCTGAGATGCTCTTGTTGTCAAACACTACAATCTGATATTCAAAAAGCACAAATATTTTGTTTGCATACATACATACATACATACATACATGAATCAGCAGCTTTTGTTTGTAGTTTCAGATGAAGAATCATAACATTACCTCGTCGATTCTGAAAATTGTGGCAGCACGAGCGATTTGGCCTGCGAGCTGAGAAATAGTTAGTTAGAGAGAGAGAGAGTTAGAGAGAGAGAGAGTGTACGTACGCGTGTGGCGAGTTCGAGAGATTGAGTATTGTGAATGATAGAACCAGCTATGGCTATAGTAACTGTTGGTCTTTCTTCTACTTTTGGCTTTTCCTCCTCTTCTTCCATTTTCGATTTCTCCGTCTCAATCTCAGGCTCTTCTTCTTCGATTTTCTTCGTTTTCTTCTTCCTCTTCTTCTTCTTCGCGTCTGCGTCGGGACTCATCTTTTGCTCTGGATCGTCATGGCTTCTCTTCTTCTTCTTCTTCGTTTTCTTCTTACTGTTAGAGTCTTCTTCGATCCTCGTAGCTAGATCTGGCTCTAGTTCAAGCTCAGGATCGTCGTGACTACTTCTCTTGTCCTTCTTCTTCCCCATTTTTTTTGCCGCCGGCGAATGAATGCAGCAGCCACGGCGAATTTTTGCAGGGTTTATGATGTGATTTTCGGGTTTTTTTAGGTTTTAATGGATCTATATTTTCTTTATCTATTGGGCCTATTTTACGGCCTGTTAATTAATGACGTGGCGTTTTTTTTCCGTCAAAGTGACGTGGCGTTTTAGCTGAGATAATAACGTTTTCTCACGTAGGAGTCCTATGATAAAATTATTTAAAGATACAATCAAAATAAGTTTTTGTTTTAAAAATATTATTACCAAATTTTTTATAACAAAAATACCGTTAAAATTGTTTTTATAACAAAATACCTTCAAAATGTAGTAGTTTACAAAAATACCACAAATACAAAAAACGAGTTTAACATTTTTAGATTTTAAATTTTTTCATTTGGGTTCGCTATATAGTGTTTAGGGTATAGTTTTGAAAATTTAAGTTTTGTGGTATTTATAAGAAAAAAACTTTTTAATGGTATTTGTAAAACTTGCGAAATCTGTGCTAATTGTGTTAAAATTTATTTTTTTATTGGTATTCATAAAAATTGCCCTTATTTAAAACGCTTAACTTTCCTTTAGTTAGAGCATAATTATCGGTAAGGCCTAAAAAAACCCTTACCAATTTTTTTAATTTTTTTTATTTGGAAAAAAAATAAAATAAAAAATAAATTAAAATTCCACCAATCGCGGACCGCCACGTGTCAGTGACCGCGAAAAATTAAAGTATCGGTGCTTAAAGAAAGAGTTTTGAAATCGGTACTTAATAAATATGTGGGGCCCACTGGGCAATGACTCCACTTAAAGGCCCAGATAATGTTGGTCTTATAGGCCACAAGTAACTTGAGTCTTGTGTTGAAGCAAAATGTAATACCTTGTTTATAAATTGAGTAGTTTTTTTAAATAAATCACTTGTGATCTCTTAAGAAACCACATTAAAAGAAAAGAAACACAACTAATATTCTTGCACAAAAAGATATGACATTGTCACTTGGGGATGTTGTAGCTGTTGTTGTTGTTGTGTCATATCCAAATAAAAGCAAGAAAGCTTTAAACATAAGTATCGATCAAAGACTTCCTCATCTCGTCGACGATGGAGCTGGGTTGTGCTTCCCTTAGCTTGAAGATGCTGTCTATTACAGAGAGCTCTGTAGCGGTTGTGTCTGATCCGCAGAAAGAAGTCCAGTCGTTAACGGTCATACCAGCAGCTATGACTTCACTACCACGGTTCACGGTTCCTGCAACGAGAGGGACTTGAAGAAGTGTCGAGAGTTCGTCCAAGTCTTCCACTGAAGTGTGAGGATGAACCTGTTATTTAAGACAAATACTGAGTGAGTGACTAATTTGCGACATTAAGGGATGATGCTATGTTTTGTATGATTCTCTTTTTTACCATTCCACCTCTGTTGGATAAGGCACAGTAACTGCCCACGAGAATGTTGCCTGCAATTGTCTGGCGGAAAACTTCAACACCAAGTACGTCCGCTATTATTTCTTCGGTTTCCTGTCAAATGCAGAGAAACCAAAGACATCAAACCAAACATCATATGTAAGAACAACTACATTAACATCCAAGCTATAAAATTATCCAAACATTCGAGTTTGTACCAAACGGTTTGATCAGACATTTATATTTTGTTACCTTGTCAAGATCAGTGTGGGCAAGAGCAACGTGGTCGTTGCAGGCAATGCAGTTACCAAGAGCAGAGAGACGTTCCTCGATTCTCTGGACCACAACTTGGTCTGGTAGACTGTTCCTCAAGTGTTGAAGCTCTGTCATGAGTTTAAAAACCAAAATAAGCTACATGACTCTAAGAATAAGCAACCAACAAACTACAGAACCATAAAATCTCGATATTAAAAGAACAAGAGGCTTACGTATACAATACTACATGACATGAAGATATTCAGGACAAGCTCTACTATCTATCTCTATATATAAGTCAACTTGGTAATGCTGTTATTTGTAGTTACCTTGGTCAGTAGTTGTATGAGGCACAAGAAGTCCATTCTTGTTTCCTACACCACAAGAAGAAGAAGAAAACAAAACAAAAGTGATATAGAAGAAGAAGAAGCAAAGCTATAAACAAGGTGATAATCAAGACAAGTTATATGAAAGAAAGCAAAACCAGCACAAAGACGGCCAATAATCCGAGTTCCACCAATAGATGTCTTAACAATAGGGATCACATCAGCTAACTCCGACTCAAATGCACTACACAAAGCAATCAAAAACAATCATTGGTATAGAGAAGAAGAAGAAGAAGCAAAGCTGAAACTTATATTACAGAGAGAGATGATGTCCAACAACATATATACATACCTGTAAAAATTCTCAGAGCCACCAATAGCAACTAAGCAATAAGCATTAGTGAGCTTTGAAAAAACACCAACTTCACAGTTATTCTCAAACTGTAGACCTGTGTATATATTACACACCACCACTTAGATACATAGACACATATCAACAAATAACTATGTAAGTACACTACTTACGAGTCGCCATTAGACGGAGATGAAGCTATGAGCTGTGCTAACGTACGCCTGCGTTGGTCAGTTTTGAACTTTTTGATAGAATCAATCAATCAATCATCAAAACAAAGAAGAAGATGAACGATAAATTAGGGTTTTAAAGTGGTTTTGGGTTCTTACTTTGTTAATGGGCCTCTATTTTCTTTATATATTGAGCCCATTTTTGACCTGTTACTTAATGACGTGGCGTTTTATTTGACACAATGTTAACGATCTTTCATAATCATGGAAACAACGATACTCGCTTGCCACATGGCGCTTCCTTAATGGATAAAAATACAATACCCAAAATGAGTCAAAAGGACTTTAAGCTCCGCTGTCAACGGCGGCGCGTGCCCCTCGTTTCCTCTCAGCGGCGGTTTCCGCTCGGCTATTAAGCCATTTCAGGATATCTTCGAAAACCAGATCGACGTTTTCCTCCGACTCACCGACCATTTGATGCCACAGCTCCGGGTAGATCTTGATCGTCTTATCCTCACTCGCCGCTCTCCGAAAAAGCTCCTCCACGCACGCCGGGTCACACAAGACGTCGTCTCCTCCGTGCACGATCAGAATCGGAACCTCCACTTCCTCGAACCTCTCCTGCAGATCCTTGCACACGCGGATCAGCTCGTACGCCGTGGCGGCGCGTGGTCTCGCGACAGGTCTCCTAGGGCTAGCAAGCGCCAGCTTCCTCTTCCACGGCTCTTTAAAAGAAACATCAGGTATCGATCCGCGAGTGGGGACCACGCGCCACGTAGGGATGATACTCGCGACGACGAACAACAAATTCTCCAACGGCCAAGGCGGTTTGATTTTGTCGCTGATTCCGCACATTGCGCCGTTGAGTATAAGCCCGTCCCAAACGCCGCCGCGGAATCCCTGTCGAAGCGTGATGTAGATCGCGATTGCTCCGCCTAACGATTCGGAGTAGAGAAAACACGGCAGATCCGGATTACTCTGACGGCGACGAAAGTCATCGAAGAAGGAGATACAGTCATCGACGACGGGGTTAATGTCAGGGATATGAGCGACGAGTCCATCGGAGAATCCATGGCCTTGGTGATCGATAGCGCAGGTTATGTAACCTGATTTAGCGAAGAGGATCGAAGTTAGCTGAAGAAACCAGCTGGATTCGCCGGTGAAGCCGTGGACGACGGCGACGATGCCGACGGGAGGTGTTGGAGGGAGTGGGGACCACCACTGTGTGAATAGATTGAGGCCACGTGGATTTGTTACGAAGGCGGAGGAGTGTGTGACGGAATGCTTTAAGTAGAATTCTTCGGCGGAGAGAGAGCCAAAGGTGTTGGTGTTCGAATTAATACACGGCCCATTAACGACGTGGACCGAGCGCCGCGAGAATTTAAGTCTGCATCCCTAAAGGCGCAAAGTGGATGGCCGAAGAGGCGCCATATTCGACTACTATCGGTTCGACGAGAAGACGAGGGGAGGTGAGCAGACTTCGACGGTTAAAGAGATCGATGACGACATAACGGCCGCTTTAAGTGCATTTAATTCGTATTAATGAGCCGAGACTTAAATGTCTCTATTTGTAAATTATAGTATAAATAGAGGAAGAAAGCGAGGGAAAAAGCGTATGTCGAATCCCGAAGAAAGAACCCATATCTTCTTATTTTAATAAAGTTCTCTTACAATAAGTTTTTGACCTTCGTTTCTCTTTTGCTAGTTTGATCTATTGAGCCTCCAATTCCCAGTTCTTATCCCATTCAAATCGTCGTACCCACAATTTGGCGCTAGAAGGAGGGGACATTGATAGATCACCTTTAATTAGTAACAAAGGAAAATCCAACCACTTCTCATGGATGTCACCGACTCTCAAAACGTCTCATCTGTCGACTTCGCCCAATTGCTCACTGACCTCCGGAAGGTAATCACGCGAGCAACGAAGGCGACCTCTACCCTAGCCGAGCGCTTCGACAAGATAGAAGGCGTGCTTACCAATCTCCGGCCTCCCAACGAGCGGAACACCGTTGGCACCCCCACTCGGCCGGCAACGGCGAATGACGGACGAAACTGCGAGGAGCCAACGCCGACTTCACGCAACCCGCACCGAAGCCTTGCGCGGAGCGGACCTAGCCGGGAAGGATTTCGAGGAGATTCGAACCGAGATCCGGGGAATAAACTCAAAAATCCACGAAGCAATAAGCTCCGCTCCGGAAATCAACCGAGTTATTGAAGAGACCGGGCGAACCCCGTTTACACGGAGGATCGCATCGGCTGCGCGTCCGCGATACAAGAAAGATCAAACTTCCGTCCTATGACGGAGTCGGAGATCCCAAGACACACCTCACCGCCTTCCGCATCGCCGCCGGGCGGGTGCGGTTCGAGGAGCACGAGCAAGATGACGGCCTTTGTAGGTCGTTCGCCGAGAATCTCTCCGGCCCGTCCTTAGTCCGGTTCACCCACCTCGAACCCGGCTCGATCGATAGCTTCACCGACTTCACCACCGCTTTCATCAAACAATACTCTATTTTCATAGACCGGGGACTCTCCGACGGCGACTCCGTGGAACCACGTTCGGGAGCGAGGCCGAGCCTCCGAGAAAGTACATAACCAAGTTCAAGGAAATTCCGTCCGGATTACCCGGGATCACCGATTCCACGGCGATCTCTCGCCTCGAAACACGGTCTCCGGCACGAGTCGCGCTTCCGCGAGGAGATCGTGATCAACAAGCCCACCGGTATCCACGATGCACTTCACCGAGCCACGGCTCGGATGGAGCTCGAGGAAGACAAGCTCGCGATAAGCAAGAAATATCGACCGCCTCCTAAGACCACTCCCCGAGTCCGTCTAAGAAACCCGACAATCGCCGAGCCGGCGGAAGTTCGCAAACCTTCGCCGTGGGCAGAGACTCGGAGGAAAGCGAAGCGGTTCGGCGCCAAGCAACAAATGGGTCCGAGACAAGGATGCTTTTTGCGAGCTCCACGGTGTAAAAGGCCACGACACCAAGGATTGCTACCGTTTGAAAATCATCCTCATGGAGAAATGGTCCGCCGGCGACCTCGCTGATTTCGACCTCGAAACCATCGCTCAGGCCGAGAGAAGCAGACTTTCCTCCGTCGGAGTCGGTGGCGCATCGCCCAAAAGAGTCGAAGCCGACAACGAGAACGAAGAAACTCCCAAGAAAAGGATCGATATGATCATGGGAGGGTCCAAGCTTTTTAGCTCATCGGTGAACTCCATCAAAAAACACCAAAGGAAAGTCGGGAAACCGAGCCCCGAATACGGGACACTCGACGGACCGGTCATCACCTTCGAGGAAAAGGAAACTCTCCGCCTCGCCAAGCCCCATGACGATGCCCCGGTCATCTCGCCGGACATCGCCAATTTCGAGGTGTCCGGAATTCGATCGACACGGGCGGTTCCGTGGACCTCATCTTCCTTAGCACCCTCTCAAGGATGGGAATCGGTATGGAAGAAGTAGAGGGGGCTCCCGCCCCACTCATCGCCTTCACCGGTGAAACCACTATGTCACTCGGAACGATCCGTCTTCCCGTCCTCGCCAAAGGAACTTCGAAGCTTGTGGAATTCACGGTCTTCGACCGCCCTGCTTGCGTACAACGCTATCCTCGGAACTCCTTGGGCTGTACCGGATGAAGGCGGTTCCCTCGACCTATCATCGGTGCCTCGAGTTCCCTACCCCGACGGGAGTCGAAGAGATACAAGGAAGCCGGGAGACCGCACGCTCTTGCTACATGAGCGGACACAAGCTCACCGTCAAATAGCGGTTAGCCAACGTCGCTCGACCCGGCGGGGCCGAAAAGAAGCTCCGAGGGGGCGACGGCGTTAGCACCGAAGTATCAATTGATCGAACAATCCGTCCCGAACCGTCAAAATCGGAGTGCGGCTCTCGGATCCGCGAAGGACGAGCCGATTCGGTTCCTTACCGAGCAACATACACTCGTTCGCCCGGGGGCCCGAGGACATGACCGGGATCGACCCAACGATAATAACTCATAAACCGAATGTCGATCCGACTTACAAGCCGATCGGGCGAGAAAAGAAGGAAGGCGGGGCCGGACGAGCTAAGGCCGTAAACGACGAAGTACGGAGACTCCTGAACTTAGGATCGATCAGGGAGGTAAAGTATCCAGAATGGCTCGCAAATCCGGTCGTCGTGAAGAAAAAGAACGGGAAGTGGAGAGTATGCGTCGATTTCACCGACCTCAACAAAGCATGCCCCAAGGACTCGTGGAAGCAACGGCCGGTCACGAACTCTTGTCTTTCATGGATGCCTTTTCAGGTTATAACCAAATCTCGATGCATCCCGACGATCAGGAGAAGACTTCCTTCCGACAAAGTAATGCCGTTCGGCCTAAAAAACGCAGGAGCGACGTACCAAAGACTTGTCAACAGAATGTTCGAGAAACAATTGGGCGAGGTCATGGAAGTCTATATAGACGACATGCTCGTCAAATCATCGAAGCGAGGCGAGCATATCGAACACCTCCGACGGTGTTTCGATCTCCTCAGAGAATATGGCATGAAGCTTAACCCGGAAAAGTGCACTTTCGCCGTACCTTCCGGAGAATTCCTCGGGTACTTAGTCACCAAGAGAGGGATAGAGGCGAATCGTAGCCAGGTCGACGCCCTCCTAAATATGCCTTCACCTCGAAACGTAAAGGAAACTCAAAGGCTCACGGGACGGATCGCGGCCCTCAACGAGGTTCATCTCACGGTCGACGGATCGTTGTCTCCCTTTCTACAACCTTCTAAGGGGAAACAAAAGCCGGGTTTGGGACGAGCAATGTGAAGAGGCTTTTAATCAGCTAAAGTCGTACCTCTCGAAACCACCGATCCTCGCTAAACCAGAGGAAGGAGAGCCTCTTTTTCTTTACATCGCGGTGTCCCCTTCGGCCGTCAGCTCAGTCCTCATACGAGAAGATCGGGGCGAACAGAAACCGATCTTCTACACAAGCAAAACTCTAACCGATCGTGAAACCAGGTACCCGATGATGGAAAAACTCGCCCTCGCGGTTGTAACGGCGGCAAGGAAATTACGACCCTATTTTCAGTCCCACTCGATCATAGTGCTCACATCGCACCCCCCTCGGAACGATTCTACACGGCCCGAACCGGTCCGGAAGAATTTCTAAGTGGGCAATCGAACTCAGCGAATATGACGTGGAGTATAAGCCCCGCGTTAGCGCGAAAGCCCAGGTACTCGCCGACTTCATAGTAGAACTCCCCGTGCAAGATCCCGAGTCCACTAACACTCTCCCCTGGATCTTGCACGTTGATGGGGCCTCATCCAAGCAAGGATCGGGGATCGGCGTCAAGTTGCGATCGCCCAATCAAGAAGTCATCGAGCAATCGTTTCGACTGCGATTTCCCGCCTCGAACAACGAAGCAGAATACGAGGCACTGATCGCCGGCCTTCGCCTTTCCATCAGCATTGGGGTCAGAAATATCTCAGTCTTCTGCGACTCCCAGCTTGTTGTAAGCCAGTTCTCCGGGGAATATTCCGCCAAAGACGAAAGAATGGAGGCCTACCTCGCCATCACCAAAGAACTTTGCAAAGAGTTCGACAAATTTGAGCTCGTCAAAGTCCCCAGGGGCGAGAACACTTCGGCAGACACCTTGGCAGCTTTAGCATCAACTTCCGACCCTGACATAAGAAGGAACATCTCCGTGGAATGCATCGACCGACCTAGCATCGATCCGACTGGCCCGGTCTTTGCGATCCTGAAAGGGAATAAGCAGGAGGAGTCCGCCCACGCAGCAGAAACAATTATCGATGACTGGCGGACCCCAATCCAAAACTACATCTTGAAGGGCGAACTCCCTACTGAAAAATGGGAGGCTCGAAAACTTAAGGTCATCAGCGCCAGGTTTTGCATGATCGAGGGGGGGCTCTACAAGCGGAGCTTCCAGGGGCCTTATCTCCTCTGTGTCCACGGAGAAGTCGCCGACACCGTCATGAGGGAAGTCCACGAAGGACTCGCGGAGATCATTCTGGTGGTCGTCTCCTCGCCACCAAGGTTCGCCGGCGGGGATACTATTGGCCCACCTTGACCGACGATTGCATTAAATATGCGCAACATTGCGAAAAGTGCCAGCGCCACGCTCCTTTCATCCACCAGCCCGTCCGAACCGTTGTCATCCGTCTCCGCCCCCTACCCTTTCATGAGGTGGTCCATGGACATCATCGGCCCGCTGCACGAGTCAACCAACGGAAGGAAATTCCTTCTCGTTTTAACCGACTATTTTTCCAAATGGGTCGAAGCCGAGGCTTACTCCGCAATCATCGACACAAAGGTCTGCAAATTCTTATGGAAAAACATCATTTGCAGGCACGGACTCCCGTACGAGATCGTCACGGACAACGGCTCCCGGTTCATATCAAAAAAGTTCGAGAAATTCCGCCGGACACCGGAAAATAAAAGTACGATACTCTACACCTCGCTACCCGCGGGGAAACGGACGAGCGAGCGGCGAACAAGTCAATACTCTATAGTCTCAAGAAACGTCTCGATTCTCGGAAAGGAGGATGGCACGATGAGCTTGAAGGGGTACTCCGGGCCTACCGAACCACACCGCGCGGGCGACGGGGGAAACTCCGTTCTCCCTCGTCTACGGAGTCGAAGCGATCGTCCCCGCCGAAGCGGCGATCCCGGGGATCGGGCGAACTCGGAACCCTCCGATCGAAGCGGACAACGACGAGATGCTGAGACAATCTCTCGATAACCTAGATTCGAAGAGAGATCAAGCGATGATCGGGATTCAAAACTATCAGCAATCCGCGTCACGATACTACAACTCGAAGACAAAGCAACGAACCCTATCGGTCGGGGACCTAGTACTAAGAAAGGTCTTTGAGAACACCGCCGAATATCGCGCCGGCAAACTCGGAGTCAAGTGGGAAGGACCGTACATCGTACACGAAATCATCCGCCCGGGAGTCTACCGTCTCAAAACCTCCGAAGGGAACAACGTCAAAAGACCTTGGAACATCATGAACCTCAAGAAATTTTATGCTTAAATTCGCTCTATTGTAAACCGAACTACGTTTCGGGCTTGATCCCAACTCGGGTACGTAGGCGGCCCGTATCGTTTGATCGGGTCCAGCTATATAAATAAATAAAACCTTTTTTCTACAAAGGATATCCAAAAAGCGAATCACACTTAAAGTCATCCAAACAGTTCGACGGAAAGAACTTAACGATGCATATCGAGCCCTAATGTTCGCGAACGACCAACACGAGTTCTACCAAAGAACTTAACGATCGAGTGAGCGAACCGTATTTAAGCCATCTAAACAGTTCGACAGAAAGAACTTAACGATGCATATCGAACTTCAGGGTTCGCGAACGATCAATACAGCTCGACCAAAGAGTTTGAACGATTTAAAAAAAAACAAAAAAAAACAAACTGTATTTGAGCCATCTAAACAGTTCGACATAAAGAACTCAACGATGCATATCGAACCTAAGAGTTCGCGAACGACCAACACAGTTCTATCAAAGAACTTAACGAATTCAAGCCATCTAAAACGAGTTCGACATAAAGAACTTAACGATGCACATCTACACGAGTTCGACACAAAGAACTCGGCGATCAACACGACTCCTTAGGAACTTAACGATCGAACAAGCAAAACATATTCAAGCTATCTAAATAGTTCGACCTCTGCGGTCCGCAAACAGTCCGACCTCTACGGTCCGCAAACAATCGACGCGGCCATGCTAAAGAATTCGAAACAATCAATACACTAAGGTCGGCGATACAAGCCGACCCCCCGAGCTCTCAACGATCGATACGGTTCGAACAAAGAACTTAAAGACTATAAATTATAAATCGAGCCACCAACGGGTCAACCTAGAAGACTTGGACAAAGTGAACCAACTAAAGGTCCGATCGCAATGAATAGCGCCTTTTTTTGAAAAAACAACTAAGTACGCGGAAACAAAGACATGTAAAGCCGAGAAATTGTACTTAACGAATTCTTTTTAAAAAAAAAAAAAGGCAACAAAACAAAAAAAATTTTGGGACAGACCCCTGCTTAAAGACATGATTACATTCATGTCTGGTCTTCTTCCCCCATCGAGCCGCTTGTTCCCGCCCCGGCCGCACCGACGCCTCTTCGGCAAGCGCGATCTCGCGACCATCCTCTGCGAGACCCGCGACCTGTGGCTCGAACCCCTCGGGACGGACGCTCTCCCCGAGATCTTGGGCGTCTTCAACGGACAAGGCGGCGGTCATCGATCCAAGCCGATCAAAAGGCGCCACCGCCGGTGGCGTTACCTCCAACGGCGCGAGCATCGCCGGTCACATGCGCGTCCGCAAGAGCCAGAGCCGATTCACAGTCGACCACGTCTCCGGGAGGCGGCGAATCGTCAAATCTTTTGGCTAGCTCATCCAGATCTAGCGAGGGAAGCGGCATGGCGGCCAACTTCGCTTCGGCCACCGGGAGATCCTCGGCCATACTCGCCGCTTCCGCCTCGAGGTCAGGGTATTCGCCCCTCTGGATCCCAGCCAGAAAATCCTGGTTCGCGCGGATCTCAGCGACCTCGCGCTCTACCCGAGAACGCCTCTTCAACAGCAGGAGGTGGTCCCTCACCTGGTCGACCATCTTAACCCCGACGCCTTTAACGTCGCGCCTGGCTTCGTGAGACGAGACCCGGAGATCGCGATCTCGAAGTTCGAAGAGAGTCTCGTACTTCTTTGACATCGCCCGCGAACTCTCCTCCGCCGCGATCATCTCCCTCTCGAACCGAGAGCTCTTCTCTTCCGCGATCTCGGCCCTCTTCGGCATGAGGGCCACCTTGGTCTCCTGCGCAGCGGCCGCCATCTTCGCCTCGTCGCGCTGACGTCGGTAATCATCGACCTGCCTCAGCCGGTCGGCGTTCCTTTCAGATGCGGACCTCATGGTTTCGAGGGATCGCTCCGCCAGGGCCAGCTTTTCCTTGGTCCTCGTCAGGTCAGACTGGAGGGACCCGGGTCGGTGAGCACTTGTTCGTAACCACACAGAAGGCGGTTAAAAGACGTCGCCGACTGCCATATTACAAACACAAGGAATTAGTAAAAAATTCCGAGACGGACACAAGAGTCTCGCGGCAAGCAAAGTTTACGTACCTCGGCTAAAGCAATCGAGTGGCGGGCATACAAGTCCCTCACGAGGCTCGCGCATATTCTCCAGCGCGGGAATCTCCGAGGCCTTGGTAGGAGAACGTGCGGAACGAGGTTCGAGACACGCTCGCGATCCGAAATAAGGCCAAGTCGGTCGGAAACCTACCTCTCTATCTAAGCGGAATAAATTGAACGACCATAGTAAGAAGGTTACCTCTCCGATTCTCCGCGTTGACGATCGGGAGCCGCTCCTCCGACCCCCGGGCACGGTTGGCCTCGGGCGCGGCGAGCCCCGACCCGCCCCATCACGTCGAGAAGTCTTCCGTTGCGGAGTCGTTCGGTCCGCGGCACTAGGAGAGACGGAGCGGTCCGAAAGGGCCGGTGGGGGGCGCATGATCGGCTCTTTGGCCGTCACCGGGTCCGCGCTCCCGGACCTCGTCCTCTCACCGGCGCGAGGAGCCGTATCCGCATCGTCATCGCCTCTCTTCCTCTTCCTCCTTTCGAGGCCTTCCTCCTCTTCTTCTTCCTCCGCGCCATCCCCGAGGCGGGGCAGAGGAGCGATGGGGCCTAGCTCGTCCGGAGTCCGCTGGAGGACCCAATCAGCCACTAGACTGACCTTGGGCTTTTCCCCGCTCGCCTTAAAAACCGAGATCTCCTCCTTTTTGATCTTGGCCAAGGCTACGAGGCGGACCTCCCTCTCTTTCTTCGCCCGATAAGTCGGGGGAGACGACTCCGTAGGCGGAGAAACGAGGCCCTCTAAGTGTCCGCTCCCTCGGGCGAGCACGAGCACCGTGGATCCTATCCGGCGGGAAGGAATTCCACTTGGAGGAGGCTTCGACGGCGACCCGATAGAAATCCTCGAAGCGCGTGAGATCGTCGAGCCGCGTTTGAGTTTCTGAAACAAAGAAAGATGTGTCAATTCCTAAAGAACCCTAGAAGGGGGCCAAAGCGGCGATCTTTTCTCGCACAACAAGAAATTCTCGGATTAAAAGCATAAAGTACTTACCGCGAGGTCGCGGCCCATTTGTGGCCGATAAATTCGTGCATATCCCCGACGGAGGACTTCGTGATGCGGAAGAAGAAATACCGGTCCATCCGACCTGAATCCTTCTCCGGGAAACCATACACCAAGTTCCTGTTGGTGTTGGGGTAAATAGCAAACGTCCCGCTCGTCTTCGAGACGCGAACGCTGAACAACTCCATCAGTTCCGGAACGCCAAAGGAGAATCCGGTCTCCTCCGCCACCGTCAGTGCACATAACACCGACCGGATAAAGTTAGGCAGAGCCTGAGGAAAAGCGATCCCGAGCTGATACAGGTAGAGTATCAGCGCCTCCGGGATCGGAAAGGACAGACCCGCCCCGGAGAAGTACGCCTCGTAGGCGCAGCAGAATCCTGGGCGGACGCTTTCCGGCGATTCGCCCTCACGGGGTAGCGCCAGTTCCACCGCTTCGGGAATCGCGCATGTGCGGCGAAGCAACTCGAGGGATTTCGCCGTCGAGAGTGTACTTTGGTAGGGGCCGAACTGGTCTCCGGCTTGAGTAACAATACGTCTTGGTTCTCTGGGGGCCATTGTTATCGTCTATTTGGGATTCCGTAAGTTTTCTGGAAAAAGTTGGAGTTTTTCTTTCTCTAGAGGCTGCGAAAAGTTTGTGTTTGCAAGGATAAAGAAGAGCCTCTCCGTTTCCGCTCTATTTATTCAAATCAAATCAAGGAGTGACGTCATCTAACGCTACGAAAACCGTGCCGCCCCACCTTTTGGAAAATCGAATCATTACCCTTTTAATATATTTTATTAGGGTATCGTTTAGCGAGATACTCGGGATCGGAAAAGATCTAATTGGCGGATTTTCCTCTTGGCAATCAAGGAGCTCGCTTCTCCGCGTTTCGGTTCGGCAAGGCCTTTGGAAATCTGCGAAGATCTAATCAGCGACCTACTTCCCCCAGTAGTCAAAGAGTCCGCTTATCTAAGTCCGATGAGTTCGACGAGAAAACATCGAACTTAGGGGGCCTTCTGTTGGTGTTCGAATTAATACACGGGCCCATTAACGACGTGGACCGAGGCCCAGCGAGAATTTAAGTCTGCATCCCTAAAAGGGCCTAAAGTGGATGGGCCGAAGAGGGCCCATATTCGACTACTATCAGTTCGACGAGAAGACGAGGGGAGGTGAGCAGACTTCGACGGTTAAAGAGATCGATGACGACATAACGGCCGCTTTAAGTGCATTTAATTCGTATTAATGAGCCGAGACTTAAATGTCTCTATTTGTAAATTATAGTATAAATAGAGGAAGAAAGCAAGGGAAAAAGGCATGTCGAATCCCCAAGAAAGAACCCATATCTTCTTATTTTAATAAAGTTCTCTTACAATAAGTTTTTGACCTTCGTTTCTCTTTTGCTAGTTTGATCTATTGAGCCTCCAATTCCCAGTTCTTATCCCATTCAAATCGTCGTACCCACAAAAGGGATTGTGCTCGTCGGCGTCGGAGATTGGATGTAATCCCATTTTTTTGTTTGGGATGATAAAAGAGAAGAGGATGGGTTTTGAGGATTAAATGACGTTTTAATTGATAAAGGAGGGTAGGATCAGGTGGTTTAGAGTAGGGTGGGCAAACGGGTTACCCGATCGGGTTCGGTAAGACACGTTCGGGTTCTGGTACACCATGAATAGAGGTTTAAGACCCATTAGGATAAATTTAGTATATTGGTTCGGATACGGTTCGGGTCTAACCGGGTTTAGATCGGTTCAGATTTTAAAATAAATACCCGTTACAAACGGTTACGGGTCGGGTTAAAGGGATTTTAAACTCGAATGACTTTAATACCCGAAATAGTATAGATTTACCCGACACTTACAAATAAAACAAGTCATATAATCATGAAATAAATTCACAATAAGCAAACTTAACGTCTAAACTAAATTGTCAACATCCAAATTTAACATTTAAATCAATAAATCCACTAAAACAAAGTGCTTATAGAGAGAAAAAACATTTCATAAATCATGTATAAAAAATTATAATGTATAAATAGATATATTACTCCATTATATATTATATGTATTTATTATATATTATATGTATATATGATCGGGTTTGCGGGTAACTCGATCGGTTATCGGGTAATACCCGACCCGACCCGTTACCCACGGGTCTAGGAGTTTCATACCCAAAAGGGTAAATAGATATTACCCTAACCCGACCCGAACCGGGTTTTCGGGTTGGGTACAGTTCAGGTCGTCGGGTCCGGATTTTTTGCCCACCCTAGTTTAGAGCATTCCAATGGTATAATTTAGTGATATTTAATGGATTTTTAACTTAATTTATTATATAAAAAATTTAAAAAAATGATTTTAACTTAATAACTTTAGAAACCTACATTACAGAACAACTTTAAAAAATATTAAACAACCCCAACCATCGTCCCAAGAAATCCTCTCCTTCTTTCACAGTACGGCGTTGATGCGACGGTGCCGTTGATTAACTTTACAAAACGAAGCTATCTAAAGTTTTTGCTTAATGACTGTAAGCAAATCAATAGTCTGAAAGGTTTAATGGAGGTTTTATTTGTATATATGTTGTTGTGCCGAACAAGATTCACGGGTTTACTTCAATTTTGAATACTTCTCTAATGGAATCATCAATGATAAATGGAAAGAGGCTGAGGCTTATCTTTCAGATTTTTCATCAAATCTTAGAAATGATAAATAAGATTTGTTAAGTTTGGTTTTAGCTGTTGTAGTATTTGTGATTAATGCTTCTGTGATAAGTGGCAGATAGATTACTACCATATTAGTTGTCATTAGTTTCATTTAATCTGTGTTGTTATATGTTTGTGTTGTGTTTAGTTTCATTTAATATGTGTTGTTGTATGTTTGTTGTTGTGTTTAGTTTCATTTAATGCCTACAAAATCTTCAACAATGACCACCATATTAAGTTCAATCTTGAGCATGCCTGGATCGAATTGCGAAATGATCAAAAGTGGCGTTCCACTTTATCTGACAAAGGAGATGAAAGCAAAAAAAAGGAAGGCTGATAATGCTTCAACAAGCTCCAACTCAATCTCCTAACCACAAGAGAAATATGCTACTCGTTCTGAGGTTGTCAAAACTACTAAAGCGAGAGAAAAAATAATGTGCAAAGTGAGCCGAGTTCTCGGTCTCTTTCGACGTTTCAAGACATGTGGACAAAGACCATGGTAAAAGAGAAAGATAGTACAAGATGTCAATGCTTGACAATCTAATAGCCAAGAAAGAACCCCTTATGAAATAGCTTTGAAGAAAAAATTGATTTGTGACATGTTTTCTTGATTATGTTGTTGTTTTGTTGTCTTTTTGTTCTATTGTAATGTTTATTTTCATGTTATGTAGTATGATGTCTTGTTATGATTTTTTTATAGAAACATGTTATGATTTTTGTACGGAAAATTCCTTTTAATAAATAAAATACTTTGAATTTTTTTTTTTAAGAAACCGGATTCTACCATTGGACAACAAATTAAAAGAAAATATATAAAGGGTTTCTTAAACTCAAAATTAAAACAAAAACAAAAAAAAGTGTTAAGAAACTCAAATTAGAAATCACCATTGGAAATGTTCTTAGAGCATCTCCAACAGGTAGAAACTCATTTTGAGTACTTGAGCAAATATTATTGATATATTTTAATTATAGATTTTTATTTTAATGATAAAAATAAACATAACCAATTATAGTATAACAAGTGGCAAAAAACTATCTGAAAATTTTGATAAAAATACTAAACTAAGTAACGATTCTTATTTCTTTTCCACTTTTTTATAATTTTCATTTTTTTTTGTTATTAAGAAACTCTTTAATCACCCCGTTGGAGATGCTCTTAGAGCATTAATATCAATTAGAGATGTTAATGGGTTCTTAGGACATTTTATGGGAAATAAGAGGTGGTATGGAACTTTTATGAAAAAGTGTGAATATAGGTAGATGTGTGTAATGGTTCTTAAAAAAACCACCCTTGGAGACTGAGCAAACAAAGTAATCTACACCTGGATGCACTAAGATCGCCACAGGATCACCATCACGCTCCTTAAGCGTGTATGTGTAGCCTTTGATCAAAGTTAATTTAGCTTTCATTAGCCAAACCAAGTAAAACACCACAAAACAAGAGATTTCTCAGTGATTCATAAGAATCAAGACACTCAATTAAATAAAACAATCCTAGATTTCATTGATTTGATTTGATTTCAGACCTAATTTTAGCAAAACTCAAATAGTGTTAAGAGTGATTGTTACTAAAGGAGAGGAGGAGAGAGAAGTAGCGACGGGATCGGAAGAAAAGATGTGAAGAAGAGAAGGAGAAGAGACGGAGGAGGAGCCACGACGTTTACTTTCTTAGGTCGGTGAATCCATGATCCACACACCGGAAACAAAGAGACGAAGAACAAACTGCTTTTCTGGTGGATTATCGTCGGAAACTCAGAACAAGACGAAGAGGAAACGATGACTCACGGAGGAAGAAGAAGAGAGAAGGAGGTGAGAGAAGGAGGCACCTCTTCTCTTAGGATTTTCAGATGCACCTCTTCTCTTATTTTTTTTATTTTTTATTTTTTTTTTAATTTTAAATGGGTTAAAATGTGGGTTTAGACTTTAGAGGCCCGATATTAATGGTCTTAGGAACACATGTTTTTACGGTGTGGACGCGACGTACTCCTGAATTTTGGGCCAGTCTCGGTTAAAGCCATTGGTTTGTCAATTTCTCTTTTCTTCTCTATTAAATTTGTTTTGGTAACTTCGGTTTTAAACCGATGTTGTAGGGAAAAATTGCAAATTAAGATCTGAAGTTTGAACATTTCGACAAAAAATCAAAGAAAATCGAGTTCCATATTAATATACAAACTAAATTTATGATCAAATTTAAACATTAAAGTATCGTTAAAAGCAAAAAAGTTCATACGCTGTAACGAAGTTAAATATTAAACGGAATCTAAAACTCGTCGTTTCACTATAGAGGCTTTTTGATTAAAACGATACTTTAATGTTTAAATTTGATCATAAATTTAGTTTATGTTTTAATATGAAATTTGAGGTTTTTTTTGTCTAAATTTTCAAATGAAAAGTTAAGTATGTAATTAAGTTTTTTAACAAAAAAGTATGTAATTAAGATACTTGTATTGATACATTGGAATGAATTAATTGAAACTCCTTTCATTTTGGAATTGTGTTGTTCATGAGCTATTTTTTATTTTAAAAAGATATTTCATGGATGTTACATTTGTCCATGTTAAAGAAAATGAAGAAAGCTATTTATCGATTTTTATATAGTTTATCCAAATAAAATAATAATGAAAATTCATATATTTTGATATTAAAATTACTTGTAGTTTTTGGCCAACTACAATTACTGTTTTTAATCTAAAATTATTTTTAAGCCATATTTCTAATTTAACTAAAATTATTTAAAAAGTAAAAAATTGCACACGAAACTAAATGAATTCACAAAATGTTAAAATAAAATGAAATAAAATTAATATTAGTTTTAACAAATTAAAATGGTATATTCAATTGTATCTTATTAGCATTATTATTTTCAAATAATGAATCATCACATCATCTATATAGTGCTCATAGATTCGATTCGCGATAATTTATGCCATTTAACATATCATCATCGTTGGTCTAGGGAAAATTTGCAAAATAAAACCTAAAGTTTGAACATTTCGACAAAAAAACACAAAGAAAATCGAGTTTTGTATTAAAACACAAACTAAAATTATGATCAAATTTAAACATTAAAGTATCGTTTTAAGCAAAAAAAGACCCTATAGTGAAACGACGAGTTTTGGATTCCGTCTAATATTTAACTTTGTTACATCGTATGAGTTTTTTTTGCTTAAATCAATAGTTAATGTTTAAATTTGATCATAAATTTAGTTCATGTTTTAATATGTAACTCAATTTTCTTTGGTTTTTTCTGTCGAAATGTTTAAATTTTAGGTTTTAGTTTGCAATTTTTCCGATGTTTTGGGGTTAAATTTCCAATTTAGGCAAGTAGGATATATATTGTTAATTGAAAAACATTGAGGACATAAAAAATTGTAATTAACATACAATGTCACTACATATTTACATCATAACATATATTTGGCCTTTAGTTTTGTGATTACAATGGGTCAAAATAAAAAATTCACAAAATCCACCAAATTAGGTCTAATCGATTACAAAGTGTACAAATCAATTGTCTCTTTTTCGAAAATAAACTACAATTTCGCCAAAATATATATTCAAAACAATGAAAAAAAAATATTTAAATTTAAATTTTTGATAAATAAACATACCCATATTCGCATATATTGAAATAAAATAAAGACAAGTGATGGGGAAAATGGACCAACTTTGTCAAATATACCATTTTTAATAATGATTTTTTCTTATAAAAATATGGATAGTGCAAAACTGCAAATCAAAAAGCTATATGATGGAGAAACTCTTTACAACGGATCGTAAAAAATCATATATCAAATTTTAAATCACAAATGATTTTTTTGGTAATTTACAAAGCAATGAATCACAATTAAGTGATTTTAAATTAAAAAGGATAAATATATAAATGTAGTGTTTGTAACGAATAAAAAAATATCATACATCATTTTCTAGATATAGCCAACGTATAGTGTACGGGTTAATTGAAAGAATAGACAAAAGTTGTTGTATAAGTGTTCGTTCTTCTATATCATTTTATTGTATGTTGTAGTTATCAAAATTTCTCAGATAATATCGACTATGATAAAGTATCAAAAACCTAGGATTTTGTTTGAACGTATAAACTGTGACAAAATATTATTTCCCTCAAAAACATGAGCCAGCATAATTGTACATAAATCAAAATTTGAGGTAAAGGCTAAAGATTTAGTTGTTAATAATAATATTATTAGTATATATATAAACAAAATATAAGACCAATATCGCTCGCCAGACCCATCCTAAAAAGCTCTCTCTACACATGAGGTTTCTTTCTCTCTTTATACCCAAAAAATTCTAACACAAAAAAGCACACAAAAGAAAGAAAAAGACACTCCCCAAACATATATAAAAAATAAATAAAACATTACAAGGAGGTTTCAAAATCAAAGTAAATAACGGAGGTGTTGTCTTTCGTACGCATCGTTCTAGCTTCGTTCAATAAACCGTTTGCTATTTCCTCTGCACTTTTCTCCTTTTCTCTCATCTGTCAATATTCGTTTTTTTTTTCATCGAAACATACACACAACAAACACATGAGGCTCCAGGTTTTTTTTCAGACAACAACAATAGCAAGTGTCTTAATGATTCATAAGTTGGAAGAAAAATGCATGGTTTTACTTTTACCTGACGAACTAGCTGCACAGCTTTCTTCGTACTCACCACATCCCATAACCCATCGCTGCGTAATCGTTTTTTTTTTAGAAACTTAAAAGAAGAATACGAAAAGCGAAAAAAAACTTGTTATGTTTTAATGTTATTGTACCTAGCCATTATAGCAAACACGTCTTTAGATTGATCGATTCTTAAAGGATCGCTTATATATGGCTCTGCGCTGAAACGACCGTCTTGCTGCTTTGGAAATTTGTCTCCAAGCATCCTTGCAAGGTTTATACCTAAAAGATAATTTATCAATTCAGAGTTGGTCGTTTGTTACAATAGGGTATGAAGTGTTTTTATTCATTGAGCTAATACCGAAGATCCGAGTCTCCCCATCTCTCAAGGATAGTCCTGCTTCTCGGATTCGTTTAATTTCGGTCAAGCTAGTCACTCGATGATCACCGGTTATTTGTATATATCTTCCATCAAGACTGCAAAATGCAAACCAGACCGTAATCAGTTAGATGTTATTACTAGCCATACACTAGACCATCATTTACTAAGACCAAAATAACTATGTGATAGGGTTTGAGACAGACAATCAAGGAAACCTCAGGAAAAAGTATCCGCAGAGCAAAACTCTGTTAGATAGGCTTATGTAGTCAACAAAATTGAACGACGATGTAAAAAAACGCATAGATCTCTCATCTATTAATGTCTATCTACTTTTACCATATCCCTAATTGAAAAAAAAATCTATTTGTTTCTAAAACAAGAGGTTTTCATTTAGAAGACCGCACTCACTCACACTTCAAACAAGCAAGATCCTTGTTTCTAATCTGAGTAAACAAGACCCATCTTTCTACACCAAGAAATGCAGCTACAAGTTTATAATATGGGTAATGCAAGCACAACAACTAAGAATCTTAAGAGAGCAATATAATATTTCAACGTACTTCATAACACAAGCCGAATCTCCAAGATTGGCACATTGTGCGAAGAGATTTTCTTCCCTATCTTTCCAAACCAAGAGAACAGTAGCTGTACAACCCTGCATTGTAATGACTAGTTTGTAAAGTAGGAAGCAATAGAAAAATTCTAGTCAAGTCGTCAAGTAGACAAACATGCAAATCAAAGGACAGAGAAAGGAAAGGAAAAGCTGCAGAACCTCGTATAGGTGATCTTCCATCCGAGCTTCTGTTTTGGCAAGCACCTCTCTAAGGATGTCCGAAGCATCTCTTGTTGATAACACTTTCTCCTTCTTCAGCGAGTCTGATAAAATATTCGCCAGAACCTCAGGAATAATTCTGGATAATACGTTTATACTATGTTAATATAAAATTATAACTGTTGTTGTTTGAGGCAAAACTTTACGCCAAAGATTCCACAGTGAAGGCTCCTAACATATTCTGACTATCCCATTTACAAAAGGAACAGAACAAGTTTCAACAATTGATCCCGGCTGCAACCATCCCTGCTATAACTTGAACACATTTTCATGGCTAACTAACACGCATCTAAATGCCTAAAAGTTCAAATATATCAAAAGCTGACTAATAAACCCAGAAGGCCAGACTCTCTAGAAGTTTAAACTCAGTCAACCACATTCTTTTTCAGGTTAGGAAATAGGTAATTAACTGGATATCTTCGGTACTTTAAGCATATAATGAAAGCGCAGTAAAAGAAGTATCAAAGAAGATGGCATAAAAAAAAATCAGAACAGAGGTGATCTAAATTAAAAACATTGACTCACTTGATCGCAGATTCAGCAGCCCCTACTCCCCCATGTCCATCGCAAACGCAGAACAGCCCAAACTGAAACCGTATACATTTAGAATAAAGTTTGCAGAAGCAGTGAAGTCCATCGTCACATAAACAACTCAAAATCACAAATCAAGGTAACCTTATGGGCCCCAGGAAGCGGCCACTTGTAATGACAAACATCTTCCATTGGAAGTTTCCTGCCTCCTCGACGTGCAGCCATGGGATCTGAGGCCACACCAATTCTTACCGGTGTTTGAAATTCATTCTGAGATGAGATACGGACCTTCCAAATATGAAAAGGAATTGCATGAAAGATCAATTAAGGAAACTAAAATATTATAAGTAAGCACGAAGAAGACTCATATCGACTTACATAGACCTTAGAAGTTGTTCCTAAAGTTATTATATCTTCACTTGCAAGCTCAACAGGGTTTCCCCACTTTCGGCTGCCTGAACTAGTTTGACTTACTGATCGAGAGTTCAAGAGGGTTCCATTTAGGCTACCTACGTCTACTAGCTCCCATTTCAATTTCTGAAATAAAAGCCAAGCGGGTATGACACACAGCGAAGAAGAGAATGCAGAAGTGGAATAAATGAAACTATGTAGCTCCTTACAATAGAGTTCCATGTTATCTGTGCATGCTTCCCTGAAACTTCTGAGTCATTCAATACCAAATCAGAAGAAACCCTTCCAAGGCTCACTGGCAGCTTGGAGGTACTTGTGGAGTGCACAGCATATTGAACCCCAACAGAAGGACCAGCAATGACCTCGAGGGACAGCCAACTTCCTGCACTTCTAACGCAAATTATGATATATGTCTGACACGACTAGTTGAAGAAATGGATCGCAGTTGTATTAATCACCCTAGAATAAGCATTTACTTTGATCTTTGACGAGTTTTGGAGAATGCTCGATAAGTCTATCCTTTTCCGGATCATGTTGCAAGTTTTGACTTCTATTATTCTGCCAGTCATGTGTTTGCACATCTGCCAGGGTACCTTTCTCAGCTGGATGTTTAAGCGTTTCCCCCACCAAGGCATTGTCAGAAAGTTCAGAAATTACATCTAAAACAAAGCTTTCACCTACATAAGTGAATGAGGATTAGTAACACATAGTGTTCATAACGCAAATATGATGTTTCTGATAAAAGTTGTATAAATTAGATCAAGTTAATAGTATAGGGCATGTCTTCCCCAGAGAAGGATAGGAGGGGGACGAAAGAGGGATGCAAAGACTTACCCTGGTTGAGATGGGGAGATGAAGAAGGAAGCCTTTGTTTGTAAACCCGTCCCTCTGTCAGAGATGAATGCAAAAGCCCTTCATTTTGGTAGCAAGCTCCTTCTAAATCATACTCTCGTGCTACCTCACTGGTTTGACCTTGAAGCAAATTTCCATCGTCAGATACTAAGGGTCTCTGCAAATCCCCCACCTGAAAAAAATGGCGCTGGAAGTATAAGGGCTATGATTGAAGCAATTAGTTCTTATTCAACTTGATATGTTACCCAAGTAAACTAGCAATTGCATGCAAATTAATTATATCCACAAACAAACAAAAACATGTATTAGATAGAACTGCCTGCGAGGTTAGTAAGTCTTCCCCTGGAGTAGAGTTTTGCAGAGAATTCACTCTTTCCTATTTGTTTGTTCATTAAGGTAATTAATAAGGAAAAATTCACTGAACAGAAATCCTTAAAAGTATTCAAATATTCCCCTTGTTACTCTCAGTTTCATACACCCATTTTTCCTATACTATGGCTAAAATTGCCTAAGTAGACGGGTTCTTATTGTTCAGTGTCTATCTAAACGCATATCAAGAGTTTGAGCACAAGCTTTAAAACCCTTGACCCCCTACAAAATCCTAATCGATTATTAGATAGAAAATCATCTGAAACTGCTATTATGTGGAAATGGAGGAGGCAGCAAAATCAAGCTACATATGTTATATCTTAAAAAAGACGAAACTATCAAAAAACGTGAGCTACAAAAAAAGAAGCTAACAACAATAAGCATCTTTTGAGAACCCAACTTTCTTCTCCAACAGTTCAAAAAAAAAACTCAATGACACATTCTCATTTCCACAAAAGTCAATACACAAACAAACCCTAATCGATAAAAAAAAAACATCCCCAAATATCAACGAAATCAAGGTTTTGGACTAAATCCTATGATCCAAGCGATGCAAACACATAATCGTTATTCAAACTAACGAATGATGATTTTCGCAAAGATCGTAAGAGAAAGAAGGTACCTTGAAGGTAGAAGAGAAACGAGAGGATCGGAGACGGGAAAGGTAACGCCATGGCTTGAAGAGGAAAAGGATGACGAAGAAGATGAGAAGCAACATAAGAAGAAGAAGAAGAAGCATCATTATCCACAAATTGTTCATCTCTAACATCGCCATCGTCTTCGCACTCTCTCTCTCTCTCTCTCTCTCTCCTTGTCTTTCTCTCTACCCAGATGGGTTCCCGAGAACCTCGCTTTTATTTTTTAATTTTTATTAATTCCACTTTTTTTAATTGTCACTCGGTTAACCGGTTAGATTCGGTTTGAGATATTTTTTTTCTTTTTGGATAAGTTTTCTATCATCCCGGTTTGGATTATTCGGATTTTGCATTTAGACCATAGTGATACTTAAAAAAAAAAATTGTTTTTCGTTTTTTGTTTTTAAAAAAAATATATAATAATAATCGTGTGTGTGGTCCGCGAACAATAGTACAATGATTTGATAAACTATTAAGAGTTTTTTTTTATTTTTTGTGGGGCCAGAGGTTAAACAATTCCTCATTGAACACATAAAATTATACCGTCATTTGTAAAATATTAAACATAAACAGTAAAAGTTAAAATCTAAACCCTAAATACCAAAATTATATCATAAATTGCAAAATAATGAATCAAAACAATAAAAGTTAAAATTCTAAACACAAAAAACTAAATCCTAAATTATAAGGAAAATACCAAAAAAATCATGAATTTTTAAAATTTCTTCATTTTAATCATGAAGTTTCAATTTTCTATTTACATCATCAACTTTGGGTTGACTTTCAATAAAAAATTACAAACTTATGTTGACTTATCCAAATTGGTTCCAACGTTGACTAGATTAACGGAGTTGACTAACGATTCCGTTAGTCGAGTAAACGTTGGGATCAATTCAGTTAAATCAACATGTTTGGAAGTTTTTTTATGAAAAGTCAACGCAAAGTTGATGATTTAAATAGAAAATTGAAATTTCATGATTAAAATGGAGAAATTTTGAAAGTTAATGACTTTTTTCGACATTTTTTCCATTAATCATTTCGATCGAAACTCCAAACTCCAATGATGAATAAACATTGTTTCCAAAGGGTTGATAGAAGTTCATGTGATATCACTAGGGGTGGGCAAATTATCCGATACCCGAACCGACCCGAAATTTTCGGTTCGGTGCGGGTACGGGTATTAGACATTTATCCGAAAGTTACTTTAAAGTCGGTACCCGTGGGTATCGGGTAATACCCGAACTGACCCGATACTCGAACGGTACCCGAATACCCAAAATTTTATTATATTTCATATGTTTATAGGTACCATATATCCGAATATACCCGGAAATATCCGAAATATCCGAAAAATACCCTAAAATATCCGAAAAATACCGAAAATATTCGAAAAATACCGAAAATATTCGAAAAATACCCGAAAATATCCGAAAATACCCAAAAATAATGGAAATATACCCGAACCGAACGGATACCGAATTTTTCGGGTATTTTACGGGTCCAAATATCTCATACCCGAAAGACCCGGACCCGAACGGTTCCTACCCGAACCCGAACCGAAAAACTCAAAGTACCCATACGGGTCCTAAATTCCCCTACCGAAAATATCCGGACCCGATCGGTTTCTACCCGAACCCGACCCGAATACCCGAATACCCGAATGCCCACCCCTAGATATCACTGATAAGACTAGGATGGTTGTAACAAATGGTTAGACGGTGATCGAGTCGAGATTATTTTCACTTCTTTTTATTATTATGTACTTTTGTTTGGAAGTTATTCATTCATGCGGATCAATTCTCACATTTATGGTCAAAATTTTGAATTTATTTATGGGAGAATTACAAAACTACACCATTTGAATTATATTTCACAAAACTACATTATTTCAAAATTATTTAACAAAATTACACTTAAACATTCAAAATTAAATCCAAAGAAATTCTATCCACACAACTCTACTTCATTAATACTATACCCTAAACACTAATTAGCGAATCCAAATGAAAAAATTTTAATTTTGGTAATTTTTTAAAGGGTAAATCAAGCTTTTAAAATTTTGAAAAGGTGTAAATATGAGAAAAAATTGAATTATGTAGAGTTTTGTAAATGAATGGATGAAAGGGTGTAGTTTTGTGAATTCCTCTTTATTTATATTTAGGGAAATTAGGGTTTAGGATCATGATTTATGATTTTTATCATGGTTTAGTGTTTTGGGTTTAGTGTACAAGGTATAGGGTTTATGTTTTAAAGTTTAAAAATATTCTTTTTGTACTTGTAAATTACTAATTTAATGCAAATAGATGACTATTATCTCCTGTGTAAATTAGTGTATATGTAACTACTTGTTTGATTCAAATAGATGACTATTACCGAATTAGATATATCTGAGGACAAAAATGGCAAAAAAAATTATATCTCTCCTCTTTTTTGTTATTTCAGCAAATTTAGTAAAAATTATGTCATTTCAGCAAATTATAGTCTCAATTTGTGATGTTCAGCAAATTCACCTTATTTTTAAAAAGGATTAATAAATTACCAAAAAATGAATAATGTTTCAAACAGCATCTATATAAGTAGTCAATATTTGTGTGAATGACTTGATTCAGTTATTGTCCACTAATAAAAAGGAGTTTCTTCAGAAGAAAAATAAACTTATGATAGAATGTCTTCATTTCTTGGCCTATGGACACCACAATGAAAATTAAAGAGAATGCGGTTCAGTGGCTGTATCTCAACAACTTTTCACAGAATCAGATAACTAAAGCAAAACCATAAAGGGAAACACACCAAAAATTGTTCAAAAGGTTTTTGGTGGTTGAAGCTTTGATCAGACAGACTTGTATATCCCTCCCATTAATCTAATCACATGAAAAAAGGAAGATTAGAAACAAAATTTGGGCAAGTATTTTTCTTGACAGAAAAGTCTCCAATAGAGAGAATATGCCATTATAAAGACACATAAAGACAAAAGAACCATGTCTTAAAACTCCAAAATACAAAACAAATAAATAAAACTGGTGGTGGATGTAACTTGATGAAGATAGGGTGAACCAAAACCTTCCAAAAACAAAATCAAAGTAAAATGCAAGTCCATGCAACTCTCTTCTCTTCTCTTCATACCCTTCAAGAGCCAACAATATTTCCAGCAAAAATGGTAGTTTCTGCTGACTGCAGAATCTCCTTCTCTGCCCCGAGCCGCCTAAGTGGCAGCTCCTCCACAAACTTGACCAAGCACATTAAGTTTGGCAGCTTCTGCAATGGAGATCTCATGGGGAAGAAACTCAACTTGGCTCAGCCATCAAACATTCGTTTCCGGTCTTCTTCTACGAACTTCTCTCGGAAGAGAATTCAAATGTCTTTAACTAGTATAGCTGGAGATAGTAAGGTAAAATAATAACAAAAGATTCAACCTTTTTGTTTCTTATTCTTCGAGCTTATCAAAGAGTTATAACGCACTGTGATTTGTTATTGTAACAAAAGCTTCAGGTACAAGAGATCGAGGCAGAGAAAAGGGATCCAAGAACGGTTGCTTCCATTATTCTTGGAGGTGGAGCAGGAACTCGACTCTTTCCTCTCACTAAACGTCGCGCCAAGCCTGCTGTTAGTAGCTTCATTTGTCGCAATGTTTTTCTGATATTTCCGAATTTCCTGCAACATAAAGTATTTACTAATCCGTGAAATTTTACGTGGATCATAGGTCCCGATTGGAGGAGCCTATAGGTTGATAGATGTACCGATGAGTAACTGCATCAACAGCGGAATCAACAAAGTCTACATACTCACACAATATAACTCGGCGTCATTGAACAGGCATTTAGCACGCGCTTACAACTCCAACGGAGTTGGCTTTGGAGATGGCTACGTTGAGGTGTGTGACATTGCTTTCTTCACTATCCGTTTTCGAGCCAAATCTGGTTTTGATGCATCTTAGGGACATGTTTGGATAATCTCAGGTTCTTGCAGCCACTCAAACGCCGGGAGAAGCAGGTAATAGGTGGTTCCAAGGCACAGCAGATGCAGTTCGGCAGTTCCATTGGCTTTTCGAGGTAGAAACAACGCTTTAAGTAGCTTTTCTTCACATGATAAAAAAACGGGTCCGACATTTTTTCTTCATCATAGGATGCAAGAAGCAAGGATATAGAGGATGTGTTGATCCTTTCTGGTGATCATCTCTATAGGATGGACTATATGGACTTTGTACAGGATCATAGGCAGAGTGGTGCGGATATAAGCATTTCCTGCATACCAATAGATGACAGGTGAATGCAAAAGAGTATATATGTACCTTGTTGAATCAAAGATTCATGGTTTCTTATAGTCTCTCTATGTGTTACATGGTAGACGCGCCTCAGATTTTGGGCTTATGAAGATAGATGAGAAAGGAAGAGTTATCTCTTTCAGTGAAAAGCCTAGAGGAAATGACCTGAAAGCAATGGTATATGAACATTTGTTGAACATTAATAAGATCTTTAAAAAAACTGAAGATTGTTCTAACCTTGGTGTATTCTTAGGCAGTAGACACAACCATTTTAGGACTTTCCAAGGAGGAAGCTGAAAAGAAACCATACATAGCATCAATGGGAGTATATGTATTCAAGAAAGAGATACTTTTGAATCTCTTGAGGTAACACTTTTTAGTTCTATAAGCCGTCTCTCTGCGTTCCAAGAGCAGCGCACGTAATAATATACCCTGCGACTGTTTGAAAATCAGATGGCGTTTCCCCACAGCAAACGACTTTGGTTCAGAGATTATACCATTCTCAGCTAAAGAATTCTATGTGAATGTCAGTAAAATTCAGAATAACTACGCCTTTACGCCCAATGAGTAAACGTTATATAGAGGGATAACAACAACTTTTTGAGCAGGCTTATCTCTTTAATGACTACTGGGAAGATATAGGAACAATAAGATCTTTCTTTGAGGCGAATCTCGCCCTCACTGAACATGTAAGGACAAATGTTTTCTACAAGAGAGCGTTCATAATCATATGTACTGGTTTTAATATCAGTTATGTCTACCTCCATACCTTTTCAGCCACCAGCATTTAGTTTCTACGACGCAGCGAAACCAATATATACATCAAGGAGAAACCTGCCACCATCACAAATAGACGGCTCTAAGGTAAGTAATCGCTAGCTAAGATATTTCCTTCTACTTCTATGTATTTTGGTTTTTATCCTACTTTCTTCATGACTAACTCTTATGTTCATTACATCTGAAGCTTGTTGATTCGATAATTTCTCACGGAAGCTTCTTAAGCAACTGCTTAATTGAACACAGCATCGTGGGAATTAGATCTAGAGTAGGCAGCAATGCTCAGTTGAAGGTAAGCAAAACAACTTCTTAATCAGAATAAAATGATTAGGATCTTAAGGTTATCTAATGGTCATGAAAAACTCTAGGACACTGTGATGCTGGGGGCAGATTTCTACGAAACCGAAGCAGAAGTTGCATCACTTCTTTCCGAGGGAAAAGTTCCCATTGGAATAGGAGAGAACACGAAAATTCAGTAAGACTTAACTATCAATTTCACATGGTTTACCTTAGAAAGAGCTCTCATTTGTGAAGCTTCCTCATTCTCTTCTTCCTTTTCTTT
Source organism: Cochlearia excelsa (assembly GCA_963556525.1). Taxonomy (NCBI): domain Eukaryota; kingdom Viridiplantae; phylum Streptophyta; class Magnoliopsida; order Brassicales; family Brassicaceae; genus Cochlearia; species Cochlearia excelsa. Next base: position 24,039,838 of record OY748330.1, read on the forward strand.
TCGCTGTCTCCTTTTTCCCTACAGAGAATGCATAATAGACAAGAATGCTAGAGTCGGGAAGAATGTAATCATCGCAAACTCTGAGGTAAAAAAATCTTTTACTCAAGAAAAAATGGATCCATTAACACACAACTATAAGGGTTTGCTTATCTTATTTCCACTTAATGCGTAGGGAATACAAGAAGCAGATAGATCATCTGATGGATTCTACATCAGATCAGGCATTACAGTAATCTTGAAGAATTCAGTCATTGGAGATGGAGTGGTGATATGATAACATTTTTAAGTTTAAATTGTGAAAAACTACGAAAGCAGAGCAGAAAATTTGAAAGACATATTACTAAAGCAATTTATTTGATAATGGAGACACTTCTACATATATGAGTTGTTTCTGGTAGATCAATACCTCTTTTGCCGCAATATCTGTAGAAACAAGAAGAAACCTTCCTCCTTACCAGATTTCCTATGAGTAAGCATCCCGAGCTCCTGCGTAGGAACAACAACAGGTAACAGACTATCTAGATTACCAAAAAATAGCAACATTAATATTTCTGACAATCCCAAACAGAAAACGACAACATTATTATTCGAAACGGCGTCGTAATCGCAAACATCGGCGGAGAAAGCGGCGACCCCGACGCCGGTGGATAGCTCGATGGATCGTTTCGCATCGGCGAGTTTTTCGGCGGAGCGATCGAGGATCGACACTCGTGCGCCTTCGGATGCGGCGAGGTTGGCGAGAGCTAGACCGATTCCGCTTGATCCGCCGGTGATGAACACGTGGCGGGATTTGATTGGGATCTTGATCGGTTTGGGCCGTACGATTATAGCCAAGATGATGAGAAGAGAAACGAGGAATGTGATCAAGAGAAGGAAGAGAGAATAAAAATCCGCCGTCAAGATTATTCAGTCTTCGCGACGATAAACAAAACAAATTATTAAAAATTAATTAAACGGATATTAGACCATGTTTACTTTCTATGCTTAGATAGTGTTTGTGTATTTTTTTGTGTATTTGAATATTAAATTAAATCAAAACATGTATTATTAATAAGCACTATATAATGAAAAGTGCTTAAAGAAGCATTTTAAGCTCCTTTTGTAGAGTGCTTTATTAATAATACATGTTTTAATTTAATTTAATACTCAAATACACACAAAAAATACATAAACACTCTACATAAGCACTTTGATGAACATGCTCTTAGGTGCTAATGATCATTTACTCCACTAAACTTGTCCTATTATGTAATTGAAGTCTACTGTCTCTACATGTTATACTTTTTTTTTTACAACAACAACATGTTTAAATATATAAACTGTTGTTGTCAAAAAAAAAATATATATAAACTGTTAATGACCAATCTCATACACCCTAACACAAGACAGCCTTGTTTCATCATGAAACTTTCATGGTCTTGTGCCTTCTTCTCTTGCAGATTCTCATCTTCTGAGGTTAACAGCAATCATATAAACCGATCCGTCTGGATCAAAATGTTGGTTCTATGTCGGCTTTTTATTATCCACTGGCTGCATCCATGTTTGCAACACCATCGGCTCCTTTGAAAACAACCCTTAGCTTCGTTAAGCTAGACTGTTTCTCTTCGTTCTTGAGAGATGTGCCAAACACGTGGATAGTGTCTTTCTCGGCTCTTCCCATGAGGTTATATAGCGGCTTGCTTAGGTTTGGTCTGTGCATCTCTTCTAGAACCGGAGGTGCCTGCATGTATAGGCTGTCTTTGCCATGTTTCACACTTGCTTTTGACAATAGAAGCTTTGGATGTTCTTCAAGCATATCAATGAACTGAGAAAAACCCAAGAAAAATGGCAGAAAGATGATAAACAATCAGTCTAATTAATTAAAGAAATACGTGATTTAACAAATCAAAGACAAAATTTTAGCATGAATAGATTAAGATATAGCTACAAAGGGCAGTAAAACCCAAATATAGCTACAAGACTAAGAACAACCATATCCAGGCATCAACATGGGGAATGAAAATGAATGCATCAATGGAGACGGCACAAGAAAAAGAGGATAATTTAGCTTGAATAGAGCAATAAATGGGTAGAGAAAAGCAAGGATCATAACGGTGTTGAGAGGACAATGAGATGATAGAGCGAGAGGAAGGACCTTCTGCAAAGTAATCGAGATGTCCAGCTCAATCAGAATGCCTGGACCACAGACAAGACAGTCTGTGTCCCTTGCGAACTCTGTCACTTTTGTGTGAAGACCCTCTCCGCCATTATACCTTGCAAAAATGAAAACCAACCAATTGCTTGGAGATAACGTAGTCTGAAGACTAGCAAGTAAGCCAGAAAGAAAGAAAGAAGTGAACCATACGTCAGGTAATTTGCAAGTGTCTTACTGCATCCAGATACAATCTTTAAGGTTTCAAGAGTACAAGCTGCTGATATGATCGCATTGGTGGAAGCAATCGCCGGTATTATGTTTTTAACCACACCCTATACAATAAAACAAGCATCCTCTCATAGTATCTTCATTTATCATACAAGAAGAAAACAACGAGAGTGGTCACATACTTGTGTGAGAGAGTATGTGACACCCGGAATCCCAAAAAGCTCGGCTCTCTTGATAGCCTGTGAAGATAATGCAGAACATTGAACCAACCAAAACTAAAACCCACAGAAATAAACAAGTAAAAACAATGACTAACCTCATCATAGACCCACTTCATATGTTCTGGCTCGTCCGGATCAAAGGATTTTCCTTTATGAACCTTCAAGAAGAATCACATATAAACGAATACGCCTGAAAACGAAGAGTCTTCCCCAAAGAGACTACAAAAAGGAATCTATTCATATACCTCATGCCACTTAATTAGATGAGCATATTCAATGCAGTGAGCTGCGTTCCTAGGAGTTTCCGCAAGTGTGCACAAAGGAAACTTCACTTGAGGTGGAAAAAGCCAAATCGTGCACTCGAAACAGGGCGTAACTCCAGGCACGATAACTCTAGCATGACCCTTGAAACCTTCTGTTCCACCATCTACCAACGGCTTGATTGTTTCTCTCCTCGGCGTATCATCTTCGTCATACTCTATATCACAAGTACATGATCAGAATACAATAAAACAAAGCAGAGAACTTAAAAAGCCAAGAAGAGCTCTGAAGAGTTTGGTTGACACTAAACATACCAAGAAACCCACAAGCAACACCATTAATATATCTCCGAGCTTCGATAGAATCAAGACCAAGGGCGATGATACTAAAATCGCTATAAAAGTCAATTTCCTTGTCTTCTATACGCGAAAAATGAGGCACAATCTCGACACCGCTCACTCTCTCCATGACACGCTTTGCCGCTACCTCTGCCTTAGGCTTTCCTACATCTTCAAGCCTAACAAAAAAAGGCAAGACTCAAACCAAAATCAACCGAACAAATCGCGCAAGCTAACTATTCCCCCCCACACAGAGATTTAGCTAACAGTTTCTAGAAAATTGCTTGCCTGAAGAGAAACTGGCGATTGAGATTCGTGACCTCGATACGGTCCATATCGATCACATCAAGGTTACGAAAGCCAGAAAGAGCCAAGTCTTTGAGAAGCTCGCAACCTAATCCACCAGCACCAACGACCAATACTCTCACGTAATCTCGTATATCGTCTCTTAGCTATATACGAAAACGTTGAAAACCATAAAACGATAGACCAAAATCACAGAGAAGAAACTCAAAAGAGATAGAGAGAGAGAGAGGGGATTTTACTTCGGTTCCGGGATTGAATTCGGTGCCGACGAGATTACCAGGACGGAGAAGAAGCTTGTCGAGGTCTCTCGATTTACTATGAGTGTTAGGATTATGGGCTTCCAACTTAAAACCAATTGGCGATAAGTGGAGAGGTCCATATCCATTATATATTAGCTTAAGTCCCTATGAGTTTCCGATGTGGGACATTTATCCCTAATAATGAGGAGCATCGAGATCAGCCATTGAAACCGGAGAGGAAGGAGAAGAAGGCGTCTAGTCTAAACATGTCTTTGACCCGACCCGTATAGTTTATTGGGTCAAAAGTTGGGCGGGCCTAAAACTCAAATCATATACTACTCTCTCACCGTAACAAAATAATCAACTTATTCCGTAACAAATATGCAAAAAAAAAGTAATTAATGTGTACTAATAAATATATTGATTTAGTGGAGTGCACAATTTTTATATCAAATAACAATAATAATTCAAGATTACTTTTTTCACACTAATTTATATTAAAACATCAAACATTTTGATAGAGGTACCGGGGTACTATGTTTTTTGAGGAATTCTCAAAACTACACACTTTCTTTCCTTCTTTTACAAAAATCTACCTAATTCAATTTTTCACATAATTACACATTTTAAAAGCTTCATTTACCTTTTAAAAAATTACCAAAATTAAATTTTTTTTATTTGGATTCGTTAATTAGTGTTTAAGGTATAATATTAAGGGGGTATGATTGTGTGGGTAGGGTTTATTTGGATTTAATTTTGAGTGTTTAGGTGTAGTTTTGTGAAGTAATTTTGAAATGGTGTAGTTTTGTAATTCTCCTTAATGTTTTTTAAAATTTCTAGACATATAATTACATACTTTTTGATTGTTTTTATTTTTGGAATATACGCTTTCATCCACACTTTTCGTTTTATCTTTAGTACAAAATTTGAAAAAATTATTAGAAATTTGTTGGGAATAGATATTCATTTTATAGGATATAATAAGGAATCGAGGACCTTTAAATTCCAAAAAATGTTATCATTTAATATGATAACATATTCTCATATGAAATGGAATATGTATATTGTTCATGATTAAAATTGATCACAACACATGTATGTCTACAAAACGTGTTAACGCAACACGGAAAAAAAACAAATACCCAATGTGACCAACAAAGGCTTGTAATAAAACTAAACAAGATCATAGATAAGTGAAATATAATGTCATATAATTAATGTCAAGTAGTGTGATTTGATTCTATATGATCAAGGTCAAGAAGTAGTTAAACAGCTTGTGTCATGAAGCGAGAGGGGATCACTAAAAGAGAAAGCATTGGTAATAAAATTGAACTCCAACATATAATCTTGAAGTTGATGTGTCCCTAACACAATCACCTCTTTATTAGGATCATTTCCGCCGTCGAAGAATGCGAAACACATAACCATATCAGTAACTTTCACCACCGTATTAGCACCGTCAAATCTCCACTTCACCTCCAATGTCCTCCCCGGCATCCCAATCTCTATCACCGGAAGTTTTCCAGCCGCGGCCGCGGTGCGTGCATCGAAACAGTCTTTGAACGGCTCCACCGGTGACACTTTGGATATTCCCATTGCCTAACCAAAACATAATAAAAAAAAGAAAAATAATGTAAATCTCACATTTATATATATATAAAAAAAGAAAGATGTCATTTATACTCCTTCCGTTCTGTTTTATAAGATGTTTTGGATAAAAATACGGAGATTAAAATACATATAATATATTAATGTGAGTTTTTAATTAAAATAATACAACCACTAGAAATTAATATTGCATAATATTGGTTACTAAATTGTGTATAAAATCTGAAAATCCTATAAATTAAAACAAAAAATCCTCTAAAACATCTTGTATAATTTTCACAGAAACATGTCAATAAATAAATAAAATAATTCAAAAGAACACATATGTATGGGTTTTTAATTCAAAATAATTCTACGTATATATACCTTTGCCTTGAGTGTAAACGATAGAGAAAGAGCATTGTAGAGATCGGTGTGGAGTATAGTGTACGGAACCAAAGTGCTGAGTTTAACGTCTACACCACCAAGAAGCAAATCAGGGTTCAACAACAAAGGAATCTCATCAACGTAGAGAGCTTGTACAGTCACTAAGTAATCTCCTCTTCCATATCTCATCGGTGTATAAGTCATCGGTAACCGATCAGAACTATTACCGATAAAATAATCATCGGGTGCTACATAGAAACGGCCTGCGCCACCAGAAGAAGAAGAAGGCAAACATATAGCGAATTTCGGGACAACGGATAAACCAGAGTAGGTCTGTTTCGTCAACGACAAGTCTCCCGGGGAAAGAGAGAGAACTCCGGAGACTCCTGGTGGTGTTAAGAAGCCTTCAACTTCTCCATGGTCGGCACATGAGTATGCGAAGGGGCGGAGTCCTACGCTACCGTCGGCGTTTGAGAAAAAAACGGTGTCTTGAACCACACGGCAAGTAACGTTTTGGTTGTTAGGGTTTGGTCCAAGAGGGTTAGGTTGTTGGAAAAGACATAACTTATCCATGCAGAAGTTTCCAGGGATGCATGAAGTTGTATTGCAAACGGCCATGTGTTGAGATGTTAAAGATTTGAGTTTGTGACAGTCAAGCCATGTGAGGTTGGTTTGGAGGTCTAGGAGGAGGTTTATGGGTGTTTTTGAAGGGTCTCCTATGTATAAAGTTGTGTAGAATCGTTTGGTTGGTTCGTGTTTAGTTATCGGTAAAAGGTATTCACCATTTGAGTTTATAGCTATGGAGGAGAGAAAGAGAATGGAGAAGAAGATGATGAAACCATGCATCTTTTTTTAACTCTTGTTTTTTTTTTTTTTTGGTGTGAGTGAAAGTAATGCAATTGTGTTTGTTTTTTTTGTTTGTTAATAATGTAATTGTGTTTGTTGTGAAGATGAACTCTATAGATATCCTCTATTTATAGATAAATGAATTTATTTGGAAAACATATAAGAAAGAAAACACATCATATATAAAAGGCGCTATTTTGAAAAAACATAATTTGAAAATGCGACAAAAACATTTTTAAAAATACAAAAAAAAGAGTAATTAACAAAACTAATTCAATTTTTTTACAAGCTTGATTTATCTTTTAAAAAATTACCAAAATTAAAATCTTTTAATTTGAGTTCGCTAATTAGTATTTAGGATATAATATTAAAATGGTAGGATTGTGTGAGTAGGGTTTATTTGGATTTAATTTTGAATGTTTAAGTGTAGTTTTGTGAAGTAATTTTGAAATGGTGTAGTTTTGTGAAGTAATTTTGAAATGGTGTAGTTTTGTGAAATGTAATTCAAATGGTGTAGTTTTGTAATCTCCAAAAAAAAATGTGAAAAACACACACAAAAGTTGTCTTTTTCTTTTCAAAATAGTATGAAGTAAGCCCAACTATGATTTATATTTTATTTTATAAATTTAATAAAAGAAAATTATTCTAATAAATATAAAATTGTTAATGAACTTATATAATGAGTTAGTTTTTTCTCTTAATATGATTTTTTTTTTGAATTAATTGGTAGCATGGGTGGATTTAAACTGAGTCAATAATTATAGATCACATGGTGGGGTCTACATCATATATCTCAAAGTAGTTTGTTGACTTCATGTCATATTTCAAATATATGGTTACTTCTTTGTGAAACGTAAAATTGATGTAAACAAATACATACAACAGCTAAATCCAAGAAAAAAACAGAAATATACACACAGACAAATAATTTAGAGGAATTATATTGTTTCTCATTTTCCACTCAATATTTTTTCTCTATTGTGTCAACCATTTTCACCACAAGTTAATATCATCACATAGGAGGCATTGTGATTTTTTACAGAGACAATTTGATATTTTCAACATAATAGAGTTGTTGTTATTTTTAGAAAATAAAGGGGAAATAAGATTATGTATAAACAACTCCAGAATTCTAGTTATTTAAAGCTAACAAAAATTCAAATTTAGCTTTGTGTAAACTGAAATACTGTTTGAAGAGTAAACAAAAAAAAGACTAATTAAAATGGAAATTTTTCAAGGAAATATACAATTTATGTAAATATATTCCTGGGGTTGGTGGGTTTTAAGTTGTTTTGGTTGGCCGAATATTTTAATGGGCAATTTTTATAAACACCATTAAAAAAGTTTTTTTAAACACAATTAACATACGAAAGTTTTACAAATATCATTAAAAGGTTTTTTCTCATAAATATCACAAATCTTAAATTTTCAAAATTACACCAAATACATTCAAAATTATACTCTACCCCCTTCAAAACTATATTGTAAACACTATATAGCAAACCCAGATGAATAAAATTAAAACCTAAAAGTGTTAATACTCATTTTTGTATTTGTGGTATTTTTGTAAACTACTATTTTATGGTAATTTTGATATAAAAAATATTTTAATGGTATTTTTGTTATAATTTTTTTATTTTTGATTGTATTTTTAAAACAAAAACTTATTTTCATAGTATTGGAAGGAATTTCTCTATTTTGATTATGCATGGACGAGAGTCTATAAAATAACCAAAAAATGTTAACCAAAAGAAATATAAAGTTTAGACCCTAAAAAAGCATGGACACAAGGATTATGGACCAACTTACTATCAAGATTTTAAATTCTATACTCTATTTCCTCTTTTTTATTGAGTTAATTAATGTTTTAGGTACCTTTTAAAAGATAATTTGTCAATTGGGTGATTTTGATGTACTAATTAAATTTTAGGTAATTTTGTTTAATTTTCGTATTTAAAATGACAAATTTACTCTATTCACAGAACTTATTCACAAAAAACATTCACATAAAATCATTTACATAGATCATTCACGGAAGGTCATTCATTATTCACCCTTCACATGAATTATTCACGAATATTATTCGTGAATGTATTATTTATCATTCACAGAGACCATTGATCGTTCACAGAGACCATTCATCATTCACTACGATCATTCACTCGAAATCATTCACAGAATACCATTCACAGACAATGACAATTTCGAAATTAAGGGTAAAATTGTAATTTAACACGCAAAAATCACCTTTTAGCAAATTAAAATAAAAATGATTAACAAATTTATGTCTCAAAATGTACTTCTTTTGCCAATTTTTTTTTTACCTAGCTTTTGTGAAAATTAGTAAAAGGGTTTTAGCCGTGATTAATGTGATTAATGAAATACGGCTCACAATAACAAAACATGAATGCTCTTATCAATAATTACTACTCAATACTCTCAGGACCTATTCTCTGCCAATCTCAATATAACTTGTTAAAAGATCCATGTTTGTAACAGATCGCAGTATCGCGATCTTTACTTGAGAAACAAGTAATGAACAAGAGATACAAAGGGGTCAAAGAAAAGACATCAACTTATTAAGGAAAGAAAAACACTAGGGACACAATAAAAGAGACAGACACAAGCTATACATACAAAAGACAAGAGAAAAGATAGAGATACAAAACACCAACACAAACATCATTAAAATAATAGCTTCTTGTTTCTCAATCTGCAAGAACCGTTGCTCCTTCCACCTATTCCCATCACCATTATTTGTGTGTTATATAACCTTTACATTTACAATCAAATGTTCTTACAAAACTTAAAACATATGTTTTTTTTTGCAATTACCTTGAAGGTAGCTCCCCAAATTTCTTCCTCATTTGCAAGAACAGCAGTGATTTTATTTTTAGGATTTTCAAAGCTTCTAAGCCCACCTAAAGCCGTCGAGTAATAACAGCCTGCAATGCATAACACAACAGTTTAGTATCGCTTCGATCAAAACTTGTAAAATCCCTTAAATCTTGAACTTTTGTAGTAAAGAAGGAAAAACAAACCTTGAGGGAAAGATGCAAGAGACTTGCCACAAGCACTTTTTAGTAACTCAACATCATCAGCAAATGCTACATACCCATCAGCTGTTATTCCCCAATACAATGGAACCTTACCAACTTGGTCCTATCAAAACCCGATTTTTTTTACCATCATATAAAATTTACATTAACAGTTAAAAAAAAAGGGTTTTTGAGGTAAGAAAGTAACTTACAGAGGCTACAAAGAGAGTGGAGGTTGATTTATCAAAGACCACAAAGGCGAAATCGCCACTTAGGTGAGCCACGACGTGATTTGCCGGGTAAGGAGCTCTGTCTCGGAGAGTCTTGTAAGCCTCGATGACCAATAGAACCTCGTTAGCGTTCTTCGCAAGCCCATATTGTTGTTTCAAGCTTCCTAGGTTGTCTAGTGAGCCTTGGAACAAGCAAAATATCTCATCTTTAGCTCCAAAAGACCTTCATCAATTACAAAAAAAAAAACATGTTAAGACTAGCCTAAAACAAATATAACTTATGTACTTGAAAATCATTTCTTATATCTATAAAGTATAAACTAATCATAATCCTAATTAACATTATTAATTTACGGAGATTTAATTCCATGTAAAAACTCCAAATTACTCAATTTGCAATCTTTAGATGAGCAAATTAAAGATTTAGACTTCAAAATTATTTGAAGAGAGGTATTGCAATTACTGAAGTTTGTGGTGAAAATTGTGAGATGGATAAGTCATCATCAGATCTTTAAATAGACATACAATTATGAAGGTATGTGCATCTGATATGGGTAAGAACTAAAAAAAAAAAAGTGATGCATCATAATTCACAAGGCTATAATAATGGATGTGGGGTATTAATTATTATTAGCCTTATATGGTATTTTTGGACCAATCAAAGTTGCCTTCATAGTTTGGACATACCATGTCATATCCAAAACACTTAGATGACTATTTAGTATTTACATAGTTGTAAATGATATATGATCGGTTACTGATGTTGAAGTTACCCAAAAACTAAACAACCATGTCACAAAGAAAATTGATGGATCATAATTCATGGATGGTAGTAATTGTAACAGATCATTGTTACTTTGTAAGCAACAAATAAATAATTACCCTGCACACTAATTAACCAATATTTTTTGGGTAATTATTATGAATACCACTAAAAAAAGTTTTTTTAACACAATTAGCACAAATTTTCGAAAATTTTACAAATACCATTAAAAACTTTTTTCTCATAAATCTTAAATTTTCAAAATTACACCCAAAATCTTTAAAAAACTATACCCTACCCCTTCAAAACTATATCTTAAACACTATATAGCGAACCAAAATAAAAAAAAATTAAAATCTAAAAGTGTGAAAACTCATTTTCTGTATTTGTGTTATTTTTGTAAACTACTATTTTTATGTTATTTTTGTTATAAAAAACTTATTTTGATGGTATTTTGAGAAATTTATAATATTTTTTTGTCAAATAAGTTTAATTGTTGTTTGGGTCCACATACACACACACCGCACCACAATCACATCACCCTATGTTTACTAGAGTGTGATTAGAGGAACAAAAAAAACACCATCGTGTAAATCAGAATGTTGTAGAAATACCCATAAAACAAAAAGTTATCGAAAATATTCTCCATAAACAATTTCCACTAATTCCCTTTATAATACATGCAATTACATAAAGAAAATTTGGACAAAATCTAAGTAAGTGGGATGCCTAGGGTTGTATAGAGCATGTTTATCAAAAGTGCTTACGTAAAGTGTTTGTGTATTTTTTTGTGTATTTGAGTATTAAATTAAATAAAAACATGTATTATTATTAATAAGCATTCTACAAAAGGGGAGCTTAAAATGCTTCATTAAGCACATTTCATTATAAAGTGTTTATTAATAATACATGTTTTGATTTAATTTAATACTCAAATACACAAAAAATACACAAGCACTCTACCTAAGCACATTTGATAAACATGGTCTAACGACCCCATTTAGGGTGTTGTTACTTTTGAGAGTCTAAGACCATTAGTATCAGTAAACGGCTCTTAGAAAGAAAAAAAAAATTTATTTTTATTTAAAAAAAAATAAAAAATAAATAAATTTCTGAACCAATTGCGGGTCGCCACGTGGCAGTGGGACCCGCAGATAATTTAAGAGGTGCAGCTAAAAGTGGAGGTTTTGGAGGTGATTTTTTATTTTTTTCGCTGGCCCCACCGGTTAAGAGGTGATTGGGGATGCCCAATATTTATGCTCTAAGAACATAAATATTGCACGGTTTTAAAGGTTCTTATCATGTGGGTTTCACACAAAAACTAAGAGACACACGTTCTTCTCTTATCTTGGATTCGATTTTTACACAAAAACTAAGAGACACGTGGCGGCCCACGATTGGTCTGGTATTTAATTTTTTTTTAAAAAAAAATCAAAAAATAAATAAAAATTCATCCTAAGAGCCCAATTGCATTGCACATGGTCTAACCCTTCATTAAGGTGATATTATCCGCTTTGTGCCCTAAGGCCCGCACGGTTTTGAGTTTGGTTTCAATCCCAAAAGATCTCACATTAAATTGGAGTTAAACTCTATGTTATATATTAAATTTTCATTCTTTAAATATCTGAGGTGGGACGAATGTTGGATCCACACATGTAATTAGCCATTTGGCCTTAAAATTATTTTTCAAATATTATTTTCAACCGTCCGGTGGAAAATTCAGATCATACCGTAAACGTAAATAATATTTTTAAGTAAAAAAATAGAAATAAGTGTAATTCGCGCTGGTGACTCACCTAGGCCGGAAAGGACTCTCGTTGTGGTGGCTATACGCGAGCTGTACATAGTCACCGACTTGTACGGACACGGCGGATGGATTTTTCTCGATGAACCGTTTCACTAAAGTATCTCCGGTTGTTTTTGGCGACGGAGTTCGACTTCCGGCAGCCACTAGCTCCTCCGGCGGCGAAACTATTGCTCCACTGAATATTCCCAACATTTTTTTATCTCCTCCAATTATTAGAAAAAATATTTCCACAATTTCCCAAAAAAACAAAACTATTTTTTATCTAAGAAAAATTAAATAAAATCAGTGAGGTCTCTCTTGGACATATGGAGGTGGAGACAAAGAAGAGAGGTGGTGTTTCTTTAAATACAGGACGATCATGACAAATGATATCGTGGGCATTTTCGTCATTTCAGGTTTTCTTGAATCTTCTTCTCTTGAATCTTCACTGAAATCATTCTCGAGCGTTAGATTCTTGTTTTGCGGGACCCATCTTGCCATTTGTCATTATCTTATCTATACAACCCAAATAAAATGATTTTAATTTTGATAATTTTTACTATTTAAAATTTTAAAAAGATATTAACATATAAAAATATTGAATTATGTATAGTTTATTTGTTTTGAAAAAATGTAATTTTGTGAATTACTCATAAATGAATTTGTATTGGGTGTGATTTAAAACCTTAATGAATTTTAAATCATTTATGAGAAATTCACAAAACTACACCATTTCAACCCTCCCGTCACAAAACTACACCTAATTCAATATTTTCACAAAACTACATCTTTTCAAAATTTTAAAAGCTTGATTTACCCTTTTAAAAATTACCAAAATTAATTTTTTTTCATTTGGGTTCGCTAATTAGTGTTTAGGGTATAGTATTAAGGGAATAAGATTGTGTGGGTAGAGTTTATTTGGATTTAATTTTGAGTGTTTAAGTATAGTTTTGTGAAATAATTTTGAAATGATGTAGTTTTGTGAAATGTAATTTAAATGGTATAATTTTGTGATTCTCCATTTATTGCGTATAAATCATATAGCACTATGTTTTATGGGCCAATAAACTAGGAGGAAGCAAGAGTTTGTGTTCTGAAAGTAACTTGAACCTAATTTAAATTGACATGTCTTAATATCACTTACATAATTTGCAAAATTATTGAAGTTAATAACTTAAAGAATGTTCTTTTCTTAAATACTTATATAATAAGATATGACAGATAAAAATCACACATCTTAAAAACAAATCAACATTAAAGTTATCTATGTATATCTACTGTACTACAGTACATACATAAGCGAATTACTACGAGAAAATCAAAGACTATTTATGTAAATTCATTTAAATTATAAGGCATATATACTGTTAATTTTGTTTAGAAAGTTTAAAATAATAGATTGAATACAATGTATTATGTCAAAAAAGAATATTGAGAATGTGCTGATTAAAACAAATGAATAATAAAAAAAACAATGGATGCACATTGTTTTTGTTTTGGTGTTCGGCCAACGGTCTTAGAAAATTTTACCTTTGCACGTTTCCTCTTTTAATCAGTTTCGTATCAATTCAAGTTTTTGAAATGTTAATAATTAATGTTTACATACTAAACAAGTAATGGATCACTGAAAAATATGATTTAATAGAACACAACTTTCAGAAGTTGCTATAAAATTGGTAAGAATTTTTAGGTGATTTTAAATAAATAATTTAATTTAAAATTCGAAAAGGGTATAAATTTAGAAAGCGTTTGAATTATTTGTAATTTTGTGAATAAATTTTGTTTTTTTTTGTTGGGCCGACCAATTAGTCAATCCTACACAAATGTAGGCGTTGAAAATCGATCATGGGTAAGGTAGTGTTACATGTCTCAATGTGGACTTATGACGTCCACTAGACCAATGTCATTTCTCCCGAATTTTTTTTTTTGAAATGTCGTAGTTTTGTGAATTTCGCATCTGACAAAATGAAAATTAATTTGAGTAGTTAGGTAAGAAGATACGCAGATTTTCATATTTATTTTTAAGTACTTGACCTAAACAATAATTGATCTCCAAGAAATAAATAAAGAGGAATTCACAAATCTACACATTTTCAACCCTTTCTTCACAAAACTACTCCTAATTTAATATTTTCACATATTTATACCCTTTCAAAATTTTAAAAGTTAGATTTAACCTTTAAAAAATTACCAAAATTAAAATATTTTCATTTGGGTTCGCTAATTAGTGTTTAGGGTATAGTATTAAGGGGGTAAGATTGTTTGGGTAGAGTTTATTTGGATTTAATTTTGAGTGTTTAGGTGTAGTTTTGTGAAGTATTTTGGAAATGGTGTAGTTTTGTGAAATGTAATTCAAATGGAGTAGTTTTGTGATTCTCCCATAAATAAAACCTTCAATATTGAATGGGTGAGTTGCTGAAGATTTTTGACTAAAAATGGTTAAGAAAATGACACAAACGAAATGTGAAAACCATAAAACAAAATTAAAAAAGGTTTGGAGACAACAACCCATTAATTAATATATAAGATAAGATGGAAACTATTTCGTGCCAAATATCATATCATAGATTACAATGTGGACCGAATAAATGTTAGACCACAAATTAAGCTTTAAGAGCCACCTTTTACGAATTCACAATCACCAATAAGAAATGATGTTTATCTAAAAATTAGATCTAGGCCGAATTTTTAGATATTTTTGAAAAAAAAGTTGGTTCAATTTTGAACTAGTACATATAATACAACTCTACCAAAAACCATTTTAACACTATCCAGACTAATTTTTTAAAAAGTCTCAGGTAAATTTTTAGTTTTGTTTAGGATAGTGCTCTCAAGTTTAAGGATGTTACCTAACGACATATTGACTCAGTCGGTTAAGCGAAATCGTTGGTGATGTTGTGCTTCTGAGTTCGAACCACATTGTGAGCGATGATTTACGCCATTAATTGGTATTATCAAAGGTTAGTCGCGGGTCTAGAAAGATTATGAGATTCGGCCCATAACCTCTCGTTTAACAAAAAAAAAAATTTAAGGATGTTTAACTTTGATTAGTATTACTACTACTCTATGGTTTTAACTTTTCTATCAGACTCAAACTAAAATCTTTAACTCAATTTCACTAAACTCAAGAAAAAAAATATTGATAGCATAAAGTCAGTGAGAATCAATTGCTGACGCCATCATTTGATGTGTTGATTTTTCTAAAACAGACATATAATCATTTCATTTATTTTTGTAAGAAAATCCATTGGCTTTATTATTTTCTTATATACATAAAATAATTATAAATTATAAAAATAGAGACATGAGCAATGGTAATATTGATTGGTATGGGCAAATAGCAACCATGGGCTTGGGAGTGGGAAATATAAAAGCTGAAAACGACATAGATAATTTTTTTGTTTTATTTATTTTTGCAAAAACACCACCAATTATTACGAAATAAGAAACACTTTTCTGATAAAAAAAAAGTTTTTTCTATTACATTACAAAAGAATAAGAAACTTATCTTATCCAAACTTGACATTTCAAATATTTTTTTGATGACAAAACTCCTCACGCAGCTTCCATGGCTGTTACGGAAAGCAATCAATGTGAGAAAATCAAGACAAGCAATTGTTTCTATATTCTTGGATCTCTCGCTGATACCACAGCTTGACAGATGTCAGAAGATTAAGGATTAGGTTAAGAGCTAAGATTGTATTGTATTTGAGTATAAAAACCCCTTTTGTATTGAGAGATAAGTAAGGTTTTTACATCCAATAAAGAGAGAAACTTTCATATCTGTTGTTTCGTTTATGGTATCAGAGCCATGGATACATCCATGGAACTCTACTCAGGGCCAAAACTAAACATTTCTAACTGTGTAACAATAAAACTCACAGAGCGCAATTATCTTCTATGGAAAAATAAATTTGAGAGTTTTCTTTCTGGTCAAGGACTGTTGGGTCTAATCAATGGAGCCAAACCATCACCAGCTGCTACTCTGCCAGTTCCCAATATCAACGGGTCTACAGCAGAAACACCTAATCCTGACTACCATCAATGGCTACGCCTCGATCAGGTTGACAAGTCTTGGCTGCTTGGTTCCTTTTCCGAAGATATCCTGACTATTGTGGGTGCTTCGACCACATCTCAAGAAGTATGGACCAGTCTAGCCAAACATTTTAACAGGGTCTCATCCTCTCGCCTATTTGAACTCCAAAGAAGATTGCAAACAATATCTAAAGGTGAGAAGACAATGACGGATTACCTGAGAGATATCAAGAATGTTTGTGATTTACTTGCCTCAATTGGTAGCCCTGTTAGTGAACAGATGAAGATCTTTGCTGCTCTACATGGACTGGGCAAAGACTATGAACCAATTAAAACAAGCATTGAAGGATCTATGGACCTGTCTCCTTCCCCAATCTTTGAAGATATCATACCAAGACTTACTAGTTTTGAGGACAGAATTCAAGGATACAACACAGACATGACAGTCTCACCACATCTCGCCTTCAACACTATGCGAACAGAAACAACTCCTTCTTACTACAATAATAGAGGTAGAGGTAACTCTTACAATAGAGTCTTCTGCAACAGAGGCAAAAGTGGGTACTCAACAAGAGGTCGTGGTTTTCACCAACAATTCTCCACATCGTCCAGCTCAACAACATCCTTTGGCAATGAAAACAGACCAACATGCCAAATCTGCGGTAAACCTGGACATCCAGCATTACGGTGTTGGCACAAATTCAACAACACCTATCAGCTTGAAGACATGCCAAGTGCGCTTACGGCTATGAGAATCACTGATGTTTCAGAACATTCTGGTCAGGAATGGTATCCTGATACTGGTGCATCTGCACATGTGACCAGCTCACATCACGGTCTTCATCAATCCCAGCCTTACTCTGGTAGTGATGCAGTGATGGTTGAAGACGGTAATTTTCTACCAATAACTCACACAGGTTCGACTTCTCTACCAACATCATCAGGTACACTTCCTTTAAACGATGTTCTAGTTTGCCCCAAGATTGCTAAACCTCTTTTGTCTGTGTCGAAACTCACTAAAGATTATCCATGTACCTTTGAATTTGACTGTGATGTGGTTCGTGTGAATGATAAGGAAACAAAGAGGTTACTAGTACTGGGAAGCAACCGTGACGGCCTGTATCTGTTGGAGGACCCTAACTTCAAAGTATTATATGCTTCGCGGCAAGTATCAACAAGTGACGAAGTATGGCATAGAAGATTAGGACATCCAAATGCAAAAGTCCTTCAACAGCTAATAACAAGCAAAACTATTACCATCAATAAAGTAGTTAAGAGTTTCTGCGAATCATGTCAACTTGGCAAGAGCTCAAGACTCCCTTTCTCTCCTTCTACCTTTGTTGCAACTAGACCCTTAGAAAAAATACATTGTGACTTGTGGGGACCTTCACCAATATTATTTAATCAAGGTTTTCGGTATTACGTTGTTTTGATTGATCATTACACAAGATTTTGTTGGTTCTATCCATTGAAGTTATTGTCAGATTTCTTTTCTGTGTTTCTCAACTTTCAAGCATTAGTTGAGAATCAGTTTCAATGCAAGATTAGCTCCTTTCAATGTGATGGAGGAGGTGAATTCACAAGCCATAGACTTGTTAATCACTTACAACAATGTGGAATCAGACAACAGATTTCCTGTCCACATACACCTCAACAGAACGGTTTAGCTGAGAGGAAACATAGACATATAACAGAATTAGGCTTGTCCATGATGTTTCAGGCAAAAGTTCCGCATAAGTTCTGGGTAGAAGCCTTTTATACGGCTAACTTCTTAATCAACCTTCTTCCTGCTACAATAGACAATGACCACCAGAGTCCGTATCAAAAACTCATGGGCAAACCACCTGTTATCGGTCTTTACGAGTATTTGGCTGCGCCTGCTTTCCAACTCTAAGAGATTATACTACAACAAAGCTTGAACCAAGGTCCTTGAAGTGTGTGTTTCTGGGATACAACGAGAAATACAAAGGTTATAGGTGTTACTTACCCACTAATGGCAGAGTTTACATTAGCAGACATGTTGTCTTCAATGAGTATAGTTTTCCCTTGTATGATACCTATCGACAACCAGATACAATGACATTATATGCTATCCTTGCATCATGGCAACAGAGTTGGTCAATTCCTCAACAAACTACTCAAGCCGCAACATCGAGATCTTATTTTAATTCCATTAGAAGTGCTGAAACAATTTTTTCTTCACAAGGGAAAACGCTGATGTCTACTACAGAGGCTGAGGTAAGTCCTGAGTGTACCGCAGACCTTGATTATGTTCCTATTGGCAACAGCTTAACTCAGTCTCCGGCTAGGACATACATTTAGCGTGTTTCGGCCTCTCCTGAGTCTGGAAATAGGACAAAGTCACAACAAAATCAGACGGAGATAGTAATTACTGCTCCACAAGCAGCTACTCCACAATCTCCTCCTGGCCATAAGATGATTACAAGATCACAAGCATGGATTTTTAAGCCTAATCCAAGATATAGTCTACATGTCCAGAAAATTGCCTACCCTCTTCCACGAACTGTTTCAACAACTTTGAAACATGAAGGTTGGACAAATGCAATGAAAGAGGAATATGGAAATTGCAAAGAGGCAAATACTTGGTCTTTGGTTCCTTATACTACTGACATGCACGTTCTAGGAAATAGATGGGTATTCACACCTAAACTCAATGCAGATGGTACTCTAGAAAGGCTAAAGGCTAGGATTGTTGCGAAAGGATATGATCAATCTGAGGGCATTGATTATCTTGAGACTTATAGTCCGGTGGTCAGGACTGCGACAGTGAGAATGGTTCTACATGTAGCTACAATTATGGAATGGAACATTAAACAAATGGATGTTAAAAACGCATTCCTTCACGGAGATTTGGCTGAGACTGTCTATATGAGGCAACCTGCTGGATTTGTTGATGCCAATAAACCAAACCATGTGTGTCTTCTCCACAAAGCTCTTTATGGACTTAAACAATCACCAAGGGCATGGTTTGATAAATTCAGTATTTTTTTGCTTGAGTTTGGGTTTATTTGCAACAAGTCTGATCCATCATTGTTTGTTTATCAAAAAGGCAAAGATGTCATTATGTTACTATTGTACGTTGACGATATGCTCATCACAGGAAACAACTCTGCGGTATTAGAAGATCTGTACAAGGAACTCAACACACAATTTCGGATGAAAGATATTGGGAAACTACACTATTTTTTGGGTATACAAGCAAAATTTACAGAACAGGGGTTGTTCTTGTCCCAAGAAAAATATGCTGAAGATCTCCTTACAGTGGCGGCAATGACAAACTGCACACCTGTTGCAACACCACTGCCATTACAACTGAATAGATTAACAAAACAGCCGGAGTTGTTCTCCAATCCAACATATTTCCGAAGCTTGGCCGGTAAGTTGCAGTACCTCACGCTGACAAGACCGGATATTCAATACGCAGTTAATTATGTCTGTCAGAAAATGCATGCTCCAACAATGTATGATTTTACTTTACTAAAGAGGATCATCCGATACATAAAAGGAACTACAACATTGGGGATATCTTTTGTTAAAGATACAGACTGTACACTTCGAGCATATAGTGACAATGACTTCGCAGGCTGCGAAACTACACGGAGATCCACAGGTGGCTACTGCACTTTTCTCGGCAGGAACATCATTTCCTGGTCATCAACAAAACAACCAACAGTGTCTCGGAGCAGTACCGAAGCTGAATATAGAGCTCTTTCTGAGGCAGCTTCAGAGATTAAATGGATAAGCAATGTATTGAAAGAAATTGGAGTCCCTTTGCATCAAACACCGGAACTTTACGGCGACAACAAATCTCCAGTACAACTTTCAGCTAATCCCTCTTATCATAAACGGACCAAGCATTTTGAACTTGACTATCACTATGTAAGAGAGAAGGTGGCACTTAGGTCCTTGATAGTAAGTCATGTTCCGGCTGAACAACAACTGGCGGATATATTCACTAAGTCTCTACCGTTTGGACCATTCTCAGATCTCCGATTCAAACTTGGCGTTCACGCTCCACCCACGCCAAGTTTGAGGGGGACTATTACGGCAAAGACTCCAACACAACAAGAGACTTCGATGTAGTTAATTACCAAACCAAACATGCTTGTCAACAAAGATGAATTTAGGCCCATTAAGACTGAAGAAGACGAGCCCAAATCCTAGTCTTCTCCTTCCCAACGGTCTGATACAGAAGATGACAAAACTCCTCACGCAGCTTCCATGGCTGTTACGGAAAGCAGTCAAGGTGAGAAAATCAAGACAAGCAACCGTTTCTATATTCTTGGATTTCTCGCTGATACCACAGCTTGACAGATGTCAGAAGATTCAGGATTAGGTTAAGAGCTAAGATTGTATTGTATTTGAGTATAAAAACCCCTTTTGTATTGAGAGATAAATAAGGTTTTTACATCCAATAAAGAAAAAAACTTTCATATATGTTGTTTCGTTTATATCCAACATGATAATTATTATTAA
The DNA here is from genome assembly GCA_963556525.1 of Cochlearia excelsa. Classification (NCBI taxonomy): domain Eukaryota; kingdom Viridiplantae; phylum Streptophyta; class Magnoliopsida; order Brassicales; family Brassicaceae; genus Cochlearia; species Cochlearia excelsa. Next base: position 24,060,734 of record OY748330.1, read on the forward strand.
CTACACATTCTTAATATCTATATAAGAAACTCCGGAATTTTTGTTAATATTTCTTTTGTTGTGGAAAATGTTTTTTCTTTGTTAAACATGATATGCAATACAACTTATGTGTTTTTAGAAATTTTATAAATAAGAATAAATATTTTCCTTTTAGATTATCTTTTAAAGCAATCTGTTTGGTATATAGATTCAAAGGCGTCCGTATCATTTATATAAACGAATTTATGAATGGTCCCATCCCATCGTTGATAAATAGGAAAAATATGGTCACCCATCACAAACACAATCACATTAGCTTCTATATAAATATTATTCTTTTTTATTTGTTTTTATTTTTCTCGTTTTGGATCATATCTCATCTTTTGATCATAAAGCTTTTGGCAGTTTGTAACTTTGTACTGTTTTTCTTTGATGCGATCACAAGCCCACTTTCTTCTTCTTCTGTACACAAGTTCTTTTTTTTTTCCATCATAGTCTAGTGTCTAAGTAGTTCTCTTCCAACTGAGAGCGGCGAGATTCGAACCCGAGTTATGCGATTCGATGCAGAGTGACTATCATTGGGCCACTTGCTCATCCGCCTTCTTTGCTTTAATATATTCTTTTTTTTATTTTCTAAATAAAACCTATTTACGTGTAAACATTCTTTTTATCAAAAAAAAAATCTTTAAACATCAAATTTACTTATGTCATAAACCTCTAATATTCAAATAAGTGTTTAAATATATTTTTTATTTTCTGTCAACAAGTTTTTAAATATATTTTTTATTTTCTATCAACAAGTGTTTAAATTATTTAAAGAAAAACCTCTTTTTTTAAAACAATCAGACCCGTTCGTAAATTACCCAAATTAAAATGGGAAAAATGTAAAAAAATCATCAACTTTCAAAGTTTCTCCATTTTAATCATGAACTTTTAATTTTCTGTTTAAATTTTCAACTTTGCGTTGACTTTTTCGTAAAAATCTCAAACTTATGTTGACTTATCCAAATTGGACTAACGGATAGTTCAATCAACGCTAGAACCAATTCGGGTAAATCAATATAAGTTTGCGCAAAGTTAAAAATTTAAATAGAAAATTGAATGTTTACGAATAAAAAAGGGAAAAATTTTGAAAGTTAAAGATTTTTTTGACATTTTTGGCAAATCAAAATCCAATACAAAGCCTTTTAACTCTAAGCCCACCCATCATAACCGGGCTGACCCGATTCGACCCAACTTCTACAATCCCACAAGCCACGCGAGAATCAGCCATCCCAAATCTTCGCTTTCACCATCAGCTGCTAAAAGCCACCGGAGATCACACACAGTTCCAACGTTGACTCGAATCTCCCAACGGAAAACTGATCGGAGATCTTAGAATAATGGCGGCGGAGAGACGCGATAAGCCGGAGGAGGAAATGAAAACCGACGACGGATCTCCGAAAATCAAACCGAGACCGATTGTTCAGCTCGGAATCTTTCTCATCGCTCACAGTTCCGTCTTCAGGTCAAAAAAATTTCTCTTTGATTTCTTAAGCTTTCTTATGGTTTAGACTCATTTTTCCTCTGTTGGTTCACTTCACTTCGCTGATGCTCTGATCTGTATTGTAGTGTGGTTTTCTCCGCCGCTGGTCTTTTGGCTCTGCTGATTTTGCCTCTGCTTTCGAAGAATACTTACATCTCCGAGAATGCTTTAATGCCAGGTTTCCTTTGCTTACCTTTTAACGCATTGATATTACATCATGTCTTTGTTGTCGATTTTACAAAAGAAAGATAAGTTAAATGTGATGATTCTATGGTTGATTTTGTCTACTTTTACATTGAAGATGTTAACTAAGTTAGTGTTTTTTTTTATGATTGTAATCTTGTATGAGGTTTTAACATCATGTCTTCGAGTGCTTTGTTGTGTGGTGGTTTACATTGTCTTTATGATTTTACTCTCCAGGCTCTGCACGGTCTATGCTCTCTCATCGAGATGTTTCTGATGGAAGCAAACTGGTGAATGACATAAAGAATGTTAGGTTGAATCATGAAGGCAAGGGCACGTATGTATCTTCTCCATTGTAAATCCTTTCCACATTCTTTTGCAAGAAATAGAGTTTTAGTTAAGCTACCGAAAAAGCAACTTGTTCTTCTGTTTACGTATTTGTTGGAAGTAATGATGTTCTCCTGTTTCCGCCCTTGCCCAAATAACTAAATTATGTGAATTTTTTTACTTTTCTAGTGAAGTCCAGAGGCTCATTGGAAAGTACATGTCAGAAATGGGTGCCGAAGTTTATCGTCAAAAATTCCATCCTGAAGGGAATCAATTTCACCCTCTGCACTTTTTCTCAGGTCCCGCTTCAAATACATTGCTAGGGAATCTCAGTTGTGCTTCTTATGGGGTCAACCTTGCCGGGATTATAAGAGCCCCTCGTGGTGATGGAAAAGAGTCTATTGTGTTGGTTACTCCCTACGATTTTATTAATGGTGGAGATTACGAGGCTTTGACTTTAGGCGTTGCGAGTTCTCTGTTTTCTTTACTTGCTAGAGTTACTTGGCTTTCCAAAGATATAATATGGCTTGTTGCTGATTCTCGTTACGGAGACTATATACCTGTTGCTGCGTGGTTGAGTGAATACCACACACCTTCGTTTAAAGTCTCGGATTCGCAGAAATGTGACGAGCTTGATATATCTGACAGCTTTAGACGGGCTGGAACAATGGCTGCTGCTTTGGTTTTGAAAGTTGACGGTAGAAGTGAAAGGTTTGAGGACACAGTGAGTATCTATGCAGAGGCTTCGAATGGGCAGATGCCAAATCTCGACCTCATCAATGTCGTAAACTACTTAGCTGTACACAGGCAGGGTTTCTACGTTAGGGTGGAGAAGGTTGTATCTTTACTTACCTCTAGTTGGCTAAAGATTGTTGGAGAAATGTTTGAAGCTGTTGGTAAAGTGGCTCATACGTTAAATACGGACTGGAATTTCGGTATCCCATCAGCAGATTATCTTCAAGGTAGTGCTACCCTTGCAAGTTCACTCTATGCCCAGGTAAAAAGTGTATAATATCGTTTGAGAAATTGAATTATGGTGCTTGCAGTCACATTGATACATTGAAACAAGGAACAATCGTAGTGATAGAACTCTCCTTCTTTATATTAATTTTCCTCAGGCTCTTGGTATACCAACTGGTCCTCATGGAGCTTTCCGTGATTATCAAGTTGATGCAATTACTTTGAAAGTTTCGCCTAGATTTCCTCCCGACAGTAAAGCAAGGCAACATGATTTCTTTCTACGAAGTTCCCAGTAAGTTTACGTCTTTATATCTATGGTCTTTTCCACTACCTCTGCTAGTTTATGGGAATGTTGCTAAGCTAAGTACAGTAAATCATTTGCTAAAGTAGAATTTAAAAATGGTAGTGTTTCACTACTCCTAGACTCTATATGAGTGTCCAATGATAACTCTGTATTTTCTGTTTAAACACAGGTTACTCGAAGGAACTATAAGATCAGTGAACAACCTCCTCGAGAAGTTCCATCAATCGTTTTTCCTCTACCTATTAACTTCTCCAAGCAAATTTATCTCTGTAGGAGTCTACATGATCGCCTTTGCTCTTCTTGTAGCCCCTCTCCCAATGGTTGCAGCTTCTTTGTACATTGATGGCTGTAACGCTCTTTCCAAAACCACTCATACCCCTGCCAAAGACCTCAAGTCATGGAAATGGCTAGACGCAGCCAAACAGGTCTTTGCATTGCATTTGTTGGGTTTCATCGTTACTTTACTTCCTTATTTCATCTGTCAAGTACCGGGCGAACATTCTCCCTCAAACCTCTCCATCATGTGGGCTACTACGTCTTCGTTTCTCCTTTTAATTTTTGTCACAATCCCGGGTTGCTCTCCATTCTCCTCGGGGCTCCATGGAACGAACTGGGCTGTCTTGAAATCAGTGACCATTTCAGCTGCCTTCATCGGTCTATGCCTCATGTCCATAATCAATTTCGCCACTGCAGAGTTCGGTGCTTTGATATTAGTGCCAATGTGTCTAATGGTTCGTCCTATAAAACTCGATCTGAGATCCAGAAGTGTTAAAAGCCTGTTGGGTGTGTGTTGCAGCATCGTGTTGGTGACCATCGGTTTCCCAGTCATGTTTTTCGCGATCTCTAAAGGGTTGTTAGGAGAAGGGCTCGTCGGGTTAAGTCTAGGAGGAGAGTTTTGGATGTGGTTAGAGTCGTTGTGGGCATGGAAAAGTGCGACCTATCTATATATAGGTATGGTTCATCTTCCTTGCTGGCTTCTCTGCCTTTGTATCATGTTTCATCCTTCTTAATTCTTACTTTACTTCACCAAAAGTTACCTATCCATTTTTTGGTTGTTTGGTTTGAATTTGTTGTGTTTTACAATCTCCCACGATAATTATAGTTATGTACCAAACAATTTTGCTTAGATACTATAACGTAGTTGCATATAGAGAAAAATTTGTACAAAAAAGAGAGCAAAATTGAGAATATCTACTAGAAGTTAGTGTAGATTGGTTTTTTACTACAAAGCTTCTGGTAGCAAAGAGCGTGTTATTTGCCCAAAGCCCATCACTGAGTTACCCAAATCAAAATCCAATACAAAGCCTTCTAATTGTAGCCCACCCATTATAATCGGGTTGACCCGGTTCGACCCGCCGTTAACAATCCCCAAGCAACGGACTCCACCACCAACATCCACCATAAGATTCCTCCCATGAATCCTCCACCTCACCATCTCGCTCTGCAACGCCAGATCCACCGTCGGAGACTCTACTTCCGTCGTCGCACTCGTGAAGCAGAGCTCAAACGGTGCTACGGGAGGTGCCAGTGTAGCGTTAATTGCAGCTTTAGTGTAGGCTTCAGCAAACACCGCGTAGATCGAGCTGTCAATAACGGTGTAAGGAGCCACCGTGCTAAGCTCCGCCGCTAACGGACCTTCAACGGAGAGCTTTCTCCCGTTGACTCTGATCGATTTCACGCTAATTACGTAATTGCCACTCGAGGCGGTTGATAGAGGCGTGTACACCAGCGATCTAGACGCGGCCGCTCCGAAAACCTCCTCCACCGAATTCGTCGAAACGACGCCGTTAGACGGCGAGAGGTAAACCGTTAATCGACGGCGTTCGTTTGTTTCCGCGGCGAGCTGCGAAGGGAGAGAAATCTGGGCCTTACTTAGGCCCATTACTCCTTGGGCCCCACTAGCTAGTCCTCGTAACAGCAACGGAGGAGCACAAGCGAATAACAAATCAAAGGTACTCGTAGATCCAAAGGACAAAACGTCTCTAACGACCTTTCCTCTCGCCGTGATCCCAACGACGCCGTTTCTCAAAATCAAATCGCAATCGGAGTTTTGGTCTCCGCGCGAGGATCGGTCGTTGCCAGACTCCGCCTTCAAGCAGCCGCTAGAGCTTCCGGAGATCAAACTCCGAGAAGACGATGAAACGTGTCTACAGGTGGAGGAACAATCGTACCATAGAATCGAACCACCGAGATCTACAACGAGCTTGATTGGCTCCGATAAGTCTCCGAGGCGAATCTGAGCGACGTATTGACCGGTTGGTAGGTCTTTGACGACGGGGAAAACGAGTTTAGAGATCTGGGAGTTGCAAATGTGTAGAGAAAAGAGGAAGGAGAAGAAGAAGAAGAAGAGATTCAAAGAAGAAGCCATGAGTAAAGTGTGAATTTGTGTGTAAGACGTTTTTAAAAAGAGGATTAGGTTACGGTTTGGTTTGAGATGCGGTGGGACGACGACGCTGATTTTGAAAAGATAAGGATTGGTTAGTTTTAAGGTAAGTGCTGACTAGACTGCGTGTCGTTTCTGTGGATTGTGGGGACTTTTTCTTTTTGAGTTTTTTCATTTTTGGTCAATGTTTATCCGTTTTTATTATAACGAGAAGAACAAAATATTAATTAGATCAATTCCGTCACGTGTGAAATGGAATTCTGGCACGTGTGGGAGCTGAATCATTTTGTTTATTTATTTATTGGGAATATCCGTTATCGTGTTTGGTTTATGCCTACATCAATTCAATCATTTGTTTTAAAAAATTAAATAGTAATGACAGCCAATAATTTTTTAAAAAAATACGCATCTTAGACAACTTTATTAGTTTTACATAACAAGATTTTAAAAGGAGAATTGCACCAGCCGGGAATCGAACCCGGGTCTGTACCGTGGCAGGGTAGTATTCTACCACTAGACCACTGGTGCTTTTTGTTGACTTTCCCCTATTTGTTGTTTAAATACTGTTCATGGTATTGACTAAAATTGGCACAAGACCCTCAATTTGAAGTCTACACATTAGTTGACTCGATTGGGCAAATAGGTTTGTAAATTAAGATACACATTAAGTAGTGTACTACTATCTATTAACATATATACAAAATATACGGTTTAGATTTTAAAATAATTGGATACATTGCTAGTTTGCTACTAATAATATTACTTAGTAATTTGGGCTATTATTTATGTAATGGGCCAAATCAATATTTGCTTTAGTAGGCCTTGAAATATTAAAATCGAGCCAAATCCAATGCAAGTTTCACAATCTAAACCACAACTATTTCATAAGATATATTCTTGTAGTGTTGCATGTGCATGAATAAAACTTTTTTTTTTTGTTAAACCAGGAGGTTCTGAACCGAAACCCATAATCCCCTTAGACCCGCGACCAGCCTTTGATAATACCAATTAATGGCGTAAATCATCGCTCCCAACGCGGTTCGAACTCAGGAGCACAACATCACCAACGACTGCGCTTAACCGACTGAGCGAACCCGTCGTTGGTCATGAATAAAGCTTTTTATGAACAAAATGTTACCGACTTATCATAAACTATATATATGTTTGTATTATTGTATAAATGAATATTGAATACATACATACATACATAAAGATATATGTCTCACTCTCACATAAGCAAAACATAACCACAGAGTTAAAATTCAATTCAAAAAATAGCGAGTCAAATTAGGTAATTGGTGAATCAACTATTTATGATAGAGAGAATCCTATGATTATTGTACGAACGATATAATTGATTGCTCTTTAGAAAAATAACAAAATGATAAGAGGACATATATATATATATATATATATGTTCTTTATTGATTGTGTGAACAAAACTATTACAATTATATATAATAAAAAAACTAGCAACAAATTAAGTAATAGAACCTCTTAAAATCAATTTAGTCTTCTACTCAATTGCGTAAATTGAATAATATTTTTCATTTTTTGATTCATCTTTTCATATATTTAGGCCATAATATTGTTATATTAATCAGAGAGAAAAATTGATCTAAAAATGTTGTTAATATAAAAATGAATCCTCAATGTTACTAAACCAAATTACTTTCACTTTTCACACACCAAACAAACACAATAACCTAAAATTCCAATTAAATAAGGGCTGACACAACTAAAATGTATATGTGACATTCGTCCAACGTCACATATTTAGAAAACGCAAATATAATATATAAACGAGAGTTTAACCTCAAAAACAAAAACGTGTGAATTTTGAATGCGGACAATATCACAGTAAAAAGAGGATAGACTATCAAATAACGGACCAGTCGGATCAGGATTGTTACGGTATAGAACTAAACATTCCCAGTAAAAAATCTTTTAAAAAACAACTCATTATTTGATGATGTTATGCAATCACTCATCACATGGTCCACTTAATTGCTGATATTGTCTCTTTTATGTGTCAATATGTGGTTTGTGTCCTTTTCAAACAAAGTCGATTTTTGTGAAATTACAGTCTTCAGATTCTCTGTGATCTCTCTTTTTTAAGTTAAAAAACATTTCGTATCAATCACTTTTTCTAACTCCTATTTACACTGCACTCCTTCACATGCTCAAACATCTCTACCACCCACTCTTTTTTTTTTTTTTTTTTTGTCTTTTCGGTCACAAATGGTTGATCCAATAGCAATCTTACACAAACGTAGGCGCTAATAATCGATCTCGGGTGTGGTGGTGCTATCTGTCTTATGTGAATTTACAACTGCCACTAAACCAAATTCACTTCCCCAACCCACTAATTTCATTTTTTGTTACTTATATCCATCATTTAATGCATTGAATATCTTCTCTTTCGTAAATCAAAAGTATATTTATTCTGATTAATTAATTGTTTTTTTTTGGGTTTGTAACGTACTTTGTCTTTAAAGTTTTAACTAGGAAATGTTTTAACTATGAAATTGGCTGGATAAAAATTTACAATAAAATGATATACATTTGGACCTAATGTCACCTGCGCTAAACGCGGATTTAAATTTTAAATATAGATATTATATATTTTAATATATATACAAAATATATTACTATTATATGTTGGTTTTTATAATGGTCTTATTAACAAAAATTTATTACCATTACCATTTTGATATTTATCATCGAAAAATATTACCATTGATATTTCTATGTTGGATATTTACCATTTATCGTTGAAGAACAATAACTACATAGTCTTTTTAAACAAAAACATGACATATTTAACAATGAACGGTTTGTCAATCATGTATGTATTTGTTATAAAGTTCGAACTATTAAAAACTCGGATATAACCGCTCAAATTTTGGGAACCGGTAGTTCAACCAATGAGTCGTAAATTATGTGTTCAAGTTTTGTCATTTGACATGAATTTGGTATTAAATACAATTTTACAAAATAATATTGTTATTTGTAAATAAACAATATGTTTTATGATTATTTTGAACTTAATGTGATAGGATATACCATATAAATATTAGAGAGATCTATTAAAAATTATAAAATTGTGTTTCTTATGGATTTTTTAATATTATATTTTCTATATTTTATGAATTTTTCAACATTTTTTAAATATATTATTCATTATTCATTAAATATGTCAATTTAAGAGACTTTTGTGATAAATTTGACTTTTTGTTTTGGGGTTTTATGAATTTTTAATTACGTGGAACCAAAATTATTGATGACACATAACATTTTCACATTCATTTTCTCTATCGTCTCCTATGGTAATAATACTTCCTCCGTTGTTTTTGAATGTAGAATTTTCTAGAAAAAAATCACAAATTAACAAATTGTTTAAAATGACTTTCATAACCTCATTTATTGGTGTTATTATGATTGATAAAATATAAACATGATAAACCATAAATATATAAGTAAAGACATAATAAAAAAAATATGTATCAATTATGATAAAAAATCCTACATTTTAAAACAATTTTTTCTCTAGAAAATTCTAAAGAAAACATTTTAAAACAATCTTACAATACGGAGGGCTCTTACAATAAGGAGGGAGTATAAGATTAGTAGTTGATTAAAAATCCAAAAAATGATTAATTAGCGTGGGATATTAAGGTGGGGTCCACTAGCTTGAAAATCCACCGTACATCAGAAAGATTCTCTGTATTAGATACGTGGGACCCATCCTCGAGCCGTTAATTTATTATCGATTTCATCATCGGCTCAAGCCGGCTCGGCTCGTGAAGCGTTCTGATTTTTCCGGTTAACTAACTACTTGTAAAAAAGTCTTTGTCTTTCACTTTTACTTTCCTTTTTTGACCGTGAAATTTTTGTCTATTTGCACTTTTTCACATTACGTAAGAAGCAAATTTAGAATCTGTTGACTATGAACTTATTTTTAATTTTTTTTGTAGCTCCTATAATTAGTTACTACTACGTTTCCATTTGGAAAATACACATTGTTGACTTGTATTTTCCCCTTTGTGAAATTGTTTAATTATCCCTTGTTGGATTATTTAATACGGTCGATTACAATTAGTTGACGAAAAAAATGCATGTGTACATTTAATTTTAAATTTACTATTCCACAATAAATAAATAAAATGATTTAAAAAAAAATCATTTGATTGATATAAAAAAATAAAACATTGTGGATTGTAAAAAATATAAAATACATAGTTTAGTATTTTATGGTTTTAATAAATAGAAAAACTGCATGGAGTACTATTATATGCTCGTATGTGTACTTTAGTAGTACATATATATGGTCTTAATAACAAAAAAAATTATAATAGAGATCCATAAAATATAAAGAAACGATAAATATGGAAGTGCCTTTTAGTACACTTCTTTTAAGTTGGATCGATGAACTCACTTCTCTAACGTAAGTGCCTTTTTGAGATGATGCATGTAAGGTCGCGAATCTCCTCATAAGATAATATACATTTCTGCATAAGCTCTCCTTGCTCTTATGAAATTAGCATTTGTATTGAAAATGAAAGTTTTGTTTATGAAAAACCTACATGACCTAATTCCATATGGAATATGTTATTAGTACGTAGTCATATTGGATAATAACCCCGCATGTAAAAAAATACGACAAATGGGAATATAATTTCGATGGATGCGACACATAATGTTAAGTGTGTGACACATAATGTTAAGTGTGTGACCAGACACCTCTTCCATATTGTCGTGCCATCTAATAATCTCTATACAAAATAACAAAAAAATAGTATTTTGTAAACAAGAACACTATGCATGCATGTTACATCGGTATATATATGGTTGTGATTGGGAACCACTAAAAGGCGGTTTAGAATGCGGCGGTTTTTGTCAAAACCGCACTTGTGTTGCCAATCACGTAAAAAGTGTAAGTGCGGTGCGATTTTTGACAAATGAAGTACGGTGCGGTTTTTGATTTTTTTTCTAAAAATTTGCTTGTGTACAAAAAAAAAGTGCGGTTTTGTAAATAATAAGCAAAAATGATGCGGTTTTGACAAAGCGGTGCGGTTTTGACTTTTGAAAATGTATGTTTGTATATATTAATACAATTAATAACTTAAAATTTGTTAGTTAATTATATTTTCAAATCATTTAAATATAAATATAACCAACACTTTTAAATATAAATAAAATCATAAACCACCAATAGAGCCAAATAATATCACTACAAGAAAACAAACACATTTCCGACGGATTTTCCGAGGGATAAAAATTCGTCGGAAATTTGTGACGGATTTCCGAGGGATTATTCACGGACAATTTCCGACGGATGCTGGATCCGTCGGAAATATTTGACGGATTTCCGACGGATATTGTCCGTGAATAATCCGTCGGAAATCCGTCACAAATTTCCGACGGATTTTTGATGGATTAACCCTTCAGAATTTTCCGACGGATTTATGAGAGATTTTTGATGGACTAATCAGTTTGAAAAACGGCCGACATAATTTTTCGACGGATTTTTGACGGATGAATCCGTCGAAAATTTTCTGACGGATTTATGAGAGATTCTTGACGGATTAATCTTTTTGAAAAACGGCCGACATATATTTTTGATGGAATTTTGACTGGTGAAAGTTTTCCGACGGATTTTTGACGGATTAATTTAAATCCGTCAAAAATCCGTCATAAATCTACAGAAAGAGAAAATTAGTTTTCTATAAATACCTCTTCTCCTATCATTTTAAACTCACACTTTCTATATTATTCTCTCTCAAAAATAAAAATCATTCAAAATTTTAAATGTTTAACTATTATCGAAGATGGATGGATAAACCGAAGAATGATCCAGTGACGAATTTACTTACCGAGGAATACGCCAATGGAATAGGAGAATTCATGGACGTAGCTCATAATCAACCCGAAAGCATTAAAACCGGTAAGTTTAAATGTCCATGTTCTCTATGTCGAAATTTGAGAAATGTTAGCGTAAATGAAGCATGGCCTCATTTATATACGAATGGTTTTATGCCGGGTTATAAAATTTGGTATCTTCATGGAGAAAGATCAGAAGTTTATGGGGGTTGTAGTTCAAGTGGAACATATATTGGTGATAGCTCAGGGGGACATAGGACATAAGTAGAAACTGGAGATCATGTAGGTAGTACTGTTCAGATGGTTAATGATGCATATAGAGAAAATATGCAACATTTTGGCGGAGATCATCAGGGTGATAGGATTGAGGAACCGAACTTGGAAGCAAGACAATTTTTTGATATGTTAGATGCAGCAAAACAACCTTTGTATAAAGGTTGTCGTGAGGGACTTTCACCTTTATTATCCGCAAGTCGTTTGATGACCATAAAGAAAGATTATAACTTGCCTGAAGAATGTATGGATGCGTTTGCGGACTTTGTAAAAAGCGTTCTACCTGAAGATAATCTTTCTCCTGCATCATATTATGAAGTGCAGAAATGTGTAGCTGGTCTTGGATTACCGTATCAAATTATAGATGTGTGTATCGACAATTGCATGATATATTGGAGTGATGAGATCGAGTTTTACCTCAATCACAAACAACCCCAAGTGCAAGGCACATGACGTTGTAGTAATATAAGGATCGAATCCACAAGGAGATTGAACTAAGAACAACAAGAATACAAGAAACTAACTTAGAATAGACCTAATAAGAAGATTGTTGAGTAACAAATTCTATATCTAAAACAATGGTGCTAAAGTCAACAAAAGTCAACTAAACAAGAAGTAGCTAGAAATGTGCTTAAATAAGATAGAGGTTGGATCTTGGGGTTTAAATCATTGGTTTTGGATAGATGGAATCAAGCTAATGATGTTAAAACTAATAAAGGAGACAACTTTCTAGAACAAGGATCACTAACATAGATTAGATCACTTCCATGACTCAAATCCATTCCCTAATCATAAAAACCTCAAATCTTCCAATCGAGTCTAGATGATTAGGGATCATTAAGTATAAGTCCTTAAAAGTCCATCTAAAGCCTTAGACATCAACTTCCGTTGGCTAAGTACAAAAGACTAACAAGAGGTTGGACTAGACATTTCATCGAACACCTTCCGGGCATGAAACATCCTATAAGTACTAAGCTAGGATAATTACTTCTACCTTAGTGTTAAGTGCACCTAATGCTATAGAAACCATAACCTAAACATCCTAATCATCATTAACCATCATCCATCATCCTAACCTAACTAAACCCCAAAACCCATAAGGTAACTACTCACTAATCATACCTAAACACATGCTAATAACAAAAGATAAAGACATGTTAAGATAATAAAAGAGATTAAAACTAGATAAACATAAGATTCAACTACAATAAATGAACCTTGAGAGGTTTCACAAAAGGTGGCTATAGTTTAGAGAGAGTATTAAAACATAAGATAAGATATGGGTAATGTTAAAACCCTAGGAGTATTTATAGGAGAAAACATAAAGTGCACATGCGCACGTCTCCAGCGGTTTGGTCCAGCGGTTTGGAGGCCGCTGGACCGGACATCCGCAACTTCTTCGGCTTCGTCTTCTCCGGCGGCCAGGCTCGGCGGCTTGGAGGCCGCTGGAATCGCACCCGCAAGTTTGCTTCTTTTGGCTTCGTCTGGCGGCTTGGTGCGGCGGTTTGATAACCGCTGGATGCTTCTTCTTCAGGACGTCTTGGTAATTCCAGCGGTTTGGAGGCCGCTAGGAATTTCACCGCAACCTCGCCTGATTCCTCCTTTCTCGGCGGCCTGGCCTGGCGGTTTCCGAACCGCCGGAGCTCTGTTTCTTCTTCTTTGGCTCCAATGAGCTTCTCCTTGGCTCCCATCTGCTTCCAATGAGCTCCCCATAGGTCCAAGTACCTGAAATGCACATGATGCAATGCAAAGGGGACCTAAATCTAACTAAGACTCAATCCTAGGCTACTAAGTGAAAATATGCTAAATTAGACTCTAATCTATATGAAATATGCAACTAAGGTCCTAAAATGTTATGGAAATGCATGCCTAAAACAGCTAAAATACACACTTATCAACTCCCCCACACTTGCCTTTTGCTTGTCCTCAAGCAAACAACCCTCAACAAACACAAAAGACGTAGTGGAGGATGGATCTCAGAACCAAAAAGTTAAGAATCAAACATATGCAATGTTAACTAAGGCAATGAAGCACCTTGAGAAGATGTTTAACCATAAGTAATGAGAACTCTCAATCAAGTATCCAAAGCACACTATCACAAGTCCTAGCTAGATTCAATGCCCATATCCACTCACTTTTTCATTCACCACATCCTTAAGTTCATTAATTAGTAGCCGGTGGTCTCGCTAGATGCAATGCAAAGAGTTTCAATCGGCTTGGGAAAGGTCTTATTTAAGTGGTTAAGTGTTTAGATGTTTAAGTGTTTTAGGGGGCTTACTCTCAAAAGCAAATAAATAGTGTAAACATAATGCAAAAGTAAGGAAGACTAGGAACAAATATGTACAAGCCATTAAATCCCATGTTCTACCCCTCCTACTTATCGTTCTAAGCACTCATTACTTTCTTTTCTTGCTCACTCCCCTTTTGATCTTTAAACACCCACTCAAATCCTTTATTTTAATCCTAACTCTACCCTTTATTTCACTACAAGAATGCAGACTATTTCCGACGGATTTCCGACCAAAATTGCGTCGTCGGTTTCAGATGGTCGGAAACCGGTTTTGGTCGGAAAGTGGTCGGAAATTTCCGACCACTATCCTACCAAAATGTGGTCGGAAATTTCCGACCACTCTCCTACCAAAAAGTGGTCGGAAATTTCCGACCACATTTCCAACCACATTTTCCGACGGATTTCCGACGGAAATAAATTACAATTCCGACGGATTTCCAACGGAAATAAATTTTGTTTAAAAAAAAATAAATTATATTTCCTACGGATTTCCGACGGAATTCCGACGGAAATAAATAAATTTTTAAAAAAAATTAAATTATATTTCCGACGGAATCAAATAATTGTTTTTAAAAAAAAAAATTACATTTCCGACGGAAATGAATATTTTTTTTTAAAAAATAAATAAATATTTCCGACGGATTTCCGACGGAAGTAATTTTTAAATAAAAATTTTTTTATTAAAAATACGAATATTAAAAAAAAATTACAAAAAACGAAAATTAAAAAAAACGAAAATTAAAAAAAGAAAATTAAAAAAAATTACAAAAAAGAGAAAAAAACAAATAATGAAAATAAAAACTAAATTCCTGTTCCCGACCCCGATCCAGATCCTGGAGGATAATCTGGGAAACGCCTCATCAAATACGCATTCATCTTCTGGATTTCAGCGCTTGTTTCTTGCCGGATCTTATCAATTGCTTCATCTTTTTCTTTATTCGCATTTCGAAGCGCATCTTTCAGCTGAGAGATCTCGAGAAGAAGCGATGGATCGGTGGTTGGTACGTAAGGCAAAGACGTCTCTTGGGATTCAAGAAGGGTCCCTAAACCGAAAGGTTTACCTCGATACATAGGAGTCTCCTAGGATCGGAAATTTAAATTATTAATATAATTATATATTTTTTTAAAACTATTTAAATATAAAATATTACCTCGAGAACCAATCGGTTTATTTCCGAATTGGTTAGGGTGTTGGAACTGGTTGATTCGTCGGAAGATTGAGTTAAGTGGGTGACTTTCGTTTGCACCCGTCGGATATTGGTCGGAAAGTGGTAGGAAATTTCCTACCAATTTCCGACGGATTACTTTTCCGACCGATATTTTAACGTTTCGTTACCGTTGTGCAACGGATCAATTGTGGTAGGAAATCGGTCGGAAATCGGTAGGAAATTTTCGACGGAAATCCGACCAAAATAAATTCCGACGGAAATCCGACCGATTTCCTACCAAATTCCGACCAAATTTTTGTGTCGGAATTTGGTCGGAAATTTCCGACCGATTACCGACCAATATCCATGTAGTCGGAAATCGGTCGGAAAGTGGTCGGAAATTTCCGACCACGTTTTTACGGTCGGAAATGTGGTAGGAAATTACCCTGTTTTCTTGTAGTGTTCCCTTTGGGTTTCTTTCTTTGACACCACAAGTCTATCTTTCACCTTTGCACACTATCCTTAAGGGTTTTCTTTTGGTTTAGGCTTCACTATTTTTACTCCTACTTTCTACCCTTGTTTTTGGGTTTTCTTTTCTTTTGAGGTTTTAGGAGTTTTTAAAACTTGTTTTCAATGCCCTTTCTTTTACTTTTTCAAACCTCCCTTAAGGTAGTTACTCTTTTAGTTTTGGTGTTTAGACTTTTCTAATGATAACCCAACTCTCTTTCCTTTTCATTTCCTCACTCCCCTCACCCATTACCAAATCAAAACTTGTTAACCACCTAGATGGGATGTGGGACTTGTCGTCCCCAATACTTACAAAGTTTTGCTAATGTAACACTTTCCAAAAGGCCTCACTCAAAGAATTAAACGGGGCTTGAAGGAATGGTTTCGGGTTAAGGGTAGGCCATCTAAAAATGATATGGTTATCCAAACAATCAATAGTGTGGTAGAAAAGGAATAAAGTTTGGATATATATCATGAAACTACAATGCACATTATCAAGCGAGAAATTAATGATTCAATTAGGTTCAATATTCATGGAGTGGTTTCAAATCAAGTGAGCATCAAACAAACAATATCCTCTAGACTAAGAGAGTTCAAGATGTACAATTTCAACGATTTAAAAGATTCTATCACTTATACCAAACAAACTCAAAAAGGAATTCACATTGCAATGTTTTTCTATAACTCTTTTACAAGGTAATATCATCATTGATCCATGACAAGTGTGTATATCCTAAAGCTAAGGACTCGATCCTATACTATATGAATGATAAAGCAAAAATGAAACTAGTTTTCTTTTTGTGTTTTTCAAAATTTTTCGATTTTTTTTTTTGGGTTTTTGAATGCATATAACTATTAACAAATGCAATGTACTAAACTAGATGGATGCAATGCATGATCACACATAACTAAAACAAGAAAAATGATTAGTAACTAATGGCCCGTCCCCCACACTTAAATCACACCGTCTCGGTGTGAAAAAGTAGTGAAATAAGGCCATTCTAAAAATGATAAAATCTAAAATGCAAAAGAAAAATAAAAACTACACTACATGAATGGTATTTACAATGGTTGGTAGAAGGTACCTTGGTTTACCAAAGGTAGGGGATTTGGTTCCTTGGTTTTGGAACCTCGAAGTAGAACCAAGTGGGGAGACGGAAGCGTATACCGTCGGTTGAATCCGTGTGGGTATAGTTGGTGTTTGGCAAGAAGCAACACATCGGTACCATCCTATCGTCCATGAAGTTGTACATGAATGCGTCCTCGTTAAAACGGCCCGCGCTTGTCTTTGTTATCACCATGTATCCTTCATCCATGTAGGCATTGGGTAGCTCATCGTACCGGCTAAGGTCGATCCTTAGGGAGCGAAAAAGGGGAGTAAGCATTCCTCCAATGCTTATACCATGGTCTCGACCCTCAATCTCTTCTTCATCTCTAATACTTATAAGGTATTTGAGAAATTTGGACGCCTTGCATATGTCGCTATCTCCTTGATCTACGAGTTGTCCCGACGGCATGCTTAGGAAAGATCTCAACGGCTCATAGATGAAGCCAAGCTCTACCTTTGTTGTTGTGTAAGGTTGAGGTCTTGCGAAGAACGTGTTGCCTAGGAGCCTTAAGACGTATCTTATTGTTGGGTTCCTCACCTTTGACATCCTTGCCCTCGATGGTCGGAAGTCTTCCAAGATAGCGATGTTCTCCCATAAGAGTTGCAATGGGCAATGAGGCTCTCCCATCTTCATTCCTCTTCTCCTTCTCAACCCATATAGCTTGCAAAACATCTCGAATTCAATCGAGTATGTTTCTCCCTCAAGCATGAAATTCACTTTCCCGGCGGTCTCGTCGCCTTCATAATCTACCGTCGCCAAGAACTGCAGTGTGAGCTCGGGACAAGTGGGTTCGTCCAATGTGAATAGGGCCTTTGTGCCCATTCTATCGAGTAAATCTTCCACTTGTCCTTTTATCCCTTGTTTGATCAACGCCCTATTGTCCAAGAATCTCGTGGGGTAAACTTCCCTCTCTTTAATCTTGTTGAATCTTCCCATCCACAATTCTTGTTGATCTTGTGGTGCGTTGCTATCGACGGAAGTCGCGTGAGAGCCGTTGGCGCGTGTTGTGCTTGATGTTGACACCATTTTTCCTATAAAAATTTCATC
Source organism: Cochlearia excelsa (assembly GCA_963556525.1). Lineage (NCBI taxonomy): Eukaryota > Viridiplantae > Streptophyta > Magnoliopsida > Brassicales > Brassicaceae > Cochlearia > Cochlearia excelsa. The sequence goes on from OY748330.1 coordinate 24,078,652, forward strand.
AATCATGGGTTATACTCTTTCACGGTGTTTCGAACCACCGCAAATCGGATATAATGGTGCAAAAACAATAATATTCATCAAGCACACTCAATACAATTTCTAGGAGAGTGTTAACAAGTCAAATTTTTCACAAGCTCAAAAATTTCTTAACAATGGCTCAATGCCATCATCTATCAAGAGTTATTTACTAACTTATCGGTCCTAACACCATAAAAATCATCAAGATTCAATTTTCCAAAGTTGAAAGTTTCAAGCTTTCAAAGGAGCAACAATGGTGATTTCAAAATTTTGAAGATTTTACCTTTGATTCTTGGAGATTTGGAATAAGATTATGTTTTGGAAGGTGTTATGTTCTTAAAAACTCTTGAAAGATTGAAATTTTAGTGAAAAATTTGTTTGAAAACGAGTTGGAGGCGAAAAAGAGAGAAGGGGGAGAAAACTAGGCTTTTTCGCGAATTTAAAGGAAGGGGGAGATCTGTGTCGGTTCCAGCGGTTTGGATCGGCGGTTTGGAGGCCGCTGGAACCAACACAGAGGCTTACCTGGCGCGTGGATTCCCGGCGGCATCTTCCAGCGGTTTGATGGCCGCTGGAGACTTCACAAAATGGGTCTTGGTTTTGTTTCTTCCGACGGTCTCTCCTAGCGGCTTCGTGGCCGCTGGACCCTCCTGTGATGCTTGTCTTCTCCTATTTCCCTACATTTTAAACATAACCAAGACTAAAAGACTTAAAATTAAAAGCTAGTATGTACAATGATAGGCATGAGATTGCCTCCCAAGTGCGCTTGTTTATAGTCACTAAGCTTGACTTTGTTGCGATACTTAGGCGGGATTAGCGAAGAGATCCAAAGTAGTCTCCTCAAGCTTTTTCCCTTCTTTGATGTTGTTGATTGTGTATTCTCCTTCTTTCTTGTTCCACACTAGGGTAGTCCCTTTTGGTGTGGTGGTTTCTCTTTTGATCAATGGCTCTTGTTGGAGCTTTACATTCTCATCCAAGTTCAAATTTTCAAACTTCTTCTTTAACTCTTCCACACTTGGATCTCCTTCGCGTTTGACATCTTGGACTCCTTCATTAGAAGCTACCATTCCACACAGGTTCTTCCTCGAGGATCTACTAGAGTAGTAGAACCTCTCATCAACGTTTTGGAGAATCATTCTTCCTACGTCATAGTCGATCCTTGCTCCCACGGTGGCCAAAAATGGCCTTCCCAAGATTAGGGGGATTTCGTTTCCGTCATCCGAACCTTTCATTACTACGAAATCGGTTGGGATGATTTTGTGGCCTATTCTCACCGGATATTCCTCAATGCTTCCTATGGGACTCCCTATCGACGAGTCTCCAAACATTAGAACTTTCTCGCAACTGGAGATGCTATGAACCTCCATCTTTTCCAGCGTTCTCACATTCACGACATTCACACTCGAACCGGTGTCAATCATGGCGTTATTGACTTCGAGGGGCCCAAGCTTGAGCCTTATGACAAAGGCTCCGGGGTCTTGCTTTTTCGTAAGAGGGTGATAAGTGTGTATTTTAGCTGTTTTAGGCATGCATTTCCATAACATTTTAGGACCTTAGTTGCATATTTCATATAGATTATAGTCTAATTTAGCATATTTTCACTTAGTAGCCTAGGATAGAGTCTTAGTTAGATTTAGGTCCTCTTTGCATTGCATCATGTGCATTTCAGGTACTTGGAGCTATGGGGAGCTCATGGGAAGCAGATGGGAGCCAAGGAGAAGCTCGTTGGAGGCAAAGAAGAAGAAACGGAGCTCCAGCGGTTCAGAAACCGCCAGGCCGGGCCGCCGAGGAAAGAGGAATCAGGCGAGGTTGCGGTGAAATTCCCAGCGGCCTCCAAACCGCTGGAATGAAACCGCTGGAGCACCACGACGTCCTGAAGAAGAAGCGTCCAGCGGTCGTCAAACCGCCGCACCAAGCCGCCAGACGAAGCCAAAAGAAGCAAGCTTGCGGGTGCGTTTCCAGCGGCCTCCAAGCCGCCGATCCTGACCGCCGGAGAAGACCAAAGCGAAGAAGTTGCGGATGTCCGGTCCAGCCGGCCTCCAAACCGCTGGACCAAACCGCCGGGATTGTGCGCTTGTGCACTTTTTACTTTTCCCTATAAATACTCATAGGGTTTTCATCATTAATACCTTATCTTATGTTTTTAATACTCTCTCTAAAACTATAGCCACCTTGTGTGAAACCTCTAAAGGTTCATTTATTGTGGTTTGAATCTTATGATTATCTAGTTTAAATCTCTTTTATTATCTTGTCATGTCTTTATCTTTTGTTATTAGCATGTGTTTAGGTATGATTAGTGAGTAGTTACCTTATGGGTTTTGGGGTTTAGTTAGGTTAGGATGATGGATGATGGTTAATGATGTTTAGGATGTTTAGGTTATGGTTTCTATAGCATTAGATGTTCTTAACACTAAGGTAGAAGTAATTATCCTAGCTTAGTACTTATAGGATGTTTCATGCCCGGAAGGTGTTCGATGAAATGTCTAGTCCAATCTCTTGCTAGTCTTTTATACTTAGCCAATGGAAGTTGATGTCTAAGGTTTAAGATGGACTTTTAAGGACTTATACTTAATGATCCCTAATCATCTAGACCCGATTGGAAGATTTGAGGTTTTTATGATTAGGGAATGGATTTGAGTCATGGAAGTGATCTAATCTAGATTAGTGATCCTTGTTCTAGAAAGTTGTCTCCTTTATTAGTTTTAACATCATTAGCTTGATTCCATCTATCCAAAACCAATGATTTAAACCCCAAGATCCAACCTTTATCTTATTTAAGCACATTTCTAGCTATTTCTTGTTTAGTTTACTTTTGTTGACTATTAGCACTATTGTTTTAGATATAGATTTTGTTACCAAACAACCTTCTTATTAGGTCTATTCTAAGATAGTTTCTTGTATTCTTGTTGCTCTTAGTTCAATCTCCTTGTGGATTCGATCCTTATATTACTACAACGTCATGTGCCTTGCACTTGGGGTTTTTTGTGATTGAGGTTAAAACTCGATCTCATCAAGTTTTTGGCGCCGTTGCCGGGGAGATTGCAACTAGTCAATAGGATTTGGAATCTTCTTAGTTTTAGACCACTTGATACATTGAAAAGGGAGACTAATTTCTCTACATTTTGTTTCCTTTTTCATCTTTAATACCAAGGTACAAATCACAAATGGAGGACAATGAAGAAGCTCAGGGAATAGGAGTCGAAAGGAGGATTGGTGATCATGACACACCGATTACAAATGGAACCGATATGGGGATTAGACCACCATTTTGCCAAGTGTCCCATTGGGAAATAAGGTCTAGTTTGATAAACATGGTTCAACACAACCGTTTCTTCGGTCTTCAAAGCGAACACCCCTTGGAACATTTAGACAATTTCGACCGTTTGTGTAGTACAATAAGGATGAATGACGTCCCGGAAGACGTGCTCAAACTCACGCTTTTTCCATTCTCCTTGGGAGACAAGGCATCTCAATGGGAGAAGAGCATAGTAACATCGACTGTTACAACGTGGTATGAATGCAAAAGAAAATTTTTGGCCAAATTTTTCTCCTCTCAAAAGACGGCCAAAATTAGAGGTGACATTGCAACCTTTAAGCAAGGAGAAGAAGAAAGCTTGTATGACGCATGGGAACGAATGAGCAGTTACACAAGGGCTTGTCCCCATCATGGAGTAGCAAGAGAGGCCATCCTTGGTATCTTCCATCGAGGCATCCATCGTGAGTATCAACGAGCACTCAACACAGCGAGTAATGGGAACTTTGCTAGTTTGACAATAGCTCAAGGAGAAAAATTAGTTGAGAACTTAGCCCAAAGCGAACAATTGATAAACATAGGGAACAACCATGGAAAGGAAGTCGGTAGAGACCCAAGATACGACGAGGTACAAGAGTTTATCGCCAACATGTTAAGAAGAAAAAGCACCCCAAACTTTTCTAAAAGCCGCCGAGGGGAGTGTTTTGAAGGCGGTTTAGAATTTGCAAAAGAGGACTTCGAAGAAGTAAACTATGCAAATGGGTATGACCAAAGAGGTTATCCAAGCAACCATTCGGCGAGGGGGTCCTACCAAACCAACCAACCCCAAACAAGCGACCAAGGATACTATCATCACCTAGAACACCCACCATGGAGAAGCCAGCTAGCAAAGAATCCTACGCCAACCCGAGAGGAGGAGACCACAAACCTCCTCAACAAAATCTTAGAAGGACAAGAGAAGGCGGCATTGGTTCTTGATATGAAACTTGAGGCGGTCAACAAAAAGGTTGATGGATTCTACACCGAGTTAAATGAAAAGTTTGAACAACTCTCTAGGAAAGTTGATAACGCTCCTTCTCCCGGGTCTAAAGGGAAGGTATTCTGCAAGGCTATCACTCTTAGGAGTGGTAGGGAGCTCCCTTCATGCACAAAGAAGATTGATGAGCCAATAGAGGTGCAGAGTGAAGAGGAAGTAACCCAAGAATATGACAAGGAAAGTGAAAAATCATCTAAGCCTACCGACTCGGATCACAAAGAAGAAGAACAAATTAGAGAAAAGGAAGCCGTTAAAGGAAAAGAGAAGGCAAGGGAACCTCCTTTTGAACCACCTTCATATGAACCAAAGCTCCCCTTTCCGGGAAGATTCAAGAAACAAATCCTCGATAAGCAATTCGAGAAGTTTAAGAAGCTTATGGAAACGGTTCAAGTCACTCTACCTTTCACTGATTTAATGATGGAGTGCCCCATCTACAACAAGCTCTTGAAGGATGTCATGACAAAAAGGAGACTTTTGGAGGAATCAATGGTAATGATAAATCATGAGTGTAGTGCAATAATTCAGCGGAACCTCCCTCCCAAGCTCGATGATCCGGGCAGCTTTACGCTCCCTTGCACTATTGGACCCTTGTATTTTGACAAATGTCTAGTGGATCTCGGGGCAAGTGTTAGTTTGATGCCTCTAACGATTTCAAGAAAACTGGGTCTAACTAGCTTCAAGAAGACTAGGATATCTCTAGTCCTTGCAGATAGATCGATAAGGTACCCAATCGGAATACTAGAAGACCTTCCTTTGAAGGTCGGAAATTGTGTGATCCCTACAGATTTTGTTGTCTTGGAAATGGACGAAGAACCCGTTGATCCAATCATCCTAGGCCGCCCCTTTTTGGCAACCGCCGGAGCAATCATAGATGTGAAAAGGGGAATGATCGATCTTCATGTGGGAAGTTTCAAACTCAAGTTTGACATAATGAAAGCTATGAAAAAACCTACCATTGAAGGGAAGGCATTTTACCTCGAAGCCTTTGAAGACATAGTCAACGATTTCTTTGAAGAAATGATCACTCGAGACCCCTTAGAGCTTGCACTCACTAAAAAGGACGAAGAATGCTCCACTTTTACTCTAGAAGCAAGGAACTATAGGGATTTGCTCGACTCTCACGCTCCCCATGAGAGAGATTTCCATTGTTTGGAATTGGAGGAAGGGAAAACCTTAACCGGTGAGAGTGAGAACGACAAGAAGGAGGATTGGAGCGAACTCAACGCACCTCATTTGGAATTGAAGACTCTCCCGGAGGGGCTAAGGTACGCGTTTCTCGGCATTAATTCTACCTACCCGGTAATAATTAATGATGATCTAAGCGAAGAGGAAACCGAGCTACTTCTTGATGAGCTTAGAAAGTATAGAAAAGCCTTAGGATACTCCATAGAGGATATTAGAGGAATTTCCCCCTCTCTATGCATGCATAGGATACATTTAGATGATGAAACCAAAACCTCTATTGAGCATCAAAGGCGTCTAAACCCCAACTTAAAAGAAGTAGTTAAAAAGGAAATACTCAAACTACTTACATCGGGGATCATTTATCCTATCTCCGATAGCGAATGGGTTTCACCGGTGCATGTAGTTCCTAAAAAGGGAGGAGTAACCGTGGTCAAAAACGATAAGGATGAGTTGATTCCAACTAGAACTATAACAGGGCATAGGATGTGCATTGACTATAGAAAGTTAAATTCATCTACTAGAAAAGATCATTTCCCATTGCCATTCATTGATCAAATGCTAGAACGGTTAGCAAATCATTCATATTATTGTTTTCTAGATGGATATTCGGGATTCTTCCAAATCCCTATCCACCCTCAAGACCAAGAGAAGACGACTTTTACATGTCCTTACGGTACTTTTGCATATCGAAGGATGCCGTTTGGACTATGTAATGCTCCCGCAACTTTTCAAAGATGCATGATGTCTATCTTCTCGGACTTGATTGAGAATATAATGGAGGTATTCATGGACGATTTCTCCGTCTATGGATCTTCTTTTGGTGTTTGTTTGTCTAATCTTTGCAAGGTACTAAATAGGTGCGAAGACACAAATTTGGTTTTGAATTGGGAAAAATGTCACTTCATGGTAAGGAAAGGAATTGTCCTAGGCCATCTAATCTCCAAGAAAGGGATCGAAGTTGACAAAGCAAAAATTGAGGTTATGGTCAAGCTAACTCCCCCTAGAACGGTTAAAGAAATTAGAAGCTTCTTGGGACATGCGGGCTTCTATAGGCGGTTTATCAAAGACTTTTCGAATATAGCAAGACCATTGACGAGGTTGCTTTGTAAAGACACCACATTCGAGTTCACCAAGGATTGTGAGAAAGCTTTCAACCACTTGAAAGAATCTTTGATTAGCGCACCTATCGTTCAACCTCCGGATTGGGAATTGCCATTCGAAGTAATGTGTGATGCAAGTGACTATGCCGTAGGAGCAGTTTTGGGTCAGAGAAAAGATAAAAAACTTCATGTCATCTACTACGCAAGTAGGACATTGGACGAAGCTCAAACAAATTATGCAACAACTGAAAAGGAACTCCTAGCAATCGTTTTTGCTTTTGAAAAGTTCCGATCCTACTTGGTGGGATCCAAGGTGATAGTTCATACGGATCATGCAGCCCTCCGTCACCTTTTGGCGAAGAAGGATGCTAAACCAAGACTACTCCGTTGGATATTACTTTTGCAGGAATTTGATTTAGAGATCAAGGACAAGAAAGGGGTAGAGAATGGAGTAGCGGATCACCTCTCGAGAATGAGAATAGAGGAAGACCTACCCATTGACGATTCCTTGCCCGAAGAGCACGTTAACATGATAAGAGCCCTTTACACGGAGGACAAGGCATTAGACAAGCTAATGGAAGTACAAGCTATCAAAGTACTCTTGCCTTGGTATGCGGATTTCGTTAACTACCTAGCTAGTGGTAGAGAACCACCGAACCTACAAGGGTACATGAAGAAAAAGTTCTACAAAGACCTTCGGCACTATTATTGGGATGAACCATACCTCTACCGAAAATGCAAAGATCAACTCTTTAGAAGATGTATACCCGAGGAGGAGACTCAAGGAATCCTATCTCATTGTCATGACTCGAATTACGGGGGACACTTCTCCTCTTTCAAAACAATACAAAAGGTCATGCAAGCCGGTTTTTGGTGGCCGACAATGTTCAAGGACGCCCAAGAACATGTTTCACGATGCGACTCGTGCCAACGAAGAGGGAACATCACAAAGCGGAATGAAATGCCCTTGAACTTTATACTTGAGGTAGACATATTCGATGTCTGGGGTATTGATTTTATGGGTCCCTTCCCATCATCTTATGGAAACCAATATATATTGGTAGCGGTGGACTATGTCTCTAAATGGGTAGAAGCCATAGCAAGCCCGACCAATGACTCAAAGGTAGTGCTAAAGCTTTTCAAGACAATCATATTCCCCAGGTTTGGTGTTCCAAGAGTCGTCATAAGCGATGGAGGGAGCCATTTCATCAACAAGGTCTTTGAGAGCCTACTAAGGAAACATGGGGTCAAGCACAAAGTAGCAACGCCATACCATCCCCAAACATCGGGACAAGTGGAAGTGTCAAACAGGCAAATTAAAGCAATACTTGAGAAGGTTGTAAGCAAGACAAGGAAAGATTGGTCTATAAAACTCGATGATGCCTTATGGGCATATAGAACAGCCTACAAGACTCCCATAGGAACGACACCATTCAACCTTTTATATGGTAAATCTTGCCACTTACCCGTTGAACTTGAGTACAAAGCCATATGGGCAACGAAACTGCTCAACTTTGATTTAAAAACGGCCCAAGAAAAGAGGCTAATCCGTTTGGAAGAGCTCGAAGAGATAAGACAGGATGCCTTCGAGAGCTCAAGGATCTACAAAGAAAAGACCAAAGCGTTCCACGACAAAAAGATCATTCCAAAGAACTTCAAGGAAGGAGATAGGGTCCTACTTTTCAACTCAAGGCTTAAGTTTTTCCCCGGAAAACTAAAATCGAGATGGTCGGGACCTTTTATCATAAAGGAAGTGCGCCCTTACGGAGCCTTGGTACTCTACAACAGTTCAGGAGTTGGATTCACAGTTAATGGGCAGAGATGTAAACCGTACCTTGCAAGTGAAGAGATAGAGGATCCAACATCGATGCCTCTAGATGACCCAAACTCGTCATAGATTGAAAAAGTCAAGCTAAAAGACTTAAAACAAGCGCACTTGGGAGGCAATCCCATGTCTATCCATGTAAATATTTTACTATCCATGCATGAAATAATTTGTTTAGTGTTAATGTTTTTGTAGGTAAAAGAGCAACAAGGCATGAAGAAGGAAATTCCAGCGGTCATGGTCGCCATTCGAAACCGCTGGAAACAACGACGGTATTAACGGCCTCTGCCAACCCTTCCAGCGGTACATAAACCGCTGAGACATACCGCTGAGCCGAACAAAAAGGTGAGATCTTCTGTGAGATTTCCAGCGGTTCCCAAACCGCTAGAAGAAGCCGCTGGAAGTTACCAAACTCGCGGCTCTTTCGGCTGTCTATCTGGGCGGTTTGCAAACCGCTGCATCAAACCGCCCAGATAGACCCAGGTTCCTCCTCCTCCCTTTTTATTCTCCCAAATCGCAAAATTAACCTAATTTTCATAAACCTCTCTTTCAAAGCCGATTTTTGAAGAATCTTCATCAACTTTATCAAATTAATTAGCAAACATACTCTCCTTCGTCGATCTTTTATTGTTAAATCTCTTGCAAAATCAAAATCAAAGGTATTTCTCTAACCTCTATCCTCAAAAACCGCCATTGTTGTACAAATAGAAGGCTTGTTAGCTTGACTTTTCATAACTTTGAAGCATAGAAATCATATTCATATCTAATAGTTAGCCTTGGGTGAGCAAATTCATTGAAAAATTTTATCCTTAGAAGGTAGATTTTCGAAATCTTACTTCTAGGGCTAAAACCTAAAAAAACCCAAGTCTTGCTAAATTAGGATGAACACTTTTGACTATCTAATGTTTCTTTAAACAAGTTAATACATCTCTTGATATTGCAAGATAAGAACAACAATGACGGACCGCACCAACAAACTCAAAAAGAAAGCCGACGAGATGATCGCTAAGAAAAAGCAGCCACAAACTTCCTCAAGTTCGAGAACAAGACCATCTTCCTCTCAACAAAACAAAGGGAAGAATGTGAGTCAACCAAAGCCATCAAAGAGGCAAAGGGAGGAAGAAAGTCAAGCGATGGTTGACCCAAGCGCACCGATGGAGTTCACACCGGAAGAACTCGAAGTAGTCAAGGAATTTAAGTACATAAACATCCATCGGACGAGAACGATCAAGTGGCCTATCCTCACTAAAATGGGGATTAGAGAAGATGTTGAAGAAACATTGGCAAGGATGGGACTACGCTTATTCAGTCGTCTTAACTGCCCCCTATACAAGGAGCTAGTCACAAACTTCATTGCCACGGTTGACCTCCACTACACACACCCAAGGAAGAAGATAGCAAGCGAGGGATTCTTGAGGTTTAAGCTCCTGGACAAGCAATACACCGTCTCTATCTTCGAATTATGCGAAATATTCGGGTTCGAGAACAAAGAGGGAACCGCCTTCCCAAATTTCGAAGAAGCAAACGAGTTTTGGGAAGTGATAGCAAGAGGGAATTACAAGAAGGGACAAAACAAGGCCGCTGCGGTTAGGAATCCTGCATTAAGGTACATTTTCCGGTTCATCGCCAACACCTTCTTTGCGAGGAAAGATACGGGGTCGGTTAATTCCGATGAACTGAAAATGGTATTCCAAGGACTAAAGCACCTGATAAGAAAACCGAATGGGGGACGTTTCGACACCTCGTTTGGTAACGATGTGAATCTCGGATGCGTATTCGCAAAGAACCTTGTATCCTATAAAAGCTGGGCAAAGGACACAACGGAGCCGCAATTGTGGATAGGTAGTCTACTCTCTCCCATTTTCATGAACATCGGGGTGGATTTCCGATACCATGAAGAGGAGTTAAAGGAGAATGAGATAGATAGAGAGTACTTGACAAAGACTTTCATCTTGAAGAAAACAATGGACGAATCGCAATTCGTCTACGTGTTCACAAACGAAGAAGGTAGACCTAGCCTATTACCCCTCCCGGACCAAGCAAAGACAAGTCTATCAAGCCTAGAGAACATATCGTTCATCCATGAAGGAAAAGAGAACGATGAAGAAAAAGAAAAAGGAAAGGGGAAAGCTAGGCATGAGGATCAAGAGGAAGAGGAAGGAGAACACTATCATCTACAACTACCTGCGCTCAACTTCAGACCCAACAATGCAAGGGAGAAGTTGTTGTACAAAGCCTACACCACTCAAAAGAAGATAAACTCGTGGATGTACAAAGCATTCGAGAAGGTCAAAAGGAAGTTAAAACGTACGCCAGGATATGTGTCGTCCGAGGAGGAGGAAGCCCAAGAAGAAGAAGAAGAAGAAGAAGAGGAGGAAGATGAAAGTGAAGAAGAGGAGCAAGAGTTTATGCTCCAACGTAGGAGAAGACCCGGTGCATCATCATCGGCCCCGGAAACCTGAAATAAAAACCAAGGTACCTACCACCACCATTGTAAATACCATTCATGTAGTGTAGTTTTTATTTTTCTTTTGCATTTTAGTTTTTATCATTGTTAGAATGGCCTTACTTCACTACTTTTTCACACCGAGACGGTGTGATTTAAGTGTGGGGGACGGGCCATTAGTTACTAATCATTTTTCTTGTTTTAGTGATTTGTTACCATGCATTGCATCCATCTAGTTTAGTACATTGCATTTGTTAATAGTTATATGCATTCAAAAACACCAAAAAAAATCGAAAAATTTTGAAAAACACAAAAAGAAAACTAGTTTCATTTTGCTTTATCATTCATATAGTATAGTATCGAGTCTTTAGCTTTAGGATATACACACTTGTCTATGGATCAATGATGATAATACTTTGTAAAGAGTTATAGAAAAACATTGCAATGTGAATTCCTTTTCGAGATTGTTTGGTATAAGTGATAGAATCTTTTAAATCGTTGAAATTGTACATTTTGAACTTTCTTAGTCTAGAGGATATTGCTTGTTTGATGCTCACTTGATTTGAAACCACTCCATGAATATTGAACCTAATTGAATCATTAATTTCTCGCTTGATAACGTGCATTGTAGTTTCATGATATATATCCAAACTTTATTCCTTTTTACCACCCTCTTGATTGTTTGGATAACCATCTCATTTTTAGATGGCCTACCCTTAACCCGAAACCATTCCTTCAAGCCCCGTTTAATTCTTTGAGTGAGGCCTTTTGGAAAGTGTTACATTAGCAAAACTTTGTAAGTATTGGGGACGACAAGTCCCACATCCCATCTAGGTGGTTAACAAGTTTTGATTTGGTAATGGGTGAGGGAAGTGAGGAATTGAAAAGAAAGAGAGTTGGGTTATCATTAGAAGAGTCTAATCACCAAAACTAAAAGAGTAACTACCTTAAGGGAGGTTTGAAAAAGTAAAAGAAAGGGCATTGAAAACAAGTTTAAAAACTCCTAAACCACAAAAGAAAAGAAAACCCAAACACAAAGGGTAGAAAGTAGGAGTACAAAGAGTGAAGCCTAATCCAAAAGAAAACCCTTAAGGATAGTGTAAAAAGGTGAAAGATAGACTTATGTTGTCAAGGAAAGAAACCCAAAGGGAATAAAGGGTAGAGTTAGGATTGAAAGAAAGGGTTTGAGTGGGTGTTTAAAGATAAAAAGGGGAATGAGCAAGAAAAGAAAGGTAGTGAGTGCTTAGAACGATAAGTAGGAAGGGTAGAACATGGGATTTAATGGCTTGTACGTATTGGTTCCTAGTCTTCCTTACTTTTGCATTATGTTTACACTACTTATTTGCTTTTGAGAGTAAGCCCCCTAAAACACTTAAACATCCAAACACTTAACCACTTAAATAAGACCTTTCCCAAACCGATTGAAACTCTTTGCATTGCATCTAGCGAGACCACCGGCTTCTAATTAATGAACTTAAGGATGTGGTGAATGAAAAAGTGAGTGGACATGGGCATTGAATCTAGCTAGGACTTGTGATAGTGTGCTTTGGATACTTGATTGAGAGTTCTCATTATTTATGGTTAAACATCTTCTCAAAGTGCTTCATTGCCTTAGTTAACATTGCATATGTTTGATTCTTAACTTTTTGGTTCTGAGATCCATCCTCCACTACGTCTTTTGTGTTTGTTGAGTGTTGTTTGCTTGAGGACAAGCAAAAAGGCAAGTGTGGGGGAGTTGATAAGTGTGTATTTTAGCTGTTTTAGGCAAGCATTTCTATAACATTTTAGGACCTTAGTTGCATATTTCATATAGATTATAGTCTAATTTAGCATATTTTCACTTAGTAGCCTAGGATAGAGTCTTAGTTAGATTTAGGTCCTCTTTGCATTGCATCATGTGCATTTCAGGTACTTGGAGCTATGGGGAGCTCATGGGAAGCAAATGGGAGCCAAGGAGAAGCTCGTTGGAGGCAAAGAAGAAGAAACGGAGCTCCAGCGGTTCAGAAACCGCCAGGCCGGGCCGCCGAGGAAAGAGGAATCAGGCGAGGTTGCGGTGAAATTCCCAGCGGCCTCCAAACCGCTGGAATGAAACCGCTGGAGCACCACGACGTCCTGAAGAAGAAGCGTCCAGCGGTCGTCAAACCGCCGCACCAAGCCGCCAGACGAAGCCAAAAGAAGCAAGCTTGCGGGTGCGTTTCTAGCGGCCTCCAAGCCGCCGATCCTGACCGCCGGAGAAGACCAAAGCGAAGAAGTTGCGGATGTCTGGTCCAGCGGCCTCCAAACCGCTGGACCAAACCGCTGGGATTGTGCGCTTGTGCACTTTTTACTTTTCCCTATAAATACTCCTAGGGTTTTCATCATTAATACCTTATCTTATGTTTTTAATACTCTCTCTAAAACTATAGCCACCTTGTGTGAAACCTCTAAAGGTTCATTTATTGTGGTTTGAATCTTATGATTATCTAGTTTAAATCTTTTTTATTATCTTGTCATGTCTTTATCTTTTGTTATTAGCATGTGTTTAGGTATGATTAGTGAGTAGTTACCTTATGGGTTTTGGGGTTTAGTTAGGTTAGGATGATGGATGATGGTTAATGATGTTTAGGATGTTTAGGTTATGGTTTCTATAGCATTAGATGTTCTTAACACTAAGGTAGAAGTAATTATCCTAGCTTAGTACTTATAGGATGTTTCATGCCCGGAAGGTGTTCGATGAAATGTCTAGTCCAATCTCTTGCTAGTCTTTTATACTTAGTCAATGGAAGTTGATGTCTAAGGTTTAAGATGGACTTTTAAGGACTTATACTTAATGATCCCTAATCATCTAGACCCGATTGGAAGATTTGAGGTTTTTATGATTAGGGAATGGATTTGAGTCATGGAAGTGATCTAATCTAGATTTGTGATCCTTGTTCTAGAAAGTTGTCTCCTTTATTAGTTTTAACATCATTAGCTTGATTCCATCTATCCAAAACCAATGATTTAAACCCCAAGATCCAACCTTTATCTTATTTAAGCACATTTCTAGCTATTTCTTGTTTAGTTTACTTTTGTTGACTATTAGCACTATTGTTTTAGATATAGATTTTGTTACCAAACAACCTTCTTATTAGGTCTATTCTAAGATAGTTTCTTGTATTCTTGTTGCTCTTAGTTCAATCTCCTTGTGGATTCGATCCTTATATTACTACAACGTCATGTGCCTTGCACTTGGGGTTGTTTGTGATTGAGGTTAAAACTCGATCTCATCAGAGGGCTTCTTCGGCATTGGATCGGAGTCGTGTCAACATCCTTGACCATATCCTCCACCCACTCCTTGTTTCCTAGAAGTTTTTGAATAAACTCCACATAGGCTGGAACTTGGTCGACGTTGGTGAGATAAGGAATGGTCATGCCTTGTCTTGAGAAATTTTCCTTGAGTCTTGAGAGAATGTTTCTCCGATACGGTGTGTAGAATGGTTCTCCTATCCCTTGCTCAATGGAGTTTTCCTCCTTCTCAGCATACCCTTCTTTGATGTTCAAGATAACATTGCAAGCGTCCTTAGGGTTTGCCACGATTTTGCCCGGGAGGTTTCCCATTTGCCCTTTCGAGGAGGAGGCTACTTGTGCCACTTGGTTTTCCAAACTCTTTACATGAGAAGCGAGGCGGTCGTACTTGGCATTCAACTCCACGTAAGCTCCATCCACTTTTGCATGTAAGTCGGATAGCTTCTTGTTTACCTCTGTGGCATGTCTACCTTGCCCGTCCAAAATTTGCTTAAGCATCCTCGAGTTCTCTTCCAATGTGGAAGGAGATGCGCTATTGTTGAGTTGGTTTGTTTGTTGGCCTTGGTAGAAAGAGCTACGTTGTCCATATCCTCCTTGGGGGTTTGGCTTGTATTCTTGAGGTTTCGTGGTGGGGTAGACTTGATCTTGTGGGTTCTCCACATTGTTGCTTCGATAAGAGAGGTAGTTATTTCCCTTGTTTTATCCTTGGTTGAAAGGCCTTTGGTAGTTGTACCCTCTTCCTTGGCCTTGTTGTTGGACGTAGTTGACATCCTCTCGCTCGCAATTATCAAAGTCTTCGCACCAACCTTGATTCTCCTCATGTCCCACATAATGGACCGGTTTCTTTAGTATTTGGAGTACTTTATCAAACTTGTCATTAAGCTCCTTATACTTTAGATCGTCTCCCTTGGACTCACTCTTCAATTCTCTCATTGATCTATCGTAATCCTTTCCATTCATTTGCTCGCTTTGAGCTAAGTTCTCCACTAGTTTTTCTCCTTGAGGAATTGTTAGACTTGCGAAGTCCCCGTTGCTAGCCGTGTTGAGGGCGAGTTGATAGTCGCGATGGACGCCACGGTGGAAAATTCCGAGTATCGCTTCCTTCGACATCCCATGATGGGGGCAAGCTCTTGTAAACTCGTTCAACCTTTCCCAAGCTTCATACAAGCTTTCATTACCACCTTGTTTGAACGTAGCGACATCATTACGGATCTTTGCCGTCTTTTGCGTGGAGAAAAACTTGGAGAGGAACCTCTTCTTACACTCATCCCATGCTTGGATGGTTGACGTGATGATTCCCTTTTCCCATTGTGCGGCTTTATCCCCGAGAGAGAATGGGAATAAGGTTAGCTTTAGAACGTCCTCCGGCACCCCTCCTATCTTGATTGTTCCGCATAAGCGGTCGAAGTTGTCTAGGTGTTCCATCGGGTGCTCGTTGGGTAGACCGAAGAAACGGTTATTCTGCACCATGTTTATCAAGCTAGACTTGATTTCCCAGTTGTTTACGGGGCAAGGAGGCGGTCGGATGCCCATTCTTGTTCCGTTCGTTATTGGCTCGTCGTAATCACCAATTCTTCTCTCCTCCCTTGGAACATGTAGAGGAGGCGGCGGCATATCCCCAACTCCCACCCCGTGGGCTTGGTTATGGGGGTTCTCATTGGCTCCTTGTTGGTTTGCCATCTCTTCTTCTTCTCGTTGTCGTTCTTCTCTTTCTCTTCTCTCTTGGTCTCTTGTTCTCTTATTTGCTCTTTCAAGCCTTCCTAGCTCGGGAACGCAATCGATGATTTCTCCTCTTTGGCTCCTAAGGTTCATACACCTTTAAGAAAGACAAGATGAAAAAGACAACAAAAGGAAAGAAGTTAGTAACTTTTTAAGTAACAAATGGTCTAAAACTAAGAAGATTCCAAATCCTATTGACTAGTTGCAATCTCCCCGGCAACGGCGCCAAAAACTTGATGAGATCGAGTTTTACCTCAATCACAAACAACCCCAAGTGCAAGGCACATGATGTTGTAGTAATATAAGGATCGAATCCACAAGGAGATTGAACTAAGAACAACAAGAATACAAGAAACTAACTTAGAATAGACCTAATAAGAAGATTGTTGAGTAACAAATTCTATATCTAAAACAATGGTGCTAAAGTCAACAAAAGTCAACTAAACAAGAAGTAGCTAGAAATGTGCTTAAATAAGATAGAGGTTGGATCTTGGGGTTTAAATCATTGGTTTTGGATAGATGGAATCAAGCTAATGATGTTAAAACTAATAAAGGAGACAACTTTCTAGAACAAGGATCACTAACATAGATTAGATCACTTCCATAACTCAAATTCATTCCCTAATCATAAAAACCTCAAATCTTCCAATCGATTCTAGATGATTAGGGATCATTAAGTATAAGTCCTTAAAAGTCCATCTAAAGCCTTAGACATCAACTTTCGTTGGCTAAGTACAAAAGACTAACAAGAGGTTGGACTAGACATTTCATCGAACACCTTCCGGGCATGAAACATCATATAAGTACTAAGCTAGGATAATTACTTCTACCTTAGTGTTAAGTGCACCTAATGCTATAGAAACCATAACCTAAACATCATAATCATCATTAACCATCATCCATCATCCTAACCTAACTAAACCCCAAAACCCATAAGGTAACTACTCACTAATCATACCTAAACACATGCTAATAACAAAAGATAAAGACATGTTAAGATAATAAAAGAGATTAAAACTAGATAAACATAAGATTCAACTACAATAAATGAACCTTGAGAGGTTTCACAAAAGGTGGCTATAGTTTAGAGAGAGTATTAAAACATAAGATAAGATATGGGTAATGTTAAAACCCTAGGAGTATTTATAGGAGAAAACATAAAGTGCACATGCGCACGTCTCCAGCGGTTTGGTCCAGCGGTTTGGAGGCCGCTGGACCGGACATCCGCAACTTCTTCGGCTTCGTCTTCTCCGGCGGTCAGGCTCGGCGGCTTGGAGGCCGCTGGAATCGCACCCGCAAGTTTGCTTCTTTTGGCTTCGTCTGGCGGCTTGGTGCGGCGGTTTGATAACCGCTGGATGCTTCTTATTCAGGACGTCTTGGTAATTCCAGCGGTTTGATTCCAGCGGTTTGGAGGCCGCTAGGAATTTCACCGCAACCTCGCCTGATTCCTCCTTTCTCGGCGGCCTGGCCTGGCGGTTTCCGAACCGCCGGAGCTCCGTTTCTTCTTCTTTGGCTCCAATGAGCTTCTCCTTGGCTCCCATCTGCTTCCAATGAGCTCCCCATAGCTCCAAGTACCTGAAATGCACATGATGCAATGAAAAGGGGACCTAAATCTAACTAAGACTCAATCCTAGGCTACTAAGTGAAAATATGCTAAATTAGACTCTAATTTATATGAAATATGCAACTAAAGTCCTAAAATGTTATGGAAATGCATGCCTAAAACAGCTAAAATACACACTTATCATGGAGGCGAGACGAAAATCGGACTAGATGTCGTTTTTGCCGTAAACCTCGATACCAAGAGACAAGTGGAAGAGTCCCAATTCCATATAAGCGGATGTGGTACTTACCTTTGACAGAGAGGTTAAAGAGGTTATATCAATCCGAGCGCACGGCAGAGTCAATGCGTTGGCATGCAGAACATACTACTACAGACGGAGAGGTTACACATGCGTCTGATGCACAAGCATGGAAACATTTTCAGTCATTATATCCTAAATTTGCTTATCAGCGAAGAAACGTATACTTGGGATTATCTACTGACGGGTTCAACCCTTTTGGGAAGCATGGAAGGCAGTACTCGTTATGGCCAGTGATCTTGACATCTATGAGTGGAAGAAGAAGTGGAGGAAAGAAAAGGTGTCGAAGAACGTGAACCTGACTGTTTTTGAAGGGTTGAAGTTGCATTGGGTCAATCCAAATACGACGTCGAAATCCGAAACCAATTCCAAGAATCGGATGAGTCGAAGAGGTGGTCAAGGACCTTCTACGCACAACCTTGGTGCCACAATTCCAAATCTCGCAAACAACAATTGGTAAATTTTAGTATCATTTTTATACATTGATTTACACTTAAGTATATATATTTGTTTAATAATACTTATTATTCTTTGTAGACGATTGCAAATGATGGCGTCGAGCCCGATTTTGGCTCTCTTTTAGAGGATGCCCATACCAACCGCAAGACGGGAAATATTCAAGATCCGATAGCTGCTCAAGTCGTCGAGACCATAAAGAAGAAGAAGACGGAGCGGCTAACACAACTATCGCAAGAAGGATCGTCGGATTCGAACGAATTATCTCGGGAAGAAATGAACCAAATCTTCTTCGACGTAATTAGTAAAAATTACATCTTTTATTTTTGATATTTATATACATGCTAATAAATTTATTATCTTATAGGTAACTCCGAAGTCTAAAGGTCGCGTTTTCGGTTTAGGCAAACGTCATGCCCGAAGTGTTTCTTCTTCGATGCAGTCGAGTAGCGAGAACTCGGAGATCTTCGCTCAACTCAAAGAGAAGGACGCTCGCATTGAAGCCCTCGAGCAAGCAAACAAAGATATAATGGAGAAAAACAAGGAGATTCTTCGCAAACAAACCGAAAATGCGAGTTTCTTCGAAAAATTGCGTCAAAAGTTTGGCGACATTTAGTTTTTTTAAATGTTGTTTGTTGTTTAAAAACAATTTCTTTTTGTTGTTTAAATATTTTGTGATACAATTTCGGTTTTCTAAATTTATTAATATTTTAAATCTTAAAAAAATGTTTTTTTATTTAAATTATGTATTAAAAAGAGATTTATGAGGGATATAATCATGCCTCATGAGGGATTTCTGATGGATACAATTCTGACGGATTTCTGACGGATATAATCCTGAGAGATTTCTGACAAATAATTTCTTAGAGATTTCTGACGGATATATTTCTGAGAGATTTCTGACAGATATATTTCTGACGGGTTTCTGACGGATATATTTCTGAGGGATTTCTGACGGATATATTTCTGAGGGATTTACGACGGATATATTTCTGACCGATTTCTGACGGATATATTTCTGACCGATTTCTGACGGATATATTCCGAGGGATTTCTGAGGGTAAAAGTTATCGGAAAATCCCTCAGAAATCCGTCAGAAATATGTCGTCAAAAATCCCTCGGGTATTACTGACGGGATTCCGACGGATTATCGTTTCTGAGGACCTAGTTCTGACAGACCAAAGTCGTCAAAAACCCGTCGGAAATGGCCTTTTCCGAGGAATTTCCGACGGATTTGTCCCTCGGAAACGCGATGTTTCCTTGTAGTGTATATAAAATATTTTTCTGTCATAAATCACACTAGATTAATACAATATTTTTTAAAACTAAGATCTTATTTTTATTTAGTGAAAATTAAACTAATTTCTCAATCTATAAAATAGTCATATAAACAATAATTGTAATTCATATTTAATAGGACGAATTGGTTGTATAATATTATTGGAGGAAAAAATTTGGTCAAATGACATTAGGCCATGGAAATTGGGTTCGTTGACATGGCGGGAACACAAATTTTTTTTAATTCCTCTTCTACCCTCAATATTGATTCGCCGTCTATACAAGATTTTTGATGTGACCACTGTCAGTTTAGGTAGGAGAGTATAGGTGCTCAAGTTTGTTATAACAAATACACTATTTGGTCATTTAAACAAATACACAACAATAAAATATCATCTTCTTCTATATACCGATACAAACAAGATAATAAAAGTTCAAGCTACTTCTGGAAAAAATCCGGTATAGAAACATCATAACTTTGTATAAAATAACCTCATTTTTCTCTTTATGTAGTAATATATTGACTTTGTTGAACGAATGGTGAATTATAGAAATAGTAGGCTATTCTAGTTCATTTTTTTGACATCAGTTATTCTAGTTCATTTTTTTGTGGTAATAACCTACTATTTTTCGAAATGTGGTAATGTTTCATCTTTTTGTGGTTGTCTTTAATAAACCCAATGAACATGTGAGAACGTAGATATTATGTTCTAAATCTATGTTTGAAAGCAAACAAATCGGAGACTACTTTTTCTTAAATATACTTTTGTTGTTTCTAAACCCTAAACCCTAAACCCTAAACCCTAAACCCTAGACCCTAAATCCCACACCCTAAACCCTATACCTTAAACCCTATACCCTAAACCTTATACCATAAACCCTATACCCTAAACCTTAAACCATATATCTTAACCACTATACCCTAAATCCTAAACCCTAAACCATATACCCTAAGCCCTAAACCCTTATCCCTAAACTTTCTACCATAAACCCTAAACCGTACACCCTAATCTCTCCTCCTCATAAACGTAGACCCTTAATCCCTAATCTAGTAAAACGATATCCTACACCCAAATCCCTAAATCTTGAATCTAAATCCAAAACCCTGAAACTTACACCGTTTACTGTAAACCCACATAACAATTGTAATAATAATAACAGTCTATTATACACATGAATAGACATCTATTGAATGTTAAATAGTTGTATATTTTGCTGTACAAAAATGATATCATCCTCAAGTAGCCATCTATTAACGTCTGATGTAAACTTTAAATTTGTAAAACATTCACAATCGTATTGTGATATTAAAATATATAGACAACTATAAACACAAACTAGATGACCACTTCAAGAAATTTAAATATGTAATATTAAACTGATAAGAACATAAATTACACTTGATATTGGTGAAAAGGCCTAGAAAATTATAAACAAATCTAAGTTTTAAAATAAAATTTTCTCAACTTTGACGAATCGCATTGGACGACAACCGGAGAAGTCCGGTGAGAGATCCGTTTCGGCGATTTGAAGAGGAGACAAAGCAGGAAACGAGAGCTGACAAGTTGCGGCAGCGGCGGAAGAAGACGGAGAAGCTGTATTGTCTCTTCCTCTATTTACGCCGCCTAAACGCCGAGGAGCCCATAGACGGTGGTATCGAAGAGGATAAAGGCTTTGATGATTGTTTCTAAGCTGATTTTGAGGGTAGGTTGTTCTGATAAGGCTTTGTGGCAGTGATGGAGCAGTGTGGCGGCGTTGACGACATAGTAACCTAGAGAGAGTTTTGTTAATCAAAGAGTTTGTGTGGTTATTGAAAGGCTACTTGAAACTTGGTTGAAATTTCTGAAAGGAGGAGACGAAGGTTAACAGCGGCGGAAGAAAGACCAAGTTTTTGGGATATCTAAAGTTTGGGATTTTATTGGAGATAAGGAAGAGAGAGAAATATGGAGAGAGAGGTAGGAGAGAGAGGTTAGAGAGGTAATTAATGTGACAAAACCAAAAATGTAGAGACGTGTGTGTCAGGAAAAAATAATTTGCTTTGCTCGAAATATTAATAATCAAATGAAACAGTTTAAGGGTGAAGGGTATAATGATAATTTTACTTAATCCGAATAGTAGTTTTATATTTTGCCAATTACCACCTCAATAAATGTTATCTGACCTAATTACCCTTTTTTCAATTATACATAACAACAAAAAATATGTCCTTTAGAATCATATTTCTTTTTAAAATAATGTTATTTTCTAAGTAATACTTTTAACAGATATTTTGGTATTTAAATTTCAAAATATTGTTTGAACATAATTTTTATTAAATTTTTAAAACTTTTAGTTTATACTAAAATATTTATTATATTACAATTTCTATTCTGCACCGCTTATTATATTTTCACCAATCAAACATTATTCCGTACCGCCTATCGAACCGCACCGCACCTGTCAACTCAATAATTCCGCACCGCACTTGAACCGCACTGCACCTGTCAATTCGTTAATCCGCACCGCAAAAACCGCAGTCACCAATCGGACCAATCGGACCCTTATAATGAGGGCGGCTCCTGAATTTGGAATGCGTTTCTTGTTGTGACATACCATGTTTTATACTATTCAGAGAGGCCCATTTGTTTGTTTTGGCATCTCCCAATATATTTGTTAAGATCTAATTTGTAATAATAATGTTTTAAGTTATTGAATAACAGTATTAAACAAAAAAAAAAGTTATTGAATAACGGTATTAAAATTAGGGTGAAAAAATTCTTATGCTAGGCTAGTATAAGTGTTTTAGTTGTTTTGTTAATTATACCATATTTCCAAAAAAAAATCCAGTATTATTTAATTTTTTTACTAGAGAAAATTATTTATAAATAGGCCATGGACCACTAATCATAGATCATAGATCGTAAATAGTATTTATAAAGTTACTTTTTACCAAGGGCAAATCGAATGTGTAACGAATGTAACTTAGGAGTCAGTGAGGAGTTATTCTTTGTTAGGTAAATTAAGACTTAGATCTTTTAAATTAAAGTAAATAATGTTATAAATCAAATCTAGGAGTATACAATTGGGTTCAAACTTTGGTATTAGCAAACAAATTAAAGTGTTGACAAAATAATTTGTACCAACCATAAATCAGGGGTTTTGTCGGTCAAGTTTTATACCAAGATTTATAAAAAAAAATGTTTTAGACCAATTCCTCTCATTGGTAGGGTTAAGTAACAACTAATAAGTGCTCAACTATCCCAATATATATAAAGTATAGTGTAGTAATATATATATATATATATCGGTGTATAAATTAAATATTGGATATAATTCGAAACTCGTTGAACCACGGGAAGTGACATTGGTCTAGTAGCAGCTATAAGTCTACATGAGGCAGGTAGCACCACCTCATCCGGGATCGATTTCTTGCGCGTACGATATTGTAGGTTTGACTAATTGGTCGGTCATTTGTGACCCAAATGTTACAAAAAAAAAATTCGTTGAATTACTAAAATACATTGATGGTTAATTTTTTAAAAAATTCCTTAGAATACCACCAAAATAAGTTTTTGTTTTAAAAATACTATTACAAAGTTTTTTATAACAAAAATACCATTAAAATGTTTTTTATAACAAAAATACCATAAAAAATAATAGTTTACAAAAATACCACAAATACAAAAAACGAGTTTTAACACTTTTAGATTTTAAATTTTTCATTTGGGTTCGCTATATAGTGTTTAGGGTATAGTTTTTAAGGGGTAGGGTATAGTTTTTTGTAGGGTTTTGATGTAATTTTGAAAATTTAAGATTTGTGGTATTTATAAGAAAAAACTTTTTAATGGTATTTGTAAAACTTTCGAAAATCTGTGCTAATTGTGTTAAAAAAAATTAGTGGTATCGTTCGAAACAAAAACTTAAACCGACAAATGAAAAATGCAATTCTTTTCTTTGTGTCCAACTAATTTATTTACTAGCTTTTCAGTTTTATTTACTATACATATCCTCATCACGTTATTTATTAATAATTTACATAAAAGAAATAAAACTAAACTTGTATTTTATGTATTCATTATAAAATATTTAATTTAAATCGAAGTAATATACTATATGACCAACATACAACATACTAATTACAAAATTCCATTATCACCAAATAAACTAGTAGGTGGTCTTTGTTTAGTTTAGGCGCTCTTTTATATTTTAAGCTATTTTTTTAATAATGTGTATAAATTGATAAATGTTAATACAACAATGACATTTAATACAAAGTATTGTGCTACATATAAAAATTAATTTTATAACCATGGTAGCAAATTAAATCAGCTTGAAGATGGGATTGTAGGTCGTATAAAAGTGAGCATATATTCAAATTTTTTATATTGAAATAGAATTAGCATAAATGTTTTATTCTAGGCTAGCAATGAAAATTTTCATGGTGAAAAAACACAAACGACCTCGGAAAATAAAACATTCATAATTATGTCCGAAACACATGACATTAAATTGCGTAACTTTGTTTTTAATTTTTGCCGGTCATGACATGGGAAGTGGAAAAAATGTTAGCCGTTAAAGAATAACCGGAAGCAGCCGGTAAGTGAGACATTGCCATGTGAATATCACTGACATTAAACCCTATTGGGTCCTGAGCCATCTCTACTTCGAACTTCTCACTTTTGACTCTTACAAGCTACAAGTCTTAATTAACTCACTTTTATCATTTAATTAATTTTATTAGCTTCACTAGTTTTCTTCTTATGCCATTTTCTGAAGAGTATAAAAGGTACAAAAAGTCATTAATCTGACTAAACTATACAGTTTTATATCTTTACTATTTATGGTTTTGTATTATTCTTGCAATTGGATTAGCAACATGTGATTTGCCATAATTTAAGATTGACAATTTAGAATTTTATCTTGTTTGTTGTGGAAAAATATATATAAAATGTGTATAAAGTATCCTGTGTAACATCAATTAAATAATAAATATGTATATAAAGAGGAACAATTACCAAAAAATATATATATAAAGAGGAACAGAATAATTCAAGAGAATTTTTTCCAGAATTTACGCGCAGGCAGAATAATTGTTCAAATAATTTCTACTCACAGAAACAAAATTTGAATATATAAAAAAACAGAATAATTGTTTAAATAATTTATCTGTTCTAGACATAAATAATATTTTATTAAAAATATATATATATATCTTTAGTTAAAAATATATATATATATATCCAAAGTTCTAGAATTCGCTAGGCGCTACGCAGCAAACGTCTAGCGCCTAGCGAAAAAATCGAAGATTAATATGTGATTAATCGGGGTTTAATCGGGGAGTAATTTTTGGATAAATTTATATTTTCATATATTTTTCCACTTTATATTAATTTTCTATTATCATTTATATTGTTATTAACCTCTAAAACTAATAATTTATCAAAAAATTTAAATGTAATTGATAAAATTAGTCATAAAATTAGTTATACAATTCGACGTCATTATTCACGTCACTAAATTTACGCGGTCAAAAACTTAATCGACACAGACGACCACTGAATAGTGGAAATTCGATGGAGTAATCGGTTAGGCGAACGAGTTTTAGAACGCAATATATTATATATCTCACGATGATGGCTATAAAAAAGGCAAGAATGGAGAATGGGGTTAACAAAATAATAATCATAAATAATCATAAAATAAAAAAATAAAAGATATTTGATGGGAATTGGGTGAAGTGAGCTCTGACCTGTTTTTGTATAGTTAAATTAAATGTTATCCTCTCTTTCACGTGGGTGTTACCAGAAATATGTCTGTGTCTTGATTATGACAAATTTCAATTCATATATATATGAAGAAATAATATTTTATTTATAAGAAAAAATTGAAGAAATAGAAAAATAACAATAGTCCACTTAAGAACCGACACTATTATATATCAAATCAAATCTTTTCTCCCCGTAAAATTTTTAAAGGGCAATTCTGATTTATGATGAGTATCACTAATTAACATATAAAGTTTTTTTTCAAAAATATCACAAATCTTTAATATTTAAAATTACACTAAGCTCCAAAAAATTATATTCTACCTTCAAAAATATACCATAAACACTATATAGCGAATCCAAATGAAAAAAATTAAAATCTAAAAGTGTTAAAACTCGTTTTTGTATTTATGATATTTTTGTACACTACTACTTTTTTATGGTAATTTTGTTATAAAACATTTTAATGGTATATTTGTTATATAAAACTTTATAATGATATTTTCAAAACAAAATTTTATTTTGATGGTATTATAAGGAATTTCTCATTTTTAAACAACAAATAGAGAGCAGGAGAAAAAAGGGAAAATGGGATAAAAAAACCTCCAAAATATAAATATTTTCACAACAAATCTTCAAATTACGTTTTAATTTTGTTCCGCTAGAAAAGTTAACGGAATTGTTAACTATGTTAACAAACTTTTTAAGATATGTTTGTTTAATTTGAAAAATAAAAAAAGTTATGTTTGTTTAAATTTTTCGTTTGAAAATTAGTAAAACTTTCTTCAACTATATTTCATTTTTTTTTTGTCAAACCAACTATATTCATTAAATATTTAAAAAGCAAATGCAAAACGATCAAAGAAGCAAACCTATCCCCTTCTTGATTTTTAATTGTTTTCATCACATTAAATTTAGTAATATTGAAACATAATTTTTTAAAAGAAAGAATACACATGGCAAATTAAATAAACGGAATTTAATATTTTATTGACGGAGTTAACCATTGCGTTAACTTTTCTAACAAAGCGAAACTAAAATCGAATTTGAAGGTTTGTTGTGAAAATAATTATGCTATGGAGGTTTATAGTGATAGTGAAATATACTTTGGAGGTTTTTTATGCAATTTTCCCCAAGAAAATAGAAATAAAGAGATTAGTATTGACCCATTAAAGCCCACTCACTTATAAGTTGAATCATAAATCATATTCAATTTACAAGGACAAGTCTATTCTGATGAGCTTTTTTTTTATTTTGGATCATATGATAATTGAAAATGAGTATACTCTACACTAATTTACAAATATACATAAAATAATGCATCTTTTCTGTGAATATGAAATTAATATATGTGAGAGAAAGAAGACCTGCAACATTTATATATATTTCTCCATTTATATATATAGACCCACCAGAAAAATCTCACTGCCTCTCATTATTATTTTTCATGCATGTTTGATGTTTTTTTTTTGTTAAAATGCATGTTCGATATTAAAAACTAAATTGTTTAATAGTATCTTAACATTTTCCTTAAGCCCGTGACTTTGTTTATGTCGTATTGCTTTGATTCTCTCTGTTCTATTATATACAATACACATGCTTCATGTATCACAACAATGCATGCATGCATATACTTATATCGTCCGCGACTTATGCATGCATGATTTATTTTTATTTTGTTACTTAGTATGATGATTTACAAGTTACAACAACTACTTATATATATATATATATATATATATATATAGTCTTGTAAGTTTTAACCTAATTGTTTTCAAATGTTAAACAAAAACTAATATAGTTGAATGGATTAATGTACCCTACTAAAATAATGGTATACAAAATCTTAAAATGTAAAACATTGACCATTGATTCATAATCTTCTTTGGTTCAAGATTAGTCTATTTTAATATTTATAAAACGTAAATCAATCTTTTCGAATATAGATCTAAATCTTAAAACAAGAAGTCAACATTTCTTCCAGGAGAATTCTCGTGGTTACTCGTTATTTAATTTGTCAAATCAACCAACAATTTATGTTTGAATCTATTTTTTTTGGCTATGACATGACAGATACAATGTTTGTAAATGTTATGTTTTAAATACAATTGTTATATGATTTGTTAATACCAAAGAAGATAAATTTGTCCCTGCTGATTTGGTGTAAGGGTCCGAATGATAACATCGGAATAACGGTGCGAGTTAATATTTGCGGGATGGTGCGATTTTTAATCGCGGATTTAGTATTAAAAAACGATATGCGGATCAAGTGTATATTGTATATTCATGTTATGCGAAAACTCGTTAATGTTAAATTTTATTTGGTTTTTAGTATGTGCACTATGCATTTGAATAATCACAAAAAAAATTAATTGATAAATAGCAGAGAATAAAGAGTAAACAATACGTACACGAAAACTTGTAATTAAAACATTTAATAAGTGGTACTACTACTATTAATAGAATAATTTAATAAAGATCAGTATACAACTATATAAAACTGTGTAGTTCAATTATTGATAGTCAAAGACTTTTAGCATATAACTTAGTTGTTTGTCAAAGTGGTCTTAGCTTTGCTTCTTATCTCAGTTTGTTTCACGTGAGCCATTTAATTTTATTACTCTTTATATTTTGTCTTACTGAAAGTCAACAAATTAATAACTTTTTACAATTAACAAAACAAACAAATTAATAATTAACTTTTAGTTTTATAATGGGAATGTATGTAAGTAAAAAAGCTTTCCAAATATGAGAAACAGAAGAAAGAAAAAAGTAAAAAATGTTGAGCGATTGATTGATCTTTAAATATTTATATGAAAATATTTGTGATATTGCGTTTGTGAAAAAAACATGTATTGACAAAAAATCTGAATCAGATGTGTGTGTAACAACAAAAAAGACAGAATTGACTTTTGTTGGCTAGTAATATTCCTTCTTACAACATTGGAAACATAAACAAACCTCTACATGTGCTCTCTTCCTTCTCCAATAATCTCTTTTCGGGGCTCTCAATATCACACAAACTCTCTTTTCTGTCACATCCTTTTTTTTCTTCTTCTTATTTAATTTATCAAGCAAACTTATTGCATTTTGTACTCTAAAATTTTTCATATTTATTAGAGAAATTCACAAAACTATCCTTTCAACCATTTTTTCACAAAATTACACCCTTTCAATTCTTTCTTCACAAAATTACACATAATTCAATATTTTCATAAATTTACACCCTTTCAAAATTTTAAAAACTTGATTTACCCTTTTAAAAATTACCAAAATTAAAATTTTTTCATTTGGGTTCGCTAATTAGTGTATAGTATTAAGGGGGTAGAATTGTGTGTGTAGGGTTTATTTGAATTTAATTTTAAGTGTTTAAGTGTAGTTTTGTGAAGTAATTTTGAAATGGTGTAGTTTTGTGAAATGTAATTCAAATGGTGTAGTTTTATAATTCTCCCTATTTATTATCTGACTAGATAAGCTTGTAGCAGGAAAAGCTGTAAATAAGTATTTTGGTTTAATTTACTTTCTTGTTGTCACTTTTATAAATTTTATAATTAATGCATAAGTAAATATTAATGTCAGAAACATTTTCTCAAAGTAAGTGGGAGAACATGATTTTCTAAAAAATAACTTATTTCAAAAATTCAATGGTAATTTAATGTGGTTTCTAGTTTATTGATAGTTTTTTTTTGTAATATTCTTGAAAACATCTAATTTTACAGAAGAGTGAAAAGTGTGTTTCTAGTTCTACAACTCTTAAGAAAAAGATGTTTCATACATTACTGATTTTCAAAAAGATCCCATCATATATTTGCATAAAACTAAACATATATATATATATATATGAACATTTAAAAATTCACTTTTTTTTCTTTTGGCCTATGGCTAAATTGAACAAAACAAAACTATGGGGCCCAAAAAAGTAATGAATGGAAAAAGATGTGTCGATTTTGTCAATACTCGTAACCGGGTGGGAACGCAGATTTACGGAGTAGTAATAAGCAAATTTGTTATTCATTATGAGGATAGCATTGAAACTGCAAACAAACATGTGTCGGACCTCGAGCAGCCTCTTCTTAGCCTTTAAACTCGTCTTCTCATTTCAACACTTTTTTTGTTGGTCCAAAATATTTTTTGGTCCTTAAATAAACATTCTGATCATTATGTAATAATTAAAAAATAAACAAATGCAATATTAGTAAATTTGCTAATCTAAAGTAATAAATAGAAAACAAGAATACGTACGAAGGAAGGAAGCAAAATTTGGGTGAATGTGAATCCAAAGCCTCTTCTTTAACAATTTTATGTAATGAATAGTTATTTAAAAGTTAAAAACGTGTACTGTGTTTTGTGACGCGAAACGCTAATAATAGCCGCAAGCATTCTTTTACGAGGAATTCACAAAATTACACCATTTCATCCTTTATTTTACAAAACTCTACCTAATTCAATTTTTTTACATATTTACACATTTTCAAAATTTTAAAAGCTTGATTTACTTTTTAAAAAAATTACCAAAATTAAAATCTTTTAATTTAGGTTCGCTAATTAGTGTTTAGGGTATAATATTAAGGGGATATGATTGTGTGAGTAGGATTTATTTAGATTTAATTTTGAGTGTTTATGTGTAGTTTTCTGAAGTAATTTTGAAATGGTGTAGTTTTGTGAAATATTATTCAAATGGTGTAGTTTTGTAATTCTCCTTTCTTTTATTTCACTTATGTGTGGGTCCCATTAATTTTCTATCATATGATCATCGACATAATCTTTTGATCATTCATTCGTCCATCGTCATATCATCGTACCGGGTTGTTGTACCAATTGATACTGGTCGATACAGAAAAGGAAAAAGTTGAGGTTTCTATACCAGTTAGTTGTATCGGTCAAGTCTGATCGATACGAATTTCAAAACGCAGAAATTCAGGTTTTCGCGATTCAGAGTTAAACCCAGCCGATTCACGGATCCATTATAAACGATTTTTCATACGTTTTTAATAAAGAAAAGAGCGACATGTGCCTCTTTTACTATTGCAACCAGTAATCTTTTGTAATCTTTAGTTTTAATAATTAGAGTTTCTTCTATCTTTATCTCTTTGTTTTGAACTTTTGATTATGTTTTCGTCATCTATCGTTATTTTGAGTTTAGTCAAGATTAGCGAATAGATTCCTTTAGGCAATTAAATTGGATGAAAAAAGTTGATTAACCTTATAGCTGATGATGTATGAACTTTAAAACTTTATAAAACTTTCATCTTGTGTAATAACCCTAAAGGTATAATCAGATTGACCTTTTACTTATAATCCTAGGAAACTTCACAAAGTTTCCGATTAAATTACCCAAATACTAAGTTTAGCTTAACCGAGAAATTTGTTTTAATAAACTTAAGAGAAATTCACAAAACTACACCCTTTCAACCCTCCCTTCACAAAACTACACCTAATTCAATATTTTCACAAGTTTACACCCTTTCAAAATTTTAAAAGCTTGATTTATCTTTTTAAAAATTACCAAAATTAAAATCTTTTCATTTGGGTTCGCTAATTAGTGTTTAGGGTATAGTATTAAGGGGGTAGGATTGTTTGGGTAGAGTTTATTTGGATTTAATTTTGAATGTTTAGGTGTGGTATTGTGAAGTATTTTGGAAATGGTGTAGTTTTGTGAAATGTAATTCAAATGGTGTAGTTTTATAATTTTCCCTAAACTTAATCGTTGAATTGAATTAATTTTAATGTTTTGTAAGAATTAAATTTACCAAAATATTGTGTTAGTTGAATTATTAAAAAATGATCATTATCACGAGAATGGATTGATTGATCTAAAGACATCAAATACCCGATTTTTGATCATCTGATTATGTATCCCAACCTGATTGTTTAATTTTTAATTGAACTTTTAAATATATTTTAATTTCATCTTTGCTTTCTTAGATAATCATTACAAAAACTAAACTTTTTATTTATTGTTTAGACTAAGTTAATTATTCTCAATTCAAATTGACATTTTAAATGGGGAAGTAACTTTAGTCTAATTGCAATTCCACATGAGGTACGTAGCACCACCCCACCCGGAATCGATTCTCCGCGCCTACGATAGTGTAGGTTTGGCTAATGGGCCGGCCAAATGTTGACAAAAAAAATTGACATTTTAAATACTATATTAACACATTCGAGAAAACTAGTGTAAAATTTCCTTTGTCACTTAACAACTATTCTTGAAAAGCAAATGTTGCCATCTCCATATTCAGCATTTCTTATTCGTCTCCTTTATTTTGTATTACTATTAATATTATAGTACAACTTATCTGTTTACTTTGTGATCTCTTTTTTTTCCTTTTTGAAATATATTCAAACTTAATAATAAAAGTGAAAAATTAAAGCCAAAATCGAGTTGGACAAAATGATATATAAATAGTGTGTGGGACACAAGTCACACAAATCCATTATTCCATTATTTTCTGCCCATGTTGAATAATGTAGTGTTTTTTTATTTTATTGAAACAAGATGTTAAAAACAATGTTTATTGAATAAAAAGTGTCAATATCACTAATTGCGGTCGGATTTATTAATTTCTTAAGGGATTGGTATCTAGTATGGTAATATCTACCAAACTTGTTCATCTCAATTGTGTATATTCTTTAATAATAAAAAGAATTAAACAAATATCATAACATCACATAAACATTATGTCTTTGTGTTTATTTTTAAAATGTTTATTTTTAAAATACAAAACAACTTATGGACACTAGGATCTCATTAGGAACCTAGAGAAAACACAACAAAGTGATTGGATATAAAATATTTGTTTTGATTTTATATTATGATTCTATAATATTACTTAAAAACTATCACATATTTTTAAACACCCTAATTTAACTTAGGATAGGATCCGTTTTCGATGAAGAAAAAAGAAGGATACAACAAACTATGAGTAAGCTTATGTTGTTTGGTTTTGTTTTCACATTATATTGCAGCTTGATGTGTTCTCATCATTGAAGTAATCAGAATACTGATCACCACCACCACCGTTGGCCGGCGGATACGGATATGGGTATGGATACGGGTACGGATATTGTTGATGGGGTTGGGGCGGCATATAGTTGACAGCTGGCGGTGGTCGAGCGTACATCATCGGCTGGAACCGCTCGTTGCCCATGGCTCTTTGTTGGTTCGTAACCGTAGCCAAGTATTGTTGTTGTTGCTGTAAGTAAGGATCTCCGGGCATTCCGTCTTGGCCACCGCCATTGCCTTTGAAATATCCTTGTGGTGGACCGCTGCTGCCGGGGCCTTGACCCATTGCGGGTAGTCCTTGAACTGCTTGCATATTATTATTATTACCCATAGGACCAGGACCACCTCCCATTGGTGGTAGATTGCCCATTGAACCACCCATTGGCATTGGCCCACCCATTGGCATACTAATGTGCTGTGGCCCCCCACCTCCACCATTGCCGCCGCCTCCCATTGGTCT
Source organism: Cochlearia excelsa (assembly GCA_963556525.1). Taxonomy (NCBI): domain Eukaryota; kingdom Viridiplantae; phylum Streptophyta; class Magnoliopsida; order Brassicales; family Brassicaceae; genus Cochlearia; species Cochlearia excelsa. The sequence goes on from OY748330.1 coordinate 24,111,304, forward strand.
AAAACCCGGTGGGAGTCCTCCACCTCCGCCGCCTCCATCACTACTACCACCACCGTTGTTACCCTTTTTGCCACCGTTTGGACCTCCATTCATTTGACCTCCGCCGCCTCCTTTATTTTCTCCACCACCACCACCATTTCCACCATTTTTACTTCCACCTTGGTTAGGATTCCCCGCGTTACTACCACCACCTCCTCCAGCAGGGCCACCCTTTTTACCTCCACCACCACCACCACCACCTCCGCCTCCAGGCATTTGCATGGGAACAGGAGCACCACCGGGACCTCCTTTACCCATCATTTGAGCACCGGCGGGTCCAGGACCACTGCCTCCACCGCCGTTTTTATGAGCGTTTAACATCTGTTGAGCGTTAGGGATCATCATGTTATTAGGCATCATCATCTTACCACCACCACCCATCATAGGAGGCTTCATCTTGTTAGGCGGAGGAGGACGGTCATCGAACTCATCATCCTCATCATCAAACTCGTCATCCTCATCATCAAACTCATCATCGAACTCCTCATCACTTAAATCTTCATCATCATCATCATCACCATTTGCCTTCTGATTCGGATTCTGAGGATTCTTGCTCACAGCAACAGAGCCAGGACCAGGACCAGGACCACCTTTTAACTGTGGAGGAAGCTTCATATCTTGAAACCCTTTCATCTGCTGCATCTGCTGCATCTGCTGCAGCTGTTGAAACTGCTGAAGCTGTTGTGGACTTAGATTCTGCATCTGCTGTGGACTTAGCTGTGGCAGAACCATCTTCTGTTGTGGAGCCCCACCACCACCACCACCTCCTCCTCCTCCTCCACCACCACCACCTCCTCCTCCTCCTCCACCACCACCTCCTCCTCCGTTCTTTTGGCCGTTGTTATTGTTTCCACCGCCTCCACCACCGGGTTTACCGCCGCCGCCACCGCCCTTGCCGCCGTGGTCAATTTGCATGGCTTTGAATTGATTGGCCAAGTTGGGTTGGTTCTGATTATTAGGAGGAGGAGGAGGAGAGCCCCAGAGCTGGGCATGTTTACCGGATTTAGAGAGCTTCTTGATAAGAAGACAAGGGTCTACGTTTCCTGATACAGTCACTTTCCCTTGCTCTGCATCTATCTTTGTCGTGTAAACACCTTACAAGATATCAACATAGTCTTTGTTTCTTTTAGTCCAAAAAATCTTATTTCACAAAAGTCAAAAATGTTATATACAAAGATTTGTTTTTTTTTTCTTTTATTAACCTTCGATTTTGTGCAATATTTTCTTCACTTTCTGCTTACAACCATCGCAGTGAATATTCACTTTTAGAACACAAGTCTATACAAGAAACAAAAAAAACAGAGTTAAAATTTTATATTGTTGTAAGAACATAAACATAATAAAAAAAAATGGAGGAAAACAAAAATAGTGAGCAATAAAGCAAACCTTGATCTTCATAAACTCTTCTTTACTCATTTTTTATTTATTTAATTTGTTGTATTGGTAGAAGAATTTTAAAAATCTATCTTACTAGATCTGAGACAAATCCTCTGTTTCTTGAACTTTAATCTGCAAAGCACACAAAATAAATAAATAAAACTCAGAAAATGTTAAATTAAGAAAATATAACTCTCAAGAGACAAAGATCATACATTATAAGAGAACAAAAAAAATAAAACAGAAGCAATAGCTTGAGAGAAAAGAAGTCTTGTTATATTTATTCCATGGAAGAGAAATATACAGACAAGGAGATTTAGAAAACAGAGACTTACTTCAATGAAGAAAAGAAGAAGAAAGAAGAAGAAGAAAAGAAAGTTTCAGGCTTTTACAGTATGTTTGGTGAACATTAACTTCTCTACTTCATCTATTTCAGAGAGAGAAAGAGAAGGAGAGAGAGAGATATGATGATGCAAAGTTGCTACTTACTTCGTTATCTTTTTTTTTTTAAGGTGTTGCTTTAAAATTTATTGGAAGAAAATGGAGTGAGTGCAAGTACTCTTATTTTGGGATATTATTTATATGTGTATATATTTTGTTTTTATTATTGCAATAAATGTTTATTTAATTGTATGGTGTGAAAAGTAATTGTCAAAGTAGATTTAGGAGCATGGCGTTATTAAAGAAACTAGATTTAGGAGTATTAAATATTAATTTTTTTATTATCACCGTTTTTGTTTTAATTGTTCTTACATCCATTTAATATGTTAATTTCATAAACTTAAAAATAGTAATTTTTCAATTTTTTTTATGTTCACTAATAAGTTTATTTAATGAGTAAAATATGCAAAGGAAACATTGGAAATGGGGTCTGAATATTCATACAATCCCCTATATATTACTAATATTTTATAACAATGTGATTTTATTTTTAATTTAATTCTTATTAAGATCATTATCTCGGCTAATGTGGCTCGGCTTTTGTGGCTTTGGCTTTTCCTGACTTTAACAAACAATTGTTTTTATGGAAATTAATCCAATTATGTTTTATTAATTTTATTTCTTAATAACGACAATGAAGAAAGATTAATTTAACGTTACAATGTGAGAAAAAACGTGAAGTAGTTCTTTTCTTGATTCCTTCCGTATAAACCGGTCCTAGGAATTTTGCTACATTAAATTTAGGAATGATATATGTTTATTCTTTCTTACCTCATCAAAATGATTTATATGTCTAAATTGTTAGATTTATTTTAGATCAAAGACATCAAAATTTATCCTATCGATTAAGTTTGCGGAAATTTTGTTAGATTTTTACAGATTAACGACATATTTTATCCACTAAATTTGTGGAAATGTTTCGAGTAAATATAGAAGCGACAACATATTTGAAATAAGAGAAACTGTATAATTTTGTCGTTTTTGTTAACCAATCGGTCCGCACGAATGTTAGTATAACGAGAAATAAAACGGATAGAAAAAGGTAAAAAAATATATTAACATCAGAAAATCGTTATGCCGTAAACTTAGATTCTTTCTTTAGGTCAAAAACGTCATATTTTATCCATTAGACGTTTTATTCTTTACGAAAAATAAATATAGAAGCGACAACATATTTGAAATAAGAGAAACCGTATAATTTTGTCGTTTTTGTTAACCAATCCGCACGAAAGTTAGTATAACGAGAAATAAACCGGATAAAAAAAGGTAAAAAAGATATTAACATCATAAAACCGTTATGCCGTAAACTTAGATTCTTTCTTAACATGATATGATTTATATGTTTTATAATTGCTAGATTCTTTTAGGTCAAAAGCGCCATATCCATTAGACGTTTTATTCTTGACGAAAAATAAATCTAGGATCGGCAATATATATATAGGAAAAAGAGAAACTCCGTAATTTTGTCATTTTTGTTAGTCAATCTGCACGAGTGTTAGTATAACGAGAAATAAAACAAATAGAAAAAGTATATAAGACATTAGCATCATAAAACCGTTATGCCGTAAACATAGATTCTTTCTTAACCTGATATGATTTATATGTTTTATAATTGCTAGATTCTTTTAGGTCAAAAGCGCCATATTTTATCCATTAGACGTTTTATTCTTGACGAAAAATAAATCTAGGATCGACAATATATAGGAAAAAGAGAAACTCCGTAATTTTGTCGTTTTTGTTAGTCAATCCGCACGAGTGTTAGTATAACGAGAAATAAAACAAATGGAAAAAGTATATAAGACATTTAAAATCGTTATGCGGTAAACTTATATTCTTTCTTAACCTGATATGATTTATATGTTTTATAATTGCTAGATTTTTTTAGGTCAAAAGCGCCATATTTTATCCATTAGACTTTTCTTACTTGACGAAAAATAAATCTAGAATCGACAATATATAGGAAAAAGAGAAACTTTGTAATTTTGTCGTTTTTATTAGCCAATCCGCACGAGTGTTAATATAACGAGAAATAAAACGGATAGAAAAAATAACATAAGACATTAGCATCATAAAATCATAAGCCCTAAAATTATCTTCTTTTATCTTGATAAGATTTATATGTTTTAATTGTTAGGTATTTTGGATTTAAAGGCACCATAATTATGGAAACTATCAGAACAATGCTTTCTGATCATCAAATCTAACAAAATATTAATGCTAATAAACCCTTTTCATATATTATATATATGATGTTTATGAAAATAAAATTTCAATATAGCTTTAAATTAAACTAAACCAAATTAAAATATTCCCCTAAATCAAAATAACAGAAACTTTTCTACTAAAACTTTATCGCGGTTTTTAAAATATAAACTAGTAGGGGATATAAACCCATCAAACCATACCTGTAACTTTCATGAAGAAGTTAATTTGATTTGATGATACTAATAGAGTTTGATTTGATGATCACAAACTTAATATTACATATGGTCTTTAATTGGACTCTTTGCAGACAAGTTCAAAACATTTAGTATTATATGGAAAAGGTTAGGGAAAATAAAACGAATAGATAAATGAAAATAAACATATATAAGAGTAATTAAGTTTATATGATTGTATACCCCCAATCATTATTAATTTAAGTTTACGATTCAAAGAACTATTTGACCATGTCGATTTACATATACACGTAATAAACTATAATAATGTTCACAGTTATATATCATTCCGCGCATGACTCGTTTTTAATCATTAATGTATTTATTTTATATAAATGTCACCATGGATCAGGTTTAGTAATGATAATAAGTTAATAATTATCATATAAATGACACCACAAATCAGGTTTAATAATAATAACTCTCTCTGATGCATGCCCTTTATCTAAACCACATCCATAATTGGAGGGAACTATAATGTTTATATCCAGTTTTTGTGTGTGTTTATGAGTTAACCATATGCTTAGATATGGTTTAATTTTTTTTAAAAAATAGGTAAACTAGTGGTGTACTATTCTTGAAATTTTAAATATAAGATATAGCTATTACTAGTTTTTGTTTACAAATAACCATAACTCAACATAAAAAGAAAGATACTTTTGAGTTTTCACAAAAAAACTATAAAGACAAAAGTATTAATAACTCATTTTAAAGTAAATGAAAAAGCTTTTAAGAAATAATATACTAATATTTTATTTTTCCAAATAAAATAATATTGAAAACTTATTCCATTTCATTTTATTTCTCATTTTAAATTTGCTAATATATATTTTTATCACAAATTCACAAAATATATAATTTTTCAAATCTAATGAAAAATAAGTGAAATAATGTAATTGTAGAATATACTCCCTCCGTTTCATAATAATTGATGTTTTAGACAATATTTTTTGTTTCAGTTTAGTTGATGTTTCATTTTTCAATGTATAATTAATTGATATATTGTGTTTCTCAGTGATTTAGATGATGAATGATGTGTTTCTATTGGTTAAATCATGTTTAAGTAAATAATTAAATGATACTTTTACACAAAAAAACAAAAAAATAGATGATTTCTTAATATATGTGTAAAAACCTTAAACATCATCTAATATGAAACAGATGGAGTATTAAATATAATGGAATCTCATATTTAATTTAAAATTAATAAACTCAAACTCAAGAACAAAATACAAATCCTATATTAAACTCAAAGTTTGAATATATGAAAATATATAGAATTTTATATGTTAGCTATTTATTTGAATGGTGTATATAACATTAGGTTTTTCCTAAGAGAAATTCATAAAACTACACATAATTCAATTTTTTCATATATTTATACATTTTCAAAATTTTAAAAGCTTGATTTACCTTTTAAAAAATTACCAAAATTAATTTTTTTCATTTGGGTTTGTTAATTAGTGTTTAGGGTATAGTATTAAAGAGGTATGATTGTGTGAGTAGAGTTTATTTGGATTTAATTTTTAGTGTTTATGTGTAGTTTTGTGAAGTTATTTTGAAATGGCGTAGTTTTGTAATTCTCCCTTTTCCTAATTGTTTAATATAGATTTCCGAAGGTTTCAAAAAAATTTAAACCTAAGATATTTAAAGCGAGCGTTACTGTGTTTCCTTGTTTGAAAAAAGTCTTAAGTAACTGAACTTGATGAAAATGACAAAATTGGTTAAAGGAAAAAGACGCATTAAGACAAAACTGGGCAAAAATATAAAGTTTTATATTATTATTTGTTTGTCACAAAAGGAAAGAACAAAGTTTTTTGGCCAAAATAAATTTCATAAATTCATTTTTTTTATAAATACCACTAGATTCTTTTGAACCAAAATCCATAAACACAAAAAACAAATTTTAACAGTTTAGAATTCATTTAAATTCACTATTTAGGTTTTGAAGAAGGTATAATTTAGTTTTGAAGTATATTATTTAGTTTTGAATGTTATAAACTAATTTTATGGTATTTCGGTAAAATATTTTAAATAATACGTTTGAAAAGATTAATCATATATATGATTTACTTCTATTTTTATGAGTTGCTATAGAAAGTTCTCTTGAAAGAATTTCATGAATTAACTAATAATAATAACTAAAAACCTAAAAAAGTAAGTAAAAATAGTTAAAAGCAGAAAAATAAAAAGAGGAATTCACAAAATTAAACCTTTTCAATCTCTCCTTCACAAATCTACACCTAATTTAATTTTTTCACATATTTACACCCTTTCAAAATTTTAAAAACTTGATTTACTCTTTTAAAAATTACCAAAATTAAAATATTTGCATTTGGATTCGCTAATTAGTGTTTAGGGTATAGTATTAAGGGGTAGGATTGTGTGGGTAGGGTTTATTTGTATTTAATTATGAGTGTTTAGGTGTAGTTTTGTGAAGTATTTTAGAAATGGTGTAGTTTTGTGAAATGTAATTCAAATGGTGTAGTTTCCAAAATAAAAATAAAGAGAAAGATGGTAGGGTTGGTTAAATGATGAAATCCTCAATCTTACGAGTGAACGTAATCACGTTTTCGACCGCATCACTTTCTCTTAATTTTCTTTTAATATATAGTTAAGATTTTTTTTGGTAAATAAACAATAAACATCTATTTTAATTTTAATAAGTTCTAGACACTTTTCTTGTACGCATTTATCATTATTATTCCCCTTTGTCTCAAAAGCCTAAATAATGTTAACATATAATGAAACACTCTCCTATTTCTCCCTTTTTCAAAAATTTCCCTTTGCCTTTTTATTAAAATAATACGGTGAATATACTCTTTTCTTCCTTTACAAGATTTTTTACTGTAAAGACTAAACAAAGAAAATCATAATTCACTGTTGTACCGGTCAAATTAGTAAAGTAAGTAAAGTTTACGCACACACATGCATACAAAAATATCAAAATATATCTCAGGAGATTTTATTCTAACTCTTTTTGTGCGTTTTAAATACATTCAGCGATTTTCTTACCCGTAAACTATAGTTTTTTTTTGTTAAAATTTTCGCGTAAACTATAGCTTTTTTTTTTTTTTTTGTTAAAGCGCGTAAACTATAGTTTTGTTGAATATATATACATAATGTTCATATAAGGATGTTAGAGCGAAAAATTGCAATAAAAATTAGTATAGACATGTACATTTTTACTAGATATTTTGTTAGCTAGCCACATCAATGTAAACAATATGTAGTTTTGTAGCATGTAATTGGATAGGACAAAAGTGACGATAACTCATATATATATATATATATATATTGCATAGTATAAGTCCAAGGCTTTTTATAACGAAAGGACATGGTACAATTTTGACATTTATGATAAAGTTTTACGATAGCTGAGAATTATTTACTTTTAAGTGATGCATTATTTGAAAGTTTTTCTTGAGTACATACATACTTATCAATGATTCAAAATATTTTATTTGGCCAGTCAAAATTATACGAGTGAATTAATGTGATGGCCAAATTGTAGCAAAATATTTAAAATATATCTATAGAAAATAACTACCATGTATAATGCATAGATATTTCTATGCCAAATGTAAGAGTGAAAAATATATGTGCGTACAGAGATTTTTTTTATCAAATAATAATTAAATATATAAAATATCATAGTAAAAAAATTGATACCTACTTTTCTATATTATGTGAGATATTTTGTGTCATACTCACTAATTTCTCAAGTTATAATATAGAGCTTGGCTAAGCTACCACCGACATTTGAATAAATTTTGGTTTTTATTAAAATAAAAAACTTGTAGCTGAAATTTTGCCAAAAATGATAGAATTGAGTCACATGACTACATGAGTCCCTAATGTTCACATGGGGTCATCTTCTTCTTCTTCTTATGGACAAAAATGACATTAATTGGAGTTTTTGTTTCTATCCTCTCATTTTCGTTTAGATTCGATTTATTAATAAATTACACAAAACTTATCTCAATATACACTCTGGTCTGGACTTAAATTGCTAGCCTAGGAAATGTTATTCTCATATATGTTAAGAAAATGTTATTTTTATACATTGGCCCTAATTATTCCCATATTTAGTTGATTAATAATGTTGACTAGAATATATTGGCCATAATTATTCCATATTTAGTGTGAAACTATTATAGTATTTTTTTCTTCTAATTTCATTGTTATTATATTATTATTATTTTGTTTTTATATTATCTATTTATAGTTGAAACTTGACAGTATGAACTGACGCAAATTATAATATCTTTGACTGTGTGTACTTACTTAGATTCGTATCCATGTAACAGATTTTTATAATACTAATTATGATTTCTATACCTAAACACAAGTAATCAAACATAACTAATAATTAATTTTTATTTTCTAATCCTAAAACTAATCCCCTTTGGATATAAAATTGCTAAAATATACTATCATTGAGCAGCTTTATTCAATCTTTTTTAAAAGCTAATGGAATAAACCATATCCATTGATGTGACCTTATGACTCATTACTCATACATGAGAAAAGTTATACAAGGAATTTGGTTTTAAATAGTAAATGGAAAAAATATATTGATACAAGGATATACATGGAGACAGGTGAATAAATGAAGTCTGGCTAGGGAATTTTTATAAAACATCATGGTATGATTATTTAATCTTTGTCATAAGAAAAAAGGGAAATATATCACTTAATTAACCATCCCTACAAAACAAAAGACAAATCACACATATACATGGAGATGGCTGAATAAATAAATGAATTTTTAACAAATTTAAATTACTTTTCTTTTTACTATTTTACTTATGTTTATATTTTAATTGAATACAATATTTTACTTTTGCATAATAGATTAGATAAGAACATTAAATAACAGATGTAAGGAATGTATGTTATTCCTACTTATTATTGTTTCTTGATTGATGCATCCATGCTGAAAATAAAAATACTAATAGAACAGAAAATTTCTTACAATTACATTTATATATATAACAAAAAGTCTATCCAAAAAGGATAAAAATTAACAAAAAGTCTATCCAAAAAGGATAAAAATTAAGTTAAATATGATAATATTTTACATCTGTTACATTGATGTGTAGATATGGACATAGTGTACGTTAATACCACCTGGAACCATTACATGTAAATTAACTTCACCACAATCAAATGAAGACTTTTTTTTATAATAAAATCTTCATCAATTTTTAAAAGTTTGAACATTCTGTCAAAAGCATAGAAACAGATTCACTTTTTTCTAAATAATATTTTATATTTCTTGCAGGCTTAACTTCAATAGGAAACATTCTCCATCTTGAACCAGCTTTTTCTTTTTTCTTTTCTTGATTATCCTTTTTTATAGACAAAAAGCAAAAAAAGAGATAAAAAAAGAGAAAAGTTTACTTCTCTGAATGTATTTTTTCTTATAAACTTCAGTTCTATCAATCTTTATTTTTCTTTTGAATCTTTAATTATTAAGGTCCCATTTATGACTTCTACACAAAACATTTTACTTTCTTTAACCAAAAAGAAAGCCCAAAATGTAGTAAAACACATTTGCTTATGTTTCATGTCTTTATGAACATAGTTATGGTGGCTACTACATGGTTCAGTTTCTAGTATATAACTTCATAGATTACCTATAAACAACCTAAAATTGCTCCGGCGATAACGGAAAAAACATAATCAATAACAGATCAAAAGAGATTCATGCGCATTCAAAACAAGAAAGATACAAAGAGTGTTTCTCCTAGAACCATTCAAGCTATATACACAACTTATGTTTTGCACAGATTGGATTTTGTATAAGAAAAGGGGGCAAAAGAACTCGATTTGAAAGTTTCGAAAAAAGAAGTATCAAACTTGGTGTTTAAGTAAAGGGAAGAAACCTCTTTTTCAGTGTTGTTCATCATTACTTTCCACTTTAATCTCTAAAAGCTCATTGATTGGTTGTCGACAAATCGGACATTTGTTTGACTGAAATCTCAGTTCTTTCGCGCAGTCACTGCACAAACACTGCAACAGACAACACAACATTACTTTAGTCCTGAGAACAATTGAACCAAAAAGTTATGTTCTTGTGAAAGATTTGGTAGTAAACCACAATATGAAGTAAGCTTAGAGACTAAGCGATGAAGATTATCTGTTCATGTTCGAAACTCTGCCAACTAAAACTTCTGAAAAGACCAAAGAGGTGAAGAAATTTGGGAGAAACTATTACCAAATGTCTACAAGGCATTACGGCTGTGTCCTTAGGTTCTGTCAAGCATATAACACATTCTTTGCCACCTGTATCCTCTAACCCTGAAGCAGCATTGCCTTGTGTACTCGAGTTATCGATTCCATACAGCTCACGTAGTTCGTATCGAACTCCTTCGATCCATAGTATCTGTTTCATGACTTTGGCTTTGAAAGATCCATCGTTAGCCTTCTCCAAACACGCTTGCGTGACTTGCTTGTGTACTAGTGGCTCGTCTGAGACCGAGCTTGACGAGACTATTGTCTCGGCTGATATGACAAGCGGGTACACTTCTTCTGGTGACGGTTTCGATAGATCGTCTAGAGCAAAGAATCCCAAGTCCGTTCCTGTCCCTGAAGGTTGTAGAAACTTCTGCGCGGTTCCTTTCTTGAAAGGGACTTTTGTTGCTGGGTAAGCTTCTGGTAAATGCGGTACCATTGTGCAGTTCGGTTCTTCCTTTGCGAAAAAGATGATAGAGAAACTGAAATCACAGAGAGATGAACATAAAGAGAATACTACTTCAATCGTTGTTAGATAAGATTAATAAACGTTTCATTACAGGACATGGCTCTTGACATTCTTTATCAGAAAGTGAGTTTCAAGGACTTGATTGAGACGGATCAAGTAGCTACTAACATAGTGTTTTAACATAACTCCTATAGAGATTCATTAACTAAACTAATGACCATAATATGTAACTCAAGCCTCAATAACATATGGTTTCTTAGCTTACACTAATATGCAATCACATACCCATCAGCTAAATCATGTAAAGTTTAAACCTTTTCAATCCAAATTTGAGAATCAGTTATGTAACTGCTTAGCTTCAATAACATATGGTTCTTAGCTTATACTAAATATATACAATCACATACCCATTAACTAAATCATGTAAAGTTGAAACCTTTATAACCCAAATTCGAAGATTCACTTCAATAACGAGTCAAAGATCTTCCCTTTACAACATTTCTCTACACTAATTACTAAATTAGCCAATAAAGTCAACGTTTTTTTTTTGGGATCATACCTGCCATCAAACAAAGCATCAAAGACGAAGGAGACAAGATAATGACCAGGTCTAAGATCGTCTGCGACGAGCCTCACCGTATCTTTATGCACATTCACATCGTTCCTCACCTTCTTAGCGCTCTGATGCTCAAAATACGGAGGAGGCGGTTGTTGTTGAACCGGAGGCGGACCAAAGATAACCGGTCTCAGCATCGTATTCCATTGCCCATAACCGGAGGAGAAATACGGATGTTGTTGTTGTTGTTGTTGCGAGTTATATTGGTTTTGATAGTAGCTGTGACCGTAACCTCCTCCGTAACTAATCTGCGGTGGATGAGATTGCGGCGGCGGCGGCGGCGGAGATGGAGGAGGAAGAGAGAGATGCGGTGTTGATGTGAGGCGGTTGTTGTTGTTGTTGTTGTGTGTGTAGGTGTAATTGTTGTGCGGTGGTTGCGGCGGAGGTTGTGGTGGATGATCGGAGTAATAATAGAGCGGAGGAGGAGGGTGATTGTGGTGGAGACGGTGGTGGGGGTTTTCTCTTCTGCGGTTGCTCCAGGAGATCCCCATAGATTGATGAATACAGAGAGACGATGATGGAAGAAGAAGAAGAAGAGAGATTTGGACTTTGGAGAGAAGAAGTCAGATCAAAGATTTGTCTTTGTTGATTAATGATTTTAAATCAACTCTAGAGATTTTATAATCCACCGTTATTCATAGCATGATTTTGAATTCTTTTTAAAAATCCAGTATTATTGGATATAAGATTTATAAAATCATTTCTCATGGATGTTAAAGTTTGATGTTATTCAGTGTAGATGTTTAAATGAATTTTAGAAATCTAATGTTATTCAACTTTCATAGATTTTGAATTCTTATTCATTTGAAATGATTAGCGGTGGAGTTTTATTAGTAATTTGTTAGTAAATGGTTAGATTTCAAATCCAATGGATACTTCGTAGATTTTAAAAATCTATTGTAAAGATTTTAAGAATATATTGGAGAAGTTTTAAAATCTATTAAAATCAACTCTATTAAATTTGAAATACTAATGATTTCAAAACAAATGGAGTTGATTTCAAATCATTGTTTCAATAACACCCCCTAAATTTTTTTTGGACGATTTTGATTTTTTTTTAAAACCGTGGGAATATACAAGAACCATTTTTTTTTTACTTAAAAAAAAGAATCTACTTGCTATATTACGCTAATACCATTTTGTGTGTTGGAAATTATAAAATGTCAACGCGTTTTTTATAGTCCCTTTGTTTTCTAGTATATGATTTTCTAGAAAAAATTATAAATTAATAAAGTTTTTAAAATGACTTTTATAACTTTATTTATTATAACTATTATTATTGATAAAATATAAACGTGATAAATCATAAAAAATATAAGTAAGGATATAATAGAAAAATATGTGTCAATTATTTTAGAAAATTTTACATTTCAAAACAAAATTTTTTTTTAGAAAATCCTACATTACAAAACGGAGGGAGTATATTTTAGAATTTGGATGTTCTCGAATGGATTTGACAGTTTATGTATTCCGAGGAATCCACGAAATTACATCGTTTTATTCATTCTTTTACAAACTTCTATCTAATTTAATATATTTTATAATTAAATTCTGTAAATATTTAAAAGATTGATTTATTCTTTAAATAATTACCAAAATTAAAATATTTTATTTTAATTATGTAGTTAGTGTTTACGGGGTATGATATGTGAATATGATTTATTTGAATTTAATTTGAGCGTTTAGATATAGTTTTAAAAAATAACTTTGAAATAGTATATAATTTTGTAAAATACAATTTAAATGGTGTAATTTTATAGTTTGGACATGCCAATTTTTCACTATTAAAATTCTTGAATCACAATTCAAAAATCTATCCTTATCAATGAGAAAATTCTTTCATTTTATGGGTCAAATGAGAGAAAAATATTAGAAAGGAAAACTTCTCAATTCTTTCTTTTGATGGATCGTATATATTTTTTTTACAGTTGACCACATATATACTATTTTTTTAAAACTGTTTTAATTTTTCCTTTTCAAATTTATGAAAATAGGGCCGTGGGTAAAATATCTAAGTGAAATGAAATTGAAAAATGCTCTATAAGGAAAATATAAGAACCAAAAATATGACAAGTTTGTGTGTCTACGAGTAATTTATCCAAAAATAACCATGTGTTCGAAGTCCGAACCTGTGACCGAGCCAAGTTATTAGAACACGCCGACGTGTTGGCATATGACACGTGTTGCAACTCGTGTCGGTGATAAGTGTTATTAACCTATAATTAATCCAACTAAACGAATCTGTTTCAGCAGATTCCAATAGTGATAAAAAAAAACAAATCTGTTTCAGTTTAATATTAGAAAGGCGAATGTTGTAGTTTTTTTGTAGGGGTAAAACGGTTAAGTATAATGTTCGGAATAAAGAGGATAGATCGTTCGTAATTATGTAATGAAAATGGTTCGGAGTTTGTATGTGAAAAGGGGTCGGAATTCTCGTTATGACAACTATGGTTCGGAGTGATGGTTCGCTAGAGATAGCGAACGCTTTTATAATGCTAAAGATAGCGAACAATAAGTGGGCAAAGATGCCGAACAGAATGTAGGCAGAGATGCCGAACGAAATATGGGCAGAGATGCCGAACGAAATATGGGCAGAGATGCCGAACGTAAATACAATTCAAAGATGTCGAACTAAAAGATAGTGGATTATAATTCTTTTTTCCCTCTGTGGATTTCTCTCTCTAGAATGCGGATCCTTTGCTTTGAGCGAGATGTCTCTCATTTATAGTAAGCGCTCCCCTTTTGACGGGATTCCTCGGCGCACGATTGCCATACCGCAGAACAGTATTTAAGTCATAGGGTTGTTTGGTTCGGCGCGGCGGAGCCGTGCTCGTCGAAGCGTCGTTCGGCGCTCGTAAATCTTTGTCGGACGTGACGTGGCGCCGTTCGTTCAGTTCTGGGCCTATCTTCAATTGGGCCGTAATTTTGTTATTTGGGCTTCGGCGGGCTTGCAGCGGCGGGCTTCTTAAACGGGCCTGGTCATGTTGGGCCTGGGTAGGCCCACCCATAACATTAGTCCCCTCCCCATTCGTTTCGGAGAAGACGAAACGGTTCGTCAGTTGGCCTTGGCTTGTTTAAGAAGTCTCGCCTCGTTTTCGGCGAATCATTGAGTGCCACGTCACGATACTTTTGTAATCATGATGTCTCTTCATGTTTTTCGGCGGCGCCTCTTCCTCTTCCTTCGCTTGTTTTCGATGTCGCCTCTTCCTATTCCTTCGTTTAGTGTTTAAATAGCCTTCTGAATTTATTCCTCCTCATTTCTCATTTCTTCTCATTCTCTCCGCGCGAACTCAGGTACTTTCTTTCTCAAAAATTTTTCTTCTCTCTAAATTTTTCTTGAGTTATGTCGAACGTTTTGCCTTCGGTTTCGGACCCTACCTCGTCCGAGAGTACGGATTCTTCTTCGTCGTCGAGCTCGGGATCTTCCTTATCCTCTAGAACCCTTCGTCGTCTGAGAATGGGAGCTTCGGGTTCCGAGGTGAACCAAGATGTCTCTCGGTTACTTCCGCGATCTGACTCGGCTCGCGAACATTCTAGCGCAGCATCCGGAGGGTTCGCCTCCGAGCCTTTGACGCAAGTGCCCCAAGCTTCTGTTCGACCTCAAATAGAGGTTCCTTCGCTAGTCGACGAGGATTTTACGCCTCCGCCTCGAGTGCGAACGGTTCCGTCATATCGTTCGGCGCCCACGAATCCTATAAGGGTGAGAAGACAGCCGAAGAAGCCGAGGCAAATAAATTCGTTTGCCTCGTCGGAAAGTAAGTTCGCCGACGGACTTAACGACATTCAAAGGGTCTCCGGGGCTCACGATATGTTGGATATCGTCGAACCGCAGCCTGGACAAATGCCTTGGCATTGCCCCTCGGGGTATATCTGCCTTTACGAGGCTGCTTTCGCTGGGGCTGGCTTATGGTTTCCTCTGCCTCGTCTTTTGATCGCTTATTGCGAGAGGAGGGGGATGGCGATCTCCCAGCTGACGGTGCCATGCCTTCGAAACCTAGTAGCCGCTATTTTAGCGTCTAAAGAGCTCGGGTTCGAGATGACTCCAGCTTGCTTCGACGAAATCACAACGACGCAGTCGAACGCTTCGCTACCGGGGACTTACTCCATCTGTTGGCGGAAAGGCTTTCGTCTTACTTCGGATCGTCACGTGAAGATCGATAGTTGGTGGAAGAAATACTTTTTTGTTAAAGTTAGTTCGGCGTCGGTTCTTGATGTCGACAGGGAGTACCGAACTGACTGGGCGGTTGTTATTGGTAGGTGTCTTCGCGTTCGATTTTCTCCTTGTTTTATTTTGCTAACTATTTCCTTGCTTAATTTCAGATCGTTTCATCCCGGTCGTGCCGTTCCCTGAGGATTATACCAGGTACAAGGATCAGCTAAGGCGTAAGACCGAAGTTCCCTGGTCCGAAGTGCTTGAGCAGCAGAGAAAATACTGGTGTTCGTTGAAAGGTAATTCCGAATGTCCTTTCTCTTTTTTTTTTTTTTTTTTTTTTTTTTTTTTTTAATTTGTGATTCGATTTCAGAATCTTGGTCGTTGAATCCCCAAGAACAGTTCAGCGAACCTTCGGGAGCGAACGAGGAAAATATGGACGAGAGCGAGCTTCCTTCGCTGTTTGGGGATGAAGAAAACCAGAATGTCGGCGAAAACGTTCACCCGACTTTGGCTGCTATTATTGAGAATGCTTCGGCGCGAACCCGAGGATCAGGAGATGGCGAAAATCCTAGGGTCAAGAGGGCTCGGGTCGAAAGATCCGTTGAAACTGGTAGCGCCGCTGTAGTTGGTTCGGAACCGGCGCAGGTCCAAACTGCTCCTGAAGGCTCGGAGGATGGTGACCGGGTTGGTTTGGATACTACCGGGGATGAGAACGCAGCCAATCCTGGGGTCGATATGGTTTGCGGCGATGGGGTCGGGGGGGAGTCCCGAATAGATGATATCGCCGGAGTCAACGCTTCGGATGCTACAGGAGAAAGTTTCTCTTCGTCTAGCCTTCCGTTTTTTAAAGGTGGAGAGTTCTCGTTCAAGCTGGACAAGGACAACCTTCATAAGTTCGTCTTCGACTACGAAGACGAGGGGGCTTTTCTGAACAACGAAGAGGCCTGTGCTGGATTCAACCATCTGCTCGTGGAGTCTCATGACGAGCGTCGTCCTCCCGCTTCATTGGTGTATGAAGCAGAGATTGCTTCGTTGGCTCGTTTGGAGCAAAGGGTAAGCTTCTATCTTAACTATATCCTTTCCGTTTTCGTTCGGAGTTCTGAAATCTTGTTTTGTTTTACCTTCTTTAGGTTGCTTATAGGAGGACCAAGCTTGCTTATGACTATGAACACCGTCTTGCTTCGGCTCAAGCGGAGAAGACATTAGCTGAGAAAGAGCGGGACGAGGCTCGAGCCGAAGCTGTTGAACTCAAGAAGGCTCTTCGTTTGGCGAAGAGGGAAAAAAGGGTTTAAGGACTGAAAGCTCAGCTTGAGGAATCTGAGCTTGAGCGAGCTAAGGTTAAAGAGAGCCTCGAGGCGACTTCCTCTACTCTGCAGGTTCGGGATTCAGAACTGGAGTTATCTCGGAAAGCTGAGGCGGATCTTTCGGACGAGCTCGAGCTTCTAAAGAAGCGTTATGAGGAGATGGTCATCTACGATGGACGCGAGTTCGCCAGGCTTCGTCGGTCCCGAACTGAATACGTCGATGCGGCGCGGGATCAATTCGCTCGGTTGCACGAGGAATCGGAGGTTCGGTTGGCAAAATTGAAAAGTTATCTCGCTGAGCAGGAGGCGAAGAGGAAGAACTTCCTGTTGTGGAACCAGCTGAAGGGGATCTTCGATACCCTAAAGACCATGGAGCGTCAGTACGGGATAGCACCGCCGAACGATTTTGTCGAGGTCCTTCGCAAGCGGAAGGTAGAGCTCGAGACTTGGCTCGGATTGAGGCCGAAGCTGTCGTATGAGGCTTCGGACTTTGAACTTCCTGAGGAGCTGGGAGTTGCCTCGGTTCCTGAAGTGTCGTCTCGCGACGTGTCTGGGAGGGTTGATGGGGAGAGCTCTCGTGGCAACCAAGGGGATGGCGATGATGGTGGCGACGGCGGGGTCGATGTGGCGGACGAACTGTCCCAAGATTAGATTCTCTTTTTTTTTTTTATGGGTCGACTGTTGGGGTCGATCTTGTAATATATTTTTTTTTTGTGTTTTTCGATGTTGCTTTTCCTTTGCTTTGTAGTTCGCCTCTTTTAATGAAATCGTTCGTTTCCTTTCTTTACTTATGCTTCGTCTTATTTTATGAATTGTTCTTCTACTTGGTCCGGAAAATTGTGGAATTTTGTTCGGAGGTCCGAGGAACTCGGCTTTCGTCGGAGAGCCAACGGCCTCGGCTTTTCGGTTCGGGCTATTCTTCGATTGATGCGAGGCGGTACTCGGCTTTTCAGTTCGAGCTATTCTTCGATTGATGCGAGGCGGTACTCGGCTTTTGTGGTTTCGGATTGGGCCACTGCAAGTGTTTGAAAATGAGTTCGTAAGAATCATCCTTGCAAAGGTGGATGATCGGTCCACCGCACTCTTGCGGAGTGGCTAACATATTTTGCACCTTTGAAAGTGGCTAACTGCGGTTTGGACCGGCTTTGAGTCTTCGAGCGCTTTTTGCTAAGTTACTAACTTACGGAGCGCGACTTTCGTTCGTTAGTTCTTTTTGCTAAGTGGCTAAGTATAGATCGGCAGACGATCTGAGTGATGAGCTCGTTAGTTATAAGCACAGGGCTTGTGTGACGGAGCGTTGAGCTCGTGAAGTCTTGAGCGCGGAGCTCGTGAATTTGAGCGCGGAGCTCGTGAATTTTATGATGAAAAGATTTTTATTATTTTATAGCTGTGCCTTGTGAAAGGCTGCCTACGTACCCCAAAGGGGATCAAGCCAGTCGTAGTTCGATTATTACAATGGTTCGGACTCGTGTTGAGTCCGTTTTTTTTTTTTTTTTTTTTTTTTTTTTTTGTAGCGTCTTCGGTTTTGTCTTTGTCTTCGTTCCTTCGATTTTCGTTGTTTTGACCTTCGACTGTTTCGGGCTTCGTATTTGGCTTCGTCTAATGATAGAACCTCTTTAGGTGCATTGCGTTCCAGGATCGCGGGATTTCCTTGCCGGACATCTCCATTAGTTCGTATACGCTGGGCCGAACTACTTTTGATATTAGGTACGGACCTTCCCATTTTGCTCCGAGCTTGGTGATAGGTCTTTCGGCTGTATTCTCGAAGACCTTTCGCAGGACGAGGTCGCCCTCTTCGAAGTGTCGACCTTTGACCTTTTTGTTGTAGTACTTCGCCGCTTGGTGTTGGTAATTTTGGATCCTTAGCAATGCGTGGTGCCGTTGCTCTTCGGCGTAATCCAGCTCGTCTGTCATCATTTTCTCATTGGTTTCGGGATGTTGAGTCAGCATTAGACGTCTTATTCCTGGAACGTTCGCTTCGGCTGGCGACATTGCCTCCATTCCGTGAGATAGCGAGAAAGGGGTTCGACCTGTTGCGCTTCGCGGACTCGTTCTGTGTGACCAAAGTACACCCTCCAGTTCGTCTGCCCAGAGCCCCTTTTTAGCTTCGAGACGCTTTTTGATTCCGTCGAGTATCGTTTTGTTCGTCGCTTCGGCTTGGCCGTTTCCTTGCGGATATCTCGGAGTGGACTTGTTCAGTCGTATATTCCATTTTGCGCAAAAGGCTTCGAACTTCTTCGATACGAATTGTGTCCCGTTATCCGTGACGATTTCGTAGGGGAGTCCGTGACGACAAATGATATATTTCCAGACGAAATTTTGAACCTTGGCCGCGTCGATGTCTGCGTAGGCTTTTGTTTCGACCCACTTGGTGAAGTAGTCGGTCACGATCAGGATGTACTTCCGCTTGTCTCGAGGACGGCAAAGGTCCTACGATGTCCATTGCCCAACGCATGAAAGGGTACGGAGCGGTCGCCGAACTGAGTAGTTGAGTCGGGTTATGCTTGATGTCTCCGTGCCGTTGGCATTTCTCGCATTTCATGGCGAAGTCCGCGCGATCCTTTTGTAACGTCGGCCAATAGTATCCGTGGTTTTTAACCTGCAGAGCTAACGTTCGTCCTCCGGAATGGTTTCCTGCTCCGCCCTCGTGTGCTTCGCGAAGTACTCTTTCGATTTCATCATCGGCGATACAAAACAGAAGGACTCCGGATGCGCTCCATCGGTAAAGGTGGTTTATGATCATGGTGTAGCGGGCTGATCTGCTTTTCACGCGGCGAGCTTCCCACTTGTCCTTTGGTAATGCTCCGTGTGAGATGTACATCATGATTTCGATCCGCCAGTCCCTTGGTTCGGTTCGTCCTTGCTGGTTATTCTCTGTTCCGGGCGGAGAATTTGGTATTCCTTCGGCAAAGTCGTCTGCTTCGTCTATATCGTGGCCGATGGCACATACACCTTTTGGAAGATCGATGCTCGGGTGTTCGATGCATTCGATCGGGATGGTTCGCCGTAGGGTCGGGTCACTGGTTGAGGCCAAGGCTGCCAATGCATCTGCGGACGTGTTTTCTGCCCGAGGGATCTTTGTGATGGTGAAGGAGACGAATTTTTCTTCCAGGGATTTGACAACTCGCAAGTAAGCTTCCATTCTTTCGTTTTTGGCGTCGAACTCTCCGCTGAATTGGCTGGTTACAAGTTGTGAGTCGCAGAAGGCATCGAGTTCTTTGACTCCGAGTTCGAGAGCCAACCGCATTCCGGCGATTATAGCTTCGTATTCTGCTTCGTTGTTGGAAGCTTTGAATGCGAGTCGGAATGATTGCTCGAGGACTTCACCCTTCGGTGACCGCAATGTTATGCCGATTCCCGATCCGTGCTGGCTGGATGATCCGTCGGCATGTAAGGTCCATGCGTTCTTTTCTTCGGCGATTGTCATTTCTGGGGGCAGTTCGATGAGGAAATCGGCGAGGACTTGAGATTTTGCGCTCGTTCGAGGTTTGTACTCGATATCGTACTCGCTCAGTTCGACCGCCCATTTGGCGATGCGACCCGACTGGCTTGGACTGTGCAGGATGGTTCTTAACGGTTGGTTCGTCAGGACGACAATCGAATGAGATTGGAAATAAGGTCGGAGTTTTCTTGCTGACGAGACGACCGCAAGTGCCAACTTTTCCAGGGTCGGATACCTGCTTTCTGCTCCGTCTAAGGCCTTGCTTGTGTAGAATATCGGTCGCTGGTCGCCGCGATCTTCCTTGACTAGCACGCTGCTCACCGCCGATGTTGAGATGGCGATATACAGGTAAAGAGTTTCCTGATCGACGGGTTTTGCGAGGATTGGTGAAGTGGAGAGATATTCTTTGAGTTGTGCGAACGCCTCTTCGCACTTGTCGTCCCATTCGAAGCGTTTGTTGCCTTTGAGGAGTTGGTAGAAGGGGAGACACTTGTCCGACGACCTTGATATGAAGCGGTTTAGTGTGGCGATGCGTCCGGTCAGCCTCTGGACTTCCCTTGTTGTTCGGGGCGAAGGGAGATCCTTTATCGCCGAGATCTGCTTTGGATTTGCTTCGATGCCTCGCTGGGTGACGATATAGCCCAAGAATTCTCCTGATGTGACACCGAACGTACACTTCGTCGGGTTCAGCTTCATCCCGTATTGGTTGAGCGTTGCGAAGCAGGTCTCGAGATGATCTACGTGGTCCTTCGCTAACAATGATTTGACCAGCATATCGTCTATGTAGACTTCCATCGTATCGCCCAGCTGGTCGGCGAACATTCGATTTACGAGCCGCCGGTAGGTCGCTCCGGCGTTTTTCGGACCGAAAGGCATGACTTTGTAGCGAGTAGGTGCCTCGGTCGGTTATGAACGAGGTCTTTTCTCGGTCTTCCGCGTGCATCATTATTTGATTATACCACGAGAAGGCGTCCATGAAGGACGGTAGTTCGTTTCCGGCGGTTGCCTCCACTATTCGATCTATGTGCGGCAGAGGATAGCTATCCTTCGGGCATGCCTTGTTGAGGTCGGTGAAGTCGACGCAGACTCGCCACTTCCCGTTCTTTTTCTTTACCACGACTGGGTTCGCTAGCAAGTCTGGATATCTTACTTCGTCAATCGACCCGGCTCCTATGAGGCGTTCGACTTCTTCGTTAACTGCTTGGGCGCGTTCGGGTCCCAACTTTCTTCTCTTCTGTTTGATCGGTCTGAAAGTCGGGTCTACGTTGAGTTCGTGACATGTAATGCTCGGATCGATCCCCGGCATATCTTCCGTGCACCATGCGAAGGTTTTGCAGTTGCGTTTGAGGAAGTCTATCAGCTCGTTCTGCAGAGCCGGTTCTAGGTCGGCGCCAACTCCGACGCACCGAGTGATGTCGCTGAGATCGATGTTGACTTGTACGATTTTGTCGAGCTTTGGGGCTTCCTCGCTGGTCACTTCGTCGTACTGCGTTTTTCGCTTCCTGGCTTTGTGATTTCGACAGTGTGGATCCGAACCTCTTCGTTCATTGCTTTGAATCGATAGGTTTCGGCGTTTGCCTCCTCGTCATGGATGATTGCACATGACTTCCTTATCTTTAGTTCGGCGATGAAACAGCTTCTCGCCACGCGTTGATCTCCGCGTATCGTCTGAGTTCCGCTCGGACTTGGGAACTTTAGACATTGGTGGTATGTGGACGGGATAGCTTCCATGGCGTGGATCCATGGTGTTCCCATGATGGCGTTATAGATCGTCGGTGTATCTATGACGTCGAACTTCACCAGTTTTGTGACGCCTCCGATGTGTACTGGGAGTTTGATGGTTCCCAGGGACATTGTAGTTTCTCCGTTGAAAGCCGTCAACGGCTTTTGGTTTGGTTTGATGGTGTACTCCTTGAGCTCCATCCTCTGCAGCGTACTGTAAAATATGAGGTCGACCGAGCTGCCGGTGTCGACCATCACCTTAGCTACTTCGCAATCTGCGATAAGTAGTTCGACGACCAAAGGGTCATTGTGGGGAAAAGCAACACCAGAGTTATCACGTTCGCTGAACGTAATTTCTTTGCTGGGACGGTCGGAGACGTCGCTGGTGCTGGCCCACTTGACTGCGGCGATCGTTCCGCGCTGCGATCTTTTGATCGACCTAACCGAATCGTTGCAATCGACAAGACCTCCCATGATCATGCCGATCTTCTTGCGTGCCACCTTCGGCGGGCCGGGAAGTTCTTCTCGCTCCCTTTTGTCAGACGACTCTGGGGCTCTCTCCTGATCACATTCGGACTCAGGCCGGATGTAAGTGTAGTTGGCTCGTCTTTCTTCCGAGGTCGGTAGTCTGACGTTTCCGTTGCCGTATTCCCGCAGGAGGAGGCCTTGAAGATATCTGCATTCCGCCGTTGAATGCCCATCTTGCTTGTGGAAATCGCAATGTTTGTTCGTGTCACGATTGTTGGGTCGTCCGTTGTTCGGATAGTTTCCCGAACCGTTTCTACTTTGTTGATCGCCCTGCGATCCTCTGTGTACGGGGCTTCTATTTCGATAAGTCCCCCTGTTCTGATATCCCGAACCGCCTGTCGATCGATTAGGTTCTGGGCGAGATACGTTGTTGATTGCTTGCCTTTCGAACTCTTCGTCGCCAATCAGATGGACTCGGGTGTTTTTGCTCTTGTACTCCGCGTCGTAATGTTGTCGCGGTTCGCGGTGCTCCTCTTTTATCCTCTCCTTATCCTTCGAGCGCGTTTTGAGGGACGCATGCTTCTTGGTCAGAGCAGCTTTTTCTTCTTCTAGCTTTATGTAGGCTGTCGCCTTATGTAGGGCGTCCTCTAAAGCTCTTGGTTCGTTCGTCGTGAGTTCGTCGCGGAACTGTGACTCGAACCATAGTCCGTTGCGGAGGGCTTGGATGGCTACGTCGTCTGGTACTTTGATTTTGGAGGCGATCTCCTTGAATCTTTCAACGTACTTCCTCAGGGTCTCTCCTTCTCCTTGAGTCATGCCCCATAGATCGGCGATCGACTTTTCCTTGTGGATATACATGGAATAGTGCTTGAGGAATACGGTCTGGAGCTGATGGAAGTTGCCGATCGAGTTGGGGGCCAGCCGATTGAACCATCTTTGTGCCG
Organism: Cochlearia excelsa; assembly: GCA_963556525.1. Lineage (NCBI taxonomy): Eukaryota > Viridiplantae > Streptophyta > Magnoliopsida > Brassicales > Brassicaceae > Cochlearia > Cochlearia excelsa. The sequence goes on from OY748330.1 coordinate 24,134,957, forward strand.
CGCTCGTCAAGTTCTCGACGAACAAGCGACGGTACCACCGCATCGCGTAATTCGGGCGCAATGCGGGCCCTCCCCATTGAGATTGTGAACGCGGTGACATGTTGAACCGGATCCGTCGTCCCGTTATACTTAGGGATGGTGATTTTTCCGGGATGCGGGATATAAAACCGCGTGATATCTGTCGTGAAAGGAACGCTATGTGCCTCTCGTAACACGCGGCCGATTTCTGGCGCTGCGCTGATTGCCTCATGGACTCGAGAGCTCATATCGCTCAGTTCCTGTCGCATTCGTTCGAATTCATAGTCTCTAGCGGTCGGGGCAGCCGTCGCCGTGTCATAACCGCTCGGACCTGCGAAATTTGTTTCGGCAGTCGGACGTATGAAAGGAGGGGTCCCATAGATCGACGTTGGTCCGCAGGCTCCGTAGAGATGTCCTGCGAACGGACTAACGTTCGGGGGATGTCGGGTCTCGGGACCGGACGGTCGTGCCGCGTGTGAAGGTTCTCCAAACAGGTTTCGCTGGATGCATGGGGAGAATTCGTTGTTAGCCCGTTGGATCCGAGGCCCCTGCGTAGCGATTGCTTCGAACCTCGCGTTTGTCGACTGGGTGAGAGAGTCCACCTTGCCGACCAGGCTCGCAAGGAGTTCGATTATGCCGTGCTGGGCGATTTCGGCACCATGGGCGATTACGTTTGTCTGTGGCGAGATGTTGGCAGTCTCGTTCGTGATTCTGGATTCGGGAGTCCGATTGTTCGTGTGAACTAGGGGTATTTCCTGTACATTTGCTTGGACCGAAGGTGTTGCCTGGGGACCTGATTCGGGGATCGTCGGTAGGAGTCCCATTGTCGGAATCGCTCGCTCGGTCGCAAGGGCTTCTTGCAGAACGATCGGAATGTGCGCTTGATTGTCTTGTTGGTTCGCCATTGAATGTAGTTAAGCGATCGGTTTTAGCTCCGGGATGCTGTTGAGTTGTCGTTAGCGTGAGAGATTTTCCTGATAGGCCCCACGGTGGGCGCCAAATGTTGTAGGGGTAAAACGGTTAAGTATAATGTTCGGAATAAAGAGGATAGATCGTTCGTAATTATGTAATGAAAATGGTTCGGAGTTTGTATGTGAAAAGGGGTCGGAATTCTCGTTATGACAACTATGGTTCGGAGTGATGGTTCGCTAGAGATAGCGAACGCTTTTATAATGCTAAAGATAGCGAACAATAAGTGGGCAAAGATGCCGAACAGAATGTAGGCAGAGATGCCGAACGAAATATGGGCAGAGATGCCGAACGAAATATGGGCAGAGATGCCGAACGTAAATACAATTCAAAGATGTCGAACTAAAAGATAGTGGATTATAATTCTTTTTTTCCCTCTGTGGATTTCTCTCTCTAGAATGCGGATCCTTTGCTTTGAGCGAGATGTCTCTCATTTATAGTAAGCGCTCCCTTTTTGACGGGATTCCTCGGCGCACGATTGCCATACCGCAGAACAGTATTTAAGTCATAGGGTTGTTTGGTTCGGCGCTCATAAATGCTGTCAGACGTGACGTGGCGCCGTTCGTTCAGTTCTGGGCCTATCTTCAATTGGGCCGTAATTTTGTTATTTGGGCTTCGGCGGGCTTGCAGCGGCGGGCTTCTTAAACGGGCCTGGTCATGTTGGGCCTGGGTAGGCCCACCCATAACAGTGAATATTAGAAAGTAGAGGATTAATTTGCAAAAATAAAGGAAGAAAAAGGTTAATGAATTTTTTTTTTACCCCTAACTATCTTGTTCTTCTCCCCTTCTTCCTTTTTCTTTCTCATTCTCATTCTCATCTTCTTCTTCTCTTATTCTTCATTTTTTTTATTTCTCATCTTCTTCTCTCATTTTATTTTATCTTCTTTTTCATATTATTTTCATTATCTTCTTTTTCTCATATTTTATTTTTATTCAATTTTGATAATGAACGTCATCTATGGAAACTTCAGTATATTATCCATCTATTTTCCGAATGTCAGAAAATAATATGTTTGTGATATATTCGGAAACAAACGATAAATGTGATAGATAACTATTTTAAGAAATAAAATACGTGTCTAAGTTTATAATAGATAACTATTTTGAGAATAAATAATGATTATGAGATAAAAGTTTATGATATAGAATTAAGTGTTTAGAGTTTTAGGGTAAATGTAAAGGTATAGGATTTATGGTTTAGTGTTTAGGGTTTATGATGTAGGGTTAAGTGTTTAAGGTTTTAGGGTTTAGAGTTAAGTGTATAAAGTTTATGAAATATTCGGAAATAAATGATATATGTGAATTTTTTAGATAATATACGTCTATTTTACATATAATATACATCTATTTTCAATAGGATAATGGACGTTTGTTTGTTGACTCAATAAATAGTTTTCAATAGATGATTATTTTCATTAGAGAGAGATAAATGGTAAAACTGGATTAAAAAAACCCTTGTCATTTTGGCAAATTTATACATGTTTTTGTTATTTTTGCAAATTAACCCTCCCCCCACTTTATAATATTCACCAAATTCACCTTAAATTTATAAGTATATATATTATATAAAAATATACATAAATATTTTTAATTTTTAACATATAATTATTTAAAATAAATGTGAAATTGTTTTTAACCCGTTTTCAACCGATTAATCAATTTTAACCCGTTATCAATAGATTAATCCCTCACATCGGTACAATGTCAATTGAAATCTAAACTATTGTGGATTAACACCAATTATGATGATAGAAGAAATCACTGATTTTACTAAACCCATTTAACTCTTAAAAACACAAAGAATATAATGAATTTTGCTACAACTTCTAGTAATGAATTTTGATTTAATAGGTAACTAGATACGGATCCGCACGTACGTGCGGTTTAATTTTTTTGTAATTTTTAAATAATAAGATATATTTGCAAATTTCTATTTTTAAAAATTATTTGGTAAATAATATATTAAAAAATGTCGATTTTAATTATATGTTTGTGGTATTTTGTGTCATATAATAAATTAATATAGGGAGAATCACAAAACTACACCTTTTGAATTACATTTCACAAAACTACACTATTTCCAAAATACTTCACAAAACTACACCTAAACACTCAAAATTAAATCCAAATAAACCTTACCCAAACAATCATACTCCCTTAATACTATACCCTAAACACTAATTAGCGAACCCAAATGAAATTTTTTTAATTTTGGTAATTTTTTAAAGGTTAAATCAAGCTTTTAAAATTTTGAAAGGGTGTAAATATGTGAAAATATTAAATTAGGAGTAGTTTTGTGAAGAAAGGGTTGAAAGGGTGTAGATTTGTTAATTTCTCATTAATATATTGTAAATTTTATTATTTTCTTATGATGACGACCCGAATTATATGTTTGTGATCTCTTGGATTATATAATTATATATCATAAACTATATTTTATATTTTTCGACCCGTCACAAAAACTACACATATATATATTATACATAAACTAAAATTGATTTTAGTCTCATAATAATTATTATTCGTGATTTCAAATTCGATATGCGATTTTTAATGACCCGTTAAAAAAATTAAAATAAGTGTAGATCATAACTGTTATTCATATTTGATGTTAAAAATTTTAAATCTACCATTATACCTAGATTTAATTCTGAAATTAATCCGTAAAAAATATCTTACTTTATTAATAAATTATTCTGTAATTATTTGTTTGATATTATTATTCGATTTATTATTTTTAACTATTTTAAAATTGAAAATGTTTATTTTTTATTTTGATATTAATAATATTTTCCTTTCTTTTTTAAAATATTTTTGTATCTTTTTGTTTCCTATTTTAATGTTGAAATTAATATGTTTTCCTTTTTATTTTTTTGTATTTAAACATAATCATATGTTATATTAAATGACAATACTGTAAATAGAATTTTTTTTTAATCTTTTTTACAAAAATGTTTTTTTTTAATAGTTAAAATTAGTCATTAGTTATTACACTAACTAGAATGTTTCAAATGATTCGGTATGAAGCTTTGCCCCTTTTCTAACATGCTCTTTTAGAGACGACCAAGAGATTATATTTATGTTTTAAATAATGCATAAACAGAAGTAAATGATTACAAGTTATGAAAAAATGGCATGTGATGCACATGGTCTTAAAGCATTTCCATTTCCATTTCCATTTCCATTTCCATTTCCATTTCCATTTCCATTTCCATCTCCCCCTATTCTCTTTTGTTTATAATTTTTGAGAATTGTATTTTATCATGTGTAGTGTAACACAAAACATTAGTTATCTAAATTCATTTCTTAATTTTATTATATTCTACGCTAATAATACATACGATATATATTTTAATGGGGGAATTACAAAACTACTTCATTTGAATTACATTTTATAAAACTATACCATTTCAAAAATATTTCACAAAACTACACCTAAACACTCGAAATTAAATCCAAATAAATCATATCCACACAATTCTACCCCTTAATATTATACCCTAAACACTAATTAGCGAATCCAAATGAAAAGATTTTAATTTTGATAATTTTTAAAAAGGTAAATTAAGTTTTTAAAATTTTGAAAATATATAAATATGTGAAAAATTAAAATAGGTGTAATTTTATGAAAAGGGAATTGAAATAGTGTAGTTTCGTGAATTCCTATATTTTAATTAGATGATCACAAAACATAGTTTTCAAACTATTATATTCGGCCTTCGGACATTATCCAAATCCTAGTTCCAAATCCTAGTTTTCATCCAAAGCTGAGGTTAAATTGGACTTTTCCATCAAAGTTAGGGATAATCAGATAGACTTCACTTATCTATTTTTTGTTTTTCAATTTATCACAAATAAAAAGAAATGGCAATTCTTATAAATACTAAAAAAATTTTTTTAACAAAATTAGCAAAAATTTTCGAATTTTTTATAAATATCATCAAAAAGTTTTTTTTCCTAAATACCACAAATCTTAAAATTTTAAAATTATACTCAAAACCTACAAAAAACTATATTTTACTCTTCAAAACTATATCCTAAACACTATATAACAAACTCAAATTAAAAAATTTTAAATCTAATAGTGTTAAAACTCGTTTTTTGTATTTGTGGTATTTTTGTAAACTTTGACCATTTGATGATATTTTTGTTATAAAAAATATTTTAATAGTATTTTTGTTATAAAAAATGTATTTTCAAAAAAAAATAAGGGAGAATTACAAAACTACACCATTTGAATTAAATTTCACAAAACTACACAATTTCAAAAATACTTCACAAAACTACACCTAAACACTTAAAATTAAATCCAAATAAACTCTATCCACACAATCATACCCCTTAATAATATACCATAAACACTAATTAGCGAACCCAAATGAAAAGATTTTAATTTTGGTAATTTTTAAAAGGGTAAATCAAGCTTTAAAAATTTTGAAAGGGTGTAAATAAGTGAAAAAATTAAATTAGGTGTAGTTTTGTGAATGAGAAGTTGAAAATGTGTAGTTTTGTGAATAGTTCACAAAACTACACCCTTTCAACATTCCTTTCACAAAACTACACCTAATTCAATATTTTCACATATTTACACCCTTTCAAAATTTTAAAAGCTTGATTTACTCTTTTAAAAATTACATAAATTAAAATCTTTTCATTTGGGTTCGCTAATTAGTATTTAGGGTATAATATTAAGGGGTATGATTGTGTGAGTACGGTTTATTTGAATTTAATTTTGAATGTTTAGGTGTAGTTTTGTGAAGTAATTTTAAAATGATATAGTTTTGTGAAATGTAATTCAAATGATGTAGTTTTGTGATTTTCACTTTTGTGAATTCCTCAAAAAATAATTATTTTGATGGTATTCTAAAAAATTCCTGGAAAGAAATTATATATTTTAAAATAAATATTCAGCTCTGTTTCTTCACCATCATCATATAGAGAGAATTTAGATCTCTCTTCACTTTCTTCTACGAAGAAGAAAGTTGCCTTTTCTTCGTCTCTCTCTCTCCCTCTGTTTCTGAGCTTCTCTGTCTCTTGTGAGATTTTCAGAAAAACTTGTGAGCTAATCATATATTCCATTTTTGGTATCTCTGCCTTTTGAAGCATACACGTCTTCTTCTCCTCCTTTTTCTTCTACAGTGTTTGTTTACCCAGAAAAATTGAATCGAATCTCGAAGAAGATTAAGAAGCTTTCGTCTTCCTTCGTCTCAGAAGAAACAAACATTGAATCCATTCTCAAAAACCACTTGTATAGATTCTCGATTTAGGTCTCCATCATCGTTGTCACCAAGTGATTCGTCTCTCTTCGATTATCGATTTTAGGGATTTGGAAAAGCAAAAAAAAAAGGAGTTCTGGGTTTTGTGACATTGCGTTGTTTACATAGCTTTCTTCTTCTACATCTCTCGATTCTGTAGATTCACCTTCACAATTTCGAAGCTCACCGATTCAGATTCAGAAACGATTCGCTTATCGTTGATGCTTCTGTAGCTTGAAGAAGAAGAAGAAGATGCAGCATGATCATCGCAAAAAGGTCAGATTTTTGTGAGATCTGTTGATTATATTACTTAGGATCTGTAACAATCCTTAAGAGACATCACTGCCCTTTTAGTCTAATAAGTCTTAATGTTAACACTTATCTTGTTTCGTTGTTTATAGTCATCTGTTGAAGTAGATTTCTTCACAGAGTACGGTGAAGGAAGCAGATACAGGATAGAGGAAGTCATAGGCAAAGGAAGCTACGGTGTCGTATGCTCGGCTTTCGACACTCACACTGGAGAGAAAGTCGCTATTAAGAAGATCAACGATATCTTCGAGCACGTCTCTGACGCCACGAGGATCCTACGCGAGATCAAGCTTCTTAGGCTTTTGAGACATCCGGACATTGTCGAGATCAAACACATCTTGTTGCCGCCTTCGAGAAGAGAGTTTAGAGACATTTACGTCGTTTTCGAGCTCATGGAGTCTGATTTGCATCAGGTTATTAAGGCCAACGATGATTTGACTCCGGAGCATTACCAGTTTTTCCTTTATCAGCTTCTACGTGGGCTCAAGTACATACACACGGCTAATGTCTTTCATAGGGATCTAAAACCGAAAAATATATTGGCGAATGCGGACTGCAAACTCAAAATCTGTGATTTTGGACTCGCAAGAGTCGCCTTCAATGATACACCAACTGCGATATTCTGGACTGTGAGTAGGAATACAATGCCAAGTCTTTAAAAGATCACTCTTTTTGGCATATAACCACTTTTTTAATACTACTATTGGTTTGTGATTACAGGACTATGTAGCTACTCGATGGTACCGTGCTCCAGAACTGTGTGGATCATTTTTCTCAAAGGTGACCATGATTTTGCCTACGTTATTTCATCAAATGTTTTAGGTAGTTATAGTGAATGAAATTCAATTAGAACTTTACCCTATAGATTGTAACTTTAGCTGTAATGTTTTGCATTTGTTCAGTATACACCGGCGATAGACATATGGAGCATTGGGTGCATCTTTGCAGAGCTTTTAACAGGAAAACCTCTGTTCCCCGGGAAAAACGTGGTGCATCAATTGGATCTGATGACTGATATGTTGGGAACTCCATCCGCGGAAGCCATTGGTCGGGTTAGTGTCTCTTTTCATCTCGCCTAACACAAAGACTGCATCGTTTCTTTGTTGACTGGTCACTGAATTGCTTGCATGGAATGTAACAGGTGAGGAACGAGAAAGCTCGAAGATACTTAAGCAGCATGAGGAAGAAGAAGCCTGTTCCTTTTTCACATAAGTTCCCACATGCTGATCCTCTTGCTCTTCGTCTTCTAGAAAAGATGTTAGCTTTTGAACCCAAAGATCGGCCTCTAGCTGAAGAGGTGCTTCACACATTTCGCTCATTGCTGTATTCTTTATGATGTGAGCTTAGTTTTATTCCAGTAAAATAACGGTTTTGTGTTATATCAGGCACTTGCGGATCCATACTTCAAGGGTTTAGCTAAGGTTGAAAGAGAACCATCTGCACAACCTGTCTCAAAGTTGGAATTCGAGTTTGAGAGGCGGAGGATAACAAAAGAAGACGTGCGAGAGCTCATATACAGAGAGTCTCTCGAGTACCACCCAAAGATGTTGAAAGAATACTTGGATGGATCAGAGCCAACTAACTTTATGTACCCGAGGTACTGTCCTGAGCTCACTTGCTTCATAGCTATACTATAGTGTACTCGTCCTTGATCTTTTGGATCATGTATTATTCAATTCTGCAGTGCGGTGGAACATTTCAAGAAACAGTTTGCTTACCTTGAAGAACACTACAAGAACGGTACTTCTCATAATCCTCCGGAGAGGCAGCAGCACGCATCATTACCTAGGTACGCTCCACGTATAACATTTGATGATTTGCGATTTCTTTCGGAAGAAGCACAATGAAGTCTCTTTTTCTATGTTTTTTTCAGGGCTTGTGTTTTGTACTCTGATAACAATCAAGCGGTGGCACAACAGAGTTCAGCTGAAGTCAGTGATGGACTCTCCAAATGTAGCATCAGAGATACAGAGAGACACCGCGGACCAGACAGGAATGCTCAGATGCCAATGTCGAGGATTCCTATGAACGTCCCTCAAACGATCCAAGGTCTCTCTCTCTCTCTCTCTTTGTATATAACGTTACTATCCAGAGTGTCTGGTTTCTGAACATATTACCTGTTTTGTAATGAAACAGGTGCAGCAGCAGTAGCTAGGCCCGGAAAAGTAGTTGGATCAGTGTTACGCTATAACAACTGCGGCGCAGCCGCAGGAGTTGAAGCTCTTGAGCAACAGCGTAGGACGGTGAGAAACCCAGCTGGTGTGGCTCAATACCCAAAGAGAACTCAACCTTGCAGAAGCAGCAACAGAGGAGATGAAGACTGCGCCGTTGCAACCGAAGGAGGTCCAAGCAGATTGAAACAAAACCCTCAGTACATACCACAGAAAGTAGCTGCCGCAGAAGATACCGCAATGAGTCGTTGGTACTAACAATGATGTTTCGGGTGCTAGAAGATGATGAAGTTTAACCACTTGACATCTTATATGAGAGCTGAAACAGAAGCTCTTTGAATCATCCATCACATTTTGACAAGCCGAAACATGAGCGAAGAGGGAGAGAAGATGAAGAAGGAAAGAGTTTTCTTACAGATCCTGTAATGTAATTTGGTTTTAATATAGCTTTTCTTTTATGTTACTTTTAAACGATATTTGTCTATCTACGTTGTACCACTTATATTTGTCCTTAAGTTTCTCATATTTGTAGAATGATAAGCATCATGTGTTCTTTCTAAATTGAAGTCTCCACAGTTAATACTGAAATGTTTAAGCATCTTATTTTGTTAAGGGGAAGTTGTAATTAACTAGTTTGAAGAACAAAAAGAGATTCAATAAACATGATAATACATCATCACATCCTATGCTTCTACTAAGCATCAAAGCATTCTCATTCTCTAAACAAAACCCTACTTTCTGCTCTGTTCCTTCACTTTCTCAGATCCTTTTTGTAACAACATAAAACAAACAAACAAACACACACAAATACAACATACATGTCATTGATCCAACTCCCACCACACCGCGACCACTCGCAGCCACATAAGTTATCGAAAGGGGTTATAGATTAGAAAGCCGAACAAGACCTTCACCTTCTTCTTCTACATTGAACCGAAACATACCTACATGATAAACTTTAGTAACTTTTCAGACATGAATGCAGTAAAGAGATCTTAATATTCAGACATGAATGAAGTCATAATCAAAGAGACTGGTCTTACATTGCAAGCCTGAGTTTATCATCTCTGCCAACATAGTTTCTTCCCACCTTCGCGCATAATTTCATAAGCAATCTTATACTTCTCAAGAGACGAAGTCCCGAACTCTATGTACTTTGAAGCAGCTTCTCTCAGACTCCAAACCATCAAGGCCTTGAGATCCTGAGAGGTTACGCCTGATTCCATATCGCGCACGAACCCAAACTCCGCGTTCTTGGTCCACCGGTGAAGTATATACCGTGACGGGAGCTCTCTTATGTCCAAGAGATTGAACACTTTCAAGATATGTCTGCAGAGTAATCCTTCGTGCTCGAACATTTGACAGCTACAGCTCGAATTGAGATCCGACGCGCTGAAAGTCACGGCGTGTTTCTCACTCTCGTTTCCGCATTTTCTTACAAGGAATCTACTGATTGCTCCTCCTTCATAAGTCTTCAAACAGAGGTAATTGTATGACTGCACGAGCTCGTTCTGGAAGATTCTGAAAACCGTAAGCGTGTAGAGCCTTCTGCATTGTTCTTCCACGGGCTCTTTTGTCTGAAGAAACGGTTGTAAGTTGTAAGAATTGAAATCCTCTTTTCTCTCCTCTTCACGTCTCTGCTCGAGTGCTTGTTCATATCTCGATATGAACTCTTTGAGAGGAGTTAGAGCATCAAGCGAAGCCCCGAAGAAGGGCTCGATGACTCCATTTATCGGGATTCCGGCGAAGAAGCTTGCTCTTAGATAAGCAGGAACCCAATGCTCACGCTGTTCGTAGATTTCTCTGAGCCAAACGTTGTCTCTAAGATTGTATTTGTTGACGAGAGCGTTCCAGACCGATTCGAACTCGACATTTGTCTGAGTCTGGTATATACATTTCTCGTATTCATACTTGAACTCGCTCGGAAACGGCCTGAGATTTTCCCGTTCTTTATCCCTAATTTGCCAAGCCGAGTACCGATGATGTGCTCTCGGAAAGACTTGGACCAAAGCTTGCTGGATATGCAAATCTTGATCAGCTACAATGGATCTTGGACGACGACCCGACATAGCTTGAAGCCATGTCTGAAACAACCACAAGAAAGCCTCTTTAGATTCGTCGGCAACCATGGCACAACCGAGAAGCACAGGCTGCCTGTGATGGTTAAAGCCGATGAAAGTAGCGAAAGGAACAGAGTAGTTTCCTTTCCTGTACGAAGTATCGACAACGACGGAATCACCAAACTGGCTGCAAGCGAATCTTGCTCGGCTATCCGCCCAGAAAACGCTCATACAGCTTCCGTTGTTGTCCCCATCCAACTCGACGGCGTAGAAGAAACCCATGTCTTCTGTTTGTCTGGTCTGAAAATAGTCGAGAAGCAACGGATACCATTCTTTACCGACCCTGTTCTCTCGTGTTTTCTTGTGGCTGTTGTTTCCGAAATCGTTTAGTTCGATAATAAGATCAACGGAATCCAACCCTCCTCCCGTCACATCGTCCGTTATCTTCTTCATACCTCCTTCGTTCTTCTTCCCCGGTTCGAGCTCGTGGTTATGATCTTTACTGAGACGGTCTACGATCCAGCCACCAGAGTCTTGTCTTTTGATCCTCATGTAAGCTCCACAACCCATTCTCGACGGATGTTGAAACCCTTCTCTAGAGCAAACAAACCGTCTCGACGTGATCGAATTGTCCACTTTCGAACGGAATAACTGACCTATCCTGACTCTAAACCCGGCTACTTCCGCATACGCCTGATAAAACTGGCAAGCCTCATTAGCCGAACCAAACTCCAAACCCGCGTAAGGCTCGCTACCAGTAACCGCCTTAGACTGTTGCGTAATCTGACAATGCTCATCGCTCTCTTCTCCTCCTAAACCGTGACAGCCTTTAAACCGTTTGTTAGAAACCGAGCAAGACCGTTGTTGCTCTCTATCAGACTCATCAACAACTTTCATCTTAGGCCTATGTTGATTAACCGTCGCAGCTAGCTTCGTAGTAGCAGGAGCTCTACGAAGAGTAGTACTCGTAGTCATCGTCGTCGTAGTCTCCTCGGCGTTAGCTTCGACACCAAGCTCATGGTTATGCTCTTTCTGGATCTGATCAAGCACCCATTTCCCGTTATCCCGTCTCTGCACGCGTATAAAAGCCGAGCATCCTGTTCTCGAATTAAGCTGAAACCCTTCCTTGGAGCAAACGAATCTCCTCGAAGAGACAGTGCCGTCCGTTCTCGACCTGTAGAGCTGTCCTGTCCTAGCTTTGAAACCGGTTCGAGCAGCGTAAGCGTTGTAGAACTCTCGAGCTTCCTCTGCCGTGTCGAATTCGATACCTACGCAGGGCTCGAGGCCGCCGCAAGAGTCTCCTCCTTGTTCGTTTAAAACGCGTAGAGGATATGCTTTCGCTACCATGTTGTTGTTGTTGTTGTTGAAGCTTGTGAGCTCAGTAACTGCACTGAAAATCGAAAATCGGATTCAAAAAAACGAAGGAGACAACACAATACACACACAAAGAGATATTAACCAAAACCTTGACTTTAACCAAAACTCACTAATATTCGATACTAATCTAATTGAACCCAGAAATTAAAATAACCAGGAAGATTTGTCATAGTTTTTGGCCGGAGATTACCTCTCCATTACCGAACCGGAGAAGAACGAATCGGAGATATCAGGTGTGTGAAGATTGGAGGTCACTGTGAGGATTCATTTTCCGACATGCGACATTATCTATGGCGGGAAATTGATGGTGGTCGGAACAAAAATGAATTTTTAGGGATTTCGGAGAAGACGATAGACACAGATATTTAGAGAGAGAGAGAAGAAGAGGAAGAAGCAAGCAAAGACCCTTTTTTTATCCGTGAAATGATTTTTTTTTCTTAAAGCTAGACGACCAAATTAAATTAGATTAGTTATCAGTGTTGATAGTATACTTGTTGATGTAATAAATTATTTTATTATTTTGGAAGTCCATTAAATATGTCAAGTTTACATCAAATATTAAATTTTGTTTGTAGAAATTTTTCTTTTTGTGGATGAGTAAAAACCAAAAAATAATAAATGAAAATTTAAAGATAATCTTAAAATCTTAAATATAACTTTTTATTACGAATTCAAACGGGTTTGCTTTTAATATTTGTAGTTTTGTGAAATGATATAATTTCGTAAAATACAATTCAAATGATAATGATGTAGTTTTGTGAATTTTCTTGAATTTTTCAAAACAAAAAACAATGAAGGAAATAGATAATATTTTGAAGAATTCGGATTTATAAGATAATATTTTGATAATCTTTTTACAATATCAATATAGATACATTCGAATAATTTAATGTTTTACGTTACAAAAATTCATTTAATGTCTAAAATTATTTATAAAGACCACCCTAAACTTAAATGATAATCAATCTCCAAACATTTAATCTAGAAAAAGTTTGAATAATGAAACAAAATCGAAAAACTTTCTTACTTATTTAAATAAAAATATACAAACGGATAAGCGATTAGATGATATTTTTGTTTATAATCAAATAAAAATTTAAAATAATTATAATTTATAATGAGAAATTCTTTAAAATATCATGAAAAAAGTTTTTTATAAAAAAACCTTAGAATTTTTTTCCTCAATTACCATTAAAATATTTTTTTGGAATAAAATATCATAAACACAAAATTCTAATTTTAACGTATTTTCATTTGAGTTCTCTATATATTGTTTAGGATATAGTGATGAAGAGATAGAGTTTTAGATTAATTTTAAAAATTTTAAGTTAATTTTAAATTTATGGTATTTTTATCCAAAAAATATTTTAATAGTATATATGAAAAAAACTTATTATGCTATTTTGTAAAAAAAACTATTTTTCATGTTATTTTTGGAAATTGCCTATTTATAATTATATATTTATATTAAATATAATTATATTTTTATCAAAATTCTCATAATTATTGGATAATAAAATTTATTTCGGAAATGATAAGACTTAAAAAACGTTTATTATTGTATCAAATTTTACATTTCAGTAAAAGAAAAACATCTTTGACCAAAAAAAAAAGAGCAAAAGAAAAACATTTGAGGAGGATAGAAAAAAAAAACAAAACCTTTAAATCTACAGGACATGCCGGAGATCCCCAAATCAAAATTGTTCCGGTGAAGTATCCTTAAATCTCTCTCCTTTCTTCAAAGTTTGAATCTTTTCGCTAATTTTGAGTTTCAAATTCGAGAATCTTTCTTCAACGATTTCAGAGAATCTCTCGCGGCGAGAAGACGGTCATGAGCAAAGGTCAGTCATATCTTATCAGCCTCGTCAGAAACCGATCTCCACACAACAATCCCCACATACGACGGAGCCTAACCGTCGAGTCTCGCGACACCGATTCGAAACCGTCGTCTGTAACTCACGCGGAGATGGCTAGAACCGTCACCACCGTGATGAGAGAGAGACGGAGATGGCATCAAACACTGGTATCTGATTACCCGTCTTTCGATTTCTCAGATCCTTTGTTTCTCCGTGAACTGTTGAGATCTTCTCAGAGCAATGTGATGTTTTCTCTCTGGTTCTTTAGATGGCTTTGCTCTAACTATGATTATAAACCTGATAATGTGTCTTTGAATCTTCTCTTTGGTGCCCTTTTGGATGCAAATGCTGTTAAAGCTGCTAAAAGCTTTTTAGATACCATTGGTTTAAAGTTTAGCCCTGAGCCTATGTTGTTGGAGAGATATGTGAAGTGTCTTTGCGAAGAAGGGTTAGTAGATGATAGTATCAGAGTGTATAATGTGCTTAAAGATATGGGAACTATCCCTTCTGTTGCGACCTGCGATTCGGTTTTGTTATGTTGTGTAAAAGCAAAGAAACTCGATAGTTTCTGGGAGATTTACAAGGAAATGAAGGAATCCGAGGCTGGTCCCGAGAGGTTACGGTGTTTGATTCAAGCTTTGTGTGATGGTGGGGAAGTTTCGGAAGGGTATGAGCTTATGAAGAAGGGTTTGAAACAAGGTCTTGATCCGGGGTATGCTGTGTATGCGAAATTGATTTCTGGGTTCTGTAAAGTTGAGAACTACGCTTGTATGTCTGAGATTCTCCACACGATGATAGCTTCGAATCATTTGCCGGATCTTAATACGTACCACGAGATTATAAAAGGGTTGTGTAAGAAAAGGAAACACCTTGAGGCTTATTGTATATTCAACAATCTTAAAGAGAAAGGATACGCGCCTGACAGAGTCGTGTACACCACAATGATCCATGGATTATGCGAGATGGGAAAGTTTGGGAGCGCGAGGAAGCTCTGGCTTGAGATGATAAAGAAAGGGATGCGACCAAACGAGTACACTTACAATGTGATGATACACGCTCATTTAAAAAGAGGAGAAGTTGTGTCTGCTCGGGAGCTATACAGCGAGATGGTTAGAAACGGCTATGGAGAAACAACAGTTAGCTGCAATACAATGATCACGGGTTTATGCTCTTACGGAAGATCAGACAAGGCGTTCGAGTTCTTCAAGAAAATGTCTGAAACAGGGGTTACACCCGACGCAATCACTTATAACGCTTTAGTGCAAGGGTTTTGCAAGGAACATAAGGTTGAGAAAGGCATTAATCTATTCAAGGAGCTTATGGCCTTAAGTCTTAAGCCTTCGGATGCGACTTATACTGCACTCAAACAGATGAGAGATCTGAAGATGTCTGATTCTGTTGCAGCTTCTTTAAATGAGATACTAGAGGTTGTCTGAAAGATACTAGTTTTGTTTGGAGTTTTGTAACATTAGGTTGATCTTTTTGAATGAACTGTAAGTGGATGAGTCTATATCCATTTCAAAAGATTACATACAAAACCACAATCTTCATATATATAAAAATATTAAAAGGCAACAAAGTGTTATTGTCTTTATATAAGATAAGCCATGTATATATATATGGTCTGTCATAGAGAATCACAAGTTACATTACTACACTCATCCATAAAACCAGCAGTTTCATGTTTAGACAAACAGTTTATGAAGCTTGAACACAGAGTTCACTAGGAACTTCTTTTGCAGGACAAGGAATCACCGCCTGGAACAGAGAGAGAGAGAGAGAGATGAGCATGCAGAAGAATGTTCAATGTTCGAGGTTTTGCAGGCGGGACATTTTCTGAATCTCCTCGATGATCAGCTCCTTTTCTTCTTCAAACTGATCGTCTTCGGAACCTAAAGTAAGATTTCAAGTAATGGAATAAGTCTAGTTTAGAGTGTTAAAAGTAGTTTCAAGTTATACCTTTACCAGGGGACAAATTGTGAAGGAGCTCGAGTAACTTCTCGTGGTTTCTTGCCAAAATGATCTTTACTTCTTGCGGCTTATTAGGATTTGCAACAAAGATCTGTGACCAAAAATAAAAGCCGTTTAAGAATCCAAAAGTCTGATAGATAACTTCATCTTCAGAGACCTATCAAAAACAGTTGCTACCAAACTAATTGCAGTTTTAGCAAAAAGAAATGAGATATGTTACCTTGAATATATGGAAGGCCGATATTTGAATATTCTTGCTCGAGTCCTACTCAAAACAAACATGAATTCATGACGAATTTATCACAAGATAAAAGAATGTGAATTCATAAACTCATTGATCACCTTCAAAAGAGTCATTATGACTTTCATATAACGAACTTCTAAGATGAATTTCTTCATTATGTGAGAATTTGGTGGCTCCAATAAGAAATCCGAGAGAAGCTAAATCATCAACCACAAACAGTTTACATGGTTAACTATACTATTTAAAAGACGAATATAATCAAGAATACAGCTTTGTAATGAACAGAAACCTTCAGAGATTGCCTTCTCGTCACATAATTCGAAGATGTCAAAAGTCTTTCATAAACATCAAAGAACTGAAATAACAAATGGACATTAGAGGATCCGAAAACCGGGAAATACTTCTCGTGTTTTCTATCTAAAATTGAGAAAGATGCTGAAGCAAACCTCAACGTAATGTGAGGTAAGAAACTCTGAGACAACAAAGTCATGTTTTGTGAGAAGATCCTGCAAGAGAGGCAAGAAAGTAATGAATAAACAAGCAAAAAACCGTAACAAGGGTCCAAGTCAAAGAAGTGAAAGATTCACCTTGAATGTTGAAAATGCATCAGAAGCAACATCGAAGTTGGGCAGTTCCACAAATTTGAAGAATAACTCAAAGCAAGCAGACTCTAGAATATACCTGAAAAAAATACGCTACAAATACTTAACCGTAAAACAAACAAAACCTCGACCATTGCCTGTGACAATGAACACACACATTGAGAAACCTTGAAAAGGAAAAAGCAAGATTGTCTTACTTAGCAAGACTTGGGAACTTAATGCATTCTCTAAGCATACTTCCACAATGCAAGGCAATCTCTTTGTTGTCATAGCTGCTCATAAACTTCGAATCATCGGTATCGACTCTACAAACTCTCAGCCAATTCGAAAAAAAGAAACAAAATCAAATCTTTACACTACTTACCATACAACCAAAGAGTCTAGCAACTCGAAATGTTCTTCAAAGTATTGCACACAGCAATAGCTCTCGCCGACTTTTTGCTTCAACAAGATAGACCAACAATGCAGTAAATCTTTCCTCGCCTACAAACATTACTCGGAAGATTCATAACAGATTCTATGAACTCACACACACACACACAAAGACACACACAGAGAGAAAGGGAACAAAGCTGAGATCTTGTGACTTACTTCCCATCCAAGAATGTGTAGCTTATGAATAACAAGAGAGATAACATCTTCTTTGCAAAACTCTAAAGCTAACTGTACAGCTTGTTCAGCATTTGGTTCACCCTCTCCATCCCCTGAAAGCATTCCTCTAAGAGAAGAAAAATTCTTCTCAACTTCTTCAAGAGCCTAAATGAAAAGAGAAACTAATCAATCATAACACACACACTACATTCTTCACTAAAAAACTTAGTTTTTTGCCTTAAATAAGAGTCGAATCAGACCAAATCAGTAGAACCCATTTCTAAAATTGAGAAACTATGCGTAAAGGTACAAACTTTTTCACACAAGAGGCGTTCAAGAGAGAAAGAGAGAGAGAGAAGCTAATCAATCATAACACACACACACTACATTCTTCACTAAACAGCTTAGATTTTGCCTTAAAAAGAAGAGCCGAATCAGACCAAATCAGTAGAACCCATTTCTAAAATTGAGAAATTATGCGTAAAGGTACAAACTTTATAACACAAGATGCGTTTTAAAAGAGAGAGAGAGAACCTTCTCGAGGGCTTTAACCTCTACGACGGTTTTGGTGTCGAGAGCAATGAGACTGTCTCTTATGGCCTTAACGACCTCTTGAGGCGTTTTGGGCCTTGAGGGCTTGAAGAAGGAGAAGGACATTGTTGTTGTATTGTGAGAGATTCAGATTTTTCGGATTTCCTTTTGTGACGTGTTTAGCTTACCAACATCGGAATCGTAGATCGGAATATCATTCGAGAAAAAGGGATACAGACACTTTGTGATTCTTCTTCTTCGATTTCTCTTTCAAGGAAGATTTGACCAAAAGAGAAGGGGATGATGGATAAGTGCCATTAAAATTCTTAAAAACTTTATTGTTTTACAAGCAAATAGCATAATCTTATTTTTTATGACAACAAATAGCCTAATCTAATCTCAAACAATTTTCTTTAACTTCTTTTTTTTTTCCCTAATTTTTTTTTCTTTAACTTCTAATTGTCTAATATTAAATTGATTTTTTTTAGTCCATTAATTAGTAACAATTGTAATTTTTTTAATTAATTTAACACATAATACAATTTCCTACATTTTAGAAATCATATAAGCTATTATAATTATCAACATTGTAAATATTGTCCACAAAAAACTTATGACTCTTTGTTAAAGTGAGGTTTATTCTTTTTTAAGTTTTAGTTTTTTTATCAATAATATAGCACGTTTCCAATTTTGAATTTACATATCTTTTGTCATTACAATTTCACTGCAAATTTGCATATGATTTAAGTCATCAATATAATGGAAAATAGTTTAAAAATGTTAAAACTAATTATCTTCATTTGAATTCATTCAAAAATGTTAAATTAATTACCTTTTGTTTGAAGCCTATTTATACATGTATTATTCAATTATATGATAAAGAAGAAAAATTGCAAATTAAAATTCAAGTTTTCATGTTCTTCAAAATTCAAAGTTTTTAGTGTCAGAAAATTGAATTTTGTTTTAAAACTTATCGTTTTATTTTGAACAATTTAAACCATTGTCGTTTCATTTTAAGCAAAATAACCCCAAACTTATAGTTGAGGAAAAATTGGTAAATTGCGATTAAAGTTTTAAATATCTTTCGATTTTGAAGTGATTGAGACAACATATCTATAAAATTTTCGACCCAAAATCTTCTTTCCACATACATACCTTTTCGGAATGCCTTTAATCGAACTATAACTTGATCCATATAATATGTTATTCATTTTCTATGAACCAATTTGAAAATGAAATCAAAATTCTCTAAAGTTTTCTTCAATCTTAATCGCAATTTTTTGATTTTTTTCTCCTCAAATTTAGGTCTCTTAAAGTTTAGGATTTTTTGCTTATTACTTTGGATGATTTTGTCTTTGTGATCTTTATTACTTTTAAAAAGTAGTTTGTCTTGTCTTTTTAATCAAAAAAATAGTTGTTTAGATTTTTGAAAGCTCACTCATACTTTTTCCTTTATCCTCTATATATATCAATAATTAATGAATTCTCCAAGACAATTTATAGTTTATAGACCATATTGTTTATGACTTGTCTACTTTAGATAGAAGGGTGTGAAACACTTAATTGCAAACATGTTTTATTGCATAGTGATAGAGCTTTGAACTAGAGAGTCATTGTCATATCAAATTCAACCCCTTCATTTTACACAAAACATATTAATCCAAACTCCTCCTTATCAAACTCTCCCAACATAGATCACATATATTCCTCCTTTACATTTACACTAGGAAGTTGGCACGGATAAAAGTTTACGAAATGGAAAAAGAAAAGTGTATTGATAAGAATTAAGAACAATGCGTAGAAAAAAGAGGAATTCACAAAATTACACCCTTTCAACCCCTACTTCACAAAACTACATCTAATTTAATTTTTTCACATATTTATAACCTTTCAAAATTTTAAAAGCTTGATTTATCCTTTAAAAAATTATCAAAATTAAAATCTTTTCATTTGGGTTCGCTAATTAATGTTTAGGGTTTAGTATTAAGGGGGTAGGATTGTATGGGTATGGTTTATTTGGATTTAATTTTGAATGTTTAGGTGTAGTTTTGTGAAGTATTTTTGAAATGGTGTAGTTTTGTGAAATGTAATTCAAATGGTGTAGTTTTGTAATTCTCCCTAGAAAAAATGAGATAAAAATAAATTTGGATCTCATGTAACTTGCGCCAAACGCGAAGTTTAAAATTTAAGTATATATATTATATAAAGGAATATAAAAGTTTTTTTTATTAATTTTTAGCATATCATTGAAAATATGATTTGAAATTGTTTTAAACCATTTTTCATTACTTTTTAGGGCAGATTACAAAAATGTCATTTTTACTTGTTATTGAAAAAGTTTTTATTTCTTTTGAAAGAACTGCAATTTTTTATGGAAATTTACAAAATATGTTATTACTATATATTAGTTTTTATAATGACTTATTTAAAAAAAATTAGTATCGTTACTATTTTGGTATTAATTATCGAAAAAGATTACCACTGTCATTTCTATTTTTGATATTTACCTTTACGTAAAATTTACTATTTAACATTGAATGATAATAACACTTGGTGTTTTTAAACCAGGATATGACCCGTTTAAAAATGAATAGTATGTATGTCCGGTTCAAATTTGTCATAAATCGGACTATTAAAAACTCAGATAAAACCGCTGAAAATTTGGGAACCGATGGTTCGAGTCAACTTTGTGTTCAAGTTTTGTCTTTTGACATGTGTTTTGGGGTCTAATATAATTTTACAAAATAATATTGCTATGTATAAATGAACATTATGTTTTATCATTCTTTTGAACTCGATGTTGGAAAATATAACATACAAACATTAGTGAAATCTATTAGAAATTATAAAATTTGTGTTATTTATGAGCTTTCTAAAATAATATTTTATGGACTTTTAAAATAAAATAAACATATTGTTCATTGTTTTGTTAATTTAAGAGACTTTTGTGACAAATTTGGGCTTTTATAATTGTAAGTAGTTATTAAATTATGTGGGACCAGAATTGATATGATTATGACACGTCAGTTTTTCACACTTATTTTCTCTCTCCGTCTCATGTATTAATAATATAAGATGTACAAATACTCCTAGTTGCTCTCAACATACATTTTTTGCTTTCAATTCAAAATTAATTGGCCATAAGTGGATTTATCCATACTTTTTTATATATTAGTGTTTGTCCCTCATTCCGAAGACAGATAGACCAAAGGAGATGAAAGAATTCCGACCAATCAGTCTATGTAATGTGGGGTATAAGATTATCTCAAAGGTGATGTGTCAAAGGTTGCGGCCCATCTTGCCAGGACTCATCTCGGAAACGCAGTCTGCCTTTGTGGCAGGTCGGGCCATAACTGACAATGTATTAATTGCTCAGGAGGCTTTCCATGCATTAAATACCAAAAACATCTGCAAAGACAAGTTTATGGCAGTTAAAACGGATATGAGTAAGGCCTACGATAGAGTCGAATGGCACTTCCTCGAAACACTTATGACCCGAATGGGGTTTGCTGCGGCCTGGATATCGAGGGTCATGACATGTGTGAACTCAGTTTCCTATAGTATTCTCCTCAATGGGTGTCCAAAAGGGAAAATCGTGCCATCGAGAGGATTGCGTCAGGGGGACCTATTGTCGCCCTACCTGTTTATCCTATGTACAGAACTTTTGATCTCCCAAATTCGGCGGGCAGAAGAGGATAGGAGTTTAACGGGGATTAAGGTGGCCTACAGAAGTCCACAAGTTTCACACCTCTTATTCGCGGACGATAGTCTGTTTTTATGCAGAGCAGAGGTGGACCAGTGCATGACACTACAACGAATACTAGACTCTTATGAGCGAGTGTCCGGGCAATGTATTAACTTCGAAAAGTCGGCAATTACCGTCGGTAAAAACTTTAACCAGGAAGTGAGGAGAGAGATAAAATCCATATTAGGCATCAGGTCGGAAGGAGGCATGGGGAAATATTTGGGCATCCCGGAACAGCTGCAGGGTTCCAAACAACAAATTTTCGCATATGTACGTGATAGGCTCCACCAGAGGATTAATGGTTGGAATGCTAAGCTTCTGTCCAAGGGGGGTAAGGAGATAATGATTAAGTCAGTAGCACAAGCCATACCTACTTATGTCATGTCTTGCTTTATGCTTCCCAAAAAGTTGTGTGATCAGCTAACAAGTGCTGTGACAGATTTTTGGTGGAAAACAAATGAGAACACAAGAGGGATCCATTGGATGTCATGGAAAAAGATGTGTATCTCGAAAGAAGATGGGGGTCTAGGTTTTAAGTCATTTACGGACTTTAACAAAGCCCTACTAGCCAAACAATTGTGGAGATAACATCGATTTCCCAATTCCCTAGCGGCAAGGGTCCTCAAGGGGCGGTACTTCCGGAACGTCCACCCTTTCCAGTCAAGGAAACCAAACCGACCATCTTTTGGATGGAGAAGTATTTGGTCGTCGAGAGACCTAATTCGTTCAGGAACAAGAAGAATTATCAGTTCAGGGGAACAAACAAGGGTCTGGCAAGACAACTGGATACCGGACAAGATTCCTCGTCCGGCAAAAGGTCCCAGAGCACAATTTTATCCAGACCTGAGGGTCTCTGACATGCGGGTAAATGGACAAACGGCATGGAATCTGCCTTTATTACGGCAAATGATTAGCCCAGAAGATATCTCCTTAGTTATGAGTATTAATACACCGGGAAGACTAAGGGAGGATAGCTACTGCTGGCATCATACAAAATCCGGAAATTATACAGTAAAATCTGGGTACCAGGTTCTGTACTTAAACAAAAATGATGAGGAGATTCAAGCCCTCTTACAGGAACCTTCTTTCAAAGCTTTAAAACAGTTTGTCTGGAAACTAAGGTCTCCAAATAAATTGAAACACTTTCTATGGCAAACATTGGTCGGAAATATACCGGTCAATGAAAGATTACTTTACAAACATATGGGGAGAGATGCGGATTGCCCCCGGTGTGGACAACCAGAAACGATTAATCATATGTTGTTCACGTGCCCGCCAGCTATTCAGAGTTGGGCACTGGCTGGAGTACCATCGGGGCACAATAGATTTCCTACGGCCAGTCTGGGATCTAACTTAGACTTCCTTTTCTCTCGATGGCGGGGTCCAGACTCGACAGTCCGGGCGGTCCCGTGGGTGGCATGGTATATATGGAAGGCCCGAAACGATAAGCTCTTCCGAAATATAGACCGCGATCCGATGGAAACAAAGGATTTGGCATTAGGAGAAGGTGAGGCATGGTGGAAGGCACAAGAGCTGCTTTCTTCCCAGGCACCTGAGATGATGATGGAAGGTGGGGAAGATTTGAGCGCGATCCGACCACGCGATGGTGAGTTAGCCTGCTTTACAGACGGCTCGTGGAAGAATGGAGAATTAACTAGCGGGGTCGGATGGGTCCTAAGCAGGACGGGACGAGGCATAGAGCTCCTGGGAATGGAAGGACTATGTGGAAGCATAACCTCGCTGCATGCAGAGCTACATGGCCTCATTTATGCCATGGAGTGTCTGAGGAGGTATAGGTCAGATTGTCGTATCTTTTATACGGATTGTGGGGACCTTTTGAGCATGATCGCGAAACCACACGAGTGGCCTAGTTTTTCAACGGAATTAGAGACGCTACGGGATCTGCAAGTGTTCTTCCCGGGCTTCATACTACGGTTTGCAGGAAGGGAAATGAACAGAAAAGCGGATCTACTTGCACAGAGTGCACGTGGCAGGAAGGCTTTCTTCCATTACACTGGTCCGTCGGCTCCTATTTGGCTTTCAGCGGCTTCGGACGTTTTAGAAAGAGAATAGGGTTTGATGTACTAAAAAAAAAAAAAATAGTGTTTGTCCCTATGAGTTTCCGATGTGAGATATTTATCCCTAATATGCCCTCTCGAGATAATGAGTATCGTTAACTATTAATCTCAGATAGTTTGGGCAAAAGAGGCGGACCAATCGGGTCAAGCCCTGATACAATGTTAGGGTTATGTGTTTCCAACCTAAAACCAATTGACGATAAGTGGATTGACATATACCTTTATGTATTAGTGTTTGTTGTCCCTATGAATTTTCGATATAGGATACTTATCCCTAATATTTTTATCCCAATATCTTGAGAGATTTTGGAATATATATAAAAAATAGACACAATGTATAGAAGTTTGAAAAATAGACAAAAAAATTGGACGATATTTTCAATCTAAAATTAAGAAAAAGAGAATCCGAAAATTCAGTTATAACAACACATTCGAAGATGAGGTGTAAGAAAAATAAACCAATAATCATGTCTTTACCGTTACTCTTCTCTCTCTCTCTCTTTCTTTGAGCCTTTTTGTCTCATTTTGTGTAACGAATCCCATGGAAGACGTTCGAGACTCTTCACAAAAAACTCTTTCTTCCACGACAACAACGTCTTCTTTGTCTCCTCCCTCCTGGTAAACTTTCTTCTTTTTACAAATTTCAAAAAAATAAAACATCTTTAAAACGTTTCTTGCGTGACAAGTTACACAAACGATCATGTACCTTGCTTTACAAGTCATTACATTTCATCTGAAGAATAACTAATAACTTTCTGATGTAATCTCTGGGATTTTTCGCAGCCATGTAGACGTTGATCATCGTGGAAAAAATAAAACTCTTAAATCAACAAGAAGATCTCGAGCGGGTTTCTCTGATTCTTTCTCTTCTCATGGTAAATTAAAATCTAGGTTATAAACATTACAAAGATTTTTAAAATTTTCCTTGACCTAAAATGAGTTTTGTTTGAAAAACATTCCCAGATTTACCATCGTATCGTCGCCATGAAATAAACAAGACATTATCCTCGGAAAAATCCGAAACAAACAATGACTATCATCTAAGAAGCATAGAATCAGCTGAAACAACATCTTCCGTGGTTAGCACGTCACAATCAACATCATCATCAAAACCTAATCATAATCATAATCATAACCATCATCATCATAACGGACAGTGGAGAGGTTTCTTCAAATTACTAAAGAAAGGACATTCCGCGATGCCATTCAACACGTTCGCGCCACTCAAAGGAGTGCCTAAACTAACAAGACGCAAGAGCAAACGCATAAGAGACAACATGGTCCCTGTTCTACCTCCTCCTTCTGCTTCTCCTTCTCTTGACCCTGAGGATTTGTTCTGCTTCAAATCCTCTTGGATAAACTACTCTCTTCAAGATATTCAAACCGCGACAAATGGGTTTAGCCGTGGTAAGTTGCCAATCTAGAATTTATTTTTACATGCGACTAAAAAAGTTAAAATAATAGGACATAGTACTATATATAAATATGGGCATTATAAGTTTTTTGTTAAACAATTACACCAAATTTGAAACTACCATAGGGAAAATATGTAACATATTGTTACATTTTCAATATCTAAATTAAACTATTGTTACATTTTTTTAAATCCAAAATAGGTTGTTTTGAATATGAATGTGACAATATTGAATACTAATGTGTTATATGTTTATAGAGAATCTGATAGGAGAAGGAGGATACGCGGAAGTGTACAAGGGACAAATGAAAGATGGGCAAATAGTGGCGATAAAGAAGTTGACTAGAGGCTCCGCGGAGGAGATGACGATGGATTATTTGTCGGAATTAGGGATCATAGTACATGTTGATCATCCAAACATTGCTAAGCTTATTGGATATTGTGTTGAAGGAGGGATGCATCTTGTTCTTGAACTTTCTCCTAATGGAAGCCTTGCTTCTTTGCTCTACGGTGATTTAAAATCTTTTCTATATATTTGACGATTTTTCGTAAACATAGTTCAATTGATATATAAATTTATACTCCATCCGTTTCATACTATTTTGTTTAATTAATACTTTGTTGAGTATTTTGTATTTTACAATTTTTTATCGATAATTCGAAGTTGATAAAAATGTTTATAACAATTTTGTAGAGGCAAAGGAGAAGTTGAGTTGGAGCATAAGATACAAAGTGGCAATGGGAACAGCAGAAGGACTTTACTATCTCCATGAAGGTTGTCAAAGAAGAATCATTCATAAAGACATTAAAGCTTCTAACATTCTTCTCACTCAAAACTTTGATGCTCAGGTAATAAATGATAATTAAGAAAAATGTTAATCACTTAATTAGTCCCTAATTATTAAGAGTCTTGCATGTGAGTTAGTTATGATTTTTTGAAATAATGTTTCTTTTTTTCGGTAGATATCTGATTTTGGACTAGCGAAATGGCTACCAGACCAATGGACTCACCATACCGTATCGAAAGTCGAAGGAACATTCGGGTTTGGAACACATGAATCTCTCATTTTATATACGCGATTTCACAAATACACCTAATAATAATGTCCTATATATGTGGTCAATAATCAGTTACCTTCCACCTGAGTTCTTTATGCATGGGATAGTAGACGAAAAAACAGACGTATACGCTTACGGCGTTTTGCTTCTCGAGCTTATTACCGGTAAACAAGCTATCGACAGCTCGCAGCATAGCCTTGTCATGTGGGTAAGTAATGTAACCTTAGCCCTACACATACTTTACTGATCATCAGATTCAAAACCAATTGACATGTCTATTGATGTTTTTTGTAGGCGAAGCCATTGATCAAAGAGAACAAGATCAAACAACTTGTGGATCCGATATTGGGAGACGACTACGACATAGAAGAGTTGGACCGTCTAGTCTTCATAGCATCCTTGTGTATACACCAAACCTCCATTAACCGGCCTCAAATGAGACAAGTATATGCATATAACAAAACCCATTCAAATTTCATCATTTATATAACACTTTTTTTTTATAACAAAAAATGTCACATTATGTGTGTATACATATATATATATATATATATATAAAGGTTGTGGAGATTCTGAGGGGAGACAAGGAAAGCTTTGATGAGCTAAAAAGACGCGAAAACTCGAAACTGCAAAGGACTTACTCGGAAGAGCTAATGGATAACGAAGAATACAATTCGACAAAATATTTAAACGATATTAATCGACACATGGAGATTGTTCTTGGAACATCCAAGGACTAGTGAAAAATATTGTCCTTATAAAAAGGCAAGAGAATGGTTTTCATATAAATGCATATGTTCATCACTATATATAGATTATTAATCCATTAATCATATATTATCATGGATATTAATTTAGAAGTGAGGAGTTAAAAAATTAAAGTTTCAAATATTGCTCCATATATGTTGTTGCTGTACCCATGGTTGTATGTATTTTGAATCATAATCATATTATTGTTTGTTGATCAAAAATCTAATATATATATATATATAGTTTGTTGATGTTATATTGTTTGTTTATCAAAAATCTAATATATATATATAACAATGAATTCCTAACTTATTAATAAAACATTAACGTGAACATATAATTTAAACCAACAAAAACTGTGAACAAAGTAAATTTTCAAAAAAACTAACATAAACCTAATCTCAAAAACATTCAAATCAAAACCCTTGTCTTAAATCTTTCAATGGTTATCTATCTCCCACCTGAAAAAAAACCCTCTCTGCTTATGTTTCTCTTTTAATAGAAGCTTGAATCTCTTCAAGTGTCTTCCCTTTAGTTTCAGGCACCATCTTCGCCACAAACACAATCGTCATAGCCGCAAAACAAGAGTACACATAGAATGTACCTTACAACACATCAACACAAAAACAAAGCCATCTTATCACAATCCCGCGATTTTTCTTGCGATTGAAACACACTCTTTTCCTAAACACAAGCCCTTAAAAGAGTATGTTTACCTGGAGAGCTCCAGCTCATAAGGAAGTTGAAAGTGTAAGAAACAGCCCAAGCGCCTGACCAATTCACCAATACCACTAAACTTCCCGCGATTCCCTTCACGTTTATCGGAAATATCTGCAAGGTTTGTTTCAAAATCAGAGAATGTGTGACTAGTTCAGTGTATACTTTGTTTTACAAACAGTGTTACTTGCAACACAAGAAATGATGCTCTGTTTTAGGAAAACTAGGTTACTTTCTACGCAAGAAACTATACCTCAGACATTATCACCCAAGGAACAGGTCCCATTCCAATAGAGAAAGCAGCTACATATATCTGAGTAGTAATGAAAAGACATGAACTTTAACACAAAGCTCTGTTTCTTAAGTTTATGTCTTTGGTATTAAGTATGTTACTAAGTTTTACTTACAAGTACACCTCCAATGGCTAAGACTGGAACCCATTCAAGCAACAAGCTTTGTCCCTGTGTCCGAAAACATAACAAATTCGATATAATGAAGATTCAATGTAATGGACACATCAATAGATTAGGGTTTACGATATGGACCTTGAGGAAGAAAGATGTGCCTGTGAGTATACATCCCAAGAAGATACCACCAGCCGAAACCTGCAACAAAAACATTTGTAGATTTACATAAAAACTAAACTTTCTATTCGAAAAACGGTTTCTTGTAGAGTAAAAGATTTTTACCATAATAAGTGGCCTTCTTCCTAGTTTATCTATCAAGATTGTTCCAAGAACAGTTATTGGCACCTGTTAAAACATGATTAGATCTTTTTTAAACAATATAGTAATACAAATTATTGTAAAAGAAGAAGAATATATCAAGTGAACATTATTGTATTCACCTGAACACAAGCGATAGCGATTGTACCGAGTTTTCCAGAGGATAATCCTGCAAGTTTTTATCAATACATTTCAAGAAACTTATTAGATTAGTTTGGTTCTTATACAAGAAAATCTATTTAGGTTTATTGTATATTTACCGGCTTTTACAAATGTTTCGCTTGCGTAGAATCCGATCCCATTGACTCCCACAAATTGTTGGAACACCATCAAGGAAACACCAATCTGAAAAAAATATTTATATTAAAGATTTATATTAAAATTAACTAAATATGATTAAAAAAGATTGATAAGTATTTTTTTGGTTGATTTAAAAACTTACAATGACCGATCTACCATATTTCTTGGAGACAAGATCTTGGATTCTTGCTTTTGGAAGAATCTCAAGAGCTTGTATCGAAACTTGAATCTCTTCTGCTTCATTTGTTATATCAGTATCTTTTCCTCTAAGTTTCTGTAGTGCTACGCGAAAATCTTTCTCGAGGCCTGTTTTTGCCTAGATTTAGCAAATATTTTAGAAGATTTTTAGATCATAATGTTGAGGAAAACTCACTTAACGAAAAAGATCGATAAAAACTATGATTCAAACATAAGAGAAAGTTACCAGCCACCGTGGAGATTCGGGTATGAAGCACAAGCCAAAGAGCAATACAACACAAGGAGCAAGTCCTTTTTTTTTAAGACAACATATGTACTTGATCAAAGAAGGGTTTCTTCTTGAAAGATTTGTTTAAACCAAGAAAGTCGAAAAAACTGATCATACCGGTAAGGGCAAGTGTTCTCCATGAAATGAGAGAACCGATCAAGAAAGAAACCGAAGAACCGATAACAATCATGAGTTGGTTTAGTGTTGTAAGTCCGCCTCTTAGATTCTTTGGAGATATCTCAGCAATGTACACTGGGACCTATTTAATTTGATTAATTCACATATATATTATATAGTTTCAATGGTTATAGTTAAGATTTTTATATTTAGAGAGTAAAATTACCACATAAGAGAAAACTCCAATGCCATATCCTGTGAAGAACCTTCCTACATCAAGTAAAAAAGCACCCTACACCACATTTTAAACATCACATTTAATTTTATTTGTGTATATATATATATATACTTTTGATGTTTTGAAATTCGAAAAATAGGTATATATGTTAGAAATTTATAATACCTTGGAGAAGAAGACAGCTAGCCAACCTGTAATGCAGAAGCAAGCTGACATTCTCATAGCCTGAAATGAGTTTCAAACACATTATAAGGATTGCAATTTTTTTAGTAATTTAATTTGGTACACTTAAGTTATGGATTGAGCAAAATTACCCCTTTTCGACCGGAGAAATCTGAAATTTTGCCACTCATAACAGCACCAAGCATTGCACCGATTGTTAATATGGAACCAAACATGGAGAACTGATACAACCAAGATTGATCTTATATAAATATGAATATATATAGCTATTTAAATGATTTAAATGGACTATAATTCGCCTTTTTCTGCAAACTAATTATACAGCAAATAGTATTTTTGCAAAGAAAGTTTGTATTTTTCTTCGGTATTAATAGCTTAGTAAGCTTGTGCTTTATGCATCAACAATATATGTAAAATGGTACATAACGGTAAAATCAATTTTCTAATTTTCCTAAATTAAAAATTTGATAATGCAAAATATATATTTGTTTTATTCCCCAAATTAGTTAAGCTTGTAAAAAAATCGACAAATAAACATGAACTTAATAAACCCAAAAAAATAGAGGAATTCACAAAACTACACCCTTTCTTCAATTCCTTTACAAAAATCTACCTAATTCAATTTTTTCACATATTTACGTCATTTCAAAATTTTAAAAGCTTGATTTACCTTTTAAAAAATTATCAAAATTAAAATTTTTTTATTTGGGTTCACAGTTCACTAATTAGTGTTTAGGGTATAGTATTAAGGGGTAGGATTATGTGGGTAGGGTTTATTTGGATTTAATTTTGAGTGTTTAGATGTAGTTTTGTGAAGTAATTTTGAAATGTTGTAGTTTTGTGAAGTTATTTTGAAATGACGTAGTTTTGTAATTCTTCAAAAAAAAATGTTTGTAAGTATAGACACAAACCTCTGCAAGGGAGAGATTGAGATCTTGTCTTATAGATGACTGAGTAGGAGCTGAATATCCAACCTTTTAAATAATTTAAACAAAAATGTAATTTCAAAAATAGTTTGATAAATAAACCAACTAAAAAGAAAGTATAAATATATGTATGTCTATATCCAAAACTTACACAAGAGCCAAACTCAAAGGAGCCACACACAGCAACAAAAGTGCTAAAGATAACCATCAAGTAAGATTCATTAGTCTTCTTAATCTCTCTTTCATCATCATCATCTTCTTGATTAGCCACTTTCTTCAACAATTGTTTCTTTAGATCTTCCACTTTATTTACTATTTCACCACTCTCTACATCTTTTATTTCCTTAATTGCCATTTTCTCTCACTCTTTTAGAGAATAAAATTTTCAAGAAAGCAAAGAAAGAGAAAGAGAGAGAGATGTGAAGAGTTTGGTTTCTTGAAATGGGTATTTTTATAGGTAACAAGAAGTATGTAAAATCTCGACATAGGACGAAGATACTAAAGATATTTGTCCTTTGACTGCAAAATAAAAAAAATTTAAAAATATTAAATGCAAATGCATGATTGAGATTTTTACAAATGACAAAATACAAGTACACATGTGAGATTACAAGCTGTCAATGACTTGGGATCTGATGTTGCCCTAAATCTAACATCTCCACTTGTTTATTTTTCTTTAGTATTTGTGTTTTTTCACATTAATAATTTATTTTTGAATTTTTTATGGTAGATTAAGTAAAGTAATGTTATATTTTTACAATTCTTTTTTATATGGTAACACTTCTTCCTTTCTCGAGAGATCTAATATGTAACTGCATACATCGAACATAACATATAAAATAGGGTTTTCACGTTTTAAATCATGCATTAGTATTATACAAAAATGATAAATAGAAAGAAAGAAATTTTATTACAACACTAATTATATTTTGAAGAAGAAGAAGAAGAACAACACTAATATTTATGATCAAAAGAATATATATAGTATTTGAAATGCATTATCATATATTTGTATATATTGTAAATCTTATCATTACATATTTACGTATAATTGAAAATATTTAGGGATTTTGTGGTGATATCTAACCCATGTGGGTGTCAATATTTATTTATTTATTTATTTTTTTTTTTTTTATTTTTTTCACTAGTGTCAATATTTATTAAACTCAACGATGGTGAGTACGACCACGTATCAACTAACTATAATGTGTTTATTGGTTACTCACTTTTTTAAGCTATAAAGTGTTGTCGTTTTATTAAAAACATGACTCGGAACTGACGCATTTACATGTATGTGTGTCCTGTCTCTTCACTGTTTCCAAAATCTCGTCTCTTTTTTTTTGTCTTTTTATATAACCCAATTTGAGTTTCTATCATGCAATTTATTGGTAACTGACCATATTTGTAACATATTAGGAAAAAATATAGTAACCAGTGTATACAATGTAGTAACTTTTTTGCATTACAATGCACATCTCTCCTTGCTATATGACTATGTCAGATAAATGAGGCTAACAACAAGATTGGCTTCTACAGTAACCAACAAATGGTTTCAATGATCAGAATACACACTCTGTGCATATTCACTGCATCATGGATTTTGATGTTTTAGTAAAAACAAACAAAACCAAACACCATTTTGTGAGCAAATGTTTACCAATTCAGACAAAAAAAGCTGTTGAAAGAGTGTTGGTCTTACAGTGCTTTGTAACCTTTGGGTTGTTGTTAATAGGTGGGTATGCCAGGAACTTCGGGTACGGCCGGTTTAGGCTGCTTGATCTTCTCCACGAGCACTGCTTGTGTCGTGAGAACAATGCCGGCAACAGAAACCGCGTTCTGAAGGGCGAATCTTGAAACCCGGCAAGGATCTGCGATACCAGCGTTTAGAAGATCCTCGTATTCTCCAGACATTGCGTTGTAACCGCTTCTCCATTCGAGTTCTCTGGTTTTCTCCACCACAACAGATCCGTCCACCCCGGCATTGGTTGCTATCACCATTGTAGGCGCCGTGAGTGCCTGCAAAAGAAGGTTTATTTACGAAACCAGAATGGTTAAAGTAAAAACAGGTTTTGTTTCGTCATCAAGATTTTATACCGTTGCTACAATATCTGCACCTATTTGCTCGTATGAATCTTTCATTAGCGTCTTCTTGATCCTCGGGATCTCATCTAAAAGATGGATATAAGCCGCACCACCACCAGGGACTATACCTTCCCTCATGGCTGCAAATGTGGCGTTCTTCGCGTCTTCTATTCTAAGTTTTCTGTCCTCAAGTTCTGTTTCAGTGTGACCTCCCACCTGAGTTAATACCTGGTTAAGCTGATGTTTTCAAGTGGACTTGAGAGCTTCGTGTATAACTTAGGAAGAAATCAAGCTCATGTTGTTGCAGCATGTAATAATCAAAGAGGGTTATTGTAAAATCGGACCTTTATCACAGCCACGCCTCCTGTGAGCTTAGCGATTCTCTCTGAGATTTTTCCTGAAAGATATGAATTATCGGTCTCCGCTAGATCCTTCTTCATTTGAGCAATTCTTGCCTGAATCTCCGGTTTAGTTGAAGGGTCTGAGACTATAGTCGTTGAATTAGCTGTAACTATTACTCTCCGAGCGACACCTAGCTGATCTGAAGTTGCACTCATAAGATCCATGCCCAAATCTCCGGAAAGATAATCAGCTCCTATTTTATTACAATTCTCATGTTAGCAACTGAAAACTGTCGGAAAAAACTAACAAATGTTTTGAGTAAAAAACCTGTCATGAGTGCGATGTCTTGTAACAAAGCCTTCTTCCCATCCAACATTCCAGGACATTTCACAACAGCGACATTGATCAAACCTTGCTTCTTATTCAGAACAAGTATCTCAAGCACTTCCGCTGAGATATCTTCCGCGATTATAAGAAGCGGAACACTCAGCTGCGAAGTTTTCTCAAGCAAAGGAACTAGTTCTTTGGCTGTAGTGATTTTCTGATCCGTAACAAGGATCTTAGCTTTATCGAACTCCACGATAGATTTCTCCTGATTTGTGATGAAATGAGGCGACATATAGCCCTTGTCAAACTGTACAAAAAATAAATATACCCCATGAGTCGCAGAAAAACTCAACGGTTTTCATAATCTTAAAGCCGATAAGTGTAAAGTTTAAAACTAACTTTCAATCCTTCCTCAACTATAACATACGTTTCTGAAGAGGAAGATGATTCAATGGAGATGACACCATCGGGTCCAATCTTCTCCACAGTTTCAGCAATCAAGTCCCCCACAAACTCATCGTTACCAGCAGAGATCGAAGCCACGGCTACATATAACACACAAGAACTCCTTTTAAAAAAATTGTTTCAAATTATCAAAAGGAGCTATGCTAATAATTAGTAAAAACTAAAAACCTTTAACATCTTTCTTCCCTTTGACAGGAACACTATTCGCCGTCAAAACCCTGACCAACTCTTTAACAGTCTTGTTCATCCCGTTCTTCACGGAAACAGCATTAGCTCCAAAAGCAACGGCTAAAGAACCAGCTTTGATCATCTCTCTAGCCAATATAATCGCAGTGGTTGTCCCATCACCCGCTGATTCGTTCATTTTAATCGCAACCTTCACACAAAAAAATACAGAAAACTAACATGTCTCAACATTACATAACTCATGTTATCTTCACAATGAAAACTAACAAAGGAGAAAAGGGAATGGTTTTTTTAGCCACCATGATGATGAAGAGTGAATATAAACCTCTTGGATAAGCGTTGCTCCCGCGTTCTCTACCGTATCAGAGAGCTCTATCGATTTAGCAATGGTGACACCATCGTTAATCACTTTGATTGTATCAGATTCAGCCAAAACTACATTACGCCCTGTCACAGTGAAATAATCTCATGAGAAGCAGCCATTGAAACTCTAAATTCAACCAATTCCAAGGAAATTCGATTTTTTAACCAAATTTTGAAATCGATTAGTTTTAACCTCTAGGACCTAAGGTGATGGAGACTGCGTCTGCGAGCTTATCGATACCGGCTTGAAGAGCTTCTCTGCTATCTTTGCCGTAGAGTATTCTCTTGGATCCTGCTCTCACCACTGAGAATTTTCTCGGGATTTGAGGTTTGCTCCTCCTTTGGCTATTAGGGCTCTGCGAGCGCGAGAGAGCTTGTTCGGTCAAAATAAGGAGAAGAAGAAGGCGAAGAAGAAGAAGAGGAGAAAGAAGAGGAACTCACCGGAGAGATGGTCGCCGGAAAGAAGGACGACGGAAACACGGCGAACATATCGTCTCATGCGGGTGGAGAAAGAAGTGAGAGAGGTTTATCGAAGGGTTTTTTAATTGAATGTTGTTTGTGTATTTTTTACATTTTTGTGTATGTAAAAATAATAATTTAAAATAAACCGAAAAATCTCACTAAATTTTAAAAATAAAATCAGATTTTAAAAATAAATCAAAAAATATATTTTTGATGTGGTTCCATTTCATCACACACAAATTTTATAATTTTTATAGTTCGGTTAGAGAGTTTTTGTGTAAGTATTACACTAAAATGGTTTTTTTAACACTAAAAAAAATTAAAACAAACACAAAATAAATTTGGTGTAGTACTATTACATCACACTTAAATTGTGTAATTTTTAGAAGTTCGGTTATAATATTTTATGTGTCAATTTTACACCAAACATGGTGCTTAATTTTACCATTCCATTGAAAATGAGATTTATGTTATGTTTATATTTTGCAAATATGATTTAATCACAACTTCTTTATACACATTACATCTTTGATTTAACCATCAGCTCACAACTCAATAGATATTCAGAAATTGAAAATTTATTGATTTCATCAAATATGTCCAAAAAAACACACACACAAATGTAACATTTTACATACACTTTTAAGCTATAGAATCAGTAATTTGGATCTCAGACAGTTCTTGTGTCTCGTTCGCCTTTGTCTTCTCTTTGGTTTTAACCTGTCCGTAAAAGTAAGAAACAGATCCCCAAATGCATAGAACCAAATCACCAATGCGACACCTTTCCCCGCGGGAAACTTCTCATGAAAGCAAATAACGGCCAAGATAACCGTCACTGGTCTGGAAGCAGAACACTTATCATGATTCCAGAGACGAGAGAGGATGCACAAAAGATTGCCAAATAATAGCAGTGAACACAACCACTACATAGTATAAAGACTCTCCAAGCTTAAACTCTCTTGCTTTTTTTGCTATCACCTGCCCATTTTACAAAAATTCATCTTCCTTTATACTAACTTTTTTAATTAGGAAGAAAAATGTAAATGTTAATTTTCGTTGCAAACAAAATTTAAACATTTTGTTTTTAGATGGAAATATATATATCATCTAGTTTCATTTACATCTCAAAATTTTATATATAATTCTTTTGTTATCCTTTCGTTATCATATACTAGATAAAATCTCGCGTAATATGCGGACAAATTACATAAAAACATTTTATAATTATATATTAATATTGTTAGTAAATTTATATAATTATAGTTAGATTTAAACGGAAACTAATATTATACCCGTTATTTTATTAACATATAAATATAAAAGGCACACAATAATATATGGTAATAGTAACTAAGTGATTTTTACTTTTTTCATCTATTAAAAAATAAAAATAACACAATTTGTGTTTTATTACATTGTTTTAGATAGTGAATCCACGAAGATAACAAATAAGTTATCATAAAGATTTTTTTATTTATTCAAGTAATTTTACGTTTTTTATTTTTTCTTATTTCTAATTTTTTTTATTGATTATTACTTAAAATATTCTTAAACTTTTTATTGATTATTTCTTATTTCTAATTTTTTATTGATTATTTCTTATTATTTTATTAATCTATATTTCAGATTAATTTATTTTTTTTAATTATTTGATAATTAATGTTAATTTTTTTATTTTTGATTCTTTTCCTTATTTTTGTTTTTGTCTCAATATTGTTAAGTTTCCATTTTATAAGATGTCTACGTATCAATTTTAATACACATGTGAGGATCTGAACTAATCATTACAAATGTCACGATTTGGTGAGTTATAATTATGGTTACGTGTCAAACTTACGTTAAACGCGCTCAGAATTATTTGATAAATTAATGTTAACTTTTTTCTTTTGATTATTTTTCTTATTTCTGTTTTTTCTGAATATTGTTAAGTTTCCATTTTATAAGATGTTTACATATCAATTTTGATACACATGTCACGATCTGAACTAACCATTACAAATGTCACAATCTGGTGAGTTATAATTATGCTTACGTGTCAAGTTTACGTTAAACGCGCTCAGTTTTATATAATAAGATAACTATTTTGAGAATAAATTATGGTTATGCGATAAGGGTTTATGATGTAGGGTTAAGTGTTTAAGGTTTTAGGGTATAAGGTTTAAGGTTAAGTGTACATAGTTTAGGGTTTACAAAATTAGGTTAAGGTTTTACGGTATAGTTTTAAGATTAAAGACTTCAAACAAATGTCTATTTTACATATAATATACTATTATACGTCTATTTTCAATTGGATAATGAACGTTTGTTTGTTGGCTCAATGAATAATTTCCAATAGGTGACTATTTTTATTATACAGATATAAAAGGTAAAACTGGGAATTAAAAAAAATTTGGTTCTCGCCGAGGTCATTTTGGCAAATTTGTACATGTTTTTGTTATAATTGCTAATTACACACCTACTTTCTATTATTTACCAAATTCACCCTTTTTAATTTTAGTCTTAACTAAACAAGTAAGTTTTGTTAATATAATTTTATTTGGGTGTAAAATTATATTGTATAATTTTATTACAAATATAAGATAATATTATAGTTGATGATCATTTTGTAATTAAAAAAGTTTTCTTTAAAAATTGAATAATAAATAGTATTTCATCAAATATAGAGAAATGAATGCTTTTAAAGAAAAATAGAGTACCATTAGAATTCATTTTTTCTAAAAATTATGAAAATACAATAAAACCTCTATAAATTAATAATGTTGGGACTATGAAAATTTATTAATTTATAGTGATATTAATTTACACTATAAATTATTAATTTACATTATAAATTAATAATTATTAATTTATAGAGATAATTATACAAAAAAGAAAATTATTTTGTTGAATCTATTGTCGATTTTTAGTTTTTTACTTTCTTTTGTTTTAAGTTACAATTATTCTTTAAATTTTAGCGTTTACATATTTCACATTATGTCAATATTAGTATATATATATATATATGTATATATAATTTTGACACTTTACATGAACCATTAAAAATGACTTTTCATCGAAAATACGTTGTGAAAACAACCAAAGAATTATGACATTGTTATATAATGTATGCATGAAATTGAAATTATTTATTTATGGTATGATTGAGACCATATTTTTACATATAAATATTTTAAAAAGTATTATTTTATTAATTTATCGAAATTGGTTGATTTTACATTAGCCCGAATTGCCAGAAGATTTTATTCATTTACGGTGGTTATTAATTGATAGAATATTAATTTATAGAGGTTCTAGTGTAAGTAAATATAGAATAACATTAGAGATGCCTAACTAAATTCAAAACGCGTAATTAAAGAAGGGAGAATCACAAAACTACACCATTTGAATTACATTTCACAAAACTACACCATTTCCAAAATATTTCACAAAACTACACCTAAACATTCAAAATTAAATTCTAATAAACTCTACCCAAACAATCCTACCCCCTTAATACTATACCCTAAACACTAATTAGCGAACCCAAATGAAAAAAAATTAATTTTGGTAATTTTTTAAAAGTTAAATCAAGCTTTTCAAATTTTGAAAGGGTGTAAATATGTGAAAATATTAAATTAGTAGTAGTTTTGTGAAGAAGGGGTTGAAAGGGTGTAGATTTGTGAATTCCTCATTAAAGAACGCTATTGTATTTGTATATGATTGATTCTAATAAAAACACACATAAATAGGGAAAATCGTCATTTAATTCCCCAACTTTCAAATAAATGTTGTTTTATTCCTCAACTCTAGTTTAAGTCATTTTATTCCTCAACTTTTAAGCGCGAACTAATTAAATTTGTATAATCGTTGACAAGTTATTTTAAACCCGTAAAAAAGTCAACAATTAACTCTAAGTTAATTGCCGTTATGTATAAAACCACTGTGTTTTAAGAGCATGATTATTGAGGGTTTTTAAGGGGTTTTAAAGAGGTGGAGCCCACACAAAATTAAGAGCCAAGCTCTTTCTTCTCTTGTTTGGGAACCGATTCTTAGGCAAATCGCGGGCCCCACTGACACGTGGCGGTCCGCGATTGGTGCACTTTAATTATTTTTTTTTTCAATTAAATAATAATAATAAAATAATAAAATAAAACTACCTAAAATATTGTGCTAAAAAATATTGTTTGCTAAAAAATTAAAACAAAAAGATTGAGACGACGTCGTTATGACTAGTGAAAGTGTAAATCCCTAAAAACTAAATGAAATTAACGTGAAAGTGTTCATTCTTTGAACATGTGACGAACCCATTCTTTGATTTGATTTTCTCTCTTTGTATTGATGATCGATGACTGCAATTAAAATTAAACAGAGAAAAAACAATCAAAGGAAAAAATTGTGTTCTCTCTTTTTACGAGCATGACCATGAGACGATTCACATTCCATCATTGTTTACATCGCCAAATCTCGATTCGTTCTTGCTATTCGTCGAACACCTTTCGTGCAACCTCACACCTTCCATTATATCAATAGTTCTTCTCAGCCTCGTCAATAAACCGGATTTGCAAACATATAATCTTATTATGTCTTGGATGTGTAATAAAAGAAGAGAGATTGAAGTTTTGATGAAGATGAAGGAGATGGATTTGGTTCCTAACTCTGTTTCTTACAATGTTTTGATCTGTGGTTGTAGTAACAAAGGAGATTTAGAAACGGCTTTCGCTTACAACATTTTGATTCATGGTTTGTTCATAGAGAACAAGATTGAAGCCGCCAAGATATTAGTAAAAGAGATTAGAGAGGAAGATTATTGATGATAACTTTTTTATGCTCTTTGTAAAATGTATGCAATAATTAAAAACACGATTTATGGATGAGTATGAGAATTTTTCAAGAGTTAAACGAGTTTTTCAACACATTTGTTTTAATTTTTACCAAACATTAAAACACAGTCGTTTTATACATAACGGCAATTAACTGAGAGTTAACTGTGACTTTTTTACGGGTTTAAAATGACTTGTCAACGATTATACAGATTTAATTAGTTCGCACTTAAAAAAGTTGAGGAATAAAATGGCTTAAACTAGGCATGTTAATTAGAGTCAAAGCCCGCGGGCCGGCCCGATCCGGCCTTGTAAAATATCGGGTTCAGACTTTCATATTTAAACCCGAAAAAAATCGGGCTTTTCGGGTTTAGCATGTTCGGGTAAAGGGTTTTTCGGGCTTAGCCCGATCGGGTTTCGGGCTAACCCGAAAAGCCCGAAAATAAATAAGATAATATTGTTATATACTTTATATAATTTGTAAACCTAATCTTGTATAGAAATCGTCTTTTACCTAGACATGTTGAAACATTGATTTGCACTCGCACTTGGTTGAATGATTTTACATTAAGTGATACAGATTACAATATCATTCATATATATTTAATATGTTTTAAATTATTATGTTTCGAATTTTTAATTTTATATGATTTATTTAGGATAAAATTTGATATTTACTTTTTGTTTGTAGCTCTTGATGGTGAGGAAGATCTAGATGACGTCGAAAAAGATCCGAGTTTGCGTTCTACCATTACTATTACCTAGATTTAAAGTGTTTTGATTTTTAATTTTGCTTGTTACTATCTAGATTTCAAGTGTTTCTCTTTCAAACTTTTTCTTTGTTTTTTATTAATCATATGATAACAAAACATACGATCGATTTTATTTTCGGTTTTTATTTTTTAACTATTTTGGTATTATTTTTTATTCATATTTATCACAACGTTAATGCGTAAAAAACTAATTTTATTGTTTAAAATATAATTAAATTATGATAATATTGTTAAGACGAAAATTCTAAAATATATGAAAAAGCCCGAAAAAATCCGAAAAGCCCGAAAGCCCAAAGCGGGTCGGGTCGGGCTTTGAAATATAAGCCCGAAAAATATTCGGGTCGGGTCGGGCTCAAATATATACGGATTTTGCGGGTTCGGATCGGGCCGGGTCGGGTAAGCCCGATTGACACCCATAGCTTAAACCGGAGTTGGAGAATAAAACGACATTTATTTGAAAGTTGGGGAATTAAATGACGATTTTCCCCGCATATATATCAATAATAACAGAAGATGAACAAAAAATTTCAACCATTTAGATTGCTTCACTTGGTGGCTTAGAATATTTGTTGAAAGAAATTGTCATATTATAATAATAATAATAATCAATCTCTTGAAACAATTGTTAGTATTTCCAATATTACGATGCAAGAATCAGCAACACAAACACCCAGAAACTCTGTTACCTCTAAAGATTCTCCATCTTCTTCTTCTTCTTCAACTTCTACTCCTACTTGTTCTTCATCATCTTCTCAGGTAATTCAAAAAAATCCAATCTTTATGTATTTTCTTCTTCTAATAAGCTCAAACTCTTCGGATCTAAACTCTCTATAAGCTTAATTTTCATGGGTATTTATCAGAATCGCTAAATAAGCAATATCTAGGTTTTCCCCATTTTCTAGGTTTTATATAAAGAAATCTAGGGTTTATCTGTTTACATCAGGTTAAAGAAGAATCTATTGAAGATGACTTTAGATCTCAGTCTAATGTTTCATCGCAAACAACACCTCCAAGACCTAACCCTAGTTTAGGAATCTTGAGAAATCTGAGTCTTAAAAGAAAAACTTCTCTACCAAACTATGAGAGAAGATTGCTACTAAGTCCAAGCATCTCAGAGACCAATGAGAAGCCTCCTATTGCGGTTACCAATTCACCTTACTGGAAGAGATGTTTGTCACTTCCTTCTGCTAATGCAGCGAAGTTGTCTTCTGTTGTTGTCTCTACACCGCCTGTTTCGGCTATGGCGCATAGTGAACTACCTAAGTGTACTGTGAGTAACTTATTGGTCTTTTTTCTTACAAGCTAGCTTTTTTTTGTAGTGTATTTAGGTTAGAGTTTGTTTTGGTTGTAGAATGATGGTGTTCATCCATCGGTTTCGAGATCTTTGTCTATGCCCGGGAGAAACAAAGTGATTGTACGAGCTGTCTCGTTCAGTAATCACAAAGATCATGTTTCGAATGAAGCAAATGACGGTATATACACGCTAATTTTCCCTTAAATTTGAGCTCGACAAGCGTTATCTGTCCATGATATTTATGTTTCCTTGATTAGCAGATCAGATCACTCCTGTTCCTGCAGAAGAAACAGAAGAAGAGATCCCGGAAGAAGAAGCAATGTGTAGGATATGTCTTGATGTGTGCGAAGAAGGCAACACGCTTAAAATGGAATGCAGTTGCAAAGGCGACCTTAGGCTTGTTCATGAACACTGCGCGATTAAGTGGTTTAGTACAAAGGGAACACGGATATGCGATGTTTGCAGACAAGAAGTCAGAAACTTGCCTGTGATTTTGCTTCGTGTCCCGACAGTTAATCTACTTACCAACAGACGGGAACCCGCTCAGCAGAATCCACAGACACAACCCATAAGGTAAAATCATAACGCTTTCAAAATATTTCACATTTCTCATAAAATTCGTTG
The DNA here is from genome assembly GCA_963556525.1 of Cochlearia excelsa. NCBI lineage: Eukaryota > Viridiplantae > Streptophyta > Magnoliopsida > Brassicales > Brassicaceae > Cochlearia > Cochlearia excelsa. The sequence continues at coordinate 24,177,346 of OY748330.1, forward strand.
AAAAAACGCTAACATAGTAACCGGTGCAGTGTCGGGCAAGAGTTTGTAGTGCTTGTACTCATAAGCACAGTCTGCTACTTCTTCTTCCTCGAACACTTACTGGTATATTCATTACAAAGATCCTATGTCAAGTCATAAAGATCTTATCTTTAATTTACATAGACAACATAAGTACATAACATGACAATGGTTCTTATATGTTTTTATAGATCCGCGAGTTGAACACACAGGCTATCTTTGTTGCAGCGCCATTTTCATTCACCTTAGCTCTCTTAGCTTCAACTTTCGCAGTCGTCCTCGGTATAATCCCACTCCCTAAAAAGTTCCTCAAGTCTTGTTCTATTGATTTAATGATACAATTATATTAAAAGTTGTGACTGTTATAATCCGGAACTTGCAGCTATCAGAGAACACATATGGACATACGCAGCTCTTGAGTTTACACTAGTGGCCTTGCTTGTTCATCTGCTTTACGCTACGGTAAGTTGTACACTAAAGTACTAAACCTATATGTTTTAAGCTTGTACATTCTTAATAAGAACTCTGTTTCAGCTTGGTCTGCCGGTTGTCTATGCAATGCTTGTCGCGGGGATTCTGGGTTTCGGAATGGCCATGTGTTTAAACCTTTTGTATGTTTGTTATTCCTCTAGGCATGTCCGGGTTCCACTAAACCGGAACATGGTATAGCGAAAGACTCTTCTTTGCTTTTTGTGTGTTGTTCCTTAAAGCTTGTATATGAAAGGACAAATTGTTGTTTAGAGATATATGTGTTCTTTGTACTTGTTGTATGAAGAGAAACGCTTTTTGTAGATTTTGCAATTAAAATGTGTGAATAGACATAAATTGAAAGAGCTGTTGTGAGTGAGTCCAGATCTTACCTCTACATTGAAACATCCTTTTTAAAAAAATGTAAAAAAGAAGGGGCGTTCCGAGAATCGAACTCGGGACCTCTCGCACCCAAAGCGAGAATCATACCACTAGACCAAACGCCCATCATGTTGAGTTAAAACACTTTTAATTTATAACTACTAATAATTGTGCGTAAGTGAGGAACTTGTTGTACAACACTGTTGGATTGAGCTCAACATAGCATCTTAAAAGGCTTGGAGCTCCATTGAACTCTCTATATAACAAATATGCATTAACAAGATGTGAAAATCTCGACAGTTCACACCGGTCATTGGGAGGATTTACATTGGATTAAGTCAAGGGACTACAAAACATATAGAAAGTTCTCTAAATACCCAACCTTATTCCAAATAAGTACCCTTTTGACACCTATGAATGCATACACATAGAGAATTATAAAATCAAGTTAACAGGCAATGCTTTGGTATCGGGTTCATAGACTTCTTGCAAAGCTCCATGTATCTCTCTGGTTACTTTCAGAGTAGGAACTTGATGCGAGAATCTAAGCAGTTCAGATCTCGGGATTGTGAATCTCACGTTCGCACCATTAATCCAATGCTCCGTAGCAGCCACATACACTGAACAGATACCTGCAGAACAAGCTACCTTAACGCCACCATCAGGTGCCAAGAGCATAACCTTGTAGTCCAACTTATCGTCAAGAACTTCGACAAGATCATAAGCCTGAGATTGCAGACCAGAGACTTCAATGTCTTTACTCCAGTTTCTGTATATTGCCCAAACATCACCAGTCTTGGGCATGATGCTGTAATCATTCCCATTTCTAGAGGAGTCTAGGCTTATCTGATGCGAAAACACGTCAAGATCGGTGAATATTTCGAGAACTTTTCTTGCCTTGAAGTTCCCACAGCCAATAGGCATGTTCTTGTCAGTCCATTGGATGTTGCCTTTGATAGATGTAGCTTTTAACCGACTTATATGCAACTTAACCACTGGTTCCTGCTCTAATGCTTGAATGAATGTGATTTTCTCAATCTTTCCATAATATCGGGGCAAGTGATCTTCACCGCTGCGAAATGACCATATTTTCCCTGTTTGAAAAGTTGTTCCTTTACTAGCAAAGTAAACACATCCTGTATGTGTGTTATCTTCAGAGTTTGACACTTTAGGCTCGGCTAGTAAGTGTAAAGGGACGTCTAACTCTTTGATATCTTTTGGTAGCGCTGCGGGATCAAGCTCATAAGCACCTCGAGGAGGCACGCCTTTTGCTTCTGTTCCCGTCGTCTTAAATGATGGAACGCGGTGGGAGAATTGATATGGACCATAATTGTGAATGTAACATGTCTCAGTTTCCTCGGTAAAGCGACAGAACACACTTTTAAAGCCTTTTGTTTTATGCAAGAACCCAATACGTGTGCTTGATCCTTCATCATATTCTGACACGATTTTGACAAATCCATATGTGTATTTACTGTGAGAATCTGGCTCAGGTGACCAGTCAATATCCCAGGAGCAAAGACCCTTGCATCGACCCTTGAAGACAGCCCATGTCTCTCCTTTTCTTGGGTATATGCTGAATTTACCGGTGCTACTTCCTTTGCTGCATTGAACAACATGAGAGAACCTTCTTCTATCTTTTATGCTCTCGGTTTTTCCGAGCCTGAACTTACCAAACGAAACAGGCAACTCTTTGTCATGATTCTCTATCCCTTCCTTATCATCTGGGTCAGGCTCAAGCCAAGTGACACAAAGTCCGAATCCATGAACCGAAACTTTTGTGATCTGAGCATACAATCTAGGCATCCCATCAATATCATCATCATAAAGAGCCCAAGTTTGACCAACTGCGAAACCGCTTTCTTCCCTGAGCTTATCAAAGTCATTAAATGTTGAATCATGCTTTGCTATTTCCGGTTCTTCACATGCTTCTTCCTTTACCATAGTCCCTTGAGGATTAATGTCGCTTTGTTCATCGAAAGCACGTCGCTTGCTAAACACAGACCCTTGAGTCTGTGAATGCTCTCCTCCACCAAAACCGAAACATTTTAAAAACTTAGTGTCACCAACTAAGATAACTTCTTTAGTCTTGCTAATGTTTTCGGTTTCACTTCTAAATAAGCCTTCCCTCTTTCTCTTCTCACCACCGTTTGTGGCAGACAGAGGAAGCTCTTGAGCACGAATATTGTTCTTCGACACATCTCTAGCATCTAGTGGCTCCTCCATTGCAATCTAAAGTTGGTCAAAGACAAGTCCTTTTGCATTAAAACATCAGTGAAAGACAAAATAAGTTAAACCAAAATCAAACATTGTGAAACATGACAAAGCCAAGACAACAAGTAAAACAGCCGAAAAATTCCAAAATTCGAGACAAAAAAAACTCAAAAATAACATTCCCGTTTATAGATTGAAAAAGAAATAAACACCAAAGCCATGAATCATGGATAAATAAAGCAATACCCAATACTAAGATAGCACAACGTACGAAACGATTCGATCAACGATTCTAGGGTTTACGGAAACTAAATCGAAAAGTATCACCAGCGAGTTTCGCCAAGTAAGACGAAAGTGAAAGAAGAAGAAGAAGAAGAAGAAGAAGAAGAAGAAGATTACTTTACCCTGTCTGCGTCGGAGAGAAACTGTGAAGGTTTACGACGGAGACGGAGAAGAAGGAAAAATCAATGTAAGCCCTTTGCTCTGAACTTTTCACGGCGGTAAAAAATCCATTTCCCGATTCGTTTTGGCGGGAAAATGAATCTGGGCCAATGAAAATTATGGGCCCAATAAGCTCTTAATTTTGTATGAATTATTATTTATCTCTCCTTTTTTTCGAAAAACGAGATCCGAGGAAGGAAACAAAAGCTTCGTTTATATTTTCCAAAAATATAATCATTTACTAATATTATCCCTTTAGGGTTTGAATTTTGAAATTACCCAATCTCCCTCTCTCTCTCTCTCTCTCTCTCTCTCTCTCTCTCTCTCTCTTCCCAAATCCATTCAACAACGGCCATTAACTCTCTCTCTAGAGCTAAGAAGATTCCGAATCGGATCGGATCTCCGGCGAGTTTTAGATCGGAAGATGAATCAGTATCACATATACGAAGCTATTGGTCATGGCAAATGCTCGGTAACTTTAGAATCTGCTTTTCTAGCGTTTCTCTCCCGACAAATCTTCTTTTTGTTTGTTCAAATTTGTTTGTTGTTTCTTCGCAGACTGTGTATAAAGGAAGGAAGAAGAAGACGATCGAATATTTCGCTTGCAAGAGTGTCGACAAATCTCGTAAGAGCAAGGTTCTTCAAGAGGTAAAAAATCTCCGAGATCTGTCTCCGAATATCAGTGATTCGTGCTTCGATTACATGAGATTCTATGGATCTGATGCCTGGGTTGTGACGGATTCGCTCTAGATTCGTTGTTTTTCGATGCTCTTTTTAAGTTTCTATTTCTGGATTTTGAATTGGATACTGATAATTTTGACTTCCTTTTCTAGGTCAGGATTCTTCACTCGCTTAACCATCCCAATGTACTCAAGTTCATAGCTTGGTAAAAAAAACTTAGCTGATGATAATCTACACTATTATGTGGCTAATCTACACTTTGTTTGTTTCTAATTTTTGTTTTCATGTGGTCTTAGGTATGAAACTTCTGCTCACATGTGGTTAGTTCTCGAGTATTGCGTTGGGGGTGATCTCAGGACATTATTGCAGCAGGTATTTCTTGTAATTAGGCTTAATGGTGATGTTAAGGTTCAATTTTTTTCTAAAAATTTAGTTGTTTTGTAGGACTGTAAACTGCCAGAAGATTCAATCTATGGTCTTGCCTATGATCTTGTCATAGCCTTACTGTAAGATCCTTTTTGAACATTTTGAGACTATTTTCTAGGTATATCTCAAATATATTTTCTCTCATGGACATATTTTATTCTTAATTTGTCAGGTATTTACACTCGAAAGGAATTATATATTGTGATCTGAAACCATCAAACATCTTACTAGATGAAAATGGTCATATTAAGGTTTGCTTGTTAGTTGTTACTGTCTTTTCTTTGCAGGTGTGAAGTTATGATGATAGTTTATTTGGTTTAAATGATATCATATCACTGTGTGATGCAGCTGTGTGATTTTGGATTGGCAAGGAAGCTAGATGAAATTTCTAAATCTCCTTCCGCGGTAAGTAGTATTGTTTGTCCTCTGTTCTTTCTAGTTTCTATATTGGATTTATGGTATTAGGGAGTCTATGATCTCATAATACATTGGAAACTGAATCTCTTATGTGATAACTTGCATCAGGGAAAACGTGGTACTCCGTATTATATGGCTCCAGAGCTATATGAAGATGGAGGGGTCCATTCGTTTGCTTCTGATCTATGGGCACTTGGTTGTGTGCTGTATGAATGTTACACAGGGAAACCTCCTTTTGTGGCAAGAGAGTTTACGCAGCTTGTAAAATCTATTCATTCAGATCCAACTCCTCCACTCCCAGGAAATGCAAGCCGTTCATTCGTCAATCTCATTGAGTCTCTTCTTATCAAAGACCCAGCTCAAAGAATACAGTGGGCGGATCTCTGTGGTCATGCGTTTTGGAACAGTAAGATAAACATAGTTCAGCTGCCTCCTCAGCCTGCTTTTGACAATATGATTGGCATATACACCGAGCCATGTCTTTCTGAGCGCAACGGAAACAGACCAAACAAGACCCCTCCAAAGTACAGAGAGAAAGATCCAAAAGGGGGTTCAAAGCAAAACGAAAACTCTGTTCATGGTTTAAGAGGCTATGAGACACCGGTAAAGGGTACACCTGGTGGTTCTAAAGCTCAAACAAAGATTCCTAATAAGGCAGCTGAAGAAAAGCATGGAAGTCGTCCAGGTGCTAACAGACAGGTGAATATTCTAAGATTGTCAAGGATAGCCAAGGCAAATCTCCAAAAGGAAAACGAGAAAGAAAACTACAGGAGACCCTTACCTAATAGCAACGAGAATTGTGCTGAAGTGAAGATCGAGAACACTGATATGGAACTTGATTTTGATGAAAACAATGAAGATGAGGGACCTGATGAATCAGAAGGACACGAGAACACCTCTTGTGCACAAGATGAAAGAAGACAAGTTATGAGCAACAATGTGCCTGATGAGAACTCTGCAGCAAATGAAACACCAACCTCGGCTGAAGCAAGAGATTGCCATGAAGAACATTCAGGGCTTACTGAAGTGTCAGCTGCACCACCTAGTGCTAGTCCTCAACTTAAAACTCACCGAGGTAGAGAAGTTTCCGGGTTAACTGTTAACCATGACTCATCTAAAACTGCTAATAGCCTCAGTGACGTCCTTTGGCATCTATCTGATCTTTCCGTTAGACCTGTCATGCCCAGCAAAAAATCTGACAAAGAATATATGCCTGCTCTCTCATTCGAAACACCACAGCCTTCTGATTTTGGTAAGATGGAAAAGCAAGAGTTAGAACCACTTAACAATAAGATCATAACAGTTCTTAGTGGGAGTAGTGCTGGCATGTCAGAGAAACAGAATCTGATCAGATACCTCGAGACATTGAGTACCAATGCCGACACAGCCAACATCTTGACCAACGGGCCAATAATGCTTGTGCTTATTAAAGTTCTGCGACTATCCAAGACTCCAGCTTTTCGCGTACAGATTGCTTCACTCATTGGTTTGCTAATTCGTCACTCTACTTCAATCGAAGATGACTTGGCGAATTCTGGTATTCTAGACTCTCTTACTAATGGCCTCAGAGACAAGCATGAAAAAGTGAGGAGATTCTCTATGGCAGCTTTAGGTGAATTACTATTCTACATCTCAACTCAAAATGAGCATAAGGATTTCAAACCACAAGAATCCCCATCCAAAGAAACCCGGTCTGCATCAGGTTGGCAGGTCAGCATCCCAGGATAATTACTCTTATGTTGTGGTTTAATGTTCATGCTGTCACACTCATGCCCCAAGATCCATTGCTTAATTTAAGTGTTCTATCTTTCCACATATTCCTATTTAAACTGATTCTTATTTTTATTGAACTAGGTTTCAAATGCCTTAATCTCTCTTGTATCATCGGTCTTACGCAAAGGAGAAGATGACCTGACTCAGCTCTATGCTTTAAGGACAATAGAAAACATCTGCAGTCAAGGAGCTTATTGGGCCACCCGTTTCTACAGCCAAGATTTGATTAGCAACCTCTGCTACATTTACAGGGCAACCGGGAAACAGGAGAGCATGAGGCAGACTGCTGGGTCATGTCTGGTCCGTCTTGCTCGTTTTAACCCTCCTTGCATTCAGACGGTTGTAGAAAAGCTTTCGTTGAAGGAAATGGCTTCATCTTTTGTCAAAGGCAGCGCACGTGAGCAGCAACTCTGCTTGAATCTTTTGAACATGGCTATGATTGGAAGTCACATGTTCACAAGCTTTGGAAGGCATATCGTGACATTAACAGAGGAGAAAAGTCTTTTCCCTAGTTTGCTCTCAATCATAGAGCAAGGAACTGAAGTTTTGAGAGGTAAAGCTCTTCTTTTCGTCGCACTTCTCTGCAAAAACAGTAGGCGTTGGCTCTCGAATTTCTTCTCCAGTACAAGATTTCTGCCTGTGGTGGACAGATTAGGTAAAGATAAAGACGTTTATGTGCAACAATGTCTTGAGGCATTCGTGAATGTAATCGCCTGCATAATACCGGGTTTGCTGGATACAATAACCAGTGATATCCAGCAACTGATGACAGGAAGACGCCATGGACCTGTCTCTCCCCTTAACAGCCGAGCTGCTCTAAAGACCAATGCACACTTGTTCCCTGTGGTTCTTCATCTTCTTGGAAGCTCTTCGTTTAAGAACAAAATGGTAAATTCACAAGTCCTAAGGCAGTTGGCGAATCTTACAAAACTCGTGGAAGCCTCGTTTCAGGTTAATAGTTACAACTTTTCCATCCCCTTTTAATGCAATTCTGTTAGTCCAACAAAATGCTCTCTGTTTTGTTAATATGCTCCCTAGTCAGCCCTTGGACTTCTTGCCTTCCTTAGATAGTTATTCTTCTATTATATGGTTGGTATTGCATCTTATAGGATTAGATTATGATTTCTATGCAACTAATATTGAAATTTTAACTTAAGTGCTTAATTATTACCTCTCTATACTATAGGCTTGAATACGATGAACCTTATTATAATATACTTGTGCTAATTCTCGTGACTTATTACCGTTTGCAGGGAAGAGATGACTTCCGTATAACCCTTCTTCAAGTACTAGAATGCATAGCAGAAGATGCTCCTCTAGTTACACAAAATGCCGAGATCATCATACGTGAAATTCTCCCATCTCTAGCTGCAATTTACAACGGGAACAAAGACGGGGATGCTCGGTTCCTCTGTCTGAAGATCTGGTTCGATTCAGTGACGATTCTCCTAACCGAATTCACCGAAATCGAGCAACATACATCCGAAGATTTGAAATCAATATCCAACTCTCATTTCCTCCCACTCTACCCTGCACTGATCCAAGACGAAGATCCGATCCCAGCTTACGCTCAAAAGCTCCTCGTCATGCTAGTTGAGTCTGATTACATCAAAATCTCCAAATTATTGAACCAGAACACAGTTTCACAATGCTTTGAGTTTCTTCTCGGCGACTTGTCAAGTGCGAATGTCAACAACGTCAAGCTATGTCTTGCCTTAGCTTCAGCTCCAGAGATGGAAACCAAACTGCTTTCTCAGCTCAAAGTAGTGAGAAGAATCGGTAATCTATTGGAATTCGTCAACGCTAAAGACATGGAAGATTTCCTCGAACCGACTTTAAGTCTATGCAGAGCATTTCTTCTACGTTCGCTTGGTAACAAAAAAGGCCTAAGCTCCAATTACACGAAAGAGCCAACGCTTTTATCAGAGACATCGTTTACATACGAAGTCGATCCACAGGAATGTATTAGAGACATAGCAGACTTCGGCAGCAACATTGGCTTGTTCTTGTCGCTCGCATTGGCTTTAGATGATACCAGCATTACAGCCGCGGATATAGCTTCCGAGTGCGTCGTGCTGTTGCTTAAAGCTGCTACTAGAGAAGCCACGACAGGCTTTTTAACCAATCTCGGTAAAGTCACAGCGATCCTCGACTCGTGGAAGAAGAGGAAGAGCGCGGAGACGCAATTGCTGGTGCTGAAGAGGATCTTGCATTGTTTGGGATATGCTTGCAAGCAGTATGTATCGCAGGCGATGATTTTGTCGATATCAGGACATGATGTGTCTAAGATAAATGCTATTGTCTGTGAGATCAAGAACTCGGACGACGATGTTGGTCTTAACGGTGTTGCTTCGCTTGTTGTTGTGGAGTTGCAGAGGTTGCCTCGTTGAACTTGAAGTTTTCTTTGAACAAAGGTAACAAGTTCCAGTCTTTTTTTTTTTAATTTTACTGTTTATTTGTTTAATGCAAGTCTTTGTATTTTCGGTAATGACGCTAAGCTGTAGATTTTGAGTAATGTACACAAACCAAAAACTTTGGTTTAATTTGGTAAACGAAAACTAAAAATTTAAATATTCCATTCCCAAACGGAACTAAAAAGAATACCAAACCAATGTGAAATTAAATATTTGAACTATTACAAAAAGTATATTTTCTGGATTAACAGTTCAATATATGAGGGAGATCTTTACAACAAAAATATAACATATATATATATATATATATGTTTTTGAGGCATATATAAATTATAGACTGGTTGTATGGTTAGTTCAGATTACACATTTACACTAAAACTGATATCATGACTTTATTGTGTTAGTAAAACTTTCATTGAAGTGTAAAAGAGAAAAGGAATCATCCCTTTGTAACAAAATTCAAAGTCTTCAATAATTTCTTGCAAACCATTGAAATCTCGCCACGTGGTAGACGAAAATTTCAACTTTTCACTCCCACTAAACCAACTCCAATAATATATACATGTAGACTTTTACAAACTATAAATGCAATATCTTCTTAGACAACTTAAATTGCATTATTGTTGTCTTTTGTGTTATCAATCCAAAATACAATCCATTTGATGAAGATCATCATATATATATATTGATATATATACACATACAATGTATGTAATAAACTAATAATTACTAAACATCTAACAAGTTCAAACAATAATAGAGAATTTATGGTATAAAACGAATTATTAGACAATCATAGAAAACTTATTCTATATCATAAAATCATGATAAACTAGTATTCAAAAATAAAAGAGATAAAGTAATGACAAACAAAAAAAGAAGATAAAGTACTTTATTAGAAAATTAATATTATTACATACATATATATAAACATAATTTCATGTACAAGATCTCCTTTCTTCCCTTAATTAATTTCATCAATATATATATAATTATATTTATCTAAATAAGAAAGCTTCTTTTAAATAGAGACAACATCATTACATCTCAAAATGCACACTCCGATCAGTAGATAGAAGAAAACTAAAAAGACACACTCACCTTTTGATTTTTTTTCATCATTTAAACATTAACAAACAAAAAATGTCTTCTTCTTTTCTCATAATCATAATAATCTTCATCATAATTATTCCTTCTAATTATACTTCTCTCTCTTCGTCTACAACAATCACTCCTTACCAAGAACTTTCGCCGGAGATAGCTCCTCTCCTCCCTTCCCCCGGCGACTCTTTACCTTACGGCGACGGCGCCGGCACAATACCTTCTTCTCCAAGCCCTCCTGATCCTCACACCGACAGCAACGGCTACCCTGACCCGGTGGCTTTTGCTCCCTTTGCTTCTCCTCCGGTTTCTTCTCTTTCTCCTCCTCCTCCTCCTCCTCCGCCGTCTCTCCCTCTCGCCGGAGTTTTATTCCTCTCCTTTGTTGTGGCGTTGTAGCTTTACTATATAGACTATTTAGTTCACTAAATAAGCTACTTCACTTATACATCAAATGAACGTTTTGGTTTTCACGTGTTTGTTTCAATGTATATCATTCTCGAATAATTAATAAACAAAAATTGATTCTATATTATTTATTTTATTTTTTGTTGTTGTTGTTGTTGTTGTCCCTCTTGACATAAATGTTATTAGTCCATGTTAATTATTTTCATTATATCATCATGTATATTTTGTTAAAGTATATCATCATATATTCATATTCACTTAAATGTATTTTTTTTGTTAAATTCTTTATATGTGTTATCATTATGATTATATCACGAGGAATTCACAAAACTACACTTTTTCGACCATTTTTTATGAAACTACAATTAATTTAATATTTTTACATATTTACGTTCTTTCAAAATTTAAAAACTACCAAAATTAAAAGATTTTCATATGTGTTCGTTAATTAGTGTTTAGGGTAATATTCAAAGGGTATGATTGTTTGGGTTTACGGTTTATATTGTTTTAATTTTGAATATTTATGTGTAGTTTTGAAAATTGACGATGAAATTGTTTAGTTTTGAAAAATATAATTCAAATTGTTTAGTTTTGTAACTCTCCCTTATATCATTTGATCTCAAAATTGTAAAAGAGGAATAATAGATCGGACAAAATTTCATATTATACATTTATACTATATGTATAATAAATTATTTGTATTGTAAATAGGAGAATCTATGTTTAGGTGAACTTCATTTGTCTTCTTCTGATGTTTCTTCTTTTTTTACCTGTTAAAGGACCTTTTGAAAAAGTATAATTCAGGCTTTATGATATATATATATATATATATTTATTACTTATTTTGATCATAATGGCAATAAACAAATAAAAGGGGAAGAACCTATAATACATATTTTTAGTTGCTATAAAGTTATTCAAAAAGATACGTGTACTATTAATATGCAGGTTGATGGTAGATAAGTGTGTTTATTATAAAAGTATGAAATAATATATTTAACTATATAATTAAATATAATAAATTGCATAATACGAAAATGCGAAATAGTTAAAGCATGCATGTGAGTTGCTCCTGAAGATGCCAAAGCATAAAAGTGTTCTTCTCCTGTCTCACACTTTTAGTTACTTTCTAATTTTCTTAACATTTTTTTTTGTTAAATCACATATATATTAATAATTTCATGTGTTTAAAATAAATACAAGAGTAGGTTTGTGCGTGACAGATTGTAAAAGACAACCATATGTTGTGTTGGTGCCCACTTTACTTTGTCCTTAGTGGAGGAAAGTCATATAATCAAAATAACCCATAATTAAATGTAAATTTAAATATCTTTACATGTTTTGTTTTTCTTTTACAACTCAAAACACTTTTGGATATTTCGGTCTTGATAGTAATGCAAATAATACAAAAACTGCAAGCAAGATTTGATTAAGATTAAAGTCAAACTTGGTGAACTTCAACTTAATTATTAGTATATTATTGTATTTGAACCTACATCAAAGCCATAATTATAACCTATGTTCTAAAACTCGCTTGCCTACCCGATTATTCTATCGCGTTTCCGCTACTCAGTGGTTGTCCGCGTCGATTAAGTTTTTGGCCGCGTAAATTTAATGATATGAATAACGACGTATAATTCTATAAATTTTGCATAATCCAGTTAATTTTTGACTATTTTCTGACTAATTTGATTAATTACATTTAGATTTTATAAATTTTTTGATAAGTTATTAATTTTAGAGGTTAAAAACAAAATATAAATGATAATATAATCAATATAAAGTGAAAAAATACATGAAAATATAAATTTATCCAAAAACTACTCATCGATTAATCCCCGATTTTTTCGCAAGACACTAGGTCCTTGCTGCCCGCACCGGCGCCTTGCAAGTTCTAGAAACTTGATTATAACAAGTCATTATCTCAAAAATATAAATGTCATGTAACTCGAGACTAGCTATTACTATTATACCAAAAGTAAAACTTACAAAATACTTAACCGATACAACGAATATTCCGACCACACAAAAATGTATTCCATAGAAGCCCAAGCCCTTCAAAACCCATCAATTAAATCGGCTTTAATAATTCAGTTTAGGAGTTTGTATTGTTTATGTTTATTTTGAATATGAATAATAATGATGGCTAAACACTACAATGAGACGTGAACGAGATCTCATGCTCGGTCCAAAATGTTTTATAATTTAGTTGTGGACATGTTGTAATTCTCGCATTTTAATATATATTTTATTTTGTTAAAAACACTCATTAATCACGGCTAAACCTCACATTATAATATACTACTTCCATCCTATAATTATGGGAAAATCGCCATTTAATTCCCGAACTTTCAAATTAAAGCCACTTAATGCTCCAACTCCCATTTTAGCCGTTTAATTCCTCACATATTACCCGCGAAACTTTAAATCCTGAACTAGCATTGACCAAGCCATATTAAACCCCGATAAAGTCAATCTGTTAACTCCGCAATTAAACGCCGTTAGTGACTAAACGCAGCGTTCATCGTTTCGTTAAATTAAACCTCTACGTGCAAAACGTCGTCGTTTTGTGTTGCGAAAATCACAAAAAGAAAATCCCCAAAATCCGTGACGAACAAACCCTAAATCCCAAATCGATTTTCCCCCTTTCGACGCGATGAGCTCGAGTTCGATCGTGTTCTTGCGGTTTTAGAGCGTGGTTTTCCGGCGAAGTGTTTCTGTGGAAGGGAAGTACAAGTTTTTACTGCGAAAACACAAGAAAATCCAGTGTCGCCCTTTCTTTCGATGCATCACAAGAAAAGATGTAAGTGGTTAAGTGTTTTTGGTTCGAAAATTTGTATTTTTTCTTTCTTACATTATTGTTGTTTAGGACCATTTATTTAAATGGGTTGAAGAGGCAATGTATGAGGAACTTGAAGATGTAATTCCAATGGTGGTAAGGCTTGAATCAGATGTAATGAAAGGTAATGCCAAGGTTGTGAAATTAGGAGGTGAGATTGATGAACTAAAAGAAGATTTTCAAAAGCTTAAAGGAGAAGTGGTGAAGTGTAAGAAAGGTGTAATTTTGTGTGTGTGTGTAATGGGATTGATGCTTGTTTACGGATTAACCAAATAATGTGTGTGTTTGTTTCAAATTGTTTCAGGTGTTTGAACATCTTTGAACCGCTTTGTAGTTGTGTTGAATCTCTATGTATTTCTGTTTGAACCTATTTGGTGTGTTTGTAATGTGGTCGTGGTGTGTTTGTGATGAGTTTATGGTGCATTTTTTGGTGTATTTTAGACAAATTTGTAGTATGTTTCTTTTGACAAGTCTAAATACACATAACAACACAATAACATAAACTTGAACATAACTTAACTTCAAAAGCATTCTTGTTCATACATAAGTTCAAAATAACACAAAACACATGTTCAAAGAAAGACAAAACACATGTTCAAAGTAACACAAAACACAAGTTCAAAACATAGATTAAAAGTTACACAAAACACAAGGTCCAAACAGATAATGGAAGTCGCGACTATGCACCATGATTCATCCTTTGTGCAGGCTGAGATGCAGACCGAGGCTGAGAGGATTGTGCATTTTGAGCCTGAGGGTGAGGGTGAGGTTGAGATGATGCAGATGGAGCCTGAGGGTGAGACTGAGACGATGCAGCTTCAGATGGTTGTCCCTGAAACAACAACAACAACATCAACAACAATAACATCAACAACAAACATGTTCAAAGTAGACACATACCACATCATAAAGCCTTGGACGACCTACAGGTCTTCTTGATAGTGGCTCTCCGGCTGGATTAGAGCATGTGGTCTTATTATGACCTGTTGCATAACAATTGGAACATGTAATAATCCTCTTCTCTCTACTCATCTTGGTCTTACTTGATGTGGTCTCGTTGCTTGCCCTATGCCTATCATGATTGCTTGGTCTACCTCTAGTACCATTCCTATACGGTGGAGGCAAAACAGGTAACCTATTTGTCCTAGGCCACAAATTCATTCCTTCCACAGGCTTTATACCTCTAGAGTATGTCTTCTTGAACATTGTGGCCAAGTAAAAATCAGAAGCAAAATCACCAACCCTTTGCTTCTTTGCCATAATCACACAAACAAGCATGGATACAAGGAATACCTGTTAGTTGCCACTTAACACATCCACAAGTCATTTGGTTCATATCAACACTATATGCAGTCCCATGAAAGTCAACCTCATGCAAATTTCCACAAGCTATGTACCTTCTACAATCTTTTGACTTTTCCTTAGTCATCTCTATCTCAAGATGAGCCCTTGTTGTAAACTTAGTTTTCAGCCTATCTGCTACAAGAAACCTCTTAGCATTACGGACCATGCATTGCCTCCTAATATCCTCTAATAGGTCTAGCAACGACTTCTTCCTAGCTTCCCTAATGGTCTTATTGAATGACTCACTAAGGTTGTTAAGATTGTCATTGCAATATGACCCTATCTTAAAGAAAGCTCTAGCCCATGTGTGAGGGTTTGTTTTCAAGAGAGAGTCATAAGAACCTGCACTGTAAGACCTCAAAGCTTGTAGACTGTTTTCATAATCCCCTAGAGTATAACTCTTTGCAATCCGCCAGAATATCCTCTCTAACTCTGGATCTTTACTGTCTCTCTTCCAATTAGCCAAGATGTGTCTAGAGCACATCCTATGTTCAGCCTCTGGAAGCTCTTTGTGTACAGCATTGACAAGTCCCTTTAAAAAACATAAATTTGATTCAAATCCTTTCATATAAACATAAACATAAATGTAATCAAGTAATTGTTTACCTTTTGTTTGTCTGAGATTATGGTGTATTTGGCACCATCTCCTAGTCCTAGATCATCTTTGAGATGCTTCATAAACCATTCCCGGTTCGGATTATTCTCAATCTCCACTACAGCCCATGCTATTGGGACAATTCCGTTGTCCCCATCCCTACCTACAGCAGCTAAGAGATGACCCTTTATATCCCACTTCAGAAAGGCACCATCTATACCTATGATAGGCCTACAACTCTCTATCCATGACTCTCTTTGTGATGTAAAACAGACATACATCCTATTAAACCTCTGTTTGCTTCCTGGAGTAGGACCTGGAATTGTTTCAATCTCAATGGTAGTGAAAGGATTGCTCTTCCTCACCGCAGCTTGATAATCCCATATACGAGAGAAATGCATTTCATGGCCAGCTTTTCTCTCACGATATAACTTGGACTTTGCCTTACCACATTGATCCAAAGTCACTATTAAATTGTACTCTCTCTTTACTTCATCTACCATTTCCTGCCTTGTCATCTTCGGATTCAGCCTCAACCTCTCAGCAAATAACATTGCTATTGATGATCTTTTGAGTAATTTGGAGTAACCAGACCTCTCACAACAATGCTCGTTGACATAAACCTTAACTTGCATCTTGTGTTTCCTCCTCTCATATGAGCAATAGATCCTCCATGGGCAATTGGACTGTAAGTCCGAGCATTTTGCACCTAGCCTTTTTGCCGAAGACTTATACATCTTAATATCGTATCTAGTCTTCAAAGAATATCTGAGAAGAGCCAACTTGAAATCATCAGCACATCCGAAAGTCTTCCCGAGATAGAGAAGCTCTTCACTTTCTAGTGTATTTGCAAGGCGTTCTCTTTCCTCATATCTATCTTCGTCTTCGTCTGAAGAAATGGGGTTTGGAATCTTGTCGTCGTTCCATATGTCGTCTCCACTATCAGCATCGCTAATCGGATCTTCTCTTTCAAATGCTTCTCCAAAATGTGCGGACGGATCTCCGCATGTTTCCTCCTCTACGCCGACTCCAACATCGACCTCTTCTTCTTCATCTTCGTCGTCGACCTCTGCATATGCCGGGCAATCATTATCTTCTTCTTCTAGAAATCGGTCTATCTCGGCATCTATTCTAGCTTCCATATCTTCTTCTTCAGTCGCGCTCATCGTCGATCTCGTATTACGCCTTTTAGGTGTAAGCTTTATAGCTTCGACATCTTCTTCTTGAGTCGCGTTCATCATCGATCTCGTATTACGCCTTTTAGGTGTAAGCTTTCTAGCTTCGACATCATCTTCTTGACTTGCGCTCGTCGTCGATCTCGTATTACGCTTCTTTTTAGGTGTAAGTTTCTTCGATTTCCCAGTCATAACTTGAAGAATCACTGAAGAAATCGCACAGGAAGACGAAGAAAGGAGAGAAAGAGTTAGGGTTAGAGATTTGGGAATATTTTCGATTTGGGAATTAGGGTTAGATTTGGGGTTTTTTTTTTTTCTTTGACCTAAACGACGACGTTTTGCACGTAGAGGTTTAATTTAACAGAAACAGTAAACGCTGCGTTTAGTCACTAACGGCGTTTAATTGCAGGTTAACAGTTGACTTTATCGGGGTTTAATATGGCTTGGTCAATGCTAGTTCAGGATTTAAAGTTTCGCGGGTAATATGTGAGGAATTAAACGGCTAAAATGGGAGTTGGGGCATTAAGTGGCTTTAATTTGAAAGTTCGAGAATTAAATGGCGATTTTCCCCTATAATTATTGATGTTTTAAGCTAATTTTTTTATTTCATATTAGTTGATGTTTTCGGTTTTCGTTGTATAATGAATTATTATTTTGTGTTTTTGATTATTTAATTTATGCATTATGTTTTTTTTAATGGTTTATTGGTTTTGTCTATTCCTAAAAACCTAATGGGTCTAATATTCAAGTGGGCCTCGTCTTGGAAGAATGCAGAAACAGGCTTGGAGTGCAAAGCCCATTTTGTTGTTAAAGCCTAAAACAGAAACGGTGTCGCATTAGCTGTTATAAAGGGAGAGGAAGAATAACAGAGAGAGGTACAGAGAAATCAGAGAAAAGAATAGATTGAGATCGCCGGAGAAGAAGAGTGATTTTACCGGAGGATTTCGTCGGAGTAAGCTTAGAGGCTGATTCTTTGGATATCTCTGATAGCGTAACGTCTCTAGCCTTGTGTGGTTGTTTGTACCTGTAATCAACAAGAATACACATCAGATTCTTGTATACGCCACGGCCGGGGCTTTTCCGGCCAAGTCTAGTGCTAACGCCGGCGAAAGCCAGCCCCTGAGACGTAGCCATTCACGATGAACTCAGGCAAAACGTAACAAGTGGTATCAGAGCAGCTCAGGATCAGAGGCAAAGAAGCAATCAAGGAAGATTAAGTAATAGCAAGAAGGTAAACAGATAGGGTTCGAAACTTATCTGCAAGTACTGTGTGTTTTGCTTGAATCTTGATCTTCAAGGCAACGTCTGAAGCAAGCAAGATCCATGGGTAAAGACAAGGAGATGAGGGTTAAGGTCAAGGTAGACAGATTTGATGGCACAGGGGACTTCTCTCTGTGGAAAGTGAGGATGATGGCCCACTTTAGCATGCTGGGTCTTAAGGACATTCTTACTGATGAAGAGCTCCTGAAAGAACCTGAAACAACAACACAAGATCCACAAGTATCTGCCACAAAAGAAAGCCAAGGAAATACAGACTCTACAACAATTACAGCAAAGGTTAAAGATCCAGAGAAAGTTGAGAAATCTGAGAAGGCCAAGAACATTATAATTCCAAATGTGGGTGATCATATACTGAGGAAGATTATAGGCTGTGAAACTGCAACATCTATGTGGAAGATGTTGGACAGTTTGTACTTGGAAAGCACCTTGCCCAATAGAATCTACCTATAACTAAGATTCTACAACTTCAAGATGCAAGAGTCCAAGAACATTGATCACAATGTTGATGAGTTTCTGACACTAGTTTCAGACTTAAGCAACATTGGAGTTATAATCTCAGAAGAAGTACAAGCTATCCTATTGCTAAGTTCACTACCTAGCAAGTTTGATCAGCTTAAAGAAACTCTCAAGTATGGAAGGGAAACACTGAACATCAAGGAGGTGATAGGTTCAGCCAAATCCAAGGAAAGAGAAATAACAGAAAGCAGTAAATCAAGCAGGGGTCAAGCAGAAGGTTTGTTTGTTTCAAACAACAGAGGCAGATCAGAAAAGATAGAGTTCCAGCATGGTTTCAATAAAAACAGAGGGCATTCTAGAAGCAAGTCTAGACCAAGAAGCCAAAAGAAAGACAAAGGTTGTTTTGTCTGTGGTAAGGAGGGACATTGGAAAAGAGATTGCCCAGAAAGGAAAACTCAAGGGAGTGTGAATATGGCAAGGAAAGTTCAAGGCAGTGTTAACATGGCAATGAAGGTTCCAAAGTCCTTAGTGTTAGAACTACCTGAGGACACTTGTGAAGGATCAGAACCTATGACACTATCAGCAGGAATTCAAAAATCAGAGGATGATTAGGTATTGGATTCAGGGAGCAGCTATCATATTACACATGACAAGGACTTACTATTTGATCTAGAGGAGTTCAAAGGTGGTAAGGTGTTAATGGGGAACAACACTTTCAGTGAAATCAAAGGAATAGGCAAAGTCAGAATCATCACTGATGAAGGTCTAAGTGTTATCCTCACAGGAGTTAGGTATATGCCAAAGATGGGCAGAAACTTAATATCCTATGCTGTCTAGAAAAGGCAGGGTGTAGATATGAAGGAGAAGACTTTATAGTCAACTTTCTACTCAAGAAGGATGGGAAGAAAGTGTTGTCAGGAAAGTATGATGATGGTCTATACTACTTGGAAGGAACAGTGCCAAAAGGTGAAGTCAACACAGTGAGGTCTGCAGTTGACTCAGCAAGAAAGTGGCATTCAAGGCTTGGCCATATGGGAAAGAAGAACATGGAAAGGCTGATACAGGATCAGTACATTTCAAAGATGGATGTAACAAGCTTAGAGTTCTGTGAAGAATGTGTGCTGGGAAAATCTAAGAAGCAGAGTTTTCAGAAAGCAAAACACACATCTAAGGAGGTACTAGAGTGCAAAGATTCTGGAATTGCAAGACACAAAACATGCGTCTACACACCTCAACATAATGGGGTTTCAGAGAGGATGAATAGAACAATCATGGAAAAGGTAAGGTGTATGCTAGCTGAAAGTGGAATGGAAGAGCAGTTTTGGGCTGAAGCAGCCTCCACTGCTGTCTATTTGATAAATAGATCACCTAGTTCAGCTATTGAGTTTAAACTACCAGAAGAGTTATGGTCAGGGAGTAAACCTAGCATAGCACACCTAAGGAGATTTGGTTGTTCAGCTTATGTTCATGTCACTCAATCCAAGATAAACCCAAGAGCAGTGAAAGGCTACTTCATAGGGTATCCACAGGGAACAAAAGGGTTCAAGATTTGGCTACCAGAAGAGCTTAAATGTGTGATCAGCAGAAACGTGGTGTTTCATGAAGAAGAGGTCTTCAAGGACACACAAGGGAAAGCAACAGGAAATGATTCAGCTAAGGAACCAGAAGCTAAAAGATCTAAGAAGGTTACTTTCAGCACAGAACTGATTAAAGGTCCATCAGAAAGTTCTCAGAGTTCAAGTCAAGGTGGAGCTGTATCTGATTCAAGTGACTTAGGTTCACTGAATGAAGGTGGAGCTTCATCAGTATCAGAAACAACTCAGATTCCAGAAAATGAACTTCCAGAATCAGAAGCAGATCAGACTCAAGAGACTCAAGCAGATACTGAGGAGGCTGAAACAGAAAGAGAGGAAGAAGTTTTGGAAGATTTGGACAACTATGTTCTAGCGAGAGACATAGTAAGAAGGGAAAGGAAAATGCCATCAAAGTATGATGATTTTGATGTAGCAGCTTATGCATTGTCTGCTGCCAAAGACATAGAAGTTGAAGAACCAGAAACTTATGCTCAGGCTATGATGAGCATAAACAGAGAAGAATGGACAGAAGCTTGCAAGGAAGAAATGAGTTCTCTAAGTAAGAATCACACATGGGACATTGCTAAGAGACCTAAGAAGAAAATGGTCATTGGTTGCAAATGGATTTTCAGGAGAAAACCTGGGATTCCAAATGTGGAAAGTTCTAGGTACAAAGCTAGATTGGTTGCAAAGGGATACTCTCAGGTGGAAGGAATAGACTACACAGAAGTATTTGCACCAGTAGTGAAGCATGTCTCTATAAGGTTAATGCTATCACTTGTGGTCAACTTTGACCTAGAACTAGATCAGCTAGATGTTAAAACAACATTTCTGCATGGAACTCTAGAGGAAGAAATCTACATGGAACAGCCAGAGGGGTTCAAACAGAAGGGAAGAGAATGTGATGTCTGCCTACTTCTAAAGTCACTGTATGGACTGAAACAGTCTCCAAGACAGTGGAACAAAAGGTTTGACAGTTTCATGAAAGATCAAGGGTTCAAGCAAAGCAGAAGTGATGCATGTGTTTACATCAAGGGAACTGAAGTTCAGGACATGATATACCTACTACTCTATGTGGATGACATGCTAATTGCATCTAAGGATCCTAAGAAGGTAACTACTCTCAAACAGAGCCTAAGTAATGAGTTTGAGATGAAGGATCTAGGGCCAGCAGCTAGAATCTTAGAAATGGACATCACAAGGGACAGAGTAAAGGGTACTTTGAAGCTGTCACAGGAGAAATACTTGGAAAAGGTTCTAAAGACATTCAACATGTTAGACAGCAAACCAGTGGTTACACCACTTGGTCACCAGTTCAAGTTAAAGAGCTTAACTCAGGAGGAGTTAAAAGGGGAGGCTAAACATATGGTGAATATACCATATGCCAGTGCAGTGGGCAGTCTTATGTATGCAATGGTTGGTTCCAGAACAGACCTTGCACACTCAGTGGGGGTGGTTAGCAGGTTTATGGGGAAGCCAAGCAGAGAGCATTGGAAGGCTGTTAAGTGGATTTTAAGATACATCAAGGGTTCAACAGATTGTGTTTTAACATTTACTAAAAGTTCAAGTTCAGATTTTATCATTGAAGGGTACAGTGATGCAGATTATGGCACATATTTGGACAGAAGAAGATCTATCACAGGTTACGTGTTTCAGGTTGGTGGTAATACAGTTAGTTGGAGGTCAGGTTTACAACATGTTGTGGCTTTATCTACTACAGAATCAGAATACATGGCACTAACAGAAGCAGTAAAGGAAGCTATGTGGCTTAAGGGTATCTGTGAGGATTTAGGGTTCAAGCAAGGTGCAATAAAAGTTCATTGTGATGCTCAAAGTGCTATTGACCTATCTAAGCATGGAGGACATCATGAAAGGACCAAACATGTGGCTACTAAGTTCTATTTTATCAGGGATCAAGTGGATGATGGTATGGTCACTATTGCTAAGATACACACAAGCAAAAACCCTGCGGATATTTTCACTAAAAGCGTACCTGGAACCGTGCTTGAGAGGCATTTTGATGCCCTCAAGATCCTGAACTGAAGCTGCATGCAACGTCTGTGGGGTGTTCTTCTTTGTTCATCACCTCGCAGACACAAAGGGAAAACACAAACATGGTTAGTATTTTTACTTGATATGTTTGGTGTTAAGAGAATAAAGGGTTATTTCAGCAAGGTGGAGTAGGACTTACCAGCTGAAGGTGGAGGAGGTTCACCGTGTTCTTCAAGGTCTTCTACCAGGTTCTTCTTCCAGATCTCAGACATGCAAAAATAGAAACAACAGGTTAGTTCTCGGTAAAGTTTTTTCAGAAGAAACTGAAGCTAGGGATTGAGATCTTACCAGATCGAGGATGGAGCTGAACCGTCTTTTGTTTCGAGAAGCTAGATCTATGTGTTGAGTTTGCAGATCTGAGAACTGTGTGTCATGGTGACTCCGAAAAGCTTCAAGTTTCGAACCAGAGGTTGGTAATGGGAAGCAGAGAAGCTTAGGTTAAGGGAAGAGAAATGGAAAAGGAAAAAAGGAAGAGATTCGAGCTTGGTTAGAGGAACCAAAGATCGGAAAAGAAGCACAGAGAAACGGAAGTTTTGGTCGGAAAAAGCAAAGGAAAAAAAAAACGAAATCGCCTTTGGCGATTGTTGTGAAGGAGGCGGCTTTAGGTTTAGGTTATGGAAGAGACAAAGGTGGAGATTATTGGTTTTGTCTATTCCTAAAAACCTAATGGGTCTAATATTCAAGTGGGTCTCGTCTTGGAAGAATGCAGAAACAGGCTTGGAGTGCAAAGCCCATTCTGTTGTTAAAGCCTAAAACAGAAACGGTGTCGCATTAGCTGTTATAAAGGGAGAGGAAGAATAACAGAGAGAGGTACAGAGAAATCAGAGAAAAGAATAGATTGAGATCGCCGGAGAAGAAGAGTGATTTTACCGGAGGATTTCGTCGGAGTAAGCTTAGAGACTGATTCTTTGGATATCTCTGATAGCGTAACGTCTCTAGCCTTGTGTGGTTGTTTGTACCTGTAATCAACAAGAATACACATCAGATTCTTGTATACGCCACGGCCGGGGCTTTTCCGGCCAAGTCTAGTGCTAACGCCGGCGAAAGCCAGCCCCTGAGACGTAGCCATTCACGGTGAACTCAGACAAAACGTATCATGGTTGAATTAAGTTTATGTAAAATATTAAAAAATGTTTAACACAGAAAAATAAAAGAGTTTTTAATATGCTCGTAGAAACCTAAAATATCAACTAATTTTGGATGTATAATATGCCTAAATATCTACACGATCACAACAATATATAATTAAAGATGTTTAATAGTGAGTGGTAGTACAAAGCTTCGAAGAAGACATGATTAGTTGAAGAATGCATTAGTTAATTTAGCACTCATACTTATCCATAATTTATTTCTTATTATTATCTTTAATATAAATTAAAACCTATAGAAATGCCTTTTTTTCTTTTGTCAACAAAATTAGTTAGGTTTGGCTTTAAAAAAAGAAAGTGACAACAACCACAAAGGGTTGGTTATATAGTTCATTAATATAAAAGTTCCCTTTTGTGGCTATCCAATCATTCGAATAAAAAAAATCAAGATGTGTTAAAATTATAGATGTATGTTGTAGTATAATTAATTTAAAGAAAAAAACCATCTCTTATACCGGTTATATTAGGAAGAAAGATGACATCATGAAGTTGTATATATATATATAAAATAATAAAAAACCATTCATTACAATCGTAGAATGTTAATAATATTAAATATTTTCATAAGATATAAAATATAACAAACACAAAAACATTAATATTTTGGAATTTTGTTATTAAAAGCGGAATCTTATCCGAACTACCAATTTCCTCAGCTATCATTGGTCTTAATGTTTTATTTTCTTAACAACCAGAAATGTTTTTTTTCATAATGTAGCTTAATATCTGACTATAATAATATATTAATTAATGGTATAATACACCCACGCTTTCTACATTTTTGTTTTCCCTAATTAACTCGATATCCAAAATTAACATAACTAGGAAAGAACCCGCGCGTTGCGCGGAATATTTATTAATTTTTATAGTAATTTCAAATAATTTTATATTGAGTTTACGAAGATTTTGGTTTGTTTTATGAAGTTTTTTTATTTTTGTAATAGGTATATGGTTTAATTTTAGATTTTTTCATCTATTTTATATTTTACCAAACTAATAAAATGATTTTGTTTACAAACCACTTATGTTTGGATGTTTTAGTTTATTATCAAACCGATGGAATATCAATATTGTTGTTGTGCACCCATTCATCTTCTCTAATTTTAGTTGTACGCATGTTGTTTACTTTTGTTTTACGTGGAGATCTTCGCCCGTCAATTAATTTGGATCATATTTTGTTTAATTTTCTTAATTTGTAACGTTATTGAATTATTTGTATATGTAATTGATTATTTTGTATGAGATTTTTTTTTCTCGATGGATATTTTAAGTTTATTTCATATATATTTGGTACTAACATTTGGATTTAGAAAGTATGTATATATATGGAGTATTTTCATCCCACATTATAGTTATTTAAAATTTTATAAATTTATATTTATTTATTTTTTAAACCATTCTCTCTCTAAATCATTTTGTTAGATGTTTTAGGTCTTTTGATTTGTTTCAGTTTATTTGATTTTCACAAGGTTCAATCCATATGTTTTTATTTATTAACTATAGTATGACAAATAATATTATATAGTCTTAAGTTTTAATTGTTTTGAATAAATGTTAAAATAGTACATCATTTATAACTTTTAATATTTTGTGCTTTTAGATAAAAATTTACATATGGGACATATGTAATATATGCCTAAATAATTAGTATAAGACAGAAACAAATTTTATATATTTTCCTTTTAGAAAATTGATATACATGTTTTAACCAATAATATTATATAGTCTTAATTTTTAATTGTTTTGAATAAATATTAAAATAGTACATCATTTATAACTTTTAATATTTTGTGCTTTTAGATAAAAAATTTACATATGGGACATATGCAATATATTCCTAAAAAATTAGTATAAGAGAGAAACAAATTTTATATATTTTCTTTTAGAAAATTGATATACATGTTTTATTAGTGTTAAATATTATTTTGAATATTTTTATTTGATTTTATTAATATTGAATGAGTTTTATTAAATGAATTTTTAATTGAATTGTCTTAATTATTTTTGATGATGATGTGGATGCCTTAGATTGAGAGAGTATTGTGCTATTATATAATAGATTGAATCAATGATTCAAGAGAGCTCTCGTAAATGTTTAAAAAACTAAATTAAAATTTTCGAAAGGAGAAAATAAATTCCAATATAATTTTTACATCAAATAAAGTAGAACAATTCACAAAACTACGCACTTTCGATCATTCCTTTACAAAATTACACCTAATTTAATATTTTTACATATTTACACATTTTCAAATTTTTAAAAGGTTATTTACCCTTTAAAAATTTACCAAAATTAAAAGAGGAATTCACAAAACTACACCCTTTCTTCCCTTCATTTACAAAACTCTACCTAATTCAATTTTTCACATATTTACACCTTTTCAAAAATTTTAAGCTTGATTTATCCTTTAAAAATTATCAAAATTAATTTTTTTTTCATTCGGGTTCGCTAATTAGTGTTTATAGTATAATATTAAGGGGATAAGATTGTGTGGTAGGGTTTATTTGGATTTAAATTCTAGTGTTTAGGTGTAGTTTTGTGGAGTTATTTTGAAATAGTGTAGTTTTTTGAAATGTAATTCAAATGGTGTAGTTTTGTAATTCTCCCAAATTAAAATATGGTGAAATGGGTTCGCTAATTAATGTTTATGATATAATATTACAGATGTCAAATTGTTTGGGTAGAGTTTATTTGATTTTAATTTTGAATATTTAGGTGTAGTTTTGAAAACTGACTTATAAAATGATGTAGCTTTGTAAAATACAATTCAAATGATATAGTTTTGTAATTCCCCCAATAAAGTATAGTTGTTTTTAAAAAAGAGGAATTCACACGAGTACATATTTCATCTATTCCTTCACAAAATTTCACCTAATTCAATATTTTTTTTCTATTTTTACACCATTTCAAAATTTTAAAAGGTTGATTTATCTTTTAAAAAATTACCAAAATAAAAATATTTTTATTTGGATTCGCTAATTAATGTTTAAATCTTTAAGATATACTATTAAAAGGATAAAAATGTGTGATTATAGTTTATTTGAATTTAATTTTAAGTATTTAGGTATAATATTTTTGAAATGGTGTAGTTTTATAAAAAACAATTCAAATAATGTAGTTTTGTAATTTTCTTTTAAAAAATCATTCTCTCTATTGTGCACCTTTTTAACCAATTTACAATGCACCTTTTTGCCAACTATAATGGAACTTTTTCATATGTTGCTACACTTTTATTTATTTTACTCTTCTATAAATATCATTTCCACTTTTTACAAAATAATACCAAAGAAGTACTCCTTCTTTTTAACTTTTCTATTAATATAGTTTAAAAATGTAACCCACCTTAAAAATATATATTTGATTATAATTGTATGCTTTTTATACCAAATAAATCAACAAATTCAAACCAATAATACTGTAGTAATTTCTGAAATTCACAATATTAATTAGTCAAGTATAAAATAATTTTAAACATAGAAAATATTATTTTTTGTAACAAATTTTATTTAAAAATAATTAATAAAAAAAGTTGGGGGTATTTGTTAAAAACTTAAAATAAACATACTTGGCTCTTCACAAAACCACCAACACCACTTCTCCTTCTTCCACCTAAACCCTCTCTTCAAAACATTCTCTCCTTTAAACACAAAACTCCATTTTAACGATCATCTTCGCATGACCATACGTAGCTTAATCCACGACATGCGCTCAAGGACTCATCGTGCGGTGCACGATCTCGATCTCTCCGCCGCCGCCGCCGCCGATTCGAATCCTGGGTCATCGGAAGCTCGTCTCTGGTCAGAGATCCCAGAGGAGCTTCTAAGAGAGATTCTGATTAGAGTCGAGGCGGCGGACGGTGGAGATTGGCCTTCGCGACGGAGCGTGGTGGCTTGCGCCGGCGTTTGCCGTGGCTGGAGGCTACTCATGAACGAAACCGTCGTTGTCCCTGAGATCTCTTCTAGATTGACTTTTCCGATCTCTCTCAAGCAGGTTCTCACTATCTATTATCGATCTCTCTCTATATGCTTATTGTGGATCGAATCAAGGCTTAGGAGGATTGTTAGTGATTTACTCTCAATCTATAGAGAAGACTTGAATGATTGGATTTTGAATTTTAGATGTTATTCATCAAACTCTGAACTCTGCGTTTGCGTTTTCTCTCAAACGCAGGGTGCCTTATAAACTATGATGATACTAATCATTAAGCTAGAGAGAGATATATAAGCATTTTGTTGATTGTAATTTGGAACATTCTCGTGTCGAAAAATGCATAAACTTGACTGTGTGTATGGTTTTTGCAGCCTGGGCCAAGGGGTTCCCTGGTTCAATGTTTTATTAAACGTAATCGAGCTACGCAGTCGTATCATCTGTATCTCGGATTAACCAACTGTGAGAGCCATCATCAAATCCCTGTTTAGTCCCTTTCTTCTATAATATCAATTGAAGTTTATGTTTCTTGGCTTTGAAAGATTGATATCTTTCTTTTCTTGTTTTTGTCTGTGCAGCTTTGACGGATGATGGGAAGTTTCTGCTAGCTGCGTGTAAGTTAAAGCACACGACTTGCACTGACTACATTATCTCTTTGCGTTCTGATGATATGTCGAGGAGAAGCCAATCTTATGTTGGCAAAGTAAGGTGCGTTTATATATGATCAAAACCACTAATTTGACAAATGTTTAGTCGTGTGAGTGTACTACAAAGATTTAGGAGTCTTATTGGATTATTAGCAATTTTTGTTAGCTTGACAGTGATGGATTAGAAGAATTTAGCAAATATGCTTTGTTGGGTTTCTCTTTTGTTGTCTATGAATATAAACTAAAAACAATCTTGTTCATATTTTTCTCTTTCTAAACTTGTCGAAGATCAAACTTCCTAGGAACAAAATTCACGGTCTATGATGGGAATATGCTGCCATCAATTGGAGCAGCGAAGATGAGAAGGAGCCGTTCTTCAAATCCCGCTATTGTTTCACTAAAAGTTCCACTTGGAAGCTACCCTGTCACTCACATCACGTACGAGTTGAACGTCTTAGGATCCAGGTAACGTTTTTTTTCAAATCCGATCTTCCTCATTGAAATCGTTGTTGTCTTCTGATATTGTAATCCCTTGATGAAACTAATAGGGGACCAAGAAAGATGCAGTGTGTAATGGATACAATACCTACAAGCGCAATACAGCCTCGAGGAGTTTCTTCGGAGTTTCCTTTCGTCCTTACTCGGTCAACTGTTTCCAGGTCCAAATCAAAACCATTACGCAGCGAAGAGACACCTTTGGTGTTGAGCAACAAGGCACCACGGTGGCACGAGCAGCTACGTTGCTGGTGCTTGAATTTCCATGGCCGTGTTACCGTGGCTTCAGTTAAGAATTTTCAGCTAGTGGCAGCAGACGCGGCTAGTAGTGGTGGTGGCAGTGGCGCGGGATTGTCACCGGAGAGGCAGGACGAGAGGATAATACTACAGTTTGGTAAAATCGGAAAAGATATGTTCACTATGGATTATGGATACCCAATCTCAGCTTTCCAAGCTTTTGCTATTTGCTTGAGCAGCTTTGAGACTAGAATCGCTTGTGAATGATTTTTAATATTTATGATCATGTAAAAAAAACTACATTTGTAAGTTGTAACCTTGTAGTATTTTATAAATATTGTAGTTTCTTAATAAGAGATCTATTTTGAAAACTTCATGTTTTAAAATTATGTGACGACATGGATACAAACAATATGATGACAACTATATACTAAATGCTATATAGACAGGAGACTTTTGTTATTTACATGGAAATATGAATCTGGAAATATGAATCTTGACATTTATCAAGCGGCTTGCAAAGTAGCTGCACCAGAGCGCGAACCTATGCTCACAGTCTCGGCCTTGTTGTGTGCTGCTTGGTCTTCTAAAGACAGCTCGAACTGGTTTAGGTTCCGCACAAAGACAGTGAAAGCATGGAAGTGTTCTGGAGAGAAGAAAAGTGCTCCCATTCTCTGGTAAGTGAACAGATCGATTCCTACACTCTCGTCCTTTAGATTCTCGACGATCCTCTCGAACCCACCAGGAACTGGTGCGGACGAGTTTTGTCCTGAAACAACCACTCCATGTTTCTTACAAGAAGTTTTGATATGGGCGAGTAATGACTCCGGGCTCGAGAGGGATTCAGGTGTTTGATGCTTGTCCGATAGATCCATTCCGGGTATTATCATTCTACAAGAGTTCTCTACGAAGATCTCTGCGATAGCCTCGTACCTGTCGTGACCATTGGAGCTGTAGAATCCGGCTGTTAGCTCAGAAGGATGAGATCTTAGCTTGTGCCATTGGTGTAAGAGTGGCAGCTTCCCACAGAGAGACACTCCGGTCCCGGCAAATGCGGATGAAGCAACAGAGAGGACACGGTCTGCGTGTGAGACGAGAAGAGACGAGTACCAAGACAGGAAGAAATCGCCGTACTGAGATTCCCACGACCCGCCATCTGAGAAGAAGGACGAGGAATGAGGCTGTTGGTCGTAAGCGGGAGCATCGTGTGGACCACCGAGCCCCCAAAGTGGGTTTCCCGTGGACTCAGCGTAGCGTTTGAGAGCGGAGAGCATGTGTGCGTCGTAACACTGGAACTCTCCTGCGCCAGAGAGCTTGCTTTCGTGTTGATGAGAGGGATATCTTAGCTCGCCGTCTGGTCCCAAACCTAATGTGATTCCCTGCAAAACAATGAGCATAAAGTCAGGAACCAAAAAACCAGAGTCGAAAAACCGCAAATGTAAATCCAAAAACAAAAGACGAATGTAATACCGTGATTGTATCGCCCATGTAATCCGAGAAAACAGACTTGAAGCTCTCGCAAAACCCATTATAAACTTCCATAGGAGTCTTCCCATCAAGAACAGGAACATCATCGACCGAAAACGACAAACAGTCTTTATACTGTTTCCCAGACCTGTCTGTAAAATACATCCCTGGCTCAGTTTCACCGATCTTTACCACCCACTCAGGAAGACTTATCTCGGGATCTTTTGATCCGTGCAAACAGAGCGAAGCGTGAAGCTTTAGCCCCACTTTCTTAACAATCTCTGCCACAGCCAAGTATCCAGACCAATCATATTGCCCTGAAGCTCCTCTCTCGACCACACCCCAGAATATCGGTAACTCAACGCCTTGTACACCGAGAAGCTTCAAGGCTTTGAGACCAGCCGTGATAGCTTTCATGTGGTTCACGTTGTTACAGTTTGAAACTGTATCAAGAGGAAGCCCAACGAATAACTTCACGCTCTCAAGCTGCAAAACAAAGAACAAAACAAAACCATGTTAATCTATTGATAATCACGAGAAAGAATCAATATGTTGCTTAAAGTTTCTCTAATTCATATGCTATACAAATCTGAAATAGCATCACACTCTCGGATTTTTTCTCCTATTTTCTCCAGATTTTCGAAGGAAACGAACAGATTAAACAAGGAAGCGAATCTGTATTCGATACTCAACATGCATAAGACTAAACCTAAGCGAAAATTTCAAAAACAACTCTCTAGATCTGAAGAAATCTGAAACAAGCAGCTCGAAGGAAGAAGAGGAAGAGGTTTTTTGAAATTACCAATCTAGGTTTTGGATCAGGTTTGGGAAACGGAGCTACGTCGGAGACGACGGCTTCGCACTTGACGGATCTCGGAGAGCAACGGATCTTGATCTCCTTCAATCTCGAGATTTGGCTACAGAAACTAACACTATTCCTCGATTCACCAGAGATTACATCGAGCCCAGATCTGAATCCGAGCTCTCTGTAAGCTAATTCGGCTCTGCAGATCCGAGCTTGAGAGTTTCCGATCACTGAAACTTCCATTTTCACCACAAAAAAAAACGAGAAATCAAAGAGGAAGAGAAGAAAATAGAGATTTAATTAGCAGAAGAAGATAATAAAAGTGGATTGTGTGTGTGTGTCTTGAGGATTTTGGATTTGGTTTATATAAGAGGAGAAAAATCGGCTATGTGAAAAATTAAATTAAATAATCTTTTAGCGAGGGGGTTTTTGTGGGGCCACTTGAGACGAAAGATGGATAAACGGTGCTCTCGTGGCTTTGACACGTGTCGTATCCAGGAAGCTCGCAATCTCGCATACTTGTAGCCGCTTATAATTTTGTCTGTTTTCGTATTTTTGTGGCTGAATATTTTTTTAAAAATGTAATGACATTGTTTGTTGTTCAAATGTGACCACGAAAATTGGACTATTAAAACGTAAATCATAATTGTATTTATCTTCGTCAACAGAGAAAAAAACATAACATTGTTCAATATGAAAAGTGTATTAAGTGTTATTTACGAATAAAATGAATTTCTCTAATATAGGGCAATTCTTATGGATAACATTTAATACATTTTCGAAAGTTTTATAAATACCATTAAATTTTTTTTATAAATATCACAAATCTTAAAATTTTAAAATTGCATTCAAAACCTTCAAAACTATACCATGTCTCATTCAAAACTATACCTTAAACATTATATAGCGAATCCAAGTGAAAAAATTTAAAATTTAAAAGTGTTAAAACTCGTTTTTTTTATTTATAGTATTTTTGTAAAGTACTATTTTATGATATTTTTATAGAAAAACTTTTTAAAGGTATTTTGTTATTAAAAAACTTTGTAATGATATTTTATGGAATTTTTCTAATATATACCATAGTCTAAAAAGACTACAAATATAAACAATTTTAAAGGTGTAGTTATAATTCCCCCTGAAGTAAAAAACCGTTTATATATAATTTATACCAAAAGAAGAAGACGAAATAGATTAAACATCGCCAATAATTTGTTGTTCAAATGTGACCAAGAAAATACGACTGTTAAACGAAAAGCAGATCGTTTTTTTCTTCGCCAACAGAGAAAAAAACATTTTATATCATCAAATGTTAACATCTCAATATGAAAAGTATTTTGAAGTGTTATTGTGAGAATAAAACGAATAACAATCGCTAGGTCATGCCGATTATTGTCAAACCTAGCGAACTAAAATTTGACTTATGTTCAATGAAATCATATTTTTCTTTTTTTTTATAAAGGTTTAAAAAATCATATTTTTCATAATTCTTAATTTTTTTTTTTTTTTTGTTAAACCAGGAGGTTCTGGGCCGAAACCGATAATCCTCCTAGGTCCGCGACCAGCCTTTGATAATATCAATTAATGGTGTAAATCATCGCTCCCAACGCGGTTCGAACTCATGAGCACAACATCACCAACGACTGCGCTTAATCGACTGAGCCAACCCGTCGTTGGTCTTAATTTTATGATTCAACCAAATCTATATAGGTGATGTTTGGTTATCTAACATTATTTAAGGCTAGTAGCATAATGGCACAACTAATATAGTTACAATTAAAATGAAATCTGCCTGAAAAATTCTATATTCATTAAAGTATTATAATTTTGAATTATACTGTATATATATTTAATTATGCGATAAAAGAGTACGTATATATGATTAATTTCGTGATTTCAATTCCACGTCAAGTTGGTCAAACTTTTAGAGTATCGAGACACTTGAATCTTATCCAAAAATGAACTGTATATAAACTTATATGATTTATGGATTCTTCAACATTCATTGGACTAAAAATTTTAAAATAATTTATTTCAGAATGATAGGGATTGGCCCACGGATACAATATACTAGTAGTAATATTTTTTAATTTATTTGCTAAGGAAACAAAAAATTATTCCCATTATTGTAAAAATACAACCTAATCATAGTGAGGATAATTATTTAGAAAACATGGATAATAACATTGTATTTTTCCCATATATCCGACGTGGTATCATGTCAAGTCAACGACGAGACTATGATTTTTTAGTTATTATTTTCACTGGCTGTGATTTTAATCAACGTGCGATTTCAGACAGGTAGACACGTGTCGTAAAACGGGTGGCTAAAAATATACTCGCTGAGTCAGGTCCATGCAACTATGTTCCCCTCTAGATTCTGTTTTACTTGTAAAGCTGTAAACGCTTTCGTTTGTGCAAGAAAGAGTTTTGAGAGAATTACAAAATTACACCGTTTGAATTACGTTTTATAAAATTACACCGTTTTAAAATGGGAAAAATCTTTAAAAAATGCTCAACTTTTCGTTTTGGTCCAATTAAATCTCGAACTATAAAAACTAGGACAGAACCCGCGCGTTGCGCGGAATATTTACTACTTTTTATAGTTTTCAAATAATTTTACATTGAGTTTACGAAGATTTTTGTTTGTTTTATGAAGTTTTTTATTTTTGTAATAGGTATATGGTTAAACTTTAGATATTTTTCATCTATTTTATATTTTGCTAAGTTAATGAAAATGATTTTGTTTACAAACAACTTATGTTTGGATGTTTTAGTCTATTATGGAACCGATGAAATATCAACATGTAAAGAAAATTGTTGTTGTGTACTCATTCGGCTTGTCTAATTTTAATTGTACGCATGTTGTTTACTTCTGTTTTATGTAGAGATCTTAACATGTCAATTAATTTGGATCATATTTTGTTTTATGTTCTTTGTAACGTTATTGGATTATTTGTATATGTAATTGTTTATTTTGTATGAGGTTTTATTTTCTCGGTGGATATTTTAAGTTTATTTCATATATTTGGTATTAACATTTGAATTTAGAAAATATGTATATAAGGAGTATTTTCATCCCAAATTATATATATTTAAACTTTTATAAATTAATATTTATTTATTTTTTAAATTATTCTCTCTCTAACCCATTTTGTTAGATGTTTGAGATCTTTGATTTGTTTTATTTTATTTGATTTTCACAAGTTTCTATCCATGTTTTTTTATTTATTAACTATATACTATGACCAATAATATTATGTAGTCTTAATTTTTAATTGTTTTGAATTAATGTTAAAATAGTACATCATTTATAACTTGTAAACTTTGTACTTTTAGATAGAAAATTTTACATAATGGGACATATGTAATATATTCCGAAAAAATTAGTATAAAAAAGAAACAAATAACTTTTAAACTTTGTGCTTTTAGATAGAAAATTTTACATAATGGGACATATGTAATATATTCCAAAAAATTAGTATAAAAATAAACAAATTTTATATATTTTCATTTTAGAAAGTTGATATACATGTTTTTATTAGTGTTAAATATTATATTGAATTTTTTTTTATTTGTTTTATTAATATTGAATGAGTTTTATTAAATGAATTTTTAATTGAATTGTCTTAATTATTTTTGATGATAATGTGGATGCCTTAGATTGAGAGAGTATTGTGCTATTATATAATAGATTTCGTTTCAATACTAAAATTTTGTTGATTTTCATATAAAATACCAAACTTTCGTTGACTGATTATTTTTGAGCACGTTGACCAGTCAACTAACGATTATATTAACAGAGTTTACTATTTCTTCAAAATTCAAAAACGACGCCATTTTGACCAATTGTGAAACTATTAATTAAACAAAAAAATCTCACAAACGCTAGAGATGAACAATGTACCCCAATATAATAAACAACAACTTAACCATTGTGCTACGCACAATAATATTTATAGCAGAAAAATAGTTTTGACCCATTGTACATGGGATGTCTCTGTAGATATCGACTAGCACGACGACGTAAAGTGACGTTCCACGAGCTTGTTCGATTCTGCTTCTCCCGTTGGTTGCGTAAAAATCGCTCATGCCAAATAATCTCTCTCAATAGGTGATTTTGTCGAGGATCATTACATGTTTCATGTCTCTAATCATTAGTTCGTTGGATTTGACTTTAGTTCTTTGATTAATTCGGGATTTGTTGGTGATTCTTCCGATTTGGCCCTAATGTGTGTACCGTCTCTATAATTATCCGGTGAGGAAGCAATCAAGCCGTTCGTCGAGGTAAGCGATTGTACGGACGAAAGTTGTGAGATCCCAAGGGCACAAATTCAAATCGTCGTGGAAACTAAAGAAATTGATGATCTTCGGATCGCGTTTTGTGGCGTGGAGGATTTTCGGTGACTTTGTTGGCGTCTCTGACGAGGTTGATGCTCGTATGATAGTTAATTGTTCCAATCGCTTTTATACATCTGCTTTATACTATATAAATTCTCAGGTACATAATGTACAATAAAGTTGTCTTGGCATATTGGTTAAGGAGTTATTAGATATTAGAGTTATGGGTTAAATACTCGAAATTGTTGTTTTTTTGTTTTTTTACTAATTGCACTATTGGTCAAACGACATCATTTTTTTGATTTGACGGAATAATAAATTTTGTTAGCATAATCGTTAGTTGACGTGCCCAAAAATAACCAGTCAACGAGAGTTTGATATTTTATATGAAAGTCAACAAAAACTTTGGTATTTAAACGAAATTTTTATAGTTCGGGATTTAATTGGACCAAAACGAAAAGTTGAACATTTTTTTAAGATTTTTCCCATTTTAAAATTACTTCACAAAACTACATCTAAATATTCAAAATTAAATAAATTATACCCACAAAATCTTACCCCCTTAATACTTTACCCTAAACACTAATTAGCGAACCCAAATGAAAATATTTTAATTTTGGTAATTTTTTAAAAACTAAATCAAACTTTTAAAATTTTGAAAATGTCTAAATATGTGAAAAAATTGAATTATGTAGAATTTTGTAAATGAATGGATGAAAGGGTGTAGTTTTGTGAATTCCTCGAGAGTTTTTTCAAAATATATAAAAGAAATTTAAATAATTTATATATTACAATTTTAAAACATTTAAACCATTTGGAACCAAGTGTCAATTTCTATATTATTGCGCTTGCCACTTGATGATGCGTAAACGTTTTTTTGTTTTCCTACTCAAAAATGCGTATACGTTTTATGTGTCCTTTGATTGTAAATTACAATTTTATCCGAAGATTATGACGTACAAATTAACTTTTAAGTTCAAAATACTATTCTTTCCCCCAAAAAATACCACAAACATTCATAGATTTTTTTAAATTGGAGTTTCGGAATAGAGTGGAATTGTTGTGATAAAAAAAAGAATAGAGTAGAATTGTTGTAAAAAAGGATAGAATTTAGTTTTAAGTTGTTTATAATCTAATTTTGGAAGTTTTAAACTAGTTTGAAGGTTTTAAAATATTTAAAATTTGTATTATTTTTGACCAAAAACATTATGCCTAAAAATCTTTTGATTGTATTTTTTAGTCTAAAATTTCTAGAAATGCTATAACCCGTTTTTTAGTAAAACATTTATGCCTAAACTAAGCCTAAAACATTTAAAACGTTTTGTTTCCCATTGTTCAACCCGTAACTAAAGATTCAGAATGGTCATAACAAAGGGAAGCTGTGTAATGAAGAATGTGTATGTTTTATCCTTCTTTTATTTTGAAATTGTGTGTTTATATCCACTCTTCTGATTCATTATAAAATAACATTAACCCTATGAACAAATATACAAACAATTGAGCATGAAATGCAACAGAATTATCCAAACTGATCGAGAAAGAGAACCAATAATATGATGAGAGAGAGGTAGGGAGAAGCAAGCCCATTAAGAGAAGAAAGCCCAATAATATTATTTATTTAACCCAAATATAAACAAAAATGTCTACACTAGGAATCAAATCCAAAAGAGAAAAATTACTCCATATTCGTCTTTTTTATCACTATATACTATTAGTCTATCACTAAAATTACTCCATATTATACTATTAGTCTATTAACCATCCAAGAGTTGATCTTCTCTTGGATGGTTTGTTTCTACCTATTATCATTGCCCACTCTTTATATTTTGGGTTTTATTGGCTTAACTGAATCGCATCCTTCACCCTCTTTATTGATGATGAATCGGTTAGGCGGCTTCGTGTTTCCTCTACAAGAAACGACTATCAGATTTGGTCGAGGTCTGATTTGATGTGTTTTCTCGTTACCGGTTTTCGGTTGATCCGGTCTTAGCATTTGTTGGTCCATTTGTTCTTTTCGGTGGATTCGTGTGTGCCTTGTCAAGAGAAACGCAAGTGCTATGATTTCAGAAGTCTACATATTTCAGAAGAGGACTTGAAGAACTTTTTCTTAGTGTTTGTGGTTGTTTGGTCCGTTGGCATCCTCTCTCAAGTTTAGTTCTTGGTTATGCTCGATGTTGAAGATTAGGTGTTGGTGGTGTTTGTAGTTCAGACTACTTTGTTTGGCTTCTTGTGATTAGTGATGCTTCTAGTTGCATCGATTTTTGTCTCCTAGGAGTATCTAGCTTCTTTAGTAGAAACTTGCGGGTTTGTGTCTTCCGAGGTTTTCTAGCTTCGTTAGTAGGAATCTGTGGGCTTGTGACTCTCGAGAGTTTTCGGGCTTTTATAGACGATCTCTGCGGGCTTGTGTCTTTCTAAAATTTATGTTTTATGATGTTTAATTTTATCCTTTGTTTTTGTTACTGAAAAGTCTTGGACTTTATATTGCCGGAGTTTATATGCTCGGTCTATATATAGCTCCAAGTGGATTTTGTATGCTTCCGGTTTCATCAATAATATTAAATCTTTCAGCGAAAAAAAAAATATTATTAGTCTATTACCCTTGATTACATGGATTAATTCTAGACTTGTAGTAGTTAATGATACATGATGATATCATACACATGACTATATCTTCTTCTTTTTGGTAAAGTGACCATTTTTTTATCTGTTTCAATTTTTTTTAGTCTCATTTGTAAATTGCATATTATGTACAATGATATCTAACTAATCAAGTGACCACACTAACCAATGTCGACTTGAATTGTGTTTGGATATCGATACTTGTATTTCATACAAAAGCTTTTTTTTTTTTGGGTTAAATTTTCATACAAAAGGTTTCACCATGTTTCTGATGATTGTGGTGTGAACAAATCATTGAAGAATATGAATGGTAAAAGTTTAATTTTAGATATTCAGTCAAGATATAACTAAATTATTGGGTGTGGATGGTCATCTAAGTTGCACCGAGACGGGTACGGGGACGGGAAACGGGTACGGAGACGGGGACGGGAAACGGCAGTTCTAAAATTTAGAGATACGGGGACGGCAGGGGTACGGCAGTAATATATATATATATATATATATATATTAGTTATAAAAATTTATATATATAAGGAATAATTTAAAATTGAAGTTATAAACTAAATTTAAAAACACACAATGTCACATTAAAATTACCCACCAACCTATAAATTAGTTTAGACATTGTTGTGTTCTTAGAGGTTTGTTGTGTAGTTTTGAGTTGATTTGGTGATTAATATTTCACATAAAATTAATATAGTTTGATATCTTATAAAAATTAGTTAATTAGTTTGCCCAAAAAAAACTTTAGTAGTTATACACGTGAGAGGCCCAAAATCCATAACAAAGCTTTAATATTTAAGAGTCACGTGACCTCATGTGTTTCTTCTTCCTAAACCTAATTTTTTCTTAGCCCCCTTTCTTCTGCAACTTTTTTTGGTTGAAAAGTTGAGCAATCTATTTTCATGGTTACTAGATAATTATCAACAAAAACTTCAATTATAAAGCTCAAACGTCCCCGAAACGTCCCTAAACTCTAACTATCCCGTCCCCATTAATCACCTACCGTCCCTCAAAATTGGAAACGTAAAGGGGACGTTTCGGAGCCGTCCCCGCGAAGTCCCAGTCCCTGAAACGTCCCCGGGACGGGTACGGTGACTGTTTTGCCGTCCCCGTGCATCATAGATGGTCATTTGAGTTACTATTGAGTTAAGTTGAGTTATGAGTTTAATTCAAAGACAACTCAAAAATGTTATCAATCATGTATAAAACCAAACTTTTTGAAGTTAATTAAGTCTGAGTTAGAATGTGGTATGATTGAGTTATAAATTTGAGTTACTTCTTTGTAAAATTGCTAACTCTAAAATTTATTCAACATCAATAAATATTCATGAGTTATGTGTAAGTTGAGATTTTTTTTCTATTAAAATTGATAATGCAACTTATACATCATAAAAGTTACCAATCATTGTTATTTTTGGCAAAATGTTAACTCATATTTCTACAGCAAAATTTCGATTAATACAATTTCTACCACATTTTTTTACTGCAAAGTATACCACATTTTGTAACTCAACTTCAATAACTCTAGTCACCAGTTAGATCCATTATTTTTGACAACATTGAGATATAACTAAATAGAGTTGTATATTTAAATTGTAAAATAAGCTAACATAAACAAAAAGAGAAAAAAACGGGAAAAGAGTTAGAGCATGTTCATCAAAGATGTTAAGAGAGTGCTTATGTATAAAAGTGGGTATTTTGATGGATTAATTAAATCAAAAATGTGTATTTATGCTCAAATCATTAAGCATCAATGCTTAAATAAGAGTTTTTGTCAACTCTTAAAATTTCTTAAAATACCATCAAAACAAGTTTTGAAATACCCTTTAAAAGTTTTTTATAACAAAAATATCATTAAAATGTTTTTTATAACAAATATACCTTCAAAAAGTAGTAGTTTACAAAATACCACAAATACAAAAAACGAGTTTTAACATATTTAGATTCTAAATTTTTTCATTTGGATTTGCTATCTAGTGTTTAGGGTATAGTTTTGAAGGGATAGGGTATAGTTTTTTGAAGGTTTTGAGTGTAATTTTGAAAATTTAATATTTGTGGTATTTATGAGAAAAACCTTTTAAAGATATTTGTAAAACTTTCGAAAATTTGTGTTAAAAAAACTTTTTTTAGTGGTATTCATAAAAATTGTTCAACTTGTTATTGTATTTGTGGTATTTTATGCCAAATAATGTTATTTACGCACCCCATTTAAGTATCCCTTAACGGAGGACAAATTTTTTTAAAGTGCTTATGTATTTTGCTTACACATAAATACTAATAAAAAATTCTTAACCACTAAATATTAATCTTATTTGATATACATGGTCTTAAAAAGATATTGACAGAGAATCACTCGCAGTTTAATATCAACCGACCGATCTAAGATCGGACGGTCCGTACAAGAGAAAGATCTTCTTTTTGACCATTTACATCAAACGCACACACAATCACTTCTGTCTGATAATTATAAAATCTGAGCCGTACAAATCCAACAGAACATACACGTGGCTCCCACACACTCTTCACCTCTCAGATCACGACACGTAAGTAGATGATTTGTAAGTAGGTCCCATGTTTACTCTGTTTTCCTCGTTGTCGCGTGCGGCAACAGTCAACAGTGAACCACATAGTATGTGCGTACTAGGTTCGGTGGGGCTTCTTCTTAGCTTACGTGTCTACATATCATTGGTTGTTTATTTATTTTTTTAGTGAACTATCATTAGTTGTTTATCGTTCCTCAAGTATTCAATTTATTTGTTAAATTTAAAATTATTATTCTAGTATATAAAGTTATTTAAAATTTACTAACTTATATTTTCGTTTTTTCATTTTTTGAAAAAATCATTTTTTAAAGGTTTAATATAACTGTTATCGTATTATTAATTTTGTTTGTTAATGAACATATTATTTTGTTATATGACTAATTTTATAATAATATTTAAATTAACTAATATCAATTATATAATATATTCCATAAAAACATATTTATCATGATAATTTATTTATTACATATTCTATATTTTCTAAAAACTAACTTTTGAATAACGTTTGTTAATTTAATATATTTTTTTTTTTTGCGAAAAGCAATGAGCATAAACATATAGTATTAGCCTATTAGGAAATAATTACGACGTTTTACTTCACCCATAGGTGCCACGAGATTGGTTTGATCACTCACATTAAATTTAAAGCAAATGAATAGTAATCAAAAGGATCGGAACTGATGAATAAACATAGTAATTACTAATTTGTATTTTCATAAACTTTATAACGAAGCCCCGACTTGGCTTTTTGGTCAAACAGTTTGGATTATCGACTTCTCGTCAAAGTCTAAGTTTGTTCTCAACCTTTACCCCTAAATCCCGGCAATGTCCTTTTGACACTAAAAGATATTTTTTAAATAACAACAAAAAAAGTTAAATTTTCATAAGCAAAAAGTTTTTGGCTTTTCATTCGCTGTTGATTTTTTTTTTATAGTTTTTTTATATATGGAAATGTGAAGAATTCTTCTATTTTGTAAACCCAAGAAAGCTTCGATCACATGGAACTTGACTAAAAAGATTTCACTCAAAGCTGTTCAAAAGGGTAACAGTGCAATCCCAATATCTTGCACAATGCCAAATTGGTTATATATCATATGTGATCTTATTTATTTTCTCTACTTTTAGTCAAGTTTTATTTTTATATATTACTTAATTAATTCGATATTGATTTCTTATTTGATACTATTCTATCAAGATTATAGTAACTATAATCTTATTGAGTAGCTAAAAACATTGTATTTTTATCCTAATAATAACGTATGTTTTAGTTTTTTTCAGGCTATATGTTTTTTTGTATGAACAGATTAGTTAGTTTTTGGTTCATCAATCTTAGTCTAAAGTTTAACATTCTTCGAAAATATGTAATTATAGAAAAATATTGAATTATGTGATTTTTTCTTTTACGATTAAAATAACTAAATGGTGTAATTTTGTGA
Organism: Cochlearia excelsa; assembly: GCA_963556525.1. NCBI lineage: Eukaryota > Viridiplantae > Streptophyta > Magnoliopsida > Brassicales > Brassicaceae > Cochlearia > Cochlearia excelsa. The sequence goes on from OY748330.1 coordinate 24,219,067, forward strand.
AGTCATTTTTTTAATTTTCATATAAAATAAAAAAAATTAAAATGTGATAAATATATGAGAACCGATCCCGGGTGGGGTGGTTCCCCGCGCCTACGATAGTGTAGGTTTGGCTATTGGATCGGCCATTTGTGGTCTAAATGTTGACAAAAAAAAAAAAAAAATATGAGAACATAGTCAAATAAAAGGTTAGTCCCACATCAAGTTCAAATCTGAGTGGAGTAGTCAAGGGTCGTCGTCACATTCTTACATAGCTTAAGCTTGTCTCTAACCCCAATCCTCAAAAGTGATGAACTATATAAAATTTGCATATAACATAATTTTAATAAACTTCAATATGGTTAATTTTAAAATCTTAATTATTTAATTTTCCCTATGCACAACATTTTCAGTTTTATGTGACTACGCTATCATGATCCAACCACTTGTATGTATCACATTTCTTATTGTTATTATTTTGTTAAAATATTACATCTGTTATTAATTATCATTATTTTTGTTACAGCATAACATTTTTTTAATTATTCAAATATATAATTATAAAAGTGCCAAGATGTATATAACCATATATAATATTATTAGTTTGACTAAACTTTATAAGAAAAGAAATTATAATTTTCATTCCCAATGCCATTTAGAAATGTTCAAAAAGCTTATCAATGATGTCACATTTCCAAGCCTTAACACAAGGAGTTCATCACACTTTTTTGTATCTTAGCCCAATTGGTTAATTGACTACCATTTTCATTCAAAATCAATAAAAATCAATTTGATTTTCATAGTTTACTTATATGACATTAAAAGTATAAAAAGAGAGTTTAGCTGACCTTATGGCTTACAGCACACTCTTTTTCCAGTAAAATGTTATAAAATATCAAAGTTTGATATATATCTATATATATATATATAACTACACAAATCTTTTTTTATAAATTTTACGACCCACAAAAAATGACCCAAACTTAAACTAAGCTTCAAATTAATCTATAGATATTGGATATATGTAAATAATTTGAAACGTCAGTGAGTGTTCTTGTTCTTTTGATAATTTTAATTTTAAGGTATATATCTAATTATCCAAAAGAACAGTTAGAACTTAGAGCTCTAGCTAGTAATTTCTCTAATTGCTATTTAGTATTTAGAAAGTCGTAAGATAGTTGACTAATTAATAATAATTTTCTTGGTATCATCAAATATATATATATATATGTTTGTCGGGTAAGACTTAAATTCTAAAATGCAATCATATATGACAAATAACTAGTTGAAACTCATGTGTATTTACTATTTAGTGTATAATGTATATATGATCTACAACTACAAAACTACAAACACAAGAGACTAATATTATTGTTGACTTGTGTTTGTTTTGCATGTAATTCATCAATACAATATTGCCTACTGAGATAATTAATTTAAATCAAGCTTAATTATACGTACTTTCTAAGCATTTTTTTTTTAATTTTGAGTTTGTTCATCATGTCTCTCTTTAACCACTCCCATTGAAAAAAAATCATAACAAGATGACAAAAAAATATTTTCATTTCTAATTTCCGCTTAAAATGCGGGTAACCATGTGATTAAACCAGGGGCTTATACGATTAATCAAACTTGGTTACTACTTCTTTTTGTGCCCTAAAAAATGGTTAATATTTATATTTAAACAAACCAATGAACCATAATAAAAAGGGAGAATTACAAAACTACACATTTGAATTACATTTCACAAATCTACACCATTTTAAAATTACTTCACAAACTATATCTAAACACTCAAAATTAAATTCAAATAAACTCTACCCACACAATTCTACCCCTTTAATATTATACCCTAAACACTAATTAGCAAACCCAAATAAAAAGATTTTAATTGGTAATTTTTTAAAAGATAAATCAAACTTGTAAAATTTTGAAAGGATGTAAATATGTAAAAAAATTGAATTAGATAAAGTTTTATAAATGAATGAAAGAAACGGTGTAATTTTGTGAATTACTCTAATAAAAACTCACATTATCATGTTACTTTTTTTTCCCCTCATGTATATTATTAGGATACGGTATTTAACTCTAATTATAAAATATCCATTTTTTACGTAGACCTTTGACCTTAATTATGCTATATATGATATATTTACGTAGGGTTATTATGCATATTTGCACGTGACCACTAAACAGATTATTATTTTGAGTTACTTAATTAGCTTGATCCCATTGAAATAAAAGATTAAAATAGAATGATGTAATACATACATCACACTAAGATTTCTACTTTTACCAATTAATTTTTTTTTTTTTTTTTTTTTTGACGGCCCAATTAATTTTATGTTCATTGATATGCACATATTTTCTATTTATTGTATATTAAGATTTGTTATTGTTACTGTGATTTTGGAGTAGTTCCAATGATTCTTGGCCTCCTTCTTAGGCTTTCATAAGTAGTAGCCATCCGTATACTTATGCATACTGTACACACATAGTTAAACTAAGAGTTTTTATTTTTATTTTATCTATTTTTATTTTTATTTTTTTTCAATTTCGCTTTAAGACTGAATTAGTGAGTTATACAGGGGAAATTCGTCAGCTACTTTTTTTGTTAAGAAATAAAATTATGGGAAATTACAAAATTATATCATTTCAAAGTCGCATTTCAAAAATACATCTAACATTCAAAACTAAATCCAATAAACATATCAACATAATCATATTTCTTTAATATTATACATTGAACACTAACTAGAGAATCCAAATAAAAAAAAAATAATTTTGGTAATTTTTTAAAAAGGAAATCAATCATTTAAATATTTGAAAATGTGTAAATATAGAAAATATTGAATTAAATGTAATTTTGTGAAAAATAGTCGAAAGTCGTCGTAAAATAATAACCAACCAACATTTTTGTGGTAAAAACCAAACATAATTTGACATCTAAAAATTGTTTGAATTGGGTTTAAAATTATTTGATCACAAGCCAACGTTTATATATATATTTTTTTGTCGTCGTAGCTTTTTCTAAAGAAACTAAATTATACTAATAGTATTTTCGGAAAAAAAGAAAAACTTAAAAATGACAAAAAAAATAATTAAAGAAACAAAAGATACATGGTCTACAAAAAAAGCAGTTGAATTAAAAGTGAAGCCTCTCCATCAAGTTCAATGTCTCTCTATATATACCAACATTTTACTTCCTTTCCTTAACAACAAAACACACTCATCAAATCTTTTTAACCCTAAACCCTAAAAAAAACCATTCTCTCATAACAACCATGTCAACCTCCAAAACCCTAGAAAATCATACTAAACCCTTTGAAACATCTCAAACTCAAATGGGTTCATCTTTAACCCATCAAAACATAACCACTACAAACACCACGACCACCACCGCAACAACCTGCGAGAGACGAGGCCGGAGATCAAAGCAGGCAGAGCCAGGGAAGTTCCTAGGAGTAAGGAGACGTCCATGGGGTCGTTACGCGGCAGAGATAAGAGATCCAACGACCAAAGAACGTCATTGGCTAGGCACATTCGACACGGCTCACGAAGCAGCTCTTGCTTACGATAGAGCCGCTCTTTCGATGAGAGGCACTCAAGGTCGAACTAACTTCTTCTACACTCCAAACGATGTAAACACTATCCTCACAAACCCTAATCTCCATGCTCTCATTGTCTCTCCTTGCAATAACAATAACCAATCTTTCTCACAACAGTTTGTTATTGATAACCATCCTCACTATCAAAACTATCAACAACCAAAACATACTCTTTCTCAAACCGCTTCACCCGCAGCTTCTCTCAAAACGCTTTCTAATCAAAACGCGGATGTAAACGCGTTTGGTACGAGTCCGCAAAACTCATCTTCCTCTTCACTAGATGAAGAAAACAACTTCTTTTCTTTAGAAGGTAATAACAACTCAGGTTACTTGGATTGTATTGTCCCTGGCCATTGTCTTAAACCACATTTGGAGACTAATTATACCACTGTCCGAAACCTAACTTCGGAAACAAGCAAAGCTTCTGAGTCATATGGAGGGTTTGGTAATAATAGCTACGTTGAAGATGATGATAATATGATGATGATGATGATGAAATATGATCATGAGTTTGGCTCGTGTGATCTCTCTGATATGATCACTAACTATGGTGTTGCTTCTTCTTCAATGTCAATGAATGATTATAATATAGAGGATGGTGGTTTTGGAAATGTTGTTGCAGATACTTCAAGCTTCTACTCACTCTTTTAAGAACATTCTATTTAAGTGTTTTATGTTTTAAAGTATTTAATAATAATATTTTCAGTGTTTTATGTTAAGCCGTTTGATTTTTGTCGTCAACTATATGTTATGGGACTTTATTATATATATTATCTTGTTTTAAGTTATTTGCATTTTTAGACCTAGTAAAGGTTATCTTATAATATGCAGTTTTGATTTTTTTATTATTTTGTATCATGGTTTCTAATCTTTTGATTAGCAAAAAACTAAAAAAGGGTTTAACAAACAAAAAAACAATTAAAAAAGGGATGTGAAAGAGCATGATGATGTTTTTGGTCTTTGGAAATGTGTTTTGGTCATGACTTGTTTGGTCTTTAATTGCACAATCACTGTTTCATGTCTCCCTTCTTTTGCCTATACTTTTGTATACAACAACTCAACATCACACCTCTTTGTTTCTTTTTAAATTTGTTTTAAGGTTTTTGACTTTCCTTAATTTCATAAAGCTCATTTAAAATATATATTTATTGATACTTAAAAGTTTTTTCATTAAAATCTATTTTATTAAATTAACAATGACTCGGGAAGTGACTTTGGTCTGGTGACAGTTATAAGTCCACATGAAACATGTAGCACCTTTCCATTCGGGATCGATTCCCCGCGCCTACGATAATGTAGGTTTGGCTAATGAACCGGCCATTTGTGGCACAAATGTTGGAAAAAAAAATTAACAAAGACTCAATAATATATATATGGGCTATATATATACAACTTTTATACATCTTATTTTGTTAAATCAACTAAGACTTTAGTATTGTTGCTAAGTTCTCTATCCATGAAAAATCAAGATATTTAAGCAAACTGTTGTTTGAATATTTTAATATATAAACTTATTAAAAATATTCTCGATGTAAAGCAGACAACGATTAGGTATTTTTCATTATGTAATAAGTATTTAAGAAACATTTTTTTTTTGTCAAATTTAAGAAACATTTATAATTATAAAAATATTTGGTAGTATACTTAACTCGTAGATCAAGTAGTATAACTCAGAGAAAAAGCATTTAAATGATTAGTAATATTTTGGGTTGTTGAAAGCATTTTTTGTGAAGTTTCAGTGAAGAAACTCATGATTATAATTTTTGAGTAAAAACTAGACGCAACAAACAAACCACACATCACACATGCACATGTTATATCACCAACACAATAAAACCAATTAAGTACGATATACACTGACAATTACTTCCACATTAACAGTAGTTTCTTTTTTACTTTTTTATTTACACTTTTTTATGCATACATCTTATGATCAAAGTTGTACGGACAGAACGTAGAACATAAAGAACAAAAGTAGACACGTTAACCTGATGAATCCTAAGATCTGTTCTGTTTTGCTTTTATGGTTTCTTTTGCTAGTTCTTAATAAGTATTGATATTTTGGTGTAAGCAATTTGATAAGTGTGTATTTTAGCTGTTTTAGGCATGCATTTCCATAACATTTTAGGACCTTAGTTGCATATTTCATATAGATTATAGTCTAATTTAGCATATTTTCACTTAGTAGCCTAGGATTGAGTCTTAGTTAGATTTAGGTCCCCTTTGCATTGCATCATGTGCATTTCAGGTACTTGGAGCTATGGGGAGCTCATTGGAAGCAAACGGGAGCCAAGGAGAAGCTCATTGGAGGCAAAGAAGAAGAAACGGAGCTCCAGCGGTTCGGAAACCGCCAGGCCAGGCCGCCGAGGAAGGAGGAATCAGGCGAGGTTGCGGTGAAATTCCTAGCGGCCTCCAAACCGCTGGAATGAAACCGCTGGAGCACCAAGACGTCCTGAAGAAGAAGCATCCAGCGGTTATCAAACCGCCGCACCAAGCCGCCAGACGAAACCAAAAGAAGCAAACTTGCGGGTGCGATTCCAGCGGCCTCCAAGCCGCCGAACCTGACCGCCGGAGAAGACGAAGCGGAAGAAGTTGCGGATGTTCGGTCCAGCGGCCTCCAAACCGCTGGACCAAACCGCTGGAGACGTGCGCATGTGCACTTTATGTTTTCTCCTATAAATACTCCTAGGGTTTTAACATTACCCATATCTTATCTTATGTTTAATACTCTCTTTCTAAACTATAACCACCTTTTGTGAAACCTCTCAAGGTTCATTTATTGTGGTTTGAATCTTATGTTTATCTAGTTTGAATCTCTTTTATTATCTTATCATGTCTTTATCTTTTGTTATTAGCATGTGTTTAGGTATGATTAGTGAGTAGTTACCTTATGGGTTTTGGGGTTTAGTTAGGTTAGGATGATGGATGATTGTTAATGATGTTTAGGATGTTTAGGTTATGGTTTCTATAGCATTAGGTGCACTTAACACTAAGGTAGAAGTAATTATCCTAGCTTAGTACTTAGAGGATGTTTCATGCCCGGAAGGTGTTCGATGAAATGTCTAATCCAACCTCTTGCTAGTCTTTTATACTTAGCCAACGGAAGTTGATGTCTAAGGTTTAAGATGGACTTTTAAGGACTTATACTTAATGATCCCTAATCATCTAGACTCGATTGGAAGATTTGAGGTTTTTATGATTAGGGAATGAATTTGAGTCATGGAAGTGATCTAATCTATGTTAGTGATCCTTGTTCTAGAAAGTTGTCTCCTTTATTAGTTCTAACATCATTAGCTTGATTCCATCTATCCAAAACCAATGATTTAAACCCCAAGATCCAACCTTTATCTTATTCAAGCACATTTCTAGCTATTTCTTGTTTAGTTGACTTTAGTTGACTTTAGCACTATTGTTTTAGATATAGTTTTTGTTACCAAACAACATTCTTATTAGGTCTATTCTAAGATAGTTTCTTGTATTCTTGTTGTTCTTAGTTCAATCTTCTTGTGGATTCGATCCTTATATTACTACAACGTCATGTGCCTTGCACTTGGGGTTGTTTGTGATTGAGGTAAAACTCGATCTCATCACAATTTCGCATACTGTTTATGTTGTGCATTTAAGTTTACATTTTTTCCATGAATATGTTAGTACTTTAGTCCAAAAAGCAAACAAAATAATTCAATATGTAACACAAAAAACAACAACACCGTTTTTCCCTTACAATATGCATTATGCTGAATTGAACTCAATTGGTGGTTAACTATATTACACAAAATATTTAGTAAGTAAAACAAAATACAAAATTAGTTTAATATATAAATATAACAATTGTTGTTTTAAAACTTGCGAACAATCTTGATTATTTATATACCAATGATTATGTAATTTCCTTTTGTTTTTAAGATTGAAATTGTATTATATTTTTTTATTTGGTGAACTTATGTTTTCTTTTTGTAGAATAAATATTGAATAAAATAACTAACTTAATTTTTAAATATTTTCTCATTAAACTTACAACTATAGTACGTAATTTTCTTTTCCTTTTAAAATTGTATTATAATTTATTATAACTTTGGAATGAATATAATACTTTTTAAGATAAATGTGGAATAATATAATTAAATTAAGAGGAATTCACACAAGTTTACCATTTAAACCCTTCATTAACAATACTAGGAAAGAACAACTCGCGGAATATTCGCTAATTATTATAGTAATTTTAAATAATTTTACATTGAATTTACGAAGGTTTTGGTTTGTTTTATGAAGTTTTTTCATTTTTGTAATAGATATATGATTTAACTTTAGATATTTTCCATCTATTTTATATTTTACTAAACTAAGGAAAATGATTTTGTTTACGAATTTTTTTTGTTTGGATGTTGTAGTTTATTATCAAACCGATGGAATATCAATATGTAAAAAAAATTGTTGTTGTGTACCCCACTCAACTTCTCTACTTTTAATTGTACGTATGTTGTTTACTTTGGTTTTACGTGGAGATATTAACCCGTCAATTAATTTGGATCATATTTTGTTTTGTTTTCTCTATAACATTATTGAATTATTTGTATATGTAATTGTTTATTTTGTATGAGGTTTTGTTTTATCCGTAAATATTTTAAGTTTATTTCATATATTTGGTACTAACATTTATATTTAGAAAGTATGTATATATATGAAGTTTTTCCATCCCAAATTATAGTTATTTAAACTTTCATAAATTTATATTTATTTATTTTTTAAAATATTCTCTCTCTCACCCATTTTGTTAAAGAGTGAATTGGTTGTATAATACTAAAAAGGCTTGAAATTGGACCTCATAACTTTCTCCAACTTTAATTGGCCCCTATAAACTTAATGAAGAAACAAATAATAATTGGTGGCGATATTAACCCTACCATTCATCAGAGAAGCTGCGATCTGACGAGGAATAGACAACTGACAAATTTTATATATATTCATTTTAGAAAGTTGATATACATGTTTTTATTAGTGTTAAATATTATATTGAATGTTTTTTATTTGAGTTTTATTAATATTGAATGAGTTTTATTAATATTGAATGAATTTTATTAAATGATTTTAATTGAATTTTTAATTATTTTTGATGATGATGTGAATGTCTTAGATTGAAAGAGTATTGTGCTATCATATAATAGACTATACCTAATTCAATTTTATCTAAAAATATATTTACACCGTCTTAAATTTTAAATGGTTTAATTCCAGTTTAAAAATTTACCAAAAATATTTTTTTTTCATTTGATTTCACTAGTTACTAAAATCTTTAAGCACCAAACTTAACAAAGATCTATTAAGTTTATAAACATATCTTACTGTTTTATTTTTTTAATTTTCCTCTCGGTTCAAACTAGTAATAGCTTCCAAGTGTAACAAAAACCACATACAATCAAAGTTTTAGAGACTGAATAGTAAATAAAAAACGGTCCTATTTCCCGGCCATATCGCATTTATTCGAATTCATAATTATCGATAAATAATATACTGTTGTAAACAAATTCTAGAATTTTAAAACATGGCAAAATAAAATTGAATAGGTCCAGTCTTATTGGGCGGCTCCATTCATGTTGAATATTTGTTTTTCTATAAAATAATAATCTCCCTAACAAGTCATGAAAATGACATTTTAAAATGTTTCAAATTTACCAAGTTGATGCCAATTATATAAAAAATGTTAATGCCAATATTTACTAGTTTCATTAAAATACCCAGCAAGAATTAATACAGTACAATATTTTCCTACAATTAGTGAAAAATACAATACTTTTTAACTATAGTTTCATAATTTGAAGGAGAAAAATTCAATATTATATTTTATTGGGGTATTATATGAATTATTAATAAGTACAGAGGTCTTTACAGAAAACATTTCAAAAAAGGGAAGAACTTTGTAAATAATCAAAAGCACAAAAATAAAAATAAAAATAAAGCCACACACTCATCATTAAAAATTTTCCTCTCTCACACGCAAAGTGCAGCTTCAACGACTCTCTCTCCCCTCTTTCTCTCTCCTCGCCGTGAAGTCTGAGAAGAAGAAACAATCTCCGATCTTGTCACTGATTCAGGAAAACTCGCGAGGTGTTCTCTAGTTTGGTCTTTTAAAAGATGTTTTGTGATTGCTTTTACGGGAACAGAGAAATCTCCGAGTTAGAATCGGAATCGTCCGAGTCAAAACCTTTCTCTCTTCCCTCTCCTCTTCCTCCATGGCCACAAGGTACAATTAACAAGTACCCTTTATTGGAACTTGCATAATTTGTTGAGGAATTCACAAAACTTCGTCTTTTCAAACATTCTTTCACAAAACTACACATAATTTAATATTTTTACATATTTACATGAATTTTAAAAGGTTGATTTACCTTTTAAAAAATTATAAAAATTAAAATATTTAGATCTAGTTTTGAAAATTGACTATAAAATTACGTAGTTATGTAAAATGTAATTCAAAACGGCGTAGTTTTGTAATTCCCCTAATTTGTTTTATTTTATTTTGTTACCAAACGAATTACTTTGGGTTATTATTTTTAATTTGCTTTTGTTTCTAATTTGGGAATATTTGATTATGGGGACTTGTTGTCTTTTTTAATGGTTCTTTGTGTTTCTATTTTTTTGTTTATATGGTCAAAGTTTTGTAGGACCAGAAAAATAACATTAATAGAAACTAAAGAAAAATTTGATGTAACTTGATAACATTAGTTACTTGCTTTTATGCAATCTTGCTTTACATGTTTTGTTACATTTTGTGAGTTTCATTTAATAATATGAGCAATAGTGTATGAACAAATTGTATTTACTTATTAATTACAAATTGAAGATAATGCTATATATTATTTCTATTATAGTTTAGACATGTTTTAATTCTTTAATTAAGTATGCCTCAATGGTAGATTATTTACTAAGTTATGAATTCAATATATTATTAAAATGCTTACTATTCTTTATCTCCTTGATGTTATGATATATAGAATGCTATTAAGATTATCTTGATTTTGAATCAGAAATTAGAATCTTTTGACTATAACGTTGATGCTTACTCTTTGCTTCAGGCAGAGGTTTTGCTACCGGAAAGATCAACCTCGGAGAAATCGAAGTTGTGAAAGTAACCGAGTTCGATAGAGTTTGGAAATGTGGCAAATCGCGTGGTAAACCGAGTTGCGCCTCTTTCTACAAACCCGTGGGGATACCACAAGGTTTCTATTGCCTTGGCCATTACTGTCAGCCAAACAATCAACCCTTAAGAGGCTTTGTTCTTGCAGCCCGGGCTAACAAGCCTGGTCTTCGTGAGGACGATGATCGTCGTCCTCCTTTGAAAAAACCGGTGAACTATTCTTTAGTTTGGAGTTCAGATTCAGATTGCTACTTCTGGCTACCTAACCCTCCGGTTGGTTACAAAGCCGTGGGAGCTATCGTCAGCAACGGATCAGAGGAGCCTGATGTCGAAGAAGTTAGATGTGTAAGAGAGGATCTTACAGAGAGTTGCGAAACCGGCGAGGTGATACTCGGAGTTGGATCTTTTAATGTTTGGAAGACAGAACCGTGCGAGAGAGGGATCTGGTCACGTGGCGTGGCGGTTGGGTCGTTCTTTTGCTCGAATAACGGTATGTCTTCTCGTAATAAAGCCGATGTGAACATTGCGTGCTTGAAGAATCTCGATCCGAGCTTAAACGGGATGCCGAATCTTGACCAGGTCCATGCGCTTATTCAGCATTATGGACCGACGGTCTACTTCCACCCCGAAGAGACTTACTTGCCTTCTTCCGTGCCATGGTTCTTTAAAAACGGAGCCTTGTTGTACCGGTCAGGGAAATCACAAGGCGAACGGATCGACTCCACGGGGTCAAACTTGCCCGCGGGTGGTGGAAACGACGGGACATTCTGGATTGATCTCCCTCAAGACGACGAGGAAGCTAGAAACAATCTAAAAAACGGGGATCTAGAAAGCTCGGAGCTTTACGTCCACGTGAAACCCGCGTTCGGCGGGGTATTCACGGACATTGTCATGTGGATTTTCTGTCCGTTCAACGGCCCGGCTACGCTCAAAATCGGACTCCTCACCGTACCAATGAACCGCGTCGGAGAGCACGTGGGAGATTGGGAGCATTTCACATTCCGGATAAACAACTTCAACGGCGAGCTTACGAAGATGTTCTTCTCCCAACACAGTGGCGGCGGATGGATGGACGCATCGGATCTAGAGTATGTAAAAGGAAGCAACAGACCGGTCGTGTACTCGTCCAAACACGGGCACGCAAGTTTCCCTCACCCGGGAATGTATCTACAAGGCTCGTCTAAGCTCGGGATCGGAGTGAGAAACGATGTTGGTAAAAGCAAGTATGTGGTTGATTCTAGCCAAAGATATAGAATCGTAGCGGCCGAGTATCTAGGCCAAGGAGCGGTTACAGAGCCGTGTTGGCTGCAATACATGAGAGAATGGGGACCAACTATAGTGTATGATTCAGCGGCCGAGATCGATAAGATCATTAATCTTCTTCCTTTGATTGTGAGGTACTCTTTCGAGAATCTGTTTCCTATCGCGCTTTACGGCGAGGAAGGTCCTACTGGACCAAAGGTGAAATATAATTGGGAAGGAGATGAGATGTGTTGAAGAAGAAGAAGAAGTCTTTTTGTTATTACATGTGTTTGTGAAAACAGAGCTCTTCTGTTTTAGTGAAAGCATGAAGCTTTTGCTATGTGTATATTCTATAGTCTTGGTTGTGATGTCTGATTTGAAACAAATGAGCATAATATTTTTGTTAGTGAGTACATATTCAACTAAATAATATCTTACGGAAAATCCCCAAAAAGACCATCTTATAATTTTTTTAGTGCAAAAATACCATCAAAAAGTTCTTGACATTGTTTGTGAAAAACAAAGCTCCTTTGTTTCGGTCAAGGCGTGAAGCTTGTGTGTAAGTAGCCGCGAATTAATATGAACCGAACCGTACCGAGATCTAATATTCATTTAACCGAACCGGTTTAGAGTATCGTCGTCACTTACTCTCTACTCTCTCTCTTCTTCTGCGTCACAAACAGAGCTTTTCTTAACCTAAATTTTTTTTACAGAGGATATACAATGCGCCTATCAAATCCGATAATCTACAAAATTCGCCGACTTTCATCGTCGTCAAGATCATGGGTATCTCCAATTTTAACTTCCGCGAAGAAGAAACCAGACCCACCTCCAGAATCCTCCACAATCTCGCCATTGGAACCAACCTCAAGGACCAAGTTCATCTCTCACGAATCAGCAATCAATCTAATCAAAAGCGAGAGAGATCCCCAGAGAGCGCTCGACGTGTTCAACAGAGCCTCTGAGCAAAAGGGTTTCAGCCACAACAACGCCACGTACTCTGTTCTCTTGGATAATCTCGTTAGGCACAAGAAGTTCCAAGCCGTTGATGCGATTTTGAACAAGATGAAGCAAGAGACTTGCAGTTTCCACGAAGGTTTGTTTCTTAACCTTATGAGACATTTCTCTAGATTCGATTTGCAAGAGAAAGTTATGGAGATGTTTAGCTTGATTCAAGTGATTGCTCGTGTGAAGCCTTCTCTCAATGCTATTAGTACTTGTCTCAATCTACTTGTAGATTCAAAGGAAGTAGATTTAGCTAGGAAGCTTCTTTTGTATGCTAAACATAATCTTGGGTTGGTTCCAAATACTTGTATCTTCAACATTCTTGTGAAGCATCACTGCAAGAACGGTGATATCGATTCGGCTTTTGGTGTCGTGGAAGAGATGAAAAGGAATGGGATTTCGTATCCGAATCTGATCACTTACTCGACTTTGATGGACTGTTTGTTTCTGCATTCGAGGTCGAAAGAAGCCATGGCGTTGTTCGAGGATATGATATCGAAAGAGCGGATTTCTCCTGATCCAGTGACTTTCAATGTTATGATCAATGGGTTCTGTCGTGCAGGGGAAGTTGATAGAGCCAAGGTGATTATAGACTTCATGAAGAAGAACGGTTGCAACCCGAACGTGTACAATTACTCGGCTCTGATGAATGGGTTCTGTAAAGAAGGGAAGACTCGAGAAGCTAAACAGATCTTCGATGAGGTTAAAGAAACAGGGCTGAAACTCGACACGGTTGGTTATACTACATTGATGAACTGCTTATGTAGAAATGGTCAGATCGATGAGGCTATGGAGTTACTCGAAGAGATGAAAACATCTGGATGCAAAGCTGATGCTTTAACTTACAATGTAATACTCAGGGGCTTGTCCGGTGAAGGAAGATCAGAAGAAGCTCTTGAGATGTTAAAACAATGGGGACGCGAAGGAGTTCATCTTAACAAAGGTAGTTATAGGATCATACTTAACGCGTTGTGTAAAAACGGTGAGCTCGAGAAAGCTGTAGAGTTTCTGAGTTTTATGTCGAAGAAAGGGGTTTGGCCACACCACGCGACTTGGAATGAACTGGTGGTTGGGCTCTGCGGGTCCGGTAATGCAGAAATAGGGGTCCGGGTTCTTACTGGATTTCTCGGAATGGGTTTCATACCAGAGCCTGAGGCCTGGAGAGCTATGGTTGAATCAGTTTCCAAAGAGAGGAAGTTATTGCATGTCTTTGACGTGGTTGATTCTTTAATTTCTTGATAAACCCATTTATTGATATTAGTCTGGCTACATGGTTACTTTTACAAGTACACTTCACTTTACAGAATCAAGAACATAAATTACTTGTTCGAAGCTGTCGTAAGGGACAAACTTTGACCCTTTTCCCCAGTATTGGCATTCTCCACTAGAAAAGCTTTGAAAAGCAATGCAAGAACAGTTTCTCCAGCAGCTTCCATGGCAGTCACTAACTCCAGAGCTCAAACTACCATCATAATAAGCGTTGTCCGTCATGTATCCTCTTCTAGGTTTGAAATACACCGATTCTTTCCTACAAGCTGTTGGCTCCTCTGTGATGCAGATCGCTGAGCTGTTCTTTAAATCTGTGTTGCAGGGCACGCTGCTTTCAGAAATCCATTGATTGCTAGTGTTGCTGCGAAGCACGTTGGTTACTGTGATTTGGCGGGCCTAGAGTGTCCAAGAACCAAGTGGACAAGACCGAACCATTAGTTTTCTTGATTGAGTAACTGAAGTACTTCATATACTTGTCTGAAACGAACTTGAAGTCATAATCAATGTAGCTTCTGGATAGCTCTAGAGTTAGCTGAGAGCTTCCGTTGTTTGTCAAGATTCCGCTTGACCAATAGATCTCACCATGGCGCCAGACGAGTAGCTGGTTAGCTCCTGATGGGTCTAGTCCTAGTCTGAACGCTCCTGAGACTGGGACTTGGTCAGATCTCCAAGAAGTAATCGAAACTTCTTCGTTGGTTCTTAGATTAAACCCAATCTTCATCCCGGGAAGTAATACGTTGGTTGGATAGTCAAAGCTTTGCCATAAAACACGACCCGTGACTCCCCCTGGCCCGATCTCTCGGACCACAAAATTTCCAGAATCGAGTAAAGTTGCAGACAAATTTGCGGCCAGTGAACTGCGCTGCCCGGCTTGTCTTTGGTTCACTATGATTGGAGAAGCACTTGCTTGTGTGATCTTTAGAACCGGATGAATCCAAAACCGGTTTGGTTGGGTTACCAACCCAAACCGGATTTAGTCGAATCCTTTGATGCCATATACCAACATACCTATTACCAGCTGACCCGAGTTCGAAAGTAGATGATTCCTTGGGTGTAAAGAATCCAAGAACAAAGATTCCACCCGCCGAAATCAACTGCTAGTCCCAGTCTCTGAGTTGATGGCCTGGTTTCAAAGTGTCGGTTTTCAATGGCGAAATGGCGAATACCGATCCAAGAAGAATTGGTATGAGAGTTAGTATGAGAGGAACAAGAATTTGTGTAAGAGGCATTACTTGTTTGCTTTGTTGAGTGTTTGTTTCAATTTTAAGCTCTCTCTTAAGTTTAATTTATAGTACCTTTGTGTCCTTATTACACTATTAAATCTTCCATGACTTTTGTAGAGCTTTGAATAGTAAATGAAGAACAGTCTTTGGTATATAATTGTAACACAAAAAGTCTCATATGCTTTAAAGAATATGATACCTTTTAGAATTTTATTTCAAAGTGTTTTATTGAAGTCTCTTTCAAAAAATGTTTTGTTTGGTTCATAATGTTTTCATTACGGTTTGCAATGGTAAGTGGTGACTATGGGATTAATTTATTAAAGGAAAATTTGAAAATACAATA
This sequence comes from Cochlearia excelsa, assembly GCA_963556525.1. Taxonomy (NCBI): domain Eukaryota; kingdom Viridiplantae; phylum Streptophyta; class Magnoliopsida; order Brassicales; family Brassicaceae; genus Cochlearia; species Cochlearia excelsa. The sequence continues at coordinate 24,234,868 of OY748330.1, forward strand.
AAACGGTAATTGATCGAAAACCTTAAGCTCATTGTCAAAGTTTTAGCCAATTTATAAATGTTAGAAATATCTTCATCAACGACTTGCAAAAAGAATATTCAAAGTCTTCCAAAACCCAACGTGTATCGATATTTTACACATAAAAAACTTTTTAACAGAATTTATAAAATTTCTAACGATCAAAATTATATATTTGACAGGACTACACATTAATGTTAATACACATTAGTCTCCACAAATCAATCAGATAATAATACTAAAAACATAATTTTGAAAGCTTAAAAACGTTAATAGTGAAAACAAAACTCTTTGTAAAGTATTTGATTAATCTTCTTTATGTGTGTTTTAGTTTTATAAATTATGAACATTGTTACTGTTTACATATATTTTTCAATAGCAACCCTCAGGTTCACTAAAGGAGAATCTATGGTGTGAGGATCTCAAAAGAATTTCACTAAAGAAGACATCAAGAGAGCCTTATTCTCTCTTTCTCCCGATGGTTACTCCGCGGAGTTCTTTACCGAGAGAGAGAGAGATTGTAGTTATCGAATTTTAGGTAGTTAGCTATAGGGGCCACTAAACTAGTATGTGTGCCGTACAACAAGTAACACCTCCTCCAAGCTTTTCTAACTCTTTTGTAGAATGCTTAAATTTAGAAACCGAAATAACATCGAAAAATTAAATTTGGGTTCGAAAAAATCAGTAATGGAATATAATTACTTTATAGAGGTTATATTGTATAATCTAAATGTTTGTATCATAAAAAAAAGCCAACCAAAAATAAACTTTTTGAAAAAACAAACCCTAAAAAAAAAACAAAACAAAAAGCCCTAAATACCAAAAGCAAGTCATATTTGAAACCCTATTAGCTAAAGACCGGGCTTTTTAATTAACCCTCTTCAACTTCTTAGGTTCGGTATCACACTTCTCCGAATCCGACTCGGATCTCTTCCTCTTCAAAACACTAACCAAACCCTCAAGAGCTTCATCAACATCTTCGTTTTTCATTAGCTCCTCGGCTACTTGAGCCGGGGTCAACACCGGTCCATCAATCAAACCTTTAATCTCCGGGTAAAGCCGGTGAGTCATGTCATCATCATCGTTATCATGAGAAGAGAGACCCAAGTAGTTAGAAGCTAATGTTTTGAACCCATCAAAACCACAATGTCCCATGTAAATGTGCATATCCATGCGTCCCGGTCTTAGTAACGCCTCGTCGAGCTTGTCCTTGTTGTTAGTCGTGAATATTATTATGCGTTCGTTACCACAACTTGACCATAACCCATCTATGCAGTTTAATAGACCCGATAAACTCAGTGTTGTAGTTGATACCTACATACTCAACACATAAACTTGCTTAGGACCTATTAACGTATATACGCCCTTCAAATTTTAGTCCTACAACTTTTTCTAATGGTATTTCAACGAATTTCTTTTTTAAAAAAAGAATGAATTCTAAAAATATCAAATCAAAACCAAATTGTTTTAAGACCAAACCTGTGAATCAGTACCACCATATCCATGTGTTGTGGTCAAAGGTTGCAACCTTGTAGGCAAATCCACGGAGCAATCTATATCTTCTATAAGAAGAATGGAGCTGTTACTAGTGGCTAGAAGCAACCTCCTTAGGTCCGCGTCTCCTTTCACGCTTGCGAGCTGAAGATCGTAGATATCGAATTTTAAGTAGTTAGCAATAGCAGCCACTAGACTAGTCTTCCCTGTCCCCGGTGGACCGTACAATAGGTAACCCCTCTTCCAAGCTTTCCCTACTCTTTTGTAATAATCTTTCCTTCTTATGAACCGTTCAAGATCTTCAATAACCAAACGCTTTAGCTCTTGGTTCATAGCCATTGTCTCGAATGTGGAAGGGTGCTCAAAGTTCAATGATTCCCATCTAGAAAAGTAACTAGAGTAAGAGTGCATCTTGAGGATTCTTCTCTCTTCTTTGATCTCCTTTGCCTTGCTTTCCACGTAAGGTATGTAAGAGTTTAAAACCAAGTCTTTGTGTTGCTTGTTGAAGCTAAGCTCGAGGCACTCCCAATCGAATATTTCGTGAAACTCTCCCCCATCTTCTGGTGTGGTTTGCCTCTTGCTTCCGGCTAAAAATCGCCACTTGATCTCAACGCCTTCGTAGGTATCCGAGACAACCTCTCCTTGGCTCAAGTATAGGTTGAATTTTTTATCACTAGGGTCTCTAGTGATCTTTAGCTTTAATGCATCGGGGCTTATCTTGCTTGATAGATAAGTTTGAGCCTCGTAGAAAAGATCGTTTTGTCTCCTTATACCGCTTTTATCTGTTTTGTTCATGTCGTTGATAATGAGCGTGAGAGTCGATGAGGTAGAGGCGAATCTAGACTTGACGTAAGAGACAAGGAAGGTTTGTACAGAAAGTGGAACTATTGTACGAACCATTGGTTTCATCATCATCATGAAACCCATCATTGATGCGTAGGTAGAGAACATTGATGAGGGAGAAGGAAGATCTCTAGAGAATTTCATGCTTCTTTCTTGAGATTAGGGTTTTTGTTAGGTTTGGTTTCTTTTCGATTGTGTTGTGTAATTTAGGTTTTTTGATTATGTTTACAATATTGTCACTCAATATTTATGATTATGTTTAAATTCAAAGAAAACAAAAAAAAACAAATTAATTTCAACATTAAAATAGAAACAAAAATATTCAAAAAAAGAAAGGAAAATATTATTAATATATCAAAATAAAAAGAAGAATTCACAAAACTACACCATTTCATTCCTTCCTTTACAAAACTTTACCTAATTCAATTTTTTTATATATTTACACATTTTCAAAATTTTAAAAGCTTGAATTACCCTTTACAAAATTACAAAAATTAAAATCTTTTCATTTGGGTTTGCTAATTAGTGTTTAGGGTATAATATTAAATGGCAGGATTGTGTGGATAATTATTTGGATTTAATTTTGAGTGTTTAGGTGTAGTTTTGTGAAGTAATTTTGAAATAGTGTAGTTTTGTGAAATGTAATTCAAATGGTGTAATTTTGTAATTCTCCCAAATAAAAAATAAACATTTGCAGTTTCAAAAGGTTAAAAATAATAAATCGAATAATAATATCTAAAAAGATAATTACATAATAATTTATTAATTAAGTAAGACAATTTTTTATGGATTAATCTCAGAATTGAATATAAATATAATGGTAGATATTAAATTTTTAACATCAAATATAAATAACAATTATGATCTTTACATATTTTAATTTTTGTAACGGCCCATTAAAAATCACAAATCGAAATTGAAATCACGAATAATAATGAGACAAAAATCAATTTTAGTTTATGTATAATTAATATATATGTGTAGTTTTTGTGATGGATCGTAAAATATCATACATAGTTTATGAGATATAATTATATAATCCAAGAGATCACAAACATATAATTCGGGTCGTCATCATAAGAAAATAATAAATTTACAATATATTCATTTATTTTTTGACACAGGATACCACAAACATATAATTAAAATAGACATTTTTAATATATGATTTACCGAATAATTTTAAATATATAAATTTACAAATATATATCTTATTATCTAAAAATTACTAAAAATACGTGCAAATCCGTATCTAGTTGTTATTTAAAAAGAGAAATATTAGTGGGACCATTGCAAAAGTACATTTTTTGAATTGTAATTCATAAAACTACACCATTTCAAAGTCATTTTTCAAAACTCAACATAAACATTCAAAATTAAATCCAAATAAATCATACAAATACAATCTTATTCCTTAAATAATATACCATAAACATTAATTAATAAACTCATATGAAATATTTTTAATTTTGTAACATCTTAAACGGTAAATCAATCATTTAAGATTTTGAAAAAGTGTAAATAATCCTACCCATTTAATATTATACCCTAAACATTAATTAGCGAAGTCAAATGAAAATATTTTATTTTAATTCAAATGAAAATATTTTATTTTAATTCAAATGAAAATATTTTAATTTTGATAATTTTTAAAGAGTTAAATCAACCATTTAAAATTTTGAAAATGTGTAAATATGTAAAAATATTGAATTATGTGTAGTTTTGTGTTGAAATTACGTAGTTTTTTGAATTCCTCATTTAGAAAGATGTAGGATATAATTTTGAAGGTCTTGGGTGTAATTTTGAAGGTCTTGAGTGTAAATTTGAAAGTTTTAAAATAATTTAATATTTGTGGTATTTTGATAAAAAATATTTTAATGCTATTTTTAAAATTTTCGAAAATAGGTGCTAATTTTGTATGAATTTTTTAGGGTAAATTTGCCGAATGGACACTTTTCCTAAACTAACTAAAATACTAGACACTTTACTATTTACAATTGGTAAAACAGATCTATAGGGCCCAGCTGTAGGGTCCACGCGTGTAATACAGAAAAGAGGAAGGTTACGAAACTGCCATTTGTGCTTCATATATATATATCGTTGCAGAGCATTAAATGAGGGTGTATGTGAATTAAATGAGGGTGTATTTAATGGTATATGAATGGGTGAATTAAATGAGGGTGTAGGACAATAAATGTGTATTTTTTTTTTTTCTTTTTTTCTTTTTTTTCTTTCTTCCGCTTTCTTTCTCTTTCTTCCGCTTTCTTTCTCTTTCTTTCTCTTTCTTTCTCTTTCTTCCTCTTTCTTTCTATTTTCTCTCATATCTTCTCTCTTCTTTCTTTTCTTTTCTCTTGATTCAAACTTATGTTTTATTTTTTCAAGTTTCCTTTCTCTTAATTGCATTCAATAACATCCATTTGCACAGTTTAGTGGACGGTGTACAATTGTTGGATGCACAGTTTAGTGGACGGTGTACATCCAGTCAGTCATTTGTACAGTGTCCATGACTGACTGAGACAACTAGTCTATACAGAAGAAGATTTGCATTGAAGATTGTATAGTGTTCACAAGAACATAACTGTTGATTCGATTACAAATATTTGCACAACATATTTTATACGATTTAGTGGACAACCGAATATACATTTCAGCTGAAAAAATGTGTTATTCATCTGTCCAGTGTCCGAAATGAAGTTAAGAGAGAGAAAGAAACATGTGTGAGTCAAACAAAGTTATTTATCTGTCCAGTGTCCGAAACATCTGATTCGAATCATCTTTACAATGTTTGTACAAAATCCGCTAAAAATATAACATGTAGATGAGAGATGAGAGAGAAAATGAAATTTGTACAACTCTATATATATATATATATGAATGTTATTCATTTGCACCATCCTGTATCCATTAAATGATATAACAATCATTTTCGTCATCCAGTATCCAGTGGACGATAAAAATGTACTCGAGTTTGTACAATGTACAATTTTACTTATATAATTTTATATGTACAGAAAAATAATACCGTAATATATGTTGGACAATATGAATGTACAACTTTATTCGTAACATTATACGGTGGATACTTATATGTATAGCGTATGTACAATATCCATTAAAAATATAAAAATTTGATATTGTACGAGACTGAAAGCTTATAAAATAACTAGAGATAATAATTGTTGATATTAATTTATATAATATAATATTTATATGTATAATGCATGAGACAATTAAGAAGATGAAAGAAATAAAAATGGAGAATTATAAAACTACACCATTTGAATTACATTTCACAAAACTACACCATTTCCAAAATACTTCACAAAACTACACCTAAACACTCAAAATTAAATCCAAATAAACCTTACCCAAACAATCTTACCCCCTTAATACTATACCCTAAACACTAATTAGCGAACCCAAATGAAAAGATTTTAATTTTGGTAATTTTTAAAAGGGTAAATCAAGCTTTTAAAATTTTGAAAGGGTGTAAACTTGTGAAAATATTGAATTAGGTGTAGTTTTGTGAAGGGAGGGTTGAAACAGTGTAGTTTTGTGAATTTCTCAAATAAAAAAGAAAATGGAAGAGAAAACAAAAGAAGAAGAAAGAGAAAAAGAAGAAGAAGAAAGAAGAAAAGAAAGAAAAAAAGAATAATAAAAAAGAGTAAAGAATTAATGAAAAAATAATAAATATTTCAAAATGACATTATCGTAATATATGATAATGTTATATCCAATATAGTAATATACCTTGAGTGAATAGTGTATTTTAATGGGACTATTCTTTAAAAAGAGAAAACTGTCCTTTTAACCATCTTCATAAAAAAAATATCTATTTTGCCAATTATCCCATTTTTTTATTTAGTGGTATTAACGAGAATTATCCATTAATTTAACTTATATCATCTCAGAAATTATAAAACCCCTTTTAAGGATTTTGATATATACCATTCTAAACCGGAGTCAAATTAATCAACCGGTATGAACCAAAAGTAGCCTCAAAATCAGAAGGAATCTCTCCTTGGACCCCAAACCCTCTGACTCTACAAGAGGTTTACACAGTCAAATACATAAGAGGAAAAAAAATCAAAAAAAAAAAAAAACAATATCATCATCAACACTTGAGTTAGGGATTCAAAAGGGGTTTCGGCGCAAGCGAGATCTCCATCGATAGAAGAAGAACGATGATTATGGAGATGCAAGAGACAGCGATTCTCTCTTCGCTTCTCAAATCCGATCATCTTCCCATCGAAGAGATTCTGTCTGAATTCAACTCAAAGCTCCCTCGCTCTCGTCACTTCGTTGTCTGCTCGTCTCTTTCGCTTCTCTTACAGGCATATGTCCTTCTCCTTTAGTAGTCTGTGTCTCGAATTGTGTGACTTTAGCGAGTTTTTTTTTTGGATATTTCACTCGATTTTTTGAATCTAGGGTTTGGTTCCTTTTTGCGAGATCCCTCTTTAGTACTCTATAGCTTATACATGAAGCTTGTTTTCGTATTAGTTATGTGTTAAATTACATGTTTTGCTTATTGGGTATTTCACTTGGTTTTGAACCTAGGGTTTGGTCCTTTGTGAGATCCCTCTTTAGTACTCTATAGCTTAAACGAAGCTTGTTTTCGTGTTAGTTATGTGTTAAATTACACGTGATTGCTTATTGTGTATTCTAAGTTAGCAATTGCGTTTTTTATTTGCTAAATTGAGAACTAATCGAAAGTGTAATTTTTGATTTTGATTTCAGGATCAGATGATACTAAGGGGTACTGAACGTCTAATCGCATTTGCTATCGCACGACATTGTTATTCCTCCAACAAACTTTCTGTTAACCCGTTTTTATCGGATATGATTAACGTAAGCAGCCTTCATCGTGTCTCTAATATGTAGACTCATGGTTGCTTCATAAGGCAAATCTAAGTGTTAAGCTTGGTAGTTAAAGGTTATTGTATTCGTGTGGTAGTTGTGAATGATTAGGTTCCATGTACTCTTTGAAGTTAATTGTTTAGATATTGGGGTGTTTATAGATTGATTTAGGCAAACATGTTTTGTTTCTTAGCTTGATGGTGGTCGTCTTGTGTGGAAGAATAATTTTTTTTTGTTCGTTTATGCAGGCTGCTTGTAATGAGCAAGCGGAAAAGTATGAGAGAGTGTTTCTTCTTCATTTGTTACAGTGGAATAGTTACAACAATGCTAAAGAGGTAAGATATTGCTGCATGTATAGCTGTTTGTAACTTTGTCTGTTATTTTTTGGATAATTCCATGTAAATTCAAAATTTATGCTCGTTTCTTTTCGTAAATCATGATGATATTCTCAATGAAATTGTGTGTTTATAATGCTTCTGTGACGCCGAAAGCCTATATTTTTATATTTTGTTGAAATGTCTCTCACCATTGATTATATGGCCATGAACTATAATTTCTGAAGCTGTTATGAAATTCACTTTTCACTTATACTCTTTCTTTGTGTAAACTTGTTTTCTTGGTTCAGTTATCTCTGTCTTTGTTATAAGTTCACACCCATTACTCCAGTTAGGCTTATTTTAAGCCTTTCTAGGCCTTATTTTGTTTTTGCATATTATTTTTTTAGTGATGATTTGTATAATTTTATGATCTGTGTGACTTGTGGATGCTCATTAAGCGTTCATTATCAATTTAAGTAATAATAGTTTGCGCTCTTGCAGATTCTCAAACAGTCAGCTCTTGATTACACCAGATCGTTTGACGCTTCAACTCATGTAAGAGCTGTCGAAGCATAGACATCTAACGTTATAATTATATTTCGTATCCATCTTATTCCATTATAACTGTTACTTTATGATGCCTAACCCTACATGGAGAACATTCATAGATATTTTTTTGATTAGTGATTAAATATGGTGATGTTTTGTCAGGATTTTCCTGAGCTAGGAGAGCTGCAGAGAGAGTATGGCGACAAAGACGATCTTGGACCATCTAGTCACATGTTTGCAGACTGTGCTCTCAAAAATCTATTGCATGATCCTGATGTTCCTCGTGGGTGTGATCCTAACTCTCCAGAGTATGTAACCTCTTGATTTTGTTTCTCGAGAGCTTCCAGTTTCCCTAGCTTAATTTCATGTGTTTTATCATCACAAGCTAATGTTAAGTTGATTTTATGGATGAGCTTTGTGTCAAATTATTTTTTAGGTTTGATGTGCAACTAGGAGGAAACCCCAAAATTGGATCTGGTGATAGAGATGAGGCCTTATCTGGAATATTGGGAAGTTCGAGTATGGCGGGTTTATCTCCTAGGTGGATCCGACCATGTCCTCCGAGATACCCAGTTCACCAGAGTGAGGTAAAGCTGAGATTAACTTATTATTTAACTGGTTCAGAAAATTGTCCAACAGATCTAAATGGTTCAACTTCCTATAGTTTCTTTGGATTGATCCTGATAACAAGCATGAGCTTGTTTGGGACGATAAAATGTGTGCTGATACTAGCAAAGGCGCAATAGTTAGAGGCTTAATTGTTAAGGGTCTAAAGGTGACACTTACACCTACAGAGCAAGAGGTATATATTTATTTTCAATCCTTGATTTGTGCATAAAGTCATACTATTACTGTCCTGGTCTTAGGTTAACATCTTATTACTTATGTTGCTTTCATACTGATAAGTGAGTTAACGTAACAACGGGCCAACATGTCAACAACTACGTCTGCACAATTTTGAAAAGTTGTTAAGACAAAATTTCTATAGTAGTCATACTCCATCTTCGAGAGAGAACTCATGTTACCACTTTTTTTCCCTTTATCATTGATTAGAATATCTTCTACCTCCTAGCATGATACTATGAGTAAACTGAATGCAGTAAGAGTTTAAGTCTATGATCTTTTGAATGACGAAAACACCACATTTGTTCATTTGTTGACCAGGACATCACTACGGAATTGACAAATGACCCGAAGCTTGTCTATCACTGTGGAATATCTCCACGGAAGCTGCCGGTATGTGATTTCATTACCTGGATAATGTTTTTTCCCCTCTTACAGTCTCTTCTATCATTCTTATTCTCAGCAATTAGTAGAGCACAATCCTCAAATAGCAGTTGAGATTCTCACCAGGCTGATTAACTCCACAGAGATTGCTGAGTATGTCATCATCACCTTATCTGTTCCACTATTTACATTTCTTTAAAAACAGCTATGAAACGGGAAATCTGAGATTGCGTCGTGCAGCTATTTTACAGCTCTTGTAAGTATGGACATGAGCCTGCACTCGATGGAAGTTGTGAATCGGCTCACAACCTCAGTTGAGCTCCCCAAGGAATTTATACGCTTATACATCACTAACTGCATATCGTCTTGTGAGAACGCCAAGGTAATAAAACAAAGCGTTCTTTTGTTTCTTCCTAGGCTTTTAAAACAAATCTTTCTTTGCAGCTATAACATCATCATGTTGTGTTAAGTAGTTCTTCTCGGGCTTTTACATTATATGCTTCTTGTGTACACATTCTCGGATTTGTTGATTGGCAACTTGTACATGTTCTATATGTTTGGTTGTTTCTCTGGATGGTATAATGATACATTTGTTTTCGATTTGTTGCAGCACGACAAATACATGCAGAATAGGCTTGTGCGACTTGTTTGCGTCTTCTTGCAAAGTTTAATTCGTAACAACTTCATCTCCGGTATGGTTTCTTTTTCTGCTTTAACTGATTGCTATCAGTTTTGTTTTGGTGTTTTTGCCTTTTGCTGTACTAAACAGAAAGAACCATCAATAGAGACATTCACATAGGCTAAAATAGTTACTAAGAGGAAGCTCTATTAATATGTTTCTGATGAAATGAATCTGTTTTTTTTTATTGTGAACACAGTGAAGGATCAATTCATAGAAGTACAAGCTTTCTGCATTGATTTTTCGCGGATTCGAGAAGCAGCTGGTCTCTTCAGGCTCTTGAAAACATTGGAATGAATCTGCACTATCTCTCTCTCTTTTCTCTTCTTCTTCTCCTTAATATCTTTGTCTCCTTTTTTAATTTCTATTTTTTTCCTCGCATTTTTTCGACTTCTTTTGCTTTTGTAGCTAAAGAACTTTACTTCTATTTAGCTACTAGAGACTCAATCTTCTTTTGCTTTTTTACATTCTACCTTTAGATTTATTTCTATTTAGTATTTGACCAAAACAAAGTAAACCAAACGATGGAAATAGATTCTTTGCATATAAATTTAGAGAAATTAAATAAAGTTAAAGAAGAAGCTTTTATTTAAATGGAATGGTGAGAGTATATAGTTATATAATGCTACTGAGTTTTACTTATCATAATATCTTGTGTTCAACACAAAATTGTATTTCTGTTATAAAACTAATATAATAATATATACATGTATGTCGTTTGGTTTTGTGAACAATATAAAACTATATTAGAGATAATGTATATGAACTTTATGAACTTTACTTCTATTATTATGTGTTACAAGTGAACGTCACCCCTTTATATAGGTTAGTAAAGTCGGTTTAACTATTGGATAATATCATATTTACGTAGTAAGATAAAGTAGAAGATAATGATGTAGATGGATAATTACAATAACAATTATCTAACACTCCCCCTTAATTATCCATTAGTTGACGTGTTGTGAACTGCCTCGTTAAAAACCGTTTTTAATAAAAATTTGTATATACCGACTTTCAGGCTCTTTCTTTTGCGTGTTTTTGTTGTTGTTGCCTCGTTAAAAACATAATCATGACTTCACTTGGAAGTCTTATCTTCACAAATAATCATCTTTGAATAAACGTGTTTCCTTCTATTGCTCCCCCTCAGAGATTCATCTTCTGAAATAAGCATGGAAACACCACGAGATTGTTGTTTTGCGATCTCAGTTTACATGATCTTATAATTTCTTTATCTGCAAAACAACTTATACCAAAATTTGGGAATTCTAATAATCCCAAGTTAATCACATTTAATCTCAACCCAATATATGCGCATAAGGGTTGAGTTATATCTACATGTAGATTATTAGCAAATGCTATGTATAATAGATAAATGCTCAATGACATATAATTTTGGTTCTTTATGACCAAATATATATATTTTACTTCCTTTAGAAGTATTTGACATAACATATATTTCCATAGATGTTTAATACCTTGAGACGCTTTGTCTTTCCAAGGTTTTTTATCATATAAATAACTCTAAAAGAGTTTGATCGATCATTGTTCTCGAGAACATTATTATGATATCATTAATTTTTCAGGAATTTAAACCTTTCATGCATGTTTCTCATGAGACCCAACTCAAGTCTCTCATAAATATTTTACTAACGGGTATTTTAACAAAATCTTATACAACATGCGTTTTGTTTTATATATCATAATACCCTTTTCGGATTTGGACATCTTGTCCAAACTCTCGTTATTCAAACGAGCTTAATATAGACTTGGTTGTCTCTTTTATTTATTGGCCATAAATTATTCTCTACACTCATTCACAACGTGGAGATTTATGATCCTCATTTATATATTGACATTGCGCAATATGTCATTGATATTGTCGACATTCATTTTGACTTAGTCTTTGGTTTCATATTTCTTTAATGACATGATCATTTGTGAGATCTCTTTATCACTATCAATGATATCATTCAGATATCTAATTTTATAATAATCATGTCTCATGCTCCTCTTTAAGATATTATTTCTCTTTTCGAGAATTTTCTATATCTTTGAAACCAAAGTAGTCTATCATGTTTCTTACATGTTATAGACTTATTAATAATATGTTGTCCTTTACTGACACATATTTTCATTGGAGTACTTTAAGATGAGATATGAGATTTCTATTTTCACTTTGATGAATTATCCTATGAACTTTATGTTCATTTTCTTTTGTATGAGGATCTTATAATGATAATTCATTTCATGAAATCTCATCCATCAATCCTTTATACTGATTTGCAATATTTTAGAATAGTGATCCTTTGAACTATTGAACTTCACGTTCATAATCATTTTGTTCAAGGATTCCAACTATTTCATATTTTTCCCTTAGAGAAATTGTATTATCAAAATAATGATTGCAAATCTTACAATAAGCACATCACCAATAATGGCTTTTTAGAGCGGATCTTCATTTCCAGCTCATACACTTCATCCTCTTTGGATGTTATTTTTATGTGGTGTGGAGGAGCATTCATAATATATATCACACATCCACAAATTTCCAAACGAGATTTGATCTCAACCATAAATCTTTTATATGGGAGAATTATTTCTTATTACTCGTTGATTTTCTAATCATTTTCAATCACAAATCAATTTCAAGGGAGAGATAATTTGCATAAATCATTTGACTTATAATCATCTCCAACCATGAAACAATTACATGAGAAAACTGATTATATTTCACCAGAACTTTTAATTGTTCCACTTATTTTTAGTGGATTCTTTAATTCTCCCCCTCGAGATGATAACTCTTTTAGATTATTCATCTCGAATTGAATCTCTTTTAAGGATCGATAACATATCCATTTTGGATCATATGTATCATCTTAGATCCTTTCTAACATTTGATATGAGATTCGTATTACTCTATCAAGATGATAATTTTTCATTCACATTCATCTTGACCCGATTCACATTTTTTTTTAATCGGTTATATTATGAGTATAATTTTGGGGTATAAAGAAATCAACCAATATATATAATGAGCTTTTAACCAAAAATATGGTGATTCATCCATGATATTTTTCACATGATGATCTTATTATTATCATTTTGTATAAGACATGCATTAAGTTGAAAAATCCTTTTTTCAACTTACTTTCAATGATCTTCAATCATTGATAAACCCGGATGGCTTAACCGGTTATATTATACTTTGATCAATTAGTAAACTTCGTGTTTACTATCATATATTTTCGCCATTTTTATTTTTGTAGATGCATGTTTTCTTTTAGAGCGTTTAGCTCTTTTTCGCTCGTTTTCAGCGTTTTCGCTCTTCATGAGCGTTTAAGCTATTTGTGAGCATTTCAGCTCTTTAACATTTTTATTTAATAAAATATATTACTCTAATAAAATATTTTGCTCTTACAGAGCATTCAATTATTTTGCATTACTTGATATTGCAAAATTTTCATATAATTTGGATAACAAAATTATTTAAAATAAATAATTATTTAGCTTACCGTATAATGAAATAGATATAACATTTCATTTAATCAAAGAGACAAAACCTCAATAAAATCAAAGAGACCTTATCTTCAATTTGATTTATGACATATATTTTCATATAATCAAAGAGACATAGTCTTCAATTTGATTTATGAATCATAGTCTTCTATTTGATCAAAGAGGCATATTCTATTATAGATTTTTGGAGACTAAATTTTCCATTCAAATATAAAAATTAAATTTATAAATATCGATAATTTTTTATCGACTAAATTTTGGCAAAGTTTCTTTTAATTAATTTTTTTTTCTTATATTATAGTAGTTTAAATTTTGCCATAATTTCTTTTAAATTTATTAGCTTTATATATTTGGCAAAATATTTAACTTAAAAATTTTGCCAGAGTTTTTCTTAGATTTATCACTTTTGGCAAAAATTATTTTGATAGAGTTTCTCTTAAATTTTAAACTATATTAATTTAAATTTTGCAAGAGTTTCTTTTATATAGTAAAATCATAATTTAAACATTTTAGAAAATAAATTCTGTCATAGGTTTGAAACAGAATTTTTTCCATTATGTTTATAAACTTAACGACATAATTTAAAATTACCTGGATAATATTTAACCGGGTATATAGAAGCTCATCCAACGATTACCTCGTATAAGCAGAGACGTTCGTGCTGATAACGTGTTATAAAACTAATATAATAATATATACATGTATGTCGTTTGGTTTTGTGAACAATATAAAACTATATTAGAGAGATAATGTATATGAACTTTATGAACTTTACTTCTATTATTATGTGTTACAAGTGAACGTCACCCCTTTATATAGGTTAGTAAAGTCAGTTTAACTATTGGATAATATCATATTTACGTAGTAAGATAAAGTAGAAGATAATGATGTAGATGGATAATTACAATAACAATTATCTAACAATTTCTACTTTTTTGTGTGACATTTTGTTTTTAAAGAAATATTTTGTTTGTCATCAAGTTTGCTTCGTAGAAAAGACAAAATCGTTAATGCTTCATGTCAAAGCTTCGTTGTTTTCTCTAATTGGAGACTGATTGTTCCGAATTTGAGCCAACGTAATATTTGAAAAACTAAAAAAGAGGCTGAAATGTATTGAGTGTTTTTAAATATTAGCAACAAAATAAATATTATTTTATTTAATAAATATTTACCAAAAAATACTGTAGTTAATAATTTTTGTACTGAAATATATTATTTTGTTTGACAGAAAAAGAAAAAAAAGAAATAGAGGAATTCACAAAACTACACCCTTTTTTCATTCATTTACAAAATTCTACATAATTCAATTTTTTCACGTATTTACACAATTTCAAAATTTTAAAAGCTTGATTTACCCTTTAAAAAATTATCAAAATTAAAATATTTTCATTTGGATTCGCTAATTAGTGTTTAGGGTATAATATTAAGGGGTAAGATTGTGTGGATATGGTTTATTTGAATTTAATTTTTAGTGTTTAGGTGTAACTTTGAAAAATAATAATAAAAACAAATATTGTAGTTATTTTCTGTTAAAAAAATGTTTTTTATAGGTGAAAGAGAAAGGATAAAGACTGACCAATAGTCACGATTTCAACGCCAAGAGGACTGTAAAAAAAAGACATTTTTTTTTCAACATTTGATTATTATTATTAGGAAAAAAAAAACAATGAAAAAAGCTTACATCTTTGCGAAATCTTAGGTTGGGACAAAAAGAATCATAACAAATCGGCTCCAAGTAGTAATAGCACCTCTCTTCTCCATTGTTGTTTGGTAAGAAACTCAGAAGCTTGTAAAGCTTTCTCCTTTTCAGTCTCCGAGGTTTGTCTCTAATTACTTCTTCTTCGTCTTCTCCTTCTTCTTCTTGTGATCTCTCAAGGTGAATCAATGGCGGTTCCTGTAGAAGAAGCAATCGCAGCTCTTTCCACATTCTCCTTAGAGGTATCTCCGATCTCACTAATTTCTGGGTTATATTTATAAATTATGATTCTTTGGGTTATTTTTGCGATTTTTGAGTATAAAGTTTCTTTCTTTGCTCCAATTTCATAAATTTGACTTGAAAGAAGAGGAATTGTATGTTTCTTCTTTGTGCTAATTTCTTTTTCTTGTATATATTTCTGTACAAATCGTTTTTTTTTTTAATTTGTGGATTTTAGATAAGCCTCAAAAGTTGTATTACATAGTTAGAAAGTAAAGTAGGTTTCATCACAATGATGAAGATTTAAGTATATTCTTTGAAAATTAGGAGTCGAGATATCAAATATTTGTTGAAGCATTTATGAAATTTTCATTGGGGATATGATAAAATTAGGATGAGCAACCAGAAGTGCAAGGACCTGCTGTGATGGTTTCAGCCGAAAAAGCAGCAACCGATAGTCCCATCGGTTTGTTTCTTTACTTCCGGATTTTGTCGCGCTTTTGGAGTACGAGACAATTAGTTTTTAAGATTGTTTGTTTGTTTTTGTTTATATGTAGAGTATAGTGATGTTGCAGCATACCGTTTGTCTCTATCCGAAGACACGAAAGCTCTTAACCAGCTGGTATGTGCGTTTGCTTCGTTTTTGTGAAGGCTGTTTATTGAAGATTTTATAGCTATGCTCTTGTTTTTTGTTCGTACTCTTCTTTCTGCATTTCTATGCAGAATCTATTGAGTATTTAAAGTCCTTTTTCGACCCCTTTCTATGCAGAATAAGCTTATACAAGAAGGAAAAGAGATGGCTTCGGTTCTTTACACGTACAGAAGTTGTGTGAAAGCACTTCCTCAGGTCCTTTTGAAATCTTTTATTATATTCTATTGCTTATCTACTTTCAGAAAAACAATTGATAGAAAGTAACCTTGAGATTTTTTGCGACATAATTTCATCAATCATGATGTTTGGAACCTCAAATGAGAATTCTTTTTGAGTGACAAAATATAACACAAAAGAAAAGCATGGAACATACTTTTCTGTGTAAACACTAATGAATGTTAGAAAATTTCTGAAATAGGATTTGATATGGTATTATGTGTTGTTGGGTGTTTTTGTATTTAACTCTTCCATAAGACACATAATTTATCTTATTAACATATGTGCAGCTTCCAGAATCGATGAAGCATAGTCAAGCAGATCTGTATCTAGAAACATATCAAGTTTTGGACTTAGAAATGAGTCGTTTACGCGAAATCCAGAGATGGCAATCGTCGGCTTCAGCTAAAGTGCTGTGTATTTCTATCTTCTTCTTCTTCATATTCTTTACTTTTAAACTCATGTAACACAAGTAGTTTCCTTATATGCTCTTACGTATGTGCAGTTAGCTGCTGATATGCAGCGGTTTTCCAGACCTGAAAGACGGATCAATGGCCCCACGGTTACACATCTTTGGTGGGTTACAACTTTCCTTCTATGTTCTGTATACATCCACAAAACATGTAAACAATCCTTGTGTTTATAATTGAACAGAGGTTTTGCTTAATATAGGTCAATGCTAAAGTTACTTGATGTCTTGGTTCAGCTTGATCATCTAAAAAATGCTAAAGCTAGCATTCCCAATGATTTCTCTTGGTATAAAAGGTAAAAAAACATCACATTTGTATGATGCCTTTTTATTCTTTGTGAATGTTGGTGTCTGGATGGTTGTTAGTATCTGTTTCGGATACTAAAACTTTCATTACCAGTTGAAGTAGTTTCCTAGAAGCTTTTTCTGTTGCTTCTTTTCCTAATATAGTTTCACCCTTTTCAGAACATTCACTCAAGTCAGTGCCCAGTGGCAAGATACTGATACAATGAGAGAAGAGTTAGACGACTTACAGGTGTTTGCATGCCTTGTTTATGCTATCATCTTATGGTCTTCTCATGCGAATTGCGTTTATTGAAATGAATTCTTATGTATTGCAGATTTTCCTGAGCACAAGGTGGGCTATTTTACTCAACTTGCATGTTGAGATGTTCCGCGTGAACAAGTATCCTTCCTTCTAGATATATTTATAATCACACTCCTCAGCATATGGTAGTTCTTACAACGATGCTTTGTTTCTTTATTCAACTTTTTTGGATTCCTTAAAGATAAATTTAGTGTGGAAGACATTCTCCAAGTTCTTATAGTCTTCATCGTTGAGTCTCTGGAGTTGGATTTCGCACTCCTTTTTCCTGAGCGGTATATTCTTCTCCGTGTCTTACCCGTTCTTGTTGTCTTAGCAACGCCATCAGAAAAGGATACCGAGGCTTTATACAAGAGGGTAAAACTCAACAGACTGATCAGCATTTTCAAGGTATTGGACTACATGTTTATAACTGTTTAAAGCTTCACAACAAGTAAACCTTAAAATCTTCATCTACAATTTCCTAACTGACATCTTTGTTGTGTTTCCCGGTAATCAGAATGATCCTGTCATTCCTGCGTTTCCAGATCTCCATCTCTCTCCTGCGGCAATTTTGAAAGAACTCTCGGTATACTTTCAAAAGTTTTCATCACAGACTCGTCTTCTGACTCTTCCGGCACCTCATGAGCTCCCTCCACGTGAAGCACTAGAATATCCTTTAATACTTATACTGTTATCTGAGTTATTGTGAAGTTGATACATGCTTGAAAATTGCAAGCCTTTACATATTTTACATATCAGAAGCACTATTTGATAATCAATCACATTGGAGCACTTCGAGCTGAGCACGACGATTTCACTATCCGATTTGCCTCATCCATGAATCAGGTGCTCAAGCTATTACCTTCCCCAGAGTGCTGATTTTATTGCTCTAATCTTGCGTCTCTGAGATATTGTTCTCACTTGCTTTTGTGCAGTTATTGTTGTTGAAGTCAAATGATGGAGCATATACTGAGTGGTGCAGAGAGGTCAAAGGAAACATGTACGATATGGTTGTTGAAGGTTTCCAACTTTTAAGCAGATGGACTGCACGCATATGGGAGCAATGTGCTTGGAAATTTTCTCGCCCGTGTAGGGATGCAGCAGAGACGCAAGATGCCTCTGGGTCATATTCTGACTACGAGAAGGTATTACTTGTGAAACAGTTGAATAATTTTCTCAACATATATTTTGTTCTCTAACATGGTAATAAGTTTTTTTTTGTAATAGGTGGTGAGATACAATTATACCGCAGAAGAGAGGAAAGCCTTGGTAGAACTTGTTGGCTATATAAAGAGTGTTGGATCAATGCTGCAGCGCTGTGACACATTAGTTGCAGATGCCTTATGGGAGACGATACATGCTGAAGTTCAAGATTTTGTACAAAACACATTAGCCACAATGTTGCGTACTACTTTCCGAAAGAAGAAAGATCTCTCTAGGTGAATAAGTTTCCCTTCTTTTCTGTCAATTTCAACTAATATTCCCTTGAGTTTTAGCTTTTCATATTGTCAATTTTGTCATCTGTATGATTGTGTTCAGGATTCTTTCTGATATGCGGACACTTTCAGCCGACTGGATGGCAAATACTAGGCCTGAACATGAGATGCCATCTTCACAACATGGAAGCGATGAAAGCAAAGCAAACTTCTTTTATCCGAGGCCAGTTGCTCCAACAGCAGCTCAGGTTTTGGTCCATTTCATGAAATAACAAAAATTTGATGGTAAGACCCAATGCTTGAACTTCTTGCTGTATTGTTGTTTTCAGGTGCACTGCTTGCAGTTTCTGATATATGAGGTTGTATCTGGTGGAAATCTGAGGAGGCCAGGGGGATTCTTTGGAAATAATGGCTCTGAGATCCCTGTTACTGACTTAAAGCAATTAGAGACTTTCTTTTACAAGCTCAGCTTTTTCCTACACATATTGGATTACTCGGGTAAACCCACTTCCTTATATGTCTTGTTGGTTAGTTTTATTGAGCCCTACTTGAATTCATTAGCTTCATAAGCTGAGTCTTGAACTCTTATCCGCGATGGCTGCAGCAACTATCGGAATATTGACTGATCTCGGGTTCCTGTGGTTTAGAGAATTTTACCTGGAGTCTTCACGTGTTATTCAGGTAAGTGGCTACATGAAAAAGTCTATAACCATTTTTTTGCTCCTATGTTTTCATTTCATCCATGACTTGTTGTTACTATATGTTGACTACATTATTACAGTTCCCGATTGAATGTTCAATGCCGTGGATGCTGATAGACTACATTCTTGAAGCCCAAAATTCAGGCCTTCTTGAGAGTGTTCTTCTGCCTTTTGACATTTATAACGACTCAGCTCAACAAGCTCTGGTTGTTCTAAGGCAGAGATTCCTCTATGATGAAATTGAAGCCGAGGTAATTACAGTTTTGTACCGGTCTCACCAACAATAAAAATACACCTTTTCTTATATAAAAGGGTTCATTGAAACAATTTTTTTGTTTCTCTTACCGTCTTCTTTTTGTAGGTGGACCATGGTTTTGATATATTTGTTTCAAGACTCTCGGAGTCTATATTCACATATTACAAGAGTTGGTCTGCAAGGTACTAAATTAGTTGGGTTTTGTGATATATTCATACCCTTACACTGTTAACTAATGAGGGTTTAAACTCTTTTTTCATCTACTTTTGAGTTAAACAGTGAGCTTCTTGATCCATCATTTCTCTTTGCCTTGGACAATGGTGAAAAGTTTACCATCCAGCCTGTGAGGTTTACTGCACTATTTAAGATGACAAAAGTAAAGGTAAATATTAACTCTGATCTCATTAAGTTTACAACTAGTTGAATCTTTAGCTAATGTGATAGCATGTTTATACAATCTTCTTACTGACTTTTGTTGCGATGTACAGATACTTGGTAGAACAATTAATCTAAGAAGTTTGATTGCGCAAAGGATGAATAAAATCTTTAGAGAGAATCTAGAGTTTCTCTTTGACCGTTTCGAGTCTCAGGACCTATGTGCTGTAGTGGTAAGTTTTTGTTTTCTTGATTCTTTCTGCTTTGGCATTTGCTATCTTCTAATATGCAAAAGTTAATCCTTTCCTCAAGCTCAGGAATTGGAGAAGCTCGTAGATATTCTAAAGCACTCTCATGAGTTGCTTTCGCAAGATCTTACCATAGATTCTTTCAGCATCATGTTAAATGAAATGCAAGAAAACATCTCTCTCGTGTCATTTTCAAGTCGACTTGCTACACAGGTCAGCCATACAATACTTGAAGGAATTATAAGGTCTAAGTCTATTATTTCTTGCCTTTTTCTTACTATTTTTGTTTCTTTTGATTTCTACTAGATTTGGTCAGAGATGCAGAGTGATTTCCTACCAAACTTCATTCTTTGTAATACGACACAGCGGTTTGTTCGATCATCGAAAGTTCCTCCTACTCAAAAACCATCAGTGTCTTCTGCTAAGCCTAGTTTCTACTGTGGCACTCAAGTAAGGAGCAATCTCTTAATCCATTTTCACTTTTAGTTGGTTATAATCTTATAACTCCAGTATGATGTTGCTAAGCATTCGAGTTCATATTATTGTCTACATTGTCTTTTTTATTGGGTCTCATCTTATAATTTTGCTTCCATAATTTGTGTGGCAGGACTTAAATGCGGCGCATCAAAGTTTTGCGCGATTGCATAGTGGATTTTTCGGGATACCGCATTTATTTTCCATAGTTAAACTGCTTGGATCCAGATCATTGCCTTGGCTTATAAGAGCTTTGCTGGATCATATATCAAATAAGGTATCTTTCACATTTTGTACCAAATATTCCTTTTGTCTTGGTACTATTCTATACAGAGGAGACAGCTGAAATAGTACTACGTTTTTATACTTTCAGATAACAACACTTGAGCCGATGATCTCTGGATTGCAAGAAGCATTGCCCAAGTCTATTGGATTGCTTTCTTTTGATGGTGGTGTCACAGGTTAATATGCACAATACTAGTATCCTTGATGTGTTTCGGTTTATGTGTGATGTTATATTTACGGTTGTCTTTTCGTTTGTTTCATTTACAGGTTGTATGAGGCTTATTAAAGAACAACTTAACTGGGGCACAAAGTCAGAACTCAAATCAGAAGTGTTACGAGGAATAAAAGAAATCGGAAGTGTGATTTACATAATGGGACTTCTCGATATCGTACTGGTCAGTTCTATCAACCAGCTTTTAAGATTCAAAGCTAATTTTTGTGTCTTACCAAATGTTTTATGTTGTTACACAGAGAGAAGTAGACACAAAGCGGTTTATGCAAACAGCTCCATGGTTGGGATTGATCCCGGGTCCAGAAGGACAGATAGTTAACGCGCAAGAAGGTGAAAGCCCACTTGTCAGTCTCTTAAAGTCAGCTACTTCTGCGGTCGTGTCAAGTCCAAGTTGTCTTAACCCAGCAGCGTTTTACACCATGTCGAAACAAGCAGAAGCTGCAGGTAAATTAGGAGCTATAGCTATTTAATCGTCAGTTTCTTTTGTTCCGTGACGAAAATTCAATCTTTTGTGTGTAGATCTTTTGTACAAGGCAAACATGAACGGTGGGAGCGTTCTTGAATACACACTTGCATTCACAAGCGCGTCACTCGACAAGTATTGTAGTAAATGGAGTGCTCCTCCCAAAACAGGCTTCATCGACATTACAACTTCGAAGGACTTTTATCGCATTTACGGTGGTCTTCAAATCGTAAGCAAACAAAAAAAACGTTTTCAAAACATCTTCTTCGTATTTTCTATCTTCTCAACACCTATGAATATTTTTGGAATAAAACTTAGGGATATCTGGAGGAGATAACAGCTCCACAATCATCACAACAAGAAGTACTCGGTGATTCGATAGCTTGGGGTGGTTGCACTATCATTTATCTGCTCGGACAGCAACTTCACTTTGAATTGTTTGATTTCTCGTACCAAGTACTTAATGTCTCAGAAGTTGAAACTGTGTCTGCTTCACATGCTCATAGGAATCCTCAGATTCTCCAGGTAGATTTTGCACTTTCGCCATCTTCTTGCCAACACTTTTCTTCTTTGTTTGAATGTCTTTGTTCTGTGTAAGAAAGGGATGGGAAGGTTTGTTGGAAGGGATAAAGAAAGCTCGGCGGCTAAACAACCATGTCTTCTCAATGCTCAAAGCTCGTTGTCCTCTCGAAGATAAAACCGCTTGTGCCATCAAACAGAGTGGGGCACCGTTGCCGCGAGTCAGGTTTGAGAACACTGTGTCTGCCTTTGAGTCTCTGCCTCAGAAAGAAACTGTTGGATGATGTGATAAGTGTTGTACTCAAGAACCAGAGAGTGTTCACTAATAATTATGTTTCTGTGTTTCTTATTGGAGAACGAACTTTTTGAAAAAGTGTACTTTTGTTTGTTATCAAATGGATATGTGTTTGGTTTCTTATTGAAGATGAAACACATATACATGTTTTTTAAAACCAATATTAATGATAGATTTGTCGAATTATATTTAACTATACGAATACGAGAGTGTGTGTTAACCCAAACGATTGTTTTCAATTTTGATCCAGTTTCAATATTTTTTCAAAGGAAAAGTATTATTGTTGCTAATCGTTTTGAGTTCTGGTTTTTCAATTTTTGAGACTATGTAATGTCATATTTCTATTCCTTTTTTATACGTAAGTTAGGTACGAATAGTTTTGTAACGACGGACCCAGGCATCCGTTATATTTGATAGTTTAATCCTTTGTTAATGTGATATTGTCCGTTGTGGGCCTAAGACCCGTACGGTTTTGGTCTTGGTTTATTTTGATTTATTTTGTAGTGTTTATGTGTAGTTTTGTGAAGTAATTTTAAAATAATGTAGTTTTGTGAAATGCAATTTAAAAAATGTAGTTTTGTAATTTTCTCCTATTTATTTAGGAAGAAATTTACATTTCTAAAAAAAGTTATTAAAATACACATGTGTATTTTTGTGCTAATTAATTCTAACAGAGTTATTAAAATTCACCCCCACTCAAAGGCGCAACGTCCTCGTTGCGCACCAGACCCCAGTGAATCGGTCATTTATGTCAGAACTAGAGTGGCAACGCGCTCTGATACTACTTTGTAACAACCTCGACACGAACATCCGTTACCATTGAGAGTTTAACCTTTCATTAATGTGATATTGTACGATTTTGATTTTGATTAAAGGCATCACATTAAATTGGGGTTAAACTCTCCCTTATATATTAGATTTTCATTCTCTAAATATCCGATGTGGGATAAATGTTACAAGTTTATGCTCTATATAACTATTTTTTAAATGACAATTAGAAACTCCGTTAGAGTTAAGGTTTCTAATTGTCGTTACACTCCAATAGGTGTGGACAGGATCGGCCCTGGACTAAAGCCCATAAAGCAAGGGCTTTAGACATCAATTTTAAGACAATTTTTTATATATATAGGGTATCAAAAAATTTTGATTCCCCACAACATCAATATTTTTGCTTTTGGTAACATTTTTTGGGCTTTTTACGGGCCGACACTGGTTGTGGATAAGGTTTATTTTGATTTATTTTGTAGTGTTTAGATATAGTTTTGTGAAATGATTTTAAAATAATGTAGTTTTGTGAAATGCAATTTAAAAAATGTAGTTTTGTAATTTTCTCCTGTTTATTTAGGAGTAAATGTACATTTCTAAAAAAGTTATTAAAATACACATGTGTATTTTTGTACTAATTAATGATTTTCTGATTCCTTGTTTTTTGTATTGGTTTCAATGGATTGGGATGTTAATTATTTTGAAGTTTATCATGTCAAAGGTAGAATTATACGATTCTTGAAAGAGAATAATATTTACGAATCTTGATTTTTCTCAACAAGCTTATCATCATATTAATCCAACATTTTGATCTTGGATAAACAAGATTCATGGTATATTTGGTTAAAGACAAATTTAAGGAAAAAGATTTTGTTCCAACCAAAACGATCTTTCAAGAATTATAAATATTTTATCTCAAGTTCTTCTATATAATTATAGTAATATAAAAGATCAACTTATAGTGATATCTTAAGTCGGAAAGATATAAGATAATCGGAAATGTATTTCTCTATCTATAGCTCTAAAAAAAGTAACTTTACGATAAAGATGCATTTTTCTCTTTTTTCCAATGTATTCTTCTATTTTTCCCTTTAAAAATGAATATTTTATATAGTTTTATTTACATTTTAGTATTAATATATAATAGCATTTTGGATCAAATATAATATGCTTCAGAAACTGTTTCATATTATTAGTTTTATATATAAATCATTCATGTATTGCGAGCACGCATTTACATTCAAAATTATTACAACTACGCATTTCTTTGCCTGTTTTCATACAACTATAAGAACATTCTTCACAAAAATAAATTTGTGTTGCGTCCACAGAAGCAGCAGGACTTTCTCCATGCTTTGATATTGAGCCATTTTCTTCTACGTTACTTATTGCCATAACATTCGATGATGTGCCTACACAAATATATTTATAAAACAAAATATAAAATAATTATAATTAACATCAAATTGTATTCACTATACGAGAGTTTGTATTTTAGTGATTAACCAAAAATAAACTTACACAATGTAACAACGATTAGAAGAGTTAAAAAGGAAACAATTGTTTTCATTGTTTATATTTTTGATGAAATTTCGATATTTTAAAAATGGAAAAATAATTGTTTTTGCTAATCCTTTTGCGTTGTGGTTTTTCAATATTTGAGGCAATATTGTGTTATATATATATATATGCCTCTTATACATAGATTACATAAGTTACGAATATATTTTAAATGGCAATGAGAAACTCCTTTAATTTATTAAACATGCGTGTTTCTTTATATAGTAACCGATCATTAGTTTATTGGATTAATAACTATACTAGTCTTGGAAACTATAATATTTACTTAACTAGTCTTTTACCAAGCAAAGTTTACTATAATAGTCTTGGAAAATTTAGAAATGTAAAATTAACCTTAGTTTTGTTTTTAATAACGAAAATGTCATTATTTAAAAAAAAAAAAAATCTCTTATTTCATCTCTCTTCTCTCTTTTTCCTCTCTTCTCTCTCTCTTCTCTCTCTCTTCTCTCTCTTCTCTCTCTCATCTCTTCTTTCTCTCTTCCTCTCTTCTCTCTCTCCTTCTTCATCTCTTTTTTTTTGCATCTCTCTCTCCTTTTTCATCTCTCTCTCTCTCCTTCTTCATATTTTCTCTTTCTCTCTCCAACGAAGAAGAAGATCTTCACTATCAATCTTCATCTTCTTCCTCTTCATCATTCAATCTCGTTTCCGTTACAATGGCGGTTACACTCGCGTCGTTTCCGTTCACCGTTTAATCTCGTTTTCCGATGAGTTTTATGTTTTAGATCTGAAATTATTGTATTCGTTTTTGTTGGAGAAAGAGAAACTAAAAGCCACGCACCGAGATCCTTCAGATCTGTAACAATCTATCCTCCGCCGAGAACCATCGGATCTGTAACAATCTCTCATCCGCCGAGATCCGACGGATCTGTAAAGTTGTGGTAGATTTGTTTTGTTATATTTTATGTGATTAATTTGTTTAGTTTATTTTAAATCTTATGCAGTAGATTTGTTTTACTTTAACGTTAGATGAAGTGGTAGACTTATTTGTCAATTTTTTTGTTCATAACTTGTTGTGGTACACTTTTCTCGGTATCTTTATTTTGTGCACAATTTGGTGTGGTAGACTTATTTTGTGTTTCACGACGACGAGGCTTCACGGCGGATTCAGACGACGGCGCAAAGATGTTTGTCTTTTCTCTCTTTATTTTTCAGTATTTTTCGACAAAAAAATATATGTCTCTTCTCCCTTTATCGAGTTTATGTTGTATTTGGTAATTTTATGAAGTTTATGCGTATTTAGGATTTGAAATATTGTGGTTTAATGTTTTTAGGAGGTTTGTGACGTTCCTGGTCGGCAAAGTGTTTATCTCGTGGCGACATGGTTTTTGTCTCTTTCACAACGAAATTTTTCAACACTAACGATGAGAAATGTTCAGATCTGGTTTTTTTTTAATATGGTAGATTTGTTTAGGGTTATAGTCTTTGTTCTTATTTTGACAGATTTATTTTTATTGTAAGGTTTGATGGTAGATTTATTTATGTGAGATGGTAGATTTGTTTATGTATAAAGGTAAATTCGTTGTTGGTTGATTCATATTGAGTTTGGTAATTCATATCGTTGTCAATATTAGTTGTAAATGTATTACATCGGCAATAACATTTTTTTTAAAACGGAAATTATTACCAAATGCAATGAAACAAAACTTAAATTAATTTTTTATCCTTTATATTGTCAATGGTTCTTTCAATTACAACATATAAAAATCATATTGTTTTCCAATTATTGTAAAAATAACTCAATTGCCTTGAATTTAAAATAAATTCTCAAAACTCCACTCTCCACAAACCAAATGATTTGGTTCATGTTTTAACATAACTATTTTTTTTGTAAATGAATGAAAAATCTAAATCCAAAGATCAAATAGGAGGAGAATGTAAATGAAAATAAGTGTTTTCAAAGGGTTTTCTTATAAATGGCGCGGTCAAGCCTAGGTGAAAATAGAAGAAAGTGGTTTTTATGAAATTGTGTGAATAGTTAAAGACATAGAAGTACTACACGTTTTGATATATTAAAAAGTCTACCGTATCTAAAGTCTACCACGATGTGGATGCTTGAAAACTTTTTCTTTTCCAATGCTTGTAATTGTTGTGCATAGCCAAGGACATAAAAGTAATTAAAACGTTTTATATATTAGAAAGTCTACCGTAACCTAACATAAATTTTATTTTTCTTATTTTATGTTTTCAAATAAATCTACCGAAAACTGATAAATCTGCCATGAGAAGACTATTATAGTAACCTCTGCAAAGATTAGCAAAACTCTACCATCAACAAAAATAAATCTACCAACATATAACAAATCTACCACCAAAGAAATAAATCTACTACCAAGACGGGAAATGAAAACTGGTACAATTAGTCTACCGCAACAATGGTTCCGTCTATCTAATTTTACAAAATCTACTACTACATGAACAAGTCTACCATCACACACAAAGACAAATAACAATATTAAACCTACCAAGTCAGTAAATAAACCTACCAAAAAACATAAAAAATCTACCATCATATAAAACAAATCTACCGATTTAGTCAACGAAAAATCCTAAAAAGTCAAATGTGAGCTTCCAAGGTTTAAAAATCTACCAAACGTATTTAACTCTACCGTGTCTGTTGAACAAATCTACCAATGTCGATAAAAGTCTACCACACCCAAACAAATCTACTATGTCAAAAATATAAGTCTACCAGATTTAACGAAATAACTCTACCAACCATTTTTATAAGTTTACCATCGTTTTTTAAATCTACCGTTCCAAAATATAAATCTACCGTTCCAAAATATAAATCTACCGTTCTAAAAAGTTTGTCGTAACATCAGCGCGCTGGTTTTTTCGTAATAAACGCAAAAGCGTAGAAAAATAGTAATGACATTTTACGTAATTACGTTTTTATTGTCAAATGATAAAAGGGTAAAAAAGTAAACAAAAATATTCTAGTAATAAAAAAAGTTTTAGACTATTCTAGTAATAATCATACTTTCCGAGTCTATTATTGTCATTCACCTTAGTTTATTAGTTAATGTCATATATATTACAAAGTAATACACACACAATTTAAATTGTTCCGAAAGTTATATTTTTTAATTTTGTGGCAAATAATACCATTACATGCTAGTTTTTGGGCTAAACATACCACTCAAAAGAATTTGGCCAAAAGTAGCACAAAATTCATTTGTCGACTAAAGGTTTTAAGCTATTTTAATTTTATGATATTAATTTCTAGCAAAAAACACTTTAAATAATATTTTAGGCCTACTAAATTTGTGATGATATTTTTGATGATATTTTTGATGGATCAGATGTTTCTTAGCAACTCAATAAATAAAAAATGTGTAATTTTGTACTAATGTTTGATTCAATCCTTGTTTTTGTATTTGTAAAAAATGTCTTGATAAGCTTATTTTGAAGTTTCTCACGTTAAATATAAAATTACTCATACCATTCACGAATCTACAATGTTCTCAACGACACTACAAGAAAATAGCCGTTTTCCGACAGATTTCTTATGAAAAATGTTCGTCAATACTATGTTTTCGGAAACGGAAATCTTTCGGAAATCCTTCCGAATTTACCGACGAATTTCTGGCAAACTATTTCCGACATTTTAATCTAACATTTTTTATGAGGATGTTTTCTAGCAATATTGACAAAATCAAAATACAAGAGAAATATATATATCTATACTATTAAAAAAAAAGACAAAACGCCTACGTGTCGCGACGTGAGAGCTTTTAGTATATTTTTTATTTTTTTTTGTGTTTTAATCCTTATACTAGGAAGTTACCCGCGCCAAGCGCGGAATAAATATTTACGGAATAGAAGAAGAAATGTTTTTTTGGTAAAAACAAGAGTGTCTCTAAAAACAATGTGTCGTATAAAATGAGATAAAAAATTTGGATCTCATGTGATCTTAAACGCGGAGTTTAAATTTGAAATATATACACAAAATATATTGTATTTTGGTTTTTATAATGTTTTATTTACAAAAATTTATTATTATTACTATATTAATATTTATCATCGAAAAAGATTATCATTGTCATTTCGATATTGAATATTTACCATTACAGATAATTTATTATTTATCATTGAAAAACAATAACTACTTAGTGTTTTGAAATCATATGACCCGTTTAACAATGAAAAGTATATCAATCCGGTCTCTATTCGACATAAAACTCCGACTATTAAAAATTCTGATAAAACCACTGAATTTTCGGGAACCGATGGTTCGAGTCAATTTTGTGTTCAAGTTTTATCATTTAACATTAATTTTGATGTTAAATACAATTTTACAAAATAATATTGCTATTTATAAATGAATAATATGTTTTGTCGTTCTTTTGTGCGAGAATATAACATACAAACATTAGAAAAATGATAAAATTGTGTTTTTCATGGGCTTTTAAAAATCATATTTTATGGGTTTTTTAAATATTTTAAACATATTGTCTAGGAATGTTTAATCACTCTTTCATGTATAAACCTATCCGAAAATTCTTTGCTCAAATTTTGAGATGAGTCGTTAATTATGTGTTCATGTTTTGTCATTTGACATGAATTTTGGTGTTAAATACAATTTTACAAAATAATATTGTTATTTGTAAATGAACAATATGTTTTATTATTATTTTGAACTTTATGTGATGAAATATAACATATAAATATTATTGAGATCTATTTGAAATTATAAATTGTGTTTCTTATGGATTTTTTGATATTATATTTTTATATTTTATGAGTTTTTCAACATATTCTAAATATATTATCCATTTATTATGTTTATTAAAGAGACTTTGTGATAAATTTGGGCTTTTTGTTTTGGGGTTTTATAAATTTTCAATAAATCTATTAATGATGTGGGACCATAATTACTCAGGTGATGACACGTAAGATTTTCGAACTCATTTTCTCCCTCCGTCTTCTGTATTAATAATATAAGATTTTTTGAATAATTTTTGTTCAGCGAATTCTATAAATTATATTTCAGGCCCAACAAATTCAAGTCCATATATAAAAAATTTAGGAATTAAATTTCTCCCACATTGAAAACAATAAGAAACTAAATAAGAAATCTTCTAATATATATAAGACTTTATCACATACAAAATCATTAAAGCGGGTCTTCGTCTAATGGGCCTGCGAATTTCGGTAAATGGATTGCGCCTTCATTTACTGGGGTATACGTAATGCGGGTCTTCTATACTATTAAAAGAGAAGACAAAACGTCTACGTGTCGCGACGTGAGAGCTTTTAGTATATTTTTTTATTTTTTTGCGTTTTAATCCTTATATTTTTGAATAATTTTTGTTCGGCGAATACTATAAATTATATTTCAGGCCCAACGAATTCAAGCCCATATATATAAAATTTAGGAATTAAATTTCTCCCACATTGAAAACAATAAGAAACTAAATAATAAATCTTCTAATATATATATATAAGACTTTATCACATACAAAATCATTAAAGCGGATCTTCGTCTAATGGGCCTGCGAATTTCGGTAAATGGATTGCGCCTTAATTTACTGGGGTATGCATAATGCGGGTCTTTTTCTTTGAATAAGCTTGCAAAATTTGATTAGTTATTTCGGCTTTCGATAATGGTCTTTCATAGATGCATGCCTCATAAATTGCCAACGGGTATCGGGAAATTTGATTAGTGGATTGGAGTTTGGACATTTGGTTTTCAGGTCAGGCTCATTCGAGTTCGGGATTTTCGGGTTAAAGGATATAAAATCCGTTCGGGTTAAAGGATATAAAATCCGTTCGGGTTATTTACAAATACAGTTATGTTCGGTTCGAATATGTTCGGGTTCAGGTCGAGTTTACATGGAACCAAATTTTATTCGGTTCGGGTTTTTTGATTTTTTGGTTCGAATTTTCAGGTTTTACATATTTTTGGTAAGTAGTTTCGGTCTTATTTCGGTTAATTCGGGTTCGGTTCGGGTTGTGGTTCAGTTTATTCATATAACCTAAAAAAAAATGAAATAACCTACTAAAATCTAAATTAGCTTATCAAAACTATATACATATGTATATCTTCGGGTCTATTCGAGTACAATTTGGGTCTCAGGTCGGTTCGAGTTAGAACGGAAACCCGAGTTAGAAAATATTAAAACCCAATAGGATAATATGAGAACCGAAACCGAACCAAACCGGATTTTTCAGGTCGATTCGGTTTCGGGTTTCGGGTTAAATGTTCAGCCCTAAATTGATCAATTCATGGTTTTCCGTAATATAACTTAATAATTATTTATGAATATCATGTCCCGCGCAAGACGCGGGGTACTTACCTAGTATATATATATATATATTTAATGTTAAAGAGAATTATAAATATTTTATCTCAAGTTATATGATTATCTCCTCTATAATGATAAAAATAATGATTAATATGGATCAACTTATTGGGATATACTTAAAAATCAATCTCCCACTAATCCCCCACTTAAGATTGATATAATCAATCTTTGTAAAATCTCTTAATCAGTTACAAGTAAAAATCCTATGTTACTTAACTTTTTAAAGTATAGATAGACAAGCTATAGATCAAAATGTCTTTTAATTCTAATTTCCCTCAAAGATATAACATTTTGGATCAAATCTCAAATAACCACCTAAAATACTACAACCTTTAAATTTCACAAAAGATATAATTAATTAACATTTTGGATCCAATATATAATATGCTTCAAAAGCTATTTTATATTATTATTTTTATATATAAATCAGTAGCCATCTGTTGTGATCGAACATCTACATTTCAAATTATTACAACTAAGCAAATATTTGTCTCTTCTGAAACAACTAAAAGCACATTTTCTACAAAAATTAATTTGTGTTGCGTCCGCAGAAGCAGCAGGACTTTCTCCATGCTTTAAAATTGAACCATTTTCTTCTACGTTACTTATTGCCACAACATTCGATGATGTGCCTACAAAAAATATTTATACAAAAAATATCAAATAATTATAATTAACATCAAATTGTATTCACTATATGAGTGTGTGTGTGTGTGTCTATTAGTGATCAATCAAAATTAAACTTACACAATGAAACAAAGATTAGAAGAGTTAAAAAGGAAACGATTGTTTTCATTGTTTTTTATATTTTTGATGAAGTTTTGTGTATTTTTTTCGAAGGAGAAATATTGTTTTTGCTAATCGTTTTGAGTTATGATTGTTCAATTTTTGAGGCTATGTAATGTCATATTTATACTCTTTTTTTACGTAAGTTACGGATACTTTATTGCTCTAAAAGCTATCTACTAATGACAATTTTGAAACTCCTTTAAACTACAGTTTTAGTTATTAAAGAAGCATCTTTTTATTATATTTAGACATAATTAGTTTATTAGTTATGTCAAATGACTCAAATATATTTCAGAATATTATCAATTCTGATTTTTTAGTCCAAAAATACCATTACATGTTTAGGCCAAAATTTTCACTCGATTTTTACAACAAAAATAATTTGCAAACTTTTAAGTTACTTTTTAATTTCAAATCCTTTGAATTATAGATTAGAAATAAGATGAATTCACAAAACTATTTATTCAACCATTTATTAACAAAACTAAACATAATTCAAAAAAATAATATTTACACATTTTCAAAATTTTAAGAGAAATTCACAAAACTACACCCTTTCAATCCTCCCTTCACAAAACTACACCTAATTCAATATTTTCACAAGTTTACACCCTTTCAAAATTTTAAAAGTTTGATTTACCCTTTTAAAAATTACCAAAATTAAAATCTTTTCATTTGGGTTCGCTAATTAGTGTTTATGGTATAATATTAAAGGGGTAGGATTGTTTGGGTAGGGTTTATTTGGATTATAAAAGGGAGAATTATAAAACTACACCATTTGAATTACATTTCACAAAACTATACCATTTCAAAATTACTTCATAAAACTATACTTAAACACTTAAAATTAAATCCAAATAAACTCTACCCACACAATCCTACCCCTTAATACTATACCCTAAACATTAATTAACGAACCCAAATAAAAAGATTTTAATTTTTGTAATTTTTAAAAGGGTAAATCAAGCTTTTAAAATTTTGAAAAGGTGTAAATATGTGAAAATATTGAATTAGGTGTAGTTTTGTGAATGGAGGATTGAAAGGGTGTAGTTTTAATTTCTCATTATTAAAAAAAAGAGAAATTCACAAAACTACACCCTTTCAACCCTCCCTTCACAAAACTACACCTAATTCAATATTTTCACAAGTTTACACCCTTTCAAAATTTTAAAAGCTTGATTTACCCTTTTAAAAATTACCAAAATTAAAAAAATTTCATTTGGGTTCGCTAATTAGTGTTTAGGGTATAGTATTAAGGGGGTAAGATTGTTTGGGTATGGTTTATTTGGATTTAATTTTGAGTGTTTAGGTGTAGTTTTGTGAATTATTTTGGAAATGGTGTAGTTTTGTGAAATGTAATTGAAATGGTGTAGTTTTATAATTCTCCCTTATAAAAATACCTTTAAAAATACCATCCCGCATAAAATAATAAATCCGGTTTAACCAAACCGACATATAACCAAACTGAGAGTCGGCGAAAATAGAGAGGAAAAGAGAAAGGTCAAAAGATTTTGATATTTCTCTTTCTTTTATAGAGAGAGCGATTTTATTTTAGGGTTCTTGTGTATTTCGCCGAGGTTTTACATAGATCTTCGTTATGGTGAGTTTATCTAATTCTTGTTCTTGATAATCGATTTAGGGTTTTGATTTTGAGAATCGTTGATTTAGTTTCTTCTTCTCTTTGTTTTCAATTTGCATGTCGTAAGAGCTTTGTGTCGTTTTTTTGGGTTTTGTAGGATACGACACAGAAGACTGTTTTGGCTGTGACCGATGATGTTGTTTTGCCTGTGAGCTGTGTTCTTACTGTAATGAAAGAGCTTGCAAAGGAAGGGTTTCAAAGTTTTGATCCTCTTGTTATTACTCAAGCGTCAACATTAAGTAAAGATTTTTTTGAATCCTTTTTGCTTTAATACTATTAGTCTAATAGTCTTAAGCTAAGGCTCTATAATATTTGTTATAGTTAATCTTGAATGTGTGAAGAAAGGCAGAAACATGTTTGGGACTATCTCCTGTGTCTTGTTTTGACTGTTGATTTGTTTTGCAGATAAGTTTCCTTTGGATTCTTCTTCGGTTGATGCTGTTTTAGCCATATCTAGATCATCTGGTTTCCCCAGTGATGGTGTATATGTCGAGTTTTCGAGAATTTTGAAGCCTGGTAGTACGGTTTTTGTGTGCGCGAGTTTGGAGGGCGAAACTGGAGAATCGCAACAGGTTTGTGTTGTGTTTTTTTGGGTTTGGTCTGTATAATGGGGTGGTATATTTGATTTGTACTTGCTTGATCTTATATGAGACCTTCCTTTTCTTGTAGAATCTTCAAAGGAGAGTGACTTTGGCTGGCTTTATGGAGCCACAGTCTCTTGATTTGAAATCAATAAGGCTCTCCAACTTTAGCTTGTCCTTTGGGGTGAGCACTTCTTACACGCCTTCTTGTTTTTCCCTGTTTCTGTTTGAGAAAACTTTTGCTCATGCCCAAATGTAAAAGCTTAAAACATATTCTAACTTCTACTCATACCCAAATGTTAGTGTAAAAGCTTATTTTTGTGTGTTTTAAGTGTATTCTTGGCCTTTAACATTATGGATTGAAGATGTTGATTCTACTTATCTGTCTATGTCGCTTTCTCTCATCCATATAACATAGCATAATGTTTTCAAATGTAGATCAAGGCAAAGAAACCTTCTTGGAAGATTGGTTCATCGTTTGCCCTCAAGAAGCCTGTCAAAAATATCTTGAAGGTTAATCTAGACGATGACTTGGATCTTATAGATGAAGATTCTCTTTTGACAGAGGAGGACTTGATAAAGCCACAACTTCTTGTTGGTATATAATGACACCCACATGACTTGTCTTGACCTTATTCATCCCCTTATGTGTAAGATGTTTTACGTCTTTTGTAGCAAGCGGTTGCGAGACCACTAAAAAAGCTTGCAAGAACTGCGTTTGTGGTAGAGCCGAGATAGAGGAGAAAGCTGTTAAGCTAGGACTCACAGAGGATCAGATCGAGAATCCACAGTCATCATGTGGCAGCGTAAGCTTCTTTACCCATCTCTTTATTTTTTATACATCTGATGTTTTGTTCGACAATACGTAAAACTTCTCTAACAATTCTATCAGTGTGGCCTTGGTGATGCCTTCCGTTGCGGTACATGCCCTTACAAGGGTCTCCCAGCTTTCAAACTAGGCGAAAAGGTAACCAACTCCTTTTTATATTTATCACCATTGTAAAATCCTTTTGAAGACTACAATCTAAGCATGTAACTTCTCTTCCTCTATAGGTATCTCTATCTCAAAACTTCCTTGAAGCTGACATATAAAGCATGTGAAAGAAAAGTGAATCTTCATGCATGCTTGTTTCTCACCGGAGCCGGATACCTTTTTGCTTAATCACAGAGTAGTTTCATTATTTACTTTGTGCCCTTTAGCATACTTTGTTTGTTGTTACTTTTGCTATTTCTTAGCTTTCTAAAGGCTTATGGATAAAATGTTGGGTTTACACACATAAACACATTGGTATTTTGGTAACATGTTATCATTGTATCAATAAATAACATTTCGTTAAGTATTGGTTTGTGCCGAGTCCAAATGATACCAAAACTTTGTTAACGAAATTTATGATGTTTCTTACACCAGAAACTAATTCCTGATCTTAAGAGAAACAGCAAATGTGTAACACTATCAAACTCCTCTAAGCTGAACTTCAAGCTGTTCTATTCTCATAGCCAAATCATGCTTACCGCTATTCTTCAACCCATCAGTAATCATATCGAAGCACCGTGATATCGGAACCAAACCCATCTCTGTCATCTCAACCAAGTAATTAGCAGCGTCCACAAACTTCCCGCCTCGGCCACACATTGTTATCAGCATCGTGTAAACCGGCCTGTTGGGCGGATGAGCCTTCACTTTCATATCACTAAAGAAGCTAAACGCGTCATCAAACATACCATTCCTACACATTCCTTTGACTATCGGAGCGTACAAGCTCGGAAACGGCTTATGCCCATCTTCAACACAATTGTTCAACAGCCTAAACGCTTCGTCGATCTTCCCAATCTTTGAAACCGCGGGTATAAGCGTCTTGTAAGTGTCGATATCCACGCAAAGACCTAGCTTGCAAGCAGTGTAATACATCTCCACGCAGAAATTGACTTCTCCTGTTTTCGATATAGCTTCAATAAGCGTGTTGAAAGTCTTAATGTCGGGCACAAACCCTCCTTTGGTCATCTTGTTAACCATCTCTTTTGCCGATTCCAAGTAACCGGCGTTTAACAGCCCTTCGATGAGCAGATCGCGGCCACGAGCAGGCGGGTTAAACCCTTTCCTGCTCATCTCATCAAGAAACTCTTGAGCCTCTTTCAATTTTCCGGAGGAGCACCATCCGTTAACCAACACCGAGTAAGTCCTCTTATCGGGCTTAAGACCTTTCCTTATCATTCTCCTTATCAACGCGTAAGCTCCGTGGAACATTTTAACCTCGCAGAGCGCGTGGAGCAAAGCATTGTAAACCTCCACGGTCTGTTTGCATCCGAGAGTCTTCGGGACACCGTTAAATAGCTCCACGGCTTGATCTACGTGGCCGTTCTTGCCGTATTGCTCGATGATGAAGCAGAGTGTCTCGCCGGAGATGTCGAGAGACAGATCCTTCATCTGTTTCATTATCTTCCACATAGATTCGTATTTTTTGTGCGAAGCCAAGGATTTCGCGAGCTGTTCGTATTCCATGGAGGTCGGTGTGTAATTAGGGTTCGATCTTGCCCAATTGAAGAAGCGGAGGGAGTCGTTGGCGGAGCGGGACGTTGCGCGGAGGACTCTGAAGACGAATTCGGAGGTTAACGGGAGACGGAGACGGTTCAGAGATCTCTCCGGGTGAATCTCGCGGCGGACTACGTTTACGACGTGGTTTATCGCCGCGAAGTAATCTCCCTTCGTTGGAGTCGAATCTGAGCTCTGCAAAGGCTCGAGACTGTTGAAACAGCGAATCGTAGATCCAACGGATGCTCTGAGATCGGCGGCCAAAACAGAGAAGAGTTTACCGGCGGTATTTCGCCGGAGGATTAACATTTCTCCGGTGACGAAAAGCCCAGAGAAAACAAAAGATCATAATAAATCACTCCAGTGACGTGGAATAAAAAATATAATATATTTTACTTACCAAATAACCAAAAAATCGTCGTTACGAGCCAGTGACGTGGAATAATAAAATAACCAAAACGGTGCGTTTTAAGAGGAAGCCCTAGGTTAACTCTCTACTATAAAATCTTTGTCTCGCCTCTCTTCTCGGAATTAGGTTTTTTTTTGTTAACGGCGGAGAAAGCAGAAACCAGAACAAGAAGATCTAAAAACCATGGCGACGAAACAAGCATCCGAATCAGTACAATGCTTCGGTAGGAAGAAGACAGCAGTAGCCGTGACGCACTGCAAACGAGGATGCGGTCTGATCAAGCTAAACGGGTCGCCAATCGAGCTGATCCAGCCAGAGATTCTACGGTTCAAGGTGTTCGAGCCAGTATTCCTATTGGGCAAACACAGATTCGCAGGCGTGGACATGAGGATACGTGTCAATGGAGGTGGACACACTTCTCAGGTATACGCTATTCGTCAGAGCATAGCAAAAGCTCTTGTGGCGTTTTACCAGAAATTTGTCGATGAGCAGTCGAAAAAGGAGATTAAGGATATATTGGTTAGGTATGATAGGACTTTGCTTGTGGCTGATCCCAGAAGGTGTGAGACTAAGAAGTTTGGTGGTAAAGGTGCTCGTTCTCGTTTCCAGAAGAGTTACCGTTAAAAAATTTCTGGGTTTGTTTCTTGTTTTTTTTTCGATTTTCGAGATCGGAGGAGTTTAAGACTTGTTGTTATTTTTCTTGCTTTTTGTTTGATGATGGATATTCTCTTTTAAAAGACTTATGTTTTTGTTGTGTTTTGCTATCGTTAAAGTTGTCATTTTTATATCATTGTCTTGTCTTATTTGAGAGAGCAATATTTATTGGCAAGGCATGTTTCTGCATCTTACAATATGTGCTGTCTTGGTTGTGTAACTTCTGCATCATATAATCTGTTGTGATTTCTATCTTGCTAGTGTAGTTTCAGCATCCTAAGTCTAGTTTGTTTCTTCTGTTGAATTTTACTCAATAGGGAGCGTCGGTTTTTGACTCCTTAATGCTTCGTGTTGATTTTGTGTTATCATTATGTGACAGAGATTTGCAGATTATATTCATTTAGACAAATGTTTGTTTTGGTTTGTATATCTTTACTCTTTCTCATTTACTTGTTTTTTTGGCCCTCATTTACAAGCAAACTTCTCATTCTGTCGCATTCAGCATTTTTTGGCCCTCATTTACAAGCAAAACAAACTTTTGATAAACAAAATCACAAATTGTAATCCCATCCTTGCGTGAAAGAATGAGAAGTTTGCTTCAAGTTTTGTAAATGAGAGCCAACAAAACAAGTAAATGACAAAGTAAAGATGTACAAAGCAAAACAAGACATTCAAAAGAATAGATCAAACCAAACAATTGTCTAAATGAATATAATCTGCAAATCTCTGTCCATAATGATAACACAAAATCAACATGAAGCTTTGAGTATTTACATAGAGATGGTTGAACCTGGCAACAAACCATTTCAATCGTTGGAACGAAATCTGAATCACTTAAACAAGGCTCGACGATTTTTTTACCCTAAAGAATAGCAACCCACACTGAATCCCCCTAAACTCTCGACCTCTACATATAAACCCCCAAACTTACAAAATTTTATGATTGTCCACCCGAACTCATTAAAATCTAATTAATTTCATATTTGGCCAAAAATTGCAATTAATACATTAATAAATTGTGTTATAAAAACTCGATTATAATTTGAATTTTGTGCGATTACGATTCAAAACCACGGTCCACGGATCTAAGATTTCTATACTTTTTGCGTGTTAGATCCACGTTTTTGGATCGTAATCGGACAAGATTCAAATCATAATCGGGTTGATTTGAATACAATTAATTAATATATTAATTGCAATTTTGGCCAAATGTAGAATTAATTAGATTTTAATGAGTTCGGTTGGATAATTATAAAATTTTATAAGTTCAGGGGTTTATATGTAGAGGGTGAGAGTTCATGGGATTCAGTCTGGGTAGCTACTCTTCAGGTGTAAAAAAATCGTTAACCCTTAAACAATGGACAAAATTTCGAGTTTTTTTAACTGCTAATTTTAAAAAATAAGTTCGGATGATAAGATTACTGGAAATTGGTGACTAAGTTTAGTAAAGAGGCGATAAGTTTAGGGGGGTTTAGTAAAGTTACATCATTTTAATTAAAAAACATTAGTCAATTAGTCTTCAACATACTAAAAGACCATCGAAAAAGAAGATAACATAAAATACAGTTATTTAAAAATGATTTTATAATATCTTCACTGTTCACCAAACTTAATCATAAAACACTTTAGACCAAAATCACTTTTCTGGGAAAAACAAACTGTTTATAGACTATGAAGCCATCGTAGAGTCATTCGAATGGCTTTAAGAGTCTCCTCTCTTCTTACTCCTTCGTCTCTCTCGATCGCTCTTATGGATTCTTCGTTTTCCCTTGCGATTGGTTTCGTCACGATCTTCTGTATAATTTGCCTTTGGTTTCACAAAAAATCCCACGCGAAATTCCAATCAAAAGAGTCTCCTTCTTCGTCATCGACTCAAATCGTATCTCCTCCGTCTCATCAATCTCCTCCTCCGTCGCGGATCTGGACACACCAAGTGTTCCCGAGCTTCCGCGGCGGAGACGTACGGAGAGGATTCCTCAGCCACGTTCAAAAAGAGCTCAAAGCAAAAGGAATCGCCGCCTTCATCGACGACGAGATGAAGAGAAGCGGTTCGATCGGTCCCGAGCTCTTTCGAGCGATCACGGAGTCGAAAATCGCCATCGTTCTCCTCTCTAGAAACTACGCTTCCTCTAGCTGGTGCCTCAACGAGTTATCTGAGATCATGAAGTGTAGGGAAGAGATTGGTCAGACGGTGATGACAATCTTCTACGGCGTTGATCCGTCTGATGTGAGAAAGCAAACCGGAGAATTCGGCAAAGCCTTTGAGAAAACCTGTGTAGGGAAGACGGAAGAGGTTAAGCAGAGATGGAGACGAGCTTTGACGAATGTGGCGAATATACTCGGAGAAGACTCTCGAAACTGGTTCGTACTAAACTTTGTTTGTGTGTTTGTGTGTGTGTGTGTTTTTTGATATTTCTATGTTTTGAATCTTAGGGATAGAGAAGCAGACATGATTGTTAAGATTGCTAGAGATGTATCTGATGTGTTGAACTATACACCTTCAAGGGATTATCAAGACTATGTTGGTATGAGACCTCACATCACAAAGATGAACTCATTTTTAAGCTTAGAGTGTAGTGATGTGAAGATGATAGGCATATTGGGTCCTCCTGGGATAGGCAAGACCACCATTGCAAGAGTTTTGTTCGACGAAATCGCCGAAGATTTTCAATTTTCTGCGTTTGTAGAGAATATCAGACTAAGCTATATGAGAAGTTGCCACGAGGAAGGTTGTGTAGAGATGATTAACGGTGAAAGGCAAAGGAAGGTTAATTTACAGAGAAGGCTCTTGTCTGAAATATTCAACCAGAAGGATTTAGAGATTCGTCATCTAGGTGTGGTGCAAGAGAGGCTCAAGGACCACAAAGTTCTTGTGATTCTCGACGGTGTGGATCAGTTAGAGCAACTTATTGCAATGGCGAAAGAGACTAGGTGGTTTGGTTGTGGAAGCAGGATTATCGTCACTACGCAGGATGAAAGGCTTTTGAAGGCACATGGGATCAACTATGTTTACAAAGTTGATCTTCCATCTAGTGATAAAGCTCTTCAGATCTTTTGTCTATATGCTTTCGGCCAAAAGTTCCCATATGATGGTTTCAAGAAACTTGCTATAGAGTTTACCGAGCTTGCGGGTGAACTTCCCTTGGGACTTAGAGTTATGGGATCTTATTTGCGAGGAATGTCTTTGGAAGAGTGGGAAAATGCGTTACCGAGGTTAAGGACTAGCCTTGACGGTGAGATTGGTGAAATTGAGAGAACTCTAAGGTTTAGCTACGATGTCTTAAGCGATAAAGATAAAGCTATCTTTCTGCACATTGCATGCTTGTTCCATGGTTGTCTGGTCGATCATGTGAAACAGTGGCTTGCTAACAGTAATTTGGACATTAACCACGGGTATGAAGTCTTGACTCGTAAATCTCTCATCTTTTCAAGTATGGGTTATGTAAGGATGCATTCTTTGCTGCAACAATTGGGTGTTGACATTGTTCGTAAACAATCTATTGAGCCTGGAAAACGTCAGTTTTTAGTAGACGCTGATGAGATTTCTGATGTTATTACTGACAATGCAGTAAGTATACTTTACAAACAATTGTATCTTTCCCTTGCTTACTCGATATCTAATATTCTTTGTCAATTGACTAAATCGTATTTATGAACTCTTGCTATGGACACACCACAGGGCAGTAAGACTATTCTTGGCATAATGCTCAACGTCTCTAAGATAGAGGAAGAATTAGTTATAGAAGAAACGTTGTTTGATGGGATGACTAATCTTCAGTTCCTAATATTTGAGCAGTGTTTAAGGGATAAGTTCAACATACCATTAGGCCTGAATTGTCTACCTCGTAAACTCAAGTTACTGCATTGGGACTATTGTCCTTTGAGGTTTTGGCCCTCTATTTTCTGCTAAGTTTCTCGTTGAGATTATCATGCGTGGGAGCAAATTTGAGAAACTATGGGAAGGTATCCAGGTAAAGAGATCATGATAACTTTTGTTTTGACAAAGCTATCTTTACCGTCGAAACAAAGATAGAAATGCATATAAATGTGTCCTTTTTATTTGTGCAGCCACTTCAAAATCTCAAGCGGATGGAGTTTAGTGATGGCAGAAGTCTGAAAGAGATTCCAGATCTCTCAACTGCCATTAACCTAGAGTCGTTGATTCTCATGTTTTGCACAAGTTTGTTGGAAATTCCTTCCTCTATTGGAGACGCAACTAGCCTCAAGAAACTAGATATCGGTGGTTGCTCAAGTTTGGTGAAGCTCCCTTCTTCTATAAGCAATATTGCAACTAGTCTTGAGAAGTTGAATCTGAGTGCTTGCGCACAGTTAAAAACTTTTCCAGAGATCGTCACAAACATCCAAGAACTCAATCTGAGCGGTTCAGCGATCAAAGAACTGCCTTCATCGATCAAGTTGTGGTCTCGTCTATGTAAATTAGAGATGCGACGGTGCATAAGCCTAAAGATGTTTCCACATGTTCCTGACGGAATTGAAGAGTTGGACTTGAGTGATACAGAAATAGAAGAAATTCCTCCTTGGATCGAGAATCTCTCTC
Organism: Cochlearia excelsa; assembly: GCA_963556525.1. Taxonomy (NCBI): domain Eukaryota; kingdom Viridiplantae; phylum Streptophyta; class Magnoliopsida; order Brassicales; family Brassicaceae; genus Cochlearia; species Cochlearia excelsa. The sequence continues at coordinate 24,277,304 of OY748330.1, forward strand.
GCCTTCGACATTTGACTATGTTCAGATGCAAGAAGCTTGACAACCTCTCACTATCAAGAATATCCAAGATGGTAGGTGTTTCATGCATGGAAATTACTCGTGGTGACGAGCATGCCTTTAGCTATATAGAAGTGAACATCAGGTGGGTCTCTGGCTTCGTAAACCAGTGGACTTTACAGCCCGAAATGTTACAAATTTCTCTGCCAGAGACGGTTTATACTTCTCCCGTGTCGCTATTCTTCATACGTAACGATTTCAAGACTATCCCAGACATCATCAAACAACTTCCTCAACTACGTCAGCTTTCGTTATTTGAATGCAGGAATCTCGTATCGTTGCCTCAGCTTCCAGATTCGCTCGCGTCTCTAGACGCAAAGAATTGTGTGTCACTTGAGACAATAGATGGCTCCTTTCGCAATCCAGAGATCCGTCTGAATTTCTTAAACTCCATCAGCTTGAACCAAGAGGCGAGAGAACTCATCCAGTTATCGGTTTGCAAACATGCGCTCTTACCCACTGGTGAAGTTCCTGCACATTTCATTCATCGTGCTATTGGAGGTTCCCTAACAATATGTTTGAAAGATAGGCATCTCCCTAAGTTCTTGAGATTTAAAGCTTGTCTTTTGCTTATTGATGATGGTGATGATGGTGATGATGACGATGTTGTTGATGATGATGTCTATGACGAAAAGGTCATAGTTTACAGTGATTATAATACATACCCTCACAGCGTTCACTATACAAAAGAGGATACAATGAGGCTATCTTGTCACGTCAAAGGCAAACAGAATGGCACAACTTTTCGATATGGGTCGAGTGTGCATATTCTACCTACTCCGCGTGTATGCACAGAGCATGTATATATATTTGAAGCTTCTTTCTCACTAGAGGAGTGCGTCAATCCCGAAGCAGATTGTGATCTTGTCTTTGACTTCAAGGTTCACGATTACTTTTGGGAGATAGAAGAGTGTGGTCTTAAACTCTTGGATGTCTCTCATGTTTATGAAGACAATCGATTAGAGGTTCAAAGATAGCAACAGAGGGTGTTATGTATACCGCGAAATGGACAAGAATCTCGTAAGCGGTAATGACTAGGAAGAGCATGAGATAGCGGCGTATATAAATCAATGTTGCATATATGAAATGCCATCTTTCATTTTGCAGAATCAAAACTCAGTGGATGATTCCTCTCTAGATTCGTTTCTGAATAAATGTCTCAGATTCAATGGGATAATCGTCTACTGTCTTTCGTCGTCGTTAAACTGACTTTCTTACTCCGCTCGCAAAGGTAATAGCGATTCTCCCACAATACACTCTTAAGACTTAAAGCTTTGCAGTTTTCTGACTTGTATCTACCACTACTTATGACACCGACAGATTCGAAGTTAGAGCATTTCGATTAAAAATCACTTCAGGATCGAGTTTATTGCCTGAATTGAAGTAGTAAATCAACACTTTGTAGCTATGTGATCACAGCTTCAAACCAGGCAATGAGTTCGGTCATGAAATATTTAACTGGAGTTTATATGACATCATTGCAATGTGGATCACAAGGTTTAAGGTATGTGTCTTTACTAAATTCTAGCTGGTGTTTATATGGCATTGCAATGTGATTGATGAAGATGATTCTCTGAATAAAAGCTGACATGTATATTGCAACAGAATAGGACATGACCATATTAGCAACTATGAGTATATATTTATGAAACTTTATACTGGACAGTGAAGCTGATCATATATGTAAATCTTTATTTTACTATTTAGTCTTTAAGCATGTTCACATATGCTTAAGCAGTCCTGAGTCATTTGTTATAGAGAAGCATTTTGATATGTATTTAACAACTAAAAGAAGTTGCTGGCTAGGGAAGAGACTCTAGATGAAACAAATAACTTAATAAACACATGAATAGTGACTTTTGTTTTCACATAACTTCTTACCCATGAATCATGGGCCATGATAAAGACAAGAGCTTATGTTGTAGGGTTTTGGATTTACTTGGGTGATAAGCCATTAACAAAATCTTGACCACACGTGAAATTGAAAATGGTAAATACATAAATTTCAACAAAATTTTGACTGCACGTGAAAATTAAGTAGAAAGAAGATATTGTTTTGAATAAAAAGAAAATTAAGTTTACAAATTATTGATTATTTATGATAAGAAGGTAATAAAAAACAGAAAATCATTCAATTGAAAAGTCAATATAAAAAGTTTTATGAGAAATTCCTCAAAATAACATGAAAAAATGTTTTTTGGACAAAAATAACATTACAAGTTTTTTTTTCCTCAAATACCATTAAAATGTTTTTTGGACAAAAATACCATAAACACAAAAATTTAATTTTAACACTTTAAAACTTAATTTTTTTCATTTGGGTTCGCTATATACTGTTTAGGGTATAGTATTGAAGGGGGTATGGTTTAGTTTTGAGGGTTTCATGTTAATTTTGAAAGTTTTAACTTAATTTTAAGTTTAAGGTATTTTTGTCCAAAAAAACTTTTTTATGGTATTTAAGGAAAAAAAAACTTCTGATGGTATTTTTGTCAAAAAAACTTTTTTTCATGGTATTTACGGAAATTCCCAAGTTTTATTTTATGGTTAAAACATTAATTAGGGGTCTTATTAATAAAATAAAAATTGACTAAGAAAGTAATATAAGGGAAAAAAATCCATTAGAGCTTTGAATGTTTAACACATGGACAGTCAAAGATCTTTTTAGTTTGATGATCCAACGGTGTAGAACTTTCATGGAAAATAACGTTAGAGCAATGCCAAAACTCTTTAAATAAGAGTTTACGTTTTGTTACATCTTCACACTCTCAAATCTTCTTTTTGACTATCAAATTTATATCTTTTGAAACGTACGTTATAATCTTGTTCTTGGCTCTTGAGGTTGGACTCAAAGCTATATCTAATACATTATACATACATATATGTGTGTGTGTGTGTTTGTATTTGATGTATAGTTTGTAATTTGTGGCTAGATTAAGAGTAACTTCATGTTGTTTTAGAGAATGCTAGTTTATTATTGAACTTATCCGTGGTCTTAATCTTTCTCATGTTTAATAGATTATCTGATTTTTCTCAATTTCCTTTGTCATTTTTTCGTTATATTTGCTTTATGATTTAACATTTGATTAGATCTAATTTTCCCTTATCGTTGTTGTTTAGCCAATTTTTATTGTAAATCAATTGACAGAGACTACTTTGGTAATGGAAAGAGGTGAAGAAAGTAAGCAAGTTCTAGATCTCAACACGCCAATAGACGCGATGACGTTGAGAAGGATACCGCCAACATTTGTCCAAGCGCTAGGCGGAACACATTTTCGGTTAATACCTGCGAGAGAAGAACATACCACAACACTTGATGGTCCAAATCATCATGATGGTTCTTCTCCGGAACCAACATGGATTAACCGAAAATGTGTTTCGCCTAGTGCCTGAACAAATGTTGGTGCTACTCTTCTCAATGGCATTTTTTTTGTTGTTGTTTAGACTATCATATTATTCAATATTTGTGCTTATGCTGAACTTTCTATGTGTTTTGTTATATATATACTAGGGATAACATATAAACCCATTTTTTGATTTATACATAAGCATAATACTCTTTTATTCCACAAAATTTCCATATTTTACTTTTCATAATAAAAATTATAAATATTCTTCTCTACTTTTACAACTAAAAAAAAACAATATTAACAGTTGTCTAAAACTAGTTTTCCTCAACTCATGATTAGTTAGGTGAGTCACTCAAGCATATCCTTCTTTTTATATACTAAATTTAAAAAGAATATTATTTTATTTTATTTTTAAGAGTGAAATTTTTGACTAAAACTACCCATAAATATATCATTTTCAATGGTATCCCAAAAAATAAACCAATATTATAAATCATTCTTTAAACTCAAAACGTTTTCAAGAAACCAAAAAAAAAAACATTACATAAACCAAGAAAGTAGCCATGGGTTCACAAGAAACTAAAAAGATAAATGTGGTTAAGTCAGCTTTAGGCGACATGGTTATAACTTTTTTATGGGTTATTCTCTCGGCGACGTTTGGTATACAAACAGCAGCGATAGTTTCCGCAGCCGGGTGTCAAGGCAACACTTGGGCGTCTCCGGTGATATCAACGTTGGTGGTTTTCGTCTCAATATCGGTTTTTAGAGTGTTTGGTGATTTTCTAGGTGGTGCTAGTTTTAACCCTTGTGGAAACGCTGCGTTTTATACCGTCGGCGTTTCCAAAGATTCTCTCTTCTCCTTAGCTAGGCATGTTAATAAGGGTTGACCCTGCCCGTTTAGACCCTGCCCGTTAAGACCCTGCCCATTTACAATGTAATCCGTTTAGACCCTTTAAGAATTAGGCCCATTAAAACTGTTTACATATTCGACTCATGTAACCCATTTAAACCCCTTTAGCCCATTTAACCCTTTATCCCATTTATAAATTTAAGTTTTAGTGAAAACTAATTGTTTCTTTGCAAATATTTATGCAATAATTTTATAATATATATTTAACTATCTACTTCTAAAAATGTAAATTTGCAAAAACCAAAAATAATTATAATATATTGTTTCAAAATTATAAAAGAAAATTAAAAAAACAAAAAACCCAAAATCCAACAAACGTAAGTTTCATTTCAACACATAAATATTATGAGTTCATGACATGTTTCACTCTCGTGATCTTTAACCAGCTACTTCTCAAATACTTGATGGTTTTCAAACATCTTCATTGCACATATCATCGATATCTTCTATTTTACCTATAATTTAAAATATGAATTAATTAGAAGACACTTGATTATGAAATAGTAAAGCTTGCAAGTTTTTAAACATTACCTTCGTATTCTGCAAAACCACGTAGCCAATTGCGAGTGCAAAGTAAAGCTTGCACGTTTTTTGGAAGTAAACGGTTTCTGTAAGGAGTTAATACCCGAGCTCCAATGCTGAAAGCCGATTCTGATGCAACCGTGGTGATTGGGATGCTTAGCACATCACGTGCCAATGAAGCTAGATCTCCAAGTCTATGTTGGTTTTCCTTCCAATAGTTCAAAACATCCAAATCCGGAAAAGAAGCTCTCTCTAGCCTAGGCTCATTCAAATATATGTCCAAGTGTGTCTTTGTTTTGCCTCCACCAACTTTGATACTTTTTTCTAGTTCAAAGAGATCCTGTAAAAAGTAAAGAACAAAAAAGCCTATCGCATAAATTTCACTACATCACCAAACTCACAAAACTAATCATAAAAACTAATCATAAAATAACGCAGAAACAAGAAACAAGGGAAGCTACGATTCATAGGTTATGTAAAGACACAGTACGTTACAACAAAATTAAAAAAAATAAATATATTACAAGATTCAACTTAACATGAATCTGATATCACGAAGAAGAAGATAGAGAAAAGAGACTCTTTTGTCTCTTCCCACGAAGAATTCCTCTTTTATTTTTGTGAATTCCTCTATATATATACCAAACAAACAACACAGAGATTTTTTAAGAAATTAAAACTAATAAAATAAAATAAAAAGAAGACGAAATAGCGACAAAGAAGATGAAGAAAATTAACCTACAATGAGAAATAGCGACGAAGAAAACGAAGCTGATTATTGAGATTGATATTTCTCTGTAATGGAAGATTCGTGCTTTGTTCAGATTTAAGAAAACCCTTTTAGTCGCTTTTCTACTTTTCTCTCTAATACCCTTTTATTTTTTATATCGCTTTCTTTATATAACATAATCTTCTGAAAAAATAAACGGGTAACCCGTTTAATTACGGATAAGCCCTTCAAACCCGCGGGTCTTAAACGGGTAAACCCATTTAACATTTGTTTATTTTCAGTATATTTGGACGGGTAACGGGTCTTAATTTATATAATTGGCCCATTTAGGCCCGCGGGTTTTAGGCCCATTTTAACATCTCTATCCTTAGCCATTAGATCTCCGGCTCAGGTAATCCATATATTTTTTTAACTAATATCTTTGTAGCATAATATTCTTTTCATATAAGTGTTTTGGCTTTTTGTGTTTTTGAACTAGAATCTATCTAAGAAGTATTATTTTTTGGAAAATTATACGTTTCATTGAATTTTTTTTTATTACATTTGTTTGTTGTTAACTAGATCAACGTGTAAATTTAGAGAATGAATACAAAACCTATCTTCTTTTTGTGAAAATGGCTTTATGTGAAGTTTCTTGCGTGTGTCCATGTGTGGTGTCTTTTTGAGGAACGTACATAGAAATATTCTTTAATTGTTAGATTTTTTGCTCAAACTGGTAAATATATATATATATATATATATATAAAAGTTCTATACCAATGGATATTTTTTGAATAATATTTCAAATTACAATATAGTTTTTTTGTTCTATGCATAAGATAACTCCCACGTTTTTTAATATATTGCCGGTTTGAACATTTCTATTACAACGTTTATGATTGCAAATTTGCAACCTAACTTCTTTTTAATACGTCTCTTTTTTTCTCTACTTAATAAACTAATAAAACACAACAAATACTATTATACAATCTAATGTAAAAATATAGTTGAACATTTATTAATATGTATTAACAAATAAAATCATTGAATATTGTTTTTTTATGTGAAAATTGTTAGTACAATCTTTCAAATAATTAAAATATATATATAAATATGATATGTAAATTAAATCTTATAATCTTTATAGGCAGTTGGTGCGGCAGGAGGTGCAAAAACAATCATGGAGATAATACCTGAAAAATATAAAGCCATGATTGGCATGCCTTCATTGAAAGTTGATGCACACATTGGAGCTATTTCAGAAGTGGTTCTAAGTTTTTGTGTTACATTTTTAGCTATGCTTATTGTCTTAAAAGGTCCAAGAAAGCTACTAGCCAGAACTTTCTTGCTTGCAATTACTACTGTCTCTGTGTTTATCATAGGATCTAAGTTCACTACACCATTCATGAATCCTGCCATTGTAAGTGCATTTTTGATCCTATGTATACCCAATAATTGTTACTTTTTAACTCTTTAAAATAACAAAAGAAAATCATGTCAAAAAATAATATAACAAGATTGTTTCCTAGTTTATCATTAAAAAGTTTTAAACTAAAATATCATCATAGCACTCAGTGCCGCCCCTGATGGGAAGCTGGCAAAGCAAGGGCTTCCGGCGCCATTTTTATTAAAAGATAAAAGTCATCAAAACATAAAAGTCTGTCGTAGCATAGTGGCTTGTGTGTACTTAATTTGTTCCAAAGCAGAGCACCAAATTTTATTTTAGCTTCAAGCATTAATTACTATTGGGTCGGGCCTGATAGCACTAAACAAATTTTATCATTGTAAAAAATTTAATTTTTTATTGGGTTTGCTAATGACTGTTCCGAGTTTAATTTTGAAAGAGATTTGATTTAGTTTTGAAACGGGAAATGATATTGTTTTGAGGGTTTATGATTTATTTTAAAAAGTTTTAAAGTAATTTGAATTTTGTGGTATTTTGATCCAAATAATATTTTAATGAGATCCAAAGGAAAAAAAAACTTTTAATATTATTTTAGACTTAAAAACATTCTTTCATACTACTTTTAGGAATTACTCAATAAAATTTGTGTTTGGATTATGTAGGCATTTGGGTGGGCTTATATCTACAAGTCACATAACACATGGGATCATTTCTATGTGAATTGGCTAAGTTCTTTGACCGGAGCTATTTTATCTGCGATGCTCTTTCGAATTTTATTTCCACCGCCGCGGGTGATTCAAATAAAACAAAAGAAAGCTTGAGAAAATATGTAAAATAATTTAATTTAAGTTTTATGAATTGTTTTGTTTATTGTATGTTATGTTTTGTTTTGTGTTGTAGTCGTACAAATCTCTTTGTTGTACTTTGTAGACTCATGTCTTTGACTTTTGTCTTCTTAATGGATACGTACGACACCATATTTCTTGATTTGTTCATAATTTATTACTTTATAAACTATAATTAATCTGGTTGTGTTTTCTCTTTAACCAACCTTATTTAACTAAAATAATCCCGTTAAGCCAAAATCATAACATTTTGCATATTTGCTACATAAAGTTCGATGCATCTACTATACAATTAAATCAATCGCGGTAAAATTCATCAATGTAATAAAAAAGAGTTTATTTATTTTAAAAAATATAATACAATGAAACTTCTATAAATTTTATAAATTACTAATGTTCGGGACTACAAAGTTTTAATTTATAAAAAGACAAATTACATTAAAAGTCAATTTTGGGATATGAAATTTTTTTTATGTTAAAGAGTTATTAACGAATCGAAATATTAATTTCATGTAAAATAACAAGAAAATTGATAGATTAAAAAATAATGATATATATGCATCAAACATGATATAATAAGACAAAAATATGTATACAAAAAATGCTTAATTAGTTATAAATGTAACAAATTAGAGTATATATAGATACGTTTTCTCCGATTTCAGTTTTATCTTTTAACTCTATCGTGAGAGTTACCAATTTTACCATTGTGGAAGTTACTGCCCATCTCCCACAATAACGTCTTTCGCTTATATACAAATTACAGATCTGAATCACACAAAAAACTCGAATTCGAGCGATTACTAGCAACTAATCTGGATCCGTCACAGGATCCGCCGCAGATCACGGCGTTCTCCGGCACCGGAACCGGCAACGGCGGTAAGATTCTCTACCTCCACCGAGCTTCTCGAATCAGGAACCGCCGTCGCTTCCTCCGACTCTAACCAGGTGCTTGACGGAGCTAAGACGAATGCTAAGCGTCTGCTCGGAAGGCAAGAGTCTGTCGCCGAGAAGATCCAGCGCCACCGCGCGGGGTTTTGCTGGTGATTTTGGTCCCCGTTGTGCTTATCGCTCTCGTGATACTGTTTTGATCGGAATCTGGATCTTCTTCCTCTCGGAAAATGAACTTGAGCTCTTCCTACAGGTTAAACACTAACACAACATTTGGTGCTTGATAGATCTTTGTGTGTGGTTTTAGTTTACTGAGACTTGATTCGATTTGTGGCACATTTGTGTTATGTAAGTTAATGTGAGTGTTAGACTAACACTGTTAAGATGTGGAAAGAGTTAGGCAATGTGGCTTGGATATTATTTAGAACGGAGATGATAAGATTAAAGCAAAGATGGAGTTTTTTTATGTTATTAGTTTATGTATTTGATTATGTTCCAGATTTTTTCGATAATCGCAAGATCTCGCCTTGCCCTGAAGCCAGTGCTTGACAGGATAAAATAGTGGTATAAGGTTTCTCTCAATGTATGCATTTATGAGCTCTGTGTTCGCTGGATCCTAACATATGACGCATTGTAGAATCTGTGAACCTTGGACTCTAATAGGAATCTTAAGATTGAACTTACTTAACTAGTATATCTAGAACTCTTGAAAGATAGAAGCATGCTGAAAGCTGAGGCAAATGCTGTTACTGTGCTAGATGGTATGGTACCCAGGAAGGTTCTTATCAGTGGGTAAGTTGTCCCACATTTTTTCATATCTTACAGGAAGACATATTCCTTTATTTATTATGTGTTTGCGCCTATTCCTTTATTCTTATTGTCTCTATTCTGAAGACTATCAAGACGTGTTAATGGTGTTTGGCTTTACTGGTGACAATTAACTACTTACTAAGGAACTTGGGAAAACCATACTCAGACACAGTTGGAGTTGTTGATCTTGGAGGGGGTTTCTGTTCAGATGGCGTATGCTATATCCGAGGAAGATGCTGCAAATGCACCAAAACCATTAGAAGGAGAGGATGCATATGTTAGAGAAATGTATCTGAAGGGACGGAAGTATTTCCTCTATGTTCACAGGTTGGTCAGCTGTTACGGTTTCCTTGATATCATGTTTTTCCAAATGATCTTATTGAAATGACACCTGAAGAGCGTGGACAGTTTAGGCTATGATGGTGAGAGATTATTGTTGTATCATGAAAGCTTTTTCTCTACAAGTAGACTTCTCTGCATTTATCCTCATTGTAGAACACGTATTTTTATTATTGCTATTATCTTCACTATCCTTTTGCTAGAAACTCTCTGGATATGCAATGGTTCTTAGCATATCGAATCCACTGTTTTCGATATTGTCTGACATGTTTCATCCGCTGTAGGTACTTACAAGTATGGAGGAGAAGTGTTCAATGCCACTGCTTCGCCATCTGGTGCGAGTCTTGATGAGTGTCGGAGGTTAACCATCAACGCACCAAAAGTGAATGATACACTGTGCACACACATGAAATGCACATTGGGTGGAGTGTGGAATGGTGGTTGAGGCGGTGGACAAAAGAATATGTTTGTCGCTTCTTTCTTCTTCGACCGTGCTGCTGAGGTAAACTCAATTCTTTGAAACCAACGCACAAACCTGTTTCTCTGTCAAAACTCGGTACAATAAGGTTTTGGTTCATATGCAAACAGGCTGGTTTCGTTGACCCGAAGCAACCTGTAGCTACAGTAGGGCCAGTAGACTTTGAGAAAGCAGCATAGAAAGCTTGTAGTATGAAGTTGGAGGAGGGAAATCAAAGTTCCAGCGCGTGGAGGAAGAGAATCTACCTTACTTGTGTGTATGGATCTTGTTTACCAATATACTCTTCTCATCGATGGATTTCGGTAAAGTATCTCTCTCACTTTTTTCGATCACAATAGCTTAAGAACTTGTGAGTAGATGGCTAAATGATGACATGCATATATTAGCAAAGCTACATATGATACCATTAGGACCCTAAAGCACTAGAAACATGAAATAAGGTTATTTTGACAAATGTACATTTGATAAATACAAGTCTTTGTTTGTTTGTAATGTCTTTGTATTTGTTTCATTATATTACTTTGGCATAGAATCAAAACAGGGTTAGAGCCATCACAGAAGATAACATTAGTGAAGAAAGTAAAATATGGAAGCGGCGTGGCCTTTGGGTAGTGCTATAGAGGCCGTATCCTCACCGTGAGGTGCATTTTTGGAAATTATTAAGTACCTTTCTTCTTTTGAATTCTTCCTGTTTTTTTTTTTGTTTGTTTTCTGTAATCCAATTTAATCATTTTTTATTACACTAATCGTATTTATATATAAAATACGTTTCTTATGTAAAATAGAGTAATATAAACTAAACTGATAGTTTTGTGAGGGAACAATTGTGTCATAAACAAAATTAAAAAAAAAAAACTATCATACCAGAAAATAACTAGTTAAGAACTTAAGAGCAGAGTTTAGTAAAAATTAAAATTTATGTTCACATCATCGAGCATTTGCTATATAGAATTTGTTCATTATCCGCTGGTTTTGTATAATCTTCATAATTATTCTATTCAATAAAAGTGAATTAAGAGTTAAAAGGGAAAACAAAATAAAGTTTGGTAACAATGTACCATACCATCTAGTCCATATCTACTACTAATACGAATAGTGATAAGATCTTTATTCAGCCTTTTGGGTTTAGTTTTTAAAAGCAACTTTTTTAAGAAAGCGTTTGAAGAAGACTTAATATTGCATTATTTGTCGAACAATGAGTAATTTAAGGAATAATTAGCACATCTTTGTATAGAAAATAAATTAAAACTAATATAATCCAATTGTCATTGTGGTGTTTTGTAAACACACGTGGGGGCGGGGGGGGTTGCTCCAATTATTGTCTCTCTCTCTCTCTCTTTCATGTCCCTTCAAAGATTGATAGTCAATTACTTGCACACAACAAATAGTGAATCATCATTTTTTTAGCCTTATTATTAAAAATAGTACATTTTTGTTGTAAAAGTAACCAAATTTGTGTTGTCAAAAAAAAAAAAAAAGTAACCAAATTTGTAAGTTTATATTTTATTAACATAATCATATTATATTTATCTTTAATATCTGTCTAATCAGTCTAATAATCCATTAATCATATTTAAATAAATTTTTAAAAAAATAACCTCATAGTTCGATAACCAAACATAATTTATATATATGATAATTTTACATAAACCAAATAGCCATTAGAGGGTTTAAGCTCCATCACATGGTTTCGGTTTAAGGCGATAATAATTTCCATTTCCTGAAAAAAACTTACAATATATAATAATATATTAATCATTTGAATCTAATTTTTTTGTATATTAACAAATAATAATTGGGGACTCAAGGTAAAATGTATTATCACTATCTAGCAAAAGGGGCATATTTTTAAGCTTCATGGTGAAGTTAAGTTTCATTTTTTCAATGAATTATTGGGGAATCATTTGAATTTCAACAAATAGAATAAAAGCAAACCCAATAATATTATTTTGTCCATAAAAATAAGGACATCTTGCACATTCGTTGTCAAAAGAAAATCGTATGTGTTACTTTCAAAAATTGAAAACATGATAAAATGACTATCAAATCTATGTTTTTACTTTTTTAACAAAAAAAAATCTATGTTTTTACTTGAAATTGATATATAAGTTTATTATTGGAGTAATATATATTCAAAATAAAAGTTGTTTGAACCTAAGAGAAAAAATAGAAAAAGAATTATTGTAAAGGTGAGATTCGATGAACAAGCATGAATAAGTATCAAGCTTATTATTATTTGTTTAACATATATTAGTGTGAAAGCAAAGAACATGGATTTATATCATTTGATGAACCTAAGATTTGATTTCTAACGCTTAATTAATGTTTTTAGATTTTATACGTTTATCCGCATATGTGTATGTGTGTGACTTTTGAGATTACATGTATATTTGTCTTTTTATAGGGGAGCAATTATACAAGATCGAAAAAGTCGTTTTCAAATTTAAGAATCTCAAATTATTTTGAGTAGTAAGGTTTGGATTTAGTTAACTAATTTAGAAAAAAACATGACCTTTAACAAACCGAGAAAACTAATTAGGAAAATGATAATTTAAATATATATATATTAAGACAATCTGCTATATATGTAAATATGTTAATTTTGCAAAATTGTAAAACAAATTAAAAAATAGTTATGAAAGGTAATTAATCTTAGATGAATTCACAAAACCACACATTTTCAACTCTTACGTCACAAAACTACATCTACTAATTTAATATTTTTATATATTTACACTTTTTCAAAATTTAAATGGTTGATTTAGCCTTTAAAAAAGGGAGAATTACAAAATTACACCATTTGAATAACATTTCACAAAACTACACCATTTCCAAAATACTTCACAAAACTACACCTAAACACTCAAAATTAAATCCAAATAAACCCTACCCACACAATCCTACACCCTTAATACTATACCTAAACACTTAATTAGCGAACCCAAATGAAAAGATTTTAATTTTGGTAATTTTTTAAATGGTAAATCAATCTTTTAAAATTTTGAAAGGTTGTAAATATGTGAAAAATTAAATTAGGTGTAGTTTTGTGAAGGAAGTGTTGAAAGGGTGTAGTTTTGTGAATTCCTCTTTAAAAAACTATCAAAATTAAAATATTTTCATTTGTGTTCGCTAATTATTGTTTAGGTTATAGTATTAAAGAAGTATGGTTGTGTGAGTATGCTTTATTTGGATTTAATTTTGAGTGTTTAGGTGTAGTTTTGAAAATTGACTTTGAAATAGTGTAGTTTCGTAAAATGCAATTTTGTAGTTTTGTAATTCTCCCTTAATCTTACTACATATTTATCATGTATATGGGACAATTACAAAACTACACCTTTTGAATTGAATTTCACAAAATTACACTATTTTCAAAGTCACTTTTCAAAACTACACATAATCACTTAAAATTAAATTCAAATAAACCTACCCACAGAATCTTACCCCTTTAATATTATACTCTAAACACTAACTATCGAACCCAAATGAAAAAAAATAATTTTAGTAAATTTTTAAAAGGTAAATCAACCTTTTAAAATTTTGAAAAGATGTAAAAATATGTAAAAATATTAAATTAGATGTAGTTTTGTGAAGAACCGATTAAAAAGGTGTAGTTTTGTGAATTCCTCGTGTATTATTATAAAAACATCAATAAATTTCAATATATGAAACATAGATATGCATGAATATGGTGAGGTGTAACATGCATGACATAATGGTCTATAATTTATTTAATCCGCTAACAAACCTTCAAGAGCAAAAAGTTGACAAATTGACTTACAGAAATTACAGATTAAATTTCAAACAAATTGATAAGATAATCACTAATTTTGTGTTAAGTAGTCGATTAAGAATATTATCTTGCTAATCAAATGACGTATGTCTGCCAGTTACATTTAATGTTCTAGTGAATATACATATGCGACTAGTAAAACATAGTAATTATTTAATGTTATAAACACACAACTGTCAACATATTTAGATTTGATCCATTATATTTGAATATTTGATTATATATTTTTTTGTATCCACATTTAGTTAAATATATTTCTGAAATTACATCTAGTAATTTATATACAACCTCAATTTATTAAAACAAGTTAAGAAGTTATATAAGTAACTGAATTATTTTGATGAAGTATATAGATATATTGATTTAAGAGAATTTGTTTATTGTCAATTAAATGAGAATAGAATTTGTTTTATTCATGTAATGACCATATATATATATATATGCAACTATATATTCATACAATAGATTCCAACAATAACAAAACATCGACCCTAAGTCCTAGCATATTGTAGCTGCAAGATTCATTTGTGGTGTGTCTCAAAGTATGAAACAAACAATGTAATAAGTCTATATTTTATTTGAACTATTGGATTATACTTATAATTGTCACATTATATAAACTATTTTAAAATCTGCGAGGCTAGCTTCAAAGATTTCTAATTTACACCTAATGAAGTTATATACACATACACACATGACATATATATATATATATGCCTGAGAATTAGTGGCGGTGGCCATGACTTTGAGGAATGTTGTATGACGACATCATATCCATCATCATCGTTTAATTATTATGTTTTTAACAATATTTAATTATTATGTTTTTAACAATATTTAATTATTATTTAAACAAAAAAAAACAATATTTAATTATTATGTTATGTACTTACATAATAATAATATGTACTTACATGTGGTACGTATTCACATTACACCAAGTCTAGTATTTTTGTATTACAAATCGTTAAAACATTTCTAAATATGTTGTTATATATATATTATATATATATATTATATATATATATGATTATTGATTATTATCTTGCAAAAAAAAGAACAATCGAATTATTATTAATAATAAACAAAAAAAAGGTAAGAGAGCGTTGTTGTTGGTATGATACAATCCCAACGGCTTATGATGGGTCCACGTGGCCCACTGGGATCCGTAGAAAGTGATAGTGATGACGTCAACTTTGACGTCAACGAGTTCTCATCCAATGATGTGTCTCCTTTGCTTTGCAGTCTCGTCTTCGTTAGCAAAAAGTCAACCTTCTTAAGCTACACCCGCATGTATATTATAATTACTTCAAAAAGGGGTCCACGCGTCTAAAAATGAGAATAAAACATAATTAAACCTGGAAACATTAACTTTTTAATTTGTTTTTTTTTTTTTTTGTGTAAAGGGTTTTCAAATTAAAGCATGAGAAATAAAATGTTACAGCATTTTGTGCTAGTAGTGAGCAAGGCTCTTACAAAAACTTATAAAACTAATAATTGGATCAAAATAACCAGAAACAAATAGTGGGCCAACAGGAACGGTAGTCTATGGTTTCATTAACCCCATAGAGAAGAACAGATCATCGTTTGAGTGTGTTTCCAGTAAAAATCACTAGTCAAGCTGTCGATAGCCACAACCGTAGAATATGTGATGCTCGCATCGGGTTCGAATCTCTGAAGCTTGAGGCTCTATTACGCATCGTCGAATCAATTATCCTGTTAATAGCATTCGCAGGACGAGTAACGGTTCGGTGAAGTCGCGCATTCCTCTCCGACCATAGTAGATACACCGTACACTGCCAAGCCAAGATGGTTAATATCTTCCTCGGTCTGTTGCAAGTGAGATTGAGAAGCTGCTGACACACCCGACCCCAGTTTGTCTCTGCTTGCAGACCACAACGAGCTGCCGAATTCGACCAGATCAATGTAGAGTAAGGGCATTCAAAGTAAAGGTGATCCCTGCTTTCCGGATAGATATTACACAGTAAACATAACGGAGAGACCGAGAGACCCCAAGAGAGGAGCCTGTCCCTTGTTGGAGACCGGTTAAGAGTAACTAACCAAGCGTGAAACTTATGTTTAGGGATGCCCCCTTTGTTCCATACCAGATTAGACCAAGGAACTACAGGCTGATTGACTCTTAGTTCCTTGTAAACTGCACCCGTTTTATACTTGTTTGTGATTTTCCCTTCGAACACCCACTCGTACTTATCTTCCTCATCATTTAATACCATGTTGGAAAGTTCAGCATGGAGCAGGACCTGACTTTCCGATCTTGCAGGGGGTAATCTCCAATATCCTCTACGAAACAAACTGCTCAAAGTAGCGTTTATGGGGATTCCCAATCTTGAACCCTCCGTACAGTTCAACATTGCGGAGATAATCCCTAGCTTAGACCAGTTATCCGACCAGAATCTACAATTTCTCCCATTACCTACTCTCAGTGCTATCCAAGGGTACATACCTTCTCTCACCTTTAACAACTTGTTAGCAAGCCAAGAGATAGATTGGCTTTGTTTCATTGTCCAAAATAAACTTTTTAATTTGTTTATTTATTTTAATTCCCTGATTTCATTCCATATCTTTAGGTCCACATTATACTATTTTTATGTGTATTGTTAATTAATCTTATCCAATTTCCTTAATATATGCTCCACATATGTGATGACAAACGCGTTTAAATGAGACAATTACGGGTAAAATTAAGACAATTACGGGTAAAAGACAATTTCGATAAAAAAAAAATAGTTTAAGGAAAAGACAAATAAAGATTCGAGGTATTAATAAAAAAGAGAAAAACGAATTATATATACTGCCAAAAATCAGTTGGACGTTACTAACATTTTGCGACAAATCATTTGATAATATCAACAAATTAATAACGGTAAGAAAATCTAGTAATAATAATATAAAAGAAATATATATTAAAATTTCGAATCTGTTTTTCGTATATGACAAATGTATAAAAAATTACTCTCTCTGTTTTTTATTGTTTGATTTTCTAGAATTTTCACACATATTAAGAAAGTAGATTAATGTTTAATATTAAATTCATGGTTTTTTGTATTTCACAATTTTCTAAAAATTTTAACCAATATTAATTCAAAAACCTCAATTAATATGTATTGAAATGTACAACTCACTATTCTCAATAAACTAAAATAATTTAAAAAACCAGAAAATCAATCTTTAAAAAACAAAAAAAAAATTCTAAAACATCAATCTTTTAAGAACCGAGAGATTATAATTTATGACGGTGGAAGGAAATTAATCATTTTTTGGTTTTATTTATCACTTTTCCGTACATATATATGACATCGTTCTCATACTAATACACTAATATTCTACATTTTTTTGACAAAAACTAATATCCTACATTTTTTTTTGACAAAAACTAATATTCTACATTAAACCCATAAATGTCAATACTAATAAATATTTTGGTAGATGTTTTAACTCGTCGGTCAAGAAAAATAAAAAAGAAATTAAATTAAGATGACTATACCCGAATAATGTGAGCTAAGATCAATAAATAATAATTTTAAAAAAAATGAAAGCTGGAATAAAGTCGGTGATTTGTTACTGACTAATGACTTTCAAATATAATCTGAGTCGGCAATGCGTAGATTATTACATTAATTATTTAAAAATTATATGTCTGATGTATTCTCCATAAGATGACAGTCTGGAAAAAATCGATGTATTTAACTTTTTGTATGTGTACAAAAATAAATTATACAACAAAAATATTATTATACTCAATTTGTATTGCTAAAATAAACATTAATTTCTACCATATCGATCATACTAAAGTAAAAATGAAAAATCTAACTATTCAAAGTATTTGGATTTATGATATTGTTTTATAGAGTACTGTGGAAAATAATAGCGAGTAGAGACAAATATACAGTTAATTTGGTTGGAGATTAGGTGTCATATATTTCAAATTTTTCTTCTGACAAAAAAAACTTATAAACTTAAATAAAATTTTGGCTTTAAGTACGACTTGTTAAAAATTTCTTCATTATCAATTATCATAAACAAAAAAAATAAACAATAAATTGTGACGAATCTGTATTTACTGAGTCAACATATCAAAAGGGCCAAAATCAAATGTATGCTCATTTAGTCTGATAATATTCACCTTGTAAGTAATTATATTTTTATTTTATTTTTTATTTTTTTTAATATCATTGGAGGTGAGTATTTCTCGGTATATTACAGAAAGTCAAGACTGAATATTAAACTTTTAAGAATACACAACCCCACATTTTTTAATACATTTTTGGTGATACATACATGTGTGACCTAATTTTCGTTTTGTTCATGACGTCGATATATATGACATACTTATAATTTCTATAACAGTATACTAGACCATTATGTTAATATTGATCAATTTGAAATAAAATAATAAATATAATATTGTACCGATTTTTCAAAAATATATGCAAATCTTAACTTTGGACATTCCTCTATTTGCACCGTTCTGAGAAAAAAGAGTTTACTTTCCTTCAAACTTTTAAAAACAATTATTTTGCTTATTTTTAATAAATTTGAACAGTAATATTGCATCAAAAATCAAAATGATTTGCATTTACCTCTTAAATAATTACTTAACAAGTATTAGTTCACTAATTTCGAGAGCAACCATGCCAATAATCAAATACACTTGTTTTGATTGCGTGAAACAATCACACTGTTACTAATTGATTAATTAAATAATTAAACTAAATATATTATAAAGTATATTTATTCTTTTTTAGGCTTCACTAGAAAGGCTAAAACAAACACACCACAGAAAAAAGGTCACAGCCTTTTAAGGAAGCGGTGATATTAACAAATTAGATAATACTCCTCCGTTTTTAAAAGATTGATTTTTTAGAAAAAAAATTTGTTTTTTAAAGATTGATTTTCTGGATTTTTAAATTATTTTAATTCATCGGGAATAGTTAATTGTTTATTCCAAGACATATTAATTGAGATTATTAAATAACCATTGGTTGAAAATTTTAGAAAATTGTGAAATACAAAAAACCATGTATTTAATATTGAATCTTAATTCATTTTCTTAATATATGTGAAAAGTCTAGAAAATCAAACAATAAAAAACAGAGGGAGTACTCAATTAGTTATAAACTCTCTAATCTACACGAAAATACATGTTTTAACCATACATAAATCCCTACTTCTCGACTTTATGAAAATAATATACTACTAATCAATTATAATGGTTATATAAAACTTCAAGATTAATTATTATATGACTCAAAATAACTAAATACAAAAAAAGAGAAGATTGCTTAGGGTTTTCTTTCTATAGACTATAGGATAATACTAATCAAATTGAATAAAGATCTATCTTCAATCATAGGTCTACACATAAAAGTTATTAACTTTTTTGTTATAAAGATAAAAGTTATGACTTATAAACATTTTTAGTACATTTATTTCCCACGCGTTTTTTTATTCACCCATGCATTTTTTCCATTAGTTTTTATTTCTATGCATAACAATAAATCAACATATAATTAAGAAAAAAACAAAAAAAAGTTATAATACATAATACATTTACATATATTAATCGAGTTTTGATAGCAAATTAAATTAGGGAGACTGTTTCAAAACTTTGTTGATATGATCTAAAAATAATATGAACCTACAATCCAGGGCGAATCCACCTTGTTAGCACCAGGTGCAGCTGCACCGGATGGAAAATTAAAATTAGTTTGAATTTATAAAGAATTTTTTTTACCCCTGTTGATATATTGTCTAATGCTCTCCGTGCTCACATTCACGTTCTATAAAAACAAAGAAAAGCCCATTTTTTCTTTAAATATTATTTATATTGGTAAAAGGAAGTTCATTCCTGATAGTAACTCTTGTTTTGAGATGTAACTCTTGTTTTGAGATGTAACTCTTGTTTTATTTAATGCAAATGCTTAGAGAATTTTTTTTTTGATATTTATGCATCGGATGAAAATAATTCATAAATTCGCCACTGCCTATAATATGATGAATTACATTTTTAAATTATACAAAAAGGACAAAAAATAATCGAATTGTTGTCTATGTGAAGCTTGTTCAACAATTCAGGAAGTTGCTTGGAGCTTACGTATCTTTCTATATCAACAAAAAAAAGAAGGAAAAAATTAGGAAAAAAACAAAACAATAATTAATATATTTTAAATATTTATTTCCTCTATATAAGTCGTATTTTTATCCATTCTTTCAATACTTTAAATTTCTCTGCCTTTAACTGTCCAAAAGATTCTCCAGCTAGCTTTCTTATTAAATCATTCTCTTTCTTCATCTTCTTCTTGTTTCTCTCTTACACAACACAAACTCATTTTCTTGGTTTCTTTCTTCTTCTTGAATCTCTAAACTATACAAATAAAGGGTCAAATACAAGTTCTATATAGTTATGGCTTTGGTTGGGGAAGAAGGTGTGGTGTTAAATCATGGAGGTGATCATGAAGAGCTTTTGAAAATGCCACCTGGATTCAGGTTTCATCCAACAGATGAAGAGATCATAACATTCTATCTCAAAGAGAAGGTTTTAGATAGCCGATTCGCGGCTTTAGCCATGGGAGAAGCCGATCTCAACAAGTGTGAGCCTTGGGATTTACCAAGTAAGTTTATATGCTAATACTACTCAAGAAAATTAATTCGTTTCTTGCACCTTTTGACCAATTTCAAGAACGTTCACATAAAGGGTATATAGCTTCTTGATTAAGTTTTAAACCAAATCTTGAAAATCATGTTTTCACACAAGGCTAGTTTGTTTTTTTTTTTTTTTTTTTTTTTGGTTTAATGGCTAGTTTGTTTTTACATCTAATTTTAAATCTTCTTTGAAACAATAGCTAGAAGACTTCTTTATCAAGATTATGATTCTTGAATCATGTTTTAACACAAGGCTAATTTGTTTTTAATCTTCTTTGAAACATAAGAAGGAGTCTTGATCAAGATTTTGATTTCTTGATTTTTTGTAGAGAGGGCAAAGATGGGAGAGAAAGAGTTCTACTTCTTTTGTCAAAGGGATAGGAAGTACCCGACCGGTATGAGGACTAACCGTGCCACGGTGTCCGGTTACTGGAAAGCCACAGGGAAAGACAAAGAGATCTTTAAAGGCAAAGGATGTCTTGTTGGTATGAAGAAAACACTTGTGTTCTATAGAGGAAGAGCTCCTAAAGGTGAAAAGACTAATTGGGTCATGCATGAATATCGTCTTGAAGGCAAATATTCTTATCACAATCTTCCCAAAACCGCAAGGGTACGTTCTCACACACACACACACAAAACCATATATATAGACCTCAAAATTTGTTTGATCTAAGTTTTTTTAACCCAAAGTGTCAAAAATTTGGTGAAATAAACAATTTCTTTCAAAAGGGTTTCATTTATTTTCATATATCTAATCAAGATTGAATCCAAACAAAAAGAAAATAAACAAAATACAATCTTTGTTTTAATTTTGCTGTTGAATAAAATCCTGATTTGTTGTTGTTTATGATGTTGATGATTATAGGATGAGTGGGTGGTGTGTAGGGTTTTTCACAAGAACAATCCTTTAACTACAACAACACAAGTAATGACAAGAACTATACCTATTGAAGATCTAACAAGAATGGATTCACTAGAGAACATTGATCATCTCCTAGACTTCTCATCTCTTCCTCCTCTCATGGATCCAAGTTTCATTGGCCAACAAGAACAACCTAATAACTTCAAACCCAATATCAACTTTCCAACATACAACTTCTCAACCCCAAACCAACCTCATCATCACCACCTCAATACTAACTACCAAACACTCTTTAACAACCAAGGTTTTGGTTCTCCTTCTTGTTCTACTTACAACAACAACAACAACAACAAGGACATGATGATCAAGATGGAGCAATCACTAGTAAGTGTTTCTCAAGAAACATGCCTAAGTTCTGACGTGAACGCGACCACGACCATGGAGGTGTCTTCGGGTCCGGTAATGAAGCAAGAGATGAGCATGATGGGAGTGATGAATGGTAGCAATTCTTATGAAGATCTATGTGACTTGAGAGGGATCTTATGGGACTAGTGATTGGTTTTATTAGTTTGGGAGGATTATATATGGTTTATATATACAAATTTGATTCTATTTAAAGAGTATATTGGGGTGGGTTTTTAAAGCATATAGTTAATATATACATATACATATTGGATTTGATAGGGATTAAACATAGTTATTTTCTACATTTTTCATTAATCTTGTTTTTTATTAGTTGATTGTTTGATTAGTTTGTAGTGTGGGGGAAAGGGACAAAAGGGTTTGTGATTTGGGATTTTTAGTGCATAAGTTATACATATTTAAATGTACACTGTTTATGTATACAATTATACTTTATATATATGGTTTCTATTAGAGTTTTGATAATTAAGGTTTAAGATATATAATTTCTAGTGTTGGTTGTTCAATTCCATGTAAAAAACATGCTAATCATAATGTGAATGTTATTGTTAAAAACAAAAATTATGTGAATGTCAAGTATATTGTTCACAGATTAATTACAAATAGTATAATATAATAATTAAATCACATTTGATTCTCATGAACCTTTACTATCTCCATAATTAATAATCACTAAACAATCAACATAGTGTTATTGAGTAATTAATAATCAAATTTACTTTTTCTTTTTGTTTAAGAAAAAAATAATGAAACTTTGTATACATAGAATCTGAATAAAACTTAAAAGGAGATGAAAAATATACAGCTCATGAAGCATGTGAATGTTCCCCTAATCTGGGCAGCATATTAGCCTTTTCATATGCTTCCAATAATATATATATTATTACCACTATGATACACAATTCATCAATATTATCATTTACTATATATAAATATTTCAAATTAATGACAACAGTGATTTATAATGGGTTTCTTGTAAAAATACAATACCAGATCCCTAAGAGCATGTTTATCAAGGGTTCTTATGTAGAGTGCTTGTGTATTTTTTTGTGTATTTTTTGTGTATTTGAGTATTAAATTAAATCAAAACATGTACTATTCATAAGAACTCTACAAAAAGGAAAGTCTTAAAATGCTTAATTAAGCACTTTTCATTATAAGTGCTATATGAATAAGTACTTGTTTTGATTTAATTTAATACTCAAATACACAAAAAAATACACAAAAAATATACAAAGACTATACATAAAGACCTTTGATAAACATGGTCTAAGTATTATGTCTTAAGGAACTTGTTTATTACATCAATCACATTACGTTTATTTACTTCAATTTTTCTAAATAGTTGAAATTTTTAGTACGTTTCACATTATTTAATTTCCATCTCTTAAATTACACATTTTACGTAGTATCTTTAAGAGTTTTTTTCTTCATTGGGCCCCAAAGCATAAAACTTGTCTTTACATAGAATAAGATACGACTAATCAGATCTCTGTTTAAGATTTGGCAGCAGATCTATTTTCGTGTTGAGTGTAATATTATATTCTTTGAATCGAATTCTTGAAATTGTTAAATTAAAAAAGAAAGGAAAAAGACATTTAAAAGAAAATGCACAAAGTTGTAATTCATAAAAGAAATAACATATTGGTTTGATTATCTAAACACATGAACATGTGGATATAATTATATAAACATAAATTTTTAATTTTCCAATCTTCTTATTTCAATCATCTTTTATGCCTTCATTATCATATAATATTCTAACAATAAGTTTAAAATGTTCATAAACATCTAACACACTACAAGTATATAAACAATTAAATTAACCTTACATATAATTAGTATAATGATGTCTTTGGTTCAATGTATTATGTATTGTTTGAATATAAGCGTGTGAGTCTCTTCCACCTTAAATTAAGGACATAAATAGCATTAATATTTTTGTTGAATTTTGGACTTGAATTTAATTATCAACTTATTAGTTTATAATCGCTTACAAGTAGATAATACTGTAAAGATACTTCCACCATATTATTGATGACAAATTCCTTAAAGTATTTGTTATTTATAAATTTTTCATTTTTTCCACTAGTATTAAATTATTAATTAGGTTCTCTTCATTTATTTTTCAAAGGGGCTTTACTATACCTTAAGTGGCCTACCTTTTGATTCTTATAATTATTGGTTTATTTCCTATGCTATATATTCTTTATGAATGATTTTGTCAAATGAGGAATCGATTTATAAATGATTAAATATTTGATTTTAGGAAAATGAAATAAAGAAAAGGCATGAAAGTGGAGCATTAAATTAAGAGAAATTCCTTATAATATCATCAATATAAGTTTTTGTTTTGAAAATACCGTTACATATTTTTATGACAAAAATACCATTAAAATATTTTTTATATCAAAAATATTATAAAAAGTAGTAGTTTACAAGATACCAAAAATACAAAAAACGAGTTTTAACACTTTTAGATTTAAATTTTTTTTATTTGGGTTCGGTATATAGTGTTTAAGGTATAGTTTTGAATGTATTGGGTGTAATTTTGAAAATTTAAAATTTGTGGTATTTATGAGAAAAAATAATTTAATGGTATTTGTAAAACTTTCAAAAATGTATGCTAATTGTATTAAAAAAAATTTAATGGTATCTGTAAAACTTTCGAAAATGTATGCTAATTATGGTATTTGTAAAACTTTCGAAAATGAATGTTAATTGTGTTAAAAAAACATTTTAAAGGTATTTGTAAAACTTTTGAAAATATGTGCCAATTTGGTAAAAAAAACTTTATTTAAAATTGACATTAAATTAACGCGCATAATAACGGGACTTTCCATTTAAAGCGAAGCTTTAAGATCGATACTTGCATCAAAAGCTAATCTTTCTTCGTCTCTTTATTTGGTTTCTAGATGATTATTTGTTATCGGTTATTATATTACGGACATGTACATATTTACATCACCAAACTATATTATAAGAATCATAAATCGTCCGGAAGATATATACATTGTTACGAGATGTGTTTATTTTGTCACCATGAGGGCATGGCATGATTGAATAAATTTGACATAACTATACTACACCCCGTGGGGGAGCGCGAGTCTTATTTACCACTTTTTCAGAAAAAAATGATCTGGTCTGTCACCCAATAATCTTTATGCCACTCTTTTTTTATATTCCGAAAATATTATAGAAAAAATCCAAAATTCACAAATCTAAACCCTAAACTAATCGAAAGGTCTTGGATTTGGATTTGCGAACCCAAGGAGTTGAATTTTTGATTTCTAAACCCTAAAACTTTTCAAAAAATATATTTTAAAATCGATTTTATAATCATATTTGGATGATTTTATCAAATAACATTTATTTATTTTTCAATTTTTTAAATATTTTTATCAAAACTGTAAAATTAAATAAAAATATTGACGTTTTCAGATTTAAAAAATATTTTTTTGAATGGATTTTTTGATTTTTTTTAAATCCAGAATAATAAAGATGACAAATAAGCCAAATATTTTTGAGAAAGTGACAAATAAGTCATTGATCCCGGTTGGAGTTATATGATGATAAATCAATAATTTTCATCTATTTGTAAAATGATATAATTGTAGGAAAAAAAAATTATTACAAACGATAAAACATGTGCCACACAACAATACTATGGCACATGCATGGGGTTTGTGGCACAAAACTGAATATTGTGCAGTATGAAAGTCAATATATAAACTATGGTCAACGTCGAATGTGGTCGACTTTTGTTTGTTATTTTCTTGTGCATATTTAGTTGTCTAAGACGAACTATTCGACAAAAATAAACCTTATGCATTGTCAATGATTAATTCATCATTACAACAGAAAAGCATTAAACTATTTTATGCATGTGTGTGACAAGAGTGAATGATATTAGGCATAAGTTATGAGCTTGTTTAGTGGATCGGAGTAGGGGTGGACGGGTACCGTTCGGGTTCGGATCGGGTTAATTCGGGTTTCGGGTTTTCGGGTAGAGGAATATAGGACCCGTTCGGGTTTTTCTATAACTTTTTTGGATTCGGTTCGGGTCCGGGTCGGTTCCTTTCGGGTTCGGGTCGGGTTCAGGTACCCGAATCTATAAAAAAAACTCCAAAATTATATAATAAAATATTTTAAAATATATACTTTATTGAGAAATTCACATAACTACACCAAAAGCTCCCTTCCTTTACAACTTTACACCCAATTTAAAATTTTCACAAAACTACACCTCATTCATCTGTAAAAAGACTTCATTACCCTTATTTAATTAGGTTTTTGTTTTCTTCTTTTGTCAATAGAGAACACGAAGAAGCTGAAGAAGAAGAAGGAGACGATCGATAATCGCCGATATTCAGACGACGATCTCGAAATCTGGAAGCATCTTCTCCGTCCCAGTCGTCGGTATGAGCTTCTCCGATCACGAATTCGCCTTCTTCTTATAGATCTGAAACTATTTTCACATACAAAGATCTTATAGATCTTGTAGATCTTGTAGATCTTATAGATCTTGTAGATCTTATAGATCTTGTAGATCTTATAGATCTTGTAAATCTTATAGATCTTGTAGATCTTATAGATTTGTAGATCTACAAGATCTTGTAGATCTTGTAGATCTTATAGATAGAGAAGACAAATAAGCCTAAGAAGAAGAATAGCTTCACATACGAAGATCTAAGATCTGAAACTATTTTCTCAGATTTATAATTAAAGGTAATTACTCCTCCTTTTCATGGATTCTCCATGTTAATGAAATAAATTGAATAATTAAGAAATTGATAATTAAGAGATTAGGCGTATGAGCAGAAACTTGGATTAGGTTCAAGAGCATTTCGTCGTCATACCTTTTTGATATATTATAAATTTCACAATCTACTATTATAAGTATTATAAGTCGAACCATTGTTTGATGTTGATAAGTAGTATTATAAGTATTATTGTTGATGTTGAACCATTATTCTCTACAGGGCACATGCTTTAAAACGAAGATATAGAAGACGAAGTTTCAAATACGACAATCTCTAAGATCTGAAAGTAGCTTCTCAAATTTATAATTAAAGGTAATTACTCCTACTTTTCACGGTTTCTCCATGTGAATGAAATAAATTGAATAATTAAGAGATTAGGAGTATGAGCAGAAGCTTAGATTAGGTTCAATAGCATTTTGCTGTCATACCTTTTTGATATATTATAAATTTCACAATCCTACTATTATAAGTATTATAAGTTGAACTATTGTTTGATGTTGATAAGTAGTATTATAAGTACTATTGTTGATGCTTGAACCATTATTCTCTACATGGCGGATGCTTGATCTCTACTCGTGTTTGTGGGCAGTGGAAGTCAACAAATTCTTCTTGGGAATTTGTTATTGATGTTGATAGATGTGATTCTCTTACCTCCATCAGCCAAGATATGTCTTATGGAGACTAGTTGTGTAGCTGCAATTTGATTTATTTTCACCATTTATGTGTTTCAATCAATTTTTAATGCAAGACTTGTCATAATATACTAGTAAGACTTCCAAATGATTCAGATGTTATAACACTTATAACACTTTTAACACTTATAATAAATGTTATAAATTCTATTAGCTTACTGTCTTTTACTTTCCACGTGTACATGTTTGTTACCCTATTTAATGCAAGACTTGTCATAAGATACTAGTAAGACTTCCAAATGATTCAGATTTTATAACACTTATAACACTTATAATAAATGTTATAAATTCCATTAGATTACTGTCTTTTACTTTCCAGGTGTACATGTTTGTTGCCCTATTTAATGCAAGACTTGTCATAAGATACTCGTAAAAAGAGATGAATATGTAGAGGAAACCGCCGTCGAAGAGAAACTCTAGATCTTTTGATATTTTACGATATGGGCTCCGTTTATTATAAATATTATAAGTGTTATAATTCATTCTATCGTTTTAAAATGGGCTCCGTTTATTATAAGTGTTATAAGTGTTATAAATATTATAACGTTTGTTGTTTTTTTGTAATAAGTGTTATAGAACAAACTTCTCAAAAATATCAGATAAATGTTATAAGTGTTATAAACCAACAATTGTTGAAATTTCAAAAAAATTCAGACCTAATCAAGAAGAGAAAGCTCAGACATCAGATAAATGTTAAGATTTCAGCAAAGATATTTGATGCTAGTTTCTTCCTCAACTCCGATATCTTCGCATCCTTGAGCTTCAATAAGTAAGAGATCCTCATAGCAATGCGTTCCAAGAGTTTCAGGGACACAATTTCTGAATATGTCTGACAAACCTATCATATTCAAAAAACAAAAAAAATACATTAAGTCAATCTGCCAAAAATATGTGGAAACAATTGAATCATTAAGTCACCAATGACTATTATATACGGTGATGTATCATAACTATCATATATAGTTTAATCATTAAGTCAAGTTAGGTTCAGAGTTACACTTTATAACTAATACTTTATGATAATGTTACATTTGATTTTATACAATTTGTGTTTTATAATACTTATAACACTCATAACACTTGCCATTAAAACGTTGTAACATATTAGCTGGTGAAACAGTTGAGTCATTAACACACACAAACTATCAATTTAAGGTATTATTCTCTTTATAACATTTATAACATTTTTACCTCTTTCTTGTTTCTCTCTTCCAAAAGATTATGGATGTTATCAATCCTAATGGTTAGGCTGGTAACAATATTGATAAGGATATCTAGTTTTTCATTAACTAAATCTGCAATAATCTGCCAAAAAGTAAAATTCATTAAAACACATCAATTACTAAATGGGAAATCACTTATGTATCACTAATAACTCTTATAACTGAATAAAAAATCCATTAAACACATCAATCATGCTGAAGCGAGATCGAGAAGATGAAGCTAAGGTGAGATCTAGACGATGTAGCTACGGCGAGATCCATATCTAAACGACGATGAAGAAGACGGCGAGATCTAGATTATGAAGGCGAGATCCAGATCTAGACGATGGTGAAGAGACGGAGAGATCTAGATTATTAATGTGAGATTCAGATCCAGATCTAGACGGCGAGATCGATACGGCGACGATGAAACGATGGAGAAATCGAGATCGAGATAGAAATTGAGAAGAAGAAGAAGAAGAAGAAGAATAAGAAGAATAAGAAGAAAAAGAAGAAGAAGAAGAAGAATAATACAGAGGAAGAAGAAGAAAAATACAGAGGAAGAAAAAGAGGAAGAAGAAGAAGAAGAATACATAGGGTAATATTGTCTTTTTGATTATGAAAGAGGTGTAGAATTAAAAAGTCACTTTCAGAAGGTGTAGTTTTGTGAATTCACTTTCAAAAGGTGTAGTTTTGTGATTGTCCCTACTTTATTAAGATAATATGAATTATACACAATTAAAACTATACAAAAATATCTAAAAATAATCAAATTATACAAAACTACTCAAAATATAAGAAAATATGTTAAATATTTGGATATATAAGTTACTATAAATATAAAATTAATAATATTTTTTATATATTTAGTTATATTTCGGGTATCCATTCGGGTTTCGGGTCGGGTCGGGTTCGGGTCTTGAAATATAAAACCGTTCGGGTATTTGGCCGGTTTCGGTTCGGGTTCGGATCCTTATTTCCGGGTCGGGTTCGGTTCGGTTTTTCGGGTTCGGTTTTTTTGCCCACCCTTATGATCGGTGATACAATTTCGCCACCGGAAGCACGTGGAGTGTGTCACGTGACTCACGTCCATGATTTGACCTAAAAAATGGCGTCGGTTTACGTGCAATACAAGCAACCACTTAGACCCCCAAGCAATTAATTCACTTTGCGTTTTGCTTAACAATGTAGTAAACACACACGATCTCAAACACCTACCAAAGCAAACAAATCTCAGATCCACATTCATTACACTTAAAGTATTTATCATAGTTATAAACTCCAGATTTCGTAAAATATTAGATGTAAAAAGCATAAAACAAAAATGGGTAACAAACGAAAACAGAGCATCTTCCTCTGTTGCATTACAATATCCACCGTATCTTTCTTCTCCGGCGACGTCGTCTCCGCCTTGGGAGTAAACTGGGGAACAATGTCGACTCACCAGCTACCTCCAAAGACAGTAGTACAAATGCTAATAGACAACAACGTCCAGAAAGTCAAGCTTTTCGACGCGGACACAAACACCATGATGGCTCTAGCTGGTTCCGGAATAGAAGTTATGGTTGCGATACCTAACGATCAGCTCAAAGCCATGACAAGCTATAACAATGCTAAACGTTGGGTCCGTAGAAACATAACTCGTTTCAACAACGCCGTTAAAATCAAGTAAAAGTGCAAAAAAAGTTTCGATTTTTCACACAAATGATCCAACTTTTTGTACTAATCAAACGTTTTTCTCCGCAGATACGTCGCGGTTGGTAACGAACCGTTCTTGACGGCTTACAACGGTTCGTTCATAAACCTAACGTATCCAGCACTCTTTAATATTCAAAAAGCACTCTTTAACGTATCCAGCACTCTTTAAAGGTTTTGAAAGATTAATAAAAAGCTAAACAATCAGGTTAAGGTGTTTTAAAGGATGATTAAACTTTCGGATTTCAAATTGTCTTTTATAAAATTTACTTTAAGGTTTTGAAAACGATTTTAGATCAATCCACTCTCGTGGCAATGATCCTTTTCTCAACGATTAAACTAAAACAATGTCTTGGATAGTTTAATCGTCGAGAAACTTTAAGGACAAATCAATTCTAACCACCAAACTTATTAACACAGATCTCTCGGTTAAGCTAGGCTTGGTTCTAAGGTAATTGTTCAGGAGGCTTTATAATCTCTCGATTCATAAAGCTTCTCGGGTTCGATAATCGAATGGCCAACTCGATTAAAGCTTTAAGGTCGTTACCAAAGACTAAAGTTTTCAATCAATTAAGTTTTAGACAATTATCTATCCTAGATTCAATCAAACCCCTTTTACCCTAACCCAATTGTCTATTTAGAACTACTCACAAATCATATTGAGATTCATAACAATTTGATTCAAAGAAACCATAAGCATAAACAAATAAACAAAGAGAACAAAGGGTAAAGAAAACTCTTATTCAATGATGATGATGAAGATTACAAGGTGGCCAAGAAGCAATCACCAAGAAATCCTCACAAGTCTCCAAAAACAAAAACAAAACTAAGAAAAAGTGGTGGCTGTGTGTTTTTGCCCTAATATAAGATTCAAACCGAAAAATAAAATAAAAGGAAACCGAAAATTGGAATTGGTTTTCCTTTTTACACATTAATAACCAAAAATCTTATAAAATTCGCAGCCTGTATCGGTCAAGGCAAACCGATACAGGCTGGCCGATACGCGCTTCGGCAAATCTTCCTTCGGCTCTGTTTTCCTCGTATCGGCCAGGCTAAGCCGATACGACAGGTCGATACGTGTCTTCGGGTCTTCTTCTCTTGTATCGGTCACTCCAAACCGATACAGTTGGCCGATACAAGCTTCGGTGAAACTTCTGTCTTCTATATCGGTCACCTGAAACCGATATGCTTGGCCGATACAGACTTCGGCACACTCTCTGTCTTCTGTATCGGCCAACTGAAACCGATACAACATGCCGATGCAAGTGTATCAGTTTCTTTTTGGCTTAAATTCATCACTTTCGCCGTCTTTATGCTCCAAAACCTGAAATACACGAAACAAACCAAAATGCAACCTATATGACACTAAATGCAACCTAAATGAATGAGTTCTAATGCATAACCTAAAGTAAAATGTGTAAAATATGCAAGTTATCAATTAAACGAAGCCGGCGTCGGAGATTTCATCAAAGCCACCGTGCCATTAAACGCCGACGTCTACAATTCTCCGCCGGAGAATCCGGTTCCTTCCGCCGGTACATTCCGTCAAGACATTTACGAAGAGATGAAAGTCATCGTCGACTTCTTAGCTCGTAACAAAGCTCCCTTCACGGTCAACATCTACCCTTTCTTAAGCCTTTACCTAAGCGTCGACTTCCCTTTCGACTTTGCCTTCTTCGACGGCCAAAACACCGTTAGCGACAACGGCGTTATCTACACGAACGTCTTCGACGCTAATTTTGATACCCTAGTGGCTTCGCTAAGAGGATTAGGTCACGGCAACTTGACGGTCATAGTCGGAGAAGTTGGCTGGCCGACGGACGGCGACAAGAACGCTAATATCCCAAACGCGGAACGTTTCTACACGGGCCTGCTTCCGAAGCTAGCGGGAAACAGAGGAACACCTCTGCGGCCCGGTTACATCGAAGTTTATCTTTTCGGATTCGTCGACGAAGATGCAAAGAGCGTAGCTCCGGGAAACTTTGAGCGTCACTGGGGGATATTCAAATACGACGGCCAACCGAAATTTCCCGCGGATTTATCCGGCAAAGGAAAAAAGAAAGCCTTATCCGGAGCTCAAAACGTTCGGTACTTACTCAACCAGTGGTGTATGTTGAACCCTAACGGTCACAGCTTCAGCAACAACATAAACCAGCTAGCGGATAACGTGAACTACGCATGCACTTTCTCCGACTGCACGACTTTAGGGTACGGTTCGTCTTGTGGCGATCTAGACGAGGCCGGGAACGCGTCGTACTCGTTCAACATGTATTTTCAAGTGCATGATCAGAAAGCGGAGGCGTGCGACTTCGAAGGTCTTGCGATGATCACGACCAATAATATATCTAGAGGACGGTGTGATTTCCCGATTCAGATCGGAGATCCAACATCGGGGTATGACGATCATCGTAGCCACATGTATGGTTCAATTGTTGTGTCGGGTCTAGTGAGTGTGTTGGTCCTCTTAATTGAACTACGAGCCGGATTTTTTTAGGGGTTTTGGTTATGTTAGAGCATATTCATTGATGTTTCTTAAAGATATCTTAGCAGACTATTAAATAATTAAGATCTAGATCTTATATTTCCTATTTAAGATTTGGATCTTAACTATTCAGTGAACTTTTTTGATACGTGGCAAATGCGTTTTTAATTATTATTATTATTTTTTTTTTAAACCAACTGTTCATGGTCCCAATGAATTGTAGGTTTATCTGTTGAAGATGATCTTATGTTTATTATAGTACTGATTTTTGAGTAGTTATTAGAATATAAGCAACACAAAGATCAAAGACTATGAGCCACCGGTTAGTCACCGATTCTTGACAGAGTAGCTTTCGCCGCCGATACCGTTTCGAAGAATCTTAACCGGAATTATCGGTTTAGTTTGATCCAAACTAAACCGAACCGAATCGAAGTATAATTTCGGTTAATTTGACATCTCGATGAATAGTTGCTTAGGGAGAGGTTTGGTATGAAAGCGAAATGGTTCTTTTATTTAACTAAAACATTTTTTTAGGATAATATAGATATGATTTCTCATAAGGTTCGACAAATTAGGAATTGTATTTTTTTTTTGGACATCAAATCAAAAATTAATTACCATGCCTAAATATCAAAACATTTACACTAATTGTCAAAAAAAAAATTGTTTTGTGTGCAAGGATGTGTGTGGTGTGGTTAGGCACACGGCATAACACGTGCGTTTTTTATTGGATACAAGCTCTATTTCATACGTACGATGACCCTAATTATTATTATAACTATATTATATTATATTAATAAAATTCAAAATTTAAAAACCAGCCTAGAAAATCGAAAGTGAAAACTACAAACAATTAGACCGTTTTATCATTAGAGAAACTGGAGGTTCACATGCCTACAAATTTCCTTTTTTTTTGCTTTTTCTTTTTATTCAAAAACTATAATATTTTTAAAATAAAATCACCGAGTAATTATATAAAGTATTTTGTTAAAATAAATCTTACCAAGAAAAAAACATTTTGTTAACAAAAATAAAAAGAGAGTCTTTCCCCAAATCTGCACCTCCTCCTCCTTCTTCTCATCTTCTTCTTCGTCTTCATTATTTATTAACTCCGAATCTACCATTCAGCTTCTCTTCTCTCTCTCTCTCTCTAGATGCGTTTCACAGCTACAAAGTTGTAACTTTTTAAAAAAAATCGCAATCGGTTTCTCATTTCTCAAGTTTCCCAAGGAGATCTGAAAGTTTCTGGTTTTTTGTACGGATCGATTTCATCGTCTTCATAGTCCCGATCATCTTTCCTTTTTTGATAAGGTTTTACACCGATTCGTAGATTTCAGTGCTTGTTGTTGTTGTTGTGCGTTGTTATCTCAAAGCTTTTACTTTTATGTTTTATTCTCTGGAAGATCTTTGTGTTTTTTTGGATGATTATTGAGTAAAAATCTGTGTATTGAACTGTTGATTATGTTGAATCTGTATATCTTTTTGATTAGATTGAGAATCAACAGAAGTTTGTATTGTTGGTGTTTGATCGATGTATTTGAGTAGTGAAATCGACTTTTTCGTAGATTTTTCTGATGTATTTGACATAATCGGGCTCTCTTTGATGGCGTTTTCTCGACAGTGACGATGATTTCAAACTCTATGTATGCCTTTGAATTTGGTTACATATGCTTGTGATTTCTTGTATACTATTAGATTGTAACTACTTGCTCTCTAACCAATAGATTGTTGTTTGTTCACTCTCTTGGATTGTGATTGTAATGACAATGAAGTTGTTTCCTTTCGGTTTTTTTTATGCCACAGGTTAGGTAAAGGGGTTTATCGAAAGAAAAACGGGTTTCTTACTCTTTGTATGGAGTAAGAATGCGAGAGTTAAGAAGCGGAACACGAAGATTGAGACAACCTAACCCTCAGGCTACTGATCAGGCAGAAAATATCGAACTTCCTCCTCAGACTACAATACGAAGAAGAGGTGGTGGTGCTGGTGGTGGTAGAGGAAGGGGAAACGCTGCAGCATTAGCCAAAGCCGCTGCACCTCCAAGACCAGCTGCTGGTAGGGGTCGAGGCGTCAGGTTAATAGATTTAGAGGCAGAGCCTTGTGAGGTTCGTCCAGCGGTAGGTGAACCTGCTTTTAACCAAGTTGAAAGGGTAGCGGATAAGGATATTGCTATGGAAGGTGGTGGCGCAGAGAAGATTGTTGGCGCAGAAGAAGATTCCAGCACAGCTCCGGTTCCTGAAAGGGTAAATTTATGCTAATCTTAGGATAATTGATCGCTGGTACATTCTCATGAGATAACTTATGTTTTCAATATCTCTTTGTGTATAGGTGCAAGTAGGAAACTCTCCAGTTTACAAGACTGACAGGAAACTCGGTAAGGGAGGATTTGGTCAAGTTTTTGTCGGTAGAAGAGTTAGTGGTGGAAGCGATAGGATTGGAGCAGATGCAATTGAGGTATGCTGTAAAGAAGAATACTGAAAAGTCATGAGTGTTATAGACAAAATATGTCAATCTCAACTAAGTTGTTGTTTTTTCTTTCGCAGGTGGCTCTGAAATTTGAACACCGAAATAGCAAAGGGTGCAATTTTGGCCCACCTTATGAGTGGCAAGTGTACAAGTAAGACTTGTGTGCCTTCTATCTGAGATTCTTCCTGTGAAGTTTCTTTCATTTTACTTAATTTGTTATCTCATGTGTTTCTTTTTTCCTCTTGTTGTTAAGTGCGCTCAATGGTTGCTATGGAGTTCCTGCGGTACATCATAAGGGTCGTCTAGGAGACTTTTATATTCTTGTAAGTATTTTACTACGGTCTTTATTTAATATACTTTGAGCTTGACCATGTTATCATTTATTGACTATTGAGAGATATTTTAATATATATTACAGGTCATGGACATGCTTGGTCCAAGTCTGTGGGATGTTTGGAATTCTTCGGGGCAATCGTAAGCACTCTTTCCCTTTCACACACACACTGTCTTTTCTTTGCAAGATTACCCATGTAATTGATTTTAAACGACACGTGGCACAGAATGTCTCCAAACATGGTAGCCTGCATTGCAGTTGAGTCTGTATCTATTCTTGAGAAACTTCATATGAGAGGGTTAGTGAAATACTTTTTGTGCTAACTTCTTGGCCTGTAGTTCTGATTATGATTGTTATAATGAACTTTCATTGAGCTAATTTTCCTGCCATGTTCTATTCCCATATTAAACTAGTTTCGTCCACGGAGATGTGAAGCCCGAAAACTTTTTACTTGGTCAACCCGGAACAGCAGATGAGAAAAAACTCTACCTTATCGATCTTGGTCTAGGTGAGTTTTTTTCTTATACTCTAATAACAGTTCCTTCTCCACGTCTGTATGTTGTTCAATGGATTCAAAATGTATGTATTAGTGTTCACATAATCTTCTTTTGTTTCAGCATCAAGATGGAAAGATACGCACTCTGGTCAGCATGTTGAATATGATCAAAGACCTGATGTGTTCAGGTATTTTCATGGATGTATGTATCTTTCTCGTTATATGTAATATTTTCTTAT
The DNA here is from genome assembly GCA_963556525.1 of Cochlearia excelsa. Classification (NCBI taxonomy): domain Eukaryota; kingdom Viridiplantae; phylum Streptophyta; class Magnoliopsida; order Brassicales; family Brassicaceae; genus Cochlearia; species Cochlearia excelsa. Next base: position 24,313,722 of record OY748330.1, read on the forward strand.
TTCTTAACATGTTTATCATGTTTTGCATGCAGGGGAACAATAAGGTATGCAAGTGTTCATGCCCATCTAGGCCGTACTGGAAGTCGGAGAGATGATCTCGAGTCGTTGGCTTATACTTTGATTTTTCTCTTGAAGGGAAGATTGCCATGGCAAGGTTATCAGGTCTGGTTTTATTTCTCTTAATTAGATTACAACTGCATATATTCATCTTTATCCACACTCAACTATATAATATACATTGTTTGTTATTTTCCAGGGTGATAACAAGAGCTTTCTTGTTAGCAAGAAAAAGATGTCAACTTCTCCTGAGCTAATGTGCTGTTTTTGTCCACCACCGTTTAAGCTATTCCTCGAGGCGGTTACTAATATGAAGTTTGACGAGGAGCCCAACTACGCAAAGCTCATTTCGATTTTCGATAGTCTTATTGAGCCATCCGCTCTATCTAGACCAATAAGAATCGACGGGGCTCTTAAGGTTCTCTGACTATTTCCTCATTCCTGTGCTTGTTTTTTCGAATTGTTATAAATATTTCAGGAAGTGCTGATTTTGCTGTGTTGGCATGATTAGGTTGGCCAAAAACGAGGAAGATTGGCTCTTAATTTGGAAGAGGATGAACAGCCGAAGAAGAAGATCAGAGTCGGGAGTCCAGCATCCCAGTGGATCTCATGCTACAATGCTCGACGTCCCATGAAACAGAGGTAGATAATCTTGCACATACACGTGAAAAGTTCCCAAAACCATTCTTATGGTATAATCTTCATTTTCTTTTGTAGATATCACTACAATGTTGCAGACACAAGGCTGCATCAACATGTACAGAAGGGTAATGAGGATGGCCTTTTAATTAGCTGTGTAGCATCAGCAGCTAATCTATGGGCTCTCATAATGGATGCTGGGACTGGATTCACTTCTCAAGTATACGAATTGTCAACGATCTTCCTGCACAAGGTAAGAAATAATCAGTTAAGTTAGTTAGTGAAAGAAGGATCTGTTTTTCATTGACTCACCACTTTGTTTTTATTACAGGACTGGATTATGGAACAATGGGAGAAGAACTACTATATAAGCTCCATAGCTGGTTCAGATAACGGGAACTCGTTAGTTGTTATGTCAAAAGGTTAGTCTTAACGGTAGTATTGTATGCTATAGCGAAAAACATGGAGTCTTCTTCGCTTATTTATACTTTGTTTGTCATTTGGTAGGGACTTCTTATACTCAACAATCTTACAAAGTCAGCGACTCGTTTCCTTTCAAGTGGATAAATAAGAAATGGAAAGAAGATTTTCATGTAACCTCCATGACAACTGCTGGTAATCGCTGGGGCGTGGTAATGTCGAGGAACTCTGGCTTCTCCGATCAGGTTGGTTTACATCTCCTTAAGAGAAATTTTGGACATTTCTTGACTGTTTCCTTTAATAATCTTGTTTGGTATCGGTGTGATAAAAGGTAGTGGAGCTCGACTTTTTGTACCCAAGCGATGGAATACATAGGAGATGGGAGAATGGTTATAGGATAACGTCGATGGCAGCAACTGCAGATCAAGCAGCTCTTATACTAAGCATACCGAAACGTAAAATAATGGATGAGACACAAGAGACTCTTCGTACCACGGCCTTTCCAAGCACACATGTCAAGGTGGTTATTCTTGGTTTTGAACAGAGATTTGAACCTTTTCGGTTTGATGTGATATACTGAATTAGGATGTGCGCGGTGTTGTTTGTGTTTCAGGACAAATGGGCGAAAAATCTGTACATTGCATCGATATGCTATGGCAGGACAGTGTGCTGATACATACAACATGTTTTGTATAAGGATCATAAATACTATCAAGAAGGTAAAAAAAAACCAGACCACAACATCAACATGTTATTGTTGAATGTAATGAAATGGATGTGTTTTGGTATGTATGTAGAAGTATGACAAAGATAAAGAAGAAGAAAATGAATTTAGCAATATAAAGTTTTGTGGGCTTTTTTAAGCCTTCAAGTGTGTGCTTCTCTATTGTGCCTCTAGGTTTCTTCTGAAAATGTGATAAAGCCAAAAGTAGAGGAAAAATAACTTTTGAAATCTTTAGGGTTTAAGGGTAAAAAGGGTAACAAGTTTTGACAATGTGCTGAATTTTAACAAACTTTTAGTTCAAATTTTAAACGATATTAACTAAATTATCATGTCATACATATATATATATATACTATTCAATATTTTTTAATAGATGTGACATTAGTTAGACATGTTTGATTTTCTATTAGTTGTATGTGGATTATCAATTCAAGTATTTGCATTCAAGTCGCACCAAAACAATTTTGACTTTTTTGAAGAGCTATTTTCAATTCTATAATTCTGCCGCGTTGACAAAAACTTCGTAATATTACATCACATAATGATACAAAGTTATTACAAGTTGGTGAGATTCATCATCCCCTTCTAGACTTTACCCACTACTTTCATGATTTTATCTAAATATATATTTTATATTTACTTATTTCGTTTTCTTTCTTTCACCATCATTATCGGCACCTCTTAAAGAGGTTTATGTCAGAATTTTTAGCATGGGTCCCACAAAAAATATAAGACGGTTCTTTTGTTCAGAGGTAACCCTTATTTTTATTTTATTTTTTTAAAATCAGAGATATAGAAAAAATATTAATAATAATAATTTAAGATGTGTTTTTTTCAGTGTTCTAAAATACGCTATACGCTAGTCGGGCGGTCGACCACCATATAGTGCCTAGACGTATATACGGTCGTTTATACAGGTATATAAGATGAATATATATCTATAAATATAATAAATATACAAATTATAATGTTATATTATATATATAATTCAATTTTAATTAACTAAATAATTTCATAAATAGATTATTGATTTTAATTTTGAATATATTTATATAAAAAATAAAAAATACAATACATTAATTGGATTATAAAAGGTTTTTTCTAACTAAACCGTATAGAAACCGTATATACGTCCGTATAGTTATCGTATAGTCCGTATAAACACCGTATAATCGGCCGTATAGATCAAAAACATATTTTTAACTGTATAACATAAAAACAGTACAGTTCTTCTACCGTATAACGTATATACAGTGTATATATGGCCGTATAGACCGTATTTTAGAACACTAGTTTTTTTTAGATAAACCTCTATTTTTCACAATTACCTCACCACAATCTCAATTTCCAATTTTTCACATTTTAAAATTCAACTTTTCATGGTTTTAGATCTAAAATTTGCCACAAAAGTACTACATAAAACATTACAATTAGTTTTTTCTCTCACACAATCATATATACTCGAATCTAATAGTATTATATGATTTCATATTTTAGTTAATAATTCTATATGCTAATACATTATTAGACAGTTTTTTTTAATTTAAAAAGAGTATATTTCAAGCTGATGCAAACAAAAAATTCGTTCAAATAAAATACAATTTTGCAAAACTCAAGGATTTATTTGAAACATGAGAAGATAGGAAAAATTGCAAAAAAAAAACCAGGGTTTCAATTTTTCGACAGAAAAAACCTGACAAATATTCAGGTGTAAAAAAAAACCTTAACATTTTTATTTCACATTTTAAAACCTAAGGTTTGTTTATTTAGCAAAACGAACCCTATCCGAAAAATCGGTTAAATTTTAGCAGAGATAAACGACATATTTCACATAAAATTAAAACGGGTTTGATCTATCATCGTATATCAAAGAGAATATGAAAAAAACGAGAAAAACAAAAAAACACAAACAAAGATGATATTATTTGTCCTAAAATCCATAACTTCAGTCTTTGATAAAGTGTTCAAAATCACAAAACTTTTTTCGTTTATCTCGTTTTTTCTTATATCCATTTTGTATACGATGGTGAAACAATCACATTTTCATTTAAGTGAAACGAATAATTTTTTCTCCGCTAAAATTTAACTGATTTTTGGCTAGGGTTTGTTTTGCTAAAAAAACAAACCTTAGGTTTTAAAATGTGAAATAAAAAAGTTAAGGTTTTTTTTTACACCTGAATATTTGTCAGGTTTTTTCTGTCGAAAAGTTGAAACCCTTATTTTTTTTTTGCAATTTTTCCTGAGAAGATATTAGGACTATTTTACAAAATTTTAGAATGATGATGTGCTTTTTTCTATAAGAGTGACGTGTTATTTTTTCTCAAAATACGGAATACATAATTCAACCATTGCTGAATATTTCAGAAACGCGTTTGCGTTTCCTTTTTCTCGCAAGTGAGAGAGAGAGAGAGAGGGAAACATGTCGTCGTCTTCTTCTTCTTCGTCTTAATCTCACGCCCTTTAAAATCTCTCTCTCTCTCGTTTCCACAGAAACTCACGAACCCTTGTGATCAAATCCAAATTTTACAGATTCCATCAGAACATTATGTGTCCGTTAAGGTTTCTATTGGTCTTCTTCTCGGCGATACTCGCCGGATATTTCGCATGGAAGACGGTTAGTTCTTCGCCGGAGCTTAACTCAGACGAATCTCCGATCGAATCGGATGATAAACAAGGACTCAATTTCAAAAGGGTAAGCATAAATATCGTTTCTTTCTTTCGATTTCGTTGGGTTTCTGTGATCTCTAAAAACATGTTTGTTCTAACAGAAGATGGAGAATGGGTTCTGGGTTTTCGTCGACATGGCTAGTGGAAGGTATCTTTGGAGGAATCTCAAGGAGATTAGAGACAAAAATCAATGAAAAAGCAAAATAAAAATCTCATCTTTTTTGTTTTGGGTCTCTTCTTTGTGCAGAAAGCTACGAGTTTATAATAATATCCCTCTTTGTTTGTTCTAATTTTGCCCCTTACTTGTTGGTAATTTTTTTTATTAATTGACACTTCTTCTGTTTGTAATTTTGTATTAGTGAAGAGTTTTGTAACTTTGAAGCTATTTTCTTCTGTGTCAATATGTATTTGAAACTAATGATGAATCATGTTCAAAGAAAAACTAAAGGATGATTTTCAAGCACTTGTTTCAGTATTTCAATATACAATTTGGCTTCATGTGGTGTATGTTCTCTTGATATACATATACATTGTATAGACAAAGGAACTGAGTTTGTCTCTGTATAGTTTCATTGATCTCAAAGAAGCTAGAGTTTAGCATCCACTGATGATTCAAGTCCAATGATACCTGGTTTCAACATTCAAAAAACCTTAAAGAGTGAGTTATTTCACACACAAGAAACAAACAAACAAACAAACATACTAAAAGGAGAAAATGGCGATACCGCATCCAACTCTCGCGCCTGCGTTTCCTGTTGATTTGCTAAGCTTGTGTCCTCCTGCAATGATAAACAACAACCGCAAATAGATCATGATTCTTTAAACACAGATAGGGAACAACATGAACCTAAAAGTATATGGCAGGTACATGACTACAACTAAAAGAAACTAGCCGTAGAGCCTACTATTGATGTTTTGTTGTATAATGGGTTCATGAACCATATGGATGTTATCAAAAGGTGTATAAAAGCTCCTACCTTTCCCAAGGTCATCAGGATCAGCATGTACAACAACCGCCCTCCCAAGTATCGAACACTGCCCACTAAGCGGTATCTACAAACCCATAGAGATATACAAACAATGTTGTCAAGAAGCTTGGGACTAGCAAAACCAACAACCAAAATGTCAAGTTTTTATGTCAAAACATTAAATGGTTCAAGAAAAGAAAGAAAGAAGTTTACATGTTTGTCTTTGATTGAGATCTCGGCAACACCTGAAAGCAAGTCTCGTCCACAACACTAGCAATCATTCTTAAGGGAAAAGTCATATATATATATGTAGAAGAATGGAAGAAAGAGTAATACCGTCTGATCCTGCAAGAATGTTACCCAAATCGCCTGAATGACGCTCTTCCTCATCCGGTGACCCGTGAACTCGATTCAACGGATTGAAGTGAGGTCCTGAAGCCAACATTTCCATAAGAAAACAAAAAAGAACGCAACCTCTTATATATAATGGACACAACCACACACACACACACACACAATATAATCACAAAGGGAAAACACCTTTACAAATACAGCTATAATATGAGGCTTACAAAATACTAAAGTTGGTTTCATGTTCTATTATCAGCTACTAATCTAAATGGGTTCCTTGAGCCAATTCTATAAAACCCTAAAAGCCAAACCTAAACACTAATCTGATCATCATTATCAAGCAATACATACTCTTTAAGAGCAAAAGAGTTAAAAGACAAAGAAAAAAAATCCTTTCTTTACTGATTTAACACCTAACATAACAAAAATACCCAATTCACCAGAAAAAAAGTTAAATCAAAACTAAGTAAAATCACAAATCACATACATAAACAAACAACAACAATATCATTGATATCTTTAATCTCAAATCTCCGATGAGTAAAGTAACAAAGAGAAGAAGAAGAAGAAGAAGAAGAAGAAGAAGAAGAATCTACCAGTAGAGATACATCCATTAGTGGTATCACCAAAAGAGTGAATATGAAATCCATGGAATCCAGGAGATAATCCTCTTATCTCTCCGTTGACACGTGTACTCCCTGTAACCCACAAAAATTACAAAAAAAAACCTCACTGATTTTGAATCTCCGTCGCCAACAAAAAAGGAGAGAAGAGAAGAGAAGAGAGAGAGATCACCGGAAGTGTCTTGTAAGAATCGGAGACATCCTCGTACGTTGTTATCTCCGGCGATAACAGCCACCGCTCTTAGATTGCCTCTCGTAGAAGCTTCTTCCTCCATCGATTTCTCAAAGATTGTGTTTTTGTGACAGAGATTGAAAATGGTTTAAGAGAGAGAGAGAGAGAGAGAGAGAGAGAAGAGAAGAGAAGAACCAAAAAAATAACTAAACCAAACCAAACCGGAAATTAAAATTTCTTAATTAATAAACCGGGTTTTAGAACAATACGGTTTAGAGTCTAAAACAGAACACAAACATGATTACACATTTACACTCATCATTAGGTTACATTTCTTGAGACATTAAGAACCATCTTTGTCGGTTTAATGAGCTCAAAGTTGCAAACATCTCCGACCACTAAACCTAACTCTTTGATCAAACGAACCCAACCACGAGAGAATCTTGCTTGTACATCACTCACCACATATGTAACCTCCCATGACTTCTTCTTGTTTTTGTTGTTGTTATCTTCAAAGTAATGAATCTTGAACTTTGTTGTCTCCTTTGGCATATACATATCCGCAAACTTCTTAGGTATCCCCTGAAAAATATAATCACATAATTTTTTTAAAAAAAACATTCTAATAGCTATAATACTATATAATTTTAACTTGAAAATGTTTTTCATGTCTTTTTGTTTCATCTTACCAAGAACATTAGGTATGACTTCCTTATGGTTATTGTAAATCTTGGTACAAAAGACAAAGTATCGGCTTCTTCGACTTTCTTCTTTCCCAAGTTAACCTCATGTGTGTGTCTCAATCTTCTTCTTGTACTTGATTCAGCTGTTTCCGGACCAATATAGGTCGAGAAAGACAACGCGTCGTAATCAATCTCTTCCTTGTTCACATCTTTGTGAATGTTCCTACCTAATTTTCATCGAAAACCATACCGTAAAGCCAAATTCTTTCTCTTAAAGTCTCTCACATAAGCATTGTTATGAGAAATTTAACTTACTAGAAGAAGCAAAGTTTGCATTTTTCTTGGGGCTAAGCATCTCCATGCAATCTTTTTGGTATATGTTTACACTAAAGCACATGTTTCCCTTGTGATTGAATGTAAGAACTTCTTCGTCGCCTAAAGAGTTATCATTCAAGAACTTGTCCCATCCACTTTTCTCCATGTAGTAGAATATTGGGTTTCTGAAGATTTTTATTAGCCATGAGCCTCCCCATGGTAAGTCTAAAACCATCTTTAAAGAAATCTCCTTGTATGGGATTGTCTTTATGAAGTCTTGAGGTATGCCTCTCTTTTAAGCATAATACAATAAGAAAAAGAAGAAGAAGAAGAAGATATGTCAAAGAAATGATAAAGTTTCAAACTTTAGGTTAGATTTGGAAGAAAGATGTTTCTTTAAGGAAGAAGATGAAAAGGCAAGTGTAGGTACCATGGTTTCAGAAGATAAATCTTGATCTTTTCTAAGTATTTTGAAGAATCCTGGTTTGTCTCCTTCTTCCATTATCCGACCAAAGCTACTGTTTTTCACCATCTTTCTCTCTTAACCTCTTCTTCTTTAGGTTTCCTCTGTCTCTTGCTTTTTTATCTCTTTACTTCTTTCTTCAAGCTCTTCTTCTTGGATCCACTTCTCTCTCTCTCTCTCTATGATAAATGATATATGGGCAAAGATGTGTATAAGACTTCTTGTTTATTACAAAATAGCCACAGAAGGTCTCAAATATATAAAGTCTTTACTCTTTTTTTTCGATTAATTTTGAAATATTGGCATGGCATTAGATAATAAAGATTCCCACACATACCTTAGAGTAATGTATATCAGTACAATGTTTTTTTAGGTTAATAATGGTACAAAAAGGAGCTCTGTCTATGTGACTTTCAAGACACGCAAAAAAGCAGAGCAGTTTGCTAATTTTAGTAACTCTATTCACTATATGGACAACGACTTATTACATCATTTTTTTTTATTTTTTGTTAAATGATTTATTACTCTATTTATATAGTGCAATAAATTTCATCCCGAAAAAAACATTTGTGGATATATATATATATGTCATATACAAATAAAAACTTATGAATTGCATTAGTCCAAATTTCCCCTAAAAGAATCTTGTGATATTATTTATAGAATAAAATGTGTCATAAAAGTTTGAATTTGTATGATTTAAAATTGGTCTAAGTATTACACTATTAGTCTTCAAGTAGATAATGTGTGTGGGGGCATGTGACTCCATGTTGACGAAAAAAAGAAAAATAACATTGTTGACGAAGGGCAAATGTGGAAATAGCATAGCACATTTTTAAAAAAAAGTATCCGGAACTAATGTTTCGGGTAATTTGAACCCGACGTGAATCGAACACGCAACCTTCTGATCTGGAGTCAGACGCGCTACCATTGCGCCACGGATCCAGATGTTTTATATCCTCAATTATGTTTATTTAACCATGATTTAATATGCTAATTACTCTCATTTAATTAAATTGCTGTCTGTGATATGGTCTTTCTTTTCCAATGAATTATGATCATTAATATAATATACTATTAGCGCAGGAGATGGTCCACGGGTTACGAACAAATAAAAGATGTAGGTTTGACCATATGGCAATAAAAACGGATATGAGTAAGGCATATGATAGAGTAGAATGGTCTTTCCTGGAAGCAGTATTACTGAAACTAGGTTTTAGTATCACTTGGGTAAAGTGGATTATGTGGTGTGTTAGGTCTGTCTCATATCAAGTCTTGATTAATGGCCGGCCCGGAGGGTTGATCATACCGGAACGCGGTCTGAGACAGGGGGATCCAATGTCCCCATATTTGTTTATCCTATGTACGGAGGTGTTAGTTTCTTTAATCAAGAAATCAGAGAGGGATACTCACATCTCGGGAATTAAAGTGGCAAGGAATAGTCCTGCGGTATCCCACTTACTTGTTTGCCGATGATAGCCTTTTCTTCGCAAGGCGGACGAAAGAGAGTGCGAGGAAAATTCCGGAGATATTAGAGATATATGGAAGAGCATCGGGGCGGGAAATTAATTTTTCAAAATCATCGGTAATGTTTGGACACAATGTGGATATAGGGACTAAGACGGATATGAAAAATATTCTAGGCATTCAAAAAGATGGAGGTATGGGTGCATATTTGGGAATCCCGGAAAGTCTAGGCGGAGCAAAAAGTAAAATATTCGGTTATGTTCGGGAACGGCTAAATGAAAGGATCAATGGCTGGACAGACCAAGTCGCTATCTCGAGGAGGGAAGGAAACACTAATCAAATCGGTGGCCTTAGCCCTACCTCCGTATGTTATGTCATGCTTCGAATTGCCCCGGACGTTAACGAAAAAGTTAACCGGCGCCATTTCTAAATTCGGTGGATCTCCAATGGAAGAAACTGCGGTATCCATTGGGTAGCATGGGAAAAAATGTGTGAGTCCAAACACGAAGGTGGTATGGGCTTTCGATCGTTACAAGAGTTTAATAAGGCTTTATTAGCAAAACAATTTTGGCGCCTCTCTCAATTCCCGGAATCTCCGGTAGCAAGAGTGTTAAAGGGTAGATATTTCTCGAGGGTACACCCTTTTATGGCCAAGACACCACGCGCCCCATCCTTTGGATGGAGGAGCATCTATTCCTCAAAGGATCCGTTGATGAGAGGTTTGAGGATAATGCCCGGGAAATCAAGCAAAATATCGGTATGGGAGGATAATTGGATGCCGGATACGGATCCAAGACCGGCGCAAGGAAGAGGAAGTCTATTATTCCCCGAGTTAAAAGTTAGGAATTTAATTAATCCTCATACACCTGGAGTGGGAAAATGAAGTTTTAGCGGCCTTAGTCACCGAAATGACAAGGTTTTAATCCGGGGGTTACCGATTAGTAAAAGATCGGCTTCGGATAGATGGACATGGCACTACACACAATCGGGAAAATATACGGTAAAATCAGGCTTTAACCTGTTGCAAAAAATTAAAAAAGAGAGTATTTCAGCTAATCAATGGGGTCCTAATATAAATGCGTTAATAACAAAAGTGTGGGATACACAATGCCCACAGAAATTGAGGCATTTTATGTGGCAAATATTATCGGGAAGTATGGCGGTTAGAGAAAGATTAAACTCTCGAGGTATACAATGTGATCCGGTTTGCCCACGGTGCGAGGAAGAGATTGAGACAATAAATCATGTGTTTTTTGAATGTACCCATTCACTTTACACATGGGGTGTCTCACCAGTCTCAATCAATCAGGACTTTCCACAAGGAGGTGTGTATTCAAACATGGATTATTTGTTATCAAAGCTAAAAGTAGTAGAGAGTCAACGTCATGAAAAAGATTGTTATCCTTGGATATTATGGTATATTTGGAAATCAAGGAATAGAAAGGTCTTTGAGGATGTGGAAATTGATCCACCCGATATAATTGAGATGGCAATAAAAGAATCAAAAGCTTGGGCGGAAGCCCAAAATGTGGAGGAAGAGGTAGATAACAGGATAAGTTTCTTTGCGCAAGAAGATTCGCAGAACGTGGTTTCAGGATTAGTTTGTCAAGTAGATGGATCATGGAAAAATACAGATGTGTTTGAAGGATTAGGATGGATATGTATAAATGGGGATGGCTCAAGTCATCTAATGGGAACAAGTCGTAGAAGAAGGGGTTTATCTCCTTTACACACTGAGTTTGGAGCCCTATTATGGGCTATGGAAGTTATCAAAGCACGGAACATCTCCTGTCAGATCTTCGAATCAGACAGCACGACATTGGTGGCAATCTTGCGGAGTCCCACAGAGTGGCCTGCGTTTAAGACAATGATCGAGGAGTTTGAGACGTTGCTCGAGTACTTCACAGATTTCAGAATAAAAAATATACCAAGGGACAGAAACTCAAAAGCAGACAAGTTGGCGCGTTCGGGAAGAATTCATCCGCTTGTCTCCATGTATGTCAGCGAGGCTACACCGAGTTGGGTTTTCGACGAAGCTGATTAATTTGTAATATCCGTAACCTGATGTAATAAAAAAAAAAAAAAAAAAAAATTATGATCATTAATGTATTGATAAGATTATGTGTATGTTGCATAAAAAATTGCTAATCACTTACAAAAAAACTCTTTCAAGAAGAAAAAGAAAGAAATATCTATCCTCCTATATATTTTACATTGAATAAGTCTAATTTCTAACATAAAGAAGAAACATATGTTTGGATAATTCATCATTGGAGCCTAGACGTTACGTTGATGAATGTATCTTCATGACAAGGAATCGTTAAGCCGCCCATCGGATGATCAAACCCGAACTCTTCTTCTGATTTGGTTAGTAGAGCTTGAAAAGAAGGTTGGCTCAAGTATGATATTGGCACTACATATCTCTTCTTTAGACTCTCTCCTACGTACACCGCAAGATACCCTTTTGGCGCTGCCGAAGCTGCTCTTTTGTTTGTAGGAACCGTTGTCGCGGTGAGGCCAAGAATCTTCTTTGCACCTAATAGACTTCTCAACAAAGCCATTTTATATTTTCTTATGAAAGATTTGAATTCTTTTTGAAGATGTAAGAGAAGATTTAGATTATTGAATATATTGCTTGTTGTTGGCTGATGATAGAAAACTTAGGTTATGTGTATTATATATATAGAAAGATCAATGAATGATTTTAAACTTCTATGTTACAAAAATCTTTGAAACTTGTGGTTTAGAAGCGACTTGGGACAGAGTATAACACATGGTTCTGTCTTTACCATTTTTATTTTAAAAACAATTAATTTAATTTGTCTATTTGGATAATCTCCACATGCAATTCACAAGTCCTTGTTTTCTAAATGTTTGTAAGATGTGACCTATACTTTCAATGAATCTTAGATGATTTAGTGGTTGGTTCTTTGTCCTATTTTGTTAATCTATGTGATTGAAAATGGATTTAATAAGAAATTAAAGTAGGGACGTGAAGTTTCTCAACAACATAACAACAAGTCTATGTCACTGGTCAAGTAATCAAGTTGTTTCTTTAATCACACATGACAGTGTTCTAGATGAAGAAAAATACAGTCAGGATAATACATATGATGAAATTATTAGTTTTTGTTTCCCTCATTTGTTACGTGTGTTGTAAGTATGATATATAGTAAAAAGTTGTTTTATGACCTAAGTATTGTAACGTGTGTTGTAAGTCTGATATAAACTGGTTATAACTTAAGTTTAAAAGTTTCAATGAGAGTAGTACTTACTAATGAAGAAGCTATTTCAGGATTATGAAACAGAGTTTATAAAGTGACAGGAAGTAAGTGAGAGTAGTATTTGTCAAGATAATGGAACAGAGGAAATCTCAAGAAACATAACATAAAAGAGAAGAAAAAGGATTCATATAACTTTTCAGTAATTGATTCAAAAACGTATTAATTCAATATGAATCAAGATTGTTTCTACAACATAAAAATATTGTCAATGTAATCTTTTTTAAAACAACTCTTTCAAGAAGAAAGAGTAAAAAAAGAAACAGAAAAAGTCATCTATTTACAAGTAAAAAGTATGTCTCTAACTCTAAGAAAAATATGTTGGATCATCATCATTGTAGCCGAGACGTCACAATAATGAAAGTATCTTCAGGACAAGGGATCGTTAAGCCACCCATCGGATGATCGAAACCAAACTCTTCCTCGGATTTGCTTAGTAGAGCTTGAAATGAAGGTTGGCTCAAGTATGAGATTGGCACCACATATCTCTTCTTTAAACTCTCTCCTACGTACACCGCAAGAAACCCTTTTGGCGCTGCCGAAGCTGCTTTTGTGTTTGTAAGAATCTTCTTTGCACCTAATAGACTTCTCAACAAAGCCATTTTATATTTTTCTTATGTAAGATTTGAATTCTTTTTTGAAGATTTAGATTATTGAATTTATGTTGCTTTGTTGTTGGATGATGATAGAAAAAATAATAGGTTATGTGCCTTATATATATATATAGAGAGGGAGAGAGATATCAATGAATAAGTTCGAAATTTCAATGTGAAAAATCAGTGAAACTTGTGGTTTAGAAGTGTAGGGACAAGCTAGAACAGAGTACTATATCATCACATGGTTCTGTCTTAACCATGTGATGATATATTAATGCAATTTGTCTATATTTGTAATTCACAAGGGATGTTTCCTATATTGTTTATAAGATGTGACATGTATTTTCAATTATAATGTTTTGAAAATATGATTTAATTAGTGGTTGGTACTTTGTACTATTTGTTAAACTATGTGATTAAAATGGATTTAATAAGAAGTTAAAGCAGGGACCATTAAGACATTAAAATATACAAGTTTCTTTCACTTCACCGTTAACAAGTATGTTTTAGCCTTTGAGTTTTTGCTACATGAAGAAAAACAGCGTGACACAAGACGAGAGACATAGTGATGTAACTAATTAATTGGTTTTGCTTCTCATTTTGTTACGTGTGTTGCAAGACTGATATATAGTAAAACATGTTTTATGACCTAAATATGAGAAAAGTTTAGGATCAATTCACTCCTTGCAGAAGTAGTCATGTAGACGGATTAGAGAAACCGACAAAATTTTTAACTATTCAATGGGACCCATGAACAGTGTAATTTAAAAAAAAAATTAATAACGCACCAATCATTGACCGCCACGTATCCAGTGGGTCTATGAACAGTGCAAAATCCCTCTAAGATCGGATTCGAAATAAAAAAATTAATAGTCGTTTTTTTAACTATTTAGTGAACCCACCGGCTAAGATCTCTCTAAGAAACCCCATTGGAGATGGTCTTAGAGTTTCAACGGGGAAGACTAATGATGAATTAATCTTGTAGGGTTATGAAACAGAAAGTAAAAAGTGACATTAAGTAAGTAAGAGTAGTTGCACAAAAAAAAAAAGTAAGTAAGAGTAGTAGTGTAGTACTTATAATCATCATATGAGTTAGGGTTTACATAAGATATTAGACCCAAATCATGGATTCATTTGAAATTTTCAATTACTGATTCGAAATGTATTAGTGTTATAACATAATAACTTGTATCATGATTGTGTCTACAACATCAAAATATTGTTAATGTAATCTTTTTGAGCAACTTTTTCAAGAAGAAAGAGAAAAACTATGAAAAAAATCCTCTATTTACAAGGGAAAAAATCTATCTCTAACTCTATGAACAATATGTTGGATATTCTTCATTGTAGCCGAGACGTCACAATGATGAATGTATATTCAGGACAAGGGATCGTTAATCTACCCATCGGATGATTGAAACCAAACTCTTCCTCAGATTTGCTTAGTAGAGCTTGAAATGAAGGTCGGCTCAAATATGAGATTGGCACTACGTATCTCTTCTTTAGACTCTCTCTCCTACATACACCGCAAAAAAACCCTTTTGGCGCTGCCGCAGAGCCTGCCCTTTTGCTTGATGCAGTTATGGAGAGACCAAGAATCTTCTTTGCACCCAATAGACTTTTCACCAAAGCCATTTTTTTAGATTCTTTGTTTGAAAGTTTAAGTTCAAGAAAAGATTCAAGTTATTGGTTATATTGCTTGTTTGTTGGTTGATGATAGAAACAATGGGTTATGTTATGAGTATACATAGAAATATTAATGAATGTGTTGAAACCTCTATGACAAATCTTTGAAACTTTGTGGTATTGAAGTGTGTGGGGACATATGATAAACGAGATTTTACCCCGCTTAATCTAATATCTTATTGTAGTATTTAAGATGTCAAACCAAATCAGGAGCAAACAATGTATTTGAATTTATGCGAAACAAACTCAGTTTAAGTGTGATCAAAAGGGTTGTTTGTGTGATGTTTTTGTAACCGAAGATTTAACAAAACGAAAAACGAGAATTAAAGGTTTTGAAAGATTATTAAAAGGCTAAACAATCGAGTTAAGGTGTTTTAAAGGATGATTAAACTTTCGGATTTCAAATTGTCTTTTATAAAATTTACTTTAAGGTTTTGAAAACGATTTTAGATCAATCCACTCTCGTGGCAATGATCCTTTTCTCAACGATTAAACTAAAACAATGTCTTGGATAGTTTAATCGTCGAGAAACTTTAAGGACAAATCAATTCTAACCACCAAGCTTATTAACACGGATCTCTCGGTTAAGCTAGGCTTGGTTCTAAGGTAATTGTTCGGGAGGCTTTATAATCTCTCGATTCATAAAGCTTCCCGGGTTCGATAATCGAATGGCCAACTCGATTAAAGCTTTAAGGTCGTTACCAAAGACTAAAGTTTTCAATCAATTAAGTTTTAGACAATTATCTATCCTAGATTCAATCAAACCCCTTTTACCCTAACCCAATTGTCTATTTAGAACTACTCACAAATCATATTGAGATTCATAACAATTTGATTCGAAGAAACCATAAGCATAAACAAATAAACAAAGAGAACAAAGGGTAAAGAAAACTCTTATTCAATGATGATGATGAAGATTACAAGGTGGCCAAGAAGCAATCACCAAGAAATCCTCTCAAGTCTCAAAAACAAAACAAAACAAAAACTAAAGCTAAGAACAAGATGATGGTGGCTGTATGTTTTTCGCCCTAATAAGAAGTCTAAACCGATAAATAAAATAAAGGAAACCGAAAATTGGAATTGGTTTTCCTTTTTACACATTAATAACCAAAAGTCTTATAAAATTCGCAGCCTGTATCGGTCAAGGCAAACCGATACGAAGCTGGCCGATACTGCGCTTCGGCAAATCTTCCTTCGGCTCTGTTTTCCTCGTATCGGCCAGGCTAAGCCGATACGACGAGGTCGATACGTGTCTTCGGGTCTTCTTCTCTTGTATCGGTCACTCCAAACCGATACGGTTGACCGATACAAGCTTCGGCGAAACCTCCGTTTTCAATATCGGCCACGGAAACCGATACGGTTGACCGATACAGACTTCGGCACACTCTCTGTCTTCTGTATCGGCCAACTGAAACCGATACAACATGCCGATGCAAGTGTATCAGTTTCTTCTTGGCTTAAATTCATCACTTTCGCCGTCTTTATGCTCCAAAACCTGAAATACACAAAACAAACCAAAATGCAACCTATATGACACTAAATGCAACATAAATGAATGAGTTCTAATGCATAATCCTAAAGTAAAATGTGTAAAATATGCAAGTTATCAACTCCCCCAAACTTATCCTTTGCTTGTCCTCAAGCAAGAGAACTAACATCAAAGTTTAAAAGGGTATAGAGGCGGGGACCTCAGAACCAAAAGTAACGCGAAGAGTGTAGTGAACGAGTATCCTAAACATAGTATCCTATCGCAACCGAGCTAGTTCTACCTATTGCCATTCATCTCAAACTCCGTCTAAATCCGTTATTATTACCAAAAGCATGTGATCCACTTGTCTAGTCTAAGCACCTTTCACATTCAATTAAGCATAGTCAAAACATGAAACATGATCAAGAATTTTCGGGAGTTTTTCTATTTGTCTAGGTAAGAACGGGATTTCGAATCAAACGAGGAGGCTAACACTCAGGCATGTGGTTAGTTGTAGCGCGGTTTCTCTCGGGGAGTGAAAGGGTTAAGCAAAATCGGGAAAGACAAGAAACAATGCAAATCCGGACATCCATCCCTATACAATTCTAATCTCTGACCCATCTTTTCACTCTCTACACACTTAAGCATTCAAACACCGAGTTTTCTTTCATTTTTTTTTTTTTAACTACCTTAGGGGTTTTATTTGGCTAACTTTCTCTTTCTTTTTTTTTTTTTCTTTTTCGGTTTTTCTGTTTTTTTTTTTTTTTTTTTTTTTTTTTTTTTTTTTTTTTTTTTTAGTAGCCATTCTTTACCCCTAGGAGTTTTACAATTTAACTCGTGTTTATTTTCTGAAAATACGTTTTATTTCAAAGATGTGTTTCCCGTTATCCCGTCTACAAACTAGCATATGATAACCTAGCCAAATGGATGTCCTTCCTTGTCGCTCCCTATACTTTCAAGTTTTTGCGAAACCAAACAATCACTAAATGAAAAGAATTCTCACAAGTGTTTGGGTTTAGGCGAAGGGGGTGAGAGGGGAATCATCCTTATAATGAGAATGACCGGATTGCGCTTAAGGTGTTTCGGTTTAGCAAGCCACAATCCGTAGAAATCACAAAGCCATAGAAATACTCTTAAAAACTCTCAATCATGCTAATTAGAAGTCAAGTTTAGGTTCAAATAATTTTTGAAGGCTACCTAGAACTATCAAGCTTCATAACCACACTTATTGGCTTTTTAAACATCAATGTCTAGGGTCGAGATTTCAAGATTTTCGGCGAGTTCTAAGTCGTTTGAGGAAGACACTACACCTAAGATACCGTTCAAAACACTAGACGCGTCGCTTTATAAGGCTAAAATCATCATAGATCCCCTATGCATATGACCTAAATGAACTAATCCTAAATGCATTTTTTTTTGTGTTTTTGGGTTTTTTCGTTTTTTTTTTTTTTTTTTTTTTTTTTTTTTTTTTTATATGTCACTAATATGAAACTATATGACTACTCCCCCAAACTTAAATCACACAGTCTGCGTGTGAAGAAAGTATTTGGAGAAGATCCTATATGCAAAAACAATCTAAAAACTACATGCAATGAATGTGAAAAAGCATATGTACAAGGGTGGAGGGTTACCTCAATAGTAGTAGCTATCCGGGGCGTCGTCTTCTCCATCGGAGGAGAATGTGGGAGACTCGTTGTCCGAGAGAGCCGGTGATGGCCGTCGGACGGTGCGGCTGCGTCTCCTCGGTGCGGGTGCGTCTACTCGCGGATCACGCACTACCAGTTGCGTGTCTTGGGTCGATCCGCGGCTTGCGCATGACAACCCTCTCTTGATGGTCTTCTTCAAAGACTCGACCTCGCGCACCAATTTCCTAATGGTGCGGTCTTGGAAGCGGTTCCGGCGATCCATCCTTTGTACGTCCATGTACATGTCTTGCGACGGACCGGGCTGCCTAGGCGCGGATGAAGGGCCTGGATGGTATCGCTCGGGACCGTGGATGGGTATCCCGGTAGAGCCGGGCTCGTAGGTACTCCGTCCAGCTGGCCTTTGGATTCTTTTCCGAGCGCGTACCGAGGACAACGGGGCCGCAATGACGTCGTGGAATTGGTGCCGGCTAAGCTCGAAATGTATCGCGCCGGTTCCGCTGAAGCTCGTGGCTGCGAGGTTGGGGAGAAGGACGATACGTTGGATGTCGTTTTTCTTGAACGAGTACCCATACTTACCCTCGTATTCTCCGACGATCATAAGCTGCTTGGCCAAGTAGGGCATATCCATGAGGGTCGGATGCTCGCGCTTACCCAATAAGGGTATGCGCCACCGGTTTAGAAAGGGCGTAATCCATCCGCCTATGCTCAGCTTCGGTGTGGCGTCGGTGCGAGTCCAAGCCCAACGCTTTAAGTCCAATAGGCCGTTGATGAAAAGCCTAAGCGCGCTCGGATAGTGCTCTTCCGTTGTAGGGAACAAGCTCGGATCGCGGCGTGAGCGTCGAAGTATCGGTACCAAGCCCTGCTGCAGATACATCATCTCGTTGTTGTTCACCTGCCCTGCCTCGCGTCTAGGAAAGAATACGTGCGAAAGCAGTTTCTGCACGTACCTTATCGCCGGGTGGCGGATCATCGCACTTTTCGATCTCCCGGGTTGGTAAACTCCGTTGGCGATGAAGTTCCAAAGCTGCGCGCTCTCTCCCGGTTGGTTGCTGAGCTCGGGTTGACCGTCTACCGGAATGCCGAGGATCCTTGCCCAGATTTCGAGCGGTCCCCCGTAGGTACTCCCGTCGTTTCCCTTGAATGTACATGTGATTCCGTTGCTAGTGGATGCGAGGGATAGGGTGGCTAGAAACTGACACGTTTCTTCCTTGTACGCGACTTTCTCTCTCCCTAAGACCCATTCTAGCCCCATGTTGCGCAAAATCTCTTTTACCTCGTCGTAGATACCCAATTTCTTGAGTGTATCCGGATCCGGGAATCGCGACGGAACGAATGTTATCTCCATTAGCGCATCATAGAGTTCTCGGGGCGACGGTTGCTTCTTCGGGTCGCGTTCGAGAGGCGTTCCAATTGCCCTCGGTGGGAATGTGAAACCTCGCGGAGCCGGAGCTAGCTCTTCCTCGTCGTAGGAATCGTATACGAAGTCGTAGTCTTCCCCTTCTCTCACGACTTCGGGTGCATCAACCTCTCTCACGACTGCGGGTTCAACATGCTTCTTTTTCGCGCTAACCTTTCGCGATTTGCTCTTTCGCGGCTCCTCCCTCGGTTCCTCTCTTGGAACCTCTCTTGGAACCTCTCTTGGAACCTCATCGGTGGGTTCCCTTATCACCACCGAGCCCGATCTAGTCTTTCTCCTCGGTGGCTCATCATCCATCGCCTTGCCTTTTCCTTTCTCCGCCCTTGAAGCTCTCTTTGGTCCCATTGGTTCTTATTGGTGAATTTGGGCGAATTTGGAGAAGGGTCGGATCGTTGGAATCGTTGAGATGACCTCGAAAAAGGAGGAGGAGACAAAGAGGATGAGCCAAAAATCGGTTGATTTCGACAACAAACGAGGGAGATATCAGAGTTTTAAAATCGCAACAATGGAGAACAAGAGAGAGGAGGTCGATATCGGCTATGAATTTTAAGACAAAAGCCCTAGGTTACTATTTATATTCAGCCGATATATCAAAAAAAATCAGCGCGTATCGGTTACCTGGCCGATACAATCAAACCGATACGATATCGTATCCGGTTTTACGTATCGGCGTGTGGTCGAGGCTGGCCTATTTTGCGTTGTATCGGTCACGGCGGACCGATACAACATGCCGATACTAATGCTTTTTCTTCTGTTTCCCTCGTATCGGTCCCGGCGGACCGATACCACATCCCGATACGAACGTCTCCACTTTCCGTCCGCCTTGTATCGGTCCCGGCGGACCGATACAACATCCCGATACGAATGTCTCCACTTTCGTACGCCTTGTATCGGTCCCGACGGACCGATACAACATCCCGATACGAATGTCTCCGTGAACCTACTTCCCTTTGTATCGGTCCCAGCAGACCGATACGTCTCGTCGATATCGGCCAAAGCTTGCCGATATGGCTGGCCGATACGTAACTCCTGGTTATTTCTCCTCGTTTTCACCTGGAAAACACTCTTAAGTAACCCAAAAAAGATGATTAGAACTATGAATATGAGAATGCTACAATTTGAAACAAAGAATATGTACAAGGATAGACATGGGACTTCCTCCCAAGTGAGCTTGTTTATAGTCACGTAGCTTGACTTTACCCCTTTGTTTTAAGCAACGTTTGGGTCCGAAAGAGACAATGAGTCTCCTCCGGTTGCAGCTTCGTTTGCGAAGTACGGTTTGAGTCTTTGACCGTTTACTGCAAACTCCCCTCCGTGCTTGTCCCAAAGCACCACAACTCCGAGTGGTTTCACCTCTTTGATCTTAAAAGGGCCGGACCAACGGGATTTCAGCTTTCCCGGGAATAGTCTAAGCCGCGAGTTGAATAGCAGCACCAAGTCGTTCACCTTGAACTCTTTCTTGATGATCTTCTTGTCGTGGAAGGCTTTGGTCCGCTCTTTGTAGATCCTCGAGCTCTCATAGGCGTGTTGGCATATTTCGTCCAATTCCTCGAGTTGAAATTCCCTCTTCTCTTTCGCGCTCCTAATATCGAAGTTGAGAAGCTTGATTGCCCAGCTGGCTTTGTACTCGAGCTCTACCGGTAGATGGCATGCTTTCCCATACAGCAAGTTTAAAGGTGTCGTCCCCAAGGGCGTCTTAAACGCGGTTCTATACGCCCAAAGAGCGTCGTCTAGTTTAACGGACCAATCTTTCCTCGTTACACCGACCGTCTTCTCGAGGATGGCTTTGATTTGTCGGTTGGAAACTTCAACTTGGCCACTTGTTTGGGGATGATAAGGTGTTGCCACCTTGTGCTTAACACCGTGCTTCTTGAGAAGACTCTCAAAGACCTTGTTGATGAAATGGGATCCACCGTCACTAATCACAACCCTGGGAACTCCGAATCGAGGGAAGATTATCGTCTTAAAAAGACTAACAACGGCTTTTGAGTCGCTCGTTGTGCAAGCTACAGCTTCTACCCACTTGGAGACATAGTCTACCGCCACAAGGATGTACTTCTTGCCATACGATGATGGGAAGGGTCCCATGAAGTCTATACCCCACACATCAAAAATCTCAACCTCCATGATAGGGTTTTGTGGCATCTCGTTCCGCTTGCTTATATTGCCCTTCCTTTGGCAAGGATCGCAGCGTTGAACGAACTCGTGAGCGTCCTTAAACATCGTGGGCCACCAAAAACCAGCTTGTAAGACCTTGGAGACCGTCTTAAAGCTCGCGAAATGTCCCCCATAGGCTGAACCGTGGCAATGAGTAAGAATGCCGTTCACCTCTTCATCCGCTATACACCTCCGATATAACCCATCTTTGCACAAGGTGTAGAGGTAGGGTTCGTCCCAATAGAACCGTTTCAGGTCGTGGAAGAATTTCTTCTTTTGATGACGCTCCAAGTCATGCGGTTCTCTTCCCGTGGCCAGGTAGTTCACGATGTCCGCGTACCATGGCTCTTTTTCTGCGGCAAAGAGCTCTTCAACCTCATACTCTTGATCTCCCCGAGATTTCTTTAACATGATCGTCATTAGATGTTCCTCGGGGAACGAATCGTCAATGGGAAGGAGGTCGTCTACGCGCAATCGTGACAAGTGATCCGCGACTCCATTCTCGATGCCTTTCTTGTCTTTGATCTCCAAATCGAATTCTTGGAGTAACAAGATCCACCTCAACAATCTAGGCTTCGCATCCTTCTTTGCTAGCAAGTGTCTCAACGCCGCGTGGTCGGTGTAGACTATCACTTTTGAACCCACCAAGTAGGATCTAAATTTCTCGAAAGCGAACACTATGGCGAGAAGCTCTTTCTCCGTGGTAGCGTACTTGGTTTGAGCTTCGTCCATTGTCTTACTAGCGTAGTAGATGACATGGAGCTTCTTATCCTTCCTTTGGCCTAAAACCGCGCCGACGGCATAGTCACTAGCATCACACATGATCTCAAAAGGAAGATCCCAATCCGGCGGTTGCACAATAGGAGCACTTATCAGCTCTTGCTTGATCTTGTGGAAGGCTTCGAGGCACTCCTCATCAAACTGAAAAGCGATATCCTTGCATAGCAATCTCGTGAGCGGTCTAGCTATCTTCGAGAAGTCCTTGATGAACCTCCTGTAGAAACCCGCGTGACCGAGAAAGCTTCTTATACCCTTAACCGAATTCGGGGCTCCAAGGTTAGCCATTACGTCGATCTTTGCTCTGTCAACCTCAATACCCTTTTCGGATATTCGATGACCCAAAACTATACCATCTTTCACCATGAAGTGGCACTTTTCCCAATTCAGAACCAAGTGGCATTCCTCGCACCTTTTAAGTACCCTGCAAAGATTAGACAAACAAGAGGCAAACGAAGAACCATATACGAGAGAAATCATCCATAAAAACTTCCACAATGTTTTCAATCAAATCGAGAGAATATAGACATCATGCATCGTTGGAATGTCGCGGGTGCATTACACAACCCAAAAGGCATTCTACGATATGCAAATGTACCATAGGGACATGTGAAGGTTGTTTTCTCTTGGTCTTGGGGGTGGATGGGTATTTGGAAAAATCCGGAATACCCATCGAGGAAACAATAATATGGGTGGTTTGCTAATCTTTCAAGCATTTGGTCAATGAAGGGTAGGGGGAAATGGTCTTTTCGAGTCGCAGCGTTTAACTTACGGTAATCGATGCAAACTCTATGACCCGTGATTGTTCTCGTTGGGATTAATTCATTCTTTTCGTTTTTAACCACGAGTAATTCCACCCTTTTTCGGCACTACATGCACGGGAGAGATCCAATTGCTATCGGATATAGGGTAGATGATCCCCGCATCCAATAGCTTGATTATCTCTTTCTTGACCACTTCTTTCAAGTTAGGGTTCAGCCTACGTTGGTGTTCTATTGAGGACATAGATTCGTTCTCTAGATGAATACGATGCATACACAATGAGGGTGATATCCCTTTATTATCATCTAGAGAATAACCTATGGCCTTCCTAAATCTTTTAAGCTCATGAGTCAAGGTTTTCACTTCTTCATCGCTAAGCGAGGCATTGATGATTATCGGATAGGTGGAGTTAAGCCCCAAGAAAACGTACCTTAGCCCTTTAGGAAGAGGTTTGAGTTCTACCTTTGGCGCCTTGAGCTCACTCCAATCGTCGTTATCGTCGCTAGACTTACCATTGCTAGCGTTGTTCTCCATCATTATGGCTTTTGCGTCGCACGCAAGGACTTCGGGTAGGTCGAGAAAATCGGCCTCCTTGTCAACGGGGTGGGAGTCGATTCTCCTTTGCATTGCCATGACGTCGCTCCTAGCGCTTTGGCCTCCTTCTTCACGTGTTGTCAAGGCAAGTTGGAGCTCATCTTCAGCTGCTAGCTCCTCCAAGTACTCGTCGGCGAGCTCATCCATCAAGTCGATGTAAAAGATTTGCCCGTCGATAGTTGGCTTCTTGATTGCATCATTGATGTCGTACCTTTGGACAAGGTCTTCTCCAAGGTGCAAATCGATTTTCCCCTTCTTTACATCGATGATGGCCCCGGCTGTGGCTAAGAATGGTCTACCTAGGATTAGAGGATCCTTGGGTTCTTCATCCATTGCCAAGACGATGAAATCCGTGGGGATGAATGCGTTTCCAAGCCTAACCGGGATGTCTTCTAACACTCCCGCGGGTATCCTTACGGACCTATCCGCAAGCACTAGGGAGATTCTTGTCGGCTTAAAGGACGAGAATCCAAGTCTTTGAGCAATAGACAACGGCATTAGACTAGCACTAGCTCCCAAGTCGCACAAACACCCTTCAAAGACCAACGGACCAATGGCACATGGTATTGTGAAACTTCCCGGATCACTTAGCTTCTTAGGGGAATTTCTCTGGATGATAGCACTACACTCGTGCGAAAGAATCACCGTATCGTCAAAGTCTTGGAACTTGTTCTTGATGGCATCTTTTAGGAACTTGCTATAGTGAGGAACAAGTTTGAAAGCGTCGATGAGGGGCATAGCAATTTGAACCTCTTTCATTTGCTTTTCGAATTGCGCTTTGTACTTCTCTAAAAGCTGCTTCTTAGCTCGTCCCGGAAAAGGAAGCTTAGGCACATAAGGAGACGTAACGTAGACCGGCTTTTTCGGTTTGGCAGTTTTCTCCTCTGTATCGGCCTTGTTTGTGGCCGATACTGGTGGCCGATATCGGTCTTCCGAAGCCGATACACTTGGCCGATGCGAGTGTCCTGTCTCATTATCGCTCGTATCGGCCTTGTCTTTGGCCGATACTGGTGGTCGATACAGATGTCATGTATCCTCCTCTTTACCGTCTTCTCCACTTTCTTCATCCAAGAGCGTGGTATCTGCCTCGTGGGATCGTTCCACCTCCCCCACCTGTTCCGCATTGTCCTCGATGCGATCACCGAAGGTAACTCGTCGGCCACTACGAAGATGTAGAGCGTTGACATACTCTTTCGGGTTAGCTTCGGTTTCCCGGGGAGTTGACCCATTGGTCGTTTGGAGGATGACGTGATCTGCCCCACTTGGTTATCCGGAGCTTTCGGGTGCGAGCTCATTGATTCGAACTTCGCGTTGAGGTCGTGGTACGAGTTGTCAACCTTTGCCCGAATTTCCTTCTTGAACGTGCTAAACTCCAAGTGATTTCGGGTTTGGCCGTCGAGGATTTGCTTCGACGAGTCGAGCGGTTTGATCACCTTGGGGAGCTGGTGATGCGGCCGCTCCTTGAGTACCGGGGTGGTTGTTGTAGCCCGGAGGACGATTTGGTGGTGGTCTCGGTGCGTATCCTCCTTGGTTGTATTGAGGTTTACCTTGGTAACCTCCTTGTTGCGCCCGGGGATAGACCCGGTCCCGGGGATTGACTACGTTGTTGTTGCGGTAGGAGAGGTTTGGGTGCTGCGAGTAGTTGTTGAAACGCCAGCCGTTCGATTACCCATGTAGTTAATCTCCTCTTGATTCCCCTCTCGTTGGGGGTATTTGTTCATCTCCGCTTCCCACAAAGTTGATCCCCACTTGTTGAGACATGATCGGCTTGTCAAGCTTCTCGTTCACCGCTTTTATCTCTCTCTTGAATTGCTCATCATTACCGAGCTACGGATGTTGCGATCGTAATCCTCGCCATAGTTGCTATCACTCAATGCATAGTTCTCCACCAACAGCTGCCCATCCGCTTCCGTCTTCCCAAGAAAGTTACCTTGGCTAGCCGAATCTAGAAGCATTCCGAACTTGGGTTTTAAGCCTCGGTAGAATGTGCTTGAGCAAACTTTCTCCCGAGAACCCGTGGTGTGGACATCTCGGCGTATAACCTTTGAATCTCTCCCAAGCTTCGCTAAATGTTTCATGGTCCTTTTGAGCGAAAGCCGAGATTTCATTCCTTAGCTTTGATGTCCGAACCACCGAGAAGAACTTTGTTAGGAAAGCCTTCTTGCAAGCTTCCCAAGTATGGATGGTGTCCTTGACAAGGTTCTTTTGCCATAGGTGTGCTTTGTCCCCTAATGAGAAAGGGAACAAGCGCAGCTTGAACATGTCCTCGTTGACACCGTTGATCTTCACCGTATCGCATAGCATATCGAATTGGTGAAGGTGGTCAATCGGGTCCTCACTAGGCAAACCGTAGAACTTGTTGCCCGAGATCATGTTGATGAGACTGGACTTGATCTCGAAGTTGTTGTTGGCGATGGCCGGTGGCGCAATACCACTACGGTAAGTGACGTTAGAAGGCACGTCGTCGGTTCCAATGGTACGCGTCGCATTGTTTGCGTTGTTTGCGTTGTTTGCGTCACCCATCTCGAATTCGATTCCGAACCCGAAGTGTCCGATGTGGATGAGTCGGAGTGGAGGCTGGTTCTTCTTTCACGTGAGATAGCTCTTTCGTGTGCTTTGATGTCTGCGAAGAAGAGCAAGTCGTCACTTTGTCGGTGACTTCTTCTTTGCATACACCTACAAAACGAAAATCACAAGGAAAGAGAACAAGTTAGTAACGAAACCGAAACTTAATCCCAAGTGGTTTCAAAATTCTAATAATTGTTCGAGTTCCCGAATCGGCAACGGCGCCAATTTGATAAACGAGATTTTACCCCGCTTAATCTAATATCTTATTGTAGTATTTAAGATGTCAAACCAAATCGGGAGCAAACAATGTATTTGAATTTATGCGAAACAAACTCAGTTTAAGTGTGATCAAAAGGGTTGTTTGTGTGATGTTTTTGTAACCGAAGATTTAACAAAACGAAAAACGAGAATTAAAGGTTTTGAAAGATTATTAAAAGGCTAAACAATCAGGTTAAGGTGTTTTAAAGGATGATTAAACTTTCGGATTTCAAATTGTCTTTTATAAAATTTACTTTAAGGTTTTGAAAACGATTTTAGATCAATCCACTCTCGTGGCAATGATCCTTTTCTCAACGATTAAACTAAAACAATGTCTTGGATAATTTAATCGTCGAGAAACTTTAAGGACAAATCAATTCTAACCACCAAGCTTATTAACACAGATCTCTCGGTTAAGCTAGGCTTGGTTCTAAGGTAATTGTTCGGGAGGCTTTATAATCTCTCGATTCATAAAGCTTCCCGGGTTCGATAATCGAATGGCCAACTCGATTAAAGCTTTAAGGTCGTTACCAAAGACTAAAGTTTTCAATCAATTAAGTTTTAGACAATTATCTATCCTAGATTCAATCAAACCCCTTTTACCCTAACCCAATTGTCTATTTAGAACTACTCACAAATCATATTGAGATTCATAACAATTTGATTCGAAGAAACCATAAGCATAAACAAATAAACAAAGAGAACAAAGGGTAAAGAAAACTCTTATTCAATGATGATGATGAAGATTACAAGGTGGCCAAGAAGCAATCACCAAGAAATCCTCTCAAGTCTCAAAAACAAAACAAAACAAAAACTAAAGCTAAGAACAAGATGATGGTGGCTGTATGTTTTTCGCCCTAATAAGAAGTCTAAACCGATAAATAAAATAAAGGAAACCGAAAATTGGAATTGGTTTTCCTTTTTACACATTAATAACCAAAAGTCTTATAAAATTCGCGGCTCGTATCGGTCAAGGCAAACCGATACGAAGGCCGGCCGATACGCGCTTCGGCAAATCTTCCTTCGGCTCGTTTTCCTCGTATCGGCCGAGCTAAGCCGATACGACGAGTCGATACGTGTCTTCGGGTCTTCTTCTCTTGTATCGGTCACTCCAAACCGATACGGTTGACCGATACAAGCTTCGGCGAAACCTCTCGTTTTCAATATCGGCCACGGAAACCGATACGGTTGACCGATACGGACTTCGGCACACTCTCTCGTCTTCCGTATCGGCCAATCGAAACCGATACAACATGCCGATGCAAGTGTATCGGTTTCTTCTTGGCTTAAATTCATCACTTTCGCCGTCTTTATGCTCCAAAACCTGAAATACACAAAACAAACCAAAATGCAACCTATATGACACTAAATGCAACCTAAATGAATGAGTTCTAATGCATAATCCTAAAGTAAAATGTGTAAAATATGCAAGTTATCAACATACTACAACATAGTTTCACATGGTTATGCCTTAACCATCAGCAAACCTTTAGTTTAATGCGAGTTTCTTGATAAGATTATTAGTATATGCAATTCACAAGAGACTGTTTTCTCAATGTTAATTTTGTTAGATAGTAAGACATATGTTATTGTCAGTAATAAATACCAACAAGTTTATGTAATTATGTTTTTTCATGTTATGTGATGATCACATTCTCTCATCTTTGTGATCTAAAATGATTTAATATGTGGGGACATGAAGTGTCTCAACAACATAACAATAAGTCTTTGTCACTAGCTAAGTTGTTTCTTTGATGATATATCCACAAATAGGATCACACATGATACTTAATATACAAACATATAATGTGGTTTCTTGTTATATATCATATCTAAAAGACAAAACCATGTGAAACTATGTTTGTGTATGTCTCATACTTTTCAATGTTTTACATGGTGGTTAGTATAAGTCTTTTATCCATCTATTTATACATTCACATAATCACACTCTTGAAATCACAAACTAGTAAAGCAATCTCAAAACTAAGCGTCTAATCATTTTTCAGAAACTTCAAATTTTCAAATTTTCAAAACTCAAGAAATGGCTTTGTTCAGAAGTCTATTGGGTGCAAAGAAGATTATGGGCATTTCCGTAGCGGCGACTACAAGCAAAAGGACAGTTTCAACACCAAAAGGGTTTCTTGCGGTGTACGTTGGCGAAGACAAGTTCGAGAAGAAGAGATATTTGGTGCCATTATCATATTTAAACAATCCTTCTTTTCAAGCTCTACTCGAAAAATCGGAAGAAGAGTTTGGATTTGATCATCCAACGGGTGGATTAACCATTCTTTGTCCTGAAAACACTTTCATCAGTGTCACTTCCCGGCTTCGATGAAGATGTTCTTAAAGTTCAAAAACCTAACATTAGTTAACTCTAATTTTTAGATAGAATTATTCAATGTAATTAGGTTTAGAGTTTTTCCTTCTTTCTTCATGAGAGAGTCACAAAACTGAAATGTGATTATGTGATTGCCTTTTTTTTGGGAGAATTACAAAACTACACCTTTTGAATTACATTTCACAAAACTACACCATTTCAAAAATACTTCACAAAACTACACCTAAACATTCAAAATTAAATTCAAATAAAAACTACCCACACAATCCTTCCTCCTTAATAATATACCCTAAACACTAATTAGCGAATCCAAATGAAAAGATTTTAATTTTGATAATTTTTAAAAGGGTAAATCAAGCTTTTAAAATTTTGAAAGGATGTAAATATGTGAAAAAATTAAATTAGGTGTAGTTTTGTGAATGAGGGGTTGAAAGGGCGTAGTTTTGTGTATTCCTGTTTTTTTTTTCTATGGCAATAACTATATATTTTTTTCTCTTGACCATTATCTTTAGAGCTCATAGATGTATATGTATATAACTTGTTATGTACAAGAACATAATTTCACATTTTATGGGTTGACCATAGGATAAGCAACATGGAGACATGGACTAACAAGATCTCCTTTTAAAATCTACCCAAAATTTAAAAACTCAATCTTGTTTGAAAGGTAACGTGTTTAGGAAGAAACACTTTCAAAAATCTAAGGCAGAGATTCAGAGAAATTCTCAATGATCTATCAAAAATGTATTAATTTACCATGAATCATGATTGTGTCTAATAACATAGATTTCTAAACTTTTTCTAGAACAACTCTTTCAAGAAAAAAGAGAATATTAAAAACAAATCCTCTAGTTACAAGGAACAAGATTATCTCTAACTCTTAAGAACAATATGTTTGGATAATTCATCATTGGAGCCTAGACGTTACGTTGATGAATGTATCTTCATGACAAGGAATCGTTAAGCCGCCCATCGGATGATCGAAACCAAACTCTTCCTCGGACTTGCTTAGTAGAGCTTGAAATGAAGGTTGGCTCAAGTATGATATTGGCACTACATATCTCTTCTTTAGACTCTCTCCTACGTACACCGCAAGAAACCCTTTTGGTGCCGCGAAATCTGCCCTTTTGCTTGTTGTGGATGTTTCCCTTACGGAGCGGCCAAGAATCTTCTTTGCACCCAATAGACTTCTCACCAATGCCATTTATATTTCTTTTGTTTTGAAAGTTCGAATAGTTTTTAAGGCTTTCTGAAAAAAAGTATGAGAAAATTGAAGTTATTAGTTATATTGCTTGTTTGTTGGTTGATGATAGAAAGAATAGGTTATATTATGTGTGTATATATAGAAAGATCAATGAAAATTTCTTTGAAAACTTGTGGTCTTGAAATTATGTGGGACAGAACAAAACACAGTTTCACATGGTTATGTCTTTTATCATGTGGAGAAGTTTAGTAATAAACTAAATTACTAAAACCAAAATCCATAAGCAATTCACAAGGGGGCTGTTTTCTCAATGTTTCTTTTGTTAGATAAGAGACTCACATATGTCATTGTCAATAACTAATACCAGCAAGTTTGTGTTCTTCAAGTTCTGTGATTATCTTATTGAAAAAATTATGAAAAATGCCATTAAAAAAAGAAATCTTTCGAAAAATGCCATTAAAATAAAACATTTCGAAAAATGTCACACGTGGACAAGAAATTGTCCACGTCCACGAAAAAGGACGACAAATGACGAATTTAACCTTGTTTTCCGTGGACAAATTGTAGTCCACGAACACCAAGTGGACAAAACACGAGGGCAAATCCGTCATTTGTCGTCCTTTTTCGTGGACGTGGACATGAAGGTTTCTTTAATGGCATTTTCAAAGAAAGATGTTTTTTTAATGGCATTTTTCGAAAGGCAAACACGAGGGCAAATTTGTCCACGTGTGGCATTTTCCGAAAGATGTTTTTTTAATGGCATTTTTCGAAAGGTTTCTTTTTTTAATGGCATTTCAAAAAATAATTCCTATCTTATTTCCCTCATCTATGTGGTCTAAACTTAAGAATTGGGACATGGAGTTTCTCAACAACAGGACACCAACAAGTCTCTGTCACTAGTTGTGTTCTATTATGAATTTATGATTGAAATTTTCAAGATGGTTAAGACATAACCATGTGCAACTATGTTGTAGTATGTCCCCCACACACTTCAAGACCACAAGTCTCAAAGATTTTTTGCATAGAGGCTTTAACTCATTTCTTGATCTTTCTATATATACACATAACATAGCACATTGTTTCTTTCAATCAACCAACAAACAAGCAATATAACTAATAAATTGAGTCTTTTCTAGAACTCCAACTTTCAAACAAAGAATCTAAAAAATGGCATTGGTGAGAAGTCTATTGGGTGCAAAGAAGATTCTTGGTCGCTCCATAACGGCATCAAGCAAAAAGGCATGCTCTGCGGCAGCGCCAAAAGGGTTTCTTGCGGTGTATGTAGGAGAGAGCCAAAAGAAGAGATATGTGGTGCCAATCTCATACTTGAGCCAACCTTCATTTCAAGCTCTACTAAGCAAATCCGAGGAAGAGTTTGGTTTCGATCATCCGATGGGTGGCTTAACGATCCCTTGTCCTGAAGATACTTTCATTACTGTGACGTCTCGGCTCCAATGATGATGATCCAACATATTTTTCTTAGAGTTAGAGACAGACTTTTTACTTGTAAATAGATGACTTTTTCTGATTCTTTTCTTACTCTTTCTTCTTGAAAGAGTTGTTTTAAAAAAGTTTACATTGACAATATTTTTATGTTGTAGAAACAATCTTGATTCATATTGAATTAATACATTTTTGAATCAATTACTGAAAAGTTATATGAATCCATTCCTTCTCTTTTATGTTATGTTTCTTGAGATTTCCTCTGTTCCATTATCTTGACAAATACTACTCTCACTTACTTCCTGTCACTTTAAAAATTCTGTTTCATAATCCTAAAATAGCTTCTTCATTAGTAAGTACTACTCTCATTGAAACTTTTAAACTTAAGTTATAACCAGTTTATATCAGACTTACAACACACGTTACAATACTTAGGTCATAAAACAAGTTTTACTATATATCATACTTACAACACACGTAACAATGAGAGAAACAAAAACTAATAATTTCATCATATGTATTATCCTGACTGTATTTTTCTTCATCTAGAACACTGTCATGTGTGATTAAAGAAACAACTTGATTACTTGGCCAGTGACATAGACTTGTTGTTATGTTGTTGAGAAACTTCACGTCCCTACTTTAACTTATTAAATCCATTTCAATGACAGAGATTAACAAAATAGGACAAAGAACCAACCACTAAATCATCTAAGATTCATCTTACAAACATTTAGAAAACAAGGACTTGTGAATTGCATGTGGAGATTATCCAAATTGACAAATTGAATTAATTCTTTTTAAATAAAATGGTAAAGACAGAACCATGTGTTATACTCTGTCCCAAGTCGCTTCTAAACCACAAGTTTCAAAGATTTTTGTAACATAGAAGTTTAAAATCATTCATTGATCTTTCTATATATATAATACACATAACCTAAGTTTTCTATCATCAGCCAATAACAAGCAATATATTCAATAATCTAAATCTTCTCTTACATCTTCAAAAAGAATTCAAGTCTTTCACAAGAAAATATAAAATGGCTTTGTTGAGAAGTCTACTAGGCGCAAAGAAGATTCTTGGCCTCACCGCGACAACGGTTCCTACTAACAAAAGAGCAGCTTCGGCAGCGCCAAAAGGGTATCTTGCGGTGTACGTAGGAGAGAGTCTAAAGAAGAGATATGTAGTGCCAATCTCATACTTGAGCCAGCCTTCTTTTCAAGCTCTTCTAACCAAATCAGAAGAAGAGTTCGGTTTCGATCATCCGATGGGTGGCTTAACGATCCCTTGTCCTGAAGACACTTTCATCAACGTAACTTCTATGCTACAATGATGAATATTCAATATTTTTTGTTCCTTATGTCAAAAAATTAGACTTATTCATTGTTAACATAGTATAGGATATCTCCTTCTTTCTCTTTCTTCTTGAAAGAGTTTTTTTTTTATCAAGTGATTAGCATTTTTTTATGCAACATAAACATAATCATATCAATACATTATTTGATCATAATTCATTGGAAAAGAAAGACCACATCATAGCAGCAATTTAGTTAAATGAGAGTAATTAGCATTTTAAATCATGGTTAAATATATACAAGTGAGGATATAAAACATCCGGATCCGTGGCGCAATGGTAGCGCGTCTGACTCCAGATCAGAAGGTTGCGTGTTCGATTCACGTCGGGTTCAAATCCCCCGAATCATTAATTCCGGATATATTTTTGCTGCATCTATTTCCAATTATTGACTTTGGCTACACTGGCCCGGTTCGGGACTACAATTTCTCTTAACCGAGCATCTCAGATCCGGTACGATTTGGTTTTGTTTTATTCTCAGCATCTCTCCATTGTCTTTCTTTTTCAGCTAAAACATACATTTATCACTGTGACAAAAACTCACATGAGCCGATCAGATAAAGAAGGTAATCTCCTGAAGAAATTCAACATAGGAGAAGGTTTTCTATCACGGAAAATCGGATGCCGGAAATAGTAAAACCCAGTCGCCATCGCCACCATCTTCGTCGGCACAAGGTACATAACCAAAGCCACCATAAGACATAGCCCCACGAATATACCGGTCGCTCTCGGATCTCGCCATGTCACCAACGCTTGCATCTTCTCTCCTTGCGCGGCCACCTCGCCGAGAATCGTCTGAACTCGAGCTCCGACCGCTCGCAGCTTATCGTACCTTGTTCGGACCATCTCTTGCGGCCGGTTGCTCGGAACAACGTCGAACTCCTCGTCGAGCTCGTCTCTGTCGGCTGCATCGGCCAAAGAGAGTTTCGGATCGAAATGCGGGAGAGCCAAGCGTGTCCTGAACCGGTAGTTCCACGCGCCGATTACGAACAAGTAAAACGCCAACGTCGGGACTATGAGATTCGGAAACCAAATCAGCATCACGACAAGCGCGTGGACTAAGATCGTCGACGTAGGATTCTTCCACAGTCGCGTGTCGTCCACCCACCGCACCACTTGGACTACTCCCGCAACAACATTGACGATACGGAGCCAGTTCGCTCGGACTTTACGCATACCGAAAACGTGAGAATCCGCGTCGAGCATGTACCGTACAATCTCCGGCTTTAAAGGCGGCTCGGATCGAGACAAATGTACGGCCAAGATCTTCACGGCAGTGTTCCTCAACATCTCTTCATGGAACAAACTCAACGGTTTTATATGGTGCATCAAAGGCAGCAACGGCTGAGAGTACACGTGTAAGAAATCCAACGGTGGAGCCGATCTCACGAATCTAACGGCCAATTCTATCTCACCCATTCTTTTAACGCCGCCGTTAACTAACATAAGCAGCGGATACGTATTTCTATACGCTTTACCAGTTTCAAGCGTAGATATACGTATACGAACTTTCCCTATTCTGAGATCTTGACGCGTGGCTTCTTTCCCGCCGTCGATTTCGTATACTCCCCAGCTATCGAATACTCCTAAAGTTAAAACCGTACACGGATCGTATACCTTCCACGTGTACTGCTCGTTCCATTTCGGATCTAGAGAATCCGATACGGTTCGTGTACGGACCCATTTGGTGCCGTATTTCGCCACCGTGTACGCGTCGGTGGATCCTTTTCCGTTCACCGTCTTCATCGGCAATAGATTTTTGCAGCCGATGACACCGATCTCGACGATTCCAACCGCCGGTTTCCATAGCTGCCTCGCCGTAGGTCGGTAATCGCTGCACACGTGCGCCGCCTCGTCCATCACGTGATAACCGCCGTCGAAGCAGAGTCGTAAGTGTACTCTAGATCTGTTTCCTCTCTTCTCGTCGTTTGGATCTTCGAATCCGAACCACCTAGACGCAACGGAACGCTCGTCTACGCGCCTCTCGATCGCGGTGAGCGGCACGCGCGCCATCCCGACGGTGACGGGTCCTTTCGAAGTTCGATACTCCAAAGTGAAAACTAGCTGATCGGAGAAAGGCTCGGCGGCTACAAAGAGTAGATCTTCGTTCCATGACGGCGCGCCGTTACGAGTGACGGCGGATTTTGTTTTCTGCACCTGGAAACCTAATTGGGCTTTTAATTGAAACGAAGCCTCTTTGAACGCCGTTAACTGAGGCGGTAACAAGTCTTGCGCCTCTATCACTGTGGCGCGTAGGTACCAAAGCTTCGGTGACATGTAGACTTTCGCACGTGCGGTTACGTTTCCGGCTGTGTCCGTCTTCCACGCGTCGGGGAACGATTCGTCCGCTTGTGTTCCTGTCCACGTGGCAAGCATTAGATCTCCGTGGTGAGCTCCACCTCCTTCGAGACGATACCACTGTGGCGCAAGCGGACTATCCGGCGGGTCACGGAGCGGAATCTCTGATACGTCGAAACAGATTCCGCCTAAGAAGTCGCTAGCGACGATTCCCGTCGTTGAATCCCACACGGAGATCTCGAGAATCGGAGAAGAAGACAAATCCGGCGAATCGCGGAGGAAGGCGAATGTTTGATCCCACTCGAAGGTGGATGTTTTTCTCGCAGGTTTTGATTGGATCATTGTGCCGGAGAATGAGATCTTAGTGATTGGATTGCTTGAGATCGGTAGAGACCGAGCTTTCACGACGCGGACGAACACGTAATGCATTTTCTCTACGAGATCGAACGTAGATCGTTCGATCGTCGTGGAGACATCGGAGATCTCTGACGCGTAGCTTGCCGTTTCCGATACGCTTCTCCGGAGGGGTTTTGGGCCTCCGAGATTAGTTTCTGGTATAGAACCAGATACAGACCTCGAAATCGTTACTTCTGGTATCGGCGATCGCGGCGGCGAAACAAAACTCTCTGCGTCATCGGTCTCAAGCACGATTTCTTCACCGTCAGTGTTATTCTGAGGGTTTTCTTCCGCCGCTACCGC
This sequence comes from Cochlearia excelsa, assembly GCA_963556525.1. Taxonomy (NCBI): domain Eukaryota; kingdom Viridiplantae; phylum Streptophyta; class Magnoliopsida; order Brassicales; family Brassicaceae; genus Cochlearia; species Cochlearia excelsa. The sequence continues at coordinate 24,349,818 of OY748330.1, forward strand.
TTCAGTTTTAGCTTCTTCTGGTGGTAGATTCGGTTTAGCAGCCGCTGGATCTTCGGGTACCGCTTGTGAGGCCTCCTCCGATGGCAGATTCTCCGTATCCACGGTCTGTTTCGCTTCTTCAGGACCTTCATTAGTCTTTGGTGGTGGCTGAGATTCCTCTGGAGTAGCTTCGGCCGCCAGCTCCTCCGCCTTCTCCTCCACCACCGGCTCAAGAGGAGCAACCGCCGGTTTCGAAGGAGGCGTCTCGTCGGCGTAATAAATCCTAATTCCAATCTCACCTTGGACGAGATTAAACAAACTCTTCTTCTCCAAAGGATAATATATCAAAGCCTCCTCTCCTTTCGCAACGAACTGATCCGACCCGAGCCGGATCCTACCGAGAAAATTGTTCCTTCGTGTCGGTCCAAAGTTCTTGTCGTGGTACATGTCGACCTCGAGAAAATCGGTAAAGACCTGATGAGATGGTCGTTTCGCTAGACTGAACTCTAGCGTCTCGTTCCAAACAGGGTTTAAGTCACGGACCATGGTCCTTGTCCGTCGTCTTTGACCGTAATAGTCGACGACGACGTAAGGACTTGATGTTCCGTGACCGTCTTTTGGTGTAAGGTCCTTTGCGTCTACTACTTCTACTACTAGTTTTCGTGTTGTTGCCATTTTTTGCTGTCTTTGGTGAAGCTTATTTTTTTAGGCTTGCATGTAGGGTTAAGTGTGAGTTTGTTTGAACTTTGAAGATTTGAGATTTGTGAAAAGAGAGAAAGAAAGAGATAGAGAGATAATGAAGAATATAAAGAGGTTTGGTTTGCAAGATTATTTAGTGGCTTATGTTAAGAAAAGAGATTGTGAAAGAATAAAAATGCAAGAATCAAAAAGTAGAAGTTAATTCTTTATTTCTTAGGTGTATCTGATAGGAAAGAGTCTGACTCTCTAGACCGACCATCTCGAACAGAAAAACCCACAAAATTTTTTAACTATTCATTGGGACCATAAACAGTTAGTTTAAAAAAAAAGAAAAATAAAATAATTAAAAACGCATCAATCAATGGTCGCCACGTATCCAAAAGGTCCACTAAATAGTTAAGATCTAGATCTTAAATTGGAAATATAAGATACAGATCTTAACTATTTAATGGGTCCCACCTGCTAAGATCTCTTTAAGAAACACCAATGGATATGCTCTTATGAGCCTGACTCTTTATATAGATGTTAGATATAATGAATAGCTTCATTAGACCATCTCCAACAGAGAAACCACAAAATTTCTTAACTATTCAGTGGGGTCCATGAACAGTTGGTTTAAAACAAAATAAAAAAATAAAAAATAAAAACGGACCAATCATGGGCCGCCACGTATACATGAATAGTTAAGATCCGGATCTTAAATAAGATATATAAGATTCAGATCTTAACTATTTAGGTGGGCTCCACATGCTAAGATCCCGTTAAGAAACACCATTGGATTTGCTCTTAACGATGCTTAAGAAAGAAGTAAAATATGACAAATGTCTTAAGTTGTTACATGCACAGAGCATCTCCAAAAGAAACCTCAAATTTGAGGTTTTTTGGCCTCCAAAAGAAACCTCAAAACCTCAAATTTTGAGGTTCCATATTTTTTTGCACTTTCATCCCTTCAATTAATAATATTTCACAAATATCTTTATTAACTTTTTAATTTCATCATTTTAGTACATAAAAATTATATTTTGTAAATATAAACTTAATATTCACATGTTAAACTAAAAGAAAGACTTTAAATTAAAATAAAAAAATATTAATTTAGTAATTATTTATTGGTTTAATAATTATTTGAGGTGTATTTTATATTAACTATAAAAATTAAGAAATTTATTTAATTGTGAAAAATAGTAAGGACTTAAATGCAATATGTAAAATTAAGTTTGAGGTTTTTTTTTTGGAGAGAAACACATGAAACCTCAAATTTGAAGTTGATGAAACCTCAATTTTGAGGTTCTTTTTAGAGATGCTCTTAGGACTTGTTCTCTTTTGGATTCGTTTTTACCCAAAAAGAGTAATTGTAGGATTTGTGAATTTTTTTTTTTTTGTATTGATTGTTAAGATTTGCTTAAGTTTTGACAATATTCCAAAAATTCAACACACATTAAAATAAAAAGGAAAAAAAATAAGTTTTTAACTTATTCTTAACTTGAATGAGAAGCAACTCCAGACAATTTAAACTCTGTTTTCTATTTCTTCTTTTGGTGGTTGTTCTTTTGCTTTCTCTTTTTATTGTTAAATTGAAAACACATTCAGATCTTTTATCTTTTTGACTCGTAGATTACGTAACCTCCTCACTTTCGGTCTTTTTGTTTGTCTAATAAAAGTTGCTTTTGACTAAATATGAGATTCTCTTAAATAGCTTTACTTACATAAGGAGAGAGAGAGATTGAAAGTGGTGGATGACACCAAAGGACATATATATTATAATTTGGCTTTTGTTCTCTCTCTCTTTAAAAAGTGATTGGGTCTCTTTGTCTCTCTTTTTCGTGGAATCTAACCGACCCTTCAGCTTAAATTTCTCATCTAATTGTTACTCACTCTCAATCAACTTCACACATATTCTAATGTTCACTATCTTTTTGGGAATATAAATGATGTTTTGGTTCAATGGTGTTAAAGTTTAGTATTAAAGGTATGATTTAGTTGAACGAATTTATTTGAATTTAATTTTTAGTATGTAGGTGTAGTCATCGTGAAAATTATTCTGGAGTGGTTTAGTTTCGTGAAATGTAATTGAAAATGCGTAATTCCCCTGTTAAAAAACGCTTAGACCATTATTATTGATGGTCCTTACCGAAAAAATAGCGATGCTTAGCAATAAAAAAAATTAAAATTAATTGTTTTAAACTAAGCATCGACTCTTAATGGAGCAACTTTGTTTTTCCTAAGTACCGGACACGTGTCTCTCTCTCTTTCTTTTTTAAGTTTTGATTTTTTGAGATATGACGTCACACACTCTTGACGGTGATGTCCTTCGTTAGACAAGATCATCAAAAATGCGATGTGATATAAGTACACACCTCGTCTCCTCCTGCAAATTTGTCCCCGACGAATTTTACGATCCTTCCTCCGCCGTCTCCGGCCTCACCGCGATGAATTCGGATCTAGTTCTCCAGTCGTTCCTCTTCTCTCTCGACATCGCCTATTCCAAAGTCTTCGAGCATGCCCTTGATTGCGTCTTCACGATCTCCTCCCTCTCGATCCTCCGCGGCGAGATCGAATCTCCTTCAAACTCGTCAAGGCCGTTTCCAAAGTCGGTGCTATACTAGAGGAAACGATCCAACTCGTCGTGTCCCGTGTTAATTTTTATGAGTGAGTCATAAATGTTTTTAAATTTTATTTAAAAAAACTCCTAACTAAACAACACCTATAATTGCCACAAAAACTATTAAGAAACTATAATTTCTTAGACAAAAAAATAATTACAACAAATTAAAAATAAATTACTAAGCAACTAAGTTAAGCAACACCAATAATGATGCTCTTAGAATGTTTTCTTGAACGCTGGAGAAAATAATCAAAATGTTCTTCTTTTTGTCAAATCAAAATGTTCTCTATATAATCTAAAAAAATTCAAAGCCATGGTCTCCTTTATTTATTTCCTTTTAGGCCTAATCGTCAAATTGTATTTTTAAAGTAACCGGGTTTAGGCCCAATAGCTTAACGGGCTTTATTTATTTAACCTCTTTATAAAAATATTTATCGTTATTAACTTCAAAAAAAAAATAAACAAATCAAAAAGAACAAAACCCTAATCCTCAGTTTTCCACACGTCATAGATCTCTCTCCTTGAGAGTTTTCTTAATAATCAAAGCAAATTCCCAGCGAGAGCGGAGAATATCGAAACCGTGGAGATTCTTCTCTTACATAAGCTCAAGTGTAGGTTTCTTAAAGTATCTTCTTTTCAATTTCTGGATTCTATGTTGAATCTTATCTATAGAGCCCCAAGGGTTTTAAGTCATAGAGGATCATACATATTTTGAAATTTCTTGTGTTCTATTACTTATATGTGTTTTAAGGGGTAAGATAAAGTACTAATTTTTTGTTGTTAATGGCAGATTCTGTTGTTTGGACAAGCTAGAATGGGTAAGCTTATGTTTTGTCTTAAGCTGATTTGTATACTTGAGGTAAGATTCTAAAAAAGAATCTTGGTTTTGTTTTTTTTACTTTGATTCTATTCAGGGAACACACGTCTTGAGAAGCGAAAAGAGGCTAGGTTGCATAAGAGGCAGAAGAAACATGAATACTCTCTTCACCGTCAGGTATGATGAATACATAGTTTCTTATACATCCTTCATAATCTTGTTTAATAATGGCTTGTTGATTTTCTTGATCTCAGAAGTTGCAAAAGGAGAAACGCGTATCGCCATCAGACTCGGTTCAGAAGAAGACTGTTGTCGTGATCAAGCCTGAAAGTTTTCGACAGATAAGTGATAATGAAACCGAACATGTGAAATCAAGTAGAAACAAGGAAAAAGGAAAGTTTCTTGCGCACAAGGAAGGCGAGGATAGAGTCAAATCAAACGAGAAGAGGATACGGAAAGGGCCCAGAATGAAAGATCTAAAGGAACCAAAGAAGACGAAATTTCAAGAGCTTCTTGAGATGGAGGCCCAAATCCGTAAGAAAGCCGAGGAAAAGGATGTTGCACTCGAGAGAAGGCTCGCAAAGAAGCTCAAGGTAAAGGAAGGAAAGCTAAGGGGCTTGGATGATGGTATGAACGACTTGTTCGAAGGACTTACGTCTGTATTGGATTCGGTGGATTCTGAACTTGGTGATTCTAGTAAGAAGCGTAAGAGAGAGACATCTGAAGAAACACAGGACTATGAGGATTTTGATATGGAAGCAAGCGAAGATTCTGAGCATGAAGAATCTGAGTTTTCTGATGAGGCAAGCGAAGATTCTGAGCATGAAGAATCTGAGTTTTCTGATGAGCCAATCGAAGAAGAGCCTACAAGAAAAAAAGATCGTAAACAGCTCAAGAAGAAGAAGTCTTTAGATGAAGAACTAGAAAGTGATCCGATGGAAACAACAGATTTATCTGAGTCTGTTAATTGTCAAGATTCACCTTCAAGCCTGGAGAAAGTAGAATCTCATCTCCAGGAAACTAATCCTGTGAGCAGTGTCAAGTATGTTGCTCCTCGTTTTAGATCACAGGCCAAAAATGAACCTGAAGAACAAACTAAGTTACGTACACGGATAAAAGGTATAGCTAGCAAACACTGTTTTAAACTCTGGTATTTCTAGTTCTGTAAAACTTAGTTTGTCATGCTTGTTATGTGTTACAGGTCTTCTTAACAAGATGGCTGAATCCAATGTAGAAACAATAACTGGAGAACTTTCGTCAATCTATCGTGTAAGCTTAAATATCCTTCAAAGTCCAGAACTGTGCGATAACACTGCTTCAATGCTGTTTTGCTATTGTTCTTTTCTTGCATTGTATTTTGCTTCTCTCTACTAACACTTGTACGTGTTTTTGCTAATGCAGACTGTTGCTAGGAGTGTGGCCTCTCAGATTTTCTGTGAAGAGGTTTTGGCAACTTATGCCAGAGGAAATGAACAGTTAATATTTGTTCAACTTTCTCGAGTTTCGCCTCATGTTACTACTAGCCCTTGAATGATTTCTGGAACTGTCTGATTATTGTATGTCTTGAGTAATTTGTTTTTCCTTGTAAAGGTACTCTGTATTTGCTGCTTTTATAGCCGGCATGGCGTGTTCAGTTGGGATGGATTTTAGTGCAAAGCTTATGGCTTCACTTGCTAAATCTTTCGAGGTATATCCCTGTCGGTTTTCTTATATGAATCGCTAGCTGAATTATCCATAGTAATGCATCAGTAACAAATCCATAAATTTATTTACAGGATGAATATCAGAAAGAAGACAGTCTCTCTTTGAATGGAATCACTCTTTTGCTTTCTTATCTTTGCATATTGGGAGTTTGCTCCAGGTAAAATTTTCTGCAGCTACACATTGTTTCAATACGATAAAGCGCTATATCATAGGATTATGCTTACTTATCATGTTGGCAAGCTTACATTTTTGTCGGAAGCTTTTGTTGATTTCTAAGTTTGTTTTGCAGTGATCTTATTTATGATTTCTTAATGACTTTGGGGAAGCGGCTTACTGAAATTGATGCCTCCACTATTTTAACTGTTTTAGATTGTAAGTTTTGTTATTATCTTTGCATGCTCATATAAGATGCCTTGAGATTTTATGTTACGTCTCTAATTTCTTGATTATGCTTTGAATAGGCTGTGGCATGAAAATAAGAAGTGATGATCCTCTGGCTATGAAAACTTTCATCATTAGCATCCAAAACAAGGCAAATGAAATTAAAGCCTCCCCAGAAGGCCAGACAACAATAAAGAACTACACGGTAAGTGATCATCGAAACATTCTCCTCTTGAAGAAAATGTATAGCTATGATTTTAAAGTTGTTTCTTACACTGATTTTTGCAGATGGAGAAGATGCTTGAAACCATTACTGCAATCAAAAACAACAAATTGAGAGCCAAAGAGGATTCGGTGCAGAACACAAGGGTAAAGAAGTGGCTTCAGAAGGTAATATCACACTTTCTCAGCCAAATATCACACTGATATGATTCCATCATAACAATCATAGACTTGTATGCTTCTCCGTCGCACCATCGATTTTTTTAACAAACTTTGAGTAAATTCTACCTGTTTTGTACAGTTGAGAGTGGAAGAAGTATTATTAAGAGGGCTAACATGGAGCAAGCTTCTCGACACCGAGAAAAAGGGTCAATGGTGGTTATCTGGTGATTCGGTAGCTAAACCAAACAACCCTGAAGACATAGCGCAAACAATGGACGCAGAAGTCGTCGAAGCCCAGAAAATGTTGAAGCTAGCTGATGCACAGAGGATGAACACGGATTCAAGAAAAGCTATATTTTGCGTGATCATGAGTAGCGAAGACTACATTGACGCGTTCGAGAAGATTCTTAGACTTGATTTGCCAGGAAAGCAAGACAGAGAGATCATGAGGGTCCTTGTTGAATGCTGTTTACAGGAGAAAGTATTTAACAAGTACTACACAGTCCTTGCTTCAAAGCTGTGCGAGCACGACAATAACCATAAGTTCACATTAAAGGTAAACTTCTCTACCAACTTATAGAGCCAAAGCCGTTTTTAAGGAATGCTTCTTCTTCTTCTTCTCTCTTATAATCTTTTGTGGCTTTTGTGCAGTATTGCATTTGGGACCATTTCAAAGAGCTAGAGACAATGTCGCTTCAGCGATCGATGCATCTGGCGAAATTCGTGGCGGAGATGATTGTATCATTCAATCAATCACTTGCGGTTCTGAAAACCGTGGATTTGGCGAATCCGGCGCAGTTAACTCCGAAAAGAATCATGCATTTTCGGATACTGTTTGAGGCTATATTCGAGCACCCTGAGAATCTCGTGTGGAACTTGTTCACGCGTATAGCCTTGAATCCGGACTATGAAGCTCTACGCGATGGGATCAAGTTCTTTGTGAAGGAGTATGTTGTGAAAACTAACAAGACATTCTATGGGAAGTTTAGGAAAGCCAAAGAAGCTCTTAGCAATGCAGATGGATTGCTTATGTGATTCTATGGCCTTAAGCCAACAATTTTTAAGCTCTCAAGTTTAAGACATTTGCTCTTTAACTTTTTGGTTTTCGCATAAACTTTTGTGGAACTCTTATTTACTTATTTACATGAGGTTTTCAAGTTTTATAAATTACTTGAGGTACGATTTGGTTGATTTCTCAATACTTTATAGAAATAAACTTGATATTTAATGCACATTAGACAAATGGTTTTGATTCCAAATGCTTATGATATAGTTACTATGTTTGTGTAAGAATAAATCTTTATTTCATCTCAAGAAACCTAAGGAAGAAGACATCACGAGAAACAAAACAGACAAAAATATAAATCACGAAGCAGATCCAAAGGATAATAACATATTCTCTTTCTCAACAAAGAGAGAAACAATATGCATCAAATCTAAAATCGTCTAAAGCATATTTTCTTAAAACGTTATTAAACAAAAACAGAGCAAAACACAACAATCATAGAGAAAAGAACTCTGTTTCATTTTCTTTCAAAACCATGCATCTCTTTTTCAAGCATTTCTTCACTTGGCACTGGCGAGCTGGGAGCGGATAAGCTTAGCCGCGTCGACCATGTTCTTCAACGCGGGCTTAACCTCTGTGTACTTACGTGTCTTGAGACCACAGTCAGGGTTAACCCAAAGGATGTTCTGCTCAAGAACAGCAAGCATCTTGTTCACCCTGTCCGCGATTTCCTCGGAAGACGGTATTCTTGGAGAGTGGATGTCGTAGACACCTGGACCAATACCAGCACCGTACTTGACTCCCTCACGGAACACAGAGAGAAGCTTCTCGTCAGATCGAGAGTTCTCAATGGTGATGACGTCAGCATCCATGTCGATGATGGAGTGTATGATGTCATTGAAGTGGGAGTAGCACATGTGAGTGTGGATCTGCAAAAGAAGAAGAAGAAGAAGAAGCACAAGTTTAGAGAAACTGGAGAAAGCTTTTCACTTCAAGAGACTCGTTGCGATATTTGTTTAAGGAAAGCTAACCTGGGTACTGTCTTGGACGCCACAGTTGGTGATTCTGAAGGAGTGAACAGCCCAGTCTAAGTAGAAAGCGTGTTCGGCTTTCCTGAGTGGTAGTCCTTCTCTTAGTGCGGCCTCGTCGATCTGAATGACACCAATTCCACCTTTCTCGAGATCCTCGACTTCGTCCTTGATGGCCAAAGCAATCTGGTAACAGGTTTCATGCCTGCAAAGTTTCCCAAAAATGTCGGTTTTAGTTGATATTGTTCTTTTGTGGAAGCTGTGTTTGTTTTAGATTTAAGGGTTTTTTGTAATGTACCTAGGCTGGTCGTTTCTGACAAAGGACCAGTTGAGAATGGTGACAGGGCCGGTAAGCATACCCTTCATTGGGCGAGAGGTCATGCTCTGAGCCATTGCGGACCAGAAGACAGTCATTGCCTTGGGACGGCTTACATCACCGTAGATAACTGGTGGTTTCACACAACGAGATCCGTAAGATTGGACCCATCCATTTGCAGTGAAGGCGAAACCAGACAATTGCTCCCCAAAGTACTCAACCATGTCGTTTCTCTACAAAATTGTTGAAACATGTCTCGTCAGAAACATTAACAAGGACTACCGAAAAACACCTTTGGAGTATAGGTTTAAGACGTCCACTTAGAGGGTTCAGGCGATAACATAGGAAACTAAAACGAAATGCTCACCTCAGGTTCTCCGTGGACAAGAACATCGATGTCAAGTTCTTCTTGGAGGTCAACAACTTTCTTAATCTCTTCCTTGATGGCCTTAACGTAGTCCTCCTCAGAAACTCTAATAAAAGAAAGATCAGTGAAAAGTTAGTATCATGCAGTTTAAGGATATAGAAAAGGCTGAATTCAGGAGACTAACTTCTTCGCCTTGTATTCTCTGCGAACTCTCCTAAGCTCTACGGTTTGTGGGAAGGACCCAATGGTGGTGGTTGGGAGGATTGGGAGGTTTAGCTTCTTCTGTTGAACATCTAGCCTAGCACTAACATTAGTTGCACGACGGTGGTCAGACCCCTTCAAAGCAGCAGCCTGAGATAACAACAATCAGAAACAATCTCGGTCAATAATAGATTGAGAAAATAAAAATATTGGATGTGATGGCTTCGGTTTAACATCAAACTTACAGCCTTCTGGACACCCTCGTTGGTGACTCTTGGGGAAGACCTCCTTGAAGACAAAGCAGCAGCATTAGCAGAGAAAAGGCCCTGGAAGAGGAAAACAAATATTAGAGTTCTAGTATTCTACAAAACCGTTTACATTGTAGATTATTCAAGGATCCAATGAAGCATGTGGGTAAATTATCTGCAAAGAATACCTCATCCTTCTGACCAGCCAAAGCCTTGGCCAATGCATTCACTTCAACGACCTTCTGGGCAGCAAAAGCCATCCATGACTTGATCTCATCATCAAGCTTAGTCTCATTGACAAGATCCACAGCAGTGTGAAGAAGAGAGCAGGAGGTTGAGACCACAAGTTTGTCTGCATCAACGCATAAAGATAAAAGATCAACATTTCAAATTATAGTTTTAGAGTGTTCCCCTAGTATCGTCAGGTGAATACGGAAAGACATATTACCTTTTCCGACAACTCCCTCAAGTGCCTGCAAGGTGCTGAGAGACTCAACAAAGTCATTGGCCCAGATGTTCCTTCCATCAACAACACCAGCAAAGAGGTACTTTCCCGCAGGGAATCCTGCCTTCACCAACTCAAGGGTCTGTGTGCCACGAACCAAATCAAATCCAAAGGCAGTCACACCCTTCAACGAAGTTAGGGTCTTGTATGCTTCAGCAGGGATATCAGCAAAGTAGGTCTCTACAAGAACATTAAGGCCAGATAGGGTTGATTCAAGTTCAGCATAGGCTCCAGTAAAAGCCTGGAGTTTTTGGCCTTCAAGATCCATAACAAGGACAGGCTCATCAAGCTGAATCCAGGTGGCACCAGCTGCCTTAAGCTCAGTGATCACTTCCCTGTACACAAATCAAAGTTATCATAAGTGGTACGTCCGATTATCATCCATAACATTCAGAAAATAGATGGAAAACTAATATTATATGAGCGATTTCTTACTTGTAGATAGGGAGAATTTTGGGGAGAAGAGAAAGAAGATCAAATGACTTCTCCACTCCCTTAGCAGCCTTCGAAAGCAGCAAGTAAGAGACAGGGCCAACAAGTACAGGGACGGTCTCAACACCAAGCTGCACAAACATACAACCAGAGAATTAGTATATTCTCAACACCTCTGTTTTCTCTACGAAACACCATTCCATGAATCAAAGCTCAGAACATAAATTCCTTGATGTTATTTTTAACAGTTAAAAAGAGATATTAATATTAGTAAGACAATGGTACGTACTGCCTTGGCCTCCTTGTACTCATTCACGGCCTTGTGTGATGCGTAAGAAAACTTGACCTCAGGGCCCAACTCAGGGACAATGTAATGGCTGCATCAACAAAAGTATTATTTCATTAATGAAATACACAACTCAATAAAAAAAACCAACAAACAACATCATTGCAAGGGATGGTCGAGACTCACTAGTTGGTGTCAAACCACTTGGTCATTTCCATAGCGGGCACAGAGGCGTTTCCTCTGGCCATGGAGAAGTAAACATCGAACCCGATCTCACCAGCGCTGTATCCATACCTAGGTGGGACAGCACCTAGCATGGCTGTGGTGTCTAGAACCTGGTCATAGTAAGCAAAGGTGTTGCTAGGGATGTATTTGATCCCAGCTTCAGACATCTGTTTCCAGATAGCCGACCTGAGATCGGCCGACACTTTCTGAAGATCATCGGCACTGGTCTTGCCATCCCAGAATGATTCCAATGCAAACTTAAGCTCTCTCTTAGGTCCCATACGAGGATATCCAACAATGTGAGAAGCCATTTTAATATTCTTTTACTGCAATACAAAGAAACCAATACCAAAAATCAATAAGTTACTTTTTTCATTAACTTGTTAATAATAATTATATAATAACTCCAAGTTTTCATACTCCAAGAAAGTGGCAACTAATCTGAAAGTTTCAAATAATTACAAAAAAGGTGAAAAGCTTTTGCAGCTTTTAGTGGTATTTATGATTAAGATTAGTCCGATTCAAAGTAGAATCTAAAACTTAAGATCAAACAACATGTAAAAGCCAGATCTAACACATCAACACACACACACGAGACGAAATCAAAGTATCATTTTCAAAAGATGACAACATAATCGAAAATCAGATCCAGAAACAGATCTACGAATCGAGAAACACCAAAAACACGCAGATCTGAAATCGGCGAAGTCTCTCACCGTTTAGATCTCAGTGAAGAAAACCACAATACGTAACAATCAGATCAAATACGATATATATATTGAAATCAGATCAAAATTAACTTCGTTAAGCGAGAAGGAAGGACGAAAATTGAAGAGCAGAAGAAGGCTATTAAATAAGAGAGACGTAAGGAAGCCATAGAAAATCGGAGAACGTACCTAGCGGAGGAAGAATCGGAGAAGATTAAGAAAAAAGGGTTGGCTTACAAAAAAAAAAGAGAAGGCGAGGAACAAGAGTGGTCTCTGTGTGTTTATTTATAAGCTTAAATAAATGATATAATCGTTGCTCTTTCTCTCTCTCTCTCCCTATTGGTAGATCTGGTGGCTGATATATTTGGTTTAAATTATTTTAATTTATTATATATTTCCTATTTTATTAAGAACTGAATATAATTTCTTTCTGCTATTTCTGTGTGAAATTTTATGTTTCTGAGGTTAAACAATAACCCAAAAATCAAAATATTGGCAAATAAGCTATAAGATCTTTTTATATTTTCAAATTACTTTCATAATTATTTTTTACTTTCAACGAAATTACTTTCAAAATAAGATAGAAATTTGCGCAGATTTCTTTTGTAAATATCACATGTTCTTATTTTAATAAAAAGTGACAATTAGATACATGAATTATGCTTTTATGAAAAAGAATAGAAAGACATTGAAATGCATATAAACTATCCATGTTAAACAAATTATATAACATGGATAGTTTTAAAAAGGAAATTTATGAGTATATCTTAATTATTAGTATTTGACTATAAAGTTTAGACCATGTAACTGTGCAAGTATAAAAGTAAGGGAGAATTACAAAACTACAATATTTGAATTACATTTCACAAAACTACACCATTTCAAAATTACTTCACAAAACTACACCTACATATTCAAAATTAAATTCAAATAAATTCTACTCACATAATCATACTTCCTTTATATTATACCCTAAACACTAATTAGCAAACTTAAATAAAAAGATTTTAATTTTGGTAATTTTTAAAAGGGTAAATCAAGCTTTTAAAATTTTAAAAGGATGTAAATATATGAAAAAATTGAATTAGGTAGAATTTTATAAAAGAAGGACGAAAATATGTAGTTTTGTTTTTTTTTATTTATAAGGAGGATGTAGTTTTGTTAATTCCTCTAAAAGTAATTTATTAAAAAATAGAGAATTAAAACGTGAAGAGGAGTTGGTGAACGTGAGGTGATTTAGTAGGTGGCATGGGACGCATCCCACGGAGGTTGGTGGAGATTCACATTTCGCTGAGAAGATTCTACTTAATACGACGCCGTTTACGTCTTTTCCGCAGCGTTTTGAGAGGCTTGTTGGATATTGAACATGTTTATTTTTTTTTTATTAAAACATGCATTTTTTGACTATTGAAGATACAGCTTCACCTAATATTTCATTCTAAATTTTGATTAATACATTACTAGATGAGGACCCGCACGTACGTGCGGAGTTTAACATATTTTTAAATTTATATATTTAAAATTATTTAGTGAAAAATATATATTATAAAGGGAGAATTACAAAACTACACATTTTTAATTGCATTTCACAAAATTACGTCTTTTAAAATTTTTTTCACAAAATTACACCTAAACACTAAAAATTAAATCCAAATTATGTCTACCAAAGCAAACCTACCCACTTAATCACTATACCATAAACACTAATTAGCGAATCCAAATGAAAATTTTTAATTTTGGTGAAGTTTTAAAGAGTAAATCAAACTTTAAAATTTTTGAAAATGTGTAATTATAAGAAAAATTTGAATTAGATAGAGTTTTGTAAAGGAAGTGATGAAATGGTGTAGTTTTGTGATTTACTCTAATAAAAATTTATAACTTGGATTATATGTATATAGTTTTTTTCTTTCATAGAGTACATTAAATAAAATTTATACGTTGTGCGGGGTAATAGATAAATTACGGGCTAATTCATGATTCCGCGTATAAAAAATATTTAAAACCTTGTTTACTAAACAGTATTTAAAGTTCAAAACTATACTTATGTATATTTTAATATTATAAATATAATTTAGATATATCTTATTAATTATTTATGCTATTTTTTTACCTGTTACAAATTATGGATTTAATCTCATAACAATTATATATCATTCGTTTCAAATTCGCTTTGTGATTCTTTTAACGACCCATAAAGAAAATTAAATATGTATTTATTATTATTTTATTTGCTTATGTCTTAATTAACTATATATAAATTTAAAAATAAAGCAAGTTTAGATTGTTGTAGATATTTAGAATTTAAAGTTTAAAATTAGTGAAGATTAAAATTTGAATGATTCTTGTTACTAAAATTTCTGTTATAAAATTTAAACTACATTATGTTTCTTGTGGGCTTAAAATTATATTTTCAAAAACAATTGATAAATAAGATTCTAATTAAGAAATTTTGAAAATTTGCTAAATCTTTCTTATAAAAAAGTGTAGATTTTATTTTATTTGCCATTCCTTAAAATTTGAAACTTGCTATATTCCAAAACAAAATTTATAACATTAAATATTTGTTATCGAATATTACCTTAAAATTTGCAACAATATTTGTTATTGAATATTCCCTTAAAATTTGCAACTTGCAATATTCTGAAACAAATAATGTTCGTATGTGCATATTTAGGAAAATAGGTGTGTAATATTAAGATTTGTATCTAATTGGACATGTTTTTGGGCTTATTAATAATACTCATTCCATAATTGCTTAGAACTAAACGACATAGTTTTAAAATCATAGGTTATAGTGTTTTTATTTGATGTCATTTCATTGTAAATAGAATTTTTTTTTATGGGCATTTTGCAAAAATGCTTTCCAATTAATAGTATAGATATAGATACTACTACATTTTAGTCATACACTAATTTTGCTTGTTCACGTAATTTATTGTTTCCAATATTTACAATAACTTTTTTGTCATCTATATTAGTCAGCAATTAAAGTGTAGGTAAACTGAGTAGAAATAGTTGAACGATGACTTACTAAAAATCAACTGTGCCACCGGTAACAAATACCAGGAACGAAAAATATTAAAATACCATAACATATGAAAAACGTCTATTAAATAAGTTTATAACTATACGGTTTTGATAAAAAAAAATATATAGATTTCAAAGTAGGTGCAAATGTTTAGAAGAGAAAATAACATTTTTATTAGAAAAATAACATTTTTTATTAGAAGAAAAAGTATTTTATACGTAAAAACATAAAATAATATTTTAAATAAGGCACATTTGAAGAAAGGAAAAAAAAACAAGGGAGAATTACAAAACTACACCATTTGAATTACATTTCACAAAACTACACCATTTCAAAAATACTTCACAAAACTACACCTAAACACTCAAAATTAAATCCAAATAAACTCTACCCACACAATCCTACCCCCTTAATACTATACCCTAAACACTAATTAGCGAACCCAAATGAAAAGATTTTAATTTTGGTAATTTTTAAAAGGGTAAATCAAGTTTTTAAAATTTTGAAAAGGTGTAGTTTTGTGAAAAATTTAAATTATGTGTAGTTTTGTGAAAGACGGATTGAAAGGGTGTAGTTTTGTGAATTCCTCAAAAAACAATATTCTTTAGTTTTATTTTTCTGTTAATTAATTGAACATTTGTTTATATTTTATTATATAATAAATATTAAAAATTTTTAAAACCTATGTTCGGCTCTATCACTCAATATTCTATTTTTCTTTATTACGAAAAAAGTTTATTAAATATTTATTTTATTATTTGTTCTAAACTAAAAAACAAAATATATGCCTGCTTTTCCAAAAAAACTTATGTATAGGTAAATGTTTATTTTAATTGCACTACGGCACGACTCTTCTAAAAACACTCCTTTTGTTTAGCATTTTGCATAATATTTAAGAGAAAACACATTAAAACATATTTAATTTCACTGTTTACATTAAAACATCATTAAATAAAATTAGTTTAGCCAATAGTAAATCATTCTGAAGAATATGAATAGTCAAAACACACAAAAATAACAATTAGTTTTGCAAAGAAAAATAAGAACAACAACTATACTTTGAAACAAAAATAAAAACTCCTAAAACAACAATTAAATTGAAACATAAAGAGTATAAAATAGATGTAAAATACTACATATAAAATTTATTGTTGTTCTTGTAAATTGATATAAAATAAAATATACACATAAATACTATATAGGATTTAAAAGATATATATTGACTAGAAATAAACAAAATTTACATGATCATTTCTCGTATTTATGAACAAAGATATTGAAAGCATTTCTAAACAAACAAATATTTATGCTCAAATGAGTTTACTCAAATATAAATCTAAAATGAAAAGGACATAGTTTATTAAAAGATTATTAGAATAAACTTAAAAAGAAAAAATCGCTTATGTTCGTTACGAAGAACACTATCATTTAGATTCATATATTGGTAATATTAAGAAATATAGTTAACACCACTCTCAAAATTAAAAACTCTCAAGGTTAGAAACAATGTTTTAGCACAATGATAACATATTAAACTACTTGCAAAACCCTAACACATGGATTAATGGGTTTATCATGAAACACAATATTGTGTTTCACTGTTTCTTTGAGTATTTTAGATATAACTATTTCTTACCATATAATTATCTTTGAAATAGAATAATATATTTAATGTAAATTAACAACGGTTAATTAAGCCCATGATTTGTCCTTGAATGTCTTATTAGGTTTGGTGAATATAGTAGGTTAAGAAAGGGGGATTATGAACCCACAATATATATATATATATATATATATATATAAGATTTATAAACAAATTTAAAGTGATGAGTGGTCTTCTTCATTTTGTTGTTTTCTGATAATTTGGCTTTGGCCACCAAACATTGATTCTTACCTTTTGTTTTCATTGTCATTAGTCACTACGTTTTCTCACTAACCAATCATTAACTCTTAATTTTATTACATAATAAAAAGCTTATGGAACTTTAACAATATCACATACACTACTTTGACTATTATAAGCTCTTTTGTGTTCAAATTATAAGATATTTTATGTGTTGGAACCAAAAAAAATTATTTAACCAATTTTATAACTAGTTTAGACTTTAGAGTTTAGACTTTAGAGTTTAGACATTGGCTTACACTTATATTGGATTAGAAATTGTGTACTTCACTAATTATAATTGTGTTTACTGGGCTTTTAATATGGGCTTTTATTAGTGGTATAACGACCCATGTGTGAAATGTAGGGTTTTGTTGATCAAGGTCCAAGTAGGTCAAGTTAGTCTTAATTAATAAATCATATTTTCATAATTACCTACTAGGTAAGTACCCGCGCCTTGCGCGAGAAATGATATTCATAAATAATATCTTATATTATTAATACAGAAGACGGAGAGAGAAAATGTGTGTAAAAATGACACGTGTCATCACCTTACAAATTCATAAAAGCTCAAAACAAAAAATTCAAATTTATCAAAAAAATGTCTTAAATTGGCAAAATAAATGGATAATATATTTAAAAAATGTTGAAAAACCCATAAAATATAAAAAATATAATATTAAAATTTTTATAAGAAATACAATTTTATCATTTCTAATAGATCTCCTTAATATTTATAGGTTATATTCTATCGTATTGAGTTCAAAATAATGATAAAACATATTGTTCATTTATAAATAACAATATTATTTTGTAAAATTGTATTTAACACCGAAATTCATGTCAAATGACCAAACTTGAACACATAATTTACCCGACTCATCGGTTGAACCACCGGTTCCCAAAATTTGAGCAAAGAATTTTCGGATAAGTTTAGACATGAAAGAGTGATTAAACATTCATAGAAAATATGTTTAAAATATATAAAAAGCCAATGAAAAACAAAATTTTATAATTTTCCTAATGTTTGTATGTTATATTCTCGCACAAAAGAATGATAAAACATATGGTTCATTTATAAATAACAATATTATTTTGTAAAATTGTATTAAACATCAAAGTTCATGTCAAATGACAAAACTTGAACACAAAATTGACTCGAGCCCCCGAAAATTCAGTGGTTTTATCCGAGGTTTTAATAGTCCGAGTTTTATGACAAATAGAGACCGGATTGACATACTTTTCATTGTTAAACGAGTCATATCATGGTTTTAAAACACTATGTAGTTATTGTTTTTTAATGATAAATAATAAATTATACGTAATGGTAAATATTCAACATCGAAATGGCAATGTGATAACTTGCATATTTTACACATTTTACTTTAGGTTATGCATTAGAACTCATTCATTTAGGTTGCATTTAGTGTCATATAGGTTGCATTTTGGTTTGTTATGTGTATTTCAGGTTTTGGAGCATAAAGACGGCGAAATTGATGAATTTAAGCCAAAAAGAAACTGATACACTTGCATCGGCATGTTGTATCGGTTTCTGTTGGCCGATACTCCTGACAGAAAGTTTGCTGAAGTCTGTATCGGCCAAGCATATCGGTTTCTGGTGACCGATATAGAAGACAGAAGTTTCACCGAAGCTTGTATCGGCCAACCATATCGGTTTGGAGTGACCGATACAAGAGAAAAAGACCCAAAGACACATATCGACTTGTTGTATCGGCTTAGCCTGGCCGATACGAAGAAAACAGAGCTGAAGGAAGACTGCCGAAGCACATATCGGCCAGCCTGTATCGGTTTGCTTTGACCGATACAGGCTGCGAAATTTTATAAGCAATTTGGTTTTTAATGTGTAAAAAGGAAAACCAATTCCAATTTCGGTTTCCTTTATTTTTATTTTTATTTTTCGGTTTGGATTTGATATTAGGGCAGAACTACACAGCCACCATCATTCTTGTTTTTGCTTTTATCGTTAGTTTTGTTTTTGAGACTTGGAGAGATTTCTTGGTGATTGCTTCTTGGCCACCTTGTAATCTTTATCATCATCATTCAATAAGAGTTTTCTTTACCCTTTATTCTCCTTGTTTTTGTTTATGCTATTGATATCTATAAACCTAATTGCTATGAGTTTCAATATGATTTGTGAGTAGTTCTAAATAGACAATTGGGTTAGGGTAAAAGGGGTTTGATTGAATCTAGGATAGATAATTGTCAAAAGCTTAATTGATTAAAAACTTTAGTCTTTGGTAACGACCTTAAAGCTTTAATCGAGTTGGCCATTCGATTATCGAACCCGGGAAGCTTTATGAATCGAGAGATTATAAAGTCTCCCGAACAATTACCTTAGAACCAAGCCTAGCTTAACCGAGAGATCTGTGTTAATAAGCTTGGTGGTTAGAATTGATTTGTTCTTAAAGTTTCTCGACGATTAAACTATCCAAGACATTGTTTTAGTTTAATTGTTGAGAAAATGATCATTGCCACGAGAGTGGATTGATCTAAAATCGTTTTCAAAACCTTAAAGTTATTTTTGTAAAAGACAATTTGAAATCCGAAAGTTTAATCACCCTTTAAAACACCTTAACTCTGATTGTTTAGCTTTTTATAAATCTTTCAAAACTTTTAATTCTCGTTTTCGTTTTATTTAATTTTCGGTTACAAACAACACAAACAACAATTTTTGATCACACTTAAACTAAGTTCGTTTCTTATAAATTCAAATAAATTGTTTGCTCCTGATTTGGTTTGACATCTTAAGTACTACATTAAGATATTAGATTTAACGGGGTAAAATCTCGTTTATCACAATGATAATCTTTTTCGATGATAAATATTAAAATATAAATATTAAAATATTAATAGTAATACATTTTTGTAAATAAAACATTATAAAAACCAAAATACAATATATTTTGTATATATACTTCAAATTTAAACTCCGCGTTTAACGCGAATCACATGAGATCCAAATTCTTTTTATCTCATTTTATACTACACATTGTTTTTACCAATAAACATTTCTTTTTCTATTACGTAAATTTTTATCTCGCGCTTGGCGCGGATAACTTCCTAGTTAAGTTATATTATGGAAGACCATGACTTGATCAATATAGGGTTGAACATTTAATCCGAGATCCGAAATCCGATTATCCTATTATCCTATCGGGTTTCGGTTCTCATATTATCCTATCGGGTTTTAATATTTTCTAACTCGGGTTTTCGGTCTAACCCGAACCGACCTGATGCCCGAATTGTACTCGAATAGACCCGGAGATATACACATGTATATAGTTTTGATAAAGTAATTTGGATGTTAGTAGACTATTTCAATTTTTTGTGGGTTATATGAATAAGCCGAACCAAAACCGAACCGATCACGAATTACTCGAAATAAGATCGGAAGTTCTTACCAAAAATATGTAAAACCTGAAAATTCGAACCAAAAAATCAAAAAACTCGAACCGAATAATAATTGGTTCGAGATCAGGTTTTGTTAAATATATGAAACTCGACCTGAATCCGAATAGATTCGAACCGAACATAACTGTATTTGTAAATAACTCGAACGGATCATATATCCTTTAACCGAAAAACCCGAACTCGAATGAGTCTGACCAGAAAAACGAATGCCCACGCTCCAATCCACTAATCAAAGTTTCCGATACCAGTTGACAATTTATGAGGCATGCATCTATGAAAGACCTTTATCGAAAGCCGAAATAACTAATCAAACTTTGCAAGTTTATTCAAAGAAAAAGACTCGCATTATGCATACCCCGATAAATGAAAGCGCGATCCATTTACCGAAATTCGCAGTCTCATTAGATGAATGCCCGCTTTAATGATTATGTATGTGATAAAGTCTTATTTATATTAGAAGATTTCTTATTTTGTTTCTTATTGTTTTCAACTTGGGATAAATTTAATTCTTAAAAGTTTTATATGTGGGCATGAATTTGTTGGGTCTGAAATATAATTTATAGAATTCGCTGAACAAAAATTATCCTAAAAGTTATCACGTGCGACACATATGCGTTTTGTGTTTTTTTTTAATAGTATAGATAACTTAAGATAACGTAGAAAAAAATAATAAAAAAATAAAGCTAACATAACACGAAATGAACGGACATTTTAGTACACTTATTTAGTAATAGTGGTGTGAAAGCGAACTATAAATACATTTGTCCTAATCTTGTCTAATTGTGGTTTTGTATTTATTTAATAAAACGCCTAAATTAGGCTTTTAGACTAACTACTATCACCAACCTAACCAATTTTTCACATTCTCCACTCTCACGTAATTATCTTTAGTATCCACTTAATTATCAATTCTTTCTCATTACAACAAAAATAATCAAATAATAGCTTAAATTGATAGTGCGATGAAAACTAATCTTTCTTTACGTAGACTCAAAAAACATTTGATAAAATTGTGGCCAAACAAAGATTACTTGCCTCTACGTGACTTAACATTATCAAGCAACACACTTCAACGTGCAAAGTATTATCACCTTTTATTTTTGTTGTCAATAAATTAATATTAATTAGTGGTTTATATATATTTTTAGAATTAGAACGTACTAACATATATATGATATCAACAGCTCAGCCATATGATTACTTAATTAGTACGAAGAGATTCGGTTGGTTAGACCAAATTAGGCATCACAAAAATTAACCTTATGATCCTTATCTTGTTGTCGTTGAATAATTAATCGTGAAATCAACTTGACCACTTAATTTTGTTTGTCTAAAACGATCATTTTATCAATTAAATTATATCATTTCTATAAATTAATATTTGATATACTAGTATTTATATAAGATAATAATACTTCGATTTTTCTTTCTTATTTGAATAGTTGAATAAAACCTCCCCCAATAAAATTTTCACATAAAAAGACAAATATCTTCCTCTACCCACATCCACATATTTTTTTCTTGTTTCTGTATTTTCGAAATATTAACATTCCAACAATTTCAGAAAAAATGGAGAAAAAAAAATATTTCCTCATTATTATATCAATTTTATTGCTCCCACTTTCAAACCAATCTGTTTCCTTGAATGGCAAGTCTCTTCTCTTCACCTCTTAGCTCTCATTCTCTCTCTTTTCTCGTCAATTTTTTCTTCATCTTCCTCATATATCTTCATTTCTCTTCACAAAACCCTTCTCTCTCAAGCTCCAACGAAACCCTAAACTCTGTTTTAGCCGCCAATGAAAGCTGCAGCGAAGGACTCTCTGCCCTAAACGACCACAGTTCAAAGTGTTCTTACGTAAGATCTAACCTAAAATGTAAACCACAAGGTTACATAGACTATCTCAAGATCTTCTTTTGCGTTTTCCGACAATCCTCTGTTTCGGGCTATCTAGTTTTGTCCTTATGGTTGTTTGTTCTGTTTTACTTGCTCGGAGACACGGCTGCAAGTTACTTCTGTCCTTCTTTAGACAGCTTATCTAAGATTCTGAAGTTGTCTCCTACAATGGCTGGAGTCACGCTTCTCTCTCTCGGCAACGGTGCGCCGGATTTGTTTTCGAGTGTTGTCTCTTTCACTAGGTCTAATGATGGCGATTTTGGGCTTAACTCTGTTTTGGGAGGTGCCTTCTTTGTCTCTAGCTTTGTTGTTGGGACGATTTGTTTGTTGATTGGGTCTAAAGATGTCTCTATCGACAAGTTTAGCTTTATCCGCGACATGGCTTTTCTTTTGGTCGCTCTTTGTTTTCTAGGTTTGATCATCTTTGTTGGAAGAGTAACCATTTGGGTCTCACTTTGTTACCTCTCCATTTATGTTATCTATGTTGGGCTTTTGTCGGTTTCGCATTTCTTGTACCGCAAGAAACCTATATCGGATCAAGTTCTTCTTGCTAGAGAGGATTTAGCCGAGATGGGTGTACCGCTTCTAGGCTGTATAGCTGAGGACAAGCTGGTTTTTTCGGAGAAAACTTACAGTGAACGCGTACTCCAAGAACAAGAACTTAAGGTTGTGTTTCTAGATTCATCGAAAAAGCAACCTTCTTGCTTCTCGGTGCTAATGAGCATCATAGGACTACCTCTATATCTTCCCCGTCGGCTAACAATTCCTGTCGTGTGCGAAGATAACTGGTCAAGGTCTTGTGCGATTGTTTCCACAGCCATTGCGCCTTTTCTACTAACCCAATTTTATTGTTCTCATTACAACGGGTCCGAAAGATGCCTTATATTGTACATAATATCCGGATCATTCGGGTTAATCCTCGGTGTCTTAGCGTACTTAACCACTGAAGAATCTCATCCACCAAAGAAATTCTCATTAGTTTGGCTTCTAGGAGGTTTCACAATGAGTGTGACATGGACATACATCATAGCACAAGAGCTAGTCTCATTGTTAATATCATTAGGAAACATATTCGGGATTAGCCCTTCCGTGTTAGGACTAACCGTCTTAGCTTGGGGAAATTCTCTAGGCGACCTAATCGCCAATGTGACCGTTGCGGTTCACGGAGGAAATGATGGGGCTCAAGTAGCACTTTCTGGGTGCTACGCAGGTCCATTGTTCAACACGGTTATTGGACTAGGCGTGCCACTTGTCATCTCCTCGGTGGCCGAATACCCTAGGGTATACATCATTCCAAGTGACAATTCTTTGCTTGAGACACTAGGGTTTTTAATGGTAGGCTTGCTTTGGGCACTTGTGATAATGCCAAAGAAGAAGATGAGACTTGATAGGCTTGTTGGTGGTGGCTTACTTGCTATTTATCTATGTTTCTTGTCCTTGAGGTTGGCTAGGGTTTTCGGACTTCTTGATATGGACCGGTAAATAAAAATGTGGAAATGATTAATATTCTTTAAATTTTAAGTCACCACTTTGTGAATACTATTTGAGAGGGATGGTGGCTAAATTGTTTGTTGTTGAACATTTTTATTATCTCCCAAACATAATTAGTACATCGCTAAAGTTAATTAGGAAACAATGGCATATTGTTCTAAGTCCAATGTTTATAGACTGTATATCGAAGGGATAAATAACATATTTATTGTATTACAAAATTAAAATAATTCTCAATTGTTATAAAACAATCAAGTATATAGACCGTATCTTTATGTGTTTATAATGTTTAAGAGAATTCTAGAGAGATAAAGCTAGAGAGATGAACTGGTTTTTCATTATGATTTTGTTTAACGTTATGAACCTATTTATAGTAAAAAGTTTACTTCAACATGAAGAAACTTATATAAATATTTAACTATATAATATAATATAAGTTTACTTCAACATGAAGAAACTTATAAATATCTGAATATATAATATATAATATAGTTCATCTTTATCCATATATTTATCTAAATGGATAATTACCACAATGGATAATTACAACCAATATTATCTAACACTCCCCCTTAATTATCCATTTTAGTTTTTTCTTTTACGTGTTTTGTTTTTGTTGCCTCATTAAAAACCTTTTCACGGAAAAACCCAATGGGATAAAAACCGTGATAAGGGAAAAAGAGTGCAACCACGTATTTCATCATTTCTCCCCCTGAAATCATCATCTTCTGGAATAGACGTCTTTTGTAAAGAGATCTTCAGGAAAATATGTTTTCTTCTTCTACAAATGTCGATCTTTTGGCGCATTTTTGTTGCCTCGTTAAAAACCTTACCTTGGAAAACCCCATTGGGATAAAAACCATGATGAGGGAAAAAGAGTGCAACCGCGCACATAATCATGACTTCATCTGGAAGTCTTATCTTCACAAATAATCATCTTTTTATACAGGTCTTTCAATGAATGTGTTTTCTTCTGTTGCTCTTAGGCTCCTTCTGGGAGCTTCATCTTCCGAAATAAACACTTTTGCAAATACGTCATTAAAAAGAACATGTTTTCTTCCTTCGCTTTCCCTGGAAGTCTCGTCTTCAGGACAAATACTTTTGCACATTCTTTACATGCTTTACGAGATCTTATAAATATTTTTCATCTGCAAAACAACTTATACCAAAATTTGGGATTTCTAATAACCCCAAGTTAATCATATTTTATCTCATCCCAATATGTGCGCATAAGAGATGATTTATATCCTCCATATATATTAATAGCAAATTCTATATATGTATAATTTGCAAAATCTATGGATGTTTAACATCATATAAGTATGGTCCTTTATGACCATATATATATATATATATATATATTCAACTTCTTCTAGAAGTTCTTAACATAACATTTTTTCATTAGATGTTTAACTTAATGTCTGAAGACTTCTGGTCTTTCCAAAGTCTTTTACTTTGTTTATAACTCTTCAGAGTTTGATCGATCTTAGTTCTCGAGAACATTACTATGATATCATTAATTCTTCAGGAATTCAAACTTTGCATGCATTTTCCTCATGAGACGTAATTCAAGTCTCTCATATATATTTCTCAACACTGAGTATTTTTTACAAAACCATACATCATATGCGTTTTGTTTTATATACTTTAATACTCTTTTCATATCTAGACTTCTGGTCCAGAATTCTCGTTACTTAAACGAGTATAATAAGACTTGAATGTCTTTTATTTATTGGTCAATTATGTCTCTCAACGCTAATCCACAAAGCGGAGAATTATGATCCTCATTTATAACATTGCGCGTTATGTCACTATAATAGTCGACATTTATTTCGACTTTGGTTCCATATTTACTTTATTGTCATGACCCATCGAGATCTCTTAATCATTATCAATGATTTTGTTCAAGTACTTGATTTCATCTTTGATCCTTCAGGGATCTAATCCTCCTAGGATCTAATCCTCCTGGGATTTCTGATCATGACTCATTACTCCTCTTTTCCTTTTGAAGAGATTAATAAATATTTGCTCCTTTATCATTTCTTAATTTTCGGAACCAAAGTAGTCTTACATAGACTTTATGTGTCATCCTTCATAAACACATATATTTTGTATTGGAGCATTTTCATATGGAGTGAGATTTCTTTTCATCACCTTGAATTATCTTATGAACTTCAAGTCCATTTTCTTTCGTATGAGGATCTTATAATGATAATTCATTTCATAAAACTCACCCATCATTTGATTTGCAATAAATTTGAATAGTGATCCTTTGAACTTTTGAACTTCGGTTCATAATCCTTTTGTTCAAGTATTCCAACTATTCCATAATTCTCCCTTAGAGAAATCTTATCATCAAGATTATGATTGCAAATCTTACAATAAGCACATCTCCAATGATGGCTTTTTAGAGCGACTCTTCATTTCCAACTCATATACTTCATCCTCTTGGATGTCATTTTTATGTGGTGTGGAGGAGCATTCATAATATATATCACACACCCACAAATTTCCAGACGGAAATATCACCATTCTTTAAAACTCATTGACTCTGAATATCATCTTCTAGATGTTTCACTTTCATCTTCTGGATGTTTAACTTTATCCCATTCGACATCTAATAAGCTTTTAATAAGCTTTAGTTTTGGGATATCAATCCACCAAAACTATCAACTTAATGTAATTGTGGGATTCTTTAATTCTCCCCCTCGAGATAATAATTCTTCTAGATTATTCATCTCGAAATGAATCTCTTTGTAGGATCAACAACATATCCATCTTGGATCATGTGTTTTATATTGGATCCTTTTAACTTTTAATATAACATTCATATTACTCTCTTTCTCAAGATAACGGCTATACATGCTCGTTTATCTTGGACCGATTCTCACTTTTAGATCGGTCATATTAGGAGTATAATATGGGGATCTTTATAAAGAAATCAACCATTATATTCAATGAGCTCTTTTAACCAAAAAATAGTGATCTTCATTTCTTTTCACATGATGACTTTGATTCTTCTTTTCTTTAGAACATGCATAAGTTGAAAAACTTCTTGTTTTCCCAACAAATTCTTAATGATCTTCAATCATTAATACTTCCGGATGGCTTAACCGGTTATATTAAACTTTAATCAATCAATAAACTTCAGGTTTGCTTTCATATACATCTTTTGCCATTTTTATACATATTGCATGTCGTCATCATGTTTTCTTTTAGAGCGTTTAACTTTTCTTTCGCTCGTTTAGAGCGTTTTCGCTCTTTTAAAATACTTTTAACTCTTCGAGAGTTAAGCTCTTCATGAGCGTTTAGTTTTTCATGAACGTTTAAGCTTTTCATGAGCATTTAAGCTCTTCATGAGCATTTAAGCTCTTCGTAAGCATTCAAGCTCTTCAGGAGCATTCAAGCTCTTCAGGAGCATTCAAGCTCTTCAGGAGCATTGAACTTTTGTGAGCATTTCAGCTTCCCATGAGAATTTTAGCTTTTTAGCATTTTTACTTTCATAAAATATTTTACTCTTTTAAAGCATTTAATTTTCATATATATTGGATTTTAACTTACCGTATAATGAAATAGATATAGCCTTTCATTAGATCAAAGAGACAAATCATCAATATAATCAAAGAGACCTTATCTTCAATTTGATTAATGACATATATTTTCATATAATCAAAGAGACATAGTCTTCAATTTGATTTATGAATCATAGTCTTCTATTTGATCAAAGAGGCATATTCTATTATATATTTTTGGAGACAAAATTTTTTTGTTCCAATATAAAAATTAAATTTATAAATATCGATAATTTTTATCGACTAAATTTTGGCAAAGTTTCTTTTAGATTTTTAATATTATACTTTTGGAAAAAATTATTTTGATAGAGTTTCTCTTAAATTTTAAACTATATTAATTTAAATTTTGCCAGAGTTTCTTTTATATAGTAAAATCATAATTTAAACATTTTAGGATATAAATTCTGTCATAGGTTTGAAACAGAATTTTTCCATTATGTTTATAAACATAACGACATAATTTAAAATTACCTGGATAATATTTAACCGGGTATATAGAAGCTCATCCA
The DNA here is from genome assembly GCA_963556525.1 of Cochlearia excelsa. Lineage (NCBI taxonomy): Eukaryota > Viridiplantae > Streptophyta > Magnoliopsida > Brassicales > Brassicaceae > Cochlearia > Cochlearia excelsa. The sequence continues at coordinate 24,377,516 of OY748330.1, forward strand.
ACGATTACCTCGTATAAGCGAGAGACGTTCGTGTCGATAACGTGTTATAAAACAATCAAGTATATAGATCGTATCTTTATGTGTTTATAATGTTTAAGAGAATTCTAGAGAGATAAAGTTTAGAGAGATGAACCTGGTTTTTCATTATGATTTTGTTTAACGTTATGAACACTATTTATAGTAAAAGTTTACTTGACATGAAGAAACTTATATAAATATCTAACTATATAATATAATATAAGTTTACTTCAACATGAAAAAATTTATAAATATCTGAATATATAATATATAATATAGTTCATCTTTATCCATATATTTATCTAAATGAATAATTACCACAATGGATAATTACAACCGATATTATCTAACATCAATGACTTATTTTGAAGATAAAACACATTAACGGAAACCTAAATAATAGCTCGTGCACATTACTTGCATATGATACTACTAAACTGAAATAAAAAAAATTGTCTTTTTATCTTAAAATCACATTGCAATTTTATTGATAAGAAAATGCCAATAATTGGAGCTTTTCTTGTTACAAGGGAAGAAAATTGCAAACAAACAAGAAAAATGTGCCAAATTATGAGATAACAACAAGAAAAAATACAATTTTTTTTGAAAAGTCTATGCAAATTGGCTAAAAGAGACAAGAGAAAATTAAATTAACACATTTTAACCATTGAACTATGAGTTAAAAAAAAATTAAAATCAAAGTTACTGAGAATCTTCAACTGTTTGTACAATCCTTAAAGACAATGAAGCAAAGTAAATGACCAAAAGCCCTATGCCCATTACACCACAAAGTCTCATTTTATTACTAAACAGAACCAAAAATGACCAAACTAGCCCTATGACTAGAAACCCAAGACTCTCCAACAAACGTGGATCTGTCTTAACCACGATGTTCGCCGGATAAACCTCCCACGCGCATCCCACAAGCGATATCCCTAGAGCGAAAACCGTGTTGAAGATCGGACCCGCGTAACATCCTGATACAGCCACTTGAGCTCTTTGGTCCCCACCGTGCAGCGCCATGGTCACATTGGTTATAAGATCTCCGACCGAATTCCCCCAAGCGAGGACCGTTAGGCCTAAGATCGAAGGGGTTACGCCGAAAATATACCCTAGTGAAGTCAAAAGCGCGACTAGCTCTTGCGCCGATATGTAACTCCATGCCATGCTCATTACAAACCCTCCTACTAACCAAGGTAGTAACCATTTCTTTGGTGGGTTTGATCTCTTTGTCGTGACTCCCGCGACCAAACCTAGTATTATACCGACCAAACATCCCATTATATACACAACCCCCGCCTCAAAACCAGCCGGTTTCCGCTTCCAATTCCATAAACACGACAAGAGAACCGGCGCAAACGTGACCGAGGACACGGCTACCGGTTTAGACCATCCGGTTTCGCTCACAACAGGAATAGTCAATCTCCTTGGCAAGTATAGAGGCAAAGCGATAACTCTCCACACTAATTTCAAGTAACGATAATCATCATGATCTCTATCAACAACAACACCATCTTCCATCTCCTCCTCGAAGCCGTCTCTCTCCAAGATCGGTTCACTAAGAGCACCATACTTATTATCCGACTCGATATCAAACACGACACCTTCTTCCCCGAACTTCCAAGAAACATACACAAACGCGACGTAAACACCGTACAACGAAAAGAACGAAAGAGCACCCCAAAGATTAATCTTCCCATAGACCAAAACCAAAGCCAAAGACCCGATGGCTACGCAGAAGAAGCAAACATCTCTCACGAAAGCAGATCTCTCCACGGAAACGCTTCTCCCACGCAACGAAACGCTTATGATCCCAACGACGACGCACGTGACGAAAGAAGAGCTTCCAACGACAGTGTTGATACCTACATCGTAGCCACTTCCTTTGGATCCGCACAAGAGAGAGACCAAGACGGCGAACAAATCAGGAGCACCGTTGCCTAGCGAGAGAAGCGTGACGCCAGCGACGGTAGGAGACAAACCAAGAAGCTTGGAGAGGGTTTCGAGAGAAGAGCAGAAATAGGCAGAAGCTGTGTGGCCAAGTAGATAGAAGAGAACAAGAAGCCAAAGGAAGAGAAAGAAGATACCCAATTCTTGAAAACCTTGGAAGTTGCAGTAGAGTAAAGATATGTAATCTATGAAGCCTTGATTCACACATGGCTCTATTGATTTCAAGTAAGAACATTTTGTGTTGTAGTCGATCGTTAAAGTGTTTCAATGCATTATTACAGTCATGTTCTGTAATAAGTCCCATTTATGTCGACCAAATCTTTAACTATAGAGAAAGATCAAGAAACACAAGAAGAAGAAGAAGACCAAGTTCTTGTGTTTTTTTCTCCAAAGTTGGTTATCTTTTTATATATATATTTTTTGCGAGAGAGAAGCTTTGTTCATAAACACGGTTTAGACACGGTTTAAAAGAGAGAAGAGCAAGAGTGTACTGACACAGTTGAACAAAGATCTGATATATATCGTTAATAACAGAGTTTTGTTTGATTTTATTATTTTATTGTTATTATTCGAAGGTGGCGTATGCGTTGGCTTAAGGATCAGCCACGTGTCATTTTTTGTATTATCTTTTAAGTTTTTCGAAGGTGACTTGAGTGATAGAGAAAATTATATTATATGGTTTTGTTAAAATTCAAGACAAGACAAGAAAGATCTTCAGTTTTTTTTTATTTGGACGTATCAGTGTGAGAGAAGATTTGTTGTCTTGAGAGCAACGCGGTCTGCAAACGCGTTTCGGTTTTTTTTTTTTGTTTATTTACTTAATTTTACACTTTTTATTTTTATTGTTTTGCCATGTGGTAGAATTGTTAATATTGATTCAAAATTATTTATTAGTGTTTTGTTTCAAGTAATTATAATAGATTAATAATTTTTTTCTTTTCCGTCACAACAATAAATAAAATTAATATAATTATTAACAACAAATTTTCTTTGTAGGTAATGAACAAAATTTTCTTAATGTGTCAAATATTTTAAACATCTAATAAAAACCATCTAATAAAAACGGAGCGATTAACACAATTTTTTTTCTCAAACCTCCATCATCACCCTATATATAATTAATGTTTTAATTAAAAGATAAAACTTAGAGGAATTCACGAAACTACACCCTTTCATCCCTTCTTTTACAAAACTCTACATAATTCAATTTTTCACATATTTACACATTTTCAAAATTTTAAAAACTTGATTTACCTTTTAAAAAATTACCAAAATTAAAATATATTTATTTGGTTTCGATAATTAGTGTTTAGGGTATAGTATTAAGAGATAGAATTGTGTGGGTAATGTTTATTTGGATTTAATTTTGAGTGTTTAGATATAGTTTTGTGAAGTAATTTTGAAATATTGTAGTTTTATGAAATGTAATTCAAATGGTTTAGTTTTGTAATTCTCCCTATATATTATGTTAGTTACGGTTTTGGTATTTACGATATCGGTAAAAGAAGCAGCAAGGAATATAGTCTAAGTCTTTTTACTTGGCATGGTGTTACTTAGGTGTGGGCGTTCGGTATGAACCGAACAAACCGACCCGAGGAAACCGATTAATTCGGTTATCGGCACCGAGTTACAAGGGAATTGAGAACCGATCGGCGGTTTAATTTAAGTGATTCGGAATTCGGGTCGGTTCGGTTCGGTAATCGGATCCGAACTAAACCGAGTTTATAAGCTAAACCAAAATTAAGTCAAACCCTAATTCCTTTTCTTCTTCGACTCTAGCCCTTTTTTCTCTCCAAGGCGATTACGGCGCCGATTCTCTAGATATTTTTCACTTCTCATGTTCTTCTTCGAGGTAAGGGTTCTCTGTCATCCTATCTTCATCGCTTCATCCTTTTCTTCTTGTAAGCTAGTAGTCTCTTCCTCTCAAGTGTTTGAAGGTGACGTTTGAAATCCGATTTCAAAGGGGTAAGCTCTTTTGATTTTTGAATCTTTGATACTCTTATAAGTTATAACCTTGTTCTCTTAATCTTCCTCTTGTTCCTCATCGAGATTGTTTGAGAATAAAACCATAAGTTTCAATCTAAACCTTCAGTTTGAACCGGTATGTGATTGTGTATGTTTATGTTTGAATCGTTTTGTGATTGTGTATATTTATGTTTCATGTGTGTTTAGATGTTGTGCTTCTCTAATGTTATGGTTTATGTTTTATGATTTTTGTAGATTTATGGAGATCGAAAGGTGCGTGGAGAAGGAGGAGTTAACGAAGAAGAATCCATTGTTATGTTTTATGATTAGAGAAGCACAACGGTAAAGAAACACATAGATGAACAATTCCCCAGATAATGAAGAAGAATCCACTGTTGTGCTTCTCTAATGTTATGTTTTATGATTTTTGTAGATTTATTGTTCATCTAATTCTATGTGTTTTGTCAAGTTTTCAATGTTTCTGTCTTGTGTCATAGGTTCATCTTGGCATTTTTACTTGAATATTGATTAAGGTTTATGTGCAATTCGGTTTATTTAAACCGAATTCACTTAATTTTGGGTGCAATTCGGTTGTTATAAACCGAATTCAAATAATTTTCGGTTTATTTCGGAATTAAATTAATAATAGATAACCGACCCGATTAAACCGAGTACCGAACCGACCCGAACCGATAATTTATTCGGTCCAATTCGGCCAAAAAATTAAATAACCGAAAAACCGAAAAACCGATTAAACCGACCCGATTAAACCGAATAAACCGTTTGCCCACCCCTAGTGTTACTGCTTCGTTTTTGTCTCCTTATTTCTTTCTCCCCATTAAAGCTATATATATATATATATAAAACTTAAAAATATGATTATTCTTTCTTTTACTTGACTTTGATATGTTGACGTTGATCCGATTTGAAACGGACGATCGAGATTTAATCGGAAGTTTGGCGGGAGATGGAAGCGAGTCAGTGAATCATCGAGAGAGAGAAAAGAAAAAGTTTTTTTCAGATCCGGATCCGAAGAGAGAGACTTCGAAACCAGTCTCTTAAGTTTTTTTAATTTTTTTATATATTTTAATTGGGCTTTACAACTAAAACCCGTTTAAAATCAAGCGATGCACATGGTCTTATGTTCTTTATAATTGCGATGTAAGAGTGTTACCAAAATGATCATATAGGGGCATAAAGAGACAAGTGATGATCTTTTGAACGAAGTTAGTAGAGAGACGTTGAAGACTTAACAACAAATTATACAACGGTTTCGTGCATCTCACGTGACGATTTCAAGAACCAAGATCTCTCTCTCTATCTCTCAAGAGCCACTAAACCCTCTCCGTCTCTCTCTAGAGAGAGATAATTCTCGCTCTCTCTATATATATATTCTCTCTTTTATAACTCTGTTTCTTTCTCTGTCATCACTTTCACTCTCCCTTTCTCGCTTCTTAATTCTTCACAATGATGGTTTTTTACTTCTTCTTCTCAATTTCTTGTGACATTTATCATCGTTCTCTTAAACCACTTTTTTCTCGAAAACGATACTAATTTGCTTTTTTCTTTTCACAGGAAATCGAACAAACCGTACCAACAACAACAACAACAACACCCGTCGCAGAACCACCGCTTGAAGATCCACCAACACTCTGCGGAAGATTCTGCAGATGCCTCTTCACGACCATCTTCTACACACAACTTATCCTAATCTCAAGCCTAGTCATCTTCCTCACGTTTCGTGGCCTTGTCTTCACCAAAAACCCTAACTTCCTCCCCAAGAAATGGTACGCACCGTTGTTAACCTCTGTTGCTCTCTCCGGTGTTCTCTCTCTAGCCTGGAATTGCTTCTTCCTCTGCAACAAAGCCACCACAATCAAAGCAACGCTCATCCTCACACCGATACTCATAGTCTCCGTCGGTGTCGTCATAGTACTTAACGGAGCAATGAGACCAAAGGCACCGACGGTAGTTCGAGTGGGAGTTTCACTTCTCATGTTCTTTGGCTTCTTTCAGGCGGTCTATAGCATCAACTGCGCAAATTCAACGAGACGCGAGTTCACATTTAGGATGATGTCAATAGCAACTGGTGAACTACCTGCAAGAACCAGACTAATAGCCGTTGTATCGGTCTTCTTAAGCGTCTTCTTCGCTGCTTTCTTGGTGGCTGGGATAGGAGGAGCAACAGCTACAGGAACACGTCACGGCACACTCTTCATCTCATTGATCTTCATTGGCTTTGCTTGGAACATGCAAGTACTCAAGAACGTCCAAGTAACCGCTGTTTCTAAAGCTGTCTATGTACACTTTAAGCGTCTTGAGGTCATGAACGCATGTGATGCTCTTGGTGTCACTTTGAGAAGCCAGCTCGGGAGCATCTGTATCGGTTCAACAATAGTTCCAGTCTTTGTGCCAATTAGGAGACTGTTTCGAGCCGGTAGTGAAAGCGACCAGATCATGTATGAGAAGGACAAAGGCCGCGGCTGCATAGCCAACCGTATGATCTTATGCGGCAACAGGTGTGGTTTTGTTCACGTGGGTGCTTACAACAAAGGCTTTGTGCAAGCTTCGCGTGATACCTGGCTGAGATTCAGAAGAACGGCTGGATTAGAGGCACTTGTTGATTCAGACATCACGAGCTCCATCTGCTTCCAGAGCGCTATTTTAGTAGGCGCGATCTCTGCTTTGACCTCAGGGATATGGGGGATTAACAGTCATAAGGATTACTTCTTTCACCTTACTATCTACCCTTTCATCATCGGATACTTTGTGGTAAGATTTCATTGTCAAATACGCATGAGAACAGAACAGAACATAGCTGGTGATAGCATACATACCTGGTTGTTCTTTTTGTGTGTTTCAGGGGAGAGTTTCATCGGCGTACCTGCAAGGATGTGTATTGGGTTACTATGTAGCTTACTCTGAGGATCCGCATAGCCATAACTTTGACGACACAATTCCACAACGTATTCAGCAGCAAGCTATAGAAGAGGCGAACAGAAGAGCCGCGGAGGCATGAGGAAGAGGAGACACCGACATACATGAAGATACCCACTTTAGTACAGACAGTAAATACTTTGCTCTCTTTTTGTTCGATTTCAGTGAGACTTTTGCAAGCTTGTAGACTCAATAGATTAGAGATTGTTTAGCTCAATTCATATGCAAAATGTAGATAGAGAAGGAATGTACATACAATGTGAGACGACATTTGATTTGGTTCTAATCCTTTGGCTGCTTTACTTCTTTCTCTTGGTCCCATTGTCTTTATCTGAATGCATAATCAGTGACAAAGAGCAACAAAAGAGATAGAGAGTCTTAAGGTTTAGTCACAGAGAAACTATTTCATTTAACTGAGTCTGTTACAAGAATGTAAGAAACATTCAGCTACAGATTACATCTATATATGGAACTGACAAAAGTAGGATTCAGCAACACAAACATATAAAAGTAGGGAATAGTTTCAATAGAGGACAAAACCATGACTTGAGACAAGTGAATCTCCAGAGACATCAGTGTCCTACGTGACCACGCCCGCCACAACTTTTGCACATAGTGTTACCAGTTCCACCACAACCTACAACATTAACCAACAAAATGTTGAATGTAAAGCAACTTGCATAGAACATGATGCATTGTGGATTAGAGGGTTACCTAAGCAACGGACTTTAACAATGATGCCTTGGCTCTCCATTATGGAGTCTACATATAGACCAGTTCCAGAGCAAGTGGCACAGAGCAATGCACCTTTAGCTTCACAGCAAGTGCAACGTTTGTTATCACCAATCTCAATCTCAGACATAGAAGATAATCCTACTGGCTCATCGATTACTTCCTCTGGTATTGGCTTATCATAACAGAACATTGATTCGAGACTGCTTCTTTGTCTGTGCACATCTCTTTTTAAGTATGAATCTGCCTACATAATCATAAAGAACCTCCTTAACTTAGCAAATAATGTTATCATTGACCAAGCAACACTAAATTTTTGCAGGATTTGGAGCCATAGCATCACCATATCTCTATACATATATGTAAATACTTATACATACTAATGTGAATCAAACATAATCATCATAATAATTCATAATACAGGTCTGTGAAAAAGTAGACTAGAATGTCTTCTTTACATAGAGAATCTGCTATACTTTTCCAAAAAAGTTCATATTATGCATAATACTATGCAACACAGACATTTTTCTTCAGAATATGCTTCAATTTCAGATGAAGATGATTCTAATAACATCTCAAAACGCATATTTACACTTATAGAATCAGAGCAAGAGAGATTAAACCTTGAGAGAAGAAGAAGGAGGAAGAAGAGAGCACACTCTCACACGAGAAACGAACCCAGGAGAACGAATCCAGCTTCTGATTCCGGTCGGTTTCGCCGGAGAGTTAGCCGGAAAAGGAAAGTCTAGAGCTGAATGCATTGTTGAAGCGACGGAGACTATAATTGGAAGATCGGGAAAAACTCAGAAATCAAATGAATCTTAGAGAAGCAGACGAAGAAGAAGAAGATAACTTTGGTGGAATCGCCTCGTTTCATTGATCTAATTGATTGTGATAACCGGTCCATGATATACCGGTTATTTAACCCAATGTTTAAGGAGTTGGGCTCTTTCAAAACTTGCCAATAAATTTGAATTAACATGACTAGTTTTAATTTTTTTGGATGATTCAAATATTTTTTATTTTCACAATTTATATTCTTAACTACCTATATAATTTTTTTTGTTAAAAAAAAAAAAAAAAAACTACCTATATAATTTTATATTAATTTTTATTTTAAGAATTCTCTGTTTTCGATATATTTTCACTGATCTTAAATAGTTTGTATATTCTTTAGTTTTTGTATTTTTTGTTAGTTTTGTATCACATGTTTTTTTTCTTGAGTATTATGATACTATTTAGGGAGAATCACAAAACTACACCATTTGAATTACATTTCACAAAACTACACCATTTCAAAATTACTTCACAAAACTACACCTAAACACTCAAAACTAAATCCAAATAAACCATACCCACACAATCTTACCCTCTTAATACTATACCCTAAACACTAATTAGCGAACCCAAATGAAAAGATTTTAACTTTGGTAATTTTTAATAGGGTAAATCAAGCTTTAAATTTTTTGAAAGGGTGTAGTTTTGTGAAAATATTAAATTAGGTGTAGTTTTGTGAAGTATAGGTTGAAAGGGTGTAGTTTTGTGAATTCCTCTACTATTTACTTATATTGATGTATTTTCATATATTTGCTTATATGAGTGTCCTAATATACGTTTAATATTATTTGTTTATTTAGTGTCTTAAATTGTGTATTTTTTTATTTTTTCTTTATTTTGCTTTCATGTTTTCTTACTAATTTTATAAATTTTGTATATTTTTATTTTATATGTTACTTATGTGATGTTGTGTTTAGATATAGGGGTTTAAAATAATTTTATTTATTCAAATCCCTATAAAAAATTTTTAAAACATATATTTAAAAACTTTTATGTATTAATAACTTTTATGCATTTGATATTGTAATATAATAATATTTTCAAATATTAAGTTGAAATTTAATATGTTTTATGAATTAGAAATTAAATTATGACATAAGTTTTTTAAATTTAATGAATTTGTTAAATAAATTAGTAATAAATTTGAAATGATGATATGTCAATCATTGGAGAGCTTTTTATTTTCTGACTTCTATGTTTTTGATATATTTTCACTAATCTTAAATAGTTTGTATATTCTTTAGTTTTTGTATTTTTTGTTAGTTTTGTTACTTTTGTATCACATGTTTTTTCTTGTGCTTACTTATAATGATGTATTTTCATATATTTGATTATCTAAATGAGTTTTCTAATATATGTTTTATAATATTTGTTTATTTAGTGTCTTAAATTGTGTATTTTTTTATTTTTTCTTTATTTTGCTTTCATGTTTTCTAACTAATTTTATAAATTTTGTATATTTTTATGAGGAATTCACAAAACTACATCTTTTCTTCCCTTCCTTTACAAAACTTTACCTAATTCAATTTTTTGCATATTTACACCCTTTCAAAATTTTAAAAGCTTGATTTACTCTTAAAAAAATTATCAAAATTATTTTTTTTTCATTTGGGTTCACTAATTAGTGTTTAGCGTATAGTATTAAGGGGGTAAGGTTTATTTGGATTTAATTTTTAGTGTTTAGGTGTAGTTTTGTGAAGTTATTTTGAAATGGTGTAGTTTTGTGAAATGTAATTCAAATGGTGTAATTTTGTAATTCTCCCTATTTTTATTTTATATGTTACTTATGTGATGTTGTTTTAGATATAGGGGATTAAAATAATTTTATTTATTCAAAGCCGTATAATTTTTTTTAAAAAAACATATATTTTTAAAAAATTATGTACTAATAATTTTTATGCATTTGATATTGTAATATAATAATATTTTGATGATGAATTAGTAATTATATTTTGACATAAGTTTTTTAAAATTAATAAATTTAATAAATAAATTAGTAATAAATTTGAAATGATGATGTGTCAACCCATGAAGAACTCCCCTCATCTTTTATATATATGATTATCACTCGCGTCTTTTTTGTCGCAAAATCTTAATTGTATTCTACTTAATTTTTGACTTACTTAGTTTAATTAGTGATAACTTGCATATTTTACACATTTTACCTTATGTTATGCATTAGAATTAACTCATTTAGGTTGCATTTATTATCATATAGGTTGCATTTGCATATTCTTTCATGGTTTTCAGGTTTAAGAGTGCAATTATGGAAAAAACAGAGAATTGTGACGAAAAACGTCAAAAAGACACTCGTTTAAGACGTTCCCGCCGTTGGATCTTTATGAAATTTTACCACAAGATAGCCACAGATGTTAGCTTTCATTTGGCGGTGGTTTGAGATGATTTCAACGGTTAGATCTAAAGTTATTCCAATTTTACTTCGTATCGGTTTGTTATATCGGTTTGGAGTGGCCGATACAAGAGAAAAAGAACCCGAAGACGCGTATCGACATGTTGTATCGGCTTGGCCTGGCCGATACGAAGGAAACTGAGCTGAAGCAAGGCTACCGACCGGCGCGTATCGACCGGATTGTATCGGTTTGCTATGACCGATACAAGCTGCGAAATTTATAAGGAAATCGGTTTTATGTTGTAAAAAGGAAAACCAATTCCTAAACCAATTGGGTTTCCTTTATTTTATTTTGGTTTTGATATTATATTAGGGTTGGGATGTTTTGACAGCCACCCTATCTTAGTTTTTCTTTTTCATCTTAGTTTTTGTTTTTCATCGCTTTTGTTTTTGCTTTGGACTTGGGAGATTTTCTTGGTGTTTTGCTACTTGGCCACCTTGTGATCTTCATCATCATCATCAATAAGAGATTTCTTTACCCTTATTCTCTTGTCTTTGTTTATGTTTATGTTTTCTTTGAATCTAATTAATTGCTTTGAATTTCAATATGCTTAGTGAGTAGTTTCCCTTAGACAATTGGGTTAGGGTAGAAACAGGTTGATTGAATCTAAGATTGATAATTGTCTAGGACTTACTGGATCATAAAACTTTAGTCTTTGGTAACAAACTTAAAGCCTTAATCGAGTTGGCCATTCGATTATTGACCCTAGGAAACTTTATTAATCGAGAGATTATAAAGATTCTCGAACAATTACCTTGGAACCAAGCCTAGCTTAACCGAGAGATCTGTGTTAATAAGCTTGGTGGTTAAAATTGATTTGTTCTTAAGGTTTCTCGACGATTAAACTATCCAAGATATTGTTTTAGTTTAATTGTTGAGAAAAGGATCATTGCCACGAGAGTGGATTGATCTAAAATCGTTTTCAAAACCTTAAAGTTATTTTTGTAAAAGACAATTTGAAATCCGAAAGTTTAATCACCTTTTAAAACACCTTAACTCTGATTGTTTAGCTTTTAATTAATCTTCAAAACTCTTAATTCGCGTTTTTCGTTTTGTCTAATTTTCGGTTACAAAAACTCTCAACAAACAACCCTTTTGATCACACTTAAACCGAGTTCGTTTCTAATAAATTCAAGTATATTGTTTGCTCTCGATTTGGTTTGACATCTTAAGTACTACAATTAAGATATTAGATTTAACGGGGTAAAATCTCGTTTATCATATTGGCGCCGTTGCCGATTCAGGAATTCGAACAATTATTAGAATTTCGAAACTACTTCGGATTAAGTTTCAGTTTCGTTACTAACTTGTTTTCTTTCCTTGTGATTTTCGCTTTGTAGGTGTATGCAAAGAAGAAGTCACCGACAAAGTGACAGCTTGCTCTTCTTCGCATACATCAAAGCACACGAAAGAGCTATCTCACGAGAAAGAAGAACCAGCCTCCACTCCGACTCATCCACATCAGACACTTGGGTTCAGATTCAGAATTCGAGATGGGTGACGCAAACAACGCACCTAACGTTGCACGCACCATAGGTACAACCGATGTGCCATCTAACATCACCAACCGTAGTGGCATCACGCCACCAGCCATCGCCAACAACAACTTCGAGATCAAGTCTAGTCTCATCAATATGGTGTCCAACAACAAGTTCTATGGGCTGCCTAGTGAAGACCCCATTGACCATCTTCACCAATTTGACATGCTATGCGACACGGTGAAGATCAATGGTGTCAATGAGGACATGTTTAAGCTGCGTTTGTTCCCCTTCTCACTCGGAGACAAAGCACACATATGGCAGAAGAATCTTGTGAAAGACACCATACAGACTTGGGAGGCGTGTAAGACGGCTTTTCTCACAAAGTTCTTCTCGGTGGTAAGGACAGCAAAGCTAAGAATCGAGATCTCGGCTTTCGCACAAAAAGACCAAGAAACGTTCGGCGAGTCTTGGGAAAGATTCAAGAGTTACACGGTGAGATGTCCACACCACGGTTTCACGGGAGAGAGCTTACTCAGCACGTTCTACCGCGGTCTCAAACCGAAGTTTAGGATGCTTCTCGATTCGGCTAGCCAAGGAAATTTCCTTGGGAAGACGGAAGCCGATGGACAACTTTTGGTGGAAAACTACGCCCTAAGCGATAGCAACTACGGGGAAGATTATGATCGCACCATCCGTAGCTCAGGGAATGATGAGCAATTTAAGATAGAGATAAAGGCGGTGAATGAGAAGCTGGATAAGTACTCATGTCTCAACAAGCGGGAATCAACTTCGTAGGAAGTAGAGAAGAAGAGGCGACCCCACTTCACAGCACTCATGAGGAGATAAACTATGTGGGTAATCAAGGTGATTGGCGTTTCAACAACTACAAACACAACCCGAACCTTTCCTACCGAAGCACCAACGTAGCTAATCCTCAAGATCAAGTCTATCCTCAAGCACAACAAGGAGGATATGCACCGAGACCACCACTTAATCCACCACCGGGTTACAACCATCCTCCCGCTGCTCAAGGCCAAGTTTCTTCACCAGCTCCCCAAGGTGACCAAACTAACCAACTGTTGAAGCAAATTCTAGAAGGTCAAAGCCGAAGCTTCATGGAAATCGATGCCATCAAGACAAAGGTGGACTCTACTTACAATGATCTCAACGCCAAGATCGAATCCATGAACTCACACTTGAAGGCTTTAGACAACCAAGTGGCTCAAATTACCTCGGCTTCTAAGCGACCAATTGGTCAAGTTCCGGGTAAACCTGAAGCCAATCCTAGAGAGTATGTCAACTCCATAGAACTTAGCAGTGATACACAAATGCTTTCACACGATCTCATTGAGGATCAGGTCGGGGAGGTGGAACAGTCACACGACTCAAAGACCACAGTCCTAGACGACGAAAACACCGCATGCGGTAACGAGGAAGATACAGGACAGTTGTATCGGCCAGTCGTATCGTCCACGTCTGGTCGATATCGACCACCTGTATCGGCCAGGAACAAGGCCGATACGAGTGAGAAGGAGATAGGGGACTCGTATCGACCTGGCATATCGGTTTCAGATGACCGATATCGACCACCTACATCGGCCAAGAACATGGCCGATACAGAGGAAAAATCCGAGAAAAACAAGAAGCCGGTCTATGTGACGTCCGATTACGTGCCCAAACTTCCTTTTCCGTATCGAGCTAAGATGCAACGCTTGAAGGAGTACTTTAGAGCTAAGCTCGAGAAGCAAGTAAACGAGGTACAAGTTCCCATCCCACTTATTGACGCTTTCAAGCTAGTCCACGACGACACTAAATCCTTGAAAGACACCATCAAAAACAAGTTCAAAAACTCGGAAGACACGGTGAATCTTTCACAAGAGTGCAGCGCGATCATTCAAAAGAACCATTCTCCTAAGAAACTTGGTGATCCAGGGAGTTTTACTTTGCCTTGCACTCTTGGTCCTTTGGTCTTTGAAAAGTGCCTATGCGATTTAGGGGCTAGTGTCAACGTTATGCCTTCGTCTGTGGCTAAACGACTTGGCTTTTCTTCTCTCCAACCTACTCAGATCTCTTTGGTGCTGGCCGATAGATCCGTGAAGGTACCCGTTGGAATCTTAGAAGATATTCCGGTAAAGTTGGGAGACGTTTTCATTCCAACAGATTTTGTCGTCTTGGAGATGGACAAAGAACCTGATAATCCACTCATCTTTGGAAGACCTTTCTTGGCAACCGCTGGAGCCGTCATAGATGTGAAGGTGGGAAAGATATACTTACACCTTGGGAAGGACCTTGTTCAACGGTACAACATCAACGATGTGGTCAAAAAGCCTACGGAGACGGTTCCTTGTGAAGCTTTGGTGATTGGAGTAGAGAAAGATGCTAGCAATGGTAAGACTAGTGATGATGCAAGGAGCAAACCCAAAGCTCCAAAAGTGGAACACCAACCTCCTCCTAGAAAGTTTAGAATGGCGCATTCGAACTTGTCTAAAAACCGCGTCATTAAAAAGTTAGTCAACGAGGTTAAACTTTTGAAGAAAGCTTTCAAGGAAGGAGCAAGGAGTGCTCGCTGCGACTCAAGGCAAAAGAAGCACAAAGATGGAGTCGAGTTTGGGGTGAAAGGAGTAAAACTCAAGCCACCCCTGGTCCACGAAGTTGTCACCGAAGGAGATTCAATGTCTCTTTCGAATCCTAACGTCGCCTAAACAAGGGGTAAAGTCAAGCTTAGTGACTATAAACAAGCTCACTTGGGAGGAAGTCCCATGTCTATCCTTGTACATATGCTTTTATTTTCGTTTTCAACTTTTATTCTTTTAGTTTTTCTTTTGCCTAGTGGTTTTCAGGAGGAACGAAGATTGGAAAAACGCGCATGTGCAATATCGGGATGTGATATCGGTCTCTTCAGACCGATATCGACAAGACATATCGGCTTGATCACGTCGATACGAGCGCGAAGGAACAATCCGATAATCCGAGGTAACTCCTAAACCTTTGTGTATACGCATTAGTTTTCATATAGTTTTTACATTTAGGAACCTTCTCCAATGCTTGTTTCACACGGAGACCGTGTGATTTAAGTTTGGGGGAGTAGTCATATTAGCTTTCGCATATTAACTTTCGCATATTAGCATCCTTTAAAAAAAAAAAAAAAAAAAAAAAAAATCTGCATTTAGGATTAGTTCATTGCATTTAGAGCATATGCATAGGGGATCTATGATGATGTTAACCTTGTAAAGCGACGCACTTAGTGTTTTTGAACAGTATCTTAGGTGTAGTATCTTCCGTAAACGAATTAGAACTCGCTGAAAATCTTGAAACCGCAACCCTAGACATTGATGTTTAAAAAGCCAATTGTATGGTTATGAAGCTTGGTAGTTCTAAATCACCTTCGGAAAATTATCTGAACTTAAACTTGACTTTTAATTAGCATGATTGGTAGTTTTCAAGAGAATTTCTATGGCTTTGTGATTTCTACGGATTGTGGCTTCCTAAATCGAAACACTTTAAGCGCAATCTGGTCATTCTCATTATAAGGATGATTCCCCTCTCACCCCCTACGCCTAAACCCAAACACTTGTGAGAATTCTTTTCATTTAGTGATTGTTTGGTTTTGCAAAAACTTGAAAGTATAGGGAGCGACAAGAAATGACATCCATTGGGCTAGTTTTTCTTAGACTAGTGATTTAGAAAGGGATAATGGTTTGGTGAGACACGTCTTTGAGTTTTGAAAAATAAGAAAATAAACACGAGTAATTGTAAAACACCTAGAGGGTAAAAGAATGGCTAAGTAAAAAAAAAAAAAAAAAATATAGAAAAATCGAAAAAAAGGGAAAAGAAAAGAAAGAAAAAGAATTCGATTAAGAAATAAAAAGAAAAAAGAGACTTAGCCAAAATAAAAATCCCCTAAGGTTGTTAAAAAAAGAAAAGAAACTCGATGTTTAGGTGTTTAAATGTTTAAAAGAAAGACGATGGGTTAGTGGATAGTCTTGAGTAGGGATGGATGTCCGGACTTGTATGCATCAGTTGTTTCTTGTCTTTCCTGGTTTTGCTTAACCCTTTCACTCCCCGAGAGAAACCGCGCTACAACTAACCACATGCCTGAGTGTTAGCCTCCTCGTTTGATTCGAATCCCGTTCTTACCTAGACAAATAGAAAAACTCTTGGAAATTTTTAATTATGTTTCATGCTTGATTGTGTTTAATTGAATGTGAAAGGTGTTTAGACCAGACAAGTGGATCACATAATTTTGGTAATAATAGCGGATTTAGACGGAGTTAAAGGTAGATAGAAATAGGTAGAACTAGTTCGGTTGCGAGAGGGTACTATGTTTAGGATACTTGTTCATTACACATCCCACGTTGCTTTTGGTTCTGAGGTCCCCGCCTCCACACCTTCTTAAACTTTGATGCGAAATTCTCTTACTTGAGGACAAGCAAAGGATAAGTTTGGGGGAGTTGATAACTTGCATATTTTACACATTTTACCTTATGTTATGCATTAGAATTAACTCATTTAGGTTGCATTTATTATCATATAGGTTGCATTTGCATGTTCTTTCATGGTTTTCAGGTTTAAGAGTGCAATTATGGAAAAAACAGAGAATTGTGACGAAAAACGTCAAAAAGACACTCGTTTAAGACGTTCCCGCCGTTGGATCTTTATGAAATTTTACCACAAGATAGCCACAGATGTTAGCTTTCATTTGGCGGTGGTTTGAGATGATTTCAACGGTTAGATCTAAAGTTATTCCAATTTTACTTCGTATCGGTTTGTTATATCGGTTTGGAGTGGCCGATACAAGAGAAAAAGAACCCGAAGACGCGTATCGACATGTTGTATCGGCTTGGCCTGGCCGATACGAAGGAAACTGAGCTGAAGCAAGGCTACCGACCAGCGCGTATCGACCAGATTGTATCGGTTTGCTATGACCGATACAAGCTGCGAAATTTATAAGGAAATCGGTTTTATGTTGTAAAAAGGAAAACTAATTCCTAAACCAATTGGGTTTCCTTTATTTTATTTTGGTTTTGATATTATATTAGGGTTGGGATGTTTTGACAGCCACCCTATCTTAGTTTTTCTTTTTCATCTTAGTTTTTGTTTTTCATCGCTTTTGTTTTTGCTTTGGACTTGGGAGATTTTCTTGGTGTTTTGCTACTTGGCCACCTTGTGATCTTCATCATCATCATCAATAAGAGATTTCTTTACCCTTATTCTCTTGTCTTTGTTTATGTTTATGTTTTCTTTGAATCTAATTAATTGCTTTGAATTTCAATATGCTTAGTGAGTAGTTTCCCTTAGACAATTGGGTTAGGGTAGAAACAGGTTGATTGAATCTAAGATTGATAATTGTCTAGGACTTACTGGATCATAAAACTTTAGTCTTTGGTAACAAACTTAAAGCCTTAATCGAGTTGGTCATTCGATTATTGACCCTAGGAAACTTTATGAATCGAGAGATTATAAAGATTCCTGAACAATTACCTTGGAACCAAGCCTAGCTTAACCGAGAGATCTGTGTTAATAAGCTTGGTGGTTAAAATTGATTTGTTCTTAAGGTTTCTCGACGATTAAACTATCCAAGATATTGTTTTAGTTTAATTGTTGAGAAAAGGATCATTGCCACGAGAGTGGATTGATCTAAAATCGTTTTCAAAACCTTAAAGTTATTTTTGTAAAAGACAATTTGAAATCTGAAAGTTTAATCACCTTTTAAAACACTTTAACCTGATTGTTTAGCTTTTAATTAATCTTCAAAACTCTTAATTCGCGTTTTTCGTTTTGTCTAATTTTCGGTTACAAAAACTCTCAACAAACAACCCTTTTGATCACACTTAAACTGAGTTCGTTTCTAATAAATTCAAGTATATTGTTTGCTCCTGATTTGGTTTGACATCTTAAGTACTACAATTAAGATATTAGATTTAACGGGGTAAAATCTCGTTTATCAATTAGTATTTTTTGCCATCGTTTTATGACAACATAGTATTGATATAAATCAATATTTTGATAGCGGAGGTTATAAATTACTATTAGAAAAATCATTGAAAAATTTATGTTCCAAATTTTTTTATTTGATATAATTTATATATTTTAATATTTATATTTTATTGTAGGGTTTATTGTTTTATACTATATATGTAGGTGCGAGATTTTTTGGTTTATTTATTTTGTAAAAGAGATATAATGTATATGTAAAAAATAAAGTAATAATGTTTTGTACAATTAATTTTTTGTTTTGTAAATTATTTAATTAATTAATTATGAGGTGAGATGCTTATTTGTCAAGTCATCGTGAGTTTCCCTCATTTTTATATATAGGATTATCAGATTATACTTACATGCCCATATCTATTATACCAAACTAAGAGGAATCCGCGATACTCGCGGAATTTTTCTATATTTGAAATATATGTTTTGTAAATATTAATAATTTTATTTTATAAATTATTTTGTTATAATTTTTCTTAATGATTTCAGTATTTTCTTGCATTTTCAATATTTATGTTCTTATGCACCTAAAAAATGATATAATATTTGTTACTTTCTTATTTTTATATTTTTAAATATTTTTTGCTTATCTTTATTAGTTTTTCCTTTTTTATTGTTTTTGTTCATTTAGATGAAGTTTGCAATATTTTTTAGTAACCGTCTATTATATATCTTAAATATAGTTTGTATAATTTTGTTTGTATTTTTATTTTATTTTATGTGTCATGTTTTCACTATTTTATTAATTTTGTATGCTTTTTCTTTTGTGTTATTTTTAATGTGATATTATTATATAAAACTGAACGCGTTTAATTATAACTCACCAGATCGTAACACGTGTCACAATTAAAAAAAGAGAAAAATGTTAATAATCTTAGGAAAAATGTTAATAATTTTAAAAGAATAAAAAAGGTAACGTTTAGGAAAAAAGGCAAAAAAAGAGAAAAAAGAGAAAGGGAAAAAGAAAAAGTAATCAAACGAAAAGTCACATAATTATCAAATAATCTTATTATATAAAACTGAGGGCGTTTAAGGTGAGCTTGACAAACATAATTATAACTCACAGATCGTAACATTTGTAATGGTTAGTTCAGATCGTGACATGTGTATTAAAATTGATACATAAACATCTTATAAAATGGAAACTGAACAATATTGAAAAAACATAAATAAGCAAAATAATCAAAAATAAAAAAATTGACATTAATTATCAAATAATTAGAAATAAAAGAAATTAATCCGAAATATAGAAAAATAAAATAATTAGAAATAAGAAAAATAACATAGAAAAAGAAAATTTTAAGAATATTTAAAAAAATAATCAATAAAAAAATTAGAAATAACAAAAAATAAAAACGTAAAATTACTTGAAAAAATATGGAAAATCTTTATGATAACTTATTTGTTATCTTCATGGATTCACTATCTAATAATTAATTTAAAATAAATATTTTTTCATGTAAATAACAAAAGTAATGTAATAAACCATAAATGTGTTATTTTTATTTCTTAATAGATGAAAAAAATAAAAATCACTTATTTACTATTACCATATATTGTTGTGTGTCCTATATATTTATTTGTTAATAAAATAACGGGTATAATTTTAGTTTCCGTTTAAATCTAACTATAACCATACAAATTTACTAACAATATTAATATATAATTATAAAAAAAAATTATGTAATTTTTCTGCATATTACGCGGGATTTCATCAAGTATTATATATAAGATCAAACTATTTTTAATTGTTTAAAGTCTAAGAAAATATTGAAAATACACATTTAAAACTTAGACTTAATTGATATACATGTGTTGATTATTAAATGTATTTAGTTTGGTAATAATATTTAATAAATTAAATTAAATAAATTTGATGATTTAAATGAGAATGATGAGTTGTCAACACATCAGGATAGTTCCCTCATCCCTAAGACATTTTGTGGGAAGTGATTTTCCTTAAAAATCTTATGTGTCGACACCAGAATGAGTTTCGGCAAATAAATGGTGACATGGCAGAAAGAATTATTAACAACCAATAAAATAGACAACATGGAAAAATCATTAATCATTTTATTTAAAATCATTAAACATCTTTCAAGGCTCAAACATAATATCTATGTGAAAACGCTATGTGAAATATCATATTAATTATGACCACTTTTTATTCATGCAATCATTTGTTTTCGAAAATTTAATTTTTCACAATAATAAAAGTTTAATAAAAAAAATCAGGATTCTCTAATAAATCAATAAAATAAAGTTATTAATATTCTTTTTATTTTGATTACGAACATAGAACTCTTGCATGATATAAATAAATTTATGAAAATCTAAAAAATAGTCTTTTAACAAGAAAATTGTTAGAAAATAGAACTCTTTAACACAAACATTTCGTTTAATAATATTCCTTTAACAAAGCAATCAAAAATATTTCTTTCGAATTTATAAAGATCCATAAAATAGTAGGATTAAACTTTGATGTAAAAAATATATCCCCATTTGTTTAAATTATATTCAAATAATGTTACCAAAAAGAACTAAAATACCGTATAATATATTCTCATGTTATAAATAATAGAGGAATTCACAAAACTATTATCACTTCCTTTACAAAACTCTACATAATTCACGGGCCATATAAATTTGAGGAGAATTACAAAAATACACCATCTGAATCCTTTTTTTACCTAATTTATCAAAATTATTTTCTTTTATACTCTATGGCATAATGTGTAATATTGAGTGATTTTTGGACATGTTCAAATTACTACTTCAAAAATAATAATATAGATAAGAAGATATACATTTATTTGATTGGATCTTATAATTCCTGATTATATTTTTCATAAAGATTATGATAATTTAATTTTTAAATTTTTCTATTTTCGAAAATTTTCATATAAATTTGTTCTTATTTCTCCTATAATCTAGGAGTTATCATATATAGTGGTAAAAATATTATATGGAGTACTTCTAACCAAGATTTTCGATATTTTGGAAATATATTAATAACAAAAAATTTCAAGATTTTGGGAAAATACTATAACAAAGATTTTCGAGATTTTGAAAAAAATATTGTTTAAATTATAAAAAAATATAATATTACTCATGATACGAAAGTCTCGAGATAATAGTTGTAGTTCCTCGATCAAGTCTATATTGAAAACTAAAATAGTTACGAGTAGACTAATTCACGACAAAAAATTACACTTTAAAACTGAATTTAATTTTGTAAAAAAAAATAGTATAAATTTTAAAACCGAAAAAAAAAAATCAAATTATAAATATTAATTTAATAAACCTTAAATCTCATTATCATTATCCATATCTTTCTCAAACTATATTATTTTTAAAATTTGCAAGAAGTCACCTAGTTTTATATATAGGATTACCAATCTATGATGTCTAGTCTTTTTTTTTTATTACATCTCTATGATGTCTAGTCTCCCCTGTAAATTGAGTATCATTGTAACGATGTTTATGGGTCGGACAAAATACCCGGTATATTATTATCCGGTTTAATCCGGTTATTACTAACAAATTAGATCTCTCTATATTCGGTTTCGAGATTTTCGATCTTCCTCCAAATAAATCACCCAATCATCTTCTTCGTCTCTCCGTTCGATTTCGATTTCTAGATCTTCCGATTATAGTCTCCGTCACGTAAACAATGATAATACACTCTACATTTTGCTTTTCCGGCGGTGAATTCGAGTTCTGTTACCGGAATCCGACGCTGGATTCCTTCTGATTTGTTCGTCCTCTAAATCTCTCAAGGTTAATTCTCCTTTCCTCTAAATCTTTTCGATGTGTGGAGGATTACTAGATTACTGATAGTATCAGTGTTGCTCTACGTTCTGGCATTAAGCAAATCCTGAAGAAATGTTTGTGTTAGCTGATTTTTCTATGTAAAGAGGAACCATTCTAGATACTTGCTCACCTGTGTCATGATAATGATGATGATGATTGATTCATAGTGTTGTATTGACATTAGCATGTATGAGTATATGGTGATACTATGAGTCCAAACCCTGAAAAAAAGTAATGTTGCTCTACTTGCTTGGTTAGAATGTAATACAATGATAGTGCATAACACAATTTTAGTTTTTGGATTCATCATGTTTCTTCTAATAGGGATTTAGTTAACATTGTTTCCTAAGTTGTGGGGGTTCTTGTTCATTATGTAGGCAGAGTCATGCTTAAAGAGAGACGTGCACATACAAAGAAGCATTCTCTAGTCAATGTTCTGTTATGATAAGCCAATACCGGAGGAAGTAATCGATGAGCCAGTAGGATTATCTTCTATGTCTGAGATTGAGATTGGTGATAACAAGCGTTGCACTTGTTGTGAAGCTAAAGGTGCATTGCTCTGTGCCACTTGCTCTGGAACTGGTCTATATGTAGACTCCATAATGGAGAGCCAAGGCATCATTGTTAAAGTCCGTTGCTTAGGTAACCCTCTAATCCATAATGCATCATGTAGACATGTACTATACAAGTTGCTTTACATTCATCAGAAACGCATTTTGTTGGTTAATGTTGTAGGTTATGGTGGAACTGGTAACACTATGTGCAAAAGTTGTGGCGGGCGTGGTCACGTAGGACACTGATGTCTCCGGCGATTCACTTGTCTCAAGTCATGGTTTTGTCCTCTATTGAAACTATTCCCTACTTTTGTCAGCTCCATATATAGATATGTGTTCTGTCCTGATGTAATTTGTAGCTGAAATTTTCTTACAACCTTGTAACAGACTAAATTCGCTTCCTGTTGCTAAATAAAATAGTTTCCTTGTGACTAAACCATATCTCTTTTGTTGCTCTTTGTCACTGATTATGCATTCAGATAAAGACAATGGGACCAAGAGAAAGAAGTAAAGCAGAGAAAGACAATGGAACTGAATCAAATGTCGTCTCACTTTG
Source organism: Cochlearia excelsa (assembly GCA_963556525.1). Taxonomy (NCBI): domain Eukaryota; kingdom Viridiplantae; phylum Streptophyta; class Magnoliopsida; order Brassicales; family Brassicaceae; genus Cochlearia; species Cochlearia excelsa. The sequence goes on from OY748330.1 coordinate 24,400,758, forward strand.
TATGTACATTCCTCCTTCTCTATCCACATTTTGCATATGAATTGATCTAAACAATCTCTAATCTATTGAGTCTAACAAGCTTGAAAAAGCCTCACTGAAACCAAACAAAAAGAGAGAAAGGTATTTACTGTCTGTACTAAAGTTGGTATGTTCCATCCGTGTGTTACTACATATATGATATCTCCTCTTCCTCTCGCAATCGTGCCGGTAGCTCCGCGGCCGCTCTTGCTATCGCCGCTTCCAGACGTCGGTCCTTAATACGTTGTAGAATCGTGTCGTCAAAGTTTTGGCTCCGCGGATTCTCAGAATAAGCTACATAGTAACCCAATACACATCCTTGCAGCCACGCCGATGAAACTCTCCCCTGAAACACACAAAGAACAACCAGGTTCTGTAATCCAGTTCTGCTATGTTCTCATGCGTATTTGACAATGAGATCTTACCACAAAGTATCCGATGATGAAAGGGTAGATAGTGAGCTGAAAGAAGTAATCCTTATGGGTTTTAAGCCCCCATATCCCCGAGGTCAAAGCAGAGATCGCGCCTACTAAAAGGGCGCCCTCGAAGCAGATGGAGCTCGTGATGTCCGAATCAATAAGTTCCTCTAATCCAGCTGTTCTTCTGAATCCCATCCAGGTATCACGCGAAGCTTGCACAAAGCCTTTGTTGTAAGCACCCACATGAACAAAACCCCATCTGTTACAGTATAAGACCATATCGTTGACTATGCAGCCGCAGTCTTCTGTGCGGTTTTCATAGTCACTACAGGCTCGACACAGCATCCTGACTGGGACATATACCGGAAGTATCGTTGAGCCGATACAAACGCTCCCGAGCTGGCTTCTCAAAGTGACACGAAGAGCATCACACGCGTTCATGTTCTCAAGACGCTTAAAGTAGACGTAGACAGCTTTCGAAACAGCGGTTACTTGGACGTTCTTGAGTACTTGCATGTTCCAAGCAAATCCTATGAAGATCAAGGAGATGAAGAGTGTGTCGAGACGTGTTCCTGTAGCGGATGCTCCTCCTATCCCAGCCACCAAGAAAGCAGCGAAGAAAACGCTTAAAAACACCGATAAAACTGCTATCACTCTGGTTCTTGCAGGTAGTTGTTCATCAGTGGCTATCGACATCACCCTGAAGGTGTACCGGCGCCTGGTTGGAGTGGCGCAGAGAAAGCCATAGAACAATTGAAACACGCCAAAGAAACAGAGAGAGTAAGCTACCGCTTGAACCAACCCCGATGCGTTTGGTTCCATCCCGCCGTTACTTAATATGACGACACCTACGGAGAAGACGAGCATCGGCGAGAGGAAGACCGTTAAGTTGCACGTGGCGGCTTTGTTGCAGAGGAAGAAGCAATTCCAGGCTAGAGAGAGGACACCGGAGAGAGCAACAGAGGATAATAACGGTGCGTACCATTTCTTGGGGAGGAAGTTAGGGTTTTTGGTGAAGACAAGGCCACGAAACGTGAGGAAGATGACTAGGCTTGAGATTAGGATAAGTTGTGTGTAGAAGATGGTCGTGAAGAGGCATCTGCAGAATCTTCCGCAGAGTGTTGGTGGATCTTCAAGCGGTGGTTCTGCGACGGGTGTTGTTGTTGTTGTTGTTGGTACGGTTTGTTCGATTTCCTGTGAAAAGAAAAAGCAAATTAGTATCGTTTTCGTGAAAAAGTGGTTTAAGAATGTGAAGAGAACGATGATAAATGTCACAAGAATTTGAGAAGAAGAAGAAGTAAAAAACCATCATTGTGAGAAGATGATGGTGGGTCTCGTCACGGTTTACTTGCGGCTGAGACGGTGGCGAAGAAAAGTCACAGGCGATGAGAGAGAGAGACGATGTGGAGGAATTAAGAAGAGAGAGAGAGAAAGAAACAGAGTTGTTGAGAGAGAATATATAGAAATAGAGTTCTCTCTCTCTATTGGTCGATTAAGAGAGTGAGTGAGAGAGAGAGAGGATCTTGATTCTTGGTTCTTGAAGTTGTCACGTGAGAGGCACGAAGCCGTTGTTGTTTGTTGTTGTTATGGCAAGTCTTTAACGTCTCTCTAGTTTTAGGGTTAAATTGATTTTTAATGATTATAGTGTATTGTTTTCATCACTTGTGTTGGAGTATATTATTTTTGGCGTTGTGTATATGCTTTTTTGTGTATAGTTTTTTTTGACAGTATTACTAATTAAGAAATGGAACAAAAAAATTTATTCAAAGACTATATGATTTGGGACAATTACAAAACTACACATTTTAAATTGCATTTCACAAAATTATATTTTTCAAATTTACTTTTCAAAACTACAAATTATATTTCGAAAATATATAAAATATCGAAATTAGGTGTAGTTTTACGAATTTTTATTATAATTATTAGAAAAGCACTTTGAGGTAAACCCTTGTGTTGTAAATAAAAGTGTTTGTCATAGATGTGGGTGTTTGTAACTTAAGTTAACAAAAAGGGATTTGTGTGTTGAAAGAATAATTACATCATTTACCCTCAAAAAATCTTTATTCGTAGATTTATTTATCATAATCGCATGTGTTACAATTTACAAGTAACTATATTTCTCACTTGTAATAGAACTAGACCAGTGACAGTGAGATATGATGGACAACATGATGCAGAAAGATATTTGGAAGATTTACAAATATCTTTATTATTTACATTATTTGTTATGTATTATTTAGATGTTTTTCTATTCCTATTTAGAATATTTTAGGGTTTTATAATTTATTATAAATAAGTCATCTAGGCTTATTTTGTAATGGGGACTTTGATAATTAATAAACAAGAGATTTCTCTTAAACCTTGTGTTGATTTGATTCAATTCATCTCACGAGAAGCCTTGTCTAGATTTGATTAAATTCATCTTCACAAGATGCCTTGTTTAAGGATTTGATTAAATTCATCCTTACAAGAAGCCTTGACTAAAGATTCGATTAAATTCATCTTTGTCAGGTTGTCGGTCTCAAAGATTCTTTGAATCTTTAGATTGAGTTAATTATCAGGTTCCTTCCGCTACATCAGTTGGTATCAGAGCCGTATTTCTTTGGTTTCTCAATCGAAGAACGATTCTGGATGTCATGTTGTTCGGAAACATTTATCCTATCATAGGCGTCTCTTTTCCGCAAAAGAAGAAGACTATGAGTTTCATATCGAAGACCACAGTTAAGATTCGGGACGAATCTTTTCTTCGTCGGAGAGAATGATGCAGAAAGATATTTGGAAGATTTACAAATATCTTTATATTTACATTATTAGTTATTTTACTTATTAAGATGTTTTCCTTTTCTTATTTGGAATATTCAGAGGCTTTCAATATTTATTATAAATAGGACATTTAGACTTATGTTGTAATTCGGACTTTGATAATTAATAAACAAGAGATTTCTCTTAAATCTTGTGTTGATTTGATTCAATTAAATCTCACTAGAAGCGCTTGTCAGATTTGATTAAATTCAATCTTCACAGGATCGCTTGTTTAAGGATTTGATTAAATTAAATCCTTACAGAAGCCTTGACTAAAGATTCGATTAAATTCATCTTTGTCGAGGTTGTCGGTCTCAAAGATTCTTTGAATCTTTAGATTGAGTTAATTATCAGGTTCTTTCCGCTACATCACAACATATCCTAAAAGTCGATATTTGACATATTATCTTCTATGACTATTTTGCTGACGTGGATAAATGACATAAGCAGAACCCAAATTATTTAATCGAAAGTCCAATATCTTTATATAAACATCTCTTTAGGCCTTTTGGGCCTTTTGGGCCTTTTGGGCCTTTCGAGATTTTCATACCCATAAACAGTATTAATTACAAAATCATACAAGTGTTATTCCGAATTTATCTTAACTGAAAAAAACCAAAACGTATAAAGTGAAATTTTAATTTAATCATTTATAAATTGCAAGGGAGGAGAATGTTACATTATTGCAAGTAAATTATTTGAGCCTTGACAGCTTCTTCACACAACTCAACACGAAACCAACTTTGAATTTAATTTTTTTAAATCATTTTTAACAAAAGCATCAATAAAAGAAGGGGAAGTTACAAAACTACACTTTCTAAATTCTGTTTCACAAAATTACATGGAAACGCTTAAATACCAATTGTGTGCCTTAATTTACCAACAAAATATATATATTAGTCTAGAGTCTCGTTGATCATAATTAGGCATTACGGATTAACAACAACTTAATACATATTAATTATTAATGGATACATAATCTGAAAAAATCAGTAACCAAATCTTTGGAACATGATTCATGGAACACTTGTCGTGGTGTCCATATAAATATATTTAATTAACTAGTTAGTTGTCTTTTCGATAGAACAAAAACAATAATCATAAAATGAGTTTATAAATTTCTTAAAAATATTGCCTCAATTCAGAAGTTGTGCAATTATATTCGGTTGTTATACGACATGTGCCATTGACTAAAATTATATGAAACAAATCCATTAATTAACGGTTATGCTAAATCATTAGTTATCAATCATATGAAAGTCTTATTAATACATAGTTCAAAAATATATGTTTGAGAGCCAAGTGGTTTAAACTCTTATTAATTGGTAAAATTATTGCTATTGACCTCTACAATGTAATGAAATAAAAAAAAATGGGGAAAATTTTGAAATAAATTACGATGAAACAGCCACCTTTATCTACCATGTAAATTAATGACAATTCAACTATTATATCAACTTAGCTGGATCAATTTTTTAGCATATTGTATATAGTTTATAATAATAATTTTTTACAACATGGCAACGTATGTTAACAAAGTCGCTCGCACGCCTTTATAATCGTTTTCTAAGGTCGTCTCTCTCAATATTTAATTTAAATTTTGACATTCGCATATACATTAGATATATTATATATATACCCCTTCTCATTGAACTCAAAAGTCTTAACCCTCTCCACAATAATCAAAAAACGATACATAGAAAAAGAAAAAGAAGAAAAACTTGTCATTTTCAAAAAAATAATTAAGTGATGAAGTTTTGTCATCTTCTTGTGTTTTTCTTTATTTTCCCAATAGCATTTGCTCAACTACGAGTTGGGTTTTATAGCCGGTCATGCCCTAACGCGGAGACTATCGTACGCAATCTTGTACGACAACGTTTCGCTGCTGACCCGACCGTCACCGCGGCTTTGCTCCGTATGCATTTCCACGACTGTTTCGTTAGGGTAAGAATTTAAACATAACAAAAAAAATTTATCAAGACAAAACATTTTGATATGGTCAAAAAGACATTTTCAAAATATTCCATGTCAAGTGTACTTTAAAAATTATTTGTTGCAATACTAATTACCTAGAGTATATTGGTCAACATAGAATACTTGTATATAAAATGCATTATTTTAGGGGGAAAAAACTTATCGAATTACGTAGATCATGCGGACAAAGGTGCTAAACATTTGATTTGGACCTTCAAATATTTTAGACTTATAAAAATATGCATATACACGTGGCATTCAAATAGTAGGTAAATTTGTGTACAGAAAAATTGGTCACCAAGTAATAAAAATTTATAACCCCATAAATCTTAGTTCCAACCCTTATATATACATTAGTACATGATCTTTGATAAATTAACAAAACAAAATAGTATCTTTCAAAGTTAATATTGTTAAAAAAATTATACATGTAACTATAGTTTATATTTCAAATTTTGTAGGAGACTATTTTTTCTTTTTTTGCAATTTTTAGTTAATATTAGTCTTTGTTTGCAACGTGAAATAATTATCACTAATATTTTATTATGACAGGGTTGTGACGCATCTCTCCTAATAGACTCAACAACGGCTCGTCCATCCGAAAAAGCCGCCGGACCAAACGGCAGCGTCCGAGAATTCGACCTCATAGACCGAATCAAAGCTCAGCTAGAAGCCGCGTGTCCTTCCACGGTCTCATGCGCCGACATAGTCACGTTAGCCACACGTGACTCCGTGGCCTTGGCAGGAGGACCAAGCTACAGTATCCCCACGGGTAGACGCGACGGTTTGGTCTCTAACAATTTCGAAGTGGCTTTGCCTGGTCCAACGATCTCTGTGTCGGGAGCAGTTAGTTTGTTTACGGACAAAGGCATGAATGTTTTCGACGCGGTGGCTCTTTTGGGTGCACACACCGTTGGTCAAGGAAACTGTGGTTTGTTCAATGATAGGATCACTAATTTTCAAGGGACAGGGAGACCTGACCCGTCCATGAACCCTGCTTTGGTCTCTAGGTAATGCAATGCATGTTAAAACCGGTTCGGTTCAGTTGCAATAAACCAACAAGATTGGTTAAGAATAAATTTATAGAAAATTAATTTAGATTTAAAGTTTTATAAAAACATGAAAATTTTCAAAAATATATAATTATGATTACAATAAAACTTATATCAATTAGTATAATAATATCCGTCAATAATTTTTCCGATTCCAAATTTGATTGTTGATGTTGTTTATCTTTATTTATATATTTTATAAAATTGTGTAATCTCAATATTATCAGTTGGTAGACAAGACATTTTTTCATGTAGAAAACAAGTTTATTGAGTTATTCTCAATAAGTTGATACTTGAAAAAGTATATTACACATTAATTCATGAATTTTACTATTTTAACTCTTACAAGACAAATATTTACTGTTTTATTTTGGTTCTTGTAATGTAGCCTAAGGAACACATGCGCAAGAAGCGGGTCAGCAGGACTAGACCAGTCTACACCATTGAGATTCGACAACCAATTCTTCAAGCAACTCCGTAAAAGGAGAGGAGTGTTGCAAGTTGACCAGCGTCTCGCGAGTGACCCGCAGACTCGCGGTGTTGTGGCTAGGTATGCTAACAACAACGCCTTCTTCAAGCGTCAATTCGCTAGATCAATGATTAAGATGGGAGCGGTCGATGTGCTGACCGGTCGTGCCGGTCAGATCAGGAGGAACTGCAGGAGGTTTAACTAATTAATTAATAATGATGGTCATTAAATTAATTATTACTATAAGAGCGTGGAGAGATGCAATAAAACTTGAAACATATGATGGTTTTAAGTTATTATATATGTGTTTTCTAGTTTCATTTATTATTTTGGTTGGTTTTAATTTGTTTGATGCTTCGAATAAAGTTTTTCTCTTGATTCTAATTTTTTGGGAAAGATATGATTAATTACTAATATTTGTAATGTTTGGTTTACATTTTGAGGATGTAACTTATACTATTATTTTATGGTATTGACAATAATTATCATATATATATATATTTACTTTTACTATTTTTTTTTATTTCTCCTCTACAATCATAGTCAAAAGGTGAAACTGGTATATTTATTTGCAAATATATATATAAAAAATCATGACATTTGGTGTGTGTAGAATATGGGCTTTGAAATGCAAAAATATTATAAGTTTATAACTTCTTTTTTTTGTTAAAATTATAAGTTTATAACTTAAACCAGCATAAGATTTAATGGGCTTCATTACTGTCCAACACATTCTTTTTATTGTCACTCTCCAACTACATGGAGTCCACAACTAAAAAAGTCCTACTTCGAACTCAAATTTCTAATTAAAAAAAAAAAACTCAAAAGATGATTACATGTTAGCACGTACTTTTGAAAATAAGTTAAATAACTCTCGATATATGTTATATGCACGAATCTGATATTTTATAGTCTTTTTTTTTTTGACATCTTATAGTCTTCTTTATAACGCATTAAAACAAGCTAATTTTTTTTTGCCTTTTGGCACTTCTTGTGGTGCTAATCATTAAATAAGAGAGTACAATTTTATTAAAAAAATTAAAGCAACAAAAAAGGGAGTACAATTTTATTAAAAAAAACAACAAAAAAAATCAAAAGTAAATTTAAAAGACATTTGTTTAGTATGTTTTGGACCAAAGCAAGAGTCAACAAGAATACTCTCGTAGTCTTATTACACTACTAAAAAAAATTCATATAGCCACGGTCGTATCGGTGGCTATAGCGTTAAATCCGCTAGTTATACTGCTCGTGATTAAAAAATTTAGATAGTAAATCGTGCTAAATAATCACGGATTTTTCTTATAATCACCGAATACGTCAGTGGTATATGACTTTTTTTTAGTAGTGTTAATATGTAAGTTGTTGTATTATAATTAGCTTAGCTAAATGGATTTATTTCAGACACTTTAAAACATAGCGCATTATTATTCAATAAAATATTAGTACTGAAATGTAATACGTTGTTTAAAATTTCGTGTTTGTAATCCAATCTAAGTTACTACAATTTTTGGTTGAATAAAAAATTATATTACCCTCTTAACAAAAAAGTTCAAAAAAAATATAACTTGTAATTATGGATATTTTATCATTTAGGCGTCTACTAACTTTCTTGTTTTTTTTTGTAACAAATTAAAGACCTCCTAGTCAATATTTAGGCGTCTACTAACAAGTTACGTTTATCAACAAAAAAAGTAGATAAATCTCTGTGTATATTAAAAAAAATCCTCTGTTTAAATGTGTATATATGTTAATATAATGTATGTATGTGCGTAACATATAAAGAGAGAGAGAGTCCGTACATGTTCCAGAGCAGGACCACATAGAGATAACTTGAGAAGAAAGAAGTTTCAATCAAAAAGTCTTACAAGATTTTTGTCTTCAGGACCACAAAGAGAGTGTTTTGGCTTATAATTAAGGATTACTTTTGTGATACCTCGTACAGATTCTCTGCCCGATCCCTAGAGGTCTAGCCTCTACTCTATATATATTCTTATAACTATTAGATTTTTATGTCAATGTTTTTTTTTTTCATTTAAATTTTTCCAATAGTCATGACGTATGCGAACACTTATTATTTTTTCTTAGATTTTTTTTTTTGTTAATTACTTTTTTTGGTGCACATTTGATCAAATTGAGTCTAGATCCTTATCTTACATTAATAATTTAAGATTTTTAATGGTTTTTTTGTTGATCATTAAATACTATAGGTATAGTTACATTAATAATTTAAGATCTTACATTAATAATTTAAGATTTTTAATTACTCTAGATATGTAGTTACAAAATTTACAATGTTTTGAGGGTTTGGGTATTTTTTTGGTAAAATGTTAAAAAATTCTTAGGGTTTTATTGAATTGTAGGTTTGGATACTTCAACACGTTATATATACATAAATCATGGGTGAACAACATTGGAATAATTTTCATTAACATTATTTTAAAGATTGATTTTTTTGTTTTTTAAAATTATTTTAGTTCATTGAAAATAGTAAGTTGTACATTCCAAGACATATAAATTGAGGTTATTGAATTATTATTGGTCGAAAATTTTGGAAATTGTAAAATACAAAAAAACATATATTTAATATTATTAAACATTAATTCTGTTTCTTAATACGCGGGAAAAATCTATAAAATCAAACAATAAAATAGGGAATATACTTTAACACACAATATTTATCCAAAGAAAATATGCGGGAAAATCAATATAAACAATTGATTTCCAACATAAAACATTTTAAAGCTGAGGAAGAAAAGGACAAAAAGCTGAGGAAGCTATTAAAAACAAGTAATTCCCAGTTGTTTCAAATCAGTCACAGTCAGTGATAAAACAAAAACTTGCAGTATTTCCACATATTACAAATATATATAATATATAGTTTTTATATATGATGCAAAAACTATTTAAAAAGCTGTACAACAGGTCGACAGCATAATCGACACAAAACGTTTTAGAATTTTTTTTTTTTGGTTAATAAAACGTTTTAGATTTTGACAAACAAAAAAAATTAAAAGCTATACAACAGCATAAGCAAGTTATATAGCTGTTGAGATTCCTTTAATTTTAAAATGTAAAATGTTTTAGTTTTTGACAAACAAAAAAAAAGTTAATTAATTCACCGTCACGTATATCAAAACCACTATCTAGAAAATCTCTTTTGATCTCACAATGTGTAAAATAAGCAAGTAGTATTTTTTATAGCATTTAATTTTTAAGATAATAATAATAATAAAAAGATATTAGACAACTTGTCTAATATTAATTCAGATTCCGAGGTTAGAGTCGGAAACCGAAGTTTTGACAAATGTTAGTCAAGAGGATACATCGGAAGTGTCTTGCTACATGGATGGATCGTGGAAGGCATGGGAAATCACTAGCGGGGTGGGATGAATGGTACAATCGCGGCTCGGCAGGGTAGAAAAATTGGGTCTTAAAGGATACAAGAAGAGTTTATCTCCCCTCCATTCGGAACTATTTGGACTACTTTTTGCTATGGAGAGCCTAAGAGACGATGACCGTAGCTGTAAGATTTTCTACACGGATTGCATGGATCTTGTGAGGATGGTATCTTCACCACGTGATCTGCAAGCTTTTTTCCCTGGTTTCACATTTCGGTTTGCAGCAAGGGAAAACAATGCGAAAACGGATCTTCTGGCACGAAGTGCACGTGGCAGGAATATGAAATTCCAATTTATTAGTTTTTTTCTTCCTAGTTGGATTGCGGATACGTCCGACATATTTGTAATACAGTAGAAAAGAACAACACCAAAAAGAAAAAAAAAAAAGACAGCTTGTCAAAAACCAGAATGCATCTAAAGCAAACAGATTAATTGTCGCCTATTGTATCTTTCAATACTATAACCTTTATTAATGTATAATATATTTTCATACGTACATGCACGTTTCCCTACACATACGCATAAACATACACATACGCATACGGTACACGGACAATTTATTTTAGCAATTAAAATCAAGTATCCGAAAATATAACTATATTCTTAACAAAAAAAATTGGAATTTGTGTTCGCATGAATTCTCTTCATATATATTTTTTTGGTTTATTCTTCTTATTCGTATTTTAGATTCTACAACACCAAAAGTTATGTAAATAATTGGTCTTTTAAATTTATGAACATACACTATAATACCATAGAGTTAAATCTGATATGGCGTATCAAAAAAATACTATCACGCGACATAATTAAAATTAACATGGTTTATTATAATTTACGATTAATTTAAAATGTGAAATCGTTAATAAAATTCTACCATATATATTAGATTAAAGCGGATGTGATTAATCTATACAACTTATCGTGTAACTAAATTATTTAAGTCATTGTTTAGATACAACGCAAACGTAACCTTGGGGAAATAAAATCAAAAGTACAACAAAATCCTAAGAATATTTTGCTTGTCATTTTTATATATATAGTTTAGAAATTTCTCGGTCAAACACATACGATGCACTTAAATAGTAATATTTTTTTCACATGAAATATAAAGAAGTTGATAAATTAAAAAGTCGTTTTTCTATCTTGAACCAGATTTATGACGCACCGTTATTACCGCACTCTTAATTAGATCTCATTCCAAAAATAGTCAATAAAACGCAAAAAATATTTTCTTGTATGATTTACAAACATATGTACATTTACTTGTACAATTTAATATCGAATGTATTGAAAAGATAAAAGTATATATATTGCGTAAATCAAAACACAAGCAACATAAAATTACAATATTTTAAGTACTTCCTTGGTTACAGTGGATTACGTCATTTTTCTGCCATAGTATCAGTACATATATCAAAAATACAAAAGAATCAATAAATCATAAAAATTTCATTTAAATCTTCAACTATTTTCAATTTAATCCTCGAGTTTCGTTTTATTTTTTAAATCATCAATTTGTGATATATATGTACGTAAATCAAATCTCAAACCTTTATTTCATTAATTATACGACACTTATATAATTATACATTCTAAACTGACAAAACGGTTTTGTTATATGCGATTATGCGAGTGAGGGTTTTTAAGAAAAGAAAATAGGCAAAAGAGGTACATTTTGAGACATAAATTTGCTAATTGGGTGATTTTTATTTTAATTTGTGAAAATATGATTTTCGTGTGTTAAAATACAATTTTACCCTTAACTTCGAAATTATCAAATCTCGTGAATGATTGTCTGTGAATGGTATTATGTGAATGATTTTGAGTGAATGATCGTTGTGAATGATGAATTGTCTCTGTGAATGATCAATGGTCTCTGTGAATGATAAATAATACATGTGAATGACGAATAATATTCGTGAATAATCTATATGATTGGTGAATCGTGAATGACCTCCCATGAATGATCTATGTGAATAGTTTTTGTGAATAAGTTATGTGAATAAGGATAAATTTGTCATTTTAAATACGAAAATCAAACAAAATTATCTAAAATTTAATTACTACATCAAAATCACCTAATTGGCAAATTATTTTTTAAAATGTACCAAAACACTAATTAACTTTTTTAAGAACTAGTCTTATCAAGTTATCAATCAAAATCAAAACACATGTTACAAACAAAATCTTTTTGGTCTTTGTTGCATGACGTCATTGTAATCTTTTCTTACACATTTATAAAAAAAGTAAAAAAAGTTTGGGAAATTAATATTTGATGGGTTTTTTTTGTTAATGAATATTTGATGTTTCATAAATTTCTTAATAAGTGATCAAATACTTTTGTATCATATAAATAGCAGAAAGCATTAGAGCATTGTTATGGTTAGATGTGAAAAAAACATCTTAATTTTTTTTTTTTTTTTACTTTTCGAAAAAAAAAAAAAATTAAACGGACCAATCGCGGGACGCCACGTGATAGTGGGGTCCACATATAGTCAAAGATGTACTCTTATATTGGAATTTTTAGATGTGCATCTTGTTTATTTTCGTAGGCTCCATAGCTAAGAGGTGGGTTTAAGAAGCCCTATATTAATGGTCTTAGCAAGACACAATCATAATCGATTTTACGCACTTATATCTGATTTGGCCGGTGTCGTTCATAAGTTTTAAATAAATATTTAAAACTTAGAAAGACCGCACTCTAGAGAAAAAAATCTGGGATTTTTGAATATTTTTTTTGAAAAAGTGGGTTGTTCTTCATACTAATTTTTTTTTTAAAAAGTTGTGACACAAATCCATGTGTATATCCATGTGTATTGTAGCTCTTAATCAATGTCAAGGAGTATAGTAGAAATTGACCCTCCTTGATTTGCTTGTGTTCAAAGACCGCCTCTGGATTTGGCCTATAAAACTTTTACATTACTTGTTTCCTATATAGTCTTATTATATCATGTCCAACATTTAACAACAAGATCGAACACATATATGCCATAATTTTGTAGAATAATATTTCTTAAAAAAGGTACAAGATTTTGCTACTTACCATAACACAATACTGTTTTTTTAACTATAAATTGAAGATTGAGAAAAAAACACGAACCAAGGTGTGAGAACGAAGATTTGTATGGGATAAGAACTGGGAATTGGAGGCTTAATAGATCAAATTAGCAAAAGAAAACGAAGGCTAAAAACTTAGTATAAGAGAATTTTATTGATATAAGAAGATATGGGTTCTTTCTTCGGGATTAGACATGCCTTTTTCCCTTCCTCTCTTCCTCTATTTATACTATGATTTACAAATAAAGACATTTAAATCTTAGCTCATTAACGCGAATTGAATGCATTTAAAGCAGCCGTTATGTCGTCATCGAACTCCCTAACCGTCGAAGTCCGCTCGCCTCCCCTTGTCCTTTTGACGAACTGAAAGCGAATATGGGCCCTCCTTCGGCCCATTATACTTTGGGGATTTATAGAGAAAAAACGTGCCTGTTCTTCTACTGGGCCTCGGCCAGCTCCTTTAGCGGGCCCTGGTACCAAACCGAACACCAACAGAAGGCCCCCTAAGTTCGATGTTTTCCCGTCGAACTCATCGGACTTAGACAATCGAACTCATGCTTCCCGTCGAACTCATCAGGTTTAGGTAAACGAACTCTTTGATTGACGAGGGGAAAACGGATCGCCAAATAAGTCTTCGGGGATCTTGATGACCTCGCGGCATTCGGACTCGGAGGAGTAGAGCCCTTAATTATTAGGAGAAAATCCCGCCAATTAGGTCTCTTCGGATCCCGAGTATCGCGCTATACGATACCCTAATAAAAAATATTAAAGGGTAATGATTCGTTTTTTCAAAAAGGTGGGGCGGCACGGTTTCCGTAGCGTCAGGTGACGTCACTTTGAAACCGGATGACGTCACTTTTAACTTTTAATTTAAATAGGCGGAAAAAGAACGAGGGTCTTCTTACTATCCTTTGCCAACAAAAACTCGCTCATCCTTCAGGAAGAACAACGAATCTTCACCTTTCACTTTCTTTTTTCTTCATCCGACCGATAAATTTCGACAAGAAATGGCCCCTAGAGAACCACTACGGATTGTTACCCAGGCCAGCGACCAATTCGGCCCCTACCAGAGTACGTTATCGACGGAAAAGTCTCTTGAAGTTCTTCGCCGCTCATGTGCGATTCCCGAGGCGGTGGAGCTGGTGCTGCCCCGTGAGGGCGAATCGCCGGAAAGTGTCCGCCCCGGATTCTGCTGCGCTTACGAGGCGTACTTTTCCGGAGCCGGACTATCCTTCCCAATCCCGGATGCGCTGATACTCTACCTGCATCAGCTAGGTATCGCCTTCCCCCAAGCTTTGCCGAACTTCATCAGATCGGTATTATGTGCCCTGACGGTGGCAGAGGAGACCGGATTTGCCTTCGGCGTCCCGGAGCTGATGGAACTGTTCAGCGTCCGAATCTCGAAAACGAGTGGGACGTTCGCCATTTACCCTAACACGAACCGAAATTTGGTATTTGGCTTTCCTGAAAAGGACTCGGGCTGGATGGACCGGTACTTTCTCTTCCGCGTCACAAAGTCCTCCGTCGGGGACATGCACGAATTCATCGGCCGTAAATGGGCCGCGACTTGCGGTGAGTTTTTTTTGTTTTAGACTTCGATTTGGAAACAAAAAGTTTGGATAGAGGGCTTTCGCCTCGGCCCCTTTAGAGCTCTTAATAAAACGTGATTTATTTCAGAGACCCAGACGCGCCTCGACGACCTCACGCGCTTCGAAGACTTCTACCGGGTCGCTGTCGAGGCCTCGTCGAAGTGGAATTCCTTCTCGCTGGAGAGGATCCACGGAGCTTGTGTCCGCGCGCGAGAGCGGACACTCAGAGAGTCGGCCTCTCCTCGGCTACCTGCGGAGTCATCTCCCCCGACCTATCGGGCGAAGAAGGAGAGAGAGACCAGGCTCACAGCCTTGGCAAAGGCCAAGAAGGAGGAGATCTCGCGCTTCAAGGCAAGCGGGGAAAAACCCAAAGTCAGCCTTGTGGTTGACTGGGTCCTCCAACAGGCCCCTGACGAGCTGCGGGCCGTGGTTGCTCCGCCTTGTGCAGATGACGACGCGGAGGAGGAGGAGGAGAGCCTGGAGAGGCGAAAAAGAAAAAGGGGGGCCGATGATGCGGACTCATCTCCCCGCACTGACTCGAGGACGAGGTCTAGAAGCGCGGACCCCGTGAAGGCCCGTGGTGCGACCATGCCTCCCCCCATCGCCCGCTCGGACCGCTCCGCCCCGCCTGGCGGCGTGAACCAAGCCGCCCAGCGGCGGCCTTCTCTTCGCCGCGAGGGATCCAACAGAGGATCGGCGCAGGATCGGTCTCTCGTCGTGAATGCGGAGAACCGCAGTGGTAGGGAAACTCCCTCCTTTTGAAACTGGTCAGCTTTCGCTTCGGGGCTAACGTGTGCTCGTTTTGTTTTGCAGATCGCGATCGGGTCTCGAACCTATTCCGGACCTTTTCGCATCAAGGGCTCGAAATCCCGGCGTTGGAGAACATGCGCGATCCGGTGAGGGACTTATACGCCCGTCACTCTATTGCCTTAGCCGAGGTATGACCCCTGCATCTTCTTTTTGTTTTCGTTACTGCTTACGTATATGTTTTCTGGTTCTTACACATGGCTGCTTTCTGTTTCAGTCGGCGACGACCTTCAACCGTCTCCTTTGCGGGTACGAGGGGATGCTCACCGAACCCGGATCTCTTCAGCTCGACCTGACCAGGGCCAAGGAGAAATTGGCCCTAGCGGAGCGATCACTCGAGACCATGCGCATTGCGTCGGAGAAGAACGCGGCCAGGCTGAGGCAAGTCGAGGATTATCGCCGCCAACGCGACGAGGCGAGGACGGCGGCTGCCGCAATGGAGACGAAGGTGGCCCTTATGCTAAAAAGGGCTGAAATTGCGGAGGAGAAGAGCTCGCGGTTCGAGCGAGAGCTGATTGCGGCGGAGGAGAGTTCGCAGGCGATGTCGGTGAAATACGAGGCTCTCCTCAGACTTCGGGATCGCGATCTCCGACTCTCCTCCCACGAGGCCAGGCGCGATGTCAAAGGTACCGGGGTTGCGGTGATAAACCAGGTGAAGGACCACCTCCTGCTCCTGAAGAAGCGATCCCGGGTGGAGCGCGAAGCGGCCGAGATCCGAGCCAAT
Source organism: Cochlearia excelsa (assembly GCA_963556525.1). Lineage (NCBI taxonomy): Eukaryota > Viridiplantae > Streptophyta > Magnoliopsida > Brassicales > Brassicaceae > Cochlearia > Cochlearia excelsa. The sequence continues at coordinate 24,417,070 of OY748330.1, forward strand.
CAGGAATTCCTGGTCGGGATCCGGAGGGGTGATTACCCTGACCTCGAGGCGGAGGCGGCGAGTATGGCCGAGGATCTACCGGTGGTCGAAGCGAAGCTGGCCGCTATGCCTCTTCCTTCGCTGGACCTGGTCGAGCTGGCCAAGAGGTTCGAGGCTTCACCGCCTCCCGAGGACGCAGTCAGCCGTGAGTCCGCTCTGGTTCTTGTAGAGCCGCGAGCGGTCGATGAAGCGGCGCCGCTGGAGGTAACACCACTGGCTTCGGCACCTTTCGATCAATTCGGATCGATGACCGCCAGCCTGACCGTCGAGGATGCCCTTAACCTTAGGGAAGGCGTTCGCTCCGAAGGGTCCGAACCGGTGGCCACAGTCTCCGCTGGGGAGGATCATGAGGTTGCACCCGCTGAAGAAGAGTCGTCGCAGCCGGGGGCTGGAGAGAGCGGAGCGGTGGATGAAGCAGGTCAGACATGAATGTGGTCATGTCTTTAAACAGGGGCCTGTCCCAAAAAAAAAAAAAACTTTCTTTTTTGTTTGTGTTTTTTTTGCTTCTTTTTTTTTTTAAAAAAGATTGTATCGTTGAGCACAACATCACTTTGTCCTCGTGGAATCCGTTCCTTAGCTTTTCATATCTTTGTTTCTGCGTACTTAGTCTTTTTTGCGGAAAAGCGATTTGTTATAGTCTTTAAGTTCCTTGGCAGAACTGTATGGATCGTTCGCGGACCCTGAGGTTCGATGTGCATCGTCAACATCTTTTTGTCGAACTGTTTAGACAGCTTAAATATGTTTTGCTTGCTTGATCGTTAAGTTCTTTATGTCGAACTGTGTAGATGCGCATCGTTAAGTTCTTAATGTCGAACTGTTTTAGATGGCTTGAATTCGTTTAAGTTCTTTGGTAGAACTGTGTAGGTCGTTCGCGAACCCTTAGGTTCGATATGCATCGTTGAGTTCTTTATGTCGAACTGTTTAGATGGCTTAAATACATTCTTGCTTTTTTGATCGTTCAAACTCTTTGGTCGAGCTGTATTGATCGGGGATGAACCCTGAAGTTTGATATGCATCGTTAAGTTCTTTCTGTCGAACTGTTTAGATGGCTTAAATACGGTTCGCTCGATTGTTAAGTTCTTCGGTAGAACTGTGTTGGTCGTTTAGCGAACATTAGGGCTTGGTATGCATCGTTAAGTCCTTTCTGTCGAACTGTTTGGACGGCTTTAAATGTGGTTCGCCTTTGAATATTCTTTGTAGAAAAAGATTTTATTTATTTATATAGCTGGACCCGATCAAACGATACGGGCTGCCTACGTACCCGAGTTGGGATCAAGCCTGAAACGTAGTTCGGTTTGCAATAGAGCGAAATTAAGCGTAAAATTTCTTAAGGTTCATGATGTTCCAAGGTCTTTTGACGTTGTTCCCTTCGGAGGTTTTGAGACGGTAGACTCCCGGGCGGATGATTTCGTGTACGATGTACGGTCCTTCCCACTTGACTCCGAGTTTGCCAGCGCGATACTCGGCGGTGTTCTCAAAGACCTTTCTTAGTACTAGGTCCCCGACTGATAGGGTTCGTTGCTTGGTCTTCGAGTTGTAGTATCGTGACGCGGATTGCTGATAGTTTTGAATCCCGATCATCGCTTGATCTCTCTTCGAATCCAGGTTATCGAGAGATTGTCTTAGCATCTCGTCGTTGTCCGCTTCGATCGGAGGGTTCCGAGTTCGCCCGATCCCCGGGACCGTCGCTTCGGCGGGGACGATCGCTTCGACTCCGTAGACGAGGGAGAACGGAGTTTCCCCCGTCGCCCTGCGCGGTGTGGTTCGGTAGGCCCATAGTACCCCTTCAAGCTCATCGTGCCATCCTCCTTTCCGGGAATCGAGGCGTTTCTTGAGACTATAGAGTATTGACTTGTTCGCTGCTTATGCCTGTCCGTTTCCCTGCGGGTAGCGAGGTGTAGAGTATTGTACTTTTATTTTCCGGTGTCCGGCGAATTTCTCGAACTTCTTTGATATGAACTGGGAGCCGTTGTCCGTGACGATCTCGTACGGGAGTCCGTGCCTGCAAATGATGTTTTTCCATAAGAACTTGCAGACCTTTGTATCGATGATTGCGGAGTAAGCCTCGGCTTCGACCCATTTGGAAAAATAGTCGGTTAAAACGAGAAGGAATTTCCTTCCGTTGGTTGACTCGTGCAGCGGGCCGATGATGTCCATGGACCACCTCATGAAAGGGTAGGGGGCGGAGACGGATGACAATGGTTCAGACGGCTGGTGGATGAAAGGAGCGTGGCGCTGGCACTTTTCGCAATGTTGCGCGTATTTAATGCAATCGTCGGTCAAGGTGGGCCAGTAGTATCCCTGTCGGCGAACCTTGGTGGCGAGGAGACGACCACCAGAATGGTCTCCGCAGAGTCCTTCATGGACTTCCCTCATGACGGTGTCGGCGACTTCTCCGTGGACACAGAGGAGATAAGGCCCCTGGAAGCTCCGCTTGTAGAGCCCCCCCTCGATCATGCAAAACCTGGCGATGATGACCTTAAGTTTTCGAGCCTCCCATTTTTCAGTAGGGAGTTCGCCTTTCAAGATGTAGTTTTGGATTGGCTTCCGCCAGTCATCGATAATTGTTTCTGCTGCGTGGGCGGACTCCTCCTGCTTATTCCCTTTCAGGATCGCAAGGACCGGGCCAGTCGGATCGATGCTAGGTCGGTCGATGCACTCCACGGAGATGTTCCTTCTTATGTCAGGGTCGGAAGTTGATGCTAAAGCTGCCAAGGCGTCTGCCGAAGTGTTCTCGCCCCTGGGGACTTTGACGAGCTCAAATTTGTCGAACTCTTTGCAAAGTTCTTTGGTGATGGCGAGGTAGGCCTCCATTCTTTCGTCTTTGGCGGAATATTCCCCGGAGAACTGGCTTACAACAAGCTGGGAGTCGCAGAAGACCGAGATATTTCGACTCCAATGCCGATGGAAAGGCGAAGGCCGGCGATCAGTGCCTCGTATTCTGCTTCGTTGTTCGAGGCGGGAAATCGCAGTCGAAAAGATTGCTCGATGACTTCTTGATTGGGCGATCGCAGCTTGACGCCGATCCCCGATCCCTGCTTGGATGAGGCCCCATCAACGTGCAAGATCCAGGGGAGAGTGCTAGTGGACTCGGGATCTTGCACGGGGAGTTCTACTATGAAGTCGGCGAGCACCTGGGCTTTCGCGCTAACGCGGGGCTTATATTCCACGTCATATTCGCTGAGTTCGATTGCCCACTTAGAAATTCTTCCGGACTGGTTCGGGCTGTGTAGAATCGTTCTGAGGGGGTGCGATGTGAGCACTATGATCGAGTGGGACTGAAAATAGGGTCGTAATTTCCTTGCCGCCGTTACAACCGCGAGGGCGAGTTTTTCCATCATTGGGTACCTGGTTTCAGGATCGGTTAGAGTTTTGCTTGTGTAGAAGATCGGTTTCTGTTCGCCCCGATCTTCTCGTATGAGGACTGAGCTGACGGCCGAAGGGGACACCGCGATGTAAAGAAAAAGAGGCTCTCCTTCCTCTGGTTTAGCGAGGATCGGTGGTTTCGAGAGGTACGACTTTAGCTGATTAAAAGCCTCTTCACATTGCTCGTCCCAAACCCAGCTTTTGTTTCCCCTTAGAAGGTTGTAGAAAGGGAGACAACGATCTGTCGATCGTGAGATGAACCTGTTGAGGGCTGCGATCCGTCCTGTGAGCCTTTGGGTTTCCTTTACGTTTCGAGGTGAAGGCATATTTAGGAGGGCGTCGACCTGGCTAGGATTCGCCTCTATCCCTCTCTTGGTGACTAAGTACCCGAGGAATTCTCCGGAAGGTACGGCGAAGGTGCACTTTTCCGGGTTAAGCTTCATGCCATATTCTCTGAGGAGATCGAAACACTGTCGGAGGTGTTCGATATGCTCGCCCTGCTTCGACGATTTGACGAGCATGTCGTCTATATAGACTTCCATGACCTCGCCCAATTGTTTCTCGAACATTCTGTTGACAAGTCTTTGGTACGTCGCTCCTGCGTTTTTTAGGCCGAATGGCATTACTTTGTAACAGTAGGTCCCTCTGTCCGTTATGAAGGAAGTCTTCTCCTGATCGTCGGGATGCATCGAGATTTGGTTATAACCTGAAAAGGCATCCATGAAAGACAAGAGTTCGTGACCGGCCGTTGCTTCCACGAGTCGGTCGATGTGAGGGAGTGGAAAACTGTCCTTGGGGCATGCTTTGTTGAGGTGATAAACGAGATTTTACCCCGTTAAATCTAATATCTTAATTGTAGTACTTAAGATGTCAAACCAAATCAGGAGCAAACAATATACTTGAATTTATTAGAAACGAACTCAGTTTAAGTGTGATCAAAAGGGTTGTTTGTTGAGAGTTTTTGTAACCGAAAATTAAATAAAACAAAAACGAGAATTAAAAGTTTTGAAAGATTTATAAAAAGCTAAACAATCAGAGTTAAGGTGTTTTAAAGGGTGATTAAACTTTCAGATTTCAAATTGTCTTTTACAAAAATACTTTAAGGTTTTGAAAACGATTTTAGATCAATCCACTCTCGTGACAATGATCCTTTTCTCAACAATTAAACTAAAACAATATCTTGGATAGTTTAATCGTCGAGAAACTTTAAGAGCAAATCAATTCTAACCACCAGGCTTATTAACACAGATCTCTCGGTTAAGCTAGGCTTGGTTCCAAGGTAATTGTTCGAGAGCCTTTATAATCTCTCGATTCATAAAGTTTCCTGGGTTCAATAATCGAATGGCCAACTCGATTAAGGCTTTAAGTTTGTTACCAAAGACTAAAGTTTTATAATCAATTAAGTTTTAGACAATCATCTATCCTAGGTTCAATCAATCCCCTTTTACCCTAACCCAATTGTCTATTTGGAACTACTCACAAAGCATATTGAAATTCAAAACAATTAGATTTAAAGATATCATAAGCATAAACAAAAGCAAAGAGAATAAAGGGTAAAGAAATCTCTTATTGATGATGATGAAGATTCAAAGGTGGCCAAGTAGCAAACACCAAGAAAATCTCCAAGTCCAAAGCAAAAGAAAAAAACAAAGCGATGAGAAAAACAAAAAACTAAAAAGATGGAATCCCTTGTCTAAACATAGAAAACCCTAATATATTAAAAACCAAAGAAAATAAAGGAAACCAATTTGGTTTAGGAATTGGTTTTCCTTTTTACAACATAAAACCGAATTTCCATTAATTTTCGCAGCCTGTATCGGTCATAGCAAACCGATACAGACTGACCGATATGCGCTTCGGTAGCCTTTCTTCGGCTCTATTTTCTTCGTATCGGCCAGGCTAAGCCGATACAACAAGTCGATACGCGTCCTTCGGGTCTTTTTCTCTCGTATCGGCCACTCCAAACCGATATGGTTGGCCGATACGAGCTTCGGCAAACTTTCTGTTTTCTATATCGGCCAATAGAAACCGATACAACATGCCGATGCAGGTGTATTTGCTTCTTTTTGGCTTAAATTCATCACTTTTGCCGTCTTTATGCTCCAAAACCTGAAATACACGAAACAAACCAAGATGCAACCTATATGACACTAAATGCAACCTAAATGAGTTAATTCTAATGCATAAACTAAGGTAGAATGTGTAAAATATGCAAGTTATCAACTCCCCCAAACTTATCCTTTGCTTGTCCTCAAGTAAGAGAATTTCGCATCAAAGTTTAGGAAGGTGTGGAGGCGGGGACCTCAGAACCAAAAGCAACACGGAAGTGTAATGAACAAGTATCCTAAACATAGTACCCTCTCGCAACCGAACTAGTTCCACTTATTTCTATCTACCTTAACTCCGTCTAAATCCGCTGTTATTACCAAAAGTATGTGATCCACTTGTCTAGTCTAAACACCTTTCTCATTCAATTAAAACACAATCAAGCATGAAACATGATTAAAAATTTCCAAGAGTTTTTCTATTTGTCTAGGTAAGAACGGGATTTCGAATCAAACGAGGAGGCTAACACTCGGGCATGTGGTTAGTTGTAGCGCGGTTTCTCTCGGGGAGTGAAAGGGTTAAACAAAACCGGGAAAGACAAGAAGCAACTGATGCATACAAGTCCGGACATCCATCCCTACTCAAGACTATCCACTAACCCATCGTCTTTCTTTTTAAACATTTAAACACCTAAACATCGAGTTTCTTTTCTTTTCTTAACAACCTTAGGGGATTTTATTTTGGCTAAGTTTCTTTTTTTTTCTTTTTATTTCTTAATCGAATTCTTTTTCTTTCTTTTCTTTTCCTTTTTTTTTTTTTCTTTTTTTTTTTTTTTACTTAGCCATTCTTTTACCCCTAGGTGTTTTACAATTACTCGTGTTTATTTTCTTATTTTCCAAAATTCAAAGACGTGTCTCACCAAACCGTTATCCCTTTCTAATTCACTAGTCTAAGAAAAACTAGCCCAATGGATGTCCTTTCTTGTCGCTCCCTATACTTTCAAGTTTTTGCAAAACCAAACAATCACTAAATGAAAAGAATTCTCACAAGTGTTTGGGTTAAGGTTTAGGGGGTGAGAGGGGAATCATCCTTAGAATGAGAATGACCGGATTGCGCTTTAAGTGTTTCGGTTTAGGAAGTCACAATCCGTAGAAATCACAAAGCCATAGAAATTCTCTTGAAAACTATCAATCATGCTAATTAAAAGTCAAGTTTAAGTTCGGATAATTTTTCGAAGGTGACTTAGAACTACCAAGCTTCATAACCACACAATTGGCTTTTTAAACATCAATGTCTAGGGTTGCGGTTTCAAGATTTTCAGCGAGTTCTAATTCGTTTACGGAAGATACTACACCTAAGATACTGTTCAAAACACAAAGTGCGTCGCTTTACAAGGTTAACATCATCATAGATCCCCTATGCATATGCTCTAAATGCCATGAACTAATCCTATATGCAGATTTTTGTTTTTTTTTTTGTTTTTTTTTTTTTTTTATGAATGCTAATATGCGAAAACTAATATGACTACTCCCCCAAACTTAAATCACACGGTCTCCGTGTGAAACAAGCATTGGAGAAGGTTCCTAAATGTATGTATGAATGACTCTAATATGAAAAACTAATGGGTATGCACATGGTTCGGGTGTTACCTCGGTAGTACTAACACGACGAGTCGAAGTCGTCCGTATCGGTCCCGACAGACCGATACTCTTGCCCGATATCGGTCCAACGAACCGATATAACAGGCCGATATATACCCCTTTCAGAATTCGTCTTCCTACTTCGTTTTCACCCGAAACCATCAAACATGACATATATTCTAAGTAAATTATCATCTAAATGCAAACTAAAATTTTATATACAAGGATAGACATGGGACTTCCTCCCAAGTGAGCTTGTTTATAGTCTCTTAGCTTGACTTTACCCCCTTCTTTTTAGGTGACATTGGGGATTGAAAGAGATGTCGAATCTCTTTCGGTGACAACTTCGTGTACCGGGGGCGGCTTGAGTTTTACTCGTTCACCACAAACTCGACTCTATCGTTGTGCTTGCTTTGTTTTGACTCGCAGCGAGCACTCCTTGCTCCTTCCTTGAAAGCTTTCTTCAAAAGTTTAACCTCGTTGACTAACTTTCTAATGACGCGGTTTTTAGACAAGTTCGAATGCGCCATTCTAAACTTTCTAGGAGGATGTTGGTGTTCCACTTTTGGAGCTTTGGGTTTGCTCCTTGCATCATCACTAGTCTTACCATTGCTAGCATCTTTCTCTACTCCAATCACCAAAGCTTCACAAGGAACCGTCTCCGTAGGCTTTTTGACCACATCGTTGATGTTGTACCGTTGAACAAGGTCCTTCCCAAGGTGTAAGTCTATCTTTCCAACCTTCACATCTATGACGGCTCCAGCGGTTGCCAAGAAAGGTCTTCCAAAGATGAGTGGATTATCAGGTTCTTTGTCCATCTCCAAGACGACAAAATCTGTTGGAATGAAAACGTCTCCCAACTTTACCGGAATATCTTCTAAGATTCCAACGGGTACCTTCACGGATCTATCGGCCAGCACCAAAGAGATCTGAGTAGGTTGGAAAGAAGAAAAGCCAAGTCGTTTAGCCATAGACGAAGGCATAACGTTGACATTGGCCCCTAAATCGCATAGGCACTTTTCAAAGACCAAAGGACCAAGTGTGCAAGGCAAAGTAAAACTCCCTGGATCACCAAGTTTCTTAGGAGAATGGTTCTTTTGAATGATCGCGCTGCACTCTTGTGAAAGATTCACCGTGTCTTCCGAGTTTTTAAACTTGTTTTTGATGGTGTCTTTCAAGGATTTAGTGTCGTCAGAGACTAGCTTGAAAGCGTCAATAAGTGGCATGGGAACTTGTACCTCGTTTACTTGCTTCTCGAGCTTAGCTCTAAAGTACTCCTTCAAGCGTTGCATCTTAGCTCGACCCGGAAAAGGAAGTTTGGGCACGTAATCGGACGTCACATAGACCGGCTTCTTCTTTTTCTCGGATTTTTCCTCTGTATCGGCCATGTTCTTGGCCGATGTAGGTGGTCGATATCGGTCATCTGAAACCGATATGACAGGCCGATACCAGTCCCCTGTCTCCTTCTCACTCGTATCGGCCTTGTTCCTGGCCGATACAGGTGGTCGATATCGACCAGATGTGGCCGATACGCTTGGCCGATACAACTGTCTTGTATCTTCCTCATTACCGCATGCGTTGTTTTCGTCGTCTAGGACTCGTGGTCTCCGTGTCGTGTGACTGTTCCACCTCCCCGACCCGATCCGCATTGTCCTCAATGAGATCGTGTGAAAGCATTTGTGTACCACTGCTAAGTTCTATGGAGTTGACATACTCTCTAGGATTGGCTTCGAGTTTACCCGGAAGTTGACCAATTGGTCGCTTAGAAGCCGAGGTAATTTGAGCCACTTGGTTGTCTAAAGCCTTCAAGTGTGAGTTCATGGATTCGATCTTGGCGTTGAGATCATTGTAAGTGGAGTCCACCTTTGTCTTGATGGCATCGATTTCCATGAAGCTTCGGCTTTGACCTTCTAGAATTTGCTTCAGCGGTTGGTTAGTTTGGTCACCTTGGGGAGCTGGTGAAGAAACTTGGCCTTGAGCAGCGGGAGGATGGTTGTAACCCGGTGGTGGATTAAGTGGTGGTCTCGGTGCATATCCTCCTTGTTGTGCCCGAGGATAGACTTGATCTTGAGGATTAGCTACGTTGGTGCTTCGGTAGGAAAGGTTCGGGTTGTGTTTGTAGTTGTTGAAACGCCAATCACCTTGATTACCCACATAGTTTATCTCCTCATGAGTGCTCGTGAAGTGGGGTCGCCTCTTCTTCTCTACTTCCTACGAAGTTGATTCCCGCTTGTTGAGCCATGAGTAGCTTATCCAGCTTCTCATTCACCGCCTTTATCTCTATCTTAAATTGCTCCTCATTCCCTGAGCTGCGGATGGTGCGATCATAATCTTCCCCGTAGTTGCTATCGCTTAGGGCGTAGTTTTCCACCAAAAGTTGTCCATTGGCTTCCGTCTTCCCAAGGAAATTTCCTTGGCTAGCTGAATCGAGAAGCATCCTAAACTTCGGTTTTAGACCGCGGTAGAACGTGCTGAGTAAGCTCTCTCCCGTGAAACCGTGGTGTGGACATCTCACCGTGTAACTCTTGAATCTTTCCCAAGACTCGCTGAACGTTTCTTGGTCTTTTTGTGCGAAAGCCGAGATCTCGATTCTTAGCTTTGCCGTCCTCACCACCGAGAAGAACTTTGTGAGAAAGGCCGTTTTACACGCCTCCCAAGTCTGTATGGTGTCTTTCACAAGATTCTTCTGCCATATGTGTGCTTTGTCCCCGAGTGAGAAGGGGAACAAACGCAGCTTAAACATGTCCTCATTGACACCATTGATCTTCACCGTGTCGCATAGCATGTCAAATTGGTGAAGGTGATCAATGGGGTCTTCACTAGGCAGCCCATAGAACTTGTTGTTGGACACCATGTTAATGAGACTAGACTTTATCTCAAAGTTGTTGTTGGCGATAGCTGGTGGTGTGATGCCACTACGGTTGGTGATGTTTGATGGCACATCCGCTCGTACCAATGGTGCGTGCAACGTTAGGTGCGTTGTTTGCATCACCCATCTCGAATTCTGATTCCGAACCCGAAGTGTCCGATGTGGATGAGTCGGAGTGGAGGCTGGTTCTTCTTTCTCGTGAGATAGCTCTTTCGTGTGCTTTGATGTCCGCGAAGAAGAGCAAGTCTGTCACTTTGTCGGTGACTTCTTCTTTGCATACACCTACAAAACGAAAATCACAAGGAAAGAGAACAAGTTAGTAACGAAACCGAAACTTAATCCCAAGTAGTTTCAAAATTCTAATAATTGTTCGAGTTCCTGAATCGGCAACGGCGCCAATTTGATAAACGAGATTTTACCCCGTTAAATCTAATATCTTAATTGTAGTACTTAAGATGTCAAACCAAATCAGGAGCAAACAATATACTTGAATTTATTAGAAACGAACTCAGTTTAAGTGTGATCAAAAGGGTTGTTTGTTGAGAGTTTTTGTAACCGAAAATTAAATAAAACAAAAACGAGAATTAAAAGTTTTGAAAGATTTATAAAAAGCTAAACAATCAGGTTAAGGTGTTTTAAAGGGTGATTAAACTTTCAGATTTCAAATTGTCTTTTACAAAAATACTTTAAGGTTTTGAAAACGATTTTAGATCAATCCACTCTCGTGACAATGATCATTTTCTCAACAATTAAACTAAAACAATATCTTGGATAGTTTAATCGTCGAGAAACTTTAAGAGCAAATCAATTCTAACCACCAGGCTTATTAACACAGATCTCTCGGTTAAGCTAGGCTTGGTTCCAAGGTAATTGTTCAGGAGCCTTTATAATCTCTCGATTCATAAAGTTTCCTGGGTTCAATAATCGAATGGCCAACTCGATTAAGGCTTTAAGTTTGTTACCAAAGACTAAAGTTTTATAATCAATTAAGTTTTAGACAATCATCTATCCTAGGTTCAATCAATCCCCTTTTACCCTAACCCAATTGTCTATTTGGAACTACTCACAAAGCATATTGAAATTCAAAACAATTAGATTTAAAGATATCATAAGCATAAACAAAAGCAAAGAGAATAAAGGGTAAAGAAATCTCTTATTGATGATGATGAAGATTCAAAGGTGGCCAAGTAGCAAACACCAAGAAAATCTCCAAGTCCAAAGCAAAAGAAAAAAACAAAGCGATGAGAAAAACAAAAAACTAAAAAGATGGAATCCCTTGTCTAAACATAGAAAACCCTAATATATTAAAAACCAAAGAAAATAAAGGAAACCAATTTGGTTTAGGAATTGGTTTTCCTTTTTACAACATAAAACCGAATTTCCATTAATTTTCGCAGCTCGTATCGGTCATAGCAAACCGATACAGACTGACCGATATGCGCTTCGGTAGCCTTTCTTCGGCTCTATTTTCTTCGTATCGGCCAGGCTAAGCCGATACAACAAGTCGATACGCGTCCTTCGGGTCTTTTTCTCTCGTATCGGCCACTCCAAACCGATATGGTTGGCCGATACGAGCTTCGGCAAACTTTCTGTTTTCTATATCGGCCAATAGAAACCGATACAACATGCCGATGCGGGTGTATTTGCTTCTTTTTGGCTTAAATTCATCACTTTTGCCGTCTTTATGCTCCAAAACCTGAAATACACGAAACAAACCAAGATGCAACCTATATGACACTAAATGCAACCTAAATGAGTTAATTCTAATGCATAAACTAAGGTAGAATGTGTAAAATATGCAAGTTATCATGAGGTCGGTGAAATCGACGCATACTCTCCACTTCCCGTTCTTTTTCTTCACGACGACCGGATTTGCGAGCCACTCTGGGTACTTTACCTCCCTGATCGATCCTAAGTTCAGGAGTCTCCGTACCTCGTCGTTTACGGCCTTAGCTCCGTCCGGCCCCGGCTTCCTTCTTTTTCTCGCTCGATCGGCTTGTAAGTCGGATCGACATTCAGTTTATGAGTTATTATCGTTGGGTCGATCTCGGTCATGTCCTCGGGCCCCCAGGCGAACGAATGTATGTTGCTGGTAAGGAACTGAATCAGCTCGTCCTTCTGCGGATCTGAGAGCTGCACTCCGATTTTGATGGTTCGGGATGGATTGTTCTGATCAATTGATACTTCGGTGCTAACGCCGTCACCCCCTCGGAGCTTCTTTTCGGCCCCGCTGGGTCGAGCGACGTTGGCTAACTGCTATTTGACGGTGAGCTTGTGTCCGCTCATGTAGCAAGAGCGTGCGGTCTCCTGGCTTCCTTGTATCTCTTCGATTCCCGTCGGGGTAGGGAACTTGAGGCACTGATGATAGGTCGAGGGAACCGCCTTCATCTGGTACAGCCAAGGAGTTCCGAGGATAGCGTTGTACGCAGCAGGGCGGTCGAAGACCGTGAATTCCACAAGCTTCGAAGTTCCTTTGGCGAGGACGGGAAGACGGATCGTTCCGAGTGACATAGTGGTTTCGCTGGTGAAGGCGATGAGTGGGGCGGGGGCCCCCTCTACTTCTTCCATACTGATTCCCATCCTTGAGAGGGTGCTAAGGAAGATGAGGTCCACGGAACTGCCCGTGTCGATCAGAATTCTGGACACCTCGAAATTGGCGATGTCCAGCGAGATGACCAGGGCATCGTCATGGGGCCTGGCGAGGCGGAGAGTTTCCTTTTCCTCGAAGGTGATGACTGGTCCGTCGAGTGTCCCGTATTCGGGGCTCGGTTTCCCGACTTTCCTTTGATGTTTTTTGATGGAGTTCACCGATGAGCTAAAAAGCTTGGACCCTCCCATGATCATATCGATCCTTTTCTTGGGAGTTTCTTCGTTCTCGTTGTCGGCTTCGGCTCTTTTGGGCGATGTGCCACCGACTCCGACGGAGGAAAGTCTGCTTCTCTCGGCCTGAGCGATGGTTTCGAGGTCGAAATCAGCGAGGTCGCCGGTGGACCATTTCTCCATGAGGATGGTTTTCAAACGGTAGCAATCCTTGGTGTCGTGGCCTTTTACACCGTGGAGCTCGCAAAAAGCATCCTTGTCTCGGACCCATTTGTTGCTTGGCAGCGAACCGCTTCGCTTTCCTCCGGAGTCTCTGCCCACGGCGAAGGTTTGCGAACTCCCGCTGGCTCGGCGATTGTCGGGTTTCTTAGACGGACTCTGGGGAGTGGTCTTAGGAGGCGGTCGATATTTCTTGCTGATCGCGAGCTTGTCTTCCTCGAGCTCCATCCAGGTTGTGGCTCGGTGAAGTGCATCGTGGATACTGGTGGGCTTGTTGATCACGATCTCCTCGCGGAAGCGCGACTCGTGCCAGAGACCGTGTTTGAGGCGAGAGATCGCCGTGGAATCGGTGATCCCGGGTAATCCGGACAGAATTTCCTTGAACTTGGTTATGTACTTTCTCGGAGGCTCGGCTCTGCTCCCGAACGTGGTTCCACGAGTCGCCGTCGGAGAGTCCCCCGGTCTATGAAAATAGAGTATTGTTTGATGAAAGCGGTGGTGAAGTCGGTGAAGCTATCGATCGAGCCGGGTTCGAGGTGGGTGAACCGGACTAAGGACGGGCCGGAGAGGTTTTCGGCGAACGACCTACAAAGGCCGTCATCTTGCTCGTGCTCCTCGAACTGCACCCGCCCAGCGGCGATGCGGAAGGCGGTGAGGTGCGTCTTGGGATCTCCGACTCCGTCATAGGACGGAAGTTTGATCTTTCTTGTATCGCGGACGCGCAGCGATGCAATCCTCCGTGTAAACGGGGTTCGCCTGGTCTCTTCAATAACTCGGTTGATTTCTGGAGCGGAGCTTATTGCTTCGTGGATTTTTGAGTTTATTCCCCGGATCTCGGTTCGAATCTCCTCGAAATCCTTCCCAGCTAGGTCCGCTCCGCGCAAGGCTTCGGTGCGGGCCGCAGAAGTCGGTGTTGGCTCCTCAGAGTTTCGTCCGTCATTCGCCGTTGCCAGCCGAGTGGGGGTGCCAACGGTGTTCTGCTCGTTGGGAGGCTGGAGATTGGTAAGCACGCCTTCTATCTTGTCGAAGCGCTCGGCTAGGGTAGAGGTCGCCTTCTGTTGCTCGGTGATTACCTTCTGGAGGTCAGTGAGCAATTGGGCGAAGTCGACAGATGAGACGTTTTGAGAGTCGGTGACATCCATGAGAAGTGGTTTGATTTTCCTCTGTTACTAATTAAAGGTGATCTATCAATGTCCCCTCCTTCTAGCGCCAAATTGTGAGAACGAAGATTTGTATGGGATAAGAACTGGGAATTGGAGGCTTAATAGATCAAATTAGCAAAAGAAAACGAAGGCTAAAAACTTAGTATAAGAGAATTTTATTGATATAAGAAGATATGGGTTCTTTCTTCGGGATTAGACATGCCTTTTTCCCTTCCTCTCTTCCTCTATTTATACTATGATTTACAAATAAAGACATTTAAATCTTAGCTCATTAACGCGAATTGAATGCATTTAAAGCAGCCGTTATGTCGTCATCGAACTCCCTAACCGTCGAAGTCCGCTCGCCTCCCCTTGTCCTTTTGACGAACTGAAAGCGAATATGGGCCCTCCTTCGGCCCATTATACTTTGGGGATTTATAGAGAAAAAACGTGCCTGTTCTTCTACTGGGCCTCGGCCAGCTCCTTTAGCGGGCCCTGGTACCAAACCGAACACCAACACAAGGTTTGTTTCTGACTTGGTCCAATAATAATGCAATGGTAGAAACTATAAACCATAGCTTGCTATATATCACAAAAATGTTATCCAACCTCATGTTTTTATTTAATTTATAATTCGTCTGCCTCTCGGTATACGTGTTAACATATTCGACCGTAACCTATATAATATTATTTTAATTTTCAAGTGAGAACACTAGGCTAGTGTAACTTAATATTTAAGTAAAATAAAATATAAATTAATAAACTCTCTCCTATAAATTTCATTATATTAAACTACTCAAGTCACCAAAAAAAAAATCTCTTTTATTTCTCTTCGCAAATATATCAACAATCCAAAAGAATTTTAAAAGATCTAATCAATAATGAATCAAGAAGGATCATCACAAAGCCCTAGCAAACATAGTCTTTCTTCATCATCGTCCACCACATCAACTTCTACCGAACCGGTTCGGTCACGTTGGTCACCTAAACCGGAGCAAATCTTGATACTAGAATCAATATTCAATAGTGGTATAGTAAACCCACCAAAAGATGAAACGGTGAAGATAAGAAAAATGCTTGAAAAATTCGGTGCGGTGGGAGACGCAAACGTTTTCTATTGGTTTCAAAACCGACGGTCAAGATCTCGCCGAAGACAACGGCAGCTTCAATCCACCACCGTCGCCGTCGCCGCCGCTGAAGATCACCAACACATGATAAGCATGCATCATGATCAATATGGTGGTGCATGTCATGAAGTTGATTTGGGATTTGGAAGTTGTAGTAATGATCACATATCATCATTAGCTAATAATAACAACTTCTTTAATGAGTCTTTACCTCAAGTCTCTTCTATTCTTATTGGTCTAAATGGTGGATGTGAGAGTAATAATAATGGTATGGAGGAGAACTTATTTACAATGTATGGCCATGAACATGATCATCATCATCATCATCATCATTATGATCAGCAAAGTTTAAATACTACATCAAGTATAAACCCATCTGATCAAAACTCTAATTTTCAATACCAACAAGGTGAATAAATCATTTGCATGGCTCTTATTTTTATTTTTTTATTAAACCGAAAAGTTTAATCTTTTTTTTTCTTCAAGATTTTAAACTAAGAAGAGAATGAGTTAAAAACAACATTCTTTAATCATTTAAAAGATTTTTGTAGATTACAAATATTTGGTTATCTTATGGTTATTTGGTTAACAAACAAGTTTTGAATGTGAAAACATATAAAAAAATTGTGGATTTTATTTTTTAAATGGAAGAAATCGATTTTTATGGTAGGTTATTTTGTTTTTATTAATTTTAATGTTAGGTTATAGAATAATATATTTTGAGGGTTAATTCTCAAGTTTCTTGTTTTTTTTTTGAATATTAAAAATGAATGAATAAAAAGGAGTAATGACGGTGTTTATAAACGGAGTTGCAACGGAAGTAACAAAAGGAGCAATAGACATAAAAGCAATGTTTGGTGAAGATTTGGTGTTAATTCATTCATCAGGATTTGCTCTTCCCACTGATGAATTTGGTTTCTTGATTCATTCTTTACAACATGGCCAAGCTTATTTCCTGGTAACTTAATTCACTTTTCATTTTTATATATTATTAACGTACATAAAACTGTTTATAAATATTTTCAGATTACTTTTTTTGGTTATTATTATTTTTTTAAATGGATTTCAGAACTCTTGTATGTGTTTGTTCGTTTTAATACGATTTTTCTTGAGTTAAAATACATTAGTCTACCATATTGTCTAATTCATAATTTTTTGAGGAATTCACAAAACTAACTCCCTTTCAATCCTTCCTTCACAAAACTACACCTAATTTAATTTTTTCATATATTTACATCCTTTCAAAATTTGAAAAACTTGATTTACCTTTTTAAAAATTACCAAAATTAAAATCTTTTCATTTGAATTCGGTAATTAGTGTTTAGGGTATAATATTAAGGTATATACTATATGTGTCATGAGTGTATAACAGTAGAAAATTAATGGGCTGAAATCTAATTTGTGGTCAAGTCCAAAAATGTCTGCAAAAATTGATCTCAAGACCACATCTCAACATAAAATATTTTGGTGATAATATAATACCAAAATTTGGACAATATTTATAAAAAATATAATATAATACTAATATATAGATCAATTTGATGGTTGTCGGTTTGTGTAATAAATGAAGATATCTGTAACTGAAGTTTTGTGATTCAAGTAAAGCTTTACAGATTTATGTCAGCACTTGTATACATACAATATGTATATTTATATGTAACATCTTTGGTTTGGTTAAAGAGTTTTATTAAACATGTATATAAATAAATAATATTAGTCAAGAACACAAGAAACAATAAATCCGACTTTTTGAATATTTTTTTATAAAATTTTAAAGTATTTTAAGGAGTTCATTGGCGAAAGTGACATTGGGAATTATATTCTCTCTTGGTCAAATAAATAGACGGTGACAACATTATCTAGAAATATAAATTATTGTTTACCATCTTTCGTTAGGGTTTCCCGATATTATCATAAATTATTCATTGTAATTAGTTTGCTTTTATGAAAATTTATTGTATATGTTTTCATTATTTCATCGACAGGTACCAAGGCAGACATGAACTGCCCTATCTTGTCAACTACAACATACACGGTCGATTTTTTACTTTTTTTTATTTTTTTTTTGTCTATTGTGTCAAATTAGAATATTTATATGTTGGACTCGTCACATATTTTGTTTTCTTGTCGATTCTTGCTCACTTAACACAAACCTTGTAATGAATGCACTGAGCAGAAATATTAGTTTCCAATATATTAATTTTTCTCTTTGTATTTAGATTTCGGATACTTTCAACGTATTTGTAATAGAATAGAGAATATTAGCTACCGTGATAAAAAAAACACAAACCTTGATTAATAAAGCAAGAAATTTTTTAACTAGATTCAAATTTGTGAACAATTACGTACGTCCATTAGATTTAACATTTTAATTTAACAATAATCTGGGGAAGTGACCTTTGGTCTATTGACAGTCATAAGTCCACGTGAGACAAGTAGCATCACCGCACTTGGGATCAATTCTCGTGCTACGATAGTGTAAGTTTGGCTAATAGACCGGCCATTTGTGGCCCAAATGTTGACCAAAAAAAAATTAACAATAATCTAAGCTCTAAAGTTGAAAAGCTAATTAGTTTAATGTAACTCATATATAGACGTTAACATATAGATGATTTCATCTAATTACAAATTTATTTTATACCCTTCTCAATAAATTCTAAAACACATCCCAAGCATCTATAAAATTAACAATTTTTATGTATATAGTGTAAGTCCACTTCAACATTTCACTATAAAAAGAATAAGCGAATTTTTATGTGGGCTTTATAGGGTCCTTTGCTAATGAAAATTATTTTCTTTTATATTTCTAGGCCCAGTTGAATTATATGGCTCGTGCATGTAATCGAACGGGCATTAGTATTTCGAGAGAACCCTAATAACACATTTTCACGTTAAAACAGACATTTGAGATTAAATAATAGGGAGAATCACAAAACTACACCATTTGAATTACATTTCACAAAACTACACCATTTTCAAAATACTTTACAAAACTACACCTAAACACTAAAAATTAAATTCAAATAAACCTTATCCACGCAATCCTACCCCCTTAATAATATACTCTAAACACTAATTAGCGAACTTAAATGAAAATATTTTAATTTTTGTAATTTTTTAAAGGGTAAATCAAACTTTTAAAATTTTGAAAGGGTGTAAATATGTGAAAATATTGAATTAGGTGTAGTTTTGTGAATAGAGGGTTGAAAGGGTGTAGTTTTGTGAATTACTCTAAATAATATATGATTTTGGTTTAGATAAAGTATAACATAGTATAAATTCAAATCAATTACTTAAAAGGTGCTAAATAAGATAATTAATGAATTATATATGTCCACATAAATTCACTATGAGATGCAACAGTGAATTATTTTATTGGAAAAGGGACAGATCATATTTAATTTATATTCTTGATTACTGAATTTAGGGAATTATTTTGCTTTTTTCAGTTAACTTCTAAAAAGATTATATAAGCCCAATTCAAAATGTTACACAAACATACCTAAAATTAACCATGAAAAAGAGAAGATACTTGACTAAACCCAATTATTTTTATCTCACAATTTCTCATCATGAACCTTAATTATATTCTTGAAATAATAATTAATTATTTAGCTCCAACACCAAGAAAGTCAAAGAAGTAAAAGCCAGTACTCTTCATATTCATCTCCACCTTAATTTTACTGACAGTGATTTTGTGGTGATTTTGATGGTCCAACTTTTTACCATATTTGTCATTTACTTCTGCTTTCTGCACGCACTGACCATTTTTACCTGCAAAGTTTATCAAAAATAATTTCTAGTTAGCACGCACGTGAAATTTTTGTTGTATTGAAATAGTAATGTGACATTATATTGTACTACACCTCTTTATATTATTATGCCTTTATATACTCTTACGATGTAAAACACTGTTTCTTTCTCTCTTATCATTCAAATTTGTAATTATTGCTATATACATGAAATTTATCTAAAGTGGTCACTTTTTGTCGGTTATACAACATCAACATGTATGCCAAAATTATCATTTAATTTTGATAAAGTTTGTTTTGGAGCATATTAAATGATAATTTTGGCATACATTTTCAAAATCACAACAGGAATCTACACTAAGTTTAACTAGATTAATATAGTAAAACCATTATAAATTAATAATGACAACATGTTTTATATTAAATTATTATTAATTTATCATGATTATTAATTTATATATAGAAATATTACACTAAAAGTAATATTTTAATACAACAATATTATTGAATATAAGTCTTAGTCTATAAAATACTAATTTATAGAAATTATATTATATCAATGGAGTTGAGATATCATAAGAAAACTTAGAAAAAAAACATTCCAATTTTCTATACTTTTCATGTCTCAAGATTATGAAAATCATTTCTTTATAAAAAAAAACATAACAAATATAACGAAAAACAAGCAAACAAATAAAAAAAATGTTACCTAAGGCAAGGGCATTATCGTAATTCAAGAAACGAGGCTGGTAAGTAGTGGAAGAAGGTGGAGTTAGAGAGAGCTCCGTAGTACATGTAGACACAGCCGAGCCATCATCATCATCATCATCATCATCATTATGTTCTTCTACATTGACGAAACTACCCTTGAAGACTCTACCAAAGAACTCATCATCATCATCATCATCTTGACTAAAACGGCACGAGGACGAATCCGTCATTTGTGCTTTTTGATGTTGACGAGAATAGCGTTGACTTTGACTATCTCTGTTCCGTCGAGCCATGACTACGTGCCAATGGTTCTTGACGGCGTTATCGGTCCGACCGGGGAAGAGACGTGAGATCAAAGCCCATTTGTTGCCGTAGGATCGGTGAACATCTAAAAGCCTAAACTCTTCTTCCTCGGAAAAGGCTTTCTTGTTGATTCTTGGGTCTAGTTGGTTAAACCATCTTAATCTACAACTCTTGCCTACATTTAACAAAACAATTAATAATTTATACCTAAAATGTTAAATATATTTTTTTCTTTGGTGATTTAAAACTATTAGTTAGTTCTTTATCGATTTTTTAAAATTTTATTTGTTACTATCAAATAGAGTATCACTATTATAAGTCTATAATGTGTTGTAACACTTATTTCCCTATAAATAAACTCGAAAACCCGACTTAAAAAACTTATTATAAATTCAAGTCCAATTAGCATTAATATGGGGGAAAATAATTATTTGTAAAAGAATAAAGAAGTTCCCGCATTACCGTATTTATGTTTAAAAGTTTATATTAATCAAGTTTCTCCTAATTAAAAAGAATAGAAAAGACTTACATAAATAAATAATTATATAAATAAATAAAAAAAATTATCCCTAAAGAAAATGTAAAAATAAATGTGTACCTGATCTACCAAGAAGGTGTTGAGCAATTAAGTTCCAATTTTGGGGACCAAACTGAACAACAAGCTCCTTGAGTTTAGCATCTTCTGTTGGTCTCCAATGCCCTCTTGAGCATACTTTTTTGTTTATTCCATTTTGACCCTTTCTTTTTAAATTATTTTCGTTTTCACCCCTAACTTGTTCATGTTCATCTTTCAACTCCAAGACTGTGGTTGATTTGTTGTGAGGATTGTTTCTTAATAAAGAGAAGTTGGTGTGTGTGTTTTCTGATGATTTGAAGTTGTTTGCTTCTTTGAATCTTTTAGGCTCTTTGAAATTTTCATTTCTTCTTAGATCTTTCTCAACAAAGAGACTTGGATTCATTTTTTTTTTTTGGGTTTAGGGATTAAAGAAAAGAGAAACAAGAATAGGAGAGATTTTTAGATAGAGAGAGAGAGAGAGCACTTGAATGGCTTTTCACTGTTTATATGGTGGAAATATGAATTTGACTGACATTTATTTATAATTAGCAAATATATTATATATATAAGAATATTTCTTAAACTGAACTTGAGTGGTTGTTATTCACAATATATACATAGACAATACAATAATAGCCGTTTATTCACACACTCAAAAAAGTGTAAGGGAAAATTTAATAAAGAGCATATTCAACCTAATATTCTACTAATCATCATTTTTTGTTAAAAAAATTTCCAATATACTAATTAGCATTTGACAGATCTAATTCATTCCACTTCACTGATTTTAGACTTTTAGTTAGTATTACCTATTAGAAAAATATTCCATAGTGGAAACTCAATGAGATAAATAATAATATATAAGAGATATGAATTAATCAACTTATTGTTACATGTTTCGAATTAAAAAGTCCACAATCTTAACGATATCATTTAAGTGCAATAGATAATTTGATCGTTTCAAAAATGACTATTAACTATAACAACTTTTCATCACTATAGTTTTATAAGCTTGCATGGTATCTTGTTCTTAAAAGTAAAATGTTTTAAAAAAACAATAGATATTATAATATACATATATATATAATATAACATTAGGAGGAGGAATTCAGGTTCACGTTTTTCTATAGGTTCCAATTTATTTCTAAAACGATTTTATGAAATATGGGATGATACTTTATAGTTTTTAGATTAGTTCCTTTCTATATCTCTCTACACGTGCAAAAGTAAGGCTTTGGAAAAGTCGGTGCGTACATGCAATGAGACCCGCTCGTGCGTTTGGAGGGTTCGATGCATGTAGGCCCCACATGCTCAACAGTCTCGGAAATTTCAAAAAAAAAAACATTTTTGAACCGCTCGTGTGGCTCTTCTATACATACTGCACGTGTGTGTGTGTGTGCGCATGTATACGTTCGTATGTGTGTGTGCGTGTGATTAAAATTATTGAAAAAAACAACAGAATCAACTTTTTGTTTGTTTTCGGACACAAAGCAAGAAAAGTTCTTAATTAAAGAAAGAGAAATAAATTACTCTTATTTTTTATTTTAACAAATTACTTTTATGAGCTTCTCTGTTTTCCAAAAAGGTATATTAATTTGTATAGGAGGCACATATAAATTTGCATGTTTCAAAGAAATCGTCTTATGTAGAGAATAAGTTAATCATGATTAGCGCAACAACTAGTTCGAGTACTTTAATATAAGTGTTTTGTGAATATTTATGAATATGCGTGAATATTCATATATAACAACATGTAAATATACTTTTAAGTAATTCACGGAAAAGTTGAAACAAAAAAACTTGTGAACATTCATATATCTCTCTAAATCGCGGAAGGATATAACGGTCCGTAGAAAGCAAAATCACCTAATTATCAATTTTAAAAACAAATCATTTTATTACCAAATTAAAGTGTAAAAAGGTACATGTTTTCCCAATTTTTTCTTAATGTAACCACAAACTAGTAACTATAAAAAATTTCGTTGTTAATTAAAAAACCATATATGTAACAATTTTATAAGAAAATCAACTTTATTAAACTTTGTTATTATTCAATGATATAGTCTTTTTTTTTGTTAATTTTCAATGATATAGTCTTATAATTATAAACATTGAAGACTTGAAGTTGGACTTTATAGATCCTTATATATATTTTTATTCGAATTTGGTTGTCATACATTTGAATGTAATTAATAGTGACCTTTCATGCGTAACAGCTTACACTAGCTAGCTACTCTTTTGATACGACGAAGCATAACAATAATTCATCTTTAGATAAAATCGTATAATTTATTTATTGTACTAATCTAGATCGAGTGTGCAAAGATGCAACCACAAAAAAGTATGCAGCCATGTAACGTAATTAACGATAAATGGACTAAAATCGATGTAATTGACGATAAATCATGCATGTAACTGCGGTCGATATTATTAAATTAAATAAAAAACGAAACGTTAGAATCATTTTTTTTTGGGTGAAAAAACGTTAGAAATCTATTAGCAAAAAATCAAAAGAGACGTTAGAAAGCAAAGAAAAAGACAGAAAAGTACACCTAAAATTATTAATTGTGTCTTGTTTTTTTTTATGAGTTTCGGTTATGAAAACAGTTTCGTTAATTTTGAGCTCTTTGTTGACGACAAAACAAAAGTCTTGTACAAACGTGAAGTGACGTCATCATGAACTGTGTTACACACGAGTGGTTCGTGTTCTAACATAACACGTGTCGATTCCTCAATAGCTTCTGTTTCCGGTTTAAAGGAAATATCACCGAACCGTTACGGACCAATTCCACTTTTTATTTGAATTATTGCTTTCTTTCGTGAGTAAAGGTAATGAAAAAAATTTCCATTTACTAAAAAATATCATTTATAGACTCTTATAAAATACTTTATTATAGTATTTTTTCAAACAAATTCAGTTAGTGGTATGTTTGTGAATTAGTACTACAAAAGTTGCACTTCACCAATGGAATCTTTTTACTATATAAAATCTAGTAATGTTTAGTAGTCATGATGAGATAACCTACACTTAATTAATTAGATTCATTTAGACAAAGTTTTTTTTTGGATTTAAGGGACAATTTGAGCTAATTTCAGGAATTTAGGGCTTTATCTCATGATACAATTATATTAGTTAAGTCTCTCTTTCTCTCTCTCTATATATATATAATTTAATTATAAATCATGTAAAAGTTGTTAGCCGGTCCATTGCACTTGTAACATAGAACTAACATATATATCACATCATGAGTATAAATTGTAGGTAGTTTTTTTTTTCTTCATAAAATTGTAGGTAGTTAATTACTATAACATACAATTTTGGGGGGGATTAATGAGTTTATACCTCATGGACTATAGATTGAAGTCGCTATCGAAGTAGTTAATTATCCACGCACTCATCAATAATTTAGTTCACATTGATCCAAACAAACAATTAGTTGTTATTACAAAATAAATACCATATTGTATGCAAAAGTATTAATCAAAATAAACGTTAGTCAAAAGTTGACGGCAGTAATCGGCAGCTAATCCACAAAGAAATGTTAATTTTTACTCGCAATGATTCTCAAGTACTACTACTTATAAAAGTCAGAAGGTTTTAAAATTTAGGAGACTATATTTTTGATTTTTTATATATTTCTATGTAAGGGTTTGAACTATTAGAGCAAAGTACATGAAGCCTAAGACAAGTCTTATAAAGAGACCCATGTAATTGGGTTATCCAAGCTAGTAGTTCGTATATATAGGGGTGACAGATTTTTTTACCTTTCAAGAGTAGCAATTAATACTGAATCTTCCTAAACTTTAACCTCTACATGTAAACTAATGTAGTGCAAGGCCCGTGCGCAAGTCATTATAACTATTTTCCATTTATTTGTTTATTTATGTTTTCCTTTTTATTTTCTATTTACTATTTATTATTGGTTTTAGATTATAACTTTGGCAAATATAAAGGTTTATAAGCTTTCTTTGAATACTTGATTTTTGAATGAATAAGAAAGAGGAATTCCTCAACTAAAGTCTTTAAATTCTTCCTGTTCTACAAAGAATTTTGAGCAACAAACAAAGTCTTTCGATCCATTGATCCGATAGAATTTGTCTTGTTATTATCCCGCTGCATTAGTTGGTATCAGAACATTAATGGATCTGATACCAACTCATGCAGCGGAACGATAAATACGAAAGTAATCTTGAGTATCAATGGATCTCAAAGAGGACAATCGTAGCTCGAAATTCTAATGTTATCGGATATCAATGGATTCACGATGAACAAAGATTTCAAATACTTCGTTTGAGAATACTCTTCTCTCTAAAGCAAAACTTTATTAATCAAATCAACAACTTCATACAAAGCTATGCCTAAACGGCTTATTTATAACAATAGAAAAACCCTAAAAACACTATAAAATAATTAAGGAAAATAACTAAAATAATAAATATTAAATAAAGGAAACAATAAGATATTTGGAAATCTTCCAAATATCTCTCTGCATCATTTGGTATCAGAGCCGCGTTTCTTTGATTTCTCAATCGAAGAACGATTATGGATGTCATGTTGACCGGAAACATCTATCTTATCATAGGTGTCTCTTTTCCGTAGAAGAAGAAGACTATGCGTTTCATATCGAAGACCGCAGTTAAGATTCGGGACAAATCTTTTCTTCGTCGGAGAGAATGATGCAGAGAGATATTTGGAAGATTTCCAAATATCTTATTGTTTCCTTTATTTAATATTTATTATTTTAGTTATTTTCCTTAATTATTTTAGAGTGCTTTTAGGGTTTTTCTATTGTTATAAATAAGTCGTTTAGACATAGCTTTGTATGAAGTTGTTGATTTGATTAATAAAACTTTGCTTTAAAGAGAAGAATATTCTCAAACGAAGTCTTTGAAATCTTTGTTCATCGTGAATCCATTGATATCCGATAACATTAGAATTTCGAGCTACGATTGTCCTCTTTGAGATCCATTGATACTCAAGATTACTTTCGTATTTATCTTTCCGCTGCATCAGTTGGTATCAGAGATAAACACGAATGTAATCTTGAGTATCAATGGATCTCAAAGAGGACAATCGTAACTTGGAATTCTAATGTTATCGGATATCAATGGATTCACGATGAACAAAAATTTCAAAGACTTCGTTTGAGAATACGCTTCTCTCTAAAGCAAAACTTTATTAATCAAATCAACAACTAAATACAAATCTATGCCTAAACGGCTTATTTATAACAATAGAAAAACCCTAAAAGCACTTTAAAATAATAAAAGAAAATAACTATATTATTAAATAATAAAATAAAGGAAATAATAAGATATTTGGAAATATCTCTGCATCATAAACTTCTAAACTTACAAATTTGTTTGATTAATGTAATTAATGTATTAAACATTTGTGTTCAAATCAACCTGATTCTGATGTGAATTTTTTCCGATTACGATCCAAAATCGTGGATCTAAGAATTTTATACTTTTTACGGGTTAGATCCGCATAGTTAGATCGTAATCGGACAAGATTCAAATCATAATTGAGTTTGTTTAAACACAATTAATTAATATTTTAATTGTAATTTTGGCTAAATGTGGAATTAATTAGATTTTAATGAGTTTGGGTGGACAATCATAAAATATTGTAAATTTAGGGGTTTATATGTAGATGTTGAGAGTTTAGGGAAATTCAGCGTGAATTGTTACTCTTGAGGGGTAAAAAAGTCATCAACCCTATATATAGCCATGTTATGAATAACAATGTAGTTAACCTAGAGAACTCACCCATTTTTTTATTAATCAATGAACATTTAATTATGATGGATAAATTATTAAGAGCATGATCAACCGAGAACCATTAAAATTAGGTTCTTATTATAGTTACATTTTTGCACAAAAAAAAATTATAGTTACATTAATATTTTAATATAAATTTATTCGTAATTAAATTTTAATATTTAAAAATAAAATTAAACCAATAAGAAATAGACACATAGTTGAAAAGTTTCTTGCACTATTTGAAAAATATCTTAAATAATAATCAACTCTAAATGTTTTCACACTCTCTTTTCTACTTTTCATTTTTTCACGGTAAATTTTATTTTATTTTGATATTACAGAAAGTTTTACACATAGAAAAAACAAAGAGATACAAACTGTATAGTAGCTTGGAGGAAGCTATTAGAATTTCTATTCCGTGGGTTATATGATAAATATGGAAAAATAGGAATGCTTTAGTCATTGAAGATAAACAGAACGACATGTCAGTTTTCAAGAAGAAGCTGTCCAGTGGAATACCGCTTCATATGGAGTCATTATTAGAATCAAAAAGGGAAAATAATCATAATAAAGAACATAACAAATTTTGAAAAAAAACTAAAAGAGAAAAACTAAAATGCAATATGCATGCGGCTTGGAGAAACGGGCTATACATGATCGGAGACGCATGGATAGTAAGGAACTATACGGGTGAAGCCACATTTCACGCACGGGATGCGTTCACACCGGTTGAAAGTAGATTTATTGCTGAGCTTAACTACATTCTTTGGGCTTTAACAAGCATGGCAGATCTACGACTCGTCGCTTCTGATAATTTGGTCTGATAATGCCCAAGTCATTGAAGCCATAAACCATTCCTCAAATTGGTCAACATACCGCTCGCTTCTCCATAAGATCTCTTCTGCTACAACTTCTTTCTCTTCTTCTTGTTTGTTCTTTGCATCTTCCGTTTCCGCTAACATGGTGGTTAGAGACGTTGCGAAAAATGTTTCAAGATGCGATCTCTTCCAATCATACTTAGCTATGGAAGGACCTGATTGATTACATTTGAAAATCCAAAGAAAAACCTCATTAATATATAGCTTCTTGCTTCCCTATTTTTCATTTTTAATTAATATTTTTGGCTAAGGCTGGCCGAACCTAAGAAAATGCATGGATCCATAATCTCTTAATTTTATAAAAAGTTTTGTTAAAAAGAGTTTATATAAAACTCATATCTTATATTTTATGATTGTAAACTTTTTATCTATATCTTATATTACGAATAGAGAAGACGGAGAGAGAAAATGAGTGTAAAAATTACACGTGTCATCACCTGAGCACTTCTGTTCTCACATTATTGATAAACGAGATTTTACCCCGTTTAATCGAATGTCTCAATTGTAGTACTTGTGGTCAATCCGAATCAGGAGCAATTAAATTACTAAAGTTTGCAAGGAATCAATCTTAGTCTAAGCAATTTAAAAGATGGTTTTGTTTATGTGTTTTTTGTAAAGACTAACAAAGAAATAAAACGAAATTGCAAGTTGTAAAGATTCAAATTAAAAAGCTAAACAACCAGGTCAGGGTACTTTAACGGGTTCATCAACTTTCAGGTTTTTCGATGTCTTTTATAAAAGTACTTTAAGGTTTTGAAAACGATTTTAGATCAATCCACTCTCGTGACAGAGATCCTTTTCCTAACAAGTAAACTAAAACAATATCTTGGATAGTTTAAATTTTAGAAAACATTAAAGTTCAAATCAATTCAACCACTAAACTTATTAACACATATCTCTCGGTTAAGCTAGGTTTAGTTCTAGGGTAATTGTTCAGGAATCCTCACAGACCTCTCGGCTGTGAAGTTTCCTGGGTTCTATCAATTGATTGATTAGGTCAATTAAAGCATTAAGATTGTTGCACTAGATTAAAGTTTTAACATGTTTTAAGTTCTAGACATCGATCAACCCTAGAGTTGATTCACCCTTTTTCCCCCAACCTAATTGTCTATGGGAAACTACTCACTAAGCATATTGAAATTCAAAGCAATTAAATTAAAAGAAAGCATAAACATAAACAAAGACAAGAGAGTAAAGGGTTCAAGAAAATCTTATTGATGACGAAGACTACAAAGGTGGCCAAGAAGCAATCACCAAGAATCTCCAATGTCAAAGCAAAAACAAAGCGATGAAGAAAAACAAAAAAACAAAAGATAGAATAATTGTCTAAACATAGAAAAACCCTAATATATTAAAAACCAAAGAAAATAAAGGAAACCAATTTGGTTTAGGAATTGGTTTTCCTTTTTACAACATAAAACCGATTTTCCTTATTAATTTCGCAGCCTGTATCGGTCATAGCAAACCGATACAGTCTGGCCAATATGCGCTTTCGGTAGCCTTCCTTCGGCTTAGTTTTCTTCGTATCGGCCAGGCTAAGCCGATACGACATGTCGATACAAGTGCTTCGTTTCCTTTTTCTCTGTACCGGCCACTCCAAACCGGTACAATATGTCGATACGCATCTTCAGGTTCTCCTTCTCTTGTATCGGCCAGGTGTGACCGATATGACTGGTCGATACAAGTCTCGGCAAAAGAATTTCTTCTATATCGGCCATGGGAAACCGATACAACAAACCGATGCAAGTGTTTCCACTTCTTTTTTGCTTGAATTCTTCGTCTTTTGCCGTTTTAACGCTCCGAAACCCGAAATACATGAAACAAACCTAAATGCAACCTATATGACACTAAATGCAGCCTAAATGAGTTAATTCTAATGCATAAACAAAGGTAAAATGTGTAAAATATGCAAGCTATCAACTCCCCCAAACTTATCCTTTGCTTGTCCTCAAGTAAGAGAATTTCGCATCAAAGTTTAGGAAGGTGTGGAGGCGGGGACCTCAGAACCAAAAACAACGCGGAAGTATAATGAACGAGTATCTTAAACATAGTACCCTCTCGCAACCGAACTAGTTCTACTTATTTCTATCTACCTTAACTCCGTCTAAATCCGCTATTATTACCAAAAGTATGTGATCCACTTGTCTAGTCTAAGCACCTTTCACATTCAATTAAGCACAATCAAGCATGAAACATGATTAAAAATTTCCAAGAGTTTTTCTATTTGTCTAGGTAAGAACGGGATTTCGAATCAAACGAGGAGGCTAACACTCAGGCATGTGGTTAGTTGTAGCGCGGTTTCTCTCGGGGAGTGAAAGGGTTAAACAAAACCAGGAAAGACAAGAAGCAACTGATGCATACAAGTCCGGACATCCATCCCTACTCAAGACTATCCACTAACCCATCGTCTTTCTTCAAAACATTTAAACACTTAAACATCGAGTTTCTTTTCTTAACAACCTTAGGGGATTTTATTTTGGCTAAATTTCTTTTCTTCCTTCTTTTTTTTTTCTTTCTTAATCGAATTTTTTCTTTCTTTTCTCTTTTTTTTTTTTCTTTCGATTTTTTTTTTTTTTTTTTACTTAGCCATTCTTTCACCCCCTAGGTGTTTTACAATTACTCGTGTTTATTTTCTTATTTTTCAAAACTCAAAGACGTGTCTCACCAAACCGTTATCCCTTTCTAATTCACTAGTCTACGAAAAACTAGCCCAATGGATGTCCTTTCTTGTCGCTCCCTATACTTTCAAGTTTTTGCGAAACCAAACAATCACTAAATGAAAGGAATTCTCACAAGTGTTTGGGTTAAGGTTTAGGGGGTGAGAGGGGAATCATCCTTAGAATGAGAATGACCGGATTGCGATTTAAGTGTTTCGGTTTAGGAAGCCACAATCCGTAGAAATCACAAAGCCATAGAAATTCTCTTGAAAACTATCAATCATGCTAATTAAAAGTCAAGTTTAAGTTCAGATAATTTTTCGAAGGTGACTTAGAACTACCAAGCTTCATAACCACACAATTGGCTTTTTAAACATCAATGTCTAGAGTTGCGGTTTTAAGATTTTCAGCGAGTTCTAATTCGTTTACGGAAGATACTACACCTAAGATACTCGTTCAAAACACAAAGTGCGTCGCTTTACAAGGTTAACGTCATCATAGATCCCCTATGCATATGCTCTAAATGCCATGAACTAATCCTATATGCAGATTTTTTTTGTTTTTTTTTTTTTATGAATGCTATTATGCGAAAACTAATATGACTACTCCCCCAAACTTAAATCACACGGTCTCCGTGTGAAACAAACATTGGAGAAGGTTCCTAAATGTATGTATGAATGACTCCAATATGAAAAACTAATGCGTATGCACATGGTTCAGGTGTTACCTCAGTAGTACTAACATGACGAGACGACATCGTCTGTATCGGTCTCAGCAGACCGATACTCTTGCCCGATATCGGTCCATCAACCGATATAACAGGCCGATACCCCTTTTAGAATTCGTTTTCCTACTTCGTTTCACCTGAAACCATCAAACACGACATAAACTCTAAGTAAATTATCATCTAAATGCAAACTAAAATTGTATATACAAGGATAGACATGGGACTTCCTCCCAAGTGAGCTTGTTTATAGTCTCTTAGCTTGACTTTACCCCCTTCTTTTTAGGCGACATTGGGGATTGAAAGAGATGTCGAATCTCCTTCGATGACAACTTTGTGGTCCAGGGGCGGCTTGAGTTTTACTCCTTTCACACCAAACTCGCCTCCATCTTTGTGTTTGCCTTTATCCGAGTCGCAGCGAGCACTCCTTGCTTCTTTCTTGAAAGCTTTCTTCAAAGATTTAACCTCGTTGATTAACTTTCTAATGACGCGGTTTTGAGACATGTTCCAATGCACCTTTCTGAACTTCCTAGGAGGGGATTGGTGTTCCACTTTTGGAGCTTTGGGTTTGCTCCTTGTATCATCACTAGACTTACCATTGCTAGCATCTTTTTCCACTCCAATCACCAAAGCTTCACAAGGGACCATCTCCGTAGGCTTCTTGACTACATCGTTGATGTTGTACCGCTGAACAAGGTCCTTCCCAAGGTGCAAATCTATCTTACCAACCTTCACATCTATGACGGCTCCAGCGGTTGCCAAGAAAGGTCTTCCAAAGATGAGTGGATTATTAAGCTCTTTGTCTATCTCCAAGACGACAAAATCTGTTGGAATGAAAACGTCTCCCAACTTTACCGGAATATCTTCTAAGATTCCAACGGGTACCTTCACGGATCTATCGGCCAGCACCAAAGAGATCTTAGTAGGTTGGAAAGAAGAAAGACCAAGTCGTTTAGCAACAGATAGAGACATAACGTTGACACTAGCCCCTAGATCGCACAAGCACTTTTCAAAGATCAAAGGACCAAGAGTGCAAGGCAAAGTAAAACTCCCTGGATCGCCAAGTTTCTTAGGAGAACGGTCCTTCTGAATGATCGCGCTGCACTCTTGTGAAAGTTTCACCGTGTCTTCCAAGTTTTTGGACTTGTTTTTGATGGTGTCTTTCAAAGATTTGGTGGAGTGAGGGACTTGCTTGAAAGCGTTAACAAGAGGCATGCGAGTTTGCACCTCGTTTATTTGCTTCTCGAGCTTAGCTCTAAAGTACTCCTTCAAGAGATGCATCTTGGCTCGACCCGGAAAAGGAAGCTTAGGCACGTAAGAAGACGTCACGTAAACGGGCTTCTTGTTTTTCTCGGATTTTTCCTCTGTATCGGCCATGTTTTTGGCCGATGTAGGTGGTCGATATCGGTCAGATGAAACCGATACACCTGGCCGATACGAGACCCCTGTCTCCTTCTCACTCGTATCGGTCTTGTTTCCAACCGGTATAGGTGGTCGGTATCGGCCAGTTGTGGCCGATACACTTGGCCGATATATGTGTCCTGTATCTTTCTCATTACCGCTTGCGGTGTTTTCGTTGGCTAGGACCGTGGTTTCTGTCTCGTGGGTCTGTTCCACCTCCCCGACCTGATCCGCATTGTCCCCAATGAGATTGCGTGAAAGAATTTGTGTACCACTACGAAGTTCTATTGAGTTGACATACTCTCTAGGATTGGCTTCAGGTTTACCCGGAAGTTGACCCATTGGTCGCTTAGAGGCCGAGGTAATTTGAGCCACTTGATTATCCAAGGCTTTCAAATGAGTACTCAAGGTTTCAAACTTGGCGTTGAGATCATGGTAAGAGTTGTCAACCTTTGCCTGAATTTCTTTCTTGAACGTGCTGAACTCCATTTGACTTCGGGTTTGGCCGTCTAGAATCTGTTTTAGCATCTGAATGGTTTGATCACCTGGGGGAGCTGGTGATGCAACCACTCCTTGAGCAGCAGGAGGGTTGTTGTAACCTGGAGGACGATTAGGTGGTGGTCTCGGTACGTATCCGCCTTGGATGTATTGAGGTTTACCTTGGTAACCTCCTTGTTGCGCATGGGGATAGACCTGGTCTTGGGGGTTGGCTACGTTGTTGTTTCGGTAGGAGAGGTTTGGGTGTTGAGAATAGTTGTTGAAACGCCCATCATTCCGATTTCCCATGTAGTTGATCTCCTCCCGATTTCCCTCGGTTGGGGGTAATTGTTCATCTCCGCTTCCAACGTAGTTAATCCCCACTTGGTTAGACATGAGTAACTTATCCAGCTTCTCATTCACCGCCTTTATCTCTCTCTTAAATTGCTCATCGTTCCCTGAGCTGCGGATGGTGCGATCATAATCTTCTCCGTAGTTGCTATCGCTTAGGGCGTAGTTCTCCACCAAAAGCTGTCCATCGGCTTCCGTCTTCCCAAGGAAGTTTCCTTGGCTAGCTGAATCAAGAAGCATTCTGAACTTCGGTTTTAGGTCGCGATAGAACGTGCTGAGTAAGCTCTCTCCCGTGAAGCCGTGGTGTGGACATCTCACCGTGTAACTCTTGAATCGTTCCCAAGACTCGCTGAACGTTTCTTGGTCTTTTTGTGCGAAAGCTGAGATCTCGTTTCTTAGCTTTGATGTCCGCACCACCGAGAAGAACTTTGTGAGAAAGGCCGTCTTACACGCCTCCCAAGTCTGTATGGTGTCTTTCACAAGATTCTTCTGCCATATGTGTGCTTTGTCCCCGAGTGAGAAGGGGAACAAACGCAGCTTAAACATGTCCTCGTTGACACCATTGATCTTCACCGTGTCGCATAGCATGTCAAATTGGTGAAGGTGATCAATGGGGTCTTCACTAGGCAGCCCATAGAACTTGTTGCTGGACACCATATTGATGAGACTAGACTTGATCTCAAAGTTGTTGTTGGCGATGGCTGGTGGTATGATGCCACTACGGTTGGTGATGTTTGATGGCACATCGGCGTCCCCTATCGCGCGTGCGGTGTTGTTTGCCATCTCCGTTTCCGAGTCTGAAGCGTCGAGTGTGGGTGGTTCGGAGTCGGAGTGGTGATCCAGTCTCTTTTCCTTAGAGATGGCTCGTTCGTGTGCTTTGATGTCGGCGTAGAAGAGCAAGCTATCACTTTGTCCGTGACTTCTTCTTTGCATACACCTGAGAGCACAAAAAACCACAAAAGAAAAGATTAGTATCCGGTAACTAAAACTTAGTCCCAAGTAATTCCAAAACTCTAATATTTAATCGAGTTCCTGAATCGGCAACGGCGCCAATTTGATAAACGAGATTTTACCCCGTTTAATCGAATGTCTCAATTGTAGTACTTGAGGTCAATCCGAATCAGGAGCAATTAAATTACTAAAGTTTGCAAGGAATCAATCTTAGTCTAAGCAATTTAAAAGATGGTTTTGTTTATGTGTTTTTTGTAAAGACTAACAAAGAAATAAAACGAAATTGCAAGTTGTAAAGATTCAAATTAAAAAGCTAAACAACCAGGTCAGGGTACTTTAACGGGTTCATCAACTTTCAGGTTTTTCGATGTCTTTTATAAAAGTACTTTAAGGTTTTGAAAACGATTTTAGATCAATCCACTCTCGTGACAGAGATCCTTTTCCTAACAAGTAAACTAAAACAATATCTTGGGACTTGGATAGTTTAAATTTTAGAAAACATTAAAGTTCAAATCAACTCAACCACTAAACTTATTAACACAGATCTCTCGGTTAAGCTAGGTTTAGTTCTAGGGTAATTGTTCAGGAATCCTCACAGACCTCTCGACTGTGAAGTTTCCTGGGTTCTATCAATTGATTGATCAGGTCAATTAAAGCATTAAGATTGTTGCACTAGATTAAAGTTTTAACAGGTTTTAAGTTCTAGACATCGATCAACCCTAGAGTTGATTCACCCTTTTTCCCCAACCTAATTGTCTATGGGAAACTACTCACTAAGCATATTGAAATTCAAAGCAATTAAATTATAAGAAAGCATAAACATAAACAAAGACAAGAGAGTAAAGGGTTCAAGAAAATCTTATTGATGACGAAGACTACAAAGGTGGCCAAGAAGCAATCACCAAGAATCTCCAATGTCAAAGCAAAAACAAAGCGATGAAGAAAAACAAAAAAACAAAAGATAGAATAATTGTCTAAACATAGAAAAACCCTAATATATTAAAAACCAAAGAAAATAAAGGAAACCAATTTGGTTTAGGAATTGGTTTTCCTTTTTACAACATAAAACCGATTTTCCTTATTAATTTCGCAGCCTGTATCGGTCATAGCAAACCGATACAGTCTGGCCGATATGCGTTTTCGGTAGCCTTCCTTCGGCTTAGTTTTCTTCGTATCGGCCAGGCTAAGCCGATACGACATGTCGATACAAGTGCTTCGTTTCCTTTTTCTCTGTACCGGCCACTCCAAACCGGTACAGTATGTCGATACGCATCTTCAGGTTCTCCTTCTCTTGTATCGGCCAGGTGTGACCGATATGACTGGTCGATACAAGTCTCGGCAAAAGAATTTCTTCTATATCGGCCATGGGAAACCGATACAACAAACGGATGCAAGTGTTTCCACTTCTTTTTTGCTTGAATTCTTCGTCTTTTGCCGTTTTAACGCTCCGAAACCTGAAATACATGAAACAAACCTAAATGCAACCTATATGACACTAAATGCAGCCTAAATGAGTTAATTCTAATGCATAAACAAAGGTAAAATGTGTAAAATATGCAAGCTATCAATTATTAAAAGATTCATTAAAAATTTATAAAATCCCAAAACAAAAGCTCAAATTTATCACAAAAGTGTCTTAAATTTATCACAAAAGTGTCTCAAAAAGCTCAAATTTATCACAAAAATGTCTTAAAGTGTATTAAAATAGTAATAGTAATAAATTTGGAGGAATTCACAAAACTACACCCTTTCAATTCCTCCTGCACAAAACTACACCTAATTTAATATTTTTACATATTTACACTCTTTCAAAATTTTAAAAGCTTGATTTACCCTTTAAAAAATCACCAAAATTAAAATCTTTTCATTTGGGTTCGCTAATTAGTGTTTAGGGTATAGTATTAAGGGGGTAGGGTTGTGTGGGTATGGTTTATTTGGATTTAATTTTTAGTGTTTAGGTGTAGTTTTGTGAAGTTATTTTGAAATGGTGTAGTTTTGTGAAATGTAATTCAAATGGTGTAGTTTTGTGATTCTCCCATAATTTTTTTGTAAATAAAACATTATAAAACCAAAATTCAATATATTTTGTATATAAACTTCAAATTTAAACTCCGCGTTTAACGCGAATCACAAGAGATTCAAATTTTTTTTATCTCATTTTATACTATACATTGTTTTTACCAATAAACATTTCTTTTTAACTTCCTAGTCTATATATTAAAAGAGAAGACAAAACGTATATGTGTCGCGACAATAGAGCTTTTAGAAAATTTTATTGTTTTGCGTTTATGCCCATATATTTTTGTCTAAATTATATTTCTGTTTCAATTTTTTTGCCGGTTATATTTTATTATTTTAATATAATCCAATTTAATATATTTTTGACTAATTTTTTATGGCCAATTTTTTTTTATTTCTTAAAAATAATTTAGAATATAATGCATACGAACCTACGAGATTTGATCACATATTTTATTTTATTTCTTAAAAATATTCCACGATTAAATTGCAAACGAACAAACCAATAATTATGAATCTATTTTTATATGCAATATATTTCTAATATTTTTGAAATAAAAGTTTAATTATATATGATTATTTTTTAATAACTTGTTCCACGGATGGCGCGGGACCATCACCTATTTTAATTTACTTTACTAACAATTTTTATAAGGGATATTTACGAAACTACACATTTTGAATTACCTTTTACACAAGTACAACCTTTCAAAGTCAATTTTAAAACAGTTAAAATTAAATCCAAATAAACCTTACCCATACAATGATACCCTTTAATATTATATACCCTAAACACTAATTAGGGAACCCAAATGATTTTTTTTTAATTTTGGTAATTTTTTAAAAGGTAAATCAATCATTTAAAATTTTTAAAGGGTGTAAATATGTAAAAATATTGAATTATGTGTACTATTTGAAGGAAAGATTAAAAGGATGTAGTTTTATGAATTCCTCTTTTAAAAATATATTTCTATTTTTAGTTTTATAACAATTTTATCTTAATTTCAAAAGAATAGTATTGAAGATTTTTGAAAAGATATACTTTTTTAAAAACATATAACTAGGAAAGTTTTGGAAGAGGGGTTACCTATTGTACGGTCCACCGGGGACAGGGAAGACTAGTCTAGTGGCTGCTATTGCTAACTACTTAAAATTCGATATCTACGATCTTCAGCTCGCAAGCGTGAGAGGAGACGCGGACCTAAGGAGGTTGCTTCTAGCCACTAGTAACAGCTCCAATATTCTTCTTATAGAAGATATAGATTGCTCCGTGGATTTGCCTACAAGGTTGCAACCTTTGACCACAACACATGGATATGGTGGTGATTCACAGGTTTGGTCTTAAACAATTTGGTTTTGATTTGATATTTTTAGAATTCTTTCTTTTTAAAAAAGAAATTCATCGAAATACCATTAGAAAAAGTTTATAAGTCCTAAGCAAGTTTATGTGTTGAGTATGTAGGTATCAACTACAACATTGAGTTTATCAGGACTATTAAACTGCATAGATGGGTTATGGTCAAGTTGTGGTAACGAACGCATAATAATATTCACAACTAACAACAAGGAGAAGCTCGACGAGGCGTTACTAAGACCAGGACGCATGGATATGCACATTTACATGGGACATTGTGGTTTTGATGGGTTCAAAACATTAGCTTCTAACTACTTGGGTCTCTCTTCTCATGATAACGATGATGATGACATGACTCACCGGCTTTACCCGGAGATTAAAGGTTTGATTGATGGACCGGTGTTGACCCCGGCTCAAGTAGCCGAGGAGCTAATGAAATATGAAGATGTTGATGAAGCTCTTGAGGGTTTGGTTAAGGTTTTGAAGAGCAAGAGGATAGAGTTGGATTTGGACAAGTGTGAAGTTGAATCTACTAAGAAGTTGATGACATTCCATGTGGGAGATGACTTTTAATATTACATTTATCATTTAATACTCGTAGATTATATTTCTATACATTAATAATTTTTAACAGTTCTAAATTTAAACTTTGGTATTGTTTTCCTATCTATAAATTAATAATCACAATACCTTAATATTTTTTTGATTAATTAAACCAGTGATGTCTAGAGATTTTAATTTATGTTTAATTAATTGAAATCACAATGATAAGACCGTTTGAAATTTGAACAATATAAGAAGTTATTGATGGAGATGATCTAAGTTCCATATTTTCCACACTTTTCCATTAGTTTTGTTTCTTTTCGGAAGAAGTCCATAAACTTACAAGGTTTGCAACAAAGTCCTCTCTTCTACTCATTATAACGTTAGTATGATCGCTACCGGTGATAACCTCGAATTCAACCTCGGGGAATTTCGCTTTCATGTTCCACATACAACCTATAGGTACAACATCATCTTTGTCCCCTTGCACCACACTTATTCTAACACCCGAATTTACCAAAGTTTCGAGGTTTTTATCCGTGAACTTGGCTCCTCCGCATATTACATTGTGCATGCTTTGCCACACCGATTGATGTGTGTGCTTGGTTAGTTCGGTTATCGACCTCGGTAGTTTCCTAAACATCAAAGAAAACAAAGTTTTTAAATGAAGTCGGAAATCCACATGAATATTTTTCAGATAACTAGACATTTTGGGATGAAGCCCGAAACTTCCCTAGGTCCGGGACCATAACATATGTTATATGGTCTCGTCCTAAATGATATTTGAACATGTGATATTTTTCAATAAAGCTAATAACATTTGGTATTAATCAATAGTCTTTAACTATTATATATTTTTAACTATACCTTCTCAAAGTTACTATTTTGATGATCCTCTCCCATGTACGGTGGTGTCTACAAACAATAAAGCAAACGCCACGGCCAATATGTTCGTACCAAGCCATCATCGCCGAGCCAAAGGAAGTCGGTGGCCAAAGTTTCTTCTCGACCATCACATCAAGAGCCTTACAACTTGCTTCCTTTGTATCCGAAAAATACGGCTAAAACAAATAAATAAACATTATAAACAAAACGTTAGTTTAAATAAAGTCATGTTTTTAAGGAGGAATCAAATTTTAATGACCGGAAAACTAACCGGAGCTACTAATGCCACGGACTTGACGGTGTGGGGGTATTTTGCAGCCAAGGCTAATGCAATTATGCATCCCATGGAGTGTGCTACAACATGGAATGAAGTCAAATTATTTGGTATAATGACCGATTTTTCGATCATTTCGACATGTTCTTTCAACGAATATCGATTGTCTCTCGGTTTTGGGCTGTCACCAAAACCGAGAAGATCAACCGCGAAGAATCTGTAGTTAGTTTCCTCTGTGGATTCAGGCAGATATTTGAACATTGTGTTGGTCCAATATGATGAAGATGATAAAAGTCCATGTATGAATATAACATTCTCTACCGGTTTATTGCTCACCAATAAATCTGATCAGACAAATAATTGTAAGAAAAATAATTAAAATGTTATATCTTACAATTATAGCTTAAATGAGTAATAAATTGAAATATAATTTCTGTTGGACCAATGTAAAATGTAATAAAATCCAACAAGTTGGTAATATAATAAGATTTTATGCTTTTTGGTAATTTTATCCTCGTGCATAACTTATTAGAGCAAATTCATTCACATTTCTTAACTGGATCTTAATAGTATAATTTTTGTATTTGGGCTTAAAAGAAAATATTTAATGTAAGATCGATCTAAAATAATCATTTTTAGATCTCTTTAAGATCAACACGTGTCACATGATGAGTGAATGATTTAATTTTTATTTTTCTTTTTAATTTTTTAGTTTTTTTGGGGTTCGATTCTTTTTTTGTATTTCTCGCTTTCCGTAATATTTTTTCCTTTCTCTCTCACGCGACGAAAAAGGCGATCGTTGTTTCGCCGGAAAAATCAGCCGTGAAATCACCGGAGGAGTGATGGCATGAGACGGCGAGGCGTGGGTGATCATAAATACTATTTCAATCATATTTATCCGCAAATTGTAGATTCCAATCTTATTATATAAAAGTGAGCGTGTTTAATTATAACTCACCAAATCGTGACACGTGTCACAATTAAAAAAAGAAGAAAAATCTTAATAATGTTAATAATTTTAGGAAAAATGTTAATAATGTTTAAGAAACAAAGGCAAAACAAAAAAATAAAAAAAGAAGGGAAAAAAGGGAAAAAATAACCAAACGAAAAGTCACATAATTATCAAATAATCTTATTATATAAAACTGAACGCGTTTAAGGTGAGCTCGACAAACATAATTATAACTCACGAGATCGTAACATTTGTAATGATTAGTTCATATCGTGACATGTGTATTAAAATTGATACGTAAACATCTTATAAAATGAAAATTTAACAATATTGAGAAAAAAACAGAAATAAGAAAAATAATCAAAAATAAAAAATAAGCATTAATTATCAAATAATTAGAAATAAAATAAATTAATATCGAAATATAGAAAAATAAAATAATCAGAAATAAGGAAAATAACATAGAAAAAGAAAAAACTTAAAATATTTTAAGAAATAATCAATAAAAAAATTAGAAATAAGAAAAAATAAAAACGTAAAATTATTTGAAAAAATAAAGAAAATCTTTATGTTAACTTATTTGTTATCTTCATGGATCCACTATCTAATTATTAATTTTAAACAAATGTTTTTTCATGTCAATAACAAAAGCAATGTAATAAAACAAAAATGTGTTATTTTATTTCTTAATAGATGAAAAAAATAAAAATCACTTATTTACTATTACCATATATTGTTGTATGTCTTTTATATTTATTTGTTTATAAAATAAAAGGTATAATATTAGTTTCCGTTTAAATCTAACTATAACTATACAAATTTACTAACAATATTAATATAAAATTATAAAATGTTTTTATGTAACTTGCTGCGTATTACGCGGGATTTCATCTAGTGATAAATATAAACTTCAGGGTTTGTAATTTCACAAACAAATCCATGTAATTTAGTTTTTGACAAAAAAAACCATGTAATTTAGTTATGATGATTTCTGTATATATTAATTTGTAACCATAAATCAATTAATATTTTAATTTGCAAAGTCTATCTATTATATTTTTGTAACAAAACTCGAAAAAGTGATATTTTTGAAAATTCCTAATTTTAATTACCTTGGGGTATAGAAGGTTGCTTGACAATCACGTTAAGTTTATCGGTATGAGTCCAAGAAACACATTTCTCACAACCACAATCTGACCACCTATTTGCAACCTCACCAATCTCTTTCTTGATTTTCTTGGGGAAAAGAAACTTTCTCAAGAAAGTTACCATACCCATTTTCTTGGTTATCTCAGGGAGATTTCTCGCAAACCGGAGAAAACCGGCTTGTCGAAAAACATTCCTCCTCTTGTAAAGAGTCTCCGACAAGTGTTTATCGTCTGAAAGAAACTCATATCCTGAGTAATCTCTTGTGTCTTGAGGGTTTTCACAGTGACATGACACTACTTTCTCTTCCATAACTTGGTCGAGGAATCTAAAAACGATGCAAAGAAAATCGTCGAGGATGTCAAAAAGGAAGAAAATGAACCAACTTGGAGCTTTATTGATTATTGACATACATTTTTCAGGTAAACTCAAAGCAATAGTCATAGTGACTTTTTGTGAGGTATAAAAATGAGAGAGTTTCATTAATAGTGAGAGATAAAAAGAATCTCGAGACTCTAGTGAAGAATAAATAAAGAGCTTAACAAAGGTTTTTATAGACTAGTAGTGTATGATAATTACTTAATTAGTATTGTTTGTATGGTGGGACAAGGAGTTAATTAACTATGTGTTTTTAGCGTAGGAATTCACAAAACTTCACCCTCTCGACTTTTTTTTTCTTCACAAACTACATCTAATTTAATATTTTTACGTATTTCCTCTTTTTCAAAATTTTAAAAGGTTGATTTACCCTTTACAAAATTATCAAAATTAAAATATTTTCATTTAAGTCCGCTAACTAGTGTTTAAGGTATAATATTAAAGGGGCATGATTGTGAATGTAGAGTTTATTTATATTTAATTTTGAATGTTTAAGTGTAGTTTTGATAATTAACTTTAAAATGATTTAATTTCGTGAAATACAATTCAAAGTAATTGTCCCTTTTTAGTATATATTAAAATTAATATACACTTGAGGAAAGTGTTTTAGTTAACGAACATGAAATTTATTTTTCTAGTTAGCACATGAAATTATGTAGTCTTTATTTTAATAAGTCTACTCTGATGAAAACAAAATTAGTCTATGATTGATTGTATAATCATATGAAAACTAGATTATTAAACTAATCAAAGTCTTTTTTAAATATATTTTAAATTTAAATCCCATATATATGTTAGTGTAGGTCCTTTAGGTGGAAACTTCATGGTGCTAAGAGAAATAATGAGATTTGTAACTTAGTGAATCAAATAGTCAACTATCCATTTTCAACCATAAAACTATAGTAATAGCTCTCGAAGTCTACAAAAATATCAAATATTTAATTTTTTACTATATCAACTCTATACATCATTATATCTCTTTAATTAAAAAATTTAAAACTTTTACTTAGCTTCACTTAAAATACTTAAAAAAATCAGAAATGCTTCATAGAAATAATAAGAAAAAAACAGAATGTGCTTCATGTGTAGCAAATATTTTTAGAAATTACAACAAATTAACAAACTATAAGAAAAATCGATAGATGTAACAAAAAAAAAAAAAAAAAAAAATCGATATAAATTAATAACGCGGACCACACTGGAATTTTCAATTTTAATTTTAAGAAGACCGCGTTGACTTTGAAAAGGCCATGTACTAAACTTGCGCATTTGTCACGTTCTATCTATTTTATTTTATTCAGCACACATTTTTGTGGAATAATCAATACTACGCAAGTACCGAATATTTAACTCGAGATTCAAAACCGATTCGACATGAAAAAATCGGTTTGGTCCGATTTCGGTTATTATATTATCCTATCGAGTTTTATTATTTTCTAATTCAGGTTTTCGTTCTAACCCGAACCGACACGAGAACCGAATTGTACTCGAACATATCCGAAGATATACACATGTGTATAGTTTTGATAAGGTAATTTGGATTTTAGTAGGCTATCTCAATTTTTTGTGGGTTATATGAATAAGTCAAACCAAAACCCGAACCGACCCCGAATTACCCCAAATAAGACCCGAAATTCTAACAAAAAATATGAAAAAACTGAAAATTCAAACCAAGAAATTAAAAAACTCGAACTGAATAATATTTGGTTCTAGTTCAGGTTTGTTAAATATATGAAACTCGATCTGAACCCGAATAGATTCGAACCGAACATAACCGTATTTGTAAATAACCCGAACGAATCTTATATCTTCTAACCCGATCTCGGATGTACCCGACTAGAAAACCGAATGCCATGGGTTCAATCCACTATTCAAAATTCTCGATACCCGTTGGCAATTTATGAGTCATGCATCTATTAAAAACCAGTATTGAAAGCCAAAATAACTAATCAAACTTTGCATACCTATTTAAAGAAAAAAAACTCGTATTATGCATACCCCGGTAAATAAAGGCGCAATCCATTTAATTACCGAAATTTGCAGGCCCATTAGACGAAGGTCCGCTTTTATGATTTTGTATGTGATAAAAATTTATTTATATTAGAATATTTCTTTTTTGTTTCTTATTGTTTTCAATGTAGAAGAAATTTAATTCTTAAAAGTTTTATATGTGGGCATGAATTCGTTATGCCTGAAATATAATTAATTTATAGAATTTGCCGAACAAAAATTATTCAAAAATATAAAGACCCAAATGCAAAAAACACTACAAGAATCTGCGCAAATTACCACGAAAAATTTACAACGATTTGAATCGTCGTAAACTTACGACGATATTACGACGATTTTACGACGATTTTGGTAATCGTCGTAATTAAAATCGTCGTAAAAGTTACAACGATTAAAATCGTCGTAAATTTACGACGATTTTACAACGAATTTCCGATTAAACACCAAATCGTTGTAAAATCGTGGTAAATTTACAACGATTTTACAACGTTTTGGTTTATAAGAATATTTCGTCGCTATATCGTTGCTAATTTACCACGAATTTACAACTTCTGATTTTGGGACTTTTTAACAACGATTTAAAGACATTTAATCTGGTAGTTGAAAACGTGTATTTACTGTTGCACCTAATTATTTACAACTTTCATTTTAGTCGTTAAATCGTTGTAAATTCGTTGTTAATTCCTTGTAGAATTATGAATCGTTGTAAATTAGTAGTTAATTTCCTTGGTAAAAAGTTGGAAATTTTTTAAAAATCCTATAAATACCTCCTCATCTTTCACCATAAATCACACCATCAATTTTATATCTCTCTATCTCTCTCACTTACAAAAAAAAACTCTTTTTATAAAAAATGTCCGGAGGCGATATTTACGAAATCCGAAAATGGATGTACATACATCGAGACGATGACGGATCGGTGACACGGGAGTTCCTCGACGGGGTTGAAGTATTCATGCAGCAAGCCACAAATCTACCTGTCACTATCGAAAGCGGTAAGATGTTTTGTCCTTGTATCAAATGCGACAATAGACGATTCATTTTGGTTGAA
The DNA here is from genome assembly GCA_963556525.1 of Cochlearia excelsa. NCBI lineage: Eukaryota > Viridiplantae > Streptophyta > Magnoliopsida > Brassicales > Brassicaceae > Cochlearia > Cochlearia excelsa. The sequence continues at coordinate 24,461,477 of OY748330.1, forward strand.
AATGTTTGGAAGCATTTGTTAAATAGAAGATTTACACCACAATATTATATATGGTTTCAGCATGGGGAAGGTTATTCTGGTAATGTTGCTAGTAGTAGTAATTATCATCGGGAATCCGTAGACTATGACCGAGTATGTAGAAAATGAGTATGATTTTTATAATTTTCATCATGATCATGGAAATGAACCGGATAGGATAAATGACATGGTTAGCGATGCATTTCGTCCTGAAGTTGCATCCGATGGAAATTTAGTTGAAGAACCTAATTTAGATGCTAAAAAATTCTACGACATGTTAAATGCTGCAAATCAACCAATATATGATAATTGTAGAGAAGGGCACTCTAAATTGTCATTAGCTGCTAGAATGATGAATATTAAAACAGACCATAACTTATCTGAGGTTTGCATGGATGATTGGGCCTCATTGTTAAATTTCACAAATCGTGGTACAATCGTCGTAAATTTACGACGATTTTACCACGAATAATCTTATAATTCGTTGTCTTTTAAAGACATCTAATCCTCAGGAGTTTTGTTTGTACGAGGTTGTCGACGTCAACGATTACCACGAGTTTACAACGCTTTAAAACGAAATCGTTGTAAAATCGTGGTAAATTTACCACGATTTTACAACGTCTTTTTGTATAAACCCCTAAACCCTAAACATTTTTACAAGTATGTCTTATATTATGTACAAACACTCGTTAAGACCTCTAAAGTTAATGAATAACTATAAAAACAATGTTAAAATTGCTTATCAATAAGTTTTGTTTACATATTCTTAGAATTCATAAAGTTTAAGATAAAGTGTACTATAATATATTGTTGTTAATATGTATATATGTTCTAATTTTATCAAAACTTGTTTTTGTGCAATCATACGACTTAGAATGATTTCATATGCATACAATATCATAATTATATTCAACATGAAGTCAAATGGCAGATGAATTTCAGGGAAATCCATTTAGTGTAATAAATCGTCGTAAATTCGTGGTAAATTTACCACGAATTTACGACGATTCACACAAAATCGATGGAAATTCGTGGTAAGTTAACAACGAATTTACGACCAAAAATGAAACTCTAAACGTCAAATCCTCGGGAGTTTTGTTTGTACGAGGTTGTCAACGTCAACTATTACCACGATTTTACAACGATTTATAAAGTTCAAAAAGACGTTGTTAAATCGTGGTAAAGTTACCACGATTTTACGACGATTTAAAAGGTAATCGTTGTAAAATCGTGGTAAATTTACCACTATTTTACAACGTCTTTTTGTATAAACCCCTAAACCCCAAACATTTTTAAAAGTATGTCTTATATTACGTACAAACACTCTTTAAGACCTCTAAAGTTAATGAATAACTATAAAAACAATGTTAAAATTGCTTATCAATAAGTTTTGTTTACATATTCTTAGAATTTATAAAGTTTAAGATAAAGTGTACTATAATATATTGTTGTTAATATGTCTATATGTTCTAATTTTACCAAAACTTGTTTTTCTGCAATCATACGACTTAATATGATTTCATATGCATACAATATCATAATTATATGCAACATGAAGTCAAATGGCATATGAATTTTAGCAAAATCCATTTAGTGTAATAAATCGTCGTAAATTCGTGGTAAATTTACCACGAATTTACGACGATTCATACAAATTCGATGGAAATTCCTGGTAAGTTAACAACGAATTTACGTCCACAAATGAAACTCTAAACGTCCAATCCTCAAGAGTTTTGTTTGTACGAGGTTGTCAACGTCAACTATTACCACGATTTTACCACGACTTATAAGGTAATCGTTGTTAAATCGTGGTAAATGTACCACGATTTAACAACGAATTTATTAAATCAAATCGTTGTTTAATCGTGGTAAATTTACCACGATTTAACAACGATTTTATTTTCATCATTCCCAAAACGCGGCAAACCAAACGAACCAAAACGTTTCAATTTTTTTTTACAACGATTTAACGACGAATCGTCGTAAAATCGTCGTAAATTTACGACGATTTTACGACGATTGCTTATACTATATATAGTGGACCAAAATTTTTCATTTTCACTCATTCTCTCTAAATCTCTCTATCTCTCTAAAACTTTCTCTCTCTAAAACTCTACAACTTTCACACTCTTCAACATCCCCAAAGGTAAATATTTTTAATATATGTGTTATAAAACCGGATTTTAGAATTAGTTTTAGGAATTGGAATTTAGTTTTAGGATTTAGAATTTAGTTTTAGGCTCGGATTTTAGTTTTATATAATGTTTAGTTTTTAAATACTTAATGTTTATTATTTAAATATTTAATGTTTTTTTTGGCAGGTACTTATATATGGCTCCTAGGAGAGGGAAGACCTTACCGCCGGACTACATGCAGATGTTGGCGGAGAGGAGGGCTTCCCAGGAAGGCTCGGCTTCCCGGGAAGGCTCGGCTTCCGATTCAGCTTCCCGGACATCTCCTGTCCACACCGGGACGTCCGTCCATGGCGAGCATCCTCCTCCTCCTCCTTCTGTGCCCGCCGCCGCCGCTGACGATATCCCGGGCCCGGTACATCCGGAGTTGGATGTACCGGGACACGCGCCGTACTCCAACCTCCGGGTTGAGGATATTCTCGCTCAACCCGGACATGACAGTCTCCGCCGGTTGGATCCGTACAAGTCTCCGGGCACTTACTGGTAATTAACTTAATTTTTTTTTTTTATTATATTAATAAATTGATTAATGTTTTTTTTAGGTTCAAGTACGACAACCAGGTCTAGCGTTCTATCGCGGACATAATCAAGGGATACTTCACCGAGTCGCATCCCAATTGGAGCAAGACACCCGAGCACATCAAGAGAACGTGGTTCAAATGTTTCGCGGTAATGTTCTAATTTAATTTCAATTAAATTTATTTATTTAACTTTAAATTTTTTATTATATATTATTCGCGTAAAGTAACTTATAATTTCTCATATTTTGCAGCAAAAGTGACATTGGGATGTCTCGATCAACGAGACCGTGAGGACGGAGTTCAACAAGACGGCGAAATTCCGTCTCGTCAACACGGTCTCTGACTGGAAGGACAAGTGGAGAGTCGTCGGCGACGCGGGGAAGCCGGTTTATCTCTCGGTCGCGGTCTGGGACGGCTTGAAGAAATATTGGACGGATGGCCACAACGCGACCGTAGCTGAGAAGTGTTCCACCTCCAGGAACGCGAAGCTACGTGACGGGACGCCGAAGCAGATGGCTCACACGTCCGGACAAATCTCGTTCGCGGGTCGGGCGCACGAAATGGTAAGTCTTTCTTACTAACTCTTCCAAATTATTTTTATTTTCAAATTACTAATATTATACTAATGCACATATATTTTATTATTTGTTTGTAGGCCAAGGAGCTGGGTCACAAACCGGCCGTCAGTGCCGTCTTCGAGAAGACGCACATGAAAAAGACCGGCGAGTTCGTTGACTCCCATTCCGAGCGGATATTCAACGATCTTGAAGCTCGGAAGACGGAGATCGAGACTCAACGATCTCAGAGATCCCCGGGAGGCACTCAATATCCGGGCGAGCCGCTTACTACCGCCGAGCTCGATCAAATATATCATGAGGTAAAATTTTACTCGTAAAATTATTTTTTAAAACATTCATTTATTAATTGTTTAATTTTATAGGTTGCTCTTAAGAAGAAAGGACGGGTTCTAGGCATGGGATCCATGCGGGACGTCCCACTTGCTCCTCCCAATTACCGATCTCGAGGCTGAGTTGCGGTCGAGATTCGAACCTGCATGCGACTCGGGCGAATAACATGCGGTTCTACAACGACTCGTTTACGGTGCTTTACGCATCTAACCCGGAACTATTTCGGACGATGCGGACACATCCCCCTCCGTCCGACGACCGAGCAGGCCGGAACAAGCAACGTAGATCCCGAGAACGCAACGCAGGACTATTTCGGGCCTAATTTCAATTTAGACGACTAATTATTTTTGTATTTTGTATTTTGAAATTGTAATAAAAATATTTGAAAAATTTATATTTCTTCCAATCGTCGTAAAGTCGTCCCTAATTAGGGTCGATTTTACGACGATTTGTAAAATTTATATTTCTTATAATCGTCGACGATTTGTAAAATTTATATTTCTTATAATCGTCGTAAACTCGTCCCTAATTAGGGACGATTTTACCACGATTGTAAGAATTTTCGATTTATTATAATTACAAATTTACAACCAAATATTCGTTGTAAACTCGTTGTAATTGTTACAACGATTTTACAACGAATATTTTACCACGAATTTACAACGAATGTGGTTCGTCGTAAAATTTACCACGATTTTACGACGATTTGGTTTTTACTTCGATCGATTAACGACGAAATGGAAATCGTCGTAAAATCGTGGTAAACTGCGTTTTACCACGATTTTACAACGATTATGGTCGTGGTAAAAGTCGTGATTTATTGTAGTGAAAATAAAATTTCCTATAATCCCTCTCGTTGCGACGCTTATTCAACACACATTTTTGTGGAATAATCAATATATTGAACATAATAGTTTGTCGAGTAAAACAAGCTATATTTAAAATAAATCGTAATGTTGTAATAAAAAAAATAAAAATAAATAAATCGTAATTTTTTGAGCGTTCGGTCAATAATTTTTTTCGGCGTCTACAAACAAATGGTGATAATCCTAAGTTCCTAACTATTAAAAGAGAAATATTTTTATAAAAAGGACAAAAAAATTTATTTACAATGTAACCATAGGTTATGTTTAAATTCAAAGAAAACAAAAAGGAAAACATATTAATTTCAACATTAAAATAGGAAAAGAAACAAAATTATTCAAAAAGAAAAGAAAATATTTTTAATATCAAAATAAAAATAAACATTTTCAATTTCAAAATGCTAAAAATAATAAATCGAATAATAAATCTCAAAAATTAATTACAAAATAATTTATTAATAAAGTAAGACAATTTTTACGAATTAATTTTAGAATTGAATCTAGGGATAATCGTAGATTTAAAATTTTTAACATCAAATATGAATAACAATTTTTGTAACGGGTCATTAAAAATCAAAAATCGAAATTGAAATCACGAATAATAATTGTTATGAAACTAAAATCAATTTTAATTTATGTATAATATATATGTGTAGTTGTTGTGACGGGTTGGAAAATATCAAACATAGTTTATGGGATATAATTATATAATCCAAGATATCACAAACATATGATTCTGGTCATCATCATAAAAACATAAAAATTTACAATATATTCATTTACTTTATGACACAAGATACCATAAACATATAATTAAAATTAACATTTTTGATATATGATTTACCAAATAACTTTAAATATATAAATTTACAAATATATCTTATTATTTAAAAATTACAAAAAATAAACCGTACTTCCATTTAAATGTAAATCATTTCTCTAAACAAATGGTGATAATTTATTTTTGTTAAAGTATATATTTTTATGTTGACCAAAAAAGTATATATTTTTATATTGGTTGGTTGTCGCTACAATTTAGAAACGCCAGCTACTTGATAGTTTTCTAGTATAAAAAAAGAGGAATTCACCAAACTACACCCTTTCTTCTCTTTTTTTACAAAACTACCTAATTCAATTTTTTCAAATATTTACACCCTTTCAAAATTTTAAAAACTTGATTTACCCTTTAAAAAATTATCAAAATTAAAATATTTTCATTTGTGTTCGCTAATTAGTGTTTAAAGTATAGTATTAAGAGATAAGATTGTGTGGGTAGAGTTTATTTGGATTTAATTTTTAGTGTTTAGATGTAGTTTTGTGAAGTTATTTTGAAATGGTGTAGTTTTGTGAAATGTAATTCAAATGGTGTAGTTTTGTAATTCTCCCATAAAAAATGCATCTACTAATGTAAGTAATTATGGTGTAGATGTACACAGTTGTTACAACTTTAATTATCATTATATAAATCTTAAAAGGTCACTAATTAGTTAACCAAAATAAAATAATTTAACACAAGTGACAATTTTGTAAAGAAAACAAAACCTTTCAACAAGAATAATGACGTCATAACGCAGTCTTACGTACATAAAGTATAACTAAACTAAACTCTAGTGTGAGAAGAATCTATTTTACTAATACTCTCAAGTCTCAAGTCTCAAGTCTCAAGTCTCAACAACTTGTCCTTTAGGAAACTTATGTGTCTTAAGTGCAATGATTTAGGTTTTTCAAAGTGCAATGATTTAGTTATACTGTGGAACCACTACTTAGAGTTATATACTCTTCAATTTCAGAAAATAGATTATAACCTGTTGTTATGTATTGAATGTTATTCTTTGTAACAAAAAACAATAGCTTAATTTTACTATTTTTTCTTGGGAGAATCACAAAACTACACCATTTGAATTACATTTCACAAAACTACACCATTTCAAAATTACTTCACAAAACTACACCTAAACACTCAAAATTAAATCCTAATAAATCTTACCCACACAATCCTATCCCCTTAATACTATACCCTAAACACTAATTAGCGAACCCAAATGAAAAAAAAATAATTTTGGTAATTTTTTAAAGGGTAAATCAAGCTTTTAAAATTTTGAAAGGGTGTAGTTTTGTGAAAATATTGAATTAGGTGTAGTTTTGTGAAAGGAATGTTGAAAGGGTGTAGTTTTGTGAATTTCTCTTCTTTCTTCTCCTTTTTTTGTCAACCCAAACATTGATTTTCTTGTACAACTTGACATTTATCATTAAATAAATGAGGAATTTTCAAAATTACTCCATTTCAACCCGTCATTCACAAAACTACATTTAATTCAATATTTTTATATATTTATACCCTTATAAAATTTTAAATGGTTGATTTACCTTTTAAAAATTACCAAAATTAAAATATTTTAATTTGAATTCGATAATTGATGTTTAGGGTATAGTATTAAAGGGGTGAAATTGTGTGGATAAAATTTATTTAGATTTAATTTTGAATATTTATATGTAATTTTAATAATTTACTTTGAAATATTATAGTTTCGTGAAATGCAATTCAAAATGCGTAATTTTGTAATTGTCCCTTAAAAAATAAAAAATAAAAAATCAATTACAAAATTGAATCGCCTAGAAACTGAAACCGTGCATCTATTTGGGCTTTACTTATATAGAGGCCCATTAGTGTATATATCGAAACCCCCAAATTGTTCACCAAAACTGACCGTAAACTGGTGATAAAAAAAAACGACCAAAACTGACCGTAACTAACCAAGAATATAGAAATATCATAAAGATATATGTCAATATCTTAAATTAGATTTATCTAAAATCACATGATTGTATTTACATATACTTTATTTTAGAAAACTTTTATTACACATTTGTATTTTACTCTCATCAAAAGACTTGACTAATTATTAGATTCACTAATAACATTTCAAGAACAAAGACTTTTTGAAAGATACACTACAATGGCTAACGTTTTTTAAAAAAAACAAAGAATTTTCATTATTTTTTGCACACACTAGTTTTGTTTCTTTTCGGAAAAAGTCCATAAACTTAAAAGGTTTGCAACAAAGTCCTCTCTCCTACTCATTATAACCGTGTTATGATCGGTTCCGGCGATAACCTCGATTGCAACCTCGGGGAATTTCGCTTTCATGTTCCACATACAATCTATAGGAACAACATCATCTTTGTCTCCTTGCACCACACTTATTCTAACACCCGATTTTACCAATGTTTCGATGTGTTTATCCGAGAATTTCGCTCCTCCGCATATCACATTGTGCATGCTATGCCAACCAGATTGATGTGTATGCTTGGTTAGATCTATTATCGCGGTAGGTAGGTTCCTAAAACATGGAATATAACAAATTATTAATAACCAAAAACAATAGTCTTTGTCTATATTAATTTATAGAAATATTAGTGTATCGAATATTAATTTATAATAAATGTTATATATTGTATATATATACCTTTTCCGAGTTACAAATTTGATAATCCTCTCCCATGTACGGTGGTGTTTACAAACAACGAAGCAAACGCCGCGGCCGATGTGTTCGTACCAAACCATCATCGACAAGAAAAACGAAGTCGGAGGCCAAAGTTTCTTCTCCGCGATCACGTCAAGAGCTTCACAACTTGCTTCCTTTGTATCCGGAAAATATGGCTAAAAAGAACAATAAAAAAGTAGATAATATTATTGTTTTTGTTAACACATAGTATTACATTATCACTATAAATAGAGATGGCCTAATTATATCAGAACCATCTTTTAAATGAAATCAAATTTTTGTACTCACCGGAGCTACTAAGGCGACGGATTTAACGTTTTCGGGGAATTTAGCAGCTAAGGCTAATGCAACTATACATCCCATGGAGTGTGCTACAACATGGAATGAAGTCAAATTATTTGGTATAATGACCGATTTTTCGATCATTTCGACATGTTCTTTCAACGAATATCGACTGTCTCTCGGTTTTGGGCTGTTTCCAAACCCGAGAAGATCAACGGCGAAGAATCTGTAGTTAGTTTTGTCCGTGGATTCGGGTAGATATTTGAACATTGTGTTGGTCCAATATGATGAAGATGACATGAATCCGTGTATGAAAATAACGTTTTGTACTGGTTTGTTGCTCATCAATAAATCTGATCAAATGAAAAAACAAAATTAGAAATTTAAAAATATATACAGCTTAACACAAATGACTAATCTTAAGATGAATTCTTTAATATTTAACAAAAATAAAAGTTTTTATGACCAAAGTAAATATCATTAAAAAAAATTCTTCTAAATATAACTAAAAGTGTTTTGTCCATAAATACAAAAACTAATTTATAAAATTTTAGAGTTTAAAATTTTGGGTTTTGTATTTAGTGTTGATTTAGTTTTGAAGATTATGATGTAGTTTTGAGGTTTTAAAGCTAAATTATCTTTTAGTTTTTTGAGAAACAAAAAAATTGGTAGTATTTTAAGCAAGAAGATTATGATTATATTTTTTGTAACAAAACTCGAAAAAGTGATATTTTTGAAAATTCATAATTTTAATTACCTTGAGGTATAGAAGGTTGCTTGACAATCACGTTAAGTTTATCGGTATGAGTCCAAGAAACACATTTCTCACAACCACAATCTGACCACCTATTTGCAACCTCACCAATCTCTTTCTTGATTTTCTTGGGGAAAAGAAACTTTTTCAAGAAAGTAACCAAACCGATTTTCTTGATAATCTCAGGGATATTTCTAGCAAACCGGAAAAAACCGGCTTGTCTAAAAACATTCCTCCTCTTATAAAGAGTCTCCGACAAGTGGTTTTGGTCCTTGTCTAAAAGAAACTCGTAACTTGATGAATCTTTTCTCTCTTCTTGATGGTTTTTACAATGACATGAGACTAGTTTTTCGTCTAAAACGTGGTCGAGGAATTTAAAAATGATGCAAAGAAAATGGTCGAGAAGGTCAAAAAGGAAGAAAATGGCTCGACTTGGAGCTCCGTTTAGTATTGAGATACATTTTTCAGGGAAACTCAAAGCAAACGTCATAGCAAAAGAGAGAGAGAGAGAGAGAAACAGAGTCAGGTAAAAGAAACAAAGAGAGACTATGATGAGAAGAAACACTACTACTTTTCTCTGCTTTTATAGACTTTTAGCACGTAGCGTAATAATATTGTTTTTAATTAAAAAATAACGTTTTACTTCAAACAAAGTAATGTTTTTATTTGTTTAAACTTTTTTGTTGGTAAATCTGTTTTTTTATTAAAAATTGTTGGTAAATTCAATCACTTAATAATGTTTATGATTTATTTTATTAGAAAATTTTATATATGATTTATCATGGATTTTATTAATTATTTTTTTTTGTTAAATAGATTTTATTAATTTTTATAGTACATTTTTTGTTAATTGGGATATTTAATATTTTATGTAAAAGTCCCGGCGGTAACATTTGACTTTTTATAACGATTTTCGACCAAAAAAAAAGACAAGTTTGCATGGTGATGGTGCAAAAAACATATTTACATTATAAAAATCAATATTTAACTTAAATTCACATGTAAATTTAATCCGACACTAAATGTTTAATTCAAATGGGATTCAGTAATAATTTAATCCAACACAAGTGATTTTTTAAATATATTTGTTGTGATAAATCTTTTAACAAAAAATAAATTATTCTACGTCATCTCAACATATGTATTTATTTGTTTTTAACTCAAAAAAACATTTGAATTGTTGGTACCGTATAGGTTTCAAAACTCTACATAATTGCGGGGAGAAATGTCATATATCTATTTATTTTATTTTAATATATCTAAATATTTAGTAAGATATACTTTTCCAGATGTTTAGAAACGGCTATAATGTATTAATTTTTTTTTTGTCAAAAGCTATAATGTATTGATTTGAAAACTAAATATTTCTTTGTAATGGAGAAAAAGTAAATGTAAAGAAGACCTTACATTTTTTTCTTTTGGAATTATCACAGTTATAGAGTATCGCTATTAGAAATGGAAAGCATAAAGATGAAAATACTCCTACTTTTAAAAGTAGGGAAATTACCATATTAAACCCTCAAGTCACTAACATTTTCCAACTAAAACCTTTAGGTTTTAGCGTTTCCAACTAAAACCACCAAATCATTTAATTTCGTTGTTAAAACCCTGAAATTTCTAAATGTGTGCGCGATGTACAGTTGACTAACGATCAACGCTGACTCCGTGAACAGTAAAAAATCGATTTATAATTTACTTTTTTCTGCACGTGCTAAACACAACTAAACATAATAAAAGGAAAAAAAAATAGATCGAAGAATAAAAGAGGAAAACCAACCTAGGGTTCTAAAAACAGATCTAAGAAAGGGGAAAAGGGGATTTTCAATTTGAAAGAGGTAATTATTGATTTTCAGTGCTTAATTTGTGAATTCGATGTTTGTTTTATGCGTTTTTTATTCATAGATGGCACATTCGATGGATACATTTCGTAAGGGAAACGAAAACCACGTAGCTTGTTTCTGTCATCGATCGGCCGTGATTATCAAATCTTGGACCGATCGGAATCTCGGGAGGAGATTCTACAAATGTCGTGGAGTAAGCTGGAAGGGATTGTTCTTTCTTTCGGTGGTATGATTATCCCAAACCTCAAGGATGGCAAATGTTGTCACTTTTAGAGGCAAGGGATCTAATCCGTGAACAAAAAAAGGAAATCGAGAGCTTGAAGAAGGAAATTGAGTTGTCTAACAAAAGAATCGATGAAAAGAAGACTGTTAAAGTGAAAAGGGATGATGAAGGTCGTGAAGAATCGATGCGCTTAAATTGGAGGTTCCTGCTATTGAAACGTGAGAATTTAGTTTTAAGAAACGTTCTTGCATTTGGCTTGATCGGAGTGGTAGGTGCGACGACAGTAGTTGTAGCTTTGTTAAAGTGAAGAAAAAGTTATCAAGAGTTGTTAAGTTTAGTTATGTGATGTTATCATTGTTAAGTGTTTTTGTAAGATATTTTATTGTCTAATGAAATACTTTGAACACAAAACAACCTTTTTCAAGTTTAAAATAAAAAGTTCAATGACTGAACACAAAACAACTTTGTTTCAATTTCAAAGACAACAACTGAACACAAAATCAAACACAACATGGAAGCAAATTAAATCTAAGGTGGTGGCCGATCTCGAGAGGTTGAAGATATGTCTTTTGCGTCTTTTCCCCAAACATCAAATACTCTACCCGTATAAGGACAATTAAGGACACCATAACCTCTGGGTATGTTAACACTCTTATTAATCTTCAAGGCTCTTTTTCTCCTCTTCACCGGTGGCCGAGTAGACGAGCTTGATGGTTGAGGTGCTTGATGAACTTGTATGAAAGGCTGATGTAGTTGATTCGGCTTCATTAGTAGGTTGAGTGGATGCACTACGAGCTGACCGTGGTTGTCTCCTTACAGGTACCTTATCATCATGATGCATACTCAAAATTAACATATATGAATATGGAATAAAAGAGATATTTGTTAGTAGAATATTGTCCTGTTAAAGCTTTCAGAAAGGTTGTTGTGGACATCCATACATTGAGATTCTGGATTGAAAAAGGCTCTGCACCATGTCTTAGGCTCTGTTTTTAACAATGCCTCATGTGCCAATTTGTCTTGATCAAACAACACCTTTAGTCTCTCATCATACTCTCCTTCATTATACGCATAAGCTATTGACCAGAATAATAGCTTGTATTCAGATGATGAGAATCCCTTCTTCCAATTGGCATATATATGTCTTGCACACATTCTGTGTTCTGCATTGGGTAGATAGTCTGCAATTGCTTTCACTATACCCTTCTGTTTGTCTGATATGATAGTAACACTATCACCTTCTTCTAAAGCAAGGTCTTCCTTCAAATGGTTCACAAACCAAGCCCAACTCTCATTATCTTCACCTCTGACTATAGCCCATGCTATAGGGTAAATCCGGTTGTCTGCGTCTCTTCCAATAGCGGCTAGAAGTTCTCCTTTGAGGTCCCATCTACAAAAGCACCCATCCAAACCAATGACAGGTCTACAACAATTCTTCCAGGTTGTCTTCAATTCGTGAAAACAAATGTAGAACTTATCAAACACTTGTTGACCTCTGAGTGGAACCGTGACAATATCTGTCTTGATTCTAGGGTTTGAACGCTTAAGTTCTTCTTCATAATCCCAGAGCTTGGCAAATTGTGTTGCTTGATCTTGTAATACCACATCCAATGCAATTCTTCTTGCCTTAGAACACTTGTACCTTGAAACAATGATATTGTATCTCTCTTTTATGGAATCTTTGATTTCATTTGCTTGTCATATAGACCTTCCTCCTTAGTTCCTCTCTAAACAAGCTAGCTATAACACTCTGTCTAAGCATCCTAACTCTGCTATCTTTCTCATGATTGTGCAGGTTGTGACAAACTTTCACCATCCATTTGTTGATAGGAACTTCAACAGAGCAAAATACCTTCCACTTGCAATTCTCACGAGTGCAAACAGCAGCTATCCTTCTTTGTTCAGACTTAGCCATTTTAATATCGTATTGTGTCTTCAAGGCATAACGTAATAGCTGGCTTTTGAATTCATCCCCACTCGTTGAAGGTTTGAAACAACCATATGTACGGCTCTTTTTCATAATCTCCATGATACTTGTTATTACCTCTACGTTCCTGAGGTAAATCTTTCAACATCTCCCACTCTTCATCTGTACCTGGTGGTGTATCCGGGTAAATATCATCTCTAAAACCATTCTCTACATCACTTTCATCTTTTTCTTCAGTCATATAGGCTTCTCTTACTGTTGGATCTTGATTTGCACCAATGTTCACTTCTGTCTCCTCAAACAAAGATGCAAATCTGGCATCATCCGCAATATTTGCCTCCGGTACAACTTCTTCTCCTACATCTGCCTCTTGTCCAGCCTCTTGTTCTTTCTCTTGTCCAGCCTCTTGTTCTTTCTCTTCTCCAGCCTCTTGTTCTGCTTCTGATAATTCAACATCCATATCATCTTTAGGAACATCAGACTCTTCCTCAACATCGGTGTACTCCTCTTCTTCTTCATGCTCTTCACTCTCATCTTCGAGCATCATATCCATGCTCGAGCATTGTTTACATCGTTCTTTCCATCGTTGTTCTTCTCGCAAAAGTTCTTGAACATCTCCCATGTCCGAACATAAATGTTCAATGAAAACATCGATCTCTCTTTTGTTTGTAGCTTTCGCAACCATAATCTCTAACCCTCCGTCGACTCGCATCATGTGCATATTCAAGATTTTCCATACTTTCCTCTCGGTTCTTTAAACCAAATCAAGCCGATTTCAGTAACTATCTTCTCTCGCCGCCACAAACGCATCAAATTTCTTCCACAAAATCTCCGAGTCTTTCCAAAACACAACTTTTCGAAGACATCTTTCTCCCACATACTCGTATGTGCCTTTTTTCTTCTCTAAAGATCCTCCGTAGTGTATGTTAAACTTGATTACACTATCTTTCCTGAAAAACAGAAAAACATTAGTCTCAGATGAAGAAGAAATCAAAGACGAAATCGAAAAACAAGAGGAAGAAGACGAAATCCATTAAGCTTACATCGTCTTATCGATCTCCCAAGCGTGGTATACAAAGAACACAGATTTCCCCCAAATCAACGAATTCTAGAAATCGATTTCACTCATTTATCAAGAAATCGATTTTCCCCTCTTTTAGAACCCTAAATCCCCTTTTCCCCTTTCTTAAATCTGTTTTAGAACCCTAGTTTGGTTTTTGCCTTTTTTATTTTTCGATATGTTTTTTCCTTTTATTTATGTTTAGTTGTGTTTAGCACGTGCAGAAAAAAAGTAAATTATAAATCGATTTTTTACTGTTCACGGAGTCAGCGTTGACCGTTAGTCAACTGTACATCGCGCACACATTTAGAAATTTCAGGGTTTTAACAACGAAATTAAATGATTTGGTGGTTTTAGTTGGAAACGCTAAAACCTAAAGGTTTTAGTTGGAAAATGTTAGTGACTTGAGGGTTTAATATGGTAATTTCCCTTAAAAGTATGATAATTTATAAATGAAAAATAGAAAACATATGCATGCATGCATGCAATTTTTTGTACAATATTTTATTTGATTGTTATAATTATCGGTAGGTTCGAGGAAACTCTCATGTGGTTTTTAAAAAAAATAATAATCTAAAGTTGAGTAGAGATATTTTTGGCCGTCATAAGATTTTTCTTTATATATACTTTGTCCGAAAATAGTCAATATAGAGTATGATAAGACTATTGACTATTATTCCAGACTACTGTTTATGACCTCGTATTGTATACATGACAGAAAGTTAAAACTATTGTATAAATGATATTTTTATTGTAATAATAGAAACTAGACTCCCTAATTTTATGTTAAACGTTTACGTGCGTTGTGTCTTTAGTTTACTGATATGTGCTATATCATAAAATATTAGATATTTATTTGTTTTGAATTTTCAATAAAACAAGTACATAAAATAATATAACATGTAATTTTATACGACCATAAATTAGAGTAATCTAGTTAGATAATGATATAATTTGTTTTTCTTAAAACAAAATAATATGATTTGTAGTCAACGTGCATGAAAAATGCTATAATAGGTGTTACCAATTTATTAAACAGAAAAATAATTGTACTAATAAATGTTTGTATATAATTTCTTGGCTATATATATACATAAAATCAAAGAATTAACATGAAATAAAGTTTACTAGATTGAATAACAAAATTTATGTCATGATGGCTTAGGACTTGACTGGTATGTAGGTCCAAAAACTAAATTTCGTACTACCTTAACTTAACCGTCTATATGGATAATTAATTATGGAGGAAAATTCAGCATTGTAGGGACAAAATAGTTGACTGATAAAAGACTTTGACTTTACAATTATGAGTTTTTTTTTGTTAAACTAGAGCTTCAATCTCCCTAGGTCGCGAACATTTGATAATACCAATTAATGACGTAAATCATCGTTTCCAACGCGATTCGAATTCAGGAGCACAACATCACCAACGACTGCGATTAACCGACTGAGTCAATCCGTGGTTGGTTACAATTATGGGTTTTATGGGTTGAATCCATACAATTTCCATGTGGTCGAGACCCTAATTATAATGACCATTACTCTGTGACCAAAACAAAAAATAAACTATAATGACCATTACATATTATATTCATTCGGGGTCGCCTAGTTTTACCAGTTATATTTGGAGTTTGAAACCCATATTTACATATATATAGAGAGGATGAATGATTACTATTATAATTTTTTTAAATCGTAGTTTTAATATTTAAATAGTATCATTGGTGTTTTGACTACTGATTTGCAGTTTAAAAATTAATTGGAAATGAAAAGATTTATCATAACATTTATACATTGTTTCTTTTTAATTTTTGAATGTAAGATACTAACATGTTACCTCTTTTATGTCAGCATATACTCTTATACGTACTCCATATTTTTTTTTGTTTTGTTAATTTCGTACTCCATATTGGAACTATTGGATTTTAATTTAAATTAAATTGGCAATGTGTTGAATATGTCATATCTTTAAAATGTTAGAATTGGTTATTTTAAAATTCATGTAATAAAAGATGTTATTTTCTGTTTATAAAATGTAGGCTTGTTGGCTTTTTCATCTTAAAAAGTTTAAAACTTTTAAAAAAATGAGTTTATATGCATGTAAAGTTATATAAAATAAAAAATTAAAGAAAAGTCTTGTAAAATATATTTATCAACTTATATTATATTGTTAATTATCTTAGTCAAATACAATAATTTGGATTCGTTACTGGTAAAACAGCCGTGGATCACGTTCGTTTGGGCTAATTGTCAAATTAAACTTAAAAAAACAACATTAATATATAATAAAAACAAAAAACAAAAAATATCCAAAAAACATTAAAATATAGTACAACAAAAAACATTAAAATATAACAAGGTAATTTTTCCTCCGTCGGACATCGCTGACTAATTTGATGAAAATTCAATATCTAAATAAACTTTTGTATAAAAAAGATTATAACAAAACAAAACAAAACAAAATTCAAAGTCGAGTTACCTTACGTTTACTAGTCTATGCATTGAGGAAAGAGCCTTTACTAACTGAGTTTGACTCAGACTAACTCCTATGGTATGATAAATAAGTCATTTTTAATGTACAAAACTATTAGTTTTTTTTGTTTGTTAAAAATTTACAAAACTATAAGTTGTGCATTGATATTTTCGAGAGTTCGAGAATGTTAAGAATGTAACAAACAACGCAGTATTAATACACTAAACTCAAATTAGACGGACCAATTAAAGTAATACTACAAAATAATTTACATTTTTTGTCAAGAGTTAAATTAAATTAACAAAAAATAATACTTGAAAAACCAAACTGGTGGTACAATGTTCAAATATTTTTACATACGTGTAAGTTAAAAAAAAAAATCAAAAATAAATGATTGCGACAAAAAAATCAAAATAAATGATTTTAAAAAGATAGTGTAACATTTAAAGTGGTCAATTTTCGAACAAAACTGTGTGGAATCATACTAGTTAAATAAAATTAAAATGCTGACCGCACATAAGCCGAAATTATCACGTTCTCTATGTTAATAATTTAACTGTTTTGGAGTTTTTCTATTATTGATATTTATTTTATGTGCGTAACCAAAACAAAATTAGTTGAAATAATGAACAAAGAAAGTTCGTTTAATGGTTTATAAATTTCCTTTTTGGTAATAAGTTAATGTAAAGTTTGACTAATCTTATGGAAGAATAAGTTCTTCTTATGACTTTTCTCTAAACTCATAAATAAGACCAAAATATCAAGAGCTCATGTGGTCCAACAACATTAAACAAATTAAATGGTGGAACCAAAATTATACTATAGGAGACCACCAAGAGGTTCTACAACATAAAAAAATATTTCAAAAAATAATTGAATTTATGAGATATTAAATTTACAAGATCGAGACCATCACTTTTAGATTAACTTTGGTCATAATTACTCATTGAATAGATCACACCATCTAATTCATTAATTAAAGAATTAAGATTTACTACATGATTTATGTGCATGACCTTATACGTGTTTTAATTAATTAATTTTGTTTTAGAAGTTTAGGCCATATGATTTTTTTTTTTAAATTGCAAAACAAGATTCAAGTTTCACATTCATGAATATATATATATATATATATATATATATATATGTGTACCATAATCGGAATACTAGTCATAACATAGGGTCCAAATGATTTTAATCGGATCTGCATGTAAGTAATGATATGGTGTATATACAAAGTTCTTACCAATTAAACAAACAAAAAAGTAAATAAAACAAGAAAAGTGATATGTTATTATAAGGAGACCAAATCTTTCACCAAGAATAATGCCGTCTGAAATCGAAATGATCATTACATTATGTACAACGCATAAAACTAAATATATGATATTAAACTGTAATGTGTCATGTGTGTGAGGAATCTTTAACTTTTTTGTTGTCTCAAGTCTCGACAACGGGTCACATAGGGAAGTTAATATATTTAGGAGAAATTTCTTAGAATACCAAAAATACCATCAAAATGTTTTTTATAACAAAAAATACCATTAAAATATTTTTTATATCAAAAATACCATCAAAAAGTAGTAGTTTACAAAAATACCACAACTACAAAAAAACGAGTTTTAACATTTTTAGAATTTAAATTTTTTCATTTGGGTTCACAATATATATAATATTTAGGGTATAGTTTTGAAGGGGTTAGAGTATAATTTTGAACGTTTTGGGTGTAATTTTGAAAATTTAAGATTTGTGGTATTTATGAAAAAAAAACTTTTTAGTGGTATTTGTAAAACTTTTGAAAATGTATGGTAATTGTGTTAAAAAATTGTTATTTAGTGTTATTAGAATTGCCCTATATTTATTTATCTTTCTGATAATTTTGATATTCTCTCGTCTCTTTTTCCTGTCAATCCATGTTTTTCATGTAACTTTCATTTATTAAAATAATTACTGAATTTTTGACAAAAATAAAATAAAATAAAATAATTACTGAATAATATATAGTGTACTGTATATCTCTTCGGGCTTATTTATAGGAGGCTCTTTTGTGCATGAAGCATAAGCCCAAAGCCTTAAAACACCAAACATCTTATCTTATCTCTAGATTAAGGAAGGAGATACTTTTGCCATTTGAATAATGAAAATTTAAAAAAATCTATAAAATTTGAACTAAAATTCCATAACATTGGTAAAAGAATTTGTTTTTGAAAAATGTTCCACATTAAATGTAGTTCAAACACTACATATAAATAAATCTTTTGTGTTTCGAAAAATTAAATGAATTTAGTAAAATCAATGATTTACTCTTTCATCATAATTGATCTTAATGAATAACAATTCAAATTTCAATTGATATTGTATTGATTTTAAATATTAATCGGTTGAAAACGGGTTAAGATTGATTAATCGGTTGAAAAAGGTTCAAAAATAATTTCAAATTTATTTCAATTGACATTGTACTGATTTTAAATATTAATCGGTTGAAAACGGGTTAAAATTGATTAATCGGTTAAAAACGGTTCAAAAATAATTTCAAATTTAGTATTGAAATTTGAATAAAAATTCAAAAAGCCCATAAATTATGAATAAAAAACCCACAAAATATGAAATAATAAAAAGTTTACAAATATAAGCTCATAGATAATGATACAATAGCACATAGTTTATATTATGTTAGTATTGGATTTTACTAAATAAAAACAATTTCCAACTTATTCTAAATAAACTTATTCTAAATAAAATCATTGTTATAAATTGTAAATAATTTATATTCGTTTTATATAATTTAAAATTTATGGTATTTGGTTCATACAATTATGTTGGTGATTTTCAATGGAAAAAAATATATGATCTTGTTATTGTTTATAAAAAATTTAAAATGGTGTTTCTCATAAGCATCATGATAAATAATAAAAATAGATTATCAGCAATTATTAATTTATTTTATATAAAATATATACTTAAAATTAAAATTTCGCACTTGACACGCGTCAAATGATCTAATGTTGTATGAATACATACCCCTAAAATGTATAGTTTTATGCTCAGTGGAATCATTTAACCAAAAATTTAGAGAGAATTATAAAATAACATTTTAAATTGGTATTTCACAAAAAAATTAGGGAGAATCACAAAACTACACCATTTGAATTACATTTCACAAAACTACACCATTTCAAAAATACTTCACAAAATTATATCTAAACACTTAAAATTAAATCCAAATAAACTCTATCCACACAATCCTACCCCCTTAATACTATATTCTAAACAATAATTAGCGAACCCAAATGAAAATATTTTAATTTTGATAATTTTAATAGGATAAATCAAGTTTTTAAAATTTTGAAAAGATGTAAATATGTGAAAAAATTAAATTATATGTAGTTTTGTGAATGAAGGATTGAAATGGTGTAATTTTGTGAATTCCTCAAAAACTACACTACGAGAATCCAATAAAACACATCAAAATCATCCAAAAGCACTTAAAATCCATCTTTTTTTCTTTCAATAACAATAGATTTCAAGGTACATTTTAAAATCATTAATTTAATAACACTAAATTTTGTGTGACTTTTATAAATTACTAGGGGCGAAGCCCCGCGCAAGCGCGGGGACGTATGTGCAGGGGCGAATCTAGAAAATATTTTTATCCGGGGCAAAACTACTAATTAGCCTACAATTTAGATTTACCAATAGGTGCATTTTTAAAATCCTTAAAGAAAATTAGACTAATTCAAATATTTCATGGGGTGCAAGTGCACCTCTTGGTAATAACCTACATTCGCCACTGCGTATGTATATTTTAAATATGGTAACATATATTTAATTAATGCTGAATCGATGAGAAATGTTATGAGCTGAAGTAGGAGTGTGCAGTGTTGTGACGACGAAAAGGGCTGATATCAAATGTTAACAGTGGATGTATTTTATATTTGCTCTCTATTTGTAAGAGGTAGGTTTTAAATTGTGATAGTTCCTAATACTGTTGATGAAAATTTAAACTGGTGAACATATAAGTTGACAATTTTTTTATTTTTAAAGTTTGAATAATTGTTAGAAAATCTTAAAGTGAAACTTGTTCATAAATATAGACTGAGAAACCTATGCACCATGAAGAGTGAATACGTTTTTATTTGTATATGCGAAGAGAAAACAGAAAACAGAGAACAAACTGAATGCCTTAAAGAAAAAAGCGTTGTCATTAAAAAAACAAATAGAGACGCAAGAACACAGGCTTGACTTCAGGGTGGGTTCAAAGTTTTAGTCACCTGAGATATCATGTTTAATGAAAAGAAGATAAAAGTAAACAACGCAAAGCCAAACGACCACTATTAAGATAATAGCACATTCCATGGCAAGGAGGACAAAAAATATCAAAGGAAGATACATTCGGTTAAGTTTGATACTTTGATGAAGAATGATGATAATGTTAGTGATAAACAAACAACACACACTTGCTCATCTTTTCTTACTTATTTCAAATATAAAGAATGTTTGAGTTAACACTGAACAACAACTTATTAGAGAAACCAATGGTGCTCATAGAACCAATTAAAGTTTACAAATTTCAAGACTTTACCTCCAAAAAGTTCAGGATTAACGGTGGTGACAAACATGACAGATTGTGTCCTATCACCCGACTTGAGGATGCCCCTAAAAACAGACGCAACATCATCCCACAAAGACAAGTAAACAACCACATGACTGTTATGCCAATGATTGTCGTCAATTTCAGTAAGATGTAATAATGTGTGATAGACTTAGTTTTCCTTTAGATAATTATTTTGAATTTAGTTATTACTAACTAAAACTAAAACTAAATATTTGTAACTTTAGTATCAGAAATTGTATATTTACATAATTGCTAATAAGAATTATAAACCATGATAAGTTGAAAAATTACTTATAAAATACTTTTTTGAATTTCATTTCAGTTAAATGTATAAAGTTAGAAAAATCCATCATTATTAGAAATCTAATAAAAAAGAGAGTAGAGAATATGTTGACAGAGTTTTGGTTAAGGGCCCTTAAGTTGAAGATGATTTAAATGGTTTTTCTATAAAAGTTCTTCCCAATTAATAGTATAGATATACACAATTCACTTATATTTATTTTAATTTGTTTTTTTAAATATTGATTATGATCATATGAATTGTAAGATGTTTATAGTTTTCTTGTTTTTTTATTTATACCTTTTGTAAGAAAAATCTATCATTATTAGAAAAGCTAATAAAAAAAAGAGTAGAGAATATTTTGACAGAGTTTTGGTCAAGGGCCCTGAAGTTGAAGATGACTTGAAAGGGTTTTTCTATAAAAGTTCTTCCCAATTAATAGTATAAATATACGCAATTCACTTATATTTATTTTAATTTGCTTTTTTAAATATTGATTGTGACCTTATGAATTGTAAGATGTTTCTACTTTTCTTGTTTTTTGTTTATACCGTATGTAAGATGTATTTATGATTAGTTTTAATAACTATTTAAAATTGATATATGTATCAATATATATATATATATTTTATAAATGTTAAAAATTACATTAAATATTTCTTTTTCGGATTTTATTAATGTTAATGAGTTTTATCAAAAATATTTTAGTGATGTGGTTTATATTTTTTTGGCGTTTTATTTGAATTTTATTAGTATTAAATGGTTGTATTAATATTGTAAAAAAATAGTTGTGTAAGAAAAATCCATCATTATTAGAAAAGCTAATAAAAAAAGAGTAGAAAATACTTTGACAGAGTTTTGGTAAAGGGCCCTGAAGTTGTAGATGATTTGAAGGGTTTTTCTATAAAAGTTATTCCCAATTAATAGTATAGATATACACAATTCACTTAAATTTATTTTAATTTGCTTTTTAAAATATTGATTGTGACCATATAAATTGTAATATGTTTCTAGTTTTCTTGTTTTTTGTTTATACCGTTTGTAAGATTTATTTATGATTAGTTTTAATAGCTATTTAAAATTGATATATGTATCTATATATATATATAGATATTTTATAAATGTTAAAAATTACATTAAATATTTTTTTCGGATTTTATTAATTATCAAAAATATTTCAATGATGTTGTTTATATTTTTTTGGGGTTTTATTTGAATTTTATTAGTATTAAAAGGTTGTATTAATGTTGTCAAAAAAATAGTTGTGTAAGAAAAATTCATCATTATTAGAAAAACTAATAAAAAAGAGAATAGAGAATACTTTGACAGAGTTTTGGTCAAGGGCCCTGAAGATGACTTGAAAGTTTTTTCTATAAAAGTTCTTCCCAATTAATAGTATAAATATACATAATTCACTTAAATTTATTTTAATTTGCTTTTTAAAATATTGATTGTGACCATATGAATTGTAATATGTTTCTAGTTTTCTTTTTTTTTGTTTTATACCGTTTGTAAGATTAATTTATGATTAGTTTTAATAACTATTTAAAATTGATATATGTATCTATATATATATAGATATTTTATAAATGTTAAAAATTACATTAAATATTTCTTTTTCAGATTTTATTAATGTGAATGAGTTTTATCAAAAATATTTCAGTGATGTTGTTTATATTTTTTGGGGTTTTATTTGAATTTTATTAGTATTAAATGGTTGTATTAATGTTTCCAACAAAATAGTTGTGTAAGAAAAATCCATCATTATTAGAAAATCTAATAAAAAAGAGAGTAGAGAATACTTTGACAGAGTTTTGGTCAAGGACCCTGAAGTTGAAGATGATTTGAAGGGTTTCTCTATAAAAGTTCTTCCCAATTAATAGTATAAATATACACAATTCACTTATATATTTTTTTTTTTTTTTTAAATATTGATTGTGATCATATGAATTGTAAGATGTTTCTAGTTTTCTTGTTTTTTTTGTTTATATCGTTTGTAAGATTTATTTATTCTTAGTTTTAATAGCCTTTTAAAATTGATATACGTATATATATAGATATTTTATAAAATATTTTTTTCGGATTTTATTAATGTTAATGAGTTTTATCAAAAATATTTTAGTGATGTTGTTTATATTTTTTGGGATTTTATTTGAATTTTATTAGTATGAAATGGTTGTATTAATGTTGTCATAAAAAAATAGTTGTATTAAATAATTTATTTTAATTGTATTGTCTTAAGGGTGATGATGTGGTTTCTTGTGGTGAGAGGCAAAAGTGTCTCATTATATGTATGATTTGCTGAATAACACATGATTTGAGATTTTAAGAAATCACACAAAATCTTTATTTGAATACACCCTCTTAGTTATTAAAAATTAAATCAAAAATAAAATTATCCACAAAACTCTATCCTCCTATCCTCTTACTAATAAATCTAAACATTTATTATTAAACCCAAATAAAATTTAATTTTGGTACTTTAGAAGATAATTGAACCATCTAAAAATTAAAAAGGATGCATATATATAAAAAATTGCATTGTTGTTAGATTTCAACAAAAATAAAAAATAAAAACTTTGGAACAAGAAAAAATTCGAACTGGGAAGTGACCTTGGTCTAGTGGCAGTCATAAGTCCACAGGAGGCAGGTATCATCACCCCACCCGGGATCGATTCCCCGCGCCTACGATAGTGTAGGTTTGGCTAATGGGTCGGCCATTTGTGGCCCAAATGTTGACAAAAAAAAAAAAAAAAAAAAAAATTCGAACTCACTCACTACTATTTTCTGTTATATCAAAACAAGGACCGTTAGATTAACATAGTCAAAATAACATCCAACGATTAAAAAGTCAAAGATAAAAGATAAATTTACTCTCTCCTCTTTCTCCGACATCTCCAATGGCCGGTCTACTCAAAACGCCGTCGTTTTATCTTTTGCCGACTCTTCTCCATAAACCCTCTAAACCCTTAAAGCCCTTTTGCGTCTCCTTCGCCGCCGGAGGAAGAAACGCCAGCGTGTCCTTATCTTCTCTCCGGTCAATCTCCGGTGATAATCCTCTCCGGTTACTTATCCTCGTACCTTTCGCTTCAGGAGAATCCGAGACGACGGTGACGGAGGTTGAATCTAGCGAACCCCAAGTCCAGGTCTTTTTTCGATTTCGGGCTCACTTTTGTTGTTGTTTACTCTATTTAGGTGTTTAGGATTCTAGGGTTTAGATTCATATTGTGAGTGTTGAATCTGAGAATTTGTAAGATGATTTTTGGTTCACTGCTTGATAAAGGCTTAAGCTTTGTTGCTTCTCTGCTTAACACAGGCTTAAGCTTTGTTGATTCTCTGCTTAAAAAGGCTTAAGCTTTGTTGATTCTCTGCTTAAAAAAGGCTTAAGCTTTGTTGATTCTGAAAGTGTGGAAACTCTCAGATAACTGATGAACACAGGGAATTCACTTGGAAAGCGCCAAGCTCAAACGCATACACACTTTATTAGATAACTCTTTAGGTTTCTCTTTACAAGACACAACCTAAACCGGCAATTACACAATCTAACCTATTGTCCCCGTACGTTAACTAATAATATCAAGCGATCTATCACTTCCCCGAAATCGCTCGATAGACCGAACACTCACCTTTGAAATACAAAGAGACTTACACACGACAATAAGCGTACTGGAGTGTTAACCCTAATTGTGAACACCTCCACGCCCTTATATACCCTACACACAATACCTAACATCCCAAACCCTAAAGATTCCCATATCTTTATTCAACCGAGAATATTTCCTTATTCTTTTCTTTCGGGAAATATTCCTCAACTTTGCTATCTTCCCATAACAAGTCTTCCTTCCTTGTCCACCACGCCTTCTCCAATAAGGCATATAGCACGTCATCTTGTTTCCTTTTTCTTGTCCAAGTCCGAGCCATCCCGAGCTACCCTTAGCTCACCGCCGCCTCCTCGACCATCCGATCATAGCCGCATCTTCATTCTCCCCCTTTTTACCCGATTTTGACAATCCAGCAACCCCGCATGATGATGAACAAACACAACACCAAAAGCAAGACAAGGCACACAATGCAATATCCACCATGCATATTAAAAACAAACACGGACCAACAAAGTGGTCCGGATTTTAAAAGTTCAATCGCGGACAAGGTTTTCAAAAGGTTTTTAAAAGAAACAAGAGAGAGTTGGATACACAAACTCCACACTCTCTCTCGCAAAAACAAACAAAAAACAATCCCCCAATCCCCACACTCTCCCCCCGCACCAATGCTCCAACTAATCACCGAGTGAGTAGTCTCATCATCACTACTTTCTCCCCCTGCTTGATTGCACAAATCAGTTAAAAATATTCAGCAGTTAATAGAAAGGTATGATTAGGGGCACTTACTCGTATCAAGAGCGACTCGAAGAAGCATAATGGCCGATTTTACCGCGGCCCTCGGGTTTGGTCGGCGTGAGGTCGATGCTCGGTATCTCGGTCGATGACTTCCGAGGCTTAGCAGCGGAAACTTTTTGCCTTTTGGTTGAGGTGCTTTCCACCTCAGGAACCACAAGCCCTTGATGACGGAGCATCCTGGTGATAAGGGACGGATAGGGCGAGGAGTAGCTTGGGGTCACAACCTTTAGCCATGTTCAAGCACATTGTCGTATACAAGCTTCCCCAAGTCGAAAGGGATTCCTTCACATACCTGATACACCAACCTCACACGGCCGTTGGTGACATTGTCGAGATTTTTCACTGGCGACCAGTTCGCACAACAGATTTTGTAAAGTACCCCCTTCTCCTCTTCAAAGTTCGAAGCCTTCGGTCCTCGAGAGAAGTGAACTTGTTGTTGGTCATGTACTCCGCAAGTTCCTCATCGGTGATCCCTCCAACTTTCTTCAGCATGGATCTGCGTTCCTCTTTTGTAAAAGTGGGAGCACGCAGTGTATCGTTGATAGCTTTTGGAGAGAACACATAAGTTGACCCACGTACGTTCACTTCGACGGATTCTTCCTCGCTTTTCACCGCCGGTAATCCAGTCCGGAACTCACATACCAGCTTCTTATCATACGACGAGACGTCCGTTATCGAGGACGACGAGGTTCACCTCGCCGAGGAGCGATTTTGCAAGGTACACTTCTTCGGGGTTGAGGAGACGGCGTTCGTCAATGAAGTTTCTGCGGAGAAAGGAATCGTACCTCCTCTGGATCAGGACCGAGTCCCCACGACTCTTTGACTCTCCTCCACGAGAGCTGGTTCCTGCAACAGACCGCTGAGATCTCACTCGGGGTTCCGGTCTAGGGATTCGTTTCCTCTTCTTCTCCGACAAGTGGCTCGGAGGATGAGATCTCGACGGCGGGACTTTCAGCCGGAGTTTTGAGCTTCGGATCAGGTGCCACGGTCTTGCTCTCCTTCTCTCTCTTTCGCTGTTTCCGAATGACCGAGGTAACGACACGTTCCAGTCCGATGGTTGCCTCCTCCTCTGGTGTCGTTTTGGCTTCCTGAGCCACCTCTTCTTGTCGATCCATTCTCGAGGTTCCTCGCTTCTCCCTTTCGCTCTTCGTCACCGGATTTTTGGGTCCGGACACGAGATTCTTCGGGGATCTGCGAATCCATTGCCTCTTCAAACTCCTCACTTCTTTGCATGTCTGAGGCCATTGCATCCATGTTTGAGATTTGGGGCGGTGGTGGCGAGAATCTTTTAACCCAATCAGTTATTCCGGTGAAGAGTGATGACATTTACGAGGCGGCCACGATGTGTTGTATCCTTTTCCCCTTTTTGGTCCTCACCTTTTATAGTGAAACCCTAGCTTTGAACAGTTTGTAGGCCTTTATTTCCTGTTGGGCCGCACACACTCAACAAGTGGATCACAGCACCATTTTTCCAGAACTCTATCTCATTATCGTGAAATGTTAGGCCTCTTTCTAAGCATGGTTCATCTAATATTACACACAACTTAACAATTTCGAGCATGCAGACATATTTTGACAAGATTTGGAGTGACCCGGAACACCATAAATCACATGAGCGAGTATTTAAAAATCATTTAGTTCGGAATTTACCCCGTTGAAATCCGCCTCATAAGATCGAGATACTATTAGACACATGGGACACCACAGAGTCAATGTTCATGTTGGCGGATGGGTGCACCTCTCATGTCCAGTGTCTAGCTTTCACACTCTCTCACCTTTATTCTGATACTTGACTTCGTTTTCAACCTTCTCTCGTCGTCCAAGGCGGCTGGAATTTCCTTTGGATGACGGAGTGGATCCTTCTCTCAGCTCGTTTGAGAACCATCACTTGACTTCTCGGGTTCCTCAATAGTTTAAACTTTTTCCAGCTGAGTGAGAACCATCACTAGACTTCTCGGGTTCATCAAGAGGACCCCTATTCTAATTTTTTTTTTTTTTTTTTTTTTTTTTTTTTTTTTATATATATATATACCTCCTCATCCTCGCCTCGTTGTACACCCAACAACGGATCCGTACTAATCAAGCATTCGAACGGTGAGACAGGCGGCTCTTTTCCACTGGACACTTGAGGTGGCTTGTGATGGATTGACTTGTATGAACATCGCCCCGTTTATCCTCGTCACAAGCAACTCAACTCACAAGGCAAATTAGATTTCGTAAACACCAATGGACTTTCTTAAATCAACGAATCGATTAAAGTCCGGAGGCTTGGTTAAGATATCGGCCGGTTGAAACTCGGTGCCCACATGATCTACAGCTATCGGTTTCTCCTCAACCAACTCACGAACAAAATGATGTCCGATGTCAATATGCTTAGTTCGTGAATGTTGAACCGGGTTCTTAGATATGTTAATGGCACTTACATTATCACGGTGAATGAGTAGAGTTCCGCAGTCCATACCATAGTCTTTGGCCATCTGTTTCATCCACATAAGTTGAGTGCGGCAGCCTTCCCGAGTGCGATGTATTCAGCCTCGGCGAGTTGATAGGGATACGCCGTTCGTTTTTTGCTATGCCAGGAGATCGGATTGTTACCCAAAAAGAAACACCCGCCACTTGTGCTTCGCGATCATCAATGCATCCAGCCCAATCCGCGTCACAATACCCTGCAAGATTTTGGTTAGTGTCCTTTGCATACATGAGACCCAAATTTGCGGTTCCCTTGACGTATCGTATGATTCTCTTCACAGCAATGAGGTGCGACATCTTGGGCTTTGCTTGATACCTTGCACACACTCCCACACTCAAACAAAGATCGGGTCGATCGGTCGTGAGGTACAGCGAGGCTGCCAATCATACCACGATACAACCGTTGATCCACATCAACTCCCTGCTCATCTGAAGATAGCTTGGTTGTGGTGCTCATAGGAGTTCTAGCGGCCTTGCTCTCTTGTAAACCAAAACGTGTTACCAAGTTTTTGGCATATGTACTCGGGACACAGAGATACCTTCATCCGTTTGTCTAACTTGTAGCCCGAGGAAGTAGTTCAGCTCTCCAACCATGCTCATCTCAAACTCCCGAGTCATTGTCTTGACAAACCGATCTACTAAGGTCCGGCTTGTTCCGCCGAAGATAATATCATCCACATAGATTTGAGCAACCAGGAACCCTTTCGAGTTGGAGAGGAGGAATAAGGTTTGATCAACACCGCCCCGTTGGTACCCTTGTTCGTCAAGAAAACCGTCAATCGTTCATACCATGCCCGTGGTGCCCGTTTCGGACCATAGAGGGCTTTCTTAAGCTTGTACACATACTCGGGATGATCTGGATCTTCAAACCCTTTTGGTTGTTCCACATATACCTCTTCTTGAAGTATCCCGTTCAGGAAAGCACTTTTCACATCCATCCGGTGCAACCTCGAAGTTCGGGATGCAAGCCATTCCTAGCATGAATCCGACCGACTCAAGTCTAGCCACCGGTGCGAAAGTTTCTTCAAAGTCCACTCCTTCAATCTGAGAGTAACCTTGAGCCACCAATCGAGCTTTGTTTCTCACCACATGTCCAAGTTCATCGCTTTTGTTCTTGAATATCCACTTGGTTCCTACCACGTTGGCACAGGCCGGTCTTGGAGTTAGATCCCACACTTGAGCTCGAACAAAGTTTTCAAGTTCCTCCTGCATTGATCTGATCCAAAACTCATCCAACAGAGCTTCTCGGTGGTCCTTTGGCTCGATCATTGATACAAAGCATGCGAATCTAACCATCTCCCGAAAGTTGATCTGTTTCTTCCTAGTGACTCGTTCCCCCATTACGTCTCCAATGACATCTTGGTTAGAGTGATTCTTATGGACTTGAACATTCCGAGTCTCGCTTAGATCGGCTTCGAGTCAAGATCTTCGGACTTCGAGGTTCGATTTCCGGGTGTGTGTTTCCTCGGTGAGGCAAGGGTCCACAAACTTGAGACTTTCTCTCGTGGGAGGAAAGTTCATCGAACACTACATTCACCGTTTCCATCACTCGTTTTGCTCCGTTTGTTGTACACTCGATATGCGATGTTCGGAACCCGAGTACCCAAGGAACATCCCCTCGTCACTCTTTGAGTCAAACTTACCTAGCCGATCCTTGTCATTGAGGATGTAACACAAACAACCAAACACGTGAAAGTAGCTTATCGACGGCGTCTTCCCTTTCCACATTTCGTACGGTGTCATCTCGGACCCTTTTCTCACGTATACACGATTTATGATGTAACACGCGGTGCCGATCGCTTCGGCCCGTAAATGCTCGGGTACCCGATTACCGTGTAGCATAGCTCCGGCCATCTCTTGCAAGGTTCCGTTCTTCCTTTCCACGACTCCATTCCGTTGGGGGGTACGTGGAGATGAGAATTGATGAGCTATCCCCCGCTCTCCACGAAACCCTCGAAGGCCTCATTCTGGAATTCACCACCATGATCACTCCCGATGGCCTTGATTCCCCATTTCTCATTTCCGAGTTGCAGTGCTAGAATCTTGAAACTATCGAGTGTCTCAGACTTCTCACGAAGAAACCTCACCCACGTGAATCTGGTAAAGTCATCAACTATGACAAACACGTATTTCTTCCCCGAGATACTCTCGACTTGTATTGGACCCATCAAGTCCATGTGCATGAGATCCAAAGGCTTAGTTGATCTGATGTCTGTCACATTCTTGTGTTGGACTTTCACTTGCTTCCCTTTTGAGCATGGTCCACACACAAACGGAGATTTCTCCTTGAGTTTCGGGATTCCTCTCAGCATTTCTCGTTCTGCCAGCCTGATCATGGTCCTCACGTTCATGTGGCCTAAGCGATTATGCCACAACTGAACTTCACTTGTCCGGGCGGCGATCAAACACTTGAGATTTGGATTCCACACATAGCAGCTTGTT
Source organism: Cochlearia excelsa (assembly GCA_963556525.1). Taxonomy (NCBI): domain Eukaryota; kingdom Viridiplantae; phylum Streptophyta; class Magnoliopsida; order Brassicales; family Brassicaceae; genus Cochlearia; species Cochlearia excelsa. Next base: position 24,492,248 of record OY748330.1, read on the forward strand.
TGATGCTCTAGTCCCCTTAAGTTGAACATTTCCAGCCTTCGTCAATGGCTTGACACTCTCCCCGAGTAAAGGTAACTGTTAATCCATCATCACACAACTGACTAATGCTGATTAAGTTCGCTTTGAGTCCATCAACCAGGTAGACATTTTCCAACCCAGGTTTGGCGTTACCAGCAAGTTTTCCTTTACCTTTAATCTTTCCTTTTCCACCACCACCAAAAGTGACCCTTCCTCCAGAGACCTTCTCATACTCTTGAAAATACTCTTGCTTGCCCGTCATGTGTCTTGAGCGACCCATCGTCAAAGTACCATTTGTGATCATCAACAGGTGATTGCTCGGTTTCGGAGGTGTGAGCAGCGAAACAGTACAAGTCTTTCTTCATAACCCACACCCGATTGTTGTTCTGCTTGTCGGTTGAGTATCTCCCAAGAGCAATCAGTCGTCTGATGCACCTTATGTAATAGTAGCACGAAGCTCGAATGTGTCCATACTCACCGCAGTAGTAACACTCGTGCCGTGCATGCGGATTATGTGAACCTGGAGTCTTACGCTCAGGGAACCGGTTTAGACCTTCCTTAACGATCCGGTATGCGGTTCTCGCGGAATGTGTCTCCGATGAACTGGGACCGGTTCGGAGGGTCTCGCTTTGACAAGCCGAGTTTTGGCATTTTGGGGGTGGAGCTTATTTCCTTGGTATCCCGGACCCCACTTGGTGTTGTTGCTATGTCCTATAGCAAGCATTCTATCCAAATCCTCGGTACCCCCGGTCGGCGAGCTTTATGTTCTTCATCCGTCCTCCGAGCCGATTCTCAAGCAACCGATTTTTCTCACCGAGCAAGCTTGATTTCGGCATTGAGGAACTCCACTCTTGCCAAGAGATCCTCCTTGTCTTTGACCAACTTCGATTTTCTTCTTTAAGTTTCGGAGGCATCACCACCAGGTCATCCTTTTCTTTGATGAGCTTTTGGTTGTCTCCCAACGAGTTTCGATTGAATCTCAAGCGGATCTCTGTTTTCACTACGGAGCTTCGGTAGCGTCCCAACTAATGCTTGGTTGTCACTTGCGGTAATGGACTCCTCATCTGAGTCAGAATCTGACTCCACCACACCGAGGTAAGCAATCATATTCATCATGCCCTGTTCTTCCTCATCTGAGTCTGATTCACTCCAGGAGACATATGATTTCTCACCTTTCTTCAGAGTGGTTACACAGTCAGCTTTCTGATGACCGTATCCTTTGCACTCAAAACACTGGATTCCTTCCTTCGTCCGAAGGTTCGGGCAGTCGTTCTTGTAGTGACCGAAGCCTCTGCACTCATGACACTGAACATCACTCCTTCGGCCAGAACGATCACTTGCCACTTTTGGCTCTGCCTTGTAGCTAGACTCATTCACCCTGCGTTGTCCACGCTCCATCTTCTTGAAGTACTTTCTAACAATCAGCCCAACTTGATCTTCCAAAGTCACGCAGCTAGATGATTGAGTCTCAGCTATCAGGGCAATGGACTTACCTTTCGTATCACCTTTTCTGGACTGTTGTATCTCATGTGCTTGCATCATTCCAACCACCTCGGTCAAACTTCATCTTATCCGAGTTGAGAGATACTTCTATGGCGGCTTTGTGAGCCCGGAACCCGTCCGGTAGGCTTCGAGGAACTTTTTAACCATCTTTTTGTCCTTGTACACTTTTCCCATGACTCGAGCTTCATTTGCAATGGCACTCGCCTTTCCACCGAACTCGTCGATGGTTTCATTGTCCTTCATGGTCGGTGTTTCGAAATCGGTTGCCGGATCGTCAATTCGGTTCTTCCGACTTCTTCCGTACCCTCATAGAACACTTCCGGGGCATCCCGGGCTTGCTTGGCCGTGACGCATCCTTGCACTCCGGTGAACCGATCTTCCGAAAGTGAGCACCGGATGATTGACAAGGCTTTGTTGTTGAACTTGGACGCAGCTTTTTCTTCGGTGGTCCACCGGTTCTTTGGTTTGTCGATCTCCTCCGACTTGTCATTCATGACTTTCGGATGGGTCCAACCATCCTCCACGACCGTCCAAGCGTCTTCGTCAATACCACGAATCAACGCTTTGATTTGCACTTTCCACCGACCATAGTTTTGAGACTTCGGAATCGGCGAGCTTGTTCATCGGCATGTAGTGTTGAGAGTTCTCCATACCTTGTGTCGCGGATCTCACTCGTGTAGAAGAAAAATAGCTTTTCTTGGTCGGATGCGAGCTCGATACCAATTGAAAGTGTGGAAACTCTCGGATAACCGATGAACACGGGGAATTCACTTGGAAAGCGCCAAGCTCAAACGCATACACACTTTATTAGATAACTCTTTAGGTTTCTCTTTACAAGACACAACCTAAACTCGGCAATTACACAATCTAACCTATTGTCCCCGGACGTTAACTAATAATATCAAGCGATCTATCACTTCCCCGAAATCAGTCGATAGACCGAACACTCACCTTTGAAATACAAAGAGACTTACACACGACAATAAGCGGCTGGAGTGTTAACCCTAATTGTGAACACCTCCACGCCCTTATATACCCTACACACAATACCTAACATCCCAAACCCTAAAGATTCCCATATCTTTATTCAACCAGGAATATTTCCTTATTCTTTTCTTTCGGGAAATATTCCTCAACTTTGCTATCTTCCCATAACAAGTCTTCCTTCCTTGTCCACCACGCCTTCTCCAATAAGGCATATAGCACGTCATCTTGTTTCCTTTTTCTTGTCCAAGTCTGAGCCATCCTGAGCTACCCTTAGCTCACTGCTGCCTCCTCAGCCATCTGATCATAGCTGCATCTTCAGATTCTCTGCTTAAAAAGTCTTAAGCTTTGTTGCTTCTCTGCTTAAAAAAGGCTTAAGCTTTGTTGACTGTGTGCTTACAAGTCTTAAGCTTTGTTGATTCTCTGCTTAAAGGCCTAAGCTTTGTTGGTTATATGACTCTTTGAAGGAACATTTATATGAATAAAGAGCTATGAGTATATGATTCATCTCCAATGAATGAGCAGATTTCATATTCTTGAAGAGGACTTTTCTAGTATATTAGTAGAGCATTATGTAGTGTATTAACAAATATCAAGTCGATTCCGTGGTTATTGTATTGGAATGTCACAGAGAATGTTGGTTTTGATGTGATTATTTAGTTCAATATATAGATTGTTGTAGGTTTTGTTCTGTTTCGTCTATAAGCTTATTATCAGCAACGGCGTAAAACTTCATTGCTTTCTTCTGATTCTCTCTTGCTTCATGGAGAAGGAGACGGATGGTGTTGAAGAGAGTGAAGCTGAGGAAGAAGGAGCAGCAGTTACCGTATCATTGCTTAGTTTATATAAAGAAGCTCTAGCAGAGAACAACGAGGAGAAAATCGATGAGATAGAATCTTCTTTAAAGTCCATCGAAGACGAAAAGTTTCGCCTCGAGGAGAAAGTAGCGTCTTTAACCAAGGAGTTATCGGTGGAGAAGGATCGGCTGATAAGAATAAGTGCAGATTTCGACAACTTCAGGAAAAGAACAGAGAGAGAAAGGCTAAACCTCGTCTCAAACGCTCAAGGAGAAGTCGTAGAGAATATTTTGTCTCTTTTGGATAACTTTGAGAGAGCTAAATCACAGATCAAAGTGGAGACGGAGGGAGAAGAGAGAGTTATTAATAGCTATCAGAGCATATACAAACAGTTTGTAGAGATTCTTGGCTCGCTCGGTGTTGTCAATGTAGAGACAGTAGGCAAGCCTTTTGATCCAATGGTAAAGGCTTAGGCCTTACTTTTGGTTATCAATAAAGTTCGATAAACATAAGTGAACATCGGTCTTTTTTGAGACATATCTCTTACTCTCTCTCTCTCTCTCTCTTGTGTTGTGTGATAGCTTCATGAGGCGATAATGAGAGAGGACTCTGCGGTGTACGAAGAGGGTATAGTACTTGAAGAGTATAGGAAAGGTTTCTTGCTCGGAGAGAAGCTGTTACGTCCTTCGATGGTGAAAGTATCGGCTGGTCCCGGACCTGAAAAGCCCGTCGAAGCTGAAGTAGAAGAAGCAGAAGAAGAAACTTGATCTTGAAATGATAGATGAGCAAGACTCATCAGTTTTATGCTTACAAAAATATTGGTTTAGACATGTGACAATATATTTGAAGCTTGTGGAAAATGAAAAAATTAGATCGAAAGCTTCACAATCATTTTTGAAAAGGGGAGAAATTAATTTAAGTGATTATGGTAACTGGTAAACTAGATTAGGAGTTCATGATTCTAGGTGATCATGGGACAATTTATTTTGTTATTTTTGCTAAATATATTTTATCAACGCCAAAAATATAATTTATAAAATTATGTCATTTCAAACATTCCTTAGCAAAATTACGTGTAATTCCAATTTTTCTACAGTTACATTTTTTAAAATTTTAAATAGTTTTTACTTAATAAAAATTTACCAAAATTAAAATATTCCATTTGGATTCACTAATTAGTGTTTAGAATTTAATATTAGTAAGGATAGAGCTTGTGTATAAGATTTATTTAGATTTAATTTTTAATACTTATGTGTAAGTTTATAAAGTGATTTTGAAATGACTTAGATTTATGAAATGACTTAGATTTATGAAATGCAATTTAAAAGATTTAGTTTTACAAGTCCCTGGTAATTGTATATTAGAAAAATAAAACATAACTTAAAATTATAAACTAAAATCATTTATTATGAAAGGTAGGAAGTAGTTAAAGATTTGAAAGGTAGTAGGTAATCTCAAAAAAGTTGGTTTGAATAAACACATTTTTTGTGACAAAAAAAAAGAATAAACACAAACAAAATGCGTTATATCTGCATTATTAATTAACCTTACTAAAATCAAATGCATCTCTTTCTTTAAATATAATCCTAATTAGTGATTAGCCATGCCATCTCTTTGATGCTCATTTAAGTATGCATGGATTAAGAAGTTTTTCTTTGGCACGTGGACAAGAACTGTATTAATTTTTCATTACGTGTTGATGTAAAAGAAAATAAACATATGGCTTAGATATTCTTCGTTACGTCTAACGTCATTTAATATTAAATTAATGTGTTCAACAAGAATATATTATAGATAATACACCATTTTATCAATTCCTTTATAAAATTATACATAATTCAATTTTTCACATATTTATACTTTTTAAAATTTTTAAAAGATTTATTTATCTTTTAAAAAATTACCAAAATTAAATTTTTTTCGTTTGAGTTTGCTAATTAGTGTTTAGGATATAGTATTAAGGGGTAGGGTTGTGTGGGTAGGCTTAATTAAGATTTAATTTTTAGAATTTATGTGTAGTTTTGTCAATAAATTTTTAAAAGATATAGTTTTGTGAAATGTAATTCTGGTGTAGTTTTGAAATTCTCCCTATATTATAATCAAATTTTGGTTTAAAAGTCTAGGCATTATTTGGTTAAATTTTATTTATCATAATGGTTAAGGTCAAAATCGAGCTTTTCATGCGTAAATTGCTCTATGTAAATCATTTGGCCAATAAAAAATAGGGTAAAATATTGTTTTACGCAGTAGGTTCACTAAAGAATATAGTGAATAAATGTAAAACATTTTAACAAAAAAAGAATATAGTGAATAAATCGACGGTATTAATTATTGTATTTAAAATTAAAAATTTGGCTTCTAACTTTTCATAATTTAACAAAATATACGTCAACATTTTTTCTACAATATATTCTTTATTCATTAATATTTCTATAAAATAAAAAAAAACCGGTTTTAAAATTAATTTTTGATGTGATATATTCTATATATATCTTATTATATAAAAGTGAACGCGTTTAATTATAACTCACCAGATCGTGACACGTGTCACAATTAAAAAAAGAAGAAAAATGTTAATAAGGTTAATAATTTTAGGAAAAATGTTAATAATGTTTAGGAAAAATGTTAATAATTTTAAAAGAAGAAAATGTAACGTTTAGGAAAAAAGGCAAAACAAAAAATAAGAAAAAAGAGAAAGAAAAAAAAATAATGGTTAGTTCATATCGTGACATGTGTATTAAAATTGATACGTAAACATCTTATAAAATGGAAACTTAACAATATTGAAAAAACATAAATAAAGAAAATAATCAAAAATAACAAAATGAACATTAATTATCAAATAATTAGAAATAAAATAAATTAATCCGAAATATAAAAAAAATAAAATAATCAGAAATAAGGAAAACATAGAAAAAGAAAAATTTAAGAGTATTTTAAGAAATAATCAATAAAAAAAAATTAGAAATAAGAAAAAAAAACGTAAAATTACTTGAAAAAATAAAAAAAAATCTTTATGATAATTTATTTGTTATCTTCGTGGATCCACTATCTAATTATTAATTTAAAACAAATGTTTTTTCATGTAAATAACAAAAGTAATGTAATAAAACAAAAAATGTGTTATTTTTATAACAAATTTACTAACAATATTAATATATAATTATAAAATGTTTTTATGTAATTTGTCCGCGTATTACGCGGGATTTCATCTAGTAAATTAATAAATGTTAGTAAAATAATACTACCTCATGATATATACATACATTACTATATGAGGGTGACAATGTAATTCATAACACTTTTCTCTGTCTCTCACAATATATATTCAAGCCTTCTAGTTTTAGTCTACCACATTTTCCCAGATTGTGAGAAAAAACAACACTTTTAATTTTCTATTGCCTAGCTCACTTCTTTTTCATTTATTATTGTATTGAATTGTCGTTTAATAATTTTATTGTTCTTGGTTTCTCCGACTCTTTCCACTTGAACTAACTTTAACCAAGTAAGTAAATTCACTCCATATCTTAATATAACCCTCTTTACAATATACTACAAATATGTATATTTACATGCATATACAATGATCAATTATCTATTGAAGATATCCAATTATTAAAAAAAAGATTATTCAAAGTGGTGTTGATTTTTTCTTCTATTTTCTTATAAATTTTATGAATTTTTCATAGTGAAGTTAATTTTTTTTCTTTTTTGTATTGCATAATAATGTTGAATTTTTCTTTGATTGAAACTCAATTTAGCTTTGCAAGTAACTGATTAATATTCTTTTTTTTTGTTGTTTATAGAAATTAAAGAGAGGACAAAAATGAGTATAAGAAGTAGTGGAGGAGAAATAGAAGAGAGACTAGTACTAAATGTGTCAGAGACAGAACATAGGAAAGAGAGTAGTCTCTACCTGAGAAATAAGATTTGGAGTGAAGTGAAGAAGATGTGGAGTATAGCTTTACCTTCTACTTTATTTAGAGTTATGTCTTTTGGATGCATTGTTGTGGCTCAAGCCTTCATTGGCCACTCTAGCCAAACCGGTCTTGCCTCTTATGCTCTTATTCAAGGCACTTTTGTTAGATTCATCTATGGTGTTATGGTAAGTTAGCGAATTAATTTGTAAACAATATGCAATTTACGGGGTTTTAATCGCGATTAGAACGACATCACTAGTTAGCTAGTACATTTTGATATACATATGTTAGTGTTTTCTATTCACATTTTGATTTATACACATTTTTACAAGAAAAACTATTATAAACGCAAACATGCAAAACATATTTTTCTTTTGTAGTTAAAACACTAAAATGATGTGGTTTGATTTGTAGTACAAACATTAAGATACACAATAAACTTTTATAAACTAATATCTCTATAAATTAATATATAACTTTTGATTCCAAATTTGATTTTGGTGTTGTTTGTCTCTCTATAAATAAATACTCCCTCTGTTTACATATATAGGATGTTTTAGAAGAAAAATTTTGTTTTAAAATATAAGATGTTTTCAAGTTTCAATGCAAAATTATAAAGGATTTTAATTGTTTGATTATCATTTATATTTATTCTTTATTTGTGATTGGTTGAATTGTGTAACATTAATTGTATCTTAAAATATGAGCTTTTATTTAAAACATCTTATATTTAAAACAGAGGGAGCATGTTTTTAGTCAAATGGTGTAGTCCCGACATTATTAATTTATAGAGGTTTTGTCATCGACATTATTTTAAATTGTATTATTATATATAATATAATGTTTTGTGTTATAGGCAGGTATGTCAAGTGCCACAGAAACCTTATGCGGACAAGCCTACGGAGCACAACAATATCACATGATGGGTATATATTTACAACGTTCTTGGATCGTAGACACTTTTACAACCACTCTCTTTGTCCCTTTCATCGTATTTGCGGGTCCTATTCTTCGGTTACTAGGCCAAAACATTGAGATAACCAAGACGGTAGACGAGATCTACCTTTGGTTCATACCTTATCTATATAGCATCGTGTTCACAATGACTATGCAAATGTACCTTCAAGCGCAGATGAGAAACGCCATCATAGGCGTTCTCTCAACCCTAGCCTTGGCCGTGGACATTGCAATCACGTGGTGGTGCGTTAGCGTGATGGGGATGGGAATCCATGGTGCGTTACTAGGGCTTAATATAAGCTCGTGGTTAGTGGCGATAGCGGAGTTTGTGTATGTCTTTGGTGGGTGGTGCCCACATACTTGGACCGGCTTAAGCACTTATGCTTTTGTTGACCTTGTTCCTATGCTCAAGTTATCGACTTCTTCTGGCTTCATGCTTTGGTACTTTCCTTTTGCTTTTGTTGTTATAGGTGTTTATTACGAAATTTTGTGATCTTTCCATCGAAATTTCGCTGCTAATTTTTGGTGGAATTTTAGTTAGCCGCGAATAATTTTTAGTAGTGGATCACTAGTCGCTGACTAGCCTTATTTAAGACCATGAACGTTCCTATGACACTTCTTTTGTTTGCTTATTTTTCTTTTTGTTTTTGCTTTGAATAGCTTAGAGTATTGGTATATGAGCATCATTGTCTTAATGTCCGGATATACAAAGGATGCCAATATCGCAGTTTCGGCGTTTTCCATATGGTACGGAAAATATGTAATTGAATTTTTGTTATTATTTGAAAACTATAATATTCTTAACTTAATAAATTTGCAGCCAATATATCTACACTTGGGAGATGAACTTATGCTTAGGCCTATTGGGTGCAGCATGGTATGTACACTCATTTACAATATTTTTGTATTAAAATCTATGTATTGACTATAATGTATGTTTCTCTATTTATAACCTTTTGAATCAAATATGTAGCGTACGAGTAGCGAATGAACTAGGAAAAGGCGATGCGGACGCAGTGAGATTCTCGATAAAAGTGGTGCTTGTGGTATCAGCGGTTATCGGCGTGATATGTTCAACTCTTTGCCTAGCGTTTAGCGGCCAAATTTCGTATTTGTTTTCGGATAGCCACAAAGTTTCGGACGCAGTCGCTGATCTCTCCATTGTCCTTAGCATATCTATACTCTTGAATATCATCCAACCAATTCTCTCTGGTTTAGAAAATTAAATAAAACCCTTTATAACATAAGTATATATTTAAATTTCATCATTTTGTAACAAAAATAAAAAGTTTAATTTTTGTAATGAAAACAGGAGTAGCTATTGGAGCAGGGAAACAAAGTATTGTAGCACTTGTGAACTTAGCATCTTATTATGCAATTGGTGTTCCTTTTGGTTCTCTTCTTATTTTTGTTTTACATTTTGGTGTTAAGGTATGGAATTATAAAAATTGGCTAATTAGTTAGTTGTTTTATCATTAATAATCTTTAGAGTTAAACAACTTAATCACATTATATTGAATGTTTATTTTATTACAGGGACTTTGGTCTGGAATGTTGGCAGGAGTTGGTATCCAAACATTGGTATTGTCTTATGTTATTTACAAAACTAATTGGGAAGTGGAGGTAATTTACTTTTAAACCTACACTTTTTTAATAAGTTTTAATTTTTGAATATATATTCAATATATCAAAAATGTAAATATTATCCAATTTTCAGGTACAAAAGACAAATGAGCGTATGAAAACATGGACTCTAAAGTTATCTATAGAATCGAATGACATCTCGACGAAATTTAGCATTTAAAATCATTTTAAGAAGTTTAAAAAAATATTATTTTTGTTTTTGTAGAAATAATATTATGTTATTTTGTGTTTTTTTTTTTGGAATTCGCTTGTGAAAAGAGAAACACCTACGTTGAGGTTAATCTCATTTTTCTTATTTTCTTAGGAGGTGTTATTCAATCATGGTTTTTATGGGATTTAAAATTGATGTAGCGAAAGATAAAATAAACACAGCTCAACCAAGGATTCAAGAATCCACACTTAGGATCTGTCAGCTCAACCAAGGGATTCCAAATAATCCTCGCTTGGGACCTGCTTCGCTCAATCAAAGGATCCGTAATGATCGTTTGAGACCGGTTTTCTTGTATCTATATTAGTATTTTTGAAGTACTAATTTGAAATTTTCCAAAAAATCACACTAAATTACACATTATGCCATTGGGCATAAAAGGAAATATTTTTGAACATTTAATTACGAAAAATCAAATAAGGAAATATTATAATTCTCTCCAAAAATAAATAAAAAATATTAAAGAAATTATGTAAAAAATATTTGAAAAACAAAATAAACATATGTAATTCTCATAAATACATTATTACATAGTTTTTTTTATAAAAACTACCATTAAAATTTTATTTAAATCAAAACAAACATGTTTAATTAATATTATTAAGAATTTAAAAACGATTTGAATTTTTTTTTGTTAAAAATATCAAACAATAAAAAACAAAATAGTTTGTTAACGAGTTTGATTTCCGGTTCGATTATAAACAAAAAAGAAGAAATTGCAATTCTACTAAAATTTAAATCTTATATTACATATTTAGAATATGTTTACAACAATTATTTATATATATATAATCAAAATAATTATAATTTTAAATAAATTTGGGTAAATAGCATAATATGATTTGTGTATTTTGATTCGGTTTGTATTTTGAATTCGGGTATTTTTGAATCCTAAATATAATAAATAATAAATTATTGGTCTAATCAACTTATAAATTATATTAAATTTTTGCTATACGAAATATATAATAAAAATATATATATTATTATTTTTGAAGTACTTTTTGAACTTTTCCAAAAAAACTCACTTAACTACATATTATGTCATTGGTTTTAAACTCACTTAAAGAGTTATGTGAAACTTACACACAAACATATCTCATTCTATATATATACTTTTTTAAAATTGACTTAAATATCAACAAAAACAATAAAACTGATTTTAACATAAAATTAACCACTAATTTCATATTTATGATATTTTTTATATAATCTTTTTATTTTTTTTACGGAGGTCTATAAAAAATTTCAGAATATAAATATTTTTTAAAAAGTATATAGTTTAGTTTTTATATATAATCATTGTCCATATTATAATTTTCTATTTATATTAATATTTTAGATGTTAATAAACATCTATATTGAACATAGATAAAGTTTGTTTAAATCAATTAACACTAGCATAACAATTATTTATTAACGGGTTCGGTTTCTAGAAAAATTCTAGATAAATGACAAGAAGTTTGAAAATAATGATTAAACTTTATCATAAACAAATTTCGGTTTATTCGGGTTCAAATCTAGAAATTTGTTTTGGCTTCGGGTTTTCGAGTAGTAAATTTCTCAATTCGTTCGGGTTATTTATTTTTGGAACGGTTTCAGTTCTTTAATTTCGGTTTGGTTCCAATTATGTACTTCAAATATAATTATAACTATTATTATTTTAAATAATTTTTGGGTAGTTAGAGTAGTTTAGTTTAGTTCTACAAAATTGAGTTCGGTTCAGATTCGATTTCGGGTATTATGATAGTAAATTTCCCTATACATTCGAGTTATTTGTTTTTAGAATCGGTATTGATTTGGGGATTTCGGTTTGGTTTGGGTTCGGTATTTCGGATCCGGAAGTTTTGTCCATCCCTAATTTTTATAGTTTATAATAGTTTGAAATAAACACACTTACAAATTATATTAAGATTTTGCTATATAAAATATAATTCTCATTATATATTTACGGGAGAATCACAAAACTACACCATTTGAATTACATTTCACATGAACTATACCATTTAAAAAATATTTCACAAAACTACACCTAAACACTCAAAATTAAATTCAAATAAACTCTATCCACACAATCATACCCCTTAATACTATTTCTAAACACTAATTAGCGAACACAAATGAAAATATTTTAATTTTGGTAATTTTGAAAAGGGTAAATCAAGCTTTTAAAATTTTGAAAGGGTGTAAATTTGTGAAAATATTGAATTATGTATAGTTTTGTGAAGGAATGATTGAAATGGTGTAGTTTTGTGAATTTCTCTATATTTATTTGCATAAACAATAAAAGAACAAAATACTCTTTAGAAATTCTGAATATTTTTATTTAATTTACAAAATCAGAAAAAATATTACAAACTTCTAAATTAACTGTATATATATAAAATTATTTATAAAAATATAAACCCGTGGTGTACCACGAGTTAAATCCTAGTTGATGAATATAATCAAATCAATAACAAGGAACAAGAATATTCTTCTCTTAAAAACCAAAGCTCTTTATTAATCAATCAAAATCTGAATTACAACATAAGTTTTAATGACCTATTTATAATAAATATTGAAAGTCCTAAAATATTTCAAATAAGAAAGGGAAAACATTTTAATAATAAAATAATTAATAATGTAAATATAAAGATATTTATAAATCTTCCAAATATCTCTCTGCATCAAAAATCCAATGACAATTTATCGTTATTCAATAATGTATTTCAATTACTTTTTAAAAATCTAGTGTTATTGGTTATTGTATTTAATATATCATTCATTAAAAGAGTTTAAATTTAATGTTATTGGTTCTTATATTTAAAATGTCATTCATTAGAAGAGCTTAAATCTTGGGTTATTGGTTCATGTGTTTGCAAAATCTATACTAAAAGAATATAAAATCTATTATAAGATTGTTATTCAAGTAAGGAGTTTAAATGATAAATTAAAATCTTGTGTTATTCATGTTTGTTAGATTTTCAATTAAAATGAATCATGAAAGAGTTTTAAGTCATTTGAATACTAGTTTTATGTGTAAATAATGACAACCAAAATCCAACCTAAAACCCTAGACTTTAAAACTTCTAACCACAAAACTCGTAACCATCGTGATATATCATAATCAAATTAAAAATATTTATCATCAAATCTATAACTTTCATTAGTCATCTTACTTTCCTATCATCTTTTTTCTTTTTTATTTGCTTCCCTATTATGTTTTTCTTTTCTATTGAAACTAGTAAGCTTTTTTCTTTGATATGTATTGATAATGAATTTTTATAGAGTTTTAGTAATGAAACAACATCCTTATGAAGATGATGATGATTCGGATATAGACATTATCACCAATTCACGTAAGAAATCGTGTGAAATTTTAGTATAGAGTTTAAATCTATGGTGAAACAAAATGAAATCATGTTGTTCTTTTAAAATCTACGTTGAATGCATTTAAAAGTTAAAGATAATCATGCACTTAAGATAGATCAATCTAAAATCAATATCAAATTTTTTCAGAATACATAATTTTAAAAAGAATCCAATGAAATCTAAATCCATTGGAGTTGATTTGATGTTTTTCTTTTACAAAAAAAGTTTTTATTTCGGATATCTACTATTTTCATTTACTTTTTAAATGTCTTGTGAGACTTGAAATATAAAAGTTAACTCGTCGTTTAATAAATTTGCTATTGATCTGTCTTAATTAAAAAAAAACCAGCAAATGGGAATATTGATAATCAAGACTCAATTCCTTATTTTTCAAATCTTTGCAAAATTGCAGGGGCAAAATAAGGTGTAAATAATGAAACATAAGTTTACACATCCCAATAAATTTATAAATAAAATTGTGTACAATTAATGATGAAAAAGGTTTTCATTTTGAAATCAATCAGCGATTGCAAATACAAAGTTGCAATGTAAAAATGTTTAAGAGATATAAAGCTTTTATGGAGTAGTTTTTGAAATGATGTATCTTTATGGTTTTTGGTAAACCATATATATATATTTATAAATAAATATATTATATTTTTATAATATAGTTATGTATGATGTATCCAAACCATTTATGAGAATTATTTATTAAATATTTAATATTACATGAAAAATATAAATTAAGAAAGTAATTTGAATCACATGATTTTTATATTTATAACAGATTAAATAATAAAACCTAACGAAAAAACACAAAATCCATTACATTAACTTTTATAATTATTAAATATAAATTTAATATATATAAATTATGATGAAAATTAAATATTTCAAAAAAAAATCTTAAATTATTATTGTAAATGAAAAAGTAGTTATAAAAATACATATAATTTCTATTTTAATCGATGGACGCAAATACAATGAATTTATACATAATATTAAAATACACAATATAAAATGTTACAAATCCAAAAATGAACAAAAATATATATGAAATAAATTTTGAAAAGACACGTCGTTTGGCTAAAACATATACACTGAACGTATTTATTAAAATTATCACTATTATTAGTATTAAATCTTTTGCTAATTTCTATTTGCTATATATATATATATAATAATGAAAAAAAGGAAAAATGAAAAAGTGAAATTGGTCAATGTGGTCAGGTCCTTCTTCCTACAAAACTTGTCCAAAACAATCCTCAGAAAATAGGGAAAGTCTCAATTTTTCCACTTTCTTCTTCTTCTTCCTTCAAGACCGTTGATTTTAAGCAGAGTTCAACGAATTAGCCTCTTCCTCAAGCTCCAATACCCACAAAAAATGAAAGAGACAAGCTTTAATAACAAAACCCATGTGTCGAACGACGCCGATGAAGCGGTGGAAGCTGTCGGAGATAGCCGGAGACCAATCGGCGAAAACGGTGGTGGGTTCGGAAGCTGCGGAGGAGAAGGTGGAAGTGGAGAATCGATGCTTCGCGAGATTGATGATGATGATGATGATAGGCGTACAGAGGATGTAGAAGAAGAGGAAGAAGAAGAAGAAGAGGAAGATGATGAATACGATGTTGAAGAAGAAGAAGAAGGAGAGCAAGAGGAGAGACCAAATCTAGATGAAGGGTACTACGAAATCGAAGCTATTCGTCGCAAGAGAGTTCGTAAAGTAAGCTTCTTTTCGTTAAGTAAGCTCCTTTAATTTCACATTGGTATGATAAATTTGAGGCCTTTATTGAAATAGTATTAACTCCAATAGAGCATAGAAATTGAAGTCTTTGGAGAGAAAGATATCAACAAAGTAGTTTTTATAAATGAAGCAAAAGTTAGATTCTAAGGTTGTTTATGTTATTAGGAAGAAAAGGGGTAATTTTGCTCACTTTAAATGCCTTGTTATCCTTATTTTTTTCGGATTGTTCGATTAATTATGCCACTTTTGATGATTGTAGGGAAAGGTCCAGTATCTAATCAAATGGTGAGTTCTTTAGATTTTTCTACTCGGTTTTTCGTTTCTTGATTAAATATGTTTTGGCTAATGATATAAACTCGTTTTTTTGTGAAAAAGGCGAGGGTGGCCTGAAACAGCCAACACATGGGAGCCTTTAGAGAATCTCCAATCTATTGCTGATGTTATCGACGCATTCGAAGGAAGGTATTTGCATATAACACTTCTTCGATAACTTTTCTTTTTTGGTTGTTTCATAGACTTTCTTGGTTTGTGTTTAGTGATGTGTGTTTTTCTTTATTGTTTTTCGAAAAGCTCGAGGCCAGGAAGGCCAGGTAGGAAGCCGAAACGCAAATACGGAGGTCCTAACAATTCTCAGATAAAGAAGAAGCAACGACGTCTAACGTCCACATCACATGATTCATCTACATCACTTAACAACTCTAGCCGTCCTGATGAAGCAGCGAAGAATGCTTATGTAGCCAACCAAGTCGAAGCTAACAGCGGCAGTGTTGGGATGGTTCGTAAAGCTAGTTTGGTCGAAGAGGAGAAAGAGTATGATCCAACGCTTAAGGAGCTGAGAGGACCAGTGAACAATAACAACAACGGTGCAGGATGTTCACGTGGAGGAGGCGGCGTTGGTTATGAAGGTGATAACGTAAGAACCAGTGGGCTCCTCAAGGTTTATCCTAAGGACAGTAGTTTCAGAGGTGCTAAGCGGAGAAAGTCCGGTTCTGTTAAAAGATTCAAACAAGATGAATCAGCAAATAACAACCGCGGGGATCAAAATCTGACGCCGGATATGGCTACTCTAGACTCTTTCGATGGTATTGCAAGGATAGGGAATAATGATCTGTCTCAGGAAACCAAGACGGGGGAATTAGACATAGCGAAGATCCTTAAGCCGATGAGCTTTACAACGTCTGTAACAAACAATGTACAGGACGTGTCCGTGACCTTTTTGGCTCGAAGGTATGTATCTTTTTTTTGCTCATTTGGTCAGGTTTTCGGATTACGAAATACATAGCTCTTACTTATTAGGCTACTCCTTTTGATAGGTCTGATGGGAAAGAAGTGATGGTGGACAACAAGTTTCTCAAGGCTCACAATCCTCTTCTGGTAAATTATCATCTTCCGATATCGCTTTTTCTTTCCGAGTTTACTCAATTTTCCAAGATTTCTTAAAAGCTTTTCGCTTTCGTTGTGTGTGTTTGACGCCAGCTGATAGAGTTCTACGAGCAACATCTCAAGTATAACAGCACGCCTTGATTAATCTCTCTCGCGAAAGGTAAAGAGTATGTTTTGTCTGTACACAGAAGTTGTAGGTGTAGAAATATGTTATATGAGTATCTTGTTGTCTAGTAGTACCAAAAGCAATGTTGTAGTAAGAGTCAGAGGGTAGTTTCGTGTATCGTCGTCGCGTGTTTCCTGGGAGGTTTTCAGACTGTAATTTTAATCTACACTTTGGTGTAAGATTTTGATGAACTTGCTTGCTTGTTCAAAAGACCAAGTTAATATATATATATAAGTTATTATGCATACAGAGATTACAAAACCAATAACTTTTAAGTCAAGCTAATTTTGAATGTTGCTGCTTGAGATTTGGTTGCTTCTTAATACAAAGAACTCTGTTACATGAACCAAACCACCTCTAGATTCATAAAGATACATTAAAAACATAACATAACCGTTACAGTATCTTGAGATGTATTAACATTTCTTACCGTTTTACAGCTGTCTCGAGATAATATTTACCTTCCTTATTTTTTTTTTACAGCTGTAACAATTAACGTTCATATTCAAGAAAAGGAAATTTGAAAAAAGGAAATATCAATTGAAAAAAGGAAATCTCAATTGAAAAAAGGAAACTTACAAATATATATACACGACTTCACAATCAACTATTTACCTTTGTTCATCTTTCTGTAATCAAATCAAACTCTGAAAAATTACTTTTGTTCTCTAAAAATCTCGTAAAAAAACTTGTTACTCTTCTTTTTCTTAACAATGGGTAAAAATCAACGATCTAGATTCTCGAGTCGTCATCTCCGTCAAAGAATCTCAACGGTTTATCCATCAATGTTTCTCCTATCGCCGTCACGCTCCTCCTCTTCTATCTCCGGCGGTATGAAAGTCCGATCAAAATCCGAAGAGAATCTCCAAAAACTAAACGACTGTATGGAGAACATGGACGACGACGTGGCGAAACTCTTCATGGAATATCACCAAACGGATCTTGGCAGAGATCCAGATCTGATCTCTCTTCTCAACGATTACTTCTCCACTAGCAAATCCGTCTCCGATCTATGCGATTCCCTGAGAAACTCTTTAGAGTCACTCCAACGCCGCGAGTGTCTAAAGATCGACGAGGCCCTGGTCGATTTCGCGGCGGAGAAGCTACGTTACGGCGGATCAGTGTCCGACGCGAGTTTTCGAAAAACCGTCGCGGATCTGAGAAACCTCGACTGCGAAAACTCGGATCGCGATTTTCTAGACGCGGATTTTCTAAGGAGAACGCAGATCTGCCTCGAAGATCTAGCGGCTATGATCGCGAAACTCGAGAAGACGATGAAACGGATAGAGAAGAAGCTAAGGCGCGTGAGGGGAATCAGAGGTATCGTCGCGGCCGCGATACTAGCTCCTCTAATCGCTTTAATCGTCGCCTTCAAATTCGTCGCCGGAATCTTCGGATCCGTTCCGTTGGATCCGCTCACCAATTTGGCGGCGTGGTCGTGGAAAAAATCAACCGCGTCTCTGAAACGCGAGAAGACGGCCGTGACGACGATGGAGAGAGGGACGATGGTCGCTCTCAAGGAAATCGAGAAGATTAGTAGGCTCGTCTATAAGCTCGAGACCGTAGAGAGATCTGTTCGAGCTACGGCGGATTATGCTCTCAAGAAACGGTCCTACGTTGTTGTCGCTATGGACGTTATGGAGACGAAACGGAGGCGGTTAGAGTCAACCATGGTTGACCTGGATAAAGAAACTTGCAAGTGCAATGAGTTTGCGAATTTTGGTCGGAACTTGGCACGGGAGAAGATTATTGATTTTCTGTCTTGCGGAGAGATTAGTTCCAAGTAAATTTGGATTTTATTGTAAATTTAGATTTGTTTTATGTTTTAGATTAGTTTAATTGGTAATCACTGTAATCAGAATTGTAACTATTTTGCAGATATTATTGATAATCTCAGTTTCCTTTGGTAATACTCATAATTATGTTATTAAAACCATAACATAAATCAAGAAGACAATATGTGAGTGACACAAGTTGTTGAGTAAATTATGAGGAGAATGAAATGTTTTAACAACAAAACCTATAAAGAAAACTCTCAATCTTGAAGATGGTGAATCCAGTCTTTAACAATAGCAGGCGAGCCATACCAAGGCCTTGTTTCGTCGTCCGAGCCAACAGGTGAATGGTAAACACCGTCGAAGCTGACATTGACCGCGCCTTTGAGATGAGCTGAGACCTCAGGAACCACTCCATCACCCCAAACATCAGCTTTTCCGCATACTTGTTTGTATCCTTGTCCTACAAAACGAGCACGGAAACTAGGCTTCGAAGAAGTAACTTCTGAAACCGCCTTTACACCACCGTCTACTCCAATGTTCACATCAGAGTCAGGCTCCGCTGCATTGCCCACCAAACGAGTTCCACGAATGTATCTACAACCAATTTTCAGAACTCTCCAAGTTTATACGCGGCTTTTGTTACATGTATGGTTTTGAAGAATGAAGCGATTTACCTTCCTGCGATGCAGACGTATCTCAGCTCAGGAGTGTAAACAGCTTTTGCGCAATTCTCCTCGACGTAATAGAGAAGACCTCTTGTTTGATCAATAACACCTGTTTCTCCTCTCGGCGGTGGCCTATAACAAAGATACAGTTTAAGAAACATGGAAGCGATATCTCCTGAAAGGTCTAAAGAAGTAACTAAGTGAGACTCTTTGTTACCTACAAGTGAGGCGTACCAAGTGTTAACAACAAGGAGATATCATTGGTTCCGTACTCTTCCATGTAAACTCGAGCAAGCCATCCTCCAGCCGAGTGTCCGATCAACGACAATCTTTGACCTGATACACACACAATGTCAAAAGCTAACAATCTTTTAAGCTTATCTTCTCGACAATCGAATGTGTCTTTAAGAGATAAAAAAAACACACCTTGAGCTAACTCATTAGCTTCGCGGACTGCATCATCGATTCTTTTCAAGTACCTGAATAACCATTATACACAACATTTGAAAACAGTCACAAAGTCCCACACAAGCAAGTGATGGATTCATACCAATCAAGAACAGGACGAGGGCGGAGCGTGCCGCGCCAATAGGCAGGATCAACCAAACCGGCTGCGTTTCTAAACCAATCAGGCCTTGACACGGACGCAACGACGGTAGGGACATTGTATTCACCCAATGTTGACACAAGATTCTTGTAGTCTTCAGAATTGTTTCCTAAGCCCTTAAGAGAACCAAATCCCCACAAAAGGATAAATCATATAGAATTTAACGAATCATATAACACAGAACCAAACCAAGTGTTAGAATTTAACGAAATTTTGAATGGAAAATGCAAAACCAAGTAAAACAAAGTATTGTGGAGACACACAATTTCAGTTTTCAGCCATTGTTTTGATCAATTAGAGAAAGGGGAGGAGGAGGTTGATTACCGGGAGAATGACGGCGGGGCGTGGTTTTACGGCGTCTAAGGAGGAAGAGGAGGAGGAAGGTGATGTGGCGGCGGAGAAGATTGGTCTTAGCTTGAGCGATGGAAAAATCGCTGAGACCATCTTCTTGTGTTTAGTGGCTGTGAGCTCAAGTTGTGAAGAAAGGTGGAGTTTTTTTTAAAAAAAGACACATGTTGTTGTGTATTTTTGATGTATTTCTCAAATGACCCGATAGTTTTGATTTGTATCATATTAACCCCAAAACTTTTATGTGTTTATTTCAGTCGAGTAACCATGTGATTAATTAGATGGAATTTGATTCTATTCGTAACTTTTTTTTTGTCACTGCAATCCGGCTACTGTACTCGTTTAAAAACGCGTTGGACGTATCCGCGACCCAAATAGGGAGAGATTGGCTAATATAATGGAAGCAACGCTTCCGGCTACACGTACTTCG
The DNA here is from genome assembly GCA_963556525.1 of Cochlearia excelsa. NCBI lineage: Eukaryota > Viridiplantae > Streptophyta > Magnoliopsida > Brassicales > Brassicaceae > Cochlearia > Cochlearia excelsa. The sequence continues at coordinate 24,512,754 of OY748330.1, forward strand.
TGCTAAAAGATCCGCTTTCATGGTCCTTTCCCTTGCTGCAAACCGAAGTGAGAAACATGAGAAGTATACTTGCAGATCACGTAGCATCAACATGTCCATTGAGAAATTTGGCCATTGGTGAGGATGTGACACCATCCGCACCAGGTCCATGCAGTCAGTATAGAATATTCTACAAACTTGACGCATATTTCGTAAGCTCTCGAAGGCATTAATTATCCCTTGAAGTTCCGAATGTAGGGGGGACATAGTCCTATTATATCCTTTCATATCCAGTAACTTCGTTCGAACCCTCGTATTTAGAAGAACCCATTCCACTCCGGTGGTGGGGTCTCCATCCTTCCATGATCCATCTACAAAACATGAAGTCTCCGTGACCTCTCTTTGGTCCTCTCTCCTCCTTTCTTTCTCTTCCGTTCCCGCTACCTGCGAATGTTGTTGATCCTGCAAATGTTCTTGCGCTTTCCGCCATGCCTCAGCTTCTGCTCTAGCCACCTCAAGCATCTCCATCGGCAAACGATTAATCCCGCGAAACAATTTGTCATTCCTATCTTTCCAAATATACCATGCTATCCATGGATTTGGAGGAATCGTATCCGTTGGTTCCCTCCATTTCGAAAATAGGAAATGTAGGTTTGCACCTACACTTTCAGTAGGGAAGCCCTGATGACCTAACTGCTGCCCTGCCAGCGCCCATGTATGTGTAGCCGAGGCATTTGATTAACATGTGGTTAATTATTTCCTCCTGGCCGTAGCGTGGGCACTCTCTCTCGTCCTATATGCATGTACACCAGCTTTTCGTTCACTGGTAATATTCCTGACAATGCCTGTCATAAAAAGTGGTTTTGTTTATTTGGAGTTTTTAATTTTCAAACAAACTTTTTTAGACTCGTAAATGATGGTTCCTATAAGAGGATTTGAATCTTTTCATCATTTTTGTTTAAATGCAGAACCTGGTAGCACGATCTCACCGTATATACTCCGTATTTCATATGATGCCAACATTTTATTCGTAACTTTATATTACATTATCTACATTTTTTTAGCTTCATTGTAAGCTTTCTTTTAATAAATGTTTTGTAGATGTTGTAACTAATATTTGATAATAAAAAACATAGGGAGAATCACAAAACTACACCATTTGAATTACATTTCACAAAACTACACCATTTCCAAAATACTTCACAAAACTACACCTAAACACTAAAAATTAAATCCAAATAAACCCTACCCACACAATCCTACCTCATTAATACTATACCTTAACATTAATTAGCGAACTCAAATGAAAAGATTTTAATTTTGGTAATTTTTTAAAGGTAAATCAAGCTTTTAAAATTTTAAAAGGGTGTAAATATGTGAAAAAATTAAATTAGGTGTAGTTTTGTGAATGAGGGATTTAAAGGGTGTAGTTTTGTGAATTCCTCAAAAACATATTGTAATCCAAGGCTTTTAGATTTGGATTTACAAACTTTAGGAATATAATTTTAATTTCTAAATCCTAAAAAAATTTTAAAAAATTTTTAAATTTGTTTTTTGATTTTTGAAATATTTTTATCAAATCTGTAAAATTAAATAAAAAATATTGGTGTTTTTAAATTTAAAAAACAACTTTTTATGGGATATGAAATCAAAAACACAAAAAAAATCAAAAAATATTCTTTTTAGATTTGTTTTTAACCAAAACGATATATAGAGAATATGACTCCTAATATATGGATAGTTTGAACTATCATAATGTCAAATTCTTTTTCATAAATAACAGTATCTTAAAAACAGCATACAAACAGTGGCGAATCCGGCCCAAAAAAATTTCAGGTGCAAAAATAGGTGTGACAGGGATGCGATCTCTTCACATTGGATTTTACAGGTTCACTTTGTACTATTTTGCTATTTTAATGTATATTGTTGTTACTAAAACCCAGTTATTATATAGTTTTGGTGGTGCAACTGCACACCCAAACTCCTATGTGGGTCGCCCCTGCAAACTAATGATTATGAATCCTCAAATTAAACATAAATTACTCATCCCAATCGAAAACAATAAAAATAGAAGAATTCACAAAACTACACTCTTTCAATCATTTATTCACAAAACTTCACCTAATTTATTTTTTTTACATATTTACACCCTTTCAAAATTTTAAAAGTTTGATTTATCCTTTTAAAAATTACCAAAATTAAAATATTTTTATTTGGGTTCGCTAATTAATGTTTAGGGTATAGTATTAAGGGGTATGATTGTGTGGGTAAGGTTTATTTGGATTTAATTTTGAATGTTTAGGTGTAGTTTTATGAAGTATTTTTAAAATGGTGTAGTTTTGTGATTCTCCCATAAAAATATGAATTTTTTTTGCTATTCCATATATGTAGAGTATTTTTTTTATCTTGAATATTTTTTGTGGAATATTTTATCTTAAATAAAATAAAAATGAAAAGGAAACGCGTTAGCGTAGAAACTACGGTTTGTTAAACAGCGTCTCAGGCGTTTCCTCTGCTTCCAGAAACGCGTAAGTTACATATATAATTTACACATACACATACAACGTCGTTATCTTTCCTTAGCTAAATCGCTCACTGAGAATCGCTAAAATCAAAATCAAATTCAAAAAAAATATATATCTCCGTTCGTGTTTCTAAGCAATTCACTATCCGTAGGTTTGTTCACATCGCAAAACATATACTTGAATTTGTAAAGTGAATGATTTGTATTTTTATGATTCTTTTGTAAATTGCTTTTAAAAAAAAAATCAAATTAGTTTTCGATTTTGTGTGTTAACTATTTCTCTCATGATGTTTGAATATTCATTGACTAACATATTAGCTTTGAAATTACAATTAGACATTAACATTCTCTTTAAATCTCTTAAGCCTTAGTATATAGTAATATTGTTTAGTAACAAAATACAATATGTTTCTCTTAGGTAATCTAATGGCAAAAAGGTGTTTCCTTTTATGTACAGTTTAGTAACAACTCTTTCACTTTTTGACATCCAAAGTTTGATAAAATAGAAAAATGGGAAAGCATCATCAACATAATCACAGTAACAGAGGATTCTTCCACCACTGTTAAAACAGGGTTCGGGTAGGATACCGAACTGAGACGATTGTTACAGAAGTGGGGTCGGAAAACTCGTTAAGTGATAATGGTACGAACAGATAGTGCCGAAGTGAGAATAAGGACAAATGCCGATGTGAAATTATAAAATGCCGATGTGAAATTGTGATTAAGAACTCGGAGTCCGTTTGTTTATTGATTGAATAATTGTTTGATACAATGTCGAAGGGAAAGTATATATTTCTTGCTTTTTTCTCTCTATATGTTCTCTCTCAAAATTCCGGATCCTTTGCTTATGAGCCGGGACTCTCTATTTATAGTGGAGATTTCGGAGACTTGGCGGGGTTTTGCTCTTTGGCGGGATCTCTTCGGCGCATGCTCGACATACGGAAAGCTGCTTTGTCGAACATGCCTTTGCATTTAATGCGGTTGTCGAGCATGCTCCCGCATTTAATGCCCGTTCGGCCGACTTCGCGTCTTGCGGGTCCGTATCGACATCTCTCGCCGTCCGTGCCGAACCGCCGTACAAACGTCACTCGTGTCGGTCATGGCAGGTCCGTACCGATGTCACTGTCGCGCATGCTCCCTTCAAATGGGCCTTGACTTCGGTGGGCCTTGACTTTGACGGACCTTGACTTCGGCGGGCCGAATAGGGCCCGATGGATTTTTCTGGTTACTCCTGGAATGGGCCAGGCCTGAGTGGGCTTAGGCCCACCCTTAACAACCACTTAGCCGGATTCGCAGGCGGACACTACCCTCCTCATGGTTATGGTCATCAAGGTCACCATGGTTATGGAGCTCCATATCCATACCCTCCTCCTCCTCCACATCATAATGGGTACCCGCCGGTTGCTTATCCTCCTCCGCACGGTGGTTATCCCGGCCCATCTCACTCTGGTAAGTTTAGTCTCAAGTCTCAACATTTTATGTTCTTTTTCGCCTACAAATATCTTTTACAAGTCACCATTTAAGCTTTAGATGGTTTGTTTGTGTGTTGTTTTTATGTTTATGTGTGTGTATGTTTTCTCTTTTGCTAAAATGATTATACAATCTTTAGAGATCTTGATAAACCAAATTGATGTTACAGCAGGACATCACCATGGAGGTTTAGGAGCAATTATAGCTGGTGGAGCGGCTGCATTAGCCGCTCACCATATGTCTCACCACGGACATTATGGTCATCACCACCATGGTCACGGCTACGGCTATCACGGCCACGGGAAATTCAAGCACGGTAAATTCGGAAAACGGTGGAAACATGGCATGTTTGGGAAACACAAAGGGAAGCTCTTCAAAAAATGGAAGTGATATTTTTCCCAAAAGACTGATCAAGCTCAAAGACTGATCAAGCTCAAAGACTATATATATACATAACAATAATGTACTAAATGTGAGCCTGTCTTGGTTTGGTTTTATGAAGCTTTTCACATGTAAACATAATAAACATACAGAGTTTACAATGCAAAACAATACGAGTCTTATACAGCAGAGAATGATATCGATCTCCAGCTCAAGACCCTAACCTAACCTTTTTTTTGGTAAATGTCGAAGAGACAAATCTCGGGTAGAGAAGGTTGAAAAAGGAAACACTATCTAAAAGCTGCCACGAACACCGTCTAGGCTTTCTCCGAGCGAAGACCTGCACAAACAGATCATCAAGTCATTGTCAAGTTCCAACAAAGAAACGGTAGAAGCACAAAAGATAGAATACCCATTTTCAAAACATACTTGTACATACAATACTTGTATTCTTGGCTTCTAATCAAATCTTTCTCGCCTTCTTCAAGCTGCTCTCAAACAAAACAACACAATTCATGAGATGAAAAAAAGAAAGAAGGAAACATCATCATCATCATCGTCATTGAATTTCAAAGCCTCACCGGATCACTCTCGTAAATGAGTTCATAGCAAACCGGAGAAAGACACCGCAACGCGCAATTCTCCTTTGCTATTAAAGAAGATTTGCATTGCCAACCCCATAACCCACTGTTTTTGTTTGTTCACCAACAAACAAACATTACATACAAAATAACCAAACTTTGAATTAACCAAGAATCAAGCTACAAGCTTTTGCCCTAATCAGTAAGTATAAAGCTACAAACTTTCCCAAATCTTAGGATAAATACATAGTAGAAATCAAGTATTGTGAAATCACACCCCAAAGAGTAAAAAAAAAAATCAAATTATGGACTAACCTCTCAATATCAGAATAGCATTCACTCTTCTTCTTCCTTATCTCAACATCCTAACAATTTTTTTGATTTAAATCATACTAATCAGCTCTGGTTTTAGACATAAAAGAGTGATATAAAGGAGATACACTTACAGAGATGGGACGAGGAGATTTGGTCAATATACAGGGAACAAGGCACATAGAGAGTAACAGAAGAAGACAAAATATGCTTGAAGTAGCTCGCGAGATCTCCATGGTCTCTCTCTCTCTTCTTCTTCTTCTTCTTCTTCTTCTCCGATCAATGTCGCTAATTTTGCGAATTCTAGGCTTTGGGAATTTGGAGAAAACCGGAACCGGTTTACTTCGGTTTAATCTAATTGGGTTTAGTTGGCCTACGTTCTTATATTAGCCCAACGATAATTAATAAACCCGTAACAGGCTATGAACATTGTAATTTAAAAAAAAAAAAATAATAATAATAACGCATCGCCGATAATTAATAAACCCGTAGTGGAGTATACCCCTAAGATAAAATGTTATATAAGAAATTTTAAAAGTCGGTTTTTTAACTATTTTATGGACGTTAATATCCATATAAAAAAACTCCAGAATACTCTAAAACAAAACAAGAAGAAAAAACAGAACCTACAAAAAAAAGTCTTCTCCAATGTCGGAAACAGAGGATGGAGAAACAGAACAAGAACAAAGAGTGTAATAAACAATTAAAACATAGTACTTTTACTAATTTTAATCATTTCTAGTGATGATCAGTCTTCTTCTTCTTCTTGAAATCACAAGTGCAAGAATCAACCGAAACAGAAGGAGAAGACAAGCAACCAAATTTTCTCTTCACTTGTCTCCACACACTCATCTTCTTCGTCTTCTTCTTCTTCTTCTTGCAACGATGAACAACACATTCACGATTCTCAATCTCAAGCCTTAACAGTTTCTTACTCATCTTCTCCATCTCATCTTCATCACTCGAAACCACAATCTCCTCTTCTTCCTCTCCTTGTTCTACATTCTCTTCAACACCTTTAATCTCTTTAGCCAAATCATCTCTTATATGATTCTGCGAAACAAACAGAACACGAATAACGGTTCTAATAGGAAGCCTCTGGTTTTTCGAGGCTTCTTTGCATACTTCTTGAGATAGTTTATCGCAATCGAGAACTCTACAAGCTTCAAGCTTCTCTGTTTCCGTCAAGTAGACATGTCTCTCCAAGAAAACGTCGACGGCTTTATAAATCCCGTCCGAATATCTCAGAACGCCATGCGAAATCGCAGCGGCGATCTCCGCTAACGCCACGAAAATCTCGAGCTTCGTCGTAGGCTCGCTCGCGGCTAAAAGGAGGAACTCTTCCAAGAGTTTGGCTACTTTCGCGAAACGCGAAACGCTTTCTTCCGAGTTTTCTTGTTCTTTGGTCGCGGCGGCGTGGTTAGCGTAGAACCTCGTGACCACGGTTTTAACGAGGTTTGCGTCTACGAAAGACTCGGATTTTTCTCCGTGGTGGCCGCGTGTTAGAATCTTGAGATCTTTCGGATTAGCTGTGTCGAGCTGTTTGCTTATTCTGACCTCGAACCCGTTTTGCGTTTCCGAGCTAGCTTGTAACGAAATCGAATGTTTTAGCAATTCGAACAAGAACTCGCAAGATATTAGTCCTCTCTGATAAGGCAAAAGCCGCTCGACCGCTTCGATCGCTTGGCTCGAAACGCTTCCTTCCGCGTCGAAAACCCATTTCTTCGCGAATTTACACACTGAAGAAACAATGTATTCCGCGGGGATACTCCGCGATTTCACCGCTCGGGTTATTAAAGATTCGTATAACGGAAGCGGAACCGTGATCAAATCTTCCGATTTCCAATCTTTAACGAATAACCTTCTCCTAGGGTTTGGTCTATACTCATCCTCCTCGGCGGCCACCACTTCGCCGAGGAGTCTCGGATCGTATGAAGCTTTTTCGATAAGAGAATCGAACAATAACTCGACGAGTCCGAAACCGGCCAGCTTGTCGAGGCTTTTGCCGCCGGAACGGAGAGCGATCACCGTCTCGTTCCAGCACGGTAAAACCCGAGTCTCTAAATACGTAGATGCCTTGCCCAACAAGTTATTAGAGCTTTGTTGTTCGTTCATCTCCAAGTAGTACGCGATACATAAGACAGAGACGACGTTTTCCGACGAAAACTCGACTTCGTAGCCGTAACAGAACCTAACGACGAGCTCGAACGTTTTCGGATTGGCTTCGATGTCTTGTAGGATCCAACGAAGCTCATCGATTTCGTTTCTTTCGAGTAATAAACTCACTTTTGCTGATCTCATGGCTAAATACTCCTTCACAAAATAAAAATCGGTATAAATTACGAAACAAAACACTCTGTTTTTTTTTTTAAATAGAGAATCGATTTTTTAAAACTTACTTTGTGAATATGAAATGGAGAGCCTTTAACGTAGATATGAAGATCAGGAGAGCGAGAGTTTCTTCAAGCACAAGTATATATATATATATATATATATATACATAGTTAGGGATGTTTAATTATTGATTTTTAAAATAATGATATATTAATAATGCGATTATATAAGTGAGATTGCGAAAATAGCTTACCGGTTCTCGTTGTTGTTGTTACTCATTTCAAGATCTGACATTTTTTTGTGTTTGGTCTGAATATTAGGTTACGAGAAACAGAGAAGTTAAGTTCATGTGTTCTGTAAAAATGGAAGAAAATAGAGCATCATATTCAACAACAAAAAAAAATGCAAATCGATGGTCTTTTAAAAAATTATTTAGCTTAACAAGAGAAATGTAAGGCTCTTTCCCAAGATATAGGAAAAAAAGTTAAGATATAGTGAGATTTTCTCAAGAATCAGCTTTGATTTTTTTATTTTTTTAAAACGGTAAAATGTAATTAGAAAATAGAAATGCAAAAGTAATAATATTGTTTATTTTGACGTCAATTATTATATTGTTGTCTTATTAATTACAAAAGTTGAGAAAAATGGGCTAGATAACACAATTATAAAGTTACGGGCTAGATAACACAATTATAAGACAACAATATTATAATTGAAGACAAAAAATATAATTATAAGACAAAAATAATTATAATTATAAGACAAAAAAATTATAAATTATAAGAAAATATTTTAATTATAAGACACAAAAAAGATAAGGGAGAATTATAAAATTACACCATTTGAATTACATTTCACAAAATTACACCATTTAAAAATAATTTCACGAAACTAAACATAAACATTAAAAATTAAATTCAAATAAATCCTACTCACACAATTCTACTCTTTAAATATTATATCCTAAATATTAATTAGCGAATCTAAATGAAAAGATTTTAATTTTGATAATTTTTTAAAAGATAAATCAAACTTTTAAAATTTAAAAATATGTAAAAAAATTGAATTAAGCAGAGTTTTGTAAATGGTGGGAAGAAATGACGTACTTTTGTGAATTGCCGAAAAAGATAACACAATTATAAAGTTATGGACCTTTTATTGAAGTTATAAAAAAAAATTAAACACCGTCTCTTTCTTTCTCTCTCTGTTTCCTCTTGCTTGCGATTACATCTCTCTTCGGCTTCGCAAATCTGCGTTTTGAGGAAAAATGGCTAACAACAACAACGACACACACACCGATGACTTAGACGAGCTTCTCGATAGTAATTTTCCCACCTAAACGAATCTGATTTTTGATGTCTTACTCTTACTCGTTTCATTAATGTTCTCGTGATTCGATTTTTCGTGGGTTTCGTTTCTTAGAATCGATAACTAATCATGGGTTGTTTTCTCAGGCGCCTTGGATGATTTCAAGGATCTAAATCTCACTCAAAGGTCACTCCTTTCTCTCTCTCTCTCTCTCAATAATTGTTTAATTCTCTGAAGAAAGTTAGGATTTTGAATTTTTGAGTTTAATGCCCATGAAAAATCAATACTTGTAAGAGATTCTGGGTTTGTTTGATCTTGATTAGCTTTTGTGGGTGTTTTGTAGAAATAAAGAAGTGAAGAGAGAAGATGGTGATGATAAGAAAGAGGCAAAGTCATTATTGCCTAGTGATGTACAAGGTCTTGGTATGGGTTTACCAGATATGAGACGCAAGAAGAAAGGAAAGCAACAAAAGGTTGCTAAAGAGGATCATGTTGCAGAGGCTCTTGATAAACTCAGGGAACAGACAAGAGAAACCGTCAAGGGGCTCGAGTCCTTGTCGTCGAAACAGCAGCAGCAACAGCAACAGCAGCAGCTTCCTCCGGGTACTGATGATGCTATGGTCGAAGATTGGATCAAACAATTCGAGGATATGGCTGGTTCTCAGGTATTATTGTTATTACATAAACCTATATATGTTTACTTTCTTGTTCTCTCTAGTATCTTGTGATACTTTAAATTCTAGTTTTAGATGTTCTCTTTTAACTTCTAGTGCTCTTGATTTGAATCTCTGCTATGAGTATCTGTGGTGTATGGTGTTAGCTTTTTGTTCTTGTGTGTTTATGTGGTTACTTATTTGGTTCTTTCTTCTTCGTTTTTGAGCTTTGGGTTTGTTTCGGCTTGCCATTACAAGTTAGCAATTTGATTTTTAGAACAATTATTCTTCACTAAATGGCTACTGTTTGGTGTATAATTGGTTCTTAATCCTATATGAAGTCTCGTAGTTTTTTGGTCGAAAGTTTGGGATGCGATGTAAAGTTTGGTTTTTAGGACAGATTGTGATAAAAACATCGAAAACCGCCTTTAGTGGCTAGAAGTAGTATGGATTTGCAGAACCAGACAAGTCTTTGCTTAATGGTTTTTTCGTTCATGTTTTGGATCAAAGGACTTGGAGTCAATAGTGGACACGATGATGCAACAGCTACTATCAAAGGATATTCTTCACGAACCCATGAAAGAGATAGGAGCAAGATACCCGAAATGGCTAGAAGAGCACGAAGCCAGTCTAGAGAAAGAGGAGTACGAACGTTATTCTCGCCAATACGAACTTATCAAAGAGCTCAACTCGGTGTACGAGAACGAACCGAACAGTTCGCGTAAGATAATGGATATAATGCAGAAGATGCAAGAGTGTGGACAGCCACCTAGCGATATAGTTCAAGAGATGGATCCTGGCTTTGATTTCGCAAGTCTCGGACAATTGTAAGTCTTCTTCATTTGAATCTCTTTGTGATAGATCTTTAAAAAGACTTAAATGTTTACTGAGTTTAGTGTATGTATATTTTTGGTTCGTAGGTCTCCGGATATGCTTGAGTCTTCACCAAATTGTTGTGTAATGTGAGGAAAGAAACAGGTTCTAGCTAAGAACTATCTTGGCCTGGTTTAGCCATTTGAAACCATGTTGTTGTTATTTCTCTCTTTCTCTTGTGGCATTGTACAATGCAAAGCTAAAGCTTGTTTTACTTTGGATACTACAAGTTGATTATATATTGGTGTTAAGTTCAGTTTTAATGTTTATTCTATTGACAAAACAGCACTGTAGCACAAAGTAACGGTGCCACGTGGCGTATCCTTCCTTTTTCCCAAGAACAGTCCTCGATTTCACTTTCACTGATATTATTATCACTCTTCTTCTTCTTCTTCTTCGTCTTCTCTGTTTCAAAGCAAAGTAGAAAAAAATTCTCCAAAATCTCCCATGGAAGCTAAAACCATAACGAAGTCTCTTACTTATCATCGCTTTTCCTTCGTTTCAACGAACCGTCTCTCTGGTCTTCCTCTGAACCGTGCGCGTTTAGGCGGCGCTGTCTTCGCTAACGGCGTCGATGATGGCCACCGTGGCTTAGCTCTAACTAGGTCGAATCCGATCGTTTCGACTCGCCGGCTCATCCTTGCTCGAGCGATCGAATCGGATCTTCCGCAGCCATTGCAGCAGGTGAGATTTTTGGAAATTTTGAGCTTATGACCTACATTTCTTCAATACAAACTTTCCATGGCTTCGTTGGATTTTGTTGTCGCTGCGTTTGATTTTGATTTTGGGGGGTTTTTGAAGAGAATCAAAGAGGACGGAGAATGGGATTCGTGGACGGCGAAATTCTCCGGCGGAGCAAACATTCCGTTTCTGATGTTGCAATTGCCACAGATCTTTCTCAATGCACAAAATCTTCTTACAGGGAACAATACAGCACTCTCTGCTGTTCCATGGCTGGTATGATCTCAGATACATATGAATGTAGCTCTCTATGTGTTTGTACTATTACACAATACATTCGATTTCGTCTTATTGAGTATAGTTAAGAAGCATTCCTAGATAGAATCTGAAGCTATATACGTGATTTGAGTACAGGGTATGTTGACTGGTTTGTTAGGGAACCTTTCTTTGCTTTCGTATTTCGCAAAGAAGAGAGAAAAAGAAGCAGCTGTGGTGCAGACACTGGGAGTTATCTCTACTTACGTTGTGCTTGCGCAGCTCGCGATGGCCGAAGCAATGCCTGTGAAGTATTTCGTTGCTACTTCGGCTGTTGTCGTGATTGGTCTCGTGTTGAACTGTTTGTTCTATTTCGGTAAGCTTAGCATAACTGTGTGGAGGCTTTGGGAAGAATTTATCACTATTGGTGGGATCTCCGTTCTTCCTCAAGTGAGCTCTTTACCCTTCACCTCAAGTTTTGGTTTTTGGACAATATATTCGACTGGCATGTAATGTAAATACACTAGAAAAGACACATATTTAGTTAGTTCGCACTAACGTTATGAATTTGAAAATTGCAGATCATGTGGTCAACTTTTGTTCCGCTTGTACCAAACAGTGTCTTGCCTGGGACAACTGCTTTTGTTATTGCTGTAGCGGCTGTAATTATGGTAAGCTTTCATGTTCTTATGATTTAGTTTTTCACCATAATCTTCTATGTAGAGTAACGCATACACATTCTTCAGTCATACCTGCCACTTATCAATCTTGCTTGATATCTACCAGAGTTGAAATGTATAATAGCTTGCTTGATATCTATGTGGCCTTGTTGCTGTTGTCATTGATTTGCCATATGCCTCTTCTATAAGACTGTGTTTGGTCGTTTCTCTGACATGTATCCGGACGAAGTATACTTCTTTATTTTCCCTTAACTTTTCCGCCGTGTAAGAATGCAGGCTCGAACAGTAAAACTCTCAGAGGAAGGTGTTAGGTTTGTCGGTTCTTTATCTGGATGGACAGCGACTCTTATGTTCATGTGGATGCCTGTTTCACAAATGGTAATAACACTGTCTATTCTCTTTTCGAACGTTCTCTTAAGTGCTCTTTGCCTATATATTGGATATCTGATGTTCTTCTTCGACATTTTCAGTGGACGAATTTTCTAAACCCAGACAACATAAGAGGCTTATCGCCAATTACAATGGTACTTGCGATGATGGGGAACGGGCTTATGATCCCACGAGCACTATTTATCCGCGATTTGATGTGGTAAAAGCGAAGCTTTCTCAGTTTGAATATCCTTTAGCTTGAACTATATATACCCATATACTTTGATATTCATCAAACCATGGCACAGGTTCACTGGTTCGATATGGGCAACTCTACTTTATGGATATGGAAACATCCTTTGCTTATACATGTAAGAATCACTATACGCACCTCTTTTCTTGAATGGTTTTCGTCGCCTGAGTTTATTGATTATCGGGAATTCACCAAAAATGCAGGTTTAACTGCACCAGCAAGTCATTCTTCGCAGCGGCCACAATCGGTTTGATCTCATGGATAGGTTCATAAATCATAACCTCAAAAGATATTCTATTACATACTAACCATACTTAAATGTTCATAAAACCACTTGTCTCTTTGTTAAAAAAATTTTGTGTTGAAAACAGGACTGACTTTGTGGAGAGATGGAGTAGCTTATGGTCACAACTCGCCGTTTAGATCTTTGAAAGAACTTGTTTTTGGTCCATAAACACGCCGTTTGGTTCAAACAAGTATTAAAGATTTACTTAGTATATGTATATTTATGTTATAAGATGGATAGTTAAAAAATAATATTGTACTTTATAAAACCATTGATTTTGTTGTTTTGTAGAAACTTTACTCTTTGAAATAATGGACTTTGAGTTTTGTGACTATATTATCATGGAAACAACTTTCATCTATATTCCCTTTTCTAAAGAAAGAAGCCTTGAAAAGAAAAAAAATGCTAAATACATATATGCTTTGGTCCCTCTTGGACATTTTTGTGGGAAGAATATAACTTTTTGTACTTTTTGATCATCAAAAGTTTTCTTTTTTTTTTTTGCTTTTGGTTTTAAAAAAGTTGGAAGTTGTAATGTTGACACTCTTTTTGCCCTTTGAGATTAATTTTTAAATTAAAATTATGAAATTGAAGCAATTTGCTTAACCAAATCACAATATTCTGAATTTTGAGTCTTTCCCCAATATTATTCTTTGCTTATAAATTACAATATTTGTCAAAAGTAACATTCATAAATCATATAGAAACAAGACACAATTTAGCAACATTGGTTGCTTAATTTGTACGTTGTACCCTACTAATTTAACTCTTTAAGATTCCACTTAGCATATGTTTATTTTATTTGACTTCTTCGAAAAAATCACTCAACTAAATTTCAAAAGGAAAAAAAAAACATCAAAATCAAAATATGTTTGTATGGTCTTTACTTTGATTCCGTTTTACAAAATTGGCTCAATAACTTTATTACATATACATTACCTTTAACAAAAGTAGATACGTATACAAATACAAATTAGCAAAAAAAAACATTATTATCTTCTCCTGCACAATTCACATGATGGAACAAGCGGCTTGGACGTTATCGTCGCTAAAGAGAGAAACGTAGTTTTCCTCGGGTGCGTTTGCGGCAGGAAACGCTTGCGTGGGGTTACGGATGTAGCCTGCAGGGGCGCGTTTGTCGTACATGCCAGGAGCGAAAGGGTAATAGACCATATGTTGTGGTATGTAAGGCCAAAACTCAGCCTTTTTACCTGTGCTCTTTACTCTCTTCAACACTTTGTTTGGGTCCACGTGTCCGTTTACCGTTATCCGACTTTGTTTCCGGTTTACCTCAACTGACTTTACTCCTATATATATATACCGGTTGGTTCCAAACATAAATCATAAGTACTAAAGCATTATCTAAATGCTATATTTCAACAATACTAAGAGTGAAAATTTATTTATAAACATATATAGTTGTTCTTAAGAACATAGTTTTTTTTGTTCTTTAAATACTTAACAATGATTTACAAATTTTAGTAAAAACTAATAATATTTAGCACTTGTAAATAAAGATAGACTTTAGAGTAATATTTCATACATAAACTTTTCGGACCCAAAGTACTTATGTAGATAGAGCAAAATAAATGATTAGTAACTACAATTATTAATTAATGTCAGCTGAAAATTTTAAAAGAGGAATAAGAATCTTGTAAAGAGAAATCAAAAGCAAAAAAAAGAATAACTAAAATGGAAAAAAAAAAAAAGAGATAGGAGAAAGTTTTGATTCAAACTTAGACCAAAGATAGAGAAAGAGAACCTTTCATGCGACGAACCACGTTTCGAACTCTTCTTTCGCAACCATCACAGTCCATTTTCACTTTTATATCCACTGTCTACACACAAACATATATTCATTACCATTTCTAAACACAAACAATGTTATATGAACATTATTACATGCAATTATATGTCAAAAATATACAAGCTATAATGTTTTGGAGCATGTAATTAAGAGCATCTTCATTGGGAGTTTCTTAACTAGAAAATATCATCAAAAATAATAGAGGAATTCACAAAACTACACCCTTTCAATCTCTCTTTCACAAAACTACTCCTAATTTAATTTTTACACAAAACTACACCCTTTCAAAATTTTAAAAGCTTGATTTAACCTTTTAAAAATTACCAAAATTAATTTTTTTTATTTGGGTTCACTAATTAGTGTTTAGGGTATAGTATTAAGGGGGTGGGATGGTGTGGGTAAAGTTTATTTGGATTTAATTTTGAATGTTTAGGTGTAGTTTTGTGAAGTATTTTGGAAATGGTGTAGTTTTGTGAAATGTAATTCAAATAGTGTAGTTTTGTGATTCTCCCAAAATAATATAAAATATTCAAATATTGTTTTTATATTTAAAAAACTTAGGAACTTTCAAAGAGAATTTCTTCCCTAAGAAACTCTTAAGAAACCCTCTCTCTAATCATTACCACTTTTCACTTAAAATATAATAAATATAATAATATTATATTGGTAAGAAACTCATGAGGATTCTTACCAATGAGGGTGCCCTAATTATCCCTTGGTTCATTATCTATATACATAACTATACATAACAATTGAAGTTTATGCATATTTCGTATATATAACGTATTAATATATATATATATATATATATATATATATATAAATATGTACTAGAGCCCATTATTTGTAAAGGTATTGAGAGAAAGAACTAACCTGCAATGGCTTACGCTTGGTTTTGGCATTAGAGTATGTATATGAACAAAAGCTAGTTATATAATCAAATGCACCCATTCTCTTATCTCTTCTCTTCACTAATAATTTTATATGATTAAATTTGTATAAATATATATATATATGTGTGTGTATGAGTGTGTGAATATATTATATATATATAGGGAGGAGAAAAGAAGAACAAAGAGAGCTTTCTTAATAGAGAAGAAGAAGAGAGTTACGTGACATACATATTCAAGATTCCATGTATATATATATAGGGTTTTCTTGGTTATTATTTTGTGGTCTCTATTATTTTTATTCTTTTAATAAACGTAACTATTCTCCACGAGAATGTTGTAGAAGAAAAGGTTAGGAACATAAAGTCACAAGGAAAAATAAAACTATAATAAACCAATGTTGAAGAAACACCAAAATTAATTTCTAATTAAGTTTTTTTGGCCTTGCATCTTTTATTTTTCTTCTTCTATTTTTCATATAATTAGTGTAAAGTGAGAAATAATGTTTTAGAAAGCTCTTGTATTAGCCTTATTAAAAAAACAAAGTTCCTCTTTTTATTGGCCTTTGCTTTAGTTTCGATTCAAAGATTGATTGTGCATGGCTTTGCATCACCCACCTATTACATAATTTAAAAATAAAGTCTCAATTATTGATTAGTATGAATATGATTCCATCAACTCAAAAATCATTAAACAACTATTGATAAATAGTGTTATGAAGTGCTTTTTTATAAATAAAAAAAACTAAAATGAACGATGATCATTATTTAGTGTAACATTGAACAATGCTAAAGTTTGAGATTCTTTGTGATACAAAAGTGATGTTGAGTTACAAATAATCTTTGACCTCCCCTTTTTTGCATAAAATATAGCATTCTACTCCATATTTTGCATAAAAGAATAAGAAAATTGAATATAGACATATAGTATATAGATGGTTGCGTGATAATTAGCTTATTCTGATGGCTAAAAATTAAAATAATATGCCTACATAGTATCATACTATTAGAAAATTAGAGAGACGTTTGATAAATTTTCAGACAATTTTTAAACCACACGTAGGTTCATTCTTTGTCTCTTTGTTGTCTTTTACCGTTTTTAAATCAACCGCTAATTTTGTCGTTAGCTATTTACTACAGTATTGTATCTAAAAGAAGTTAGATTTGGCAAAAAAATTATTAGTTAGATTCACAATCTTCTCTACTCACAAGTCTATGAAGAGTATGTTAGATAAAGATAGAGCAATTTAGATGATAAGTCATGAGAGAAATGCCACAATCTTCTCTACTCGCAAAGTCTTTGATGACAACAACAAAGAAAAATATAAAACTAAAAACATTTGTAAGAAGCTCCTCTTACAATCTCAAAAATCTTTAAAACACAAGAAGAAAAAAAAGGCACAAGAGCATTTGTAACCACAGATTGCTCCTAAAGGCATCTGTAAAAACCTTTAAACCCGGCTGCAACCGTCTATGGCAGCGTTTTAGTAGTAGCGGTCATGGCGTCTGTAACATAGTTAAAACATATACTTAAAGGCATCCAAAATATATGAATCAGAAGTATTAAGATCTGTGTCCTGTTCTTAATCACAGTTTACCTGCGACGATCATGATCCCGCGGTCTTTCCCTAGACCTTGAACGTGAACTACGCCTGCTTCTCGAGTCATAGCCACGTGACTGGTTGTTATAGTTTCTATCATGTTCACGGTGGTGGTCACCGTGCCTATCTCTGCGGTCAAGATCTCTTCCCCTGTCACGGCTATCTCCTCTGTCTCTGTCTTTACTCGATTCTCGCTCTCTGCTCCTCTCCTTTGATCTGTGATTGGTTTAGTGTTTTTCAGCAAAATATGTTACGGATATAAAGAAACAAACCAAGAATGCATTGAAAAGCTTGAGAAGGTAAACCTCCTTTCTTCGACCCGTTCCTTGTGAACTTTGTTCTTTTCCTCCTGAAAAAACCCGAGTAAATATAAATCGACAAGTCAACAGTTTACATTGAGAAAGAACAAAGATATTAGAGTAGATATATTTGATTGTTTATATTATTACCTGAAGCTCTGCTAACTTGTCGCGGATCAGCATGTAACCCAAATGGAGCTTTCCTCCAATATGATCAGCTAAGCGTCGATCACTAAAGGCAGTTTTAAAAGTTTTTCAACATTGCCAAAATGCAAATCACAAGATTGGTACCATATATATAGTTAAGAGCTCTATTATGTTATCTCTAACATGCACAACAAATCAAGAAAGAACGCACATTTAGTAGCTGCAAAAGTAATCCTCGTAAAACTTGGGCCCAAATAGCCTGCTGGTGAAAAGGAGTCGGGGTCAAATAATGAACCACTTGCGCAACCCAATAATCTATTTCTAGCTTTCTTATGAACCAACAAAGAGCCATAAAGCAACAAAAAAATTAAGTAACCGGAGTTAACCTGTCATAGACGCTCAAGAATGCTCCGCATATGTCACATAGACGCAACTTCTGGTCAGTCTGTGATAACAAAGTAAGTTCAAATAAGCCACTAAATTTTTGAATACCAGAAGCAGAACAGTCTCCATATCAGTCGTCTGACTAAACAAACTATATGAAACAAAGACCTATGAATCATGAATCTTGAGAGCCTCAATACTCTATCATGTGGGAGATAAGGTGATAAAAATGGAGATTTTAACTTACAATGCGCACATCAGCAGCAGTGTACTTGGTTGAATCCACTACAGGTTCTTGTCTAACAGTAAGCTGAAACATGTACAAGCACAACAAGACTAAGAGAGAGATCCCTGAGTCAATATATTTCATGAACAATATCCACTCCCTATGAACTATTAAGCCTATCAAAAAACTAGTTTATGAAAGTGAACAAAACCTTCTTAAGAGCTTCAGCCTCTTCTAGTGCTTTTTGTGCCTCATCAACCATTCCTTGTTCACCTGAATCAATATATAGATATCCAAAACATCAGTGGATGTTTCAAACTCTGAAGAAGTTTCAAACGCTCTTTATGTAAATATATAACTACATACTGGCTTCTTCCAACGTTGAAAACCACAAATGTTTCCTAAGCTCAGATTTTTACATTCACGAATAATCAATAAATAGGCCATTGTAAATTTTTAGACCAGGCCACCACTCACCAGAATCTCCCATGTCCGCGGAGATGATACAATGTAAAAATGATAAGAAAACAGAGGCCGCAATATTCCAACATTGCAGTAGCCACTTAAGAAACTATCAATACAAAACCACCACACATAACGAAACAGAGAGGTTAAGCCCTTACCAAACTCTTCTGCTTTCTTTAGTTTCTCATTGATCATTTCTTGCGTACGAGGATCAGGAGGAGGTAATGCTGCAGCTGGCAGCTGACCTGGGACGGGCTGTGGCAAGGATGCCCTATCTTTGTTAAAGGCCTCCAACAGTAGCACAGCCTGTAGAGAACCAAGACTAATGACTTGACTGTTAACAAAAATACCAGTCGATAAAAATAGTAAAGCATGTACAGACCTGTAAGTCAGCTCTCTTAGTCCTCATCTCTTCAACTAACTCAAGATCTCTTATCTTCTGGTCAGATTTTCCTTCAAGATCTGTAATATGACATCCGCATTTCTAAAGATGAGAAATCTAAACAAATCATACCAATTGAGCAAAGAAAATATTCAAACGCGTGGCAGATTTAATTCTTAAACTAAGTTAATATGCATCTCGTAGTCTGATTAAATCAAGTCAACTATTACCATGTAGATCCACTTCCTTCATCTTCTCTTTGATTTGCTTCGATAGTTCAAGAATTTCAGGTGACTGCAATGAAATGATGAGGAAAAGCTTGAGTTTTAGAAAAAAAATTGAAACTTCCCTAGACAAATTACAACTCATATAATCACCTGAGTAACTTCAGTGACAGAAATTGCAATGGCAGCTTTGGCATCCTCTTCCTGAAGACGCTTAAGGGCCCTACCGATCTTCCTATCACATTCAAGAATGAGCCTGTCTATCGTGTCTTCTAATTCCCGATCGTAGTTGTCAACACCTTTTGCCTTTGCTTCTTTATATCTAATAAAGGAGTTAAACCTAAACAGGCGACCAAAGAAGTAAAGTCCCACTGAAGAACAAGTGCGAATATTAGCAAAATAGGAGCCAGACTTGTGCATAAGAAGAAGAATCTAATTTTTTTTTAAAAGGATACTCTTTTCTCAGCTGCAAAGAGTGCACCTTTGGGCAAGGACCCATATCCATTTTCTGATAATATTAACAAACAGAAAACATCAGTGAGGCAACAACACAAGCTAGACTAACCAACACAACTTACGAATCTTGGACACGAAGGTGCACTCTCAAGTATTCGATACGAATATAAGAGCTAAAAGAAAGGCTTCTGCAATGTGATAAACACAAAGTTTCACACTTCCACTTTAATAAACAACCTAAACCCAATTAAAGCTCAGTTTTTTTTTAATCTTTTAAGAAGATCAAAACATCTCTACATATTTATTCCACAGAAGATTCATGACCAATTCTCACCATTGATGAATAAATTAGGGTTTTTGAAGATACACTATTTGTAAGCAATTAGCTAAAGAAGAAGAAAGATGGGCACTGAAGAAGATGTAAACGCACCGTTAATTGGAAGAGCTCGTGAGGGCAAAGACCAGATAAGTGTAGACGGCAAATTTCACGGTCGTAGTAATTGCGGTTAACTTCCGTCACATCGCCGTTTCTGTTAGCTCCCATGAGCACATCGAGTTGCTTCCTCATGGCATCCATCTTCCTTACCTCTCTCTCTGTCTCTGTCTCTGTCTCTGTCTTTGCTTGTCTGAATCGCTTAAATCGATTTATCTCTGCGAAGAGAGATTTGGTTTTTAATCGGAAAGCGAGCTTTACAATGGCAGAAGAAATACAAAAGAGGGCTTTTAGATGTTCGAAGAATTTTGTTTAATTTTGCCCCTAATAAAGTTTTAATAATTGAGAAATCGCCCCTACTGTGTAAGGGGGCTTGTTGTCATAACAAAAAAGTTTAGGTGGTTTTATTAAAATCAAAAATGGAAATTATAGAGATATTAATACGACATCGTATGACATCGACACCATCACAAAACAAGAACCATTCATTAAGACATGTCTTAAATACATGTCACAAAACAAGATTAGCGTCTGAAAAGGCTAATTAAGGCCCCGAATGACACTCCGTTTCGAATGCGATTGCGATTCAAGAGTGTGTGAAAAATGCGATTCCGGAACGATTACGATTAGTTATGACATCAAGCAACATCTCATCCCTCTTTGACTACATTTTGCGGAAACATCTCATGATCATCTCAAGCCTTGGTTTCATTTTGAAGTAACTTTGTTGAAGAACTTAGTTATCGAAGCTTGTTTCGGACCAACAGATTCCACCTTAGAAGAAGAACCTATCCCTTTCTTCTTTGCTTTACCTTTCATCTTCTGTTTCCTTTTCACAGGAGAAACACTACTCTTTTGAGATATACTCATACCCTTAAGCTTGCGTAACTGCGACGACGACACACCACAACTACTACTATCATTCCCCTTTGTTTCAGAGCTTATAAACTCGAGTTTCGAACCAATCCCATCTCTAGAAGCGAAAGAAGACACAGCATCAGGGACTTGCTCGTAGAATTTAGTCTCGTGCTCGTAGAAATCGTCGACTAGTTCGACAATATTCGTCTTTGTGTAACCTCTGATCATATCTGTTACTTGCTCTTGTGTAACCCATTTGGGCAAACAACACTTGAGCTCTTCCAAAATCTCGTCTTTGCCACAGGACACATCATCATCATCATACGAAACATTCTTCTCATCAAGAGTCTTGTAAGAAAGATTCTTCTCATCACACATCATCATTACATTCACAAGATCTTCAGATTCCTAAAGTTCCAAACTTTCACAGGCTTATGATTCTCAAAAACTGTTCCTAATGTCATTCAAAACTTTCTAGTGGGATATTGTAAGAGAATCGATTCTTCTTCTCAAGGTTCTGATTCATATAAGCGATGAGAAGTGGTGACACGTGTCTCCGTTCGACATATTTTTTATCAATCAGAGGTTAAAAACAAGCTCTTCGATACAGCCAAGGATTGTAGAAGGGGGGGGGATCGAACCTTTTGATTGAGAAATTGACTGTGTCGTGATGGCAATTGAGATCTCCGGCGAGGATTTTCGTCTTTTGCGGTGGCGATTAGAGGATGATTAGGTCTTAGATTCGTCTAATACGGAGATGAACGGGGACGATCAGCGACGGCGTCGTATCATGTAGACTAATTTGCGCACATTAGTAGAGGGTTTAATTTTCTTGTTTTGTTGTCTGGGAAAAACAAAATAAGGGACCAAAAATAGTTAATTAGTGTTTTATGTACATTTTAAAAGATAATTTGTTATTTGGGTGATTTTGATTTATTAATTAAATTTTAGGTAATTTTGTTTGATTTTCGTATTATAATGACAAACTAGGTGATGACCCACGCTATGCGTGGGGAGGTTATTCAAAAATAATCATTTATATTAAGTTTTTTATTTCTGGTTTTAAATAATCATAGAAACAAAATGAATATTGTATAACGAACATAATTTATTTTAGATATAGATATATATTTATCTTGCTAAAAGTATAACTCTTTGCTTACGACAAATTATCCAAAATTTATACATATCAATATATTCATACATATATATGTACCAGTAGCACAATAAAATGATTAAAAAGTATTAAAGATTGTGATATTGGTTGAAATTTTTTGAAAATAATTAGAAAAACTTGAACGTTATAACATGTCTTATTTTATAAAATATTTTTTTTATCGTCGTATAAAATAAAACGTAATATATTTCATAATTACATAGTAACAATATTATTAAATACAAACAAACTATTGTTTTGTATATTCCGGATATTTTGTAATTTTGATGCGAAAAAGTTATGTTAAAATTTTTTAAAAAGTGGGTTAGTTTTCAAATAACATAAAATAATAATTAGTATTATTAAAGTAGAAAAATATATCTAAATAATAAAATTTGGATTATAAATTGAATAATTGTTATTATTTGTAAATTATAATAACCGTCTAAAATAATAAAGAATGTCATAAAAATAATAATTCTAGAATATTAGTAATAGGACTAATTTTTTTTTATTTTGGTTATTCAAAATGTGAAATCGTAAAGTAAAATTGGTCACTAAAAAAGAAATAATCAAAAATATATTGAATCGCAATATATAAAAAATGGAAAAATCGGAAATCGGAGTATATAAAAAAATCGAAAATAAATTGAGACCAAATTTTTATCGAGGCAAAATATAAGGGCATAAACGCAAAAAGTAAAATATATGCAAAATTTTAATTGAGACTAAAATATAAGGGCATAAACGCAAAAAATAGAAAATTTCCTCAAATCTCTCTGGTCGCGAGACGTATGCGTTTTGTCTTCTCTTTTAATAATATAGATTTACTCTTTTTTCACAGAACCTATTCACAAAAATCATTCACATAAAATTATTCACATAGATCATTCACCATTCACCTTTCACATGGATTATTCACGAATGCTATTCGTCATTCACATGTCTCAAAATGTACCTCTTTTACCAGTTTTCTTTAAATTTAATTTTGGGGAAGTACAAAACTAAGCTATTTGAATTGGATTTAGTAAAGTTATATCATTTCAAAGTCATTTTACAGAAGTACAAATAAACGCTCAAAATTATAGCGAACTCAAATAAAAAGATTTTAGTTTTGATAATTTTCTAAAAAGTAAATCAACCATTTAAATTTTTGAAAAGATGTAAATATAGAAAATATTGAATTATGTAGAGTTTTGTAATTGAAATGAGGAAATTGTGTACTTTTGTGAATGCCTCATTTAATTTTAAGAGAGAATATATATCTTGTTTAATTGTTTACTAGATACGGACTCGCACATACGTGCGGTTTAATTTTTTGTAATTTTTAAATAATAAGATATATTTTCAAATTTATATATTTAAAATTATTTGGTATATAATATATTAAAAAATGTCGATTTTAATTATATGTTTGTGGTATTTTGTGTCATAAAATAAATGAATATATTGTAAATTTTATTATTTCTTATGATGACGACCTGAATTACATGTTTGTGATCACTTGGATTATATAATTATACTAGGTGACTTCTCGCGCATGGCGCGATGAATAAATTTTAAAAATAATATAGTTTGAGTTAGAGATGGATAATGATAATGAGGTTTAAGGTTTATTATAATAATATTTACAATTTGATTTATTTTTTGTTTCGGTTATAAACTTTTATCATTGTGAAAAATTAAATTTTCGAAAACAAATGATTGCATGAATAAAAAGTGGTCATATTTAACATGTTATTTCACATATCGTTTTCACATAGATCTTATGTTTGGACCTTGAAAGATGTTTAGTGATTTTAAATAAAATGATTAATGATTTTTTCATGTTGTATATTCTATTGGTTGTTAATGATTACTTCTGCCTTGTCACCATTTATTTGCCGAAACTCATTCTGGTGTCGACACATAGGATTTTTAAGGAAATCACTTCCCAAATAATGTCTTAGGGATCTGATAAAATATGTTTTATATTTTCCGACCCGTCACAAAAACTACACACATTATTGATTTTAGTCTCATAACAATTATTATTTGTGATTTCAAATTCGATACGTGCTTTTTAATGACCCGTTACAAAAATTAAAATATGTGTAGATCATAATTGTTATTCATATTTGATGTTAAAAATTTAAAATGTACCATTATATCTAGATTCAATTATGAAATTAATCCGTAAAAAATATCTTACTTTATTAATAAATTATTCTGTAATTATTTTTTTGATATTATTATTCGATTTATTATTTTTAACTTTTTTAAAATTGAAAATGTTTATTTTTTATTTTGATATTAATAATATTTTCCTTTTTTAATATTTTTGTGTCTTTTTGTTTCCTATTTTAATGTTGAAATTAATATGTTTTAAATATTGCCACCTATGGTTATGTTTAAATATAAAAATAAAATTCTATTTAAAAATAAACCCTACTCACACAATCATACCCCTTTAATACTATACCATAAACACTAATTAACGAATCCAAATAAAATTATTTTTATTTTGGTAACATTTTAAAGGGTAAATCAACCATTTAAATTTTGAAAGGGTGTAAATATGTAAAAAATATTGAATTAAATGTAGTTTTGTGAAATTGGTTAATTCAATTAAATTTGTACTAAATTCATAGTTAATTAATTTTAAAGGTAATTTCAAAATTAGTTTTTATGACTAAAATAATATGAAAAGATTTTTTTCTTTCAATATCATTAACAAGTTTTTGGAATAAAATACTTCAAATTTAAAATTAACTTAAAATCATCATAATTTAAACTTTAAATCCTCAAAATTAAATCATATCCCTTTGTAACTGGACACTAAATAAAAACCTCAAATTGAAAGTTTAAATTTTAAAAGGGTTAAAATTTTATTTGTGTTTTTCGCATTTTTGTCCAAAAAGTATTTTGTTGATACTTAAAGGAAAAATAATTGTTGATGTTTTTAGGGACAATTACAAAATTACACATTTTGAATTGTATTTCACAAAACTACGCTATTTTAAAGTCACTTTTCTTAATTACATCTAAACACTCAAAATTAAATATAAATAAATCTTATTCACACAATTTTTACCCTTTTTAATATTATACCTTTAACACTAATTGGCGAACCTAAATAAAAAAAATTATAATTTTTTAATTGTTAAATCAACCATTTAGAATTATGAAAAGATGTAAATGTGTAAAAATATTGAATTAAATGTAGTTTTGTGAATGAAAAAATATTAAAATGATGTAGTTTCGTGAATTCCTCGTTTTTTATTGATCAAGATAAAAATTAATGATATTTTAAAGAATCAATCTAATTGGAATTATTTTAACAATTTGTAAATAAATAAAACACCTTTATTCTTGAAAGAGAATATTCTCTAATGATTCTTTAAGGACATGTTTTTTTGGTTGGTTTAAAGCTTTTAATCATTTCAATAGTAGATCTTTACCTTAGATAAATTCTCCATTTTTTTTTTTTTTTTTTTTTTTTTTTTCTCCATTGTTTGACAAAAAAAAAGATAAATTCTCCATTTATGACGTTGCATGTTTGTTTGTTGTATTAAGAGATGTTATTGCTTAAATAGATTGAATGATTAAGAGTAACTCTCACGTTTATGAGTAACGCATTATTGAATTAACAACATCAAAATATCTTTTTAACAAAAAAAACATCAAAATATCTTTTTTATGGTACGCCAAAACTACACCATCGGAAATGGATAGCTAAGCTTACCTACAAGACGTGGTAGTCCTTTTTTCCACCTTCATTTTAGTTATTGTTAGTCCAATTCCGAAATAATAACCCAAAAAATTACAAAACCAAACATATCTAGTAAAAATTAAAATCAATTACTGTAAATTTTCTCTAAATTGGACTAGATCAAAATCGGTTTAATCGGTTAAAAACACTTAAACCGGCCGGTTTAAAACATGTGACAGATTTGGCAAAGAGAAGACAACGGACATATTTTTCGGGTAACATTAAACATCGCATCGTCACCACTAACTCCTCCTCCTTCACAAAAACTCTCTCTCTCTCTCTCTCTACTATAAATATAACCTTCCTCTTCTTCAACACTCTCTTCATCACGATCTCTCTCTCTTCTCCGCGATTAGAATTTCTCTAGATCGGAACTCTACGACGATGGCCGCCGCAACGGAGAAGCTTCCTCAGCTCAAATCCGCCACCGATGGACTTACTGAGATGAGGTAAAGCCAAGTTATCTATTAGATCTCTTCTAAGATTCTGGATCTGATCATCTTCTTCATCGATTTATACCGATCTGTGTTTTGTTTATCGTTGTTTCAGTGATAACGAGAAGAGCGGATTCATCAACCTCGTTTCACGTTACCTTAGGTTTTGTTCTCTCGTTGCTCGCTTCCGCTTTTTGTTATCTTCTGAATATGTGTTATAGATTTGATCTAAGCTTCGATTGATTTTGTGGAAGATCAAACAGTTTCTAGCCTTGGAAATTTTTCTGAAATAAGTTTGGATTTGCCAGTCAAATTCTCTGTTACTGGACTCATGCCTGAGAATTGTATTGGATCTAGGCACAGATCTAGAAATTTAGATTTCTAACACATACAGGAAACCCAATTTAGATCTAAAATTTGTTCGATTTTTTTTCGTTTTGGATCTGAAGTGGTGAGGCTCAGCACATTGAATGGAGCAAGATCCAGACACCTACTGATGAGATTGTTGTTCCTTACGACAAAATGGATAACGTATCCGAAGGTATTATTCTTTTGTTGATTGATACAATCCTATGTTGGATTTTGCTTTTTATGTGTAGTATGTACTAGTTTATGTATTGGATCATTTTCTTTGTATCATTCAAGTGTAACGTTTGTTTGTTATGTTTTGATATGTATAATGAAGATGCTTCTGAGACCAAATATCTGTTGGACAAGCTTGTTGTGCTAAAGCTTAATGGAGGTTTGGGAACCACAATGGGATGCACTGGCCCAAAGTAAGCTCTCTGATCTTGTGTCACTAACAGTACTCAGTTCTGTTTTCGCTTATCCTTGCTTTAGATGTTTCTTTAGTCTCTTTGATATAGCAAAGTTGATGCTGATCACTTTTATCAGACGGAAAATCTGTTTGACGTGCGTGATGATTTGACATTTCCTGTTTCTGTGCAGATCGGTTATTGAAGTTCGTGATGGTTTGACATTTCTTGACCTGATTGTTATCCAGATCGAGGTTCGTCATAGTTTGCGTTTTATTTTCTCTAATTTTAATGATTTAAGTAATCTCATATTATCGCTTCTCTGCAGAATCTCAACAACAAGTATGGCTGCAAGGTTCCCTTGGTTCTCATGAACTCATTCAATACACATGATGACACACAAAAGGTACTTGTGTTTCACTTTGAACCACATTTCTTTTGTTTGGAATCTATTTTATACTTGTAGCTGACTGATTTTTGTCTCTTTCAGATTGTGGAGAAGTACACCAACTCAAATGTTGATATCCACACTTTTAATCAGGTACTTTATATTAACGCCATTACGAGTTAAAAAATGAAAATTTATTTACTTGAACAATCCAAGTCACCCCTGAAACGAATAATGCTGACTTAAAATATGTAGAGCAAGTATCCTCGTGTTGTTGCTGATGAGTTTGTGCCGTGGCCCAGCAAAGGAAAGACTGACAAGGATGGGTGGTATGGTTTCATCCTTGTAGAGTAGTAAACTTATATTGTAAGTTTTCACTTAATTGGCATAATACTTATAAAAGCTGTATTTGTGAAGGTATCCTCCTGGTCACGGTGATGTATTCCCTTCCCTGATGAACAGTGGCAAGCTTGATGCTTTCTTATCACAGGTTCTTACATTGCTATAGTCTATTATTACTTCTTTTCTTCAGAATTTTCCCTTATGTTTGCGTCTTTCAGCGTCTGTCATTTTAATTCCGGGTTTCTTACTATTCAGGGTAAGGAGTATGTTTTCGTCGCCAACTCAGATAACTTGGGAGCTATCGTTGACTTAAGTATGTCTCCTTCTTAGGATGCTCTATTTATTGCTTTTTCTTTAGTTGTAATGAAGAAAGTAACATCCAAATCAGAGACTAATTTTTTGGCTGTCATTGACTTCATGTTGTTTCAGAAATCTTGAAGCACCTAATCCAGAACAAGAATGAGTACTGTATGGAGGTTACACCCAAAACTCTAGCTGACGTTAAGGGAGGCACTCTCATATCTTACGAAGGAAAAGTACAGGTAAAATTCTTGTTCACGTATAGCTTTTCTGTTGCATTTTTATGAAAAAGTTACATTCCAAAAGTAGTGCTATTACCTACTAAAGATTGTTTGTGCATTCTTTAATGTATCTTCTTATTAATGAGCATGCCTCCCTCATGACCATCTCATTGTATCATTTTTTTTATGGTACTGGAGTATATAAGAAGTCTTATTGTCATCTGAAATTAAGTGTGCTATTGTCTATTTCAGCTTTTGGAGATTGCTCAGGTTCCTGATGAACATGTAAGTCCATAGCTCTTCTTTGTTTTTCTTCAAGTTTTTATTTAGATATCTTTGGTAATATAGATTTAACTTTTACTAAAGCTTCCTTGAGTTAGTCACCATTTGGTAGCTTTCACTAGCTTTCTTTACTGTAAACTTTTACGCTACCATATTTGATATAAAATGTTGCCGCTGCTCAAAGTGTGAAAGAAACTTGTGTGTAACAAAGAGCTAATTTGCTTGTGTTTCTGGTAGGTAAATGAATTCAAATCAATTGAGAAATTCAAGATTTTCAACACCAACAACCTGTAAGTAGTAGCTCTCTGGTCCCCAAAACCTTGACGATAACAAATTTAATCCGAGGACACTTAACTATTTAACATTATACAGATGGGTTAACTTGAAAGCCATC
Organism: Cochlearia excelsa; assembly: GCA_963556525.1. Classification (NCBI taxonomy): domain Eukaryota; kingdom Viridiplantae; phylum Streptophyta; class Magnoliopsida; order Brassicales; family Brassicaceae; genus Cochlearia; species Cochlearia excelsa. Next base: position 24,541,887 of record OY748330.1, read on the forward strand.
AAAAAGCTCGTGGAAGCTGATGCTCTTAAAATGGAGATCATCCCAAACCCAAAGGTACTAAATTTTACTATCGTACCACTTGACACATTTTAGTCGATTGCAGTTTTTGAATCATTTAATTGATTTGTCTTAAACTCTTCTCAGGAAGTCGATGGAGTCAAAATTCTTCAATTGGAAACTGCAGCTGGTGCCGCGATAAGGGTATTCATTTCGCTCTATAAGTTTTCGTTAACATAGTTTTTTAAAAACCACAACCGTTAACTTCATATCGTACTTTCCTGTTTTGCACACAGTTTTTTGATAATGCTATTGGTGTGAATGTACCTCGGTCACGGTTCTTGCCAGTGAAGGCTACTTCAGACTTGCTTCTTGTTCAGGTAAAAGCCAAACCACACTTTCCCCTTCAAAATCTCCAAAAAATCAATTAAACAAGCAGCAGAGAGTTATAACACTTATCAATGTTGAATCATCTTTTTCACAGTCGGATCTGTACACTCTCATTGATGGCTTTGTCGCAAGAAACAAAGCTAGAACAAACCCTACAAACCCAGCAATCGAATTGGGACCAGAATACAAAAAGGTAAAAATAAACAGTATAGGCTCTCTGGACAGAGTTATCTCACTCTTAACTCACTTTGTAACTGTGTTTCGGTTCTTACAAAAACAGGTCGCAAGCTTCCTAGGGCGGTTCAAGTCCATCCCGAGTATCGTAGAGCTCGATAGCCTTAAAGTCTCTGGTGATGTCTCTTTCGGCTCCAACGTTGTTCTCAAAGGAAAAGTGTCCGTGAAGGCAAACTCTGGCACAAAACTTGAAATCCCGGACAACGCCGTGGTCGAAAACAAGGTAAATGTATATAAATATCACATGAGTTTTTAAGCATGTTATATGATATATCACTATGACACTCATCTTTCTGTTTATTACAGGACATTAATGGTCCAGAGGATCTGTGAAGGGAGTTTATAGAAACATTGGTGCGTCTTTCTTTTGTCTTCCTCTTTATCTTAACTACATGAAAGAAGCACCTTTATGAGAAACTTTTGTTATATAAGTGAAAAGATCACATACCACCACCAAGTACGTTTTTAAGATTTTTACAATTTCATTTATCTTCTCTGTTTAAGTTTTCTTTTTTTGTTTAATGATGAGAAGTTTTTCATGTCTTTTTGAATAATGTATGTACTCTTTGGTCCCAAACTTGGAAGTTTAATTGATATATTTTAAAGTATATGTAGCGTAACGTATATTAGTACATAGATAGTTTCACCGATCTGGCTTTGTTATAAAGCACATATCTTCGCGCACTGATATATGTGGCTGAGAAATGCTGTGGAAACCAATAAAACGTAGAAAAATGAATGGCCTAGAAACAACCCATCTTTCCTTCCACGTGTCCATTTTCTGTAGGTCGATTAGCTAAAGCCTAAAGTGAGAATCCGTGACACGGTTAGGTTAAAACTTAAAAGTGGACTAAAAATATAAGAGAAATTCACAAAACTACACCCTTTCAATCTTCTCTTCACAAAACTACACATAATTCAATATTTTCACAAGTTTACACCCTTTCAAAATTTTAAAAGCTTGATTTAGTCTTTTAAAAATTACCAAAATTAAAATCTTTTCATTTGGGATCGTTAATTAGTGTTTAGGGTATAGTATTAAGGGGGTAGGATTGTTTGGGTAGAATTTATTTGGATTTAATTTTGAGTATTTAGATGTAGTTCTGTGAAGTATTTTGGAAATGGCGTAGTTTTGTGAAATGTAATTCAAAAGGTGTAGTTTTATAATTCTCCCAAAATATAATTATATTTTTAAAACTAATAACATTTATTTCCACCCGGCAATGAATTATTATTATGATTAATAAAATTATTCTTATCTCACTCCTCTGATTTAAATAAATTATCATTATGAAATTTGATTAAGACATGGACCATTGATAAATTTAATAATACAAAACAAGTTGGAAGTAAATAAGAAATATCTTAGATACGAATCTGTGTTGTCTATGAGACTATGACTATGATTTTTTTTGACTATGAGATTTTTATTGATGCTATATTTGTTTTACTCAACAAAAAAAATTGTTTTATCCAAATAAAAATCTCACTCTCTTGAAGTGGAAACCAATCACCAACGAGGCCATAATAGCGAGTACACAAAAAGTTATATTCTCTTGCGAGTAAGATACTTTTTGTGTTTCTTAAAGTATTTGTGGTTCACAATTTCACATTATCTCCGTCCAGCAATTTTTTTTTCTTTTTCAGTTTACTTAAAATGTTACCTTATAATTTTATTTACTTTGTATAATCCAAAATATACAAAATAAATATGTTTAAAAAGTACAACAACAATCCACACCAAATCTATGATGTTTCTTACTTTTTCTTTTTAGTTTTATGTGTACCAAATGTAACTACTTTTAAACAAGTACATTCATTTTAAAGTAAATAGGATATTTATTTTCGTACAGACAAAGGATAATCCTCAAAAGAAACGAAAAGAAAAATATGGATAGTCACAACGCGCTCGAACGACACGTGTCAACGATGGTCTTTGAATATGAGCCACAAGATTTCATGTGTTTCTCGAGCGTTCCATGGAAAACTAATAATAGTATTATTATTATTTTTTTTTTATTAATAATCGAAAAAGCGCATATACCAGAAGCTGACGTGGCATCTCCCCTTCTCTTTCTTTCTTTATTTTCTCTCACCCAAAAATTTATATTTCTTCGTCCACAGGGCCCAAAACACTTTCCCTTCTTCTTCTCTCTGCTTTCTTCTTCCGGCGAATAAGGACCGTGAAAAGCCTTGTTTTACTCCGGCGAACACAGGAAACGGAAAGAGAACACAGGAAACTAAGCGGATTTGAATCTACACCTTCGATTTCTTTTCATTCTCCGGCGAGATCTTAATACAGGGGAAAGCTATGGCGTCGTCTCCGTTGACTGCGAATTTTCAGGTATGTGCTAAAATCTTAATGTGTTTAATTTTCTTTGCTTTTCCAGAGATTTGGTAATGGGATCTATGATGAACATTTAAAGAAATTATTAGGGTTTAGACTTTTAGTAATTCAAGTTTCAGACTCTTTTTGCTTATTGAGCTATGAGTTTCATGTAGACTTGTGTGTGTGTTGCCTCTAAGTTCTTGTGAATCCTTGAGAGATGGAATCAACTGTGTTGTTATGAATGATTCATTGGTATGAAATCTATGAATTTGTGTGTGTAAAATTGAATTAGGATCTGTAAAAACAGTTAAATTCTATGAATTTGAAGGCAAAATAAGATGCTGTTTCCTAATGGCTCCATTGCTTGGTGATGGTTTCAGGGTACCAAAGCTTTGTCCAAGAACAGTATTGAAAAATCTGTAAACAAGCAGACTCAGTTCTGTGAACAAGTTTTTGATGGGGATGAGTATGCACCACCCAAGGTTTTGCTTCTTTTACACCAAAATATCGAATATCGTTATGTAAAGTTAAGGTATTTGCGGCTCAAACTCATCGTTCTTTTTCAGGTACGAAAACCATATACTATAACAAAAGAAAGAGAGAGATGGACAGACGACGAGCACAAGAAGTTTGTTGAAGCCTTGAAACTATACGGACGAGCATGGAAACGAATAGAAGGTAAAAAAGAAATGAATGGTCTAATAATATCACTTGATACTTAGCTATGTTGTTATGGTCTAATATAAACCTGAACAATCCGGAAAATATGTTTGTTTCACTAATAGAACATGTGGGAACAAAGACCGCAGTTCAGATTCGAAGCCATGCTCAGAAGTTTTTCTCTAAGGTTGTTTGTCGTTATATATTTACCCTTTGTTCTATGAAAGTAGCAAGGACTGTTTAAACAAGGGATCATTTATACATTGTTTTTGAGGTTTGTGTTCTGACTTATCTATGTTATGCTGTATTCACACAGGTTGCTCGAGAAGGAAATGTAATCGATGATGGGAGCTCAGTAGAGCCTATTGTGATACCGCCTCCTCGTCCCAAGAGAAAACCAACGCATCCTTATCCACGCAAGTATGGGAACGAGGCAGATCAAGCGAGTAGATCAGTTTCTCCCTTGGAACGAGACAACGGATCCCCAACATCTGTGTTATCAGCTGTTGGATCAGAAGCTTTGGGTTCATTTGATTCGATGTCACCAAATCGAAGCTTGTCTCCTGTTTCTTCTCCATCACCACAAGTTGCTCTAACAGCTACTGCAAATCCACCTGAAGAGCTTGAATCTCTGGTAGTTAACAAAAACAAAAACCCATTTGCTCTTACTTTTATATTCATTCGATTTAACAACAATACACAACACCATATAAACCTTTGTTACTAATGTCCTGTGTTTGATCAATTTTGAACAGAACTTGGAGTTGTTTCCAAGAGAGAGCTCGATGAGGGAACCAACGAAGCAAAGCCTTAAGCTCTTTGGGAAGACAGTTTTGGTATCTGATTCAGGCATGTCTTCTTACCTAACAACTTCGGCTTGTTATAAATCCGCGATTCAGCCATTACCACGGAAGCTCTCCCGATCCGAACCATCTTCCATGGTAATAAATCCACAAGAAGAACTCTTGAACTGCTGGATAAAAGTCTCTCCTACACAAGAAGAGATGACAAATAGATGTTTAGATTTGAGAAACGCTGTCCTAAAACAAGGATCATCTAGTGGATCAAACAATGGTTCTGTGGATGATACAGGACACACGGACAAGAACTCAGAAACCGGAACAGTGGTTTGTGAATTGGAGTTTAAACCTAGCGAGAGGTCTGCGTTTTCGGAGCTCAGAAGGACAAGCTCCGAATCAGATTCAAGAGGGTTTGGTCTGTACAAGAAGAGAAAGATGGTTATAGAAGAGCAAGAGATTCAACTCTGCTTATAACCTTTGGACATTTTCTCAGGTACACAGAGAAAAATACTTGTTTTAAATTCAACATTAATTCATATTGTTCATCAATCTCTTTTTATTTGTTTGTATTCTTTGAGCTGTGTTGTTGTTGTTTAGGCTAAAAAACTTCTGCCAAATTTGTAACTGTATTTTATGTTTTTTTTTAACTCTTGTTTCGTTGTGATATTAAATTAATCTAATGACTATGAACAACAATAGTTATGTGTCATAGTTTGTATTCAAACAATCAAACCCAAATTACATTTGTTGAAAAATACATTTAATTGGATTTGGTTTCTCCAGAAACGGAGCTACAAAGCTTGTTGTAATCTTCGAGATCGTCGTAATAAACGTCCCAAACGCATCGGACGCAACCGCTACCGCAGCAATCGCCCGCCTCTGGTTTCTCCGGCGGTGGAGGTAGCAAAACCTCCTCCTCCTCCTTCTTCTTCTTATCCTTCTCTTCTCCTTCCTTAGATGTCTCCTCCGACGAAGTTTTCACAAAGTTATCGTTCGTAGCCGCCATTGAAAAAGGCGAATTCGACAGTTGTCGTCTAGATCCGGAGGTAATCGGATAGTTAGCGAAATACCGTTTAAGAGGAAGATCTCGGGTTAATCCGAATCTCATGCGCAAAACCACGCCGTGAAGGTTTGTTCGGCGATGATGATGTGAATCTGCAGGCGTTGCGATAGAGATTCGATGATGGAGACGAAGACGATGATGCAGCAGAACCATACGCATTAAGATTTAGAGCGATTTTTTTTTGTCGATTTCGTGTCAAAGTTTATTTCTTTTCAGGTCAATGTAGGAAACGTGGCATGATATAAGCGGGTAGATGAAAAAGCCAATCAACGACCAAGAAAGCTCGTTTGTAATGATCAAACGGCACGCATTTTTCATCTTTTAAAATATAAAAACGGCACGACGTGTTTTACTACCATATCCATTTTTCTTTTCAAACACACAAAAGATCAAGAGAATGATGTAAAAACTAAAACCTTGCATGATCACATAAGAATCATAATTTAATTTGTGATCATATCAAGAACGTCTTTGATTCAAACAACAACAACAAAAAAATGATACATGTTACAAGACTTTTTCTTCTTTCGCGTTTGTAGTTTCTTCTTCGCTCTTCTGCATAACATTCCTCACTTCCTCAAGGCAACTTTCAAGCTCCTTTAGTTCTTCAGTTTCCGAGAAGCTCACTGTAGCCTATACACAAACACACATGTCAAAATTTGTTCATTTTCTTCTCATTCTGACCACAGCTTTTATAGTAAGTATTGTATGGATTAGAGTTAAGTGATAAGTTTTGGTATATACTTGTTTCACTGTGCTCTTCAATTGCATCTCTGCGCTAAAGAGTTCTCTTCTGCTTCCTGTGGAAGCTGAGATCTCCATGTAGACTCTACAAAGCTCCAATGATGCTCTTGCAAATTTCTTGAACCGCTCTTCGTCTTTCCACAGTTCTGATCCCTGAGAGAGAGAGAGAGAGAGAGAGAGACATCGATATGTCATCATATATGGAGCTGCTGCTCACAGTTCAAAGAGTGGATTTGAAAGATCATCATCATTCATTAAATACCTGATATGATCGAACTTGTTTCAACAGTGCCTCGCTGCATACCATAAGATCCCCCTTGATTCTACTCCATCTTGCATATAATCCCCAGATTTCAGATGTGCTTTCTGTCCGCGTAATCTGTAAAAGAGATTATCGCAACCCAAAGAATCACATAAAGGCCAAATTATCAGCCGAGAATTATCGGTCGAGAGAACGAGACAATACAGAGAGATATGTATAACGTCTGTTTTGAATTTTCTTACCTGCTGAATAATCTTTCCAAGCAACTCCAGGTGGCGTTGAGTTTCAGCCGGTGTTGTAGCACACGGTTTTGTTTCTGTTGATTTATTCGAAGATGCTTTGCTTTCAACCGACGAAGATGATGAGTTACTACTGTGTTCTAACTCTGTCATTATACGGTCCAATAAAATAACATCGATCCTCTTGTTTTTGCTTATTCTCAGACTCTGTTGAAGAGCTACAAAGGCCTGGATGATAAAGTAAAAAAAAAACAGATGACACCAAACTTTTTTGAACTCCTAAGCATAAAAATCAAACCAGACCCACGAGGAGCTACTAGGTAAGTTATTTAAAGTAATTATCTGCATTTACCTGATCCAAATTTCCGACATCCATAGCTACGTGGCTGAAATTCTCCCACATCTGCCAGCTATCTCGTCTGTTGATACACATCATTTTCAATTTCAATTACTAACTCTAGTTTTCTCAAGCAGCAAGCAAATATGGTAAAGAATAGAGAGACATACTTGAATTTAAGTGCTTCCTTGAACGCAATGAATGATTCTTTACTCTTTTTCTTCATCATATGCCTGCACCCATAGAATTATTACACATTCAGCATCATCCATTACTTTAGCAATGATTTTTGAAGAAAACAAATAATTTTCTCACAAATTTCAATACACAGAGCAGAAATAGTGAAACTGAAGTACTTACATACAAGCAATGTTGTTCCAGGCCTCTCCATTGTCAGGATCAAGTTGAACAGCAAAAGTAAATGCATCCAAAGCTTTCTGAACATCCCTGGCCTTCAACGCAGCAGCACCAAGAGCAAACCAACCATCCGGGTACAGAGAATTCAAAGCCATTGCAGCCTCCCTAAAGTAGGGAAAAAGATGAGACATCATTTAAGTAAATCAGGCTGAATGGTCAAGTTAGACGATAAAGGAACACAGCTGTTGTTAAACATACCAAAGCATCTTTGACTTCTCAAAATCACCGCGATTATATGCACTGCGAGCAAGAGCCCGCTGCAAGATGGAGAGATAATTAGACGGTGCAATCAAATAGGAGGACACATAAGATTTTTTGTTATGTGTTTAAACTACCTTAGCACGAACTGATTTATTGTTTGAAACCTCCAGGGCTTTCTCATAACAGGAATCATTGATCGTCACATCGCCAAGTGAACACCTGGAAACAATATTAAGCATCAAACTTAGCTTCCTGATCACTTCTAATATAAATGATGGTTAAGGAAATATCCGCACATAAATTAAATGTTAGATTAAAGACAGATAATTATGGGACTTGGACTTCACAGCCATTCAATAAGATATACAAATAACGGGAAGAGAACGGAAAATGGGTACTACAAAGGACATAAGTACCATAATCTTGGGTCATTTGGCCGTTCCAAAAGCCGTGCATTGATGAGATCTACAGCCGCTGATTTCTTTCCCAGAAGACTGAAATTTCACATTGTATATAAGCTTCGCAGCAGATACAAAAAGCTATGAACAGAAAGGGTACAAGAAAGCAAAGTTGAATTCATGAAAAATGCAGTATTCAATTTTTAAAATTTACCTGTAGCAATAAATTAGATTATCCCACAATTCCAAGCTCTCAAATATTGTGATGGCTTCTCCAACCAAACCGCAACTCACTAGAAGTTCACCGTGTTCCCTGTTGTTAGAATAAAAACGGTACTAATAATAAGACAGGAGGAAACCCTTATTCATGAACGTAAAGAAAATAACTTACTTTCTCAAAGCAGGAATGGTAGGAAGGTGGACTGCATAGCACAAAGGGATCCTTTTTGATGGTCCAGGATCGTTCTTGTTGATTGATTCAACCTGATAAATGACCGGAAAAATCAATAACCCTGCAAAATGAGAGTTTCTGCCAGGAAGAAATACAATGAAAACTGGGTATACTAATTTTGATACTACGAGCGTTGGGCACATACCAATTTATCCATCATCTCCAGGGCACGCCCTTTTGTACGACCCCGAGTCGATTCCCATCGAACGCGAAGTAAGTCGCAGAAACACCGTAGCTGACAGCGTGTCAGTAGGACAAAAGTCAGTCAGTTTGTTTCACTAGCACATGTCGCGAAAAAATGAAAAGCCAACAAGATTGTAGCTTACAACAAGATGTGATGACTTTTGAGAATCAATTGCCTCAATATATGGAGCCATATCCCATCCTGCAGGGAAAAGAACATACAAATAAAACAAAAGGACAAAGTTTAATTAGTTCAGCACAATGAGCAAAACTATTCAACAAAAAAGTAAGAGCGGACAATCGCATCTTTTAATACATGATCTCTGTAGTTATTTGGCAATACCATAAGAAAACTCTTCAAGCATTTTGCATTGCATTCACAACTAATCTGGTAAGTTGAATTACTAGACAAAATTGTTATTTTTGTCTCCATCTTTGCATTTAAGCTCTCTCTCTACCAATCATTAACATTGAACATTTCAAATACACTTAAATGTAGGTTAACTTACTTTGCGTCTCATCGTGCCGACTGCCCCTTTCAATTAGAAGGCACTGGGCCAAAATAAGTGCTTGTTCAACTGGTTTTAAGACCGCAGAATCTTTGCCAGCGTCACTATCACCGTTTACTAGTTTGGGAGTCATATATACTTCAGGTGATTCACCTCCCCAGACTTCATAAGGTCCAACATCAGCTTTTTCAGAGGCTAACATCACGTTACCATTGGATGTGCTAGTATTGGCTACCAATACCATTTGTGCTTTTGGGTCTACCTATAACAAGATCAGAGGAATTAGAATAAAACATCTGAAAATATATAGCAAAAAAATATATCATAGCTTACTTGATGAATAGTACGAAATCCAAGAGCCCCACTAACAGAAAACTCCAATTTTGCTGCTGCTTTAGCAGATTCAAGCTCCAACCTGACAGTTTTACTTTTAATCAAAACCAATGTAATATAGCAGTAGAGTACTCAATTTTGTAACTATCATATCTCACAATCTCTCAATTTTTCAAAGAAAAGGAACACATGAGTCCAGACTAGAGTAATTTGGTTAATATACTACCTTAAAAGTGCTATAAACATGTAAGCAAAGACAATACCGTCTCGATGATAACTTACCGACAGGGATCAATCCTCCCATATATATATTGCAATACACATGCTTCCAGATGTATGGTCGACGTTATGGATGAAGCTTCGTCTTGTAGCAACTTGCCAGTCCAATAGCTTTCAACTTTTCCCAATTCTCCAAAATGGCCTAGAGCTTCAGCCATGTAAACTTGCAGCATATCGAACAAAGATGAAGATCGCTCGTGTAGAACTCTTTGGTGAATAAGCAAAACTCTGACAAGCCACCACGAGATACTCCTTACTTCAAATGTCTCAGTTGCGGTTGTAGCGAACAACAAATCTTTCAACTTTAACAGCAGCATTCTAGCAAACACTAAGTGCTGTAAGAAAACAAAATAGAGTTATATACAATGTAAGAGTTCACTACACAGTACACACAAGGATAAAGACTAGCAAGTGTTCTTAACATAAGGTTTAGGTTTGGTTACTTCCAACAAAGACACAGTTTATAAGTACAAAGTCACACACATATAAATATGAGGACATATCATAAGTAGACAAATGCAGACCAGAATCTTACCTGGAGATTCGAAAACTTGCCGAGCAAGTCAGAGCCTGCAGACATGAGCTGAATCTTTGCCCAATTCTCAAATCCAACCAATTCTTTACTCTCTGATACTCTAAACGGCAACAAACACTCCGTTGATCGATCCGTCGGCCTAACAATCGAAACAAAACAAAACACACATTTGAATTTTTGCAATAAGAAAGTTTCATTTGTGGGCTTTTAACTAAGTAACTTACCCTATCAAATTACAACGAGTGAACCAAAACGCAGCGGCGATCGCCACACACATCACCATAACAGCGCGGCGAGCTTTATCGATTTCATCCGACGAACCGTCCACAACGAACGATTCGACCCTATCGAGAAGCTCTGCGTAAACTCGTTCGGCGGAATCGACCGAGTCGACCAGGTCTAACTCGTCACCTCCGAGTATAAGCCTATTAGCGTCGGAGTCTAGGGCTCCGAGATAGTCTCCGGCCTCTATTGAAGACAAGAGCGACCTGATTAGAGAATCGTGAGGATGAGTTCCGGATTGAGATTCATCGTTAAGGTTGGATTCGAGAGAAGAATCCGACGACGGTGATGAGGATAACGTGCACCGTATGAGACGGAGCTCGTAACCGCGTAGGGTTCCGATTTCGCCGCCGACCATATTTGTGGAAACAACGGCGGAGACGGCAAAAAGGTTTTTGTTGAGGTTTCACATGTAAACTCGAAAACGTCGCCGTTTCGTGAAATAGGTTAAATAATGACCTAAATAGTAAAATTACACAAAAGACTATAAAAAAAAGTCACGTGAGTAACACGTGCGTTAGGGTTTAGGGTACACAAGCCACATCGCACCCACTTATAAATAGATCTCTTCTTCTGCTGAACAATTTAGCCGTCGATTTCTCTATTCTCCCCTCTCGATTTTTCTGTCTGGGCTTTTTTTTATCATTGATTACCATCGTTTTTGTGTTATTTTCGTTGTGTATGAGCTGACGCTAAATCTTATCCCTATGTTTGTTCTTTCGTTTTGATATTCTTCAAAAAAAAAAAATTATTTTGCTATGTTTTTTTAATCAGCTCGAATTTTAAGATTAGGACTAATCTGAGTTGTTAATATTAAGACAATTTAAGATCTGAGTTTTTTTATATTGTCTGTTTAAAAATTAATGGAGATTTGGAAGTGATGACAATTTCCCCAGATGATCGAATATGATTAAACTGAGCGATTTAATATTTCCTCTTTCATTAGAGGAAGTCAAGCCTATTTTCTGATCCTTCTCCTTAATTTTTTTTTAGTTAAACTTTTGAATTTTTTTTATTTAAACGATTTATTTCACGTTATTAAGTACCTGGGTTAATTTTTTAGCACTAAACTTAATTAGTAGATGATAATGGAGATTTGGAAGTGATGACAATTTCCCCAAATGATCGAATCTGATTATGCTAAGCGATTTATAATTTCCTCTTCGGAGGAAGTCAAGCCAATATTCTGATCCTTTCTCTTATATTTTATTACTTTACTATTTGATGTTAGACTTGTCATTGAACCATAATAAATTATAATTTTATTATTTTTACTTCTTAATTTCATTTTTAAAACAATGAAACTAAATTATTGTCAACGACAAACTAACATATTGTAAACCGGAAAAAGAGACTATGTTGGGTTAAAATTAAAAGAACATCATTTAAAAGAACTACTTAGGGTCTGATTGGCAACGCTTATACGAGAGCATTAGCCGTAAGAAGCATAAGCAGCAAGTTGATGAAGCTGTAAGCTATTATGTGTTAAAATAGTGATATGTGAATGGTAAAGCATTTAGTAGTTACATGCTTAATTACAAAAAAAGACATGATTATTAAATTTGGTTTAAAATATATGTTCTTGAATGTGTACCATATTCATTGTCATAAAAAGAAAAATGTGTACCACATTCATGCAACACATCGTGTGCCATAAAAAATGATTATAAAATAACTTCAATTATGACGTATGAAAATAAAACAAACTAGATATAAATTTATATGAATCAAGTGATTAAGGGTAATAACGTAATTTTGTCATTTTAATAACTAAATGCTTGAGAAAAGCTCATATTGAAAGCATTGGGCTTTCGAGCATTTGGAAGTGTTTCGTGCTCCCTTTAATGCTCATGTAATAAAACATGATTGGTTTCTAAAAAGCATTAAGCTCATTCACATGCTCTTCCAATCAAAACACTAGGCTACGAGTGAAAAAAATTAAAATTACATAACAAATTTGAAGCATATTCTATTTGCCAAATTATGAATGCTAAAATTAAACAAAATAATATGAAACTTGAATTAATGTATTTGTAAATTTATCAAAGTTGAACAAAATCATAATTTAGAAATGTTAACTACCGTCTAGAACAAGACCATAAACTCCATATTAACACAAATACTTTACCAAATTATAAGAAGAACTAAACCAAATCGTCTAAACTAATTTATAAACGTACGAATACTTTACCAACCAAAACGACATCGTTTTGGCCTCTTCATCATCACCTTAACAAGTTTATTTCGCCGCCGGCACGGCGAAAATCCGATCGTGAAAATTTAGATCCGGCGATGGAGACGTCTCCGAAGAAGAAGAAGCTGATAGCTGTTGGATTTCTATTGATCCACACCGTCGCAATCCTGATCTTCACGCGTGGCTTTCTTCTCACTAGAACGGAGCTTCCTTTTCACAGCGCTTGCTCCGACGCGTCTCTCTCTCCTTGTCTCTCTTCTCCGATCTCGAATCCAGATTCGGACACCGTACTATCTAATCGGAATCAGCCGAAATGTTGGACCAAACCCGTCGTCGATCGCGTCGTCATCATCGTCTTAGATGCTCTCAGGTTTCAAAAATACCACGAAAATCTCAAAAAAAAAAACTCATCGTTTTGTTATTTCAATTTTCACAATTACATGAACATTTCGTGATTTTGAACTGTCTTTTTCCCCCTTCAGAATCGATTTCGTGGCTCCAAGTGTGTTTTTCCCAGGTTAGTAAAGAGAGCTATTCGTAGTTACTTACTTGTATTGTTACTTCTCTGAGCAATGTATACCATAAGTGATTCTTTGATTCACAGAGCCAAAGCCATGGATGGATAAATTGACAATCTTGCAGAAGCTTGCGTTTGGTAATGAATCGTCTGCTAAGATCTTTAAAGCTTTTTCTGATCCTCCTACAACGAGTTTACAGCGTCTCAAGGTCCCGATTTTGTATACATAGACTCACTAGTTTTGGTTATTACATAGAATGTGTTTTAAAAAAAAATCATAGTGTGTGATTTCTCTAGCTTTGAGTTCAGGGATTAACAACAGGAGGTTTGCCTACTTTTATCGATGTTGGGAATAGTTTCGGTGCTCCTGCTATTGTTGAGGATAACATCATCAATCAGGTTTTTTAGGCTTATCTATAACCAAAAGTGTTGGGTTTTTGTAAAATATCACTTTGATTTGGCCTAGCACACGATTATAACTTGAATGGGTTCTATCTATGCATTAGCTAGTTTTAAATGGGAAACGGTTGGTGATGATGGGTGATGATACTTGGACACAGCTGTTCCCAAATCAGTTTCAAAAGTCATATCCTTTCCCATCGTTCAATGTTAAGGATTTGGATACTGTAAGTGTTTTGCTGTGTTGGTACTTGGTAGTATGTTAATTCTTTCTGAGATAGCTTGGCTTAGTAGTCTTATTGAGTGTGAAACTGTATGATACTACTCTGGTTTATATAGGTTGACAATGGTTGCATTGAGCACTTATTCCCAACCCTTTACAAAGATGATTGGGACGTTCTAATCGCGCATTTTCTCGGCGTGGTATGCTGACATCTACCTTGTTGTCTCTCTCTTAGTCATGTTGCCTTTTGTTTCTTTGAATCTGTTAAGTTGCTGTTTTTTCTTTGCAGGACCATGCAGGGCACATTTTTGGAGTTGATTCCATCCCAATGATTAACAAGTTGGAGCAATATAATTCAGTTTTAGAGGTAAACTTCTGCTAGGTACGGTTATCCTCTGTTAAAGATTGCAATAGAATTTAACCATCTTATCATTATTTTCTGCTTGCTTGCTTCTTCATTAGAGTGAAAAGTTATTTGCATGTGTTAAATGTTATCTTGTTTCGTTTTCACTTTAAAATCACCTTGTCTAGAAAGTCATCGATGTATTGGAGAGCCAGGCTGGACCCGGTGGTTTGCATGAGAATACTATGCTTATTGTAATGGGTGACCATGGGCAGACATTAAATGGAGATCATGGCGGAGGGACTGCTGAAGAGGTAAAAAGATGGTTTCTTCTTATATTTGCTTTGACTCAAGATTTTAATTCTGTCTTGGGTTTTTAAATCCCTTTATAGGTAGAGACAGTCATGTTTGCCATGAGTACGAAGAAGCATACAACTTCAGTTCCTCCCGAGTTTGATTCATCATCTTGTAAACTAGATCCGGTACTTGTGACATTCAAAACAAATTCCTTGGTGACCGCAAGAATTTATTTTGTGATATCTGATTATTGTGATTCTATTGGATTCATTCAAATGTCAGGACGGGAAGCAGATTTGCATCAGCTCCATCGAGCAGGTTAGTATCAAACTTGATGTGACACCTTTCCTCTTGCTCGATGCAAACCTCTTTGTCAATCTTATTTTTTGTGCTGTTTGCAGCTTGATTTTGCTGCAACATTGTCAGCTTTCCTTGGGATATCCTTTCCTTTCGGAAGGTAACTTGTAAGGATCATTTTCAAATTTTGTTTTCTGGTTGTATCAGGAAAATGTTCATTTGCGCACATTAATATTTCTAACATTTTTTTACATATCTCAAATTTTCAGCATTGGGCATGTCAACCCTGAGCTATATGCCCTTGGTTCCAGCAACTCGAATTTGGATAACAATTTTGGCACCCAATCACCTGTTAAAGAGTGGATGAAAAACTATGTGAACGTCCTGTGCGTGAATGCTTGGCAGGTAACAACTAAGTCCTTCAGCTCAAAAATTCAGAAAATATTTTTATCGATGTTATGTTTTGGACTCTCATATCCAATTCCATATGTATCAGGTGAAAAGATATATAGATGTTTATTCTAATTCATCCGTTGTTGGCTTCTCTTCTGAAGATATGACGAGGATATCAGATCTATATACTGCAGCAGAACAGAACTGCTCTAAGTCTGTCAAACACATATTAGTGGATAGTAATGGAGATGAGGACAGTAGAGAAATATCCATCCTGAAAGAGCAAATTGCGGCATATTTGAATTTCTTCTCAAGCGTTGTCGAACTTGCACGGTCTAAGTGGACAGAGTTCAATCTCAATTTAATGATTATTGGGTT
This sequence comes from Cochlearia excelsa, assembly GCA_963556525.1. Classification (NCBI taxonomy): domain Eukaryota; kingdom Viridiplantae; phylum Streptophyta; class Magnoliopsida; order Brassicales; family Brassicaceae; genus Cochlearia; species Cochlearia excelsa. Next base: position 24,557,571 of record OY748330.1, read on the forward strand.
TCTGATATTGGTTATATCAGTCATCCTTCAGTTTCTTGCAGTATCGCATGGCAATAAACCTTATGCAGTGGACTCATGGCTATCTACTGGTGCAGTGCTCACTCTTTTTGTTGTATTGATTCGTGCTTGCAGCTTTCTTTCCAACAGCTATATTTGTAAGTTTCAAGTAATTTTACGTTGCAGCTTTCTATAATTCTATTCCCTCTTTGGTTTTAGTGTTTATTACCCTACACGCTGCTGACAAAGAACTTTTGTGTAAATAGTGGAAGAAGGAAAAATTGCAAACTTTCTCTTGGCAACTACTGGACTTGTCAAGCTCCGATACTCGGTTATGACAAAAACAATACTGAAAGAAGTCAGTTTTGTCCTTTACGTGTCTAAAAGTCGCTTCTTTGGTAGTAACACTTTTGATTATCTTGTCTGCAGGCTGTTATCTTTCTTACTATGGTTTCTGCTCTCAGAGTTTCCATAGATATTGGGTTAACTAAGCAAGCTGCAACTTCTCAGTTTATGAGTAGCTCACCATCATGGATGCTCGGAATATCTCCAGACCATCCAGCATTGACACACGCAATCGAAACTGCACCAATTCTATCTGTAATTATACTCATTTGCGTGCTCTACACAGTGATTGCTAAAACACCCAGTGGAGGGTTATGGAAGTATGTTACAGTTGGTAGTATGATAAGCTACTTTTTGATAGCATTGCTCTGGGCTTCTGAGAGCACGGTTTTTGGCTTTGATGGTTTACTTCAAGTGACTGGTCAAAAAAACCTCATCCCTCAAACGGTTTATGTAATCGGACTGGTGCAGCTCTTCGTTTTAGCTTCTGCTCGTATGTTTTGTGGAGAAGACAAGAGTTGTGCCATCAGAACTGTCGCTCTTGTATCTGCTTGTAGTTCTCCAGTAATTCTCTTGTCGGGTAAGCAAGGATCAATGCTTGCATTAGCATATTTGCTGGCTGGTAAGATTTTTTCTATAACTTGTTGATCCTCTAAGCAAAAAGATGGCAAATCAGGTCATTAAGGCTTAACTCTTGCAGTTAATTCTATGTAGGCTATTGTATAATGAGGCTTGAGAGTGTAGAGAGAAGCACCAAATCAGATGGCCAGAACAACATATTCTCAAAACTGAATCCTCTATGTGTTGTGCAATGGACGCTTCTGTCTGTATGCATGTTTTTCGCAAGCGGGCATTGGTGCGCCTTCGATGGCCTCCGTTATGGAGCTGCATTTGTTGGGTAGTTCCAAGTTTTGTAAACTTAGACTACAATGGAGTCTTCTTTCTATATGATGGTTATGCTTACATCTTTTCTTCTTCAGGTTTGACGAGTTTGTGCTTATACGACAAGCCATCCTTTTAACAATCGAAACATTTGGATTCTCGATCATTCTCTCTGTATTTGGACTTCCTCTCCTCATACCGATCCACTCTCAAACTCCTCAGGCTCATGGAGACATGCGGCACAAGCTTTTTCAAGTAAGACATCTTTATACCAATTTATCTTTGCGATATTATACCATAGAGATTCAGCAACAAGATGCTTAAATCATTTCCATTATCATCAGATGTATATGCTCTATGGAGTTATATCCGCGACTACGGTCACAGCTACGATCCTCTGTGTCACTATCCACAGAAGACATTTGATGGTAAACACAACAAGATTTGCTCGAACAAAGGTTCTTGTGTTGTTATTGTAACTATTAACTAATACATTGATCTCATGTTGTTGTTGTTGTTGTTGCAGGTTTGGGGTTTGTTTGCTCCAAAGTTTGTCTTTGACGTTGTAAGTCTCATCCTCACTGATCTCCTCATCTGCTTGGCTTCAGCTTACTATCTTTGATTCATACACACGATTGCTTAAAGAATATAACATTAGATTAACAACATTTGTCAAAAATACTCTTTTGAGCATTAAATAGATTAGGAAGGATCCACGTTACAAAAATCTCCAATCATATCTCAAGCACCTGAGAGATTGTACACTTTCTCATTACAATATGAAATGCTATCTGCAAGAGTTCTCTTATACCTTAGCCTCCATTGCACCGATAATCTCCATTTACTCATTATCCTTTTAACTTTCCTTGAAAATCCAATGGCATCTTTATTAACCAAACCCCACAAATGTTTCACATCGAGGAAGTCGTGTACTTCGCTTCCAAAAGCTTCGGTTTCTTTATGCTCCATACGAAATTCAGGGTCTTGGAGTTTGTTCATGTCCTGAAGAAGCATAGTATCCTCTTGGAGAGATGTTGGAAGACGCTTTAAAACACTACCACATTTCTCCGATATCCACTTCATGACTAGAATCTCATTCTTCACAGATATCTGAGATCCAGCATAAACAAGTTGCATAACCGACTTGTCACGCTGGCTCTGTGGAATCAGCCACAACCTCAATGTCGATAGAAGCGCAAAAGATGGCTTACCGTCTTGGTGAATGTACAACGAATCTTTAGGCCACGAAGAAGCTAGAGAATAAAGGCTGGTTTCTAGAGGAATGAAGACTTTGTCATTTGAGTTCTCTTCTAACATAAACCCATAGTGCTCGAGAAGCTCCAGATTAGTATAAGTCCCATAACATAGAAGGACCTACACCCACAAGTAGAATCTTAGCCATTTAGTATATTTTCTATCTTAGACTTTCGCTTCATTAATTTTGCAGTACAGATCTTATACCTGTTCTCCTAGCTGATAATTCCTTCTTGCGTAAAGACAATACGCATTGGCATCTTCATCAAATCCACCATCTGTGAGCCTTTCAGACTCGACAACAAGCTCTGCCTCCACTACAATATTCCGAAAATCGAAATTAGTAATTAAACTTTCTTGAGGCAACAATGTCTCCATCACACTCTCAGGACCTTCTGTTGTATATGAATCCTCTCCAGGAGCATCGTAGTTAAACAAGTCCCCCACAGGACACAAACAACCAGCACTGTCCCATGGTATATGTAGTGTCCGTGATGATACCTAAAAACAGAAGAATAGTTTGAAGCTGTAAGGTTATAGACATTCAACATCTTTCATGTGAAAGACGGAGTATTCTTACAGTAGCAGCAGCCCAAAGCCAAGCTTGGATACTCCGAAACTTCGGTTTAAGATCTAACTCCTTCATCAACATAACAGCTTCCTTCCACTCAGACCGAGACTTGGCTATCGCTTTCTCAGTAGCCCAAACAGCATCTTCAATCTAAACACATGATAACAAAAATCACATTTTTAGAGCATAAACAACAAAAAGAAGACATGATCTCAAATTCTCAATCTAGAATCATGAAACCTAACCTATTCAAAAAAACCAAAAAAAAAACACAAAACACAAAAGTGTAGCAGACAACACAGAACTTGTAATGATTTCTTCTCGAATTCACCGAAAGTAGACAAGAGATCATAGTCACGAGGTAGATGCAGCAAGTATGGGTACCAGAAAGAGCTCTTGCCTTTGCTCATTTCATACAATAAGCATACACTCAGTATCTACAATTTTTCAAAATGATTCTTGTTTAGATACACAACACATTCACATAGAGAGAGAGAGAGTGAAAATCGACATCGAAAGAGACGAGAACCTGCGTCGAAGAAAGCAATCTATGGAGATCAATGGCATCTTTCAGATTCTGATCTTTAGAGACCATTGTTTCTGTAGTCATCAAAGCGTTTCTAGGGACTTTCAAAACCAAATCTCCTTTCCTAAGCTCACGAACAGCACACAAACCTCTCCTAATGCAAATCAACGGAGAAAAGAGAGAGAGAGAGAGAGACAATGTTTAAGAGATTTGTTTCAAAGGAAAGAAGAGAGATCGGAATCTGTTTCTACACGAACCCGCCGGCGAGAGGGAAGTCGGCGACGGTGAGAGAATCTCCGAGACACGAATCGCGAGACGGAGAGAAATCGACGGAATCTGAAACGCCAAGATCTGATGCCCATCGCAGGAACGTCTCCATGGTTTTGGTGCTCTAAGCCCATACTTCCTCCATGTCCGTCTTCTTCGCTAGAACCCTGATTCTTCTCACGAGCCTTCTCGTGTTAAATTACCGAAATGCCTATGATTTTATTTTGAATATGGCACGTGGTCTTCACGTGCTTTGGACTCGTTAATTGGGTTACTCCGGTTTGGGCCGAATCGATGTATCTATCAAGTTGTATATTGGTTTAGACCGGTTTAGCTTGGTTATCAAGTTGTGAATAACTATTTCAGTGATTTCACAAACATTTCACAGATCAACGAATTAACTAAAGCTAATTAAATAAAACATATTTTGATAATTAATAATTACTATGACAGAACCCATGCGTTGGGCACAATTGTTTATTTTGTAAATCATTTTATTATTGTAAAAGGTATAATGTGTTTTGTTCAATTAAAACATAAATTTTATTCTTTTATTTTGTCAACAAAGTAATATTCTTATTTTTTTGTCAAATGTAATATTCTTATTTTAATGTTGAGTTTGTTGAACATAAAAATTATACTTTTATTTTGGGGAAAATGTCAACAAAAAATCATCAACTTTCAAAATTTCTCTTTTCCAAAATTTTTTTTTCAAAATTTCTCAATTTTAATTATCAACTTTCAATTTTCTATTTAAACCATCAACTTTGCGTTGACTTTTCGTAAAAATATCAAACTTATGTTGATCAAAACATTAAAAATTGAAATTTTAAACATTGAACACATAAAATTATACCGTCATTTGCAAAATAGTGAACATAAACATTAAAAGTTAAAATATAAACCCTAAATACCAATTTTCTATTTAAATCCTCAACTTTGCGTTGATTTTTCGTAAAAATCCCAAATTTATGTTGACTTAGCCAAATTGGTCACAACGTTAACTCGACTAACGGAGTTGACTAACGGAGTGTCGAATAAACATTGAGACCAATTCGGATAAGTCAACATAAATTTGGGATTTTTACGAAAAGTCAACGCAAAGTTGAGGATTTAAATAAAAAAATAAAAGTTCATGATTAAAATGGAGAAATTTTAAAAGTTGATGATTTTTTGGCATTTTCTCCTTTTATTTTGATAGATGTTTTCCTAGATTGAAAACTGATTTGGTAGTAATATATAATAATAACTTTGATTTTAACAAAATACATAAGAGTAAGTAGAGAATATATTCAAAAGGGAACAAAGTAACCTAAATAGAAATACAATTTTTAGCTTAAACAAATATATTTACAAATTTGATGTTATTGGCTTTCATTTTTAATATTTTCAAATAATCTAATGCGTCATTAACTTATTATAAATTTTTGAAAATATTACAAAGACCACCTAATTAAAACTCATCCTAGACTCATAGACCACTCAAATTGAACCTGCTTTGTTTACGAAAAATAAACAAAAATTTGGAACTAAATCCTTTATTCAACATCTTAATCAAATGGCAATGAAATTGACCTATATCCTTTATATATTACTCATAAATTTATTATGAGTTTTTAATGTCAAATATTTGGTCAATAATTCATTCCCTTGGGAAGTGACCTTGGTCTAGTGGCAATCATAAGTCCACAGGAGGCAGGTAGCACAACCCCACCCGGGATCGATTCCCCGCGCCTACGATAGTGTAGGTTTGGCTAATGGACCGACCATTTGTGGCCCAAATGTTGACAAAAAAAAAAAAAAATTCATTCCCTTTGAGATGATGTCCTTTTTGCTCATTCAATTTCGGGCTATTTTTGTGCAAGACTAGTCAACTAACTAAGACTAGGTTTGATATCATATTAGATTTTGAGCTTTCAACTCAAAACAATCGGCTATGAGGTGATCGACTTATATTTTCTATATATTACTTATAATTTTTATGAGTTTTTGAAGTGGGACAGTTGTTCCTCATATGTTCCATTCCCAATCATATTGTGCTAGACTTACCATTATTTTCATTCTCTTCTATCATTTCTTGTTATTTGAGAAACCCATTTGGTTTTGCCATGTTTCTAACCTAGAATCACGGACACATACGCAATTAATTTAATAAAGAATTGATAACACAATAACGGAACACCTAACCAATACTATGAAAATCAAAATAATCAAGATATAACACAAACATTAGAATTTCTTGACAACTGATACGATCGTGGTCGAGGCATACAAGGATGAGGAGGAGGCGTCGTATGATGCGCTCGACCAGGCACCAATCGCCAAGAAAATACTTGAGACACCAAAGCTAAGGAACTAGCTAAAAGAGTGCAAGTAATGCTCGTAGAGGAGGAACTAGTAGGCGCAACAGCTCGAAACATCTACATTATCCTTCATGCATCAGAAGAAGACAAAGTAACATATTAAGTGATTAAGTAGTTAGTCTTGTACTCTTTTTCCTTTACATGGTTTTGTCCCACATTGGGTTTTCTGTGCAAAGGTTTTAACGAGTCAAGCTAACTACTTTGTTGATTACTTAGTCGTTATCTTGATCTTGTGTAGGCGTGACACACACTACACTACATTTTGTCCACAAAGCTCATCATTCATCCATCAACTACACGCCGTTTTCCCCTTTCTTTTAAATGTTATGTTGTTTTTCTTTCTTTCGTTTTTTTTTATTTAAAATCACATAAACCCTAAGAGAACTAGCAATTTGTGCTCTTCTTCTTTATATATCACGCCACTCTTTCTTAATATAGCAGTCAAAACTTTTATAAAAACATTTTTTTGTTTTCGACTTAAACCGATCTAGAAATTGAATTCGATCTCCTTACAAGCTCATTGCTTCCAAAGAAATCTTCGAATTATTAACAAGTTCTTATCCACTTGTTAAGAAGATCACATCCATCTCTATCATCACCCACATCTCATCTCACAACATATGTCATAAACCCCATAATACAAAGTTTCACACTTTATGTCTTGTTCACATCCATTCACGCCATCATCAAACCATCAAAACAAATTTTGAGACGTCGTCATCCATCACTACCCATTTTCATCACCATACCACCGCCACCAGTTCTGTTTTGAGCATTATATACACCTCACACAACCAACAAATCGTATCTCCAAGTTCAACCTCGTCCAGAGCCAAGATCGCTAGGGAGGATTATATCAACAACAATTCCTAGAAGATAATGAGAGAGGATAAATCACTTGTACAATATGTGATAAAACAATTATGACAATACGAACAAGCGGTTTATTAACAGAGTCCAAGCACGAAGAACCTCGTCTAGATAAAATGAAAGAGATTTGATAATTTGATGAGCATAAAATATCTTATGATGTTCACCTTTTTCTCTTTGCAAAGAAGTAATTTTTTTGAATTTTGTTTATAAATATGAAAAGGTTTTGATTAAAATGTTGGAAGAAGTTATTGAATTAATAAAAAAAATATAACAGAGATTATCTAAGGTTTTATTACAAAAACACACACACTAAAATTTTGACATAGAAAACAACTCACTTATTCATATATTTTTTTTTTATGACATCCTCACTTATTCATATTTATTATAATTATTATAAATAGTTTGAAACATAATAAACATTAAAGGTTAAATCAATGACGAGCCATCTCCGTAAGCTTCTTCCAACTCGGTCTAACCGAAATCTCTTCCCACCATCGGTTCATATTCACTTTAGCCTTAACCATCCGGTTTAGTTCGGTTACACTCATCAAATACCCCATCGCTGGCATATGAGTCAAATCAGCCATAGTGAACTCATCCCCAACCAAAAACCTGTTCGATTCAAGCCGGTTATCGTACACGTCCAAGACCACGTCGAGCTTAACCTTGAGTTCCTCGACTAAACCGACGTCGGGTTTTTCGCCTAACCTAGGCTTGATTATAACGTTCATCACGATGGGCTGGACCAGAACGTTGAAATAGTGGGTCTCAACGTCGGTCCATTGGTCCACGATGGCTCGGTGCTCTAGTGACTTTCCCAAAAGGTTCGTGCCTTGGTCCATGTACTTGGTCGCATAGTATCTCGCGATGGCTCGAGACTCTTTAGAGGACACATATATACACCAATATTTCAAGATCAAATACATATAATTTATATAAATTTTTTAAATATTGATTCAAAATTTTGTAATGTACACGAAATTATTTAAAATAATCATTTATATAATTAATGATAATATTAAAATATTGTTTCTAAATTTTGTATGATGTAACTGGTAGTGTAATAATAGTATTAGACATATTAAGTTTTAAAACGAAAAAAAAAAATTCAATTAAATGAATATCAAAAATTATTTTAATTTATGTATGCTATTTTTGATATTAAAAGATGTGTTTTAAATATAAGGATCTTACCAAATAGCTTGAAATCACCATCTTCTGTGGCTGGGACTTGACCAAATGGCTAAAAAGAAAAAGAAACAATAATTAAATTAAATACTAATCACATGTCTTTTTGGTTTTTAATATAAAAAGATCATTAAAAATTTGGACCTGACGTAGAAGATGCTCTGGTTTTTTCTGCTCTAATGAATCAAGATCGATATGAACAATCTTAAATTCAATATCTTTCTCCAAAAAGCAAAGCAAGACTCTTTGTGGACAAGCTGCTGTTACCTGTCCGAATAGTTTCACAACCATTTCTATTTTATATTTTTTAAACAATAATTTTGTACTAATGCTTTATTTTAATTAAGTTATGAATAATTCATATATGGTATTTTATAAATATTTGTGCCTCACAATCTTATTTATAAGTGATCATAAGAAGTGAGATATTAGTTGATGTGTTGGCCTTATAAGAACTGGTAGTTGTGTGATTTGTTGGGTAGAACATGTGGTGGTTATATCATTCAAATTCTATATATAAACTTTAAATAAAAATACAAAATAACATAATTTTCTAAAATATTACTACTAGATGTTACTTCCCAAATCTCAACAACCACTCTTTTTTTTTGTCATCTGGTTTTTCATTTAAACAAAAGTAACACAAAGTTTCAGGTTTTATAGACCCACGTAATAAGAAACTAAAGCAAAAAAGACCAAACAAAAATATAAATCATCTTCGACAGAGAAACCCACAAAATTTCTTAATTATTCATTGGGATCCATGAACAGTTGGTTTAAAAAAAAAAAAAAAAAAATAATTAAAAACGCATCAATCATAGTCGCCACGTATTCAAATGGCCACTAAATAGCTAAGATTTGGATCTTAAATAGGAAATATAAGATCCAGATTTTAACTATTTAATGGGTCCCACATGTTAAGATCTCTTTAAAGAACACTAATGGATATGCTCTAACAATCTAAAAATATTACAAACTATCAAGCCCAATAAAAACCCATAAACTAGATTGCCCTAATTCAAGCTCAAGATGTGCGCTGCTTTTGACAGAGATACACGGTAGGTCGGAGCAGCGTTTGTGGTTAAGTCGGAAACGTCGTTGAAGGTGGTTGATATGGTCGTCGTTTATAAACCCGCTAAAAATCTATTTCTCCGTTCCTCATTATCAACAACCACATCGATATGAATCACGGGAGAAAGCTTCGAAGAACAGAACTCAACTCCTCCATGTATTAGATCCGCACCGCTTGCCATGGTGAGCTTCCATAAGTATAGGGAGAAATTTGACACAAAATAGAACTGAATCTCGAGCCGGATTTAACGCCACGAGTGACCATCGTCGCTAGAGACTAGATGTTGAAGTCAAAGCAGCCAACGGAGCTGACGAAGCCTCCGATACCGAAGCAAAAGCCAGCGAGATGTAGCTAAAGGAACCACGATCATCTGGAGTCAAAGCGGACAAATCCAATAGAAAGATGGAGAGCTTCCGAGTCATAGCAAAACCATAAAAAGAAAAGTCAAAGGTGTGACCGTCGCCGGTGTTGTATTAGCCACCATGCGGCGGCCACAAGCCGATAACTTTTTTTCTCTCTCAAGCGGCTCTGAATTGCAATTTCTATCAATATTTCTACCTTCTCAACAACCACTCTAGATTCCCATTAAAATAAGATAACAAAAAAATATATTTTTTCATATATATAATTATTTTGAGGTTGATTAACAACATTAATCATCAATACCAAGTTTAAGTAGTTTTAACAAAATTCTTTATAACATTACTAGTAGATGTTACTTCCCAAGTCTCAACAGCCACTCTAGATTCTCACTAAAATTATAAAAAAAAATTGAGGTTGTTTAGCTTCTTTAATGATTTCAACAACATTAATCATCAATACCAAGTTTTAACATAGAAGAATCACAAAAGACAAACGAAAAAAGCAAGAACACAACACACACTGAACCCTAAACCCTAACGTGTGACACAAGGAACCCTAGTTTTTTAAGTAAACTGTCTTCTCATGTAAGTATCCTCATGAACAAAAACAGGATCTTCTACTCTCTCAGGTATCTGTGGCTGTCCCATTGCTATCCCTCCTCCTCCTCCTTGGTTGCCCCTCGTCGTCGTCGTCGTCGCCGCAGTGGAAGCAACACCGTCCTTACTGGAAGTCAAACACAAATAATACACAACCCCGAGAGCAACGGTAACAATCGAAAGCACACCACTGGTAGAGAAAACACCCGGTTTCACAATGTAACAAAAGTAGTTACCCGCGTACGTTGACTCTTCGTCGCGCTCATCGTTGAGCACAGCTCCGGCTAGTAGCAAGAGGAAAGCTATTACATAAGTAAACCTAAAACCATCACGAAAAAACAACGTTTCTTAAGCTACTAACTATAAGTATGAAAGTAACCGTAAAAAAAGGGAAAGACTTGTTTTAGTTTACCATGAAACAACGAAGCATATCAAGGCGATAACATAGTTAGACCTAGAAGGAGAAGGACCTTTCCTGCAACAGATGCAACCCGTTGCTACGGATACGATGATTTGTGCCATCATTAGAAACACGGCAGAAGTGAAGCCGAGGTTGAAAGCCGGACTTCTGTTGTAAGAGCATCGTTTTATCGAATCCGTAGTGGTATACTTAATCTGTGATCTCTGCGCCGATTTCGACATAACAAAGAAAAACATAACAAACTTTTTAGATAAATGTTTGAAATCTTGCAAAAATACTTAAACACAAGAAAGTTTCAAGAACTTAACACAACAACACATATTGTTTCTGTAGATTTTGTTTGTAGATCATTGGAACAATATATTACAACCTAGATCTAGTTAAGTTATTATTTAACTTTGATTTTCATATGAAATGAATGTAATTACATGATATTATATTTCAAGAAAAAAACCAAATTATATATAGATTATGAAATGTGGGAGATATTTATAAATTATACTTGAAACTTCAAATTGGTATCAAACAAGTAGCATATTGACTAATCCATATGCAATTACCAAAATATAACAACAAGACACAACTTAAAAAAAACACACAGAGACAATGATATTGATGTTTCATTACCAAAATCAACTCATAACTCAAAAGCTTATCTCAAAGATTGATTTTTTATTTTGTTTTTCATCTTTAAAAAAGTTGAATCCAACGAATTAAAAGCAATTAAATTTCCAAAATTAGAAGAAAACAAACAAAAAAAGACAAAAAAAACCCACAATAAAAATCACATCTTTTGTCTCTTCGGAGACAAGAGATTAAATTGGAGTTAATGTAATAAAAACTGCTTTTTCAGATAGATTCATGAACTGTTTCATTGATACTAATTTACCCAAAAATCATGGAGAGAAAAAAACAATAAAATGAAAGTAAAAATAAAGAGGAATAAAATTAAAAAAAAAACCTTGATTTTGGTAGCTTCAGCAACGAAAGCAGTAAGAGCAGATAATAAACCAAGTATACATAACAATACACACATCACTAATTTTCTTCTCTCCATCTTCAAAATTACTCACACGAGAAGAAGAAGAAGAAGAAGAAGAAGAAGAAATATATGCTTTTTCTTTCTTTATCTTCTTCAATTTTATTGTTTGCTTTTTTTTAATTTTTTTATTATTATTATTCTTCTTCGTTGATAATAAACAAAACTTTAAGTTGGTGACAAACCCATCAAAGCACACCCCACTCACTTTTTTAACTTCTTTCAATGTTTTTTTTAGCCTATCCTTATGGGATCCACGTGTTAAGGGTACTTTCGGTATTTAACATTGAGTTTATAAATAACCATTGGTTTATTTATTTATTTCAGGTTAACTAGACAAAATTTTATTATTCTTAATAATATAATTATATTCATATATAAAAAAAATTATTTCATGTTTTAAATTAATCTTAGAAAATAAATAAAAATTGTATAACGAATACAATTTATTTTACATATAAATATATATTTATTTAACTATAAATAGAAATATATGTTTACGACAAATTATCTAAGCGAATATGATAAAATTATCTCGTCGCGACACGTAAACATTTTGTCTCTCTTTTAATAGTATATATTATATAAATGATAAACTCGCCGATGCATCATTATGTACATAATCATTGGTTTAATGGTATGGTTTTATACTTTTATTATATTTTAGTGATAATTCATCCATGTATGTAATAATTAGTGGAGTCTATTTTTTCAAGGAACTAGTAGAAAAGAGTTGTTTTCAATTATACGAAATTTTGCATTTTTATTATGTAATTTTTTTTTATTTCCATTTATTATTTTGTAGTATTCACTATTCCTCCGTTTTTCAATGTATGATTTTTTAGAAAAAAAAATGTTTTAAAATGTATGATTTTCTAGAATAATTGACATATATTTTTCTATTATGTCCTTGTTTATATTTATAAGGTTTTTATTTTATATTGAAGTTATAAATGTCATTTTAAAGAACTTTATTAATTTGTGATTTTAAAAAATCATATTTTAAATAATGGAGGGGGTATTGACTAATTTTTTCTCAATAGAAAAAAGATTAAAATGTTTATTTCCATTCATCGAACGTTTATTTTATTTATTTTGTAGTAGTAAAATAAATACGTAAATCCATATTTTTGTGTTAAACCATAAAATAGAAGGGCCTAAAGCCCAAATGTTAATAAATTTATCTTCAAGGCTTAATTCATTTTAATACCGATTTGATTAACCCTAATTATAACAATATAGCTTGACAAAAAAAAAAGATCTTTGTGATTCAAAATTTAGTGGGCCCTCGGATATATGAATGATTTAAATTAAAGAGTGATTTACACAATGGAACACTTTTTAACACTTGCATATCAAAATAAGGCACTTTTATGATATGAGACACTTTTTACACTTTTTATTTTTTTAAATACAGTTTTACCCTTCGTGTACACAAAAGTTGTGTACATAAAGTTGTGGATACACAACGTTGTGTACGAAAAGTTGTGGATACACAACGTTGTGTACATAAAGTTGTGGATACGAACGTTGTGTACATAAAGTTGTGGATACACAACGTTGTGTACTGAAAGTTGTGGATACACAACGTTATGTACATAAAGTTGTTGATACACAACGTTGTGTACGAAAGTTGTGGATACTGAACGTTGTGTACGGAAAGTTGTGGATACACAACGTTGTGTACAAAAAGTTGTGGATACGTTTTATGTTATGTGGACATACTTTTGTACAATTTCGTAAATGTATTTTAATTTATTGTAAAATATATTATTTCAATATTTTTTTTGTTTATCATATATCTATTTACATAAGTAATTTATATTTAATATTTACACTCCCTTATGTTTTTGTAATATTCTTAATAAATGTGAATGAAACATGTTGATATTAATAAGTGAAAACATGAAAATTACATGTACATCAAAACATATAAATGTTTTAAATTCATTATTAAAACCTATTTATTCATTTTTGAACATGAACCATCATATAATTTTAACTACAATTATAATTTATTTAAACTTGAACACAAATCATCATATGAATTATCTATGATACTAGGATTTAACCCGTGGTGTACCACGGGTTTATGTTTTTTATAAATAATTTTATATATATATACAATTAATTTAGAAGTTTGTAATATTTTTTCTGATTTTGTAAAATAAATAAAAATATTCAGAATTTCTAAAGAGTATTTTGTTCTTTTAATGTTTATGCAAATAAATATAGAGAAATTCACAAAACTACACACTTTCAATCATTCCTTCACAAAACTACACCTAATTCAATATTTTCACAAATTTACACCCTTTCAAAATTTTAAAAGCTTGATTTACCCTTTTAAAAATTACCAAAATTAAAATATTTTCATTTGTGTTCTCTAATTAGTGTTTAGAAATAGTATTAAGGGGTATGATTGTGTGGATAGGGTTTATTTGAATTTAATTTTGAGTGTTTAGGTGTAGTTTTCTGAAATATTTTTGAAATAGTGTAGTTTTGTGAAATGTAATTCAAATGGTGTAGTTTTGTGATTCTCCCATAAATATATAATGAGAATTATATTTTATATAGCAAAATCTTAATATAATTTGTAAGTGTGTTTATTCCAAACTATTATAAACGATAAAAATTAGGGATGGGCAAAACTTCCGGATCCGAAATACCGAACCCAAACCAAACCAAAATCTCCAAATCAATACCGATTCTAAACACAAATAACTCGAATGTATAGGGAAATTTACTACCATAATACCCGAAATCGAATCTGAACCGAACTCAATTTTGTAGAACTAAACTAAACTACTCTAACTACCCAAAAATTATTTAAAATAATAATAGTTATAATTATATTTGAAGTACATAATTGGAACCAAACCGAAATTAAAGAACCGAAACTGTTCCAAAAATAAATAAACCCGAACGAATTGAGAAATTTACTACCTGAAAACCCGAAGCCAAAACAAATTTCTAGATTTGAACCCGAATTACCCGAAATTTGTTTATGATAAAGTTTAATCATTATTTTCAAACTTCTTGTCATTTATCTAGAATTTTTCTAGAAACTGAACCCGTTAATAAATAATTGTTATGCTTAGTGTTAATTGATTTAAACAAACTTTATCTATGTTCAATATAGATGTTTATTAACATCTAAAATATTAATATAAATAGAAAATTATAATATGGACAATGATTATATATAAAAACTAAACTATATACTTTTTAAAAAATATTTATATTCTGAAATTTTTTATAGACCTCCAGTAAGAAAAATAAAAAGATTATATCAAAAATATCATGAATATGAAATTAGTGGTTGATTTTATGTTAAAATCGGTTTTATTGTTTTTGTTGATATTTAAGTCAATTTTAAAAAGTATATATATAGAATGAGATATGTTTGTGTGTAAGTTTCACATAACTCTTTAAGTGAGTTTAAAACCAATGACATAGTATGTAGTTAAGTGAGTTTTTTTGGAAAAGTTCAAAAAAGTACTTCAAAAATAATAATATATATATATTTCGTATAGCAAAAATTTAATATAATTTATAAGTTGATTAGACCAATAATTTATTATTTATTATATTTAGGATTCGAAAATACCCGAATTCAAAATACAAACCGAATCAAAATACACAAATCATATTATGCGATTTACCCAAATTTATTTAAAATTATAATTATTTTGATTATATATATAAATAATTGTTGTAAACATATTCTAAATATGTAATATAAGATTTAAATTTTAGTAGAATTGCAATTTCTTCTTTTTTGTTTATAATCGAACCGGAAATCAAACTCGTTAACAAACTATTTTGTTTTTTATTGTTTGATATTTTTAACAAAAAAAATTTTCAAATCGTTTTTAAATTCTTAATAATATTAATTAAACCTGTTTGTTTTGATTTAAATAAAATTTTATTGGTAGTTTTTATAAAAAAAACTATGTAATAATGTATTTATGTGAAATACATATGTTTATTTTGTTTTTCAAATATTTTTTACATAATTTCTTTAATATTTTTTATTTATTTTTGGAGAGAATTATAATATTTCCTTATTTGATTTTTCGTAATTAAATGTTCAAAAATATTTCCTTTTATGCCCAATGGCATAATGTGTAATTTAGTGTGATTTTTTGGAAAATTTCAAATTAGTACTTCAAAAATACTAATATAGATATAAACTCATTGGAATAAAATTTAAACTCGTCCATTATACTTTGAACATTTGTACAATTCTATGTGGACATATATAAAAAAATCAGATATTGACTAGTTGTCCACAAATGTTGATCCATTCATAAATAAAATATATAAAAGTGGATATCAAAATATATATATATTAAAATTTTATAAATCAATATACGAAAATAAATTATTTTATGTTACCCTAGAAAATTAAAATTAGAATGCAAAATAGAAAAATGAGAAAGAAAATGATTGTGAAATTTATGTAGAATAAATGAATTGAAGGGTAATTTAGTCTTTTATAACAATAAAGTGCATCAATGTCAAAAAGTGCTCTAAAGTGTAATTTGTGTTTTAAAAAGTGTGTCATGATGTAATTTTCTCTAAATTAAAATGTATATTGTATCTATTTCTAATTTTAGATGAGGCATAAATGATATAATTTCCATAACCAACCATGAAATTATATCGAAAACAAAGAAGAATAATCCATATATGTAAAAATATAGCTTCAGTCGATAAACAAAATTAGAAAGTTCATCTTTTCAAATTAGTTAAATACGTTAATAAAATATTGGATTATTCCATAATTACAAAGATTTCGATATCTCGTTTCAATAATCGAAATAAATTTCCATTTTATAGCACATAATTTAGCAATTATATATATAAGTCCATTACAATAAAACACACAATAATCAAACACAATATCTATCAATTAACCACCTTTCTTTATATAAAAACCTACACACACATATATATATAATCATTCTCTTTGAAATAATAATATTATTATTATCATCATCACCAAAGCATACTTGTCGTACAAAATATGAAGATGTTCTTGGTCTTGTTGTGTTTGTTTCAAATAAGCAAATTAAGTTTTTGCTTACAAGAAGATGCTCATAAGAATAACAATGGTTTTGAAAGCCATGGATCCATAAGTGTCACAAGCTTTGGAGCTATTGGTAATGGAAAGACCGATGATACCAAGGTACATTATTATATATAAAAACATATAATCAACATTTTTTTGTATAGTTTTTGGTTTAATATTTGTCTAATACAAATATATTTTAGGCTTTTCTTAAAGCATGGGAAGCTATATGTAATGGAGAAAGTGGTGGTAACACAAAACTTGTAGTGCCACGAGGAAAAACATTCTTGATTAAGCCTATTTCATTCGTTGGTCCATGCAAGTCTTCCTCCATCTCCTTTGTGGTAATATATATACTTCTAATACTTTCTTTAAAAAAAGGTTATATTAGAAGTTAAAATTGGTTTCATTAATATATATTAGATAGAAGAAAATATATATATATCTTATGTCACTAGTTTTACATACACTTGGAAACTAATTCATGTTATAGAAATCAATCTTTATGTTGGATCAACATTCAATATACACTCTTTTTTTTTTAGTTTTAACTAATATAACCATTCATTAACTAATTTGTGGATTTGATTGCATAGATAAAAGGCAACCTTGTGGCCCCGGGTTACACTTGGTTTACCGGTAAGTACCCGGCATGGATTAGCTTTGACAGTGTCAACGGTCTTGTTGTCGCCGGAGGTGGAACCATCGATGGTCGTGGTTCTGCCTGGTGGGGAAAGGTCCAAAACCGCCCATCCGTAAGTCTATTTATGAAAAATCCTTAATTACCCTCATAACTTTGATCACAATTCACAACCATTTAATAGTTTTTTTGATGTTTTGTTTCTCTGTATGTTTTTCAGGCGATACACTTTAACAGTTGTAATGGTCTTAGAGTATCAAATCTCAATCACTTGAACAGTCCTAGGAACCACATAAGTCTAAGCTGTTCAGAGAACATCAAGGTCTCTGGTCTATGGATGACCGCGCCTTGGGATAGTCCTAACACGGATGGTATCGACATATCGAACTGTAAAGGAGTCGATATACGCGACTCTACAATCGCTACTGGTGATGATTGTATCGCTATTGGTAGTGGTTCATCGTTTATCAACATTACCGGTCTTTTTTGCGGTCCGGGTCATGGCATAAGGTAGCTTCTTGATTCACATAACATCCCAAATCATACACTTTTAAGTTATATAATACTAATAGAGTATGGTTTTGATGTTATAGCATAGGAAGTCTTGGAGAGAAAGGAGAGTTTGCGACCGTTGAAGAAGTGAATGTAAAGAATTGTACTTTGACTAACACGATGAACGGTGTCCGAATCAAGACATTTCAGGTTTGTTCATAAACTCTTATGATATTCTTCACTATAATTACTTGACTAAATGGGGGGTTTTTGATGTTGTGTAGCACGGATCCGGATATGCTCGGAAAATCTCATTCGAGGATATCAACATGGTTGCCTCAAGTAATCCGATAATCATCGAGCAGAACTACCACGACAGGAGCAAAACCGAAGGAATTAGCCTTGAAGCGTATAACAACTACCGAAGCTGTCATTTGAGCCGCACGTACCAGTCTCGGCCTGGTAACGGCAGAGGCGTGAAAGTAAGCAATGTGCGGTACACTAATATCCGAGGTTCATCAGCTAGCGATGAAGCAATCACTTTGAACTGCGACGAGGACTTGGGATGCGCGGATATAGTGATGGACCATGTGAACATCGTTTCGGCGACATCAGGACACAAGGTTTGGGCTACCTGCAATAATGTTCATGGGACTTCTTCTGATTCATTAGTTAGTTGTTTGAAGAATTAGGTATGATTCTTGTTGTTAATTTTCCATCTCATGGCCAAATCCATGGAAGAACCATAAAAAGAAAATGGTTTTGCTCTCAATTTTTTTAGTAGAGAGCAATACCAATTTCTTTAAGTAATATGAAGTTAGTTATTATTAACTTTTGTCTCCACAACACACTAAAGAACATAACACACTATTTTAAACACTCTTTTACTATGCAATAGAGAGGTTAAGAAGATGATTTAAATGTGTAAAACATGCCAATTTGTTCAGAGGGTATTGAACAAAGTGTTAATTATCCATGGATCAACTAGTTAAATTAGCAACATTACTTATTAAGACTAGTGATTAATCTAATAAAAACTTGATTTTTGAAGATCAAAACATGTATCAAATCAGAGAATCAACACACAAATCAAATAAGAAGGTATAAAAGCATGTATTAAAGTAAACATAGACCATATCAATATCCAGTAAAACACAAAGATCATATCATAAGAGGAAGAAGCAAAAACATTGAAATAAACACAGCAAAAAAAAAAAACAAAGACCCTTACACGATTCGATTCAGGCTTAATCCTTGCTCTTAAGCCTCTCCACACGCTGGTTAAGCTGCTCGATCTTCACGACAAGGTGCGTGACGGAGTACAAGATCCAGTAGAAAACGAGAGCAGACGCGATAAGGAGAGCGTTCCGCTGAGATTTCATGATCGATTTCTGGTGACGGAGATGCTCTGAAGCGGTGCACGAGTCGCCGTCGCAGGAAGGTCGTGTCTCGTATTTCCAGTAGATATCCATGAGGAGGAAGAGACAGAAAGGGATTATCGATAGAAACGGTTTCAGGAGGTTACGCGTGACGGAGACTAATCCTTTGCGGAGAGGATCTAGTCCTGGCATCGTTAAGAGGATCACCATTATCGCTTCCGCCGCCGCCGCGTAGCCTAACACGACCCACTCGAGAGCCATTGTTGAAGAAAAGTGGTTTAGATCTGAGTTTGTTTTTGAGGGTTTGTTTCGTTGCCTTGGCGATTTTTTCTTAGTGACGAAGCTTATTAGGGAGATTTGGTAAAAGAGGATGCAAGGAGTGTGAAACACGTGGCGCTTGTGTGTCCCACGTCTTGTCGGCAATGGGCCTGAGTTAGGCCTATTTTATATGGGCTTTATATTTTTAAGGCCCATCACTAAAAAATAACCGTTTTTCATTTCAATTCTACTAAAAAAATTTGTTAAAAAAAAATAAATATTAAAATGGGAGAATTACATAACTTCGTCTTTTAAATTGTATTTCAGAAAATTACGTTTTTTTTAAATTACTTCACAAAATTATATCTAATTATTAAAAATTAAATCGAAATTAGTCTTACCCACAAAACCTACACCTTCAATATTATATTTTAAACATTAATTAGCGAACCCAAATGAAAATATTTTAATTTTGATAATTTTAGAGCATAATTGAACCATTTAAAATTTGAAAAAGTGTAAAAATAGGAAAAATTGAATTAGATGTAATTTTGTGAAGGAAAGATTGAAATTGTGTAGTTTTGTAAATTTCTCTACTAAAATCATCTTTGAATACTATTATGTTTTATGATTTTGGTGTCTTATTTGGGGAAATTTCTTCCTTTTTATGGCGGAAGGGTGCGAAATAATATGAAAACTAATTGAATATTTACAGTTTTTCAGTCAAAAAATTCAAATTTCAAAATAACGCTCCAACGGTCACTTACAATCTCAGAGATTTATTGGCTTATCTTCTCTATATCTAAGACGAAGTATAAATACACCACATCGTCACGCCTTTGGAGTCATAAGGCAAAAAAAAAAACAACTTGTTTTCTCTGTCGATTTCTCTCCCAGCCACCAAAACACGCACACGATATATTTTCGTCTTTCTCTCTCTCTCTAAATTTCGCCGGAGATGGATTTTCACAGGCTTATGAGAAGAGATCTTCAATTTCTCTGCAAGAGGAACATGATCCCAGCCAACATGACCAATCTCGCCATGGCCGATTCTCTCAAATCTCTTGAGTTCGTAAGTGTTCTTTCAAATCTCTGTTATCTGTAGATCTAATCCGTGGATCTGTAGCTTTATTCGAATCGGATCTTAGAGTTTGATTTTGTTTAAGTCCTGGAAGTTTCGGTTGGCTTAGCGACGAGATCTGTGAAATCGAATTGCTTCTTAGATTGTTGCATCTCTATATGTAGATTTCGAATTCCATTTCTCGAGTGAATCGCTGCTATGTTCATAGTATATTTCAATCTCTGCTGAATTTGATATTGATACTCGTAGTTGTTGTTTTTATCAATCTTTTGTGGAAAACAAGTTTTCTTTGAGTAGTGAGTTTTTTTGCTCATGCGTTGTGGTATGTGATTGATCTTAAGTCATTTTGGTTGTTGCTTGTAGGCTTAATTGCACCAATAATGCTTTTGTTTTTGAATGTGTCTTTTCATCGGATAAATTAATAGGTAGACGGTCTTGATGAATTCATGAATCAATCCGAATCCAATGCTCCTCACTCTCCAACTAGCATAGCAAAGCAGCCACCTACCACCGCAACGAGAACTACTCGAAGGAAGACCGCAGTAAAAGCTGAGCCTCAATCATCGTCACAGTCGGTGGTGAACCGCAAGTCACTTGCTGGAGAAATGGACCAGGAATCAAAGACCAACAATGTCAAGTTTGAAGCCAGTGTGGCCAAAACTCCTGCGGCAGCGCGAACCACAAGGAAGGCTTTGGCTGCAACTTCTTGTACCAGCAAAGTTCAGTCTGTGTACAGCACAAGGAGATCAACAAGGCTGCTAGAAAAATGTATGGCTGATCTGAGTTTGAAGACTAAAGAAACCTTGGATGATAAACCTGAGAAGAATGAAGAAACAGGACATAAAGTATCTATACAAGAGAACAATCCAGCTGGTTAGATACAATGCCTTCTCTGTTATAATGCTTATTATGCTTTTATCAGATGAAATTGGGTGGTCTATAATGCGTTTTGTGGGTAATAACACGCAGGTTCAGACTTGAATGCTTCCATGGAGAAAGAATGGGAGATTTTAAAGAATGAAAGTGATCAGGTAGTCGAAGATCATGAGCTCTCTGTTGGCACCAGTCATATTGCTGTTTTTGATGCAAACACTGAAACCAACAAGGAGATGCTGAATGAATTCGAATGTGACGAGAAAGGTAAAGCAAGCCATTCATATATATACCTATATATCAAGTTAGTCTGTTATTTTCAACGGCATTTCTAAATTGTGTTGCTTTCTTTAGCAGAATCCGAAAACAGCTTAGTCGAAGAAACATTGCAAGCTGAGGAAGATTTGAAGAATAATGACAATGATCTTGTTGATGCTCCTGTCTTGGAATATGCTAACACTGAGACACACAAAGATAACAAAGGTATGCAACAAAAGTATATAAAAAAAACAACCAGCCTAACCATTTATCTTGTTTACATTCTAAACTAAAATGTTCTTTTGTTTCCGCAGAGTCTTTGGATATCAGCTTACTACAAGAAACAGAACAGGCAATTCAAGAGTTTGAGAAAATCAGCAACATGGACACAATGGTAGACCGAACCGATGGTGATTCAGAAACCAAACCGGGAGAAGATGATTCTGGCGTTGAGACAGAGGAGGACACTATCTCCGAAGCTGATTCGAACCAAGCTGTATTGGGTTCTGATATTGCTGATGAAGACATTATTCTTCCTGAAACAGAAGTCTCTGCTACTTCTCCACCTCCTCGTCTCGAAGAAGCTAAAGTTAAAGCAGCAACACCACCACCACCGCGACCATCATCTCCGTCAAAGAACTCGCCAATGAATCTGATCAGTGAAGAGGAGGATAGCTACAACAAGGAGAACAACAACGACAATGAGATGATGGTTAAAGTTGAAAGCAAAGGGGAGATGAAGAAAGTGGATATCGATGAAGAGAGACTTAGGGATGTTAGCATGAGGCAGCTTGTGAAGATGGTGAAGAAGCTTTCGATCAAAAGCGGTAACAGAACAGCTTTGAAGATGTTACCTGATAACAACCAAATCGCTGAGTAAAGAGTAATTCAAAAATGGCTATTTCTTGTTGTTGTTGTTGTTGTTATTGTCTCAAACAATTAAAAATGTGTGTTATACTCTTTCATAATGATACTTTTCGTTTGAATAAAATCTTGGTTTAAGAATCTGCAGAGAGTAATGATTTGTCTTTACAGATTACAAGAAACTATCTCTGCCAAATTTTAAGGACTAAAAAGTAAAACCAAAGCTTCAAAACTGATGATATTATAATTATATACACTCTAAAGGACTAAAAAGTAAAAACAGAAAGTTGTGCGGCTATTTCATAAAGTTTTCAAAACCCGTAAAGAAAAGCTCGGGTCGGGTCTCTCTCTTCTCTCTCTCAAGTTCAGTATCTTTAGGGTTTGTTCGCAGAAGTTCGGAGATTCCTCCGTCAAATTCTTCATCACAAAATGGAGAATCCATCGTCGGATCATAAAGCTCTTGAGAGTTCCTCCGTTACTACTCACTTCTACGGCGAGCTTCTCCACGACAACGCCGTCGTTACTCAAGCTCCGGAGCTTCAGCATCCGTACGTCGGTTTTCACTTTCCGACTCTACTCGAAATCTTTACTTAGTTATTGCTTTCTCGTTACCAAAGGCGTTGGCATATTTTAGTGTATTACCGGTTTCTCGTCTTTACTTAGGTCTCTGTTAATTACTGATTAGCTTCTTGGATACTATGGTTTTAAATTGATGATTTACTTCCAAATTTCTGATGTTGGTTTTGATTTATGTGTGTTGTATGTTCATCACATTTTATTCTGATTTCTGATTGGATTCATATATTATCATGATCTTGTAAGTGTTAGGGTCATGCAAGAACACTCAGGCTTATGGTTTTCTTTTCTATTTCCCATATCTTTTGGCTTTGTATATGGCTTTCTCCTTCTATCTTTTTGCGCTTATGTTCGTATTAAGGGTCTCTCTCTAGTTTTCTTATTACTTTCTTGTTTCATTGTACTATATTGCTCTACTAATACATAGATTCATCTTTCTGCAGTGGAGCTGAGCAGAAAACAGATACGTCGAAGTTCGAGGAAGAGATTAAGGGCACATTAGAAGCAATAGCATCTACAGGGAACTTCTGGTAAATGTCACTTTCGCCAGATAACCGTGTGTCCATTTTCTTGTTCTTACTATTGAGTTGTATAAGTGGATTTCTATGTGAGCAATTCAGGGGTTTAGGGTCACATCTCTGTATTGCTACATCTAGTTGAGTGATTTCGTACTATTTTATACTGCAGGCAGGACTGGGAGAAGCTAAAGGGATCGATGTCGTGGTGGTTGAAGAAGGTACGTGAAGGTATACTTGTAGTGTGATTATGTTATCATTCCACTTACCATCCCAATTATTTCAATAGTTAACCATATATAATCTATATGGTGTGTTGTAAAGGTTCTGTCAGAATATCCGGAGGCAAATATGACGGGCGAACAACAAAAGGAAGCCCTAGGAGAACCATACTCAGAGCTAGTTACTCGATTGGATGAAGGTCTATTATCTACTTATTTGTTAGCATTGTTACTTGATTGCAACTAAAAAGAATGTATATGGGACTTAACAACCGTGAGAAGAATCTTCACCTTAGTGTCTTAATCAATGGGTCTTGTTTTGCAGCCCTTCTTAGTTTTGACGAAGGTCCACCATTTACTCTGCAGAGGCTCTGTGAGGTACGTAGATGCAGTTTTACTAGTCATGATTCCACATCTCGCGGTAATTTTAATGATAAAATAAAATTCAGTTGCTAAGAATCAGTTGACTCCTTAGCTTCATTCTGTTTTTCTCCATCCTCATAATTCCTTAACCAACTTTTTCCTTTGAATAACATCAGGATTGTTCCATGTTTTTGAAGTTTATACTCGGCTTACTTATCTGTTACACTTAAATTCGCCATTTTGAAGATCTTTAAAAAGTTTTAACTAACAAAAAACATGCCATACAACTACAGATACTTTTGGCTGCAAGGAACATCTACCCAAAGCTCTCTAAACTGGCTCTTGCATTAGAAAAGGTACAGATTTGAGGTCCCATCTTTTGTGATTTTATAATTTGATATACACATATGTATATTCATCTTGTGGATGGTATTTTTGTGAGTCCCTGCAGAATCTGTTGGTTACGTCTATGCTATCCATCAGTGCGGACACACAGACAGAATCACAAATCACTGTGGAGACAAATGCAGCAGCGGAAGACACGAAAACAACTGCAGCAAATTGGGTACCAAATGGGACTGAAGCACGTGGAGACGACAAGGATGAGATAATGGCAGAGGTAGAAGAAACAGATGTTGATGATGCAATGCCTATTGACATGGAAACAATCGATGAACCGTCAGAGACAACGAGGACAGTGAGCGAGAGTGAGACGCCAAGCGAAACCAGTTAAGTTTCTGATTTTTTTGTCACTTACATTGTTTAAAAATCAATCATTTCTTGGGTATGTTTTGTTTATTATCTTTAGTTGTGTAACTTTCTTCGCTAGCTGCTGCAGAACCATCTTCGGATACAGTGATTTCAGAGGAGGGAGATTCGCGGTTGCCTTGAATCGTTTGCCTCAAGAGACGGAGTTTAAATCATGATTAGCTTTGAAAAACTGATGTTGAATATAATACTTGTTCTACGAGAAGAGACTTTCTTGGATCTTTGATCTTTCTCTTAATTACTATTAGTTTTAACAATGTCTGTGTGTGTGTTTAGCTGGTTTTAGTTAACAAGGTTTACGACCATAGTGGTCTGGAATCAAGCAAAGTGTTGTTTGGTTCACGATGATGATAATAAGATGATGAAGTGTAATGCCAAGGAGCTTAAAGAACAAGCACAAGAAGCTGTCTCTACACAAGAAAGCTCCTTTGAGAAGTTCAAAGCCCCTTGTAGGGCGAAGGTATAGTGGTTTAATTTATATTAAGAATGAATTAAAACAAAAACAGATAAAGATACTTTTCTGTAACAGTGATTGAAAAAAGAGTTAATACAATGTCTATATCGAATACCATAATGGTCTAAAATGTTTAAAATAAAGCCAAAAACCAAAATCAGACAACCATGAGAAGCCTTGACGTTTTAAACCAAACAAGACACTAACTAAGGTAACCCCTAAAGATCTCTATTTTCTTAGCTACATACCAATTCTCAAAATCGAATTGGGAAGGCAACAGAGACAGTTGTGGGAAAAAAAATTTAATGTCTCTCCTTAAACTCTTACTTGGAAAAAGCTTTTGCTTCTTTGATGTTTAGGAATCAACCATTTCGTCTTGAATCTCATTAGGAGCAATAAGACCAGGAATCAAAAGCATTCTTAGACGCTCTTGTTCTATCTGCGCAGCTACTTCCTCGTCATAAAGATCTTTGTTATCCTGCAACATCAAATTAACCACTCAACACCATTAGTTATGTCTTACTTAATATACCAATTGATAAAAAAAGCTTTGCGAAAGAAGAGTTGATTGCACACACACTACCTGAGCAGAAAATTTTTTAGACTGAACAAGGAAGTCACGAATGTTATTCTTAAATCCTGACGGGTCATTTCTAGACTCGTAAAGTCCATTCACAAATTGTGTGACCTGTATATATATCAACATTTCGAAATAAAGATACGGAATGAAGACTTTTAGAAGAAAAAAATCTACTTTTTGTTCTGACTTACCTCTGATGTAGTCATGTTGGGGAATGAAGAGCTCAATAGCTTAATGGTGTACTCTCGAACAAAGGCAGCGTTGTTCAGATACTGATATGGTACGGTTGCAGCATCCCACAATGGCTCTGTCAATGAACCGCTCTCAACCTGAAGGATATGATCAAACGAATGCTTACATGCACAGACTCAGAGCTACGCATAAGCCAACAATAAGATAGGATAAGAGAAGAGATGGTTTTTACCAAGCAAAACAGATGCTGCAGCACCAAGACATGTAACTTGAAGCCAGGCTTATGGAAGGTATCAGTCAAAACAGCAAATATTTCTTGCTCGATTTGCATAAAATATGACCGGAAGAACTGATTACAAAACTCGGATTTCTGTAACAAACAGAGGCAAATGTTAGACCAGGCATATGACATAACCACAGAGCTAAGAGAAGGATAACAAACACCAAACCTGGAAATTCTTCAACATCTCAAGCAAAAGATTGAGCCCTGTTTCAGCTATATTTCTCTCAGTATGTCTAAATGCCCAGATAATTGAATCCATCACTAGCTTCAGTTGCTGATGCAAAATGAAAAGACAGTAAGAAAAATAAGCTAACAATGAGAAAAAGAGGTGGAAATAAGACTGTGAGCTCAATAGATCATGAAGGACAATATATGCAGAATATCCGCCAACCTGGGTTGATAACTTTATCAAGGCAGGGAAACAATATGTGGCAATAGCACGGAGTAATGAGAAGAACTTCAGGCGGTGTTCCGGATAATCTTCAAAGTTCTTAGTTATCATCTGCAGTATATGAAAAATGAGAAGTGTCAACAATAAAGTATACAAAGCATAAGTGAGACCTCTATGTAAGTACACAAAATATAATTCGAAACCCCCCTTCCCACTTCCAATTAAAAATCAAACCGAAAACATCATTATTACGAACTCCTCAAACTAAATTACTTTATGTCTTCCACAACACTGAAAATCCCAAGTTTCCTCATTTTTATTAACAGCTGTACAGTAAATGTGAAGAGAGAACAACAGGCATGTTCCATAGAGTGAAGAGACCATAACGAACATGATTCATATAGCTAAGAGAAACAAAGAACACAGTCCACAGAACCTATTACCTCTAGTGTACATTGGAAAACAGCTTCAAATATGTGAGGCACATCTTCTAACATTGTTGCCTTGTATCTGAAAGAACAAATCGAAAGAATGCCAGCTTTAAGGGAAGTGAAGTTTTGAATAAAATCTTGCAGCAATGATTTTTGAATTTGTGCATAGAAGATCATCAGCATCTATTGTGAAATGGAACACATCCTAAGTTACTACGGCACAAACTAATGAATAAGAGGCGTACTTGTTTATGATTGTTGCAAAGAGTGACAAAACTTCTGATTCCCTAGCATCAGGCACATTCCTCGCATAGTCACCAAGCACCGATTTCATCATTGGTGGAACAAACTGTTTCCCTATGTGTGGTTGGTTTTCAGCTTTGTCTAAAAAGGTTTCTATCAACTTTAGGGTTTCCCTCTTTACAGATCTGTACAGAAAAGCATTGCAATATAAAATTATTCCAGAGGTTTCAAGTACGTGTTTAGCTAATAAAAACATTCAAACCTTAAGAGTTTTACAAAAGATGTCTTGGAAGCATATGGCCCCCCATCAGTAATATTGGTTGACACAAGCTCACTGTACATACTGGTGCAGCCATGGAAAAAAGTAATATAATAGGATTAAGAGTACTATCACTGTATATTAAAGGTTATGTATACAGAGGATTAAGAGTACTATCACTGTATATTAAAGGCTATGCACCGTAGATTTACCTGTAAACATTCAACATATCCAAGAAGATTAAGGAAATCTGGGATAAGAAGTGTGTTCCCAGTGAAGTAGCGGCACTAGTGTTAGTCTGCAAGGAAAACACATGTTATTTTTTATACACCAACAAATGCACAACTTCAGCTAATTAATAATGACATGAATGTGATTTCACGTGATGATATAATAATGCATTGTGAGAAAGACAAAGGAACTCAAACCTGGAGGATATTAAGTACCGTACGTATCACACCTGGATCCTTGAGGAACTCTACACTTTGGCGTGCCTGCCCTATGATTTCTGCCCATTTCTACATAAAGCGAACGGTTTTAGGCAGCTGTGTATATAATAGTTTTAGCAGAAACGTGTTAGCTAAACATACCTGGTTTGGAAGTGCCATCAACCTCTGGAGATATTCATCTCTCTTCTGAGGATCTGATTCTGCTTGGATCATACTACCAACCTGAAGACGGAAAAAATAATTTTACAACAGCAACATAACTCTCTTTTGCCCACTAGAGACAAGTCTGGAAAACTTACGGATTCATAAAACGAGTGAATTTGATGAGGCTCGAGATCTTGAACAGTTGTAGCAAGGCCTGTCAGAAGTTCAGATACAAATGGTTCATTCTCTCCAACCTGAAAGTGCAATATATTACATAACAGGATCTCATTCAGAAGACATTGGAAGAATAAAAAAATTGTGAATTGAACATAAAAAAATACTTACCTGAACAATAACAAATTTCCGCCTGCACTTCTGAACTATTTTCAAGAATGTATCACAAGCCATATCCTGAAAGGGAAACATAAGTAATTAAGTATTAAGCATCTTTAATGATAAAAATATAAAATGCATGAACTATGAAAAGATATTCAGTCCAAAAACAGTCAGATGCTAGCCTGAGCAGATTATAAGTAATCTTATTGCACTGTCGACCACACGAAAAAGAGCAACATGAGCATATATATTATACGCTACCAATATAATCTCCAAGTTTTTGTAAGGATCTTATCTTAGATTTTAGCTGTGAAAAATACATTATTTAGAACTGAAGATTTGAAGTTTCGATCACACAACCTGAACACCAGGATGTGTCTCATGCATGAATTCAAACAACTTATTCGCAACTGTCTTCAGGAACTTCCAATGGGCTCTCAAAAACCTTGGATATTGGCCAACAACATACCTGCAACAGAGCAAAAGCAGAACAGATAAAGTTGAATTTAATTAAAACAAAAAAAAAACAATTCTTGAAGACCTCTATGCATAAACTAAGCAGACTGGAGTAAATAGAACATACAAAATGATAGAAATACATCAACCTACATAGTATTTAAGCTGTAGCATAGAATTCAGTATGTGAAGGAACAAACTTACATGATGTTGCTCGCAATAACAGCTTTATTATCTTTTCCCTTAATAATTTCACACAAATTCAATAAATCACGTATAACTATCACCAAAAATCTGTTTTCCTGACGAAAAAAGAACATAAAGCTTAATTCATTCATTAGCACATAATTAACAAGAATGCACCATGGGAGGCTAATGAAAAAAACATGGTATAGTAAACAATAGATAGGATGTATTGCGTCACAAACATTGAAAAGAAGATAAAAGGAATCAGGCGGAGCTCTAGCAAACGTTTTTACCTGATCTTCTGCCATAGATCCAGAAATAGATCCAATAGCCCAGCACAAAGTGTTCAAATTATTCCATGCCCATTCCTCCCTGCTTAATTGTTTGTGTAGCTTCCTTAACATCTTTAAAAGAAACAATCATAAATTTACATAAGCAGACAACAGAGAGAAAAAATACGCAAATGACTTTGCATAGACCAGTATCATTCATGGTCAGCCTTTACCTGCTTCTCCGTGTCTTCATGATCAAGGTGTGACAGGTAGATTAACGTCTGCCTCATTATCTGCAATTGTTAAAACGAGAAAATGGAGATATGAATCAAAGAAGACAAACAAAGAGTAGGAATTAAAAAAGAAGTAACTATGAACTGGGATAATAATTAGCACCTTATACTGGACAAGAACATCATTGTCCTTCATAGTTTCACGTACGATGTTTCCATTTTCATCTTCAACAATAAGTACTTCTTCGGGCTTCGCCATGCGAGAAATCATTAACCCTCTTAATTTTGACATTGGATCAGAATAAAGTTGACGACGCTGCATGACTTGCGAACCAAGACCATCGACCATACCAGGATGGAAAGGCATCTAGGGATATACAAGTCAAAGTCAAAGGTAAGTAAATAAATAAAAGCAAGAGAAGTTTAGCTAATACAATATACTAGCCAAAAAATGATCCATACTAGTCAAGAATCCATCCTACCTGCAATCCCATGAGGCTTACACTTACTGCAGGGTTATCAGAATTATGATGCACATCAAACAGCTCCGAAACCAATGAGTTCCAATAGTCCAAACAAACCTGCCACAAGCAAGCATAAGTGCATAACCCGTCACTTCCATAACACAGGGAAAGCACGAATGAGCTTTACTAAGGAAAAAATGAGCATAGAACTTTATTACCAGTAATGATATTGGCAGCGACAATTACGTACCTTAAATACTTCAGTGTCATCGACATATGAAATACTAATAAGATATTGGAGACCCCCAAGTAACAAAGCTGCAATTTCTGGCGTTGATTCTAAGACTGGTATGTGGAACTGCATATATTTCGAAAAGAATGAAAGTTAGAAATTATTGATGTAACAAAATGCTGGAAGCAATAAATACAAACTGTGAACATCCAAAAATACAGAAACCAAACATTAGATATCTAACTCCAAAAAGAAAAAGATTTACCTTGAAAAATGAAGTAAAAAACAGTGCCAGGTTCTGGATGAATGCCTAGAGACGATGTAAGATACAAACCGTCATAAGCTTTATAATTTAATCAAATCAACAGGCTGGCTCAAAACCAAGTGCACAGAAAATACTTACTTGTTCTTCACCACTTCCGCTTGAATATGCCTCAGGGATATTTGTACTTGGTGGGAGAATCGTCTGTAAACATGAGAATAAATGTACAGCACCAACCAAGAAGGCAAGTCAAGCACTAAGTAGACTGAAAATACTACATTATCTTACAAATGAAACTAGAGAATCGGGGTGTGAAAGACCTAACGACAATAAAAAATAGAAACAACAAAAGATTACAGCTAATATACCTGCAACTGCCCGATAAATATAGTGTACATGTTGACATATTGGACATTGTAGAAGTCCCCGAAATTAAGAGCTGCAACCTGGCGAACCAATAGAGTGTCAAAAGATAAGTTCAATCGACAACATGGAAACCTAAACTAAAAACTTAAGTACCTCAGTCAGACATTGCAGAGTGAGGTTTCTATATGCTGGGACAGGAAAGAATTTAAGGAGGGTCTCAAGCTGTAATCAATGGAAACGGATATCAGAAGAACATAACTGCAGTATCAATTAACATCATTCTCTACCTTATGTTAAGTATATTACCAAAGGAGACTCAAAAATATAGCCTAACGGGATCCAGGAAAGATAGGCATGTAAAGCAGACAGTGTTGCACGTATAAGATCCTGTCTTTTAGAAGCTGAGAGGACATATAGGCACAACTCATGTATGAGTTTAAACTCGCTGCACATACAAAAAGCCCAAATAGGTAATTGATAGAAAAAAACATTGAAGAAAAATATATATCACATATGCGTATATATCAGACTCGTGAATAGATTGACATGCCTGTTTAGAGATTGCTTCAGTTCTTTAATCTTCTGCAGAGTCATTTCTCCTCTTGAGAAATCAAAAACCTCCTCGCTCAGGAGCTAACAAAGGAAGCAATGATATTTTTTCCAGTGAGAACTGATTTAAAATCATGTAAAAATCGTTACGAGAACTGATTGCAAATCATGTAAAAATCCGTACTTTCAAAATTGCCATGCAATTTTCGCAGATAATTTCATTAGTTCTAGATGCCGCAACTAGATCAGGAATGAAGCTTGTCCACTTTGCCGGCCAATCATGCTTCACTATCTGGCAATGTAACAAAGTATATGTTACACCAGAAGATCAAAGAGCATATGGACTGGAATGAAGTTGTACGCAATAGCTAGTGAAACAAAAATAGATAAAAGAAACTGCAACTAAGAAACTGCAACTAAGAAACTGCATTTGATCTTATCAAGCAGTGCTGAAAAAACCTGAATCAAAATGACATTTAACTTGTTGACATAGAGCCTTTCCGATCTGAAAGACGCTTCATTACTCGAGAGCTACAAAATTAACTCAGTATCAACAATTAACCTTGCTTCGAAAATTTATTCAGAGAAAAAACATAGCACGTTATACAATATATACCTGTACAATGACCTCTGAAATGTAATTTCTCATACCATCTCGTTGTTCAACAGGCAATGCGTTCCACCTGTACTTTATAACACCTTCCAGAACCTGAGAGTGAATGGCAATAGAATATTTGTTTGTCAGCAAATATTCTCAAAAGAACAGCTATAATTGATAGTTGGACAAGGAAACTAGAACCCTGGTTACTCATGAAAACATAAAATGTGCCCTAGATTTTAAAAGCAATAATCATTCACATAAGCATATGCTCTTTGCCAGCTTTTTCTCTAAGGAAATAAGATAATCAATTGGGAACTTAATGCATATATATATACTAACATATCAAACTTTCTTAACAAGAATGTGGCTTTCCTAAAGTCAAATCAACAGACGCCAGAGCCTAAAAAACTTGATTATGAGACCAAATATTTTTTTATATTGCTTTGAATTTAACAACTGAACCGAGCCAAATATCACAAAGCATATAGCACCATACCAGTATAGATCAGCAGATGGACATGTATAAGTATAACTGATGTAAGAAATACTAGAAGGGTATTATTATAAGAGGACGCTGAAACTTACCTGAAGCGCAAAGAACTTGGTATCCGTGCTCTTTGTGTTTTGTAGGATATGAACAACTTGCAGCCACATATCCGGATTAGCTTGCAAATCCCGCAAAATCTGGTCAGCTGCAGCTCTCTGAACACAGTAAATAATGCCGATTAAATTCAAGGTCAAAAGTAAAAAATCAAAATGTAAAGGAGGAGAATGTTAACGTCGGAGCAGAACTATGAGATCCAATTATGAAAAGTATAACCAAATCATAACAAAATTTCACTACCCAAGTCTTGCTACTACATAGATTAACCAAGATACTTCACTGCCAGAAGAACAATGGATTTGGTTTTACTCAAGGAAAATATGAATAACCCAAATACAAGAATAAAGTGAGTTTTTAGTAACCCAATGAATAAAAAAACACATTGTAATTCAATACACTAACTAAATCCAACAATGATGAAAACCCAAATCAGACACTCTAAATACTTGAAAACCTGTGGAAGCCCTAACAACGAAACGGTCCTAAATCATACTCTATAAAGGCAATTGAGATTAATCTTGTGTCGATAAATAGACCCACAAAAAAGCTATCTGCGTAACAATCCCTTAAAATTCTCCGACGAAGGAGAAAACCCATAGAAAATCGAACTACCTCTTCTTTAGATCCGGTGACAAAGAAGGCTGCGACGGTGGCATCGAGGACGGCGACGTCAATAGGCTGGCTCAAGTCACGTAGCTTCTCAGCCGCCATGGCGGAGATACGAGTGCAAACTCGCTGTAGAATCTTCCGATTTAGACCTAGTAACAGCGAACGTGACGAAACCTTAGAAGAGACAAAGGGGACAAAATCTAGAGAGAGATTCTTTTTACAGAGAGAGAGAGAGAAAAAGGAAGAGTATATATAGAGAGAGCGCTTTTGGAGACAGCTTAAAATTGACGCAGAGGAACGAAGATAAAAAAAAGGATTTGACTTTGAAATTATTTTTGCGTCTCTTTTCTTAATTATAGTATTTGATTAAGAACTAATTAATTAATTTGAAATTGAAATTTCCATTTTTATAAGCTTCTCTCGTATATTTAAAAATTGTTCAAAGAACATTGTAAGCCGGGTCTAGTAACGGTCTAAACATATTTTAAGAAAACATAACAAGTCTGGATGATTTGATTCTATAATCAACAAAAGAAATTTTTATGTGCTATGGAATGCAATTTTACCAATTTATAGATTCAAGTATTCAACATTACTAAAAGTCACTTTCAGTTATATAGAAAACTAATTTAGGCACTAAATATATATATATATATATATATATATATATATATTTGTGATACAATTATTTTGTAAATGATGTAAATCATAGTTTCTAGGATAATTCTCGTGAATAACACTAAATAAAAAATTTAAACACAATTAGCACACATTTTCAAAAGTTTTACAAATACCGTTAAAAAGTTTTTTCTCATAAATATTTCAAATCTTAAATTTTAAAAATTACATCCAAAACCTTCAAAATTGTACCATAAACACTATATAGCGAACCAAAATGAAAAAATTAAAATCTAAAAGTGTTAAAACTCGTTTTTTGTATTTGTTGTATTTTTGTAAACTACTATTTTTATGATTTTTTGATAGAAAAAACATTTTAATAGTATTTTGTTATAAAAATTTTTGTAATAGTATTTTCAAAACAAAAACTTATTTTGGTGGTATTCTAAGGAATTTTTCAAAATATATTCATTAAAGGCATAGGGGAAATTTCAAAATAAAAAGAGTGAGAGCTTAAAATAAAAAGAGTGAGACTTATTAAATCCCAAACAATATTTTTTGTATGAAAATCCTGCTTTGAAAAGTTTTAAAATATACTTAAAAAACTCGTACGCCACACATTTTTATAGTATCACAACTTTAGAAATATATTAAATTTTCAGTAAAAATATATCTATAAATTATATTAATTAATTTATAATGTAAATGAATATCACTATGAATTAATAAATTTTCTAAGTCGTAACATTATTAATTTACATAGATAGATTTTATCGTAGTTTTTGTGAATTGGTTTTAAAATAGCGTTAAAAGTTAAAACCTATGGTTCCCTACAATACCACAAAACTTTTTATTTACCAAAAAAACAGTAAATTATTTGTTTTTTGGAAAAAAAGAGAAAAAGGAAACTCGGAATTTGATTTGATATATTGGTTTCCCAAAAGAATCCATAAAAAGAAATAAAAGAAGAGGCATATGCCTTTTTTCTTTATATTTTCCTTTTTTATTAAAGATCCAGAAACCTAATTCTATGATTCATTTGTCGAAGAAGAGTCCTATATATAGATGGTAGATTAGTTTATAATAATTTGTATCATCAACAAAAGCCCTAATCAAACAATGAATGCATCATCATCAACAAAAGAAATCTCAAAAAATATGGAATCAAACCGTAACAGCAGCAGCAGGAGGAGGAGTAGGAGATACTCTCCTTACACTAGTAGTAGTGATTCAATGACCAACACGAATGAGAAACAACAGAGAGAGGAGGTCGTACGTCTCGGCGTCGAGCTCTCTCTTCTCGTGTCTGAAACAATGTTGATGTTATCCGAAGACATAGACTCCGTGTTAGTCTTTTGTTTGAAGCTTATCAAGAATTCAGGGCACAGAGATTTCAATGGTCCTGTCATATCAAACTTGTTTTATGTTCTTCTCCATGTCTTTGAAACTTACATCAAACCCAAGAATAATAATAAACTAGTCAATCATGACGATGATGACGATGATGATGATGGTGATGTTGTTTCTGTAGAGAAACCCAAACAAATCTCCGAAACGTCTCTCCATAGTTTTGTTTCTGGTATAAAAGAACTGGATCGCATTGTTTTGATTCTGAAGAAGAAGAAGAAGAGGAGAGACGTTGTTGCTGCTGATGTTGCTGTGAAACCGTCTGATTTTGAACACTGCAACGAAACTATTAACAAGATCAAGGAGGAGAAGGCGTCGTTGTTGTCGTTGTCCAAAGACGACGATATTGTTTCGGAGAAGGAGGAGATAAAGGCTAAAGCTGTTCATGTGTGGAAGTCTCTCTTTGAAACAACAACAACAACAAAAAGAAGAGAGGATAAGAGAGTGTCTATGGTTGGGCTTATTCAGATGTTTAAGCCTATTTTTAACCAAGTCAGGGCTTCTGTTTCCTCTCGTCTTATTCAATCTTTACACATTTGATGATTCAGACCACCAAAAGACCTTCTCAAATTGCCTCTCACTTTCTTATTTTCAATGTTTTTTTTTATGATAAACTTGAGCTTCAAGTCTTTAGTCATGATTTAAGGATAAGCTAATGGGCAAATCTGCAATTTTTCTTGGCTTTCCCAACATAGGCTCTCTTTGTGAAACTGTTTGTAATCATTTGCTTCAATTTCATTCAATATTTCTCCTATATAATAGCATCCATGCCCACACCTAAATAAAAAGTGTTTTCCGGGGTTAAAATCGAGTCAATATTCTCCTATGTGATATCACTCTCTGTCGTAAAGGTAGAGATCATCGAAGTTCTTGTACCTCGATTCCATCAAATCTATTCTCATTCCTTCCACCATGTCTCGACATAGAAACTTTTACAAGGTTTATCCAAAGCTATTCAACTTCCAGAATTCATAAAGAGTCTTAGACCATCTCCAACATAGAAACCGACAAAGTTTCTTAATTATTCATTGAGACCATGAACAATGTACTTTAAAAATAAAAAAAAATAAAAAAATTAATAACGACCGGCTAAGATCTTTTAAGAAACTTCATCGGAGATGTTCTTATGTCAAGTCTTATGTCTCTACATGAGTGTAAACTTCAAGGGATCTATTTCAATTTCTTAAAAACTTATTGCTAATAAAGTTATAGCTAAATACTAACCAGGAGATACAATCGATCGATTCCAACACATCGAGATATGTTTTGTTCATCGATATAAACTTAGTCTCCAAATTTAACTCTAAGCATCTCTTAGTCCCAAATTTTAATTTAGTGATGCTAATGCAAATATTTCACAGTAGATAGGCAGCCCAAATCGCCTTTCCTGTGTCATAAGCACAGTCCCTGCAACAAAACCACTTAAACTCAGACAACAAGCATACACAATGCTCCATTACACCAAAAAAGGCCTAAAGAAGAGAGTCCAACCGAGATAATACGTTTTAGCATATTCTGCGCAAACTTCGCCGCAACGATCATAAGCGTCACTTAATACTCCCGTCTTGTGGTTTCTTGAAATCAAGATCAGGAGAAGTAGACCTAAGCTGTTTCTCTATTTCCTTGTGGTTCCTTTTTCTTAATTATTTTATCGTCTTCATCGTTACATGTGAATGATTTTAAAAATCTAATCAGACCCTTGTGCTTCGAAACCAGTCTTAAGAGAAATGCCTGGATAATTAGTTTGGTCATTACTATGATTTTGTTGACTATGAAACATTGTGTGTTGTTGTCTAAACATCGTATCATATACAAAGTTACCAAACAACAAAAGTTATATGACCACGAAAATGTAGGAGACTAGATGTTAAATAAAGTGCTCTTGCATGTAATCATGTACGAGACTATTTGTAACCTAAACCACTCATATCTCCATGGTGTTAAACTCATCAACGACACACACCACCACCACTATTAAATGCTAAAAATAACTTGATACCTACATTAATCCTTAACCATACATTTTTTTATATTCAATTCTACTTACACAAATACAATATAGTAATCATAGATACGAACATATTCATGAATTGTGTTAAATGAAATTGTGATAATTTAATATTAAGTTTTTAAAATATAATAATCGACTGCCTTTATTTTAATTTTTTTTATATGTTTTTGTGTATATATATATTTCTCTTAAAAAACTGGACCCACCATTGAATTTAAACTTTACCGATCCAACGGTTGGTAATATCGTCATGGGCACCAACCTCCACACGCTTATCTCCAACTTTCTTCTTCTTCTTCTTCTCTCGTCGTCTCGTTGAGTGGTTGGAGTAGTCAATGTTCAATAAAAAAAAAACCCATAAAATAAAATCTTCTATCTTATTTAATGTCTCATTTTAATAAAACCTAAACCAGAATCGATTCTCTCCAATACTTTGTCTTCTTCGATTGCTTTGGAATCGCATCTATGGCGTTTGACCCCGAGCAGGTAGAATTCTCACATCTTAATTCTACCTCCTCTTCGTTTTCACCATTTTCGTATGTGTTTGTTAGCTTTTAGAAAACGGCGGCGGCGTTCTCTGCGTTTCGCGATTAAGTATCTAAAAGCTTAACGCTCTTTGTGAAAATCCGTGATTTCTCGGCTTGTTTATGTAATAGAACCCTTTGGGATCGATTTTTTTGACTTCTTTGTCAAAACTCTCAAGCCTGAAACTCACTATTATCGGAATCTTAAAGAGTAATTTTGCTATTGTATTGTATTCAAGAGTCATTTTTTTATTAGGGTTTAGCTATAAACCTTTGCTATTATGTTTTTTGAGCATGAGGTTTAGATAGTAGAATGCTCTGTGAATTGGTTTTGTGATTCTCATGGTAATGGGTTTTTTTACTTAGTGTTTATTGTGAGTTTTCTGATACTTTTTTTGATTTCTCTGTAGGTTGGTAAGTCATCTGGTGAGATTGGCACAGAAAGGGAGTCTCTTATTAAAGAGAATCATATCCCAGAAACTTACTCTGTGGTTTCAGCCATCCTCCCGTGAGAACATCTCTTCTCTTCTCCAATTTTGTTTTCTTCGGCTATGCGCTATATCGATTACCATAATATGTATACTGCCTTAGAAAACTAGAATGCTGTTGTGTGTGTTTTCTTGCATATCTTTGAAAGTATAGTTTTATAGCTTGGATTCTATCGACAATTGATACTATAAGCCTCTGGATTCCTATTCATTCATTACCATCTTCATGTTAAGCATGTTAGATTCTAAGGGCAGCACAGTTTTCGTAATGAAAAGTTTCTATTCCATTATTAGGTTTCTCTTTCCAGCTCTCGGAGGACTCCTTTACGGTTATGAAATCGGTGCAACTTCTTGTGCAACCATTTCGCTTCAGGTAAGGTTTTGAATTTGTCCGAAATTATATAGAATAGTCCTACAATTTTATTATAACTCAACTTTTCTGGATTTGTCAAGTCTTTATTCACTGTTTTCAAGCCTAAGTATTATAAAGCTCTCGATATTGAACTGATATATCACAACCAAATCATGATATTTCATACTTGCCAAATCATTTCTTTTTCCTTTGATTTCTCTTGTATGTTATTCTCGACTATCTACATTCTTTTAGAAGCCTATTACTTTGCTATCTTATTCACTGTGTTTTTTCCTTTTATGTAGTCACCTTCATTAAGTGGAATTTCATGGTACAACTTGTCCTCATTGGATGTTGGGCTTGTTGTAAGTCTCCAAATGATATCTTCTGCTTTTTTCTGGATTTGGTCCTTGCATATCTTTTACTCTATGCTGGGCATGTGGTCATATGTTTCAAATTAAAGATAAATTTACTTACGAATTATATTT
The DNA here is from genome assembly GCA_963556525.1 of Cochlearia excelsa. NCBI lineage: Eukaryota > Viridiplantae > Streptophyta > Magnoliopsida > Brassicales > Brassicaceae > Cochlearia > Cochlearia excelsa. The sequence goes on from OY748330.1 coordinate 24,597,180, forward strand.
TCTGCAGACTAGTGGCTCACTTTACGGTGCATTATTTGGCTCAATTGCGGCTTTTAGTATTGCTGACATTATAGGTTAGTTTATTTCCTACTTTTTTCATCTGGTAGGTTGAATATTTAGCACTACGTATGTGTAAGAATCTTAAATTTTGTGTTTATTGAATGTTGGAAGGAAGAAGAAAGGAGCTGATTTTGGCTGCATTCTTGTTTCTTGTTGGAGCCATTGTAACTGTACTAGCACCAATCTATTCTGTTCTCATAATTGGGCGTGTTACTTATGGGGCCGGGGTCGGACTGGTAAGACTGGTCTTGCTTCTTTAGCATATAATGTATGTGCGTGGATTGCCAGAGTATGCACATATCTTATGACAATGTTCTTTCTGCTCTGATCAAAATTGTAGCTTTTAGTGGTCCTATATGTTTCTCCAGGTCAAAAGGGAGTGAATAGAATTCTTGTTTTTTGCGCTTGAGCGATGGATTAGAAATAGAAATAGCATTACTTTTGACACGAGAATGGAATTGTTTCCTCACTTTAGGCAATGCATGCGGCTCCGATGTACATTGCAGAGACTGCTCCATGTCAGATACGTGGACAGCTAGTATCACTAAAAGAATTCTTCATAGTCCTTGGGATGGTTGTAAGTTCTTGTACTTCTGACGTTAATTATTTTTACGTGAAGCAGTTAAGTTGCTCTTGTTTTTTGAAATCTATTTGTTCACCAAGCTTTACTCACATGTCTGAAACATGTTTTACGCAGGGAGGTTATGGAATTGGTAGCCTTGCAGTCAATGTTTTATCTGGCTGGCGTTACATGTATGCAACGAGTATCCCTTTGGCAGTTATTATGGGAATTGGGATGTGGTGGCTCCCAGCATCTCCTAGGTGGCTTTTGTTGCGCGTTATACAGGGGAAAGGGAATGTGGAGAACCAAAGAGAAGCTGCAATCAAATCTCTTTGCCGCCTTAGAGGGCCTGCTTTTGCTGATTCAGCTTCTGAACAAGTAAACGAGATTTTGGCAGAACTTGCTTTTGTGGGTGAGGATAGAGAAGCCACGTTTGGTGAACTTTTCCAAGGGAAGTGCAAAAAAGCTCTCATCATAGGAGGAGGTCTAGTCTTGTTTCAACAGGTCAGTATAGTCAAAGTGTATTCATCGCGTTCTCTTAAAAGAAGAATTACTAATGCATCCTTGTGAAATGGCAGATAACTGGGCAACCAAGTGTGCTTTATTATGCACCATCAATACTGCAGGTTCTGTTTTCTGTTTTCTTGTTAAGTAGACGTTTTGTTGAGTGCGATATCCGCTTTGTTGCACTTTAAAACTAATGAGAAGTTTCTAACGTCCACTCTGTCTTAAAATATCCTGCTAGACCGCTGGCTTTTCTGCCGCTGGTGATGCAACAAGAGTCTCAATTCTACTTGGTCTATTGAAGGTATTAATTTTTTCCACCGACTAAACATTTAAATTACTTCAAAGAGTGTAACAAATAGATGAACTTTGCCGTACAACCTCTGTGATCAGTGTTAGAAGAAGTGTGATTTAAGATTGACAATAAGAACTGTGTTCAGATTGTGGTTATCTAGTCATAAAAGAATACTATTGTAAGAATATGATATTGGTGAACTTAGAAAGAGTGACATTCGTGTTGTAGTCTATGTTGTTGCAGTTAATTTAAGGCTTGTCTATGTTGTTGCAGTTAATTTAAGGCTTGTCTATGTTGTTGCAGTTGATTATGACAGGAGTAGCTGTTGTAGTTATCGACAGACTTGGACGGAGACCTTTGCTTCTTAGTGGTGTTGGTGGCATGGTATATTCTATCACTTTATATCTTCTTGTTATCCTTCTTCTATTTATATGCCGCAAGAAATGTACTATAGATTCGATCAAGCTCACGAAAGACTGAGTGTATCAGTGTATCCTGTAGTATAGAGAACCTAATAGCTCCAGAATTTGTCATGTTATTTTCAATGTCAAACAGGTTGTATCATTATTCCTCCTGGGGTCATACTACATCTTTTTCAGCGCCTCGCCAGTTGTCGCTGTGGTTGCACTGCTGCTATACGTAGGCTGTTACCAGGTAAGCAATTCATTAATTAGACGTTTGCTCCACAGTCTAATTAGACGTTTGCTGCACAGTCTTCTATTCCACAACGTTAATGTATGTCCTAAAAGTAGCATTATAACTTTATAAAGAAACTCATGTTATCTGAAGCTGGAATTTTATTATAAATGGCTCCATTGAAGTCAAGTACAAAAGAGCTTCATGTTTTCATTACTGTTGCCTTCATATTTTTGATATGATCCTAGCTATTCGTTTCTGAACATGTTTGGTTTCTTACTTTGTGGTAAGAGGTTTGAAGTATTTTGATTACTCCTGCAGCTATCATTTGGTCCAATTGGTTGGCTGATAATTTCCGAGATATTTCCCCTTAAATTAAGAGGCCGAGGGCTCAGTATAGCAGTGCTTGTAAATTTCGGTGCAAATGCGCTTGTGACATTTGCTTTCTCACCCTTAAAGGTAATCTACCACACCCTTGAGAACAAAATCATCACTTGCTTAAGCTTTGGTATGACTACTGATGTAAAGTTGGTAGCATAAATGTCGATCCATGGGTTAGTAATAACGTTGGTAGCATACATCCACATTTAGTAGAATTTTCTTGTTTCCGAGACTCTGATTTTCCCTTGAGTTGCGTAGCACTAGAATCAATTTGTGTAGTTCCTTTGTGTTCTTTTGCATTTTCTTCTTTACATCTCGGACCAGGACTTGCTGTTTGGCTAATATGGCTCTGTTTTGTAGGAACTGTTGGGAGCTGGGATACTGTTTTTGGGGTTTGGTGTGATATGTGTATTGTCTCTGCTCTTCATATTCTTCATTGTGCCAGAAACAAAGGGTCTCACTCTTGAGGAAATTGAAGCCAAATGTCTCTAAAATTGCTGCACATTAAGACAAAGCACACTTTGTATGTTTTAAAAAAGCAATGTTTGTAATACTATTAAACAAACACATTGTTTAATGTTAGAAATAATGTTACGGAGTTTTATGCATTTACGTGTTTTAGGCTCAAAAGAAATAAAGTTACAGAGTGTTATGCATTCATGTGTTCATATAATTGTTATATTTATCCATCCAAAATTTTTAATATTCTCTAAAAAATAATTGAATAATGGTTTAGTGACTTTAGCATCAGCCTTAAATAATTAAAAATGTACTTTTAAATTTTTTTAGATGTAACTAGCAATAGGAAAGATATTTTGGAATAATAATGGCACAGTTTTGCCTCTCTCCTAAGCTGTCCACGTGTACTTTTACCTTATAAAACTAAATGGGCCGGCCATAAATAGCTTATCTCCGGTTTTGCAAGGCCCGATTCAGGTCTTTTTTTTGTTTTTAAGCTTGTTTCGCCTCTTCCAAATTGCTAGGGTTTCCTCCTGCTCTCTCCCCCTACCCTTCGTAGCCGCCGATCCCGTTTTAAGTTTTCCCTTCATCAAACCGTCGTGTCCCTTCACCTTCGTCTTCATCATTGAAACTCCGTTCGCGAAGACTTCAATCCCAACCACGGTGACGGCTTTGTACAATTCGGTAACAGGTACTAACCAACATGTCTTATGTTTGTCAGCTTAGTCATGTATTCGCACGGGATGTTTAGTTGTAAAGTGATGTGCTATTGGTTTTTTTACAGGCAAAACGCTGAAGAAGCCATAGGGAACTTGAACGAGACATTCATCGGGAAGAACACTGTCCGGCTTTCTTGGGGAAGAAGCCCAAACAAACAGTTACAAGAAGTTTGATAAGTATGTTGTATTATCATTGAAACCTTATATGCATTTATATATTAGTATGTTTTTGTTTCATACATAGTCTTAGAGATCTTATCGAAGCTATTAATTCATGTATGATTAACCAACACACACACAGTAGCTATTACTCTATATGTTCTGTTGTATTATATATTGTTTTAACTTTTGTAATGATAGTGGAGAGGTGTTTGTTTTAACTTTTGTAATGATAGTGTAGAGGTGACTCGGGAAACCAATGGAACGGAGGATACTCGTCGAGAGGACAAGGATACAACAACGGATATGCTAATAGTCAAGACCCAAACATGTACGCTACCGAAGCGGCTGTTGTCCCTGGAGCTTCTTGAGAAGTTGTTGTCGGTATCATCAAGCCATCGAGTTGATCAAATTGATTCGATGATAGTTGTTGTCGGTTCAAGTGAACAACAAAATCTAAAAATCTCTTTATGTCCAAAGAGGTTTTTTGTACTCTGGATTTTTAATTATGTTTTTATCTTTTATTGTCTATTCAGTCTTGTGTCAGAAATTTTTGGGGGTTGTCTGAAACCTATACGTTTATTTTCAATACTTTTAAGTTTGCTTTTCTATGTTTTGTTTTATAAGTTTTATATGATTATGAATGAATAACCGAAATAACTGCCACATTGTGAAGTATAAAGCAAATGGTTTCATCGAAAATGTCTACTATAACGATTACAAGCAATGGCTTTGCTCTATTTTCCACTCTTTTTTCGTAGTGGCTTTTCTCGCCTTCGACGCAAATTCCTCTTGTGGCGGATACTTTTATTCTTCTTCTTCTCATATCTTTCTCTTTTGGTGGAAACTGGCTTTATCGCATTCAAAAATACACTACTTTGGTCTACCTTTTTGTCTATGACAACCCTCTCTATCGAAAACATTTGCGGTCAGACTTTACAGTGGCCAAGGTTGATGGTTTCTTACAGACCTCAACACCATTTTGTGACCCTTGTCTTAACCAATGCGCCTAGCAAACATACTCACGAAAAAGTAGACAAGAGCATAACATAGAGACTACGAAAAATGGGTTTCGAAAAAAGATCTATCAAATTGGACAACCAAAATTAGTACTTGTGGGTACAATATACCCGAAATTTGATTTCCGATTAAACCTAATTAGACCTCATATTTTTAAAAGACGTAATGTAATTACAAACAGCCTAAACAGAGTTACATAATTTTAGATTAATTTACCAATCATAAATCAATTCTGAGGGATCACTTTATTATAAAAGAAAATTAATTTTCAGAAAAAACATAGAAAGTGATTCTTAAAATGTATTTCCTATGTCTCAAAATGTAGGATGTTAATAGATTTATATATTTGTTCCATTTTATTATATTTTTTCATATACCTATGCAAAATTTTAGTTAATTTAATTCTAACCATAACTAAATTTAATTCAAACCATAATTAAAAAGGTTTTCTTGGTAAAAAATTCAAAAGGTCTATATCACAATCAACAAAGACATTGAAAGTGATCATTTTAACTTATGATTTATTGAGTTTTTGTTTTTTTGAATTGTTTTTTAAATAATATTCATTAAATTTTGAGAAATTCACAAAACTACACCTTTTCAACCCTCTCTTCACAAAATTACACATAATTCAATATTTTCACATATTTACGCCTTTTCAAAATTTTAAAAGCTTGATTTACCTTTTAAAAAATTACCAAAATTAAAATCTTTTCATTTGGGTTCGCTAATTAGTGTTTAGGGTATAATATTAAGGGGGTAGGATTGTGTGGGTACGGTTTATTTAGATTTAATTTTGAGTGTTTAGGTGTAGTTTTGTGAATTAATTTAAAAATGGTGTAGTTTTGTGAAATGTTATTCAAATGGTGTAGTTTTGTAATTCTCCCTTAAATGTTTATAATCTAAAAATAAGTTTTCTTAAGAGGAATTCACAAAACTACACCCTTTCTTCCATTCATTTACAAAACTCTACTTAATTCAATTTTTTCACATATTTACACCCTTTCAAAATTTTAAAAGTTTTATTAACCTTTTAAAAAATTATCAAAATTAAAATATTTTCATTTGGATTCGTTAATTAGTGTTTATGGTATAGTATTAAGGGGGTAAGATTGTGTGGATAAGATTTATTTGGATTTAATTTTGAATATTTAAGTGTAATTTTGTGAAATGTAATTCAAATGGTGTAGTTTTGTAATTCTCCTTTCTCTTAATTCTTGTGCTTTTAATAAACAATAAAAATGAAACAGACAAGAACCAATTGAAACCAAACCAAACCTACATCATTGTAAAGCTTCCATATCATCAATCCCTTCTTCTCATCTTCTTTGCTTCTTCTCTTCTTCCTTTTGTTGCTCATTTTTTTAAGCAAACGTAGCCTTCACCGTGGTTGGGATTAGCGAAATGGCCCGAAAAGGCTACGGTCCAGCTTTGCAACAAGACTTGGTGCACGATTCGAAGGTGCTTGACGATAACGAACACTTACACCATCGTTCCCTCACTTTTAACCCTTCCCGTCTTTTAAATAAATACATCCATAAGCTGACTTATTTTCCAGAGTAAACTTTTATAAGCATTATCACCAACATTCTGCTCTTGATTTAAATAGCTTTGGTTCTAAATTAATATAAAAAAAATGGTTACAGTTTAATTTGGCCCATTAGTAACACGCTAAAACAATCTAAGGAAATCCCAAAGATGAAATGCTTGGATACACAAACAAATTTGAAAAACGCTGAATTTAAAATAAACATGTTTTCGCATACCGAAGGACTAAATAAAACCAATCGCTAAGCTAAAACTAAGAATCTATTAGCTTTACTTCCTTCATGTCGCATAACAAAAACACATGCTTTTCACATGAAGGCGATTCCCATCGGTAATGACCCAAAAAAAATTATGTTTACATTATACGCAATCAAGTACATCTCCGCGCTTGCGCGGGGCTTCGCCCCTAGTTGTATCAAAATAGCAAGTTTGAGAAAAAACGAAGAAAAAAGAATATTAGAGCATGCTCATCAGTAGAGGTGGAAAAAATCTTTATTTTTTTATTTTTTTTAGAAAAAAAAATAATAATAAATAAATAAAAAATTGACCAATCGCGGATCGCCACGTGACAGTGGACCCGCGAATAATCAAAAATGTGCATCTTAAATTGGAGTTTTTGGAGCTACCTCTTATTTATTTGAGAAGTTCCCACATATAAGATGTGGGAGAGGATCTGCCGATGCACATGCTCTTAAAAAAACAAAATGAATCATAAGCAATGACGTCATGCTTCGTAGACGCCTATATAAAACAACAGCCACGTCTTCTAATCTCAGAAATCAGAATCTAAAAAAGAATTAAAAATTAAAAATTCAAAAAGCTAACACAGAGAAGAAAAATGTCAGTCACCAACGGAGACACCGTAGCGACGGCGACGGCGACTAACAAACAAGTCGTGTTAAGAGACTACGTGACTGGTTTCCCCAAGGAATCCGATTTCGATTTCACCACAACCACCGTCGAAATTAGGGTTCCGGTAGATTCAAACTCCGTTGTGGTGAAGAATCTCTACTTATCATGCGATCCTTACCTTCGGATTCGCATGGGGAAACCTGATCCTTCCTCTACCGCTTTATCTCAGTTTTTCACTCCCGGCAAGGTAACGGCGATAATCTGGGTTTAAGCTCGCCGAATGTTTTATTCTCCGGTGAAAATTTTCTAATGTGATGACAATACTCCATGATAATTTACTGTTAATATTATTGATTTTGCTATGCGAAGGATACTATTAACATTCTTCTTCATAGTTATAGAAGTAATCTGCAGAGCTTTTGTTTGTGTGTTTGGACACATTTTCTGTGACTGATTATGAAGGAATATGCCTTCTTATTTCGTATAAAATTTAAATGATAATTGATATAGTTTCATCTTTAAGATTTGTGTTCTTGAAAATCTAGATGCTTCTTAATTTGTATAAATAGTTTAATTGGGTTTTGCCTTCCTGCCCCTCTCTATCTTTATCTCTCTGTTGTGTTGACTGTTAGATTGTGTTTTTGTTTGTTTTGGTTGAAGCCAATCAATGGGTTTGGAGTGTCTAGAGTTATAGAATCTGGTCATCCGGATTACAAAAAGGGCGATTTACTTTGGGGTGTAGTTGGATGGGAGGAGTATAGTGTTGTCACTCCGGTTCCTTATGTGCATTTCAAGATCCATCATACAGATGTTCCGCTATCATACTACACTGGACTTCTCGGTATGTTTATCTCTCGGCTTTTCCTATTGTTTTTGTAAGGAATCATTTGTGATAGCTTTAAGAAAATGCAGATTGCTACAAGTGTTGGTTTGAGTTAGAGATCATGAAGTTGAACAAAACCATGGAAACGAACTAGTTATGTCGATTTCTTAAACTTCAGTGTAGGATATTAGAGTTTTAACAGTTTGGTTTGTTGAGAAATAGAGTCTAGTATGTGTACTGCGAATATATTCTCTCCTTAATGGGTTTTCTCTTGTTCTTATAGGTATGCCCGGTATGACTGCCTATGCTGGGTTTTATGAAATATGTTCTCCAAAGAAAGGAGAGACTGTGTTTGTGTCAGCTGCTTCTGGTGCTGTTGGTCAGCTTGTTGGACAATTTGCCAAGATGATGGGCTGTTACGTCGTTGGAAGCGCCGGAAGTAAAGAAAAGGTGAGAAATTGTTCACCTTTTTAATTTCACCATAATGTTTTTTGGTTTTACTTCAAGAGAATGACTTTACCCGTTTGCTTTGTTAGGTTGATCTCCTCAAGAACAAGCTTGGGTTTGACGATGCATTTAACTACAAAGAAGAACTAGACCTTACCGCTGCCCTGAAAAGGTTTGGTAGCTACATATTTCAAAAGCATTTCGGATCAATCGCAGTATAAAGCTATAATTCGAAGCTAAAGTAGAAACGAGAGAAATGGATCAAAGCACAAACATCGTGATCCTAAGCCGCAAGCCACTTAAGAGTTGCAAAAAAAGACCGATGAAACTCCGAAATTACTCTTTTATTTGAGAAAATCATTCCATACGCTTAATTGAGTTTATCTTCTTTATTGGTGTTATTTAGGTGTTTCCCTAAAGGCATTGACATATACTTTGAGAACGTAGGAGGCAAAATGCTAGACGCAGTGCTCTCAAACATGAACCAACACGGGCGTATCGCAGTGTGTGGAATGATCTCACAGTACAATCTCGAAGACCACGAAGGTGTACACAACTTAGCCAACATAATCTACAAAAGAATCAGGATCCAAGGCTTTGGTGTGTTCGATCACTACGACAAATACTCAAAGTTCTTAGAGTTTGTGATTCCGTGTATAAAAGAAGGCAAAATAAGTTATGTCGAAGACATAGCTGATGGGCTTGAGAAAGGACCTAAAGCTCTTGTAGGTCTTTTCCATGGAAAGAACGTTGGTAAACAAGTTATTGCCATTTCTCATGAGTAAAAGACAGGTTAATAATAACTATGTTTCTACAAGAACTTGTGTGTGTGTGTGTGTCTCATGAGTTAAAGTTATTGTATACTTAGTTGTTGTTATTGCAACCCTTGAAAATTGTATTTTTCACAGGCACTGTTTGCATTGTACCTAATAGCGAAAGAAATTGTGTGTTCTTCAACTAAATTTTGGCTGTCACTAGCTTTGCATTGTCACACTCAAATACCAAAAAACACGTACATACATATGGTACGTTATTTTTTGCCTTGTAACAAATATATATAACTCTCACCATTTGATTAGGTTGAAAAATAATTAGTTTTAAAGATATAGATTTGAGTTAATAACATATTGAAAAAATGAAAATAGTCGCTCTTTGGTGTTTGTTGGTGGATAAAAGAAAAGTAATCTAGTAAATTAAACCGAACTTAACCGAAATCTATTCCAATGTTTAATTTAAACCGGACAAATTTAAATGGAAACCAATACTGAACCAAGTTACAATTTTTTTTTCTTTTTTAATACAACAAGTTACAATTTGATAAATTCAAAAAATGGATATCTTTTAAATTAAAACCGCTAAAACAGAAACTCTAAAAACTAAAATTAAATACTGAAAACTAATAAAATTAGCATGAATTTAAACCCTTGATTATCTCCTAAACCTGTGTGGCTTATCCTATATAAAAGAGAGAGTAAAAAGTATAAACGTTGAGAGAAAAAGAAACTCAAAAACAAACAAACATCTTCTAAACAATGGAGAGCAACGAGGAAGCGACGGTGGTGAGCAACAAGCAAGTCGTACTCCGAGACTACGTAAACGGCTTCGCCACCGAGTCCGATCTCTTAATCACATCAACCATCGTCGATCTCAAGGTTCCGGCGAGATCCACGACGGTGCTAGTGAAGAATCTCTTCTTGTCCTGCGATCCGTACATGCGAAATCGTATGAGAAAACCAGATCCGTCCTTCTCCGCTACTTCTCAATCCTTCATCCCCGGAAAGGTATAACACAACCGACGGTGTTAGTGAAGAATCATCTATTAGGTTATTATTCCCCGGCGGAATCCGATTCGATTTTGGTTTCCGGCGAAATCTGAATCGAATCTTTTGGAAAATCTGCTTGTTTCGTTTCATTAGCCATTGTTATTAGATTGCGAGAGCTTGTATGCACTTACAATTACACAGAGAGGGTTATATAATATGTGTTGTTGTGATGTGTGTTTAGGGTATTTCTGGATTTGGAGTGTGTAAAGTGATGGATTCTGGGCATAGTGATTACAAAGTAGGAGACTTGATTTGGGGAGCTATTGGATGGGAACAGTATAGTGTTATTACTCCAATCCCTAATCTTCATTTCAAGATTCGTCATACAGATTTTCCATTATCTTACTACACTGGACTTCTTGGTATGTTTATTTTCCCCAATTTCCTCTCAAGTATATATATAGTTGAATGGTCTGGAACCGAAAATGGTGTATTTATCGTATCTTGATTGCTAGTATTATCATGATAATTTGAAAAGATATGTACTTCCCATCACCATGACCTTATGAAAATGCCATTAACAGCCATGAAGCTAGGCAAACAATTATAATAGTCTTATGTGAGACTAAGTACATTTTGTACGGTACATGTCTTTTCTCGAAGAAAAAAGGGCTTGTACTAAATAACAATGTGTTTATGCACTCTCCTCTGTTTCCTGCAGGTATGCCTGGTATGACTGCTTATGCTGGATTTTACGAAATATGTTCACCAAAGAAAGGAGAGACAGTGTTTGTATCAGCTGCTTCTGGTGCGGTTGGTCAGCTTGTGGGACAATTTGCTAAGATGATGGGCTGTTACGTCGTTGGAAGCGCAGGTACCAAAGAAAAGGTAACTAACTTTAAGCTATAACCACCGATTCTTATCAATGGCCGCATATAAAATCATCTGTTAATTAATTGTTTAGAGTTTCTTTATAGGTTGATCTCCTCAAGAACAAGTTTGGATTCGACGATGCATTCAACTACAAAGAAGAAAAAGATCTCAATCTTGCACTTAAGAGGTAACCTTAAAAAAAGATTTCTTTTTTACTCACAAACAAACCAAAACATAAACTCATTACAAGACTCTATTCTCCCTTCATTAGGTGTTTCCCTCAAGGCATTGACATATACTTTGAAAACGTTGGAGGCAAAATGTTAGACGCAGTGATCTTAAACATGAGACCACACGGACGTATCGCTGCCTGTGGAATGATCTCACAGTACAATCTTGAGATCCCTGAAGCAGTATACAACCTTTCCCTCATTACTTACAAAAGAATCCGAATTCAAGGCTTTAACGTATTTGATTACTTCCACAAATACAGTGAGTTCTTGGAGTTTATTGTTCCTTATGTGAGAGAAGGGAAGATAACTTATGTGGAAGATGTCGCGGATGGGATAGAGAGTGCTCCTGCTGCTCTCGTTGGACTGTTTCATGGTAAGAACGTTGGGAAACAACTTGTCGTTGTTTCTCGTGATCTTTGAGAGTGAGAAATGAAAGTTGTTTTTAAGGTAAGTTTATGTTGTTAATATATAGATGTGTCGGAAAGTTGGATACGTCCGTAAATAAAATACAAAAAGTTGTTGATGAAGAGGATATTGGTGGTGACTTTTTTTAGGGTTCTTTTGTCTTGTTTGTTTCTTGTGTAACAAGATTTAAGTGTTCGAATTGTCACTATGTAATAATTTATTTAAATAATTACGAAATAAAGTAAGTACTAGGATTTAACCCGTGGTATACCACGGGTTTATATTTTTTTATAAATAATTGTATATATATACTTAGAAGTTTGTAATATTTTTTCTGATTTTTTAAAATAAATAAAAATATTCAGAATTTCTAAAGAGTATTTTGTTCTTTTATTGTTTATGCAAATAAATATAGAGAAATTCACAAAACTACACCCTTTCAATCATTCCTTCACAAAACTACACCTAATTCAATATTTTCACAAATTTACACCCTTTCAAAATTTTAAAAGCTTGATTTACCCTTTTCAAAATTACCAAAATTAAAATATTTTCATTTGTGTTCGCTAATTAGTGTTTAGAAATAGTATTAAGGGGTATGATTGTGTGGATAGAGTTTATTTGAATTTAATTTTGAGTATTTAGGTGTAGTTTTGTGAAATATTTTTGAAATGGTGTAGTTTTGTGAAATGTAATTCAAAAGGTGTAGTTTTGTGATTCTCCCATAAATATATAATGAGAATTATATTTTATATAGCAAAATCTTAATATAATTTGTAAGTGTGTTTATTCCAAACTATTATAAACTATAAAAATTAGGGGTGGACAAAACTTCCGGATCCGAAATACCGAACCCAAACCAAACCGAAATCCCCAAATCAATACCGATTCTAAAAACAAATAACTCGAATGTATAGGGAAATTTACTACCATAATACCCGAAATCGAATCTGAACCGAACTCAATTTTGTAGAACTAAACTAAACTACTCTAACTACCCAAAAATTATTTAAAATAATAATAGTTATAATTATATTTGAAGTACATAATTGGAACCAAACCGAAATTAAAGAACCGAAACCGTTCCAAAAATAAATAACCCGAACGAATTGAGAAATTTACTACCCGAAAACTCGAAGCCAAAACAAATTTCTAGATTTGAACCCGAATTACCCGAAATTTGTTTATGATAAAGTTTAATCATTATTTTCAAACTTCTTGTCATTTATCTAGAATTTTTCTAGAAACCGAACCCGTTAATAAATAATTATTATGCTAGTGTTAATTGATTTAAACAAACTTTATCTATGTTCAATATAGATGTTTATTAACATCTAAAATATTAATATAAATAGAAAATTAGAATATGGACAATGATTATATATAAAAACTAAACTATATACTTTTTTAAAAATATATATATTCTGAAATTTTGTATAGACCTCCGTAAGAAAAATAAAAAGATTATATCAAAAATATCATAAATATGAAATTAGTAGTTGATTTTATGTTAAAATCGGTTTTATTGTTTTTGTTGATATTTAAGTCAATTTTAAAAAAGTATATATATAGAATGAGATATGTTTGTGTGTAAGTTTCTTATAACTCTTTAAGTGAGTTTAAAACCAATGACATAGTATGTAGTTAAGTTAGTTTTTTTGGAAAAGTTCAAAAAAATACTTCAAAAATAATAATATATATATGTTTATTATATATTTCGTATAGCAAAAATTTAATATAATTTATAAGTTGATTAAACCAATAATTAATTATTTATTATATTTAGGATTCGAAAATACCCGAATTCAAAATACAAACCGAATCAAAATACACAAATCATATTATGCGATTTACCCAAATTTATTTAAAATTATAATTATTTTGATTATATATATAAATAATTGTTGTAAACATATTCTAAATATGTAATATAAGATTTAAATTTTAGTAGAATTGCAATTTCTTCTTTTTTGTTTATAATCGAACCGGAAATCAAACTCGTTAACAAACTATTTTGTTTTTTATTGTTTGATATTTTTAACAAAAAAAAATTTCAAATCGTTTTTAAATTCTTAATAATATTAATTAAACTTGTTTGTTTTGATTTAAATAAAATTTTAATGGTAGTTTTTATAAAAAAAACTATGTAATAATGTATTTATGTGAATTACATATGTTTATTTTGTTTTTCAAATATTTTTTACATAATTTCTTTAATATTTTTTATTTATTTTTGGAGAGAATTATAATATTTCCTTATTTGATTTTTCGTAATTAAATGTTCAAAAATATTTCCTTTTATGCCCAATGGCATAATGTGTAATTTAGTGTGATTTTTTGAAAAATTTCAAATTAGTACTTGAAAGATACTAATATAGATTTTTCTAACTTATAATTTAATATAGGCCCAATTAAAGGCTAACTAAAGCCCATTACTGGGTATATCCGAGAACCAAATGTGTATCCAAAAACCGAACTGGTATTTGAACTATTCGAAAACTGTTATAATAATGTGTATAATAATATATGTATGTCGTATCTGAGTTTGTAAACAAGAGAGAATCATTTTATTGACTTGTGTTCTTCATTGTTACAAATGAACGAACAACCCCTTTATATAGGAAGGGGATTGTCGGTTTAGTGTATTAGACATATACAAACATAATTATACTTATGAATAATTATCTAAAAGATAAATACCGAGGGTATTATCTAACACTCCCCTTGCTTGTTGGATATTAATCCTAAAGTTTATATCATAATAAACTATAAAGCCATATCAGTTTCTGATGATCAAACATAAGCGGAAGCGTACCTGATGAATCCATTGATGAATCTGTGGTTAGAGATCTGAAGTTGGCTATGGATCTTCCAAAGCATACCCTGAATTGACTTTAGGTCTCTGGTGATGGGATGCAGAGAGATTTCTGTATTTCAGGTTAGGGTTGCTTTGGGGACCATAACCCTCTATTTATATAGAGTACTAATTTATAATTCGGCCCTTCATCAAATTATAAATTACTTAAGGCATCCACAATTAATTTTCCATAACACTTATGCCTCCAGTCTTTTACCTTATTACAAAAGTGACCACATAAGTTTGACTTATTAAATAATGACTCTATCACATATTGATATATGTGTGACCCCATAAAATAAATCTTACAATCTCCCACTGGGTCACATATGTATCCAAAAAGTGATAGACTTAAGTGAGCTCCATATGTCATTACTTTCAAGGCATATTAATCTCGTCCATTAACCATATCAACTTAGGATCATAGCGGCGTTGGTCATAACCATCATAACCAAAACCTTCCATGGTCACGAAAATCAATACAGTCAAATGACATAGATCATTTATGAAAATCGTGGCATGAAAATTACATGAAAAGTGATCGATACATGTCAATTTTCAACTGGTCCTACTTTAGTGAGATCCTTAACTTTATTGTACAAAGTGCAAACTTAAAACCTTATTTAAAACTTTATTTCTGATCAGAAAATGTGTATAGACACAACCAAAACATAGAACCTAAAACCGAATTACAAACTCCCACTAAACCGAATGATCCTCGAACACCGAAATGTCTTTTTGAGCAATATGCACATGATAGACCTTTAGCGTATACTTTTGTAAGAGGATCTGCTATCATGGAGTTTGTCTCTAAATGTTCTATGAAAATAACTTTTCATTTTGTACCTTTTTCTTTTATAATTTGGTATTTAACGTCAACATACTTTACCAAAATTATGTTGTACCTAACGCTGATTTATTGTAACAAGAAACTTTATTGGTCTTTATATTCTATATATAATCGCAACCAAGTGGCACAATATTTCAGCCAATTCCTTATTGGACCGCTTATAGATTACTACAAAACTTTATGTAGACTTTCTATTAGCTTGACATCCATATAAAATCAGAATCAGAATACTCAATGATCTCCAAATTTTCTGATGTCTGATTCGTGAGCATATAACATTTATTCTCTCTTAATACTTTATGACCTTATGGTTGCTTTCCAATAGTTCATGTTTAGCTTACCCAAACATGTTTTTAAACTCCAACAATGTACGCAATATCCTTACACGTACATTTTTAGATACATCAAGATCCCTGATGTCGATGCATAAAGAATCTTTTGCATCTCCTAAATTTCTAAAATTTCTTTAGAATACCTGATTGAAACAAAACTTGTCTCCTTTACCAATTGGGTTATCACCTGATTTGCATAATTGCATGCCAAAACACTTAAGTACTTTATCAATATAACTTTTTTCTGTTATCAAAGAATTCTTCGAGACATGTCTCGATGAATCTCGATTCCTAATACAAAAGATGCTCCACCAGCATGTTTATATTATTAATGGCAAGCGGTATGTCTCCACATACAAAATCAGACAAATACATTTACTCCCACTGAAGTTTTGATACACACAATTCTCAACCAAATTCATCTCAAAAACTGAACGAGATGATATCCTCGTGAAATTTGTGGTACCAATGACGGAAAACTTATTTTAGCTCATAGATGGATTTTCTTAAGTTGCAAACAATTTTCTTTGAATCAATAGAAAATTTAATTTTGCTCCATATATTTTAGTTTCATCAATGTCACCATTGAGAAACACCGTATTTAAATCCATATGATGAAACTCCAAATGATAATGCGCAACATGGGTTATGATTATCCAAAAAATTCCTTCAGGATTACAAAAGAGAAGATATCTTAACAGACAATCATTTCCATTTAAGTATAACCTTAAGCCACTAGACGAACTTTAAATTCTTGGACATTACCACTCGAATCTTTCTTGGTTTTAAAACCAATATGATTCTTTCCTTCTGGTAATTCAATAAGAACTCAAACTTTATTGTCTAGTATTGACTAATACTTTTCCTTAGATGTTATAGTCCACTTATCCAAATTAGAACAACTCATAGCCTTACGGAAGTTGATAGGATCATTCTTCCAGTAGAGTTTGATTTCTTTATGTTCTATATATCAGAAATACTGTATAATCATCTAAACTAGTATTTCTCCTTATTTTCGTGAATCTACACAAAACAACTTAATCTTGTTGCACTAGTTCTTGAGGATCTTGAATTTGAACTTAGTGTTAGATAACATTATCATCTTGACTTAGAGGAAAAGCTTTATTATCAAGTTGAGGAGAAAGATTTGCTTTATTCAAAGCAACTATATGAATCGATAGAGAGGCCGAAGTCGATTCTACCTCAAAGATGATATATCTAACTTTATTTCTCCCACTAAATTCAATGTCCTCAAAGAACGTAATTATTCCGTCTCAAAATATTTCAATGTGGGATCATGAAATTAAAAGTTCGAAATTGTTCCGGATAACCAATAAAGTAACTACTCACACTTATGGAGTCCAATCAATCTCAATTAGCTTATAAAGCCTAACCTTATGTGGACTTCCATAGATGTGATATGCTTTAGACTAAGTTTTGATCAATCTAAAGCTCACAAGGAGCTTTACGCAATTGCTTTAATGGTATAATATTAAGAATGTAAGATGCGATCTATATATAGTGCCTTTCTCTAGAGTGATTCATGTAAAGTGTAATGACTAATCACACTTTTTAACATGTCTTTAAGAATGTGATTGCGCCTTTCCGGCATACCACTCATGTTGGGAAGCCCATGCATGGTTTAATGTGGTACAATCCCTCATTCCTCTAGATATTTGGCAAATAACCCTAGACGTTATATTCCTAATCTATCATAATGACCGTAGTAATTTGATAGCCTTAATTCTTTGGTCGAGTGGATTTTCAACCTTAGTCTTAAACTTTATGAACACGTCTAGAGATTTAAGTTTCTCATGAATAAGAAATAAGAATGCATATCAAGAATTATAGTCAATTAATGATACAAAGTACTTTTGACCGTTTCAACATAAAGTATAAAACGACCCACAATTGTCTGTATGTATCAACTTAATGACTTCCACAACTCTTAATGCATCAAATTTGTTATTCTTGGTTTGTTTCTTTATAATGCAATCATCACAAACATCAAAATTTGTGAAGTTACCGAACTCAATATATACCATTGGACACAAGACGCTCAACTCTATTTCTAGAGATGTTACTTAGGCGTTTGTACCACAAAGTTATTGAATTTGCATTTTTCCAAACTTTTGTTTAGTACCCCTTAATTCAACAATTAAACTTTATTCCTGATAAGTTATAGTGTCGAATTTACCAAGACTGTGTTTATCCAAAATTCATTTTTCGGTCCCAAACAATTTTTGAATTTAAAGACAAAATAACAACTTTGTTCTTTGCTAGACAAGAATAACCAGATTTGTCTAAGTAAGAAGCAAATAAACTAAATTACGTCTAATAGACGTTACCACCAAAGTTGTCTTTCAAATTCAGAAAATGACCAAATTTAAACAATAGTACGTAATGCATGATTGCCTCCAAATGCATATGAAAACCATTATCTATATTAAATGTATCTTTCAACATTAGTTGGTTTTCGGTAGCTTAGGCAATCCTACTTTGAAACAATTATGTTAGGATTTGTACTGGAGTCTAACCATTAAGTGTTTCTGGGTACTTCATCAAACTTAATTTATTAACAAACCATAACAAGAAACTAATCCTTATTTTCACACAACTGTGATATCTTTGTCTATCCTTCGGTGTCCAACTTTATCACAAAAGAAACAAGTATTGACAACTTAAATTTGTTTCTTTTGTGTAGGACCCTTAGCATCATCATTCTTAAAACCTCAAAATTTCGTTCTTAAACCTTAAACCTTAGAGGTGTCAACCGTATAAGTACTTTAGTCTTTTCTTGTTTCGATTGAAGCAATACTAGATATTTTCAATATGTACTTCTTAGAATTTCCTTTGCTATGAAATCTCATCGAACTAAAGCGATGCAAAAGCATGCTTATTTCCGATGTGTCGCTTCTTACGAAACTCAAATCAATCTTAGCAAAGAACTTGATTGAGATCTTTGATCTCCTCACCACCTCAAAAGTTTTCCAAATTGGTGTTTTATGCTTAAAATCGAGCCAATACAATTAAAGTTTTATCACTTCTCATAAACTCGTATTATACTCAAGCAACGCCGGTATCCTTAAAGGAGAAGTAAGTTATTTCAACTTTAATGCAAGGTCGAGATATATATACCCAATAATAAATTTAACTTTATTTCTACTATTTAAAGTAGAAAACTGAAAACGTTGGAATTTCCTAAATTTATCTATAAATGTAATAATATTTACTTAAAAGAGAACCTTAATTAATCATTAGCTCACTAACCGAATAAAATCAACAATAAATTAATAAATGATTATACTCCCCACCCAAGATACCAAGTGTAACATTAATACCAAGTCTTTGGACAGTAAAATCAACTACTAGTGGTACTCTTGTTGTAATTATTGAACATTGACAATAATTCATGATAAATAATAGTCTTCCTTTGGGCCGATCTATCATTCACATGTTTTAATCCAAATAATTGTCACACATTCATCATTACCGCAACGATCAAACACTGACAATAATCCATATAAACAATAAATCTTCCTTTGGGCCGAATTATCATTTACATGTTTTAATCCAAATAATTGTCACGTATTTATCATCACAGGTGTGTATGGAATCCGGCCAAATATTAATCTTCCTTTGGGCCGATTAAATATCCGCATGGAAAACATACACACAACATCTAATATTATTCTTGAATAAATTCAATTCAAATATTAAACAAGTATAATCTAATTTAGTTATTGATTTAACAAATAGTTTTATTATTTCTGTTCAGACATTTATTAATAAGTCTGTGAAACTACATAACAGAAAAACTTAAGTGGCTTAGTGGTTTAGGAAGGGAATTCTGAGTATGCACAGAATCGAACCCAGGTTCGAATCCTGCATGCGACAGAATGTAGTTATTTTCTGATAATTGTTTAAATGGGTCTGGCCCAAACCGAATCCTATTTCCTTTGTTTCAATTAAATTTTAATTTTACTGAATTCTGAATAGATTTGAGCCGAAACTGTAAGACCCAAAACTAATAAAATAAATTTTGTAATTTAATGAAACGTTTCTTTCAAAGAAACCCTAATAATCTTAAAAAAAAAAAATTATATAGCCGCATATAATTTTTCCAGATCTGAAGATTTTTTTTTTTTTTTTTTTTCAAAATAGTTTTGAAAAAACGAAACTTTATTAATATATACTTTGAAAAATCATAACTTTATGAATATTAATTGTGTCTTGAAACTTTATATCAGATTTTTAGGAAAAAAATCTCAAATATTCGAAAATAATTTTATTGTTCGAAAATAATATTCACAATTCAAAGAACTAAATTTAAACATGCATAATTTTCAGATCTAACATCAAAATAACCACAGATTCCAGAATACTTAGACTTTAAGAAAATAACAGATTCAACAATCTAAATTTTCACAAAATAAATCATATTCGAATTTATTCTAAAATAATTTTAATAAATCCAAAAATAATTTGATAAAACCTGATTATCAAATAGAAACTGAATATGGTGGCTCTGATACCAATTGTTGGATATTAATCCTAAAGTTTATATCATAATAAACTATAAAGCCATATCAGTTTCTGATGATCAAACATAAGCGGAAGCGTACCTGATGAATCCATTGATGAATCTGTGGTTAGAGATCTGAAGTTGGCTATGGATCTTCCAAAGCATACCCTGAATTGACTTTAGGTCTCTGGTGATGGGATGCAGAGAGATTTATGTATTTCAGGTTAGGGTTGCTTTGGGGACCATAACCCTCTATTTATATAGAGTACTAATTTATAATTCGGCCCTTCATCAAATTATAAATTACTTAAGGCATCCACAATTAATTTTCCATAACACTTATGCCTCCAGTCTTTTACCTTATTACAAAAGTGACCACATAAGTTTGACTTATTAAATAATGACTCTATCACATATTGATATATGTGTGATCCCATAAAATAAATCTTACATGCTTGTATAGTGAATCTAAAGAATTTCAAGAAAATATCAAAATCAAGAAGAATCAAAGAAATGATTATAACAGATCTTAGCTTGGCTATGTTCTTGTTTGTTAAAGTAGTTGCAGAGGATGTAATAACAGAGAAGATCGGTGTCTTGTCTATGGATCTAAGTCATAGAGTGGTTAGAGAGAAGATAGGAAGTGGTTTGGTTATAGCTTCCATGGTTGTGCAACTTCAAGCTTCTTCTTTAAAATCAAATCAAAAGTGCGTTGACTTTGGTAAGAACATCAAGAAACATTTAATTTCTTAAAATAGTTTTCACAAAGAATAGTGCTAATTCTTGTTTTGGTTTAGTTTCGGTTCGGTTTTTTTAGATTTTTTTTAGTAATTTTCGGTTTTCAATTATTTGGTAGGGTTCGGTTTCAGTTTCGACTCAGATTTTGAAGAGAGATCATACATAATTTGAAATGGTTCTGATTGTGAACTAAAATTTAACTTTTAAAAGTATTTTGGTTTAATTTCAACTTTCTTTTTTAAGATATATAAATTGCATTCATTTTCAATACTTCAAGTATAGTTTGGTTTCAAAAAATGACTATGATCTAGTAACATTTATAAGTCTCTTTATAAAACGAAAACATATCATTTGAGATTAAATTTCTTTCTAACTAAACCAATGGATTGACAATTGCCGTCTATGACAAATAATATATAATTGCTAAGTTTGGATCTAATCCAATTGGTTTATCCATATTATTTAACATTCCTAATTTTAAAATTTGATTAAGTTTTTTTTATGGTTTCAGGGATGGTTGCAACAACAATCTTTAGCTATGGACTTCCCTTTTGGTTCTTCACAATTGAGAAAAGAGAAATCAAAATTTGATCATTTTTATTGTTATTGCATTTCCATATAATCAAATGATTATAAATACTGGAAAAAATTGAAGAAATAAAATGTTTCAAGCTATCTAAATTTTTCATTCATTAAGACTAATAAAAAAAGGTAAATGTTTGATACAAATTATTGAAAAATAAATATGCAAAGAATGTAACCTAGAAGCAAAATTTAACAGTAATGACTTTTGCAATTTGTTGCTCTACAATGGCATGTATGCTAATTTGTTCAGATATATACTAATGTAGGTTAATTGAATTTATTGTTTCTTGTAGTTGATATACAACCTTGCTGAGAGTGACATCGTTGTCGAAAGTAGACATGTCATACTAGTCACATGACTTAACACTCACTTCGTTGAGTGTCAGGAATCTCAAGGTCATGATGATCCTGACTTCAACCATGGCTACGTATATATGAAGAGGAGTGTAGAATACCGCACTGTCACATCATTCATTAGAATGACGGTTAGTGTGTTTATTATCTTGACTTCGCTGTCTGTCTTTCTACTCATCTTGGATTCTTTTTTAACATATATAAATATTTTTTTAATCGTGACTGTTTCTGAATTATTATTTTTTTGATTGTTTTTTCCAGCTTGGCCTCTTCCCTATTAGAGGCGTGCTTAATACCATGGAACCTCAGAAACAGTTATATTTGTATTTCTTTAATGTTTAATTGCATGTAATGTATGACTTTAAGATTTGCTTGTGTTTGTTATTTTTGTATGACGTTAAGAATTGTTTCTGTTTAAACTTTGAGAATCAACTTACTTATGTGTACAAATATTGTACGTACTTATGTGTATCTATTAATTATATTTAGCTGTATAAGTAGACTATTTATGTACATATTTTAACACTTTTTCATTTGTTCTATGAATTTATATTATGTGGATTATGTACATATGAAAATATTGTTGTTTCGTGGACTGATATGCTTGGATCTAATTCGGTGTACAACAAAAATAATTCACGATTCTAGTAATCCATCAGATATTCTAGCCAAAAAAAAAATTAATAAAAAATCTAAATCAATATAAAATTAAAATTAAATAAAATATGTTATTAAAAAAAATTGTGGGGTAAATTAGTCTAATCACCTATTAAAAATGCATTATTTGTCAATAGTGCTTC
The DNA here is from genome assembly GCA_963556525.1 of Cochlearia excelsa. NCBI lineage: Eukaryota > Viridiplantae > Streptophyta > Magnoliopsida > Brassicales > Brassicaceae > Cochlearia > Cochlearia excelsa. The sequence continues at coordinate 24,619,960 of OY748330.1, forward strand.
AAAATGTCATTTGAAACTAAAAAAATGCATACTTATATAAAATTCTCTATTTTAATCAACAAGTAGTCTTTTGTGCTCCTCTTCAACAGTCTCCGCTAAGCTTGGTAGTATGCTACCTACCTAGTTTTGATGCTTTTCTTGGGATAGGGTACAACTTAACTCTTACTTTGCTAAAAGACTCAGGCGAAACCTTATTCCATCAGACTCAATACCTTAACAGATCCGCGCCAAAGTGCGGGGTTAATATTTTGAAAACAAAAGAATATGTGTGTATTGTTAATAAAATATCGTCATAAGATAAGATAAATATAATTTCGGTTTAACTGCGTGTCCAATTTCGGAATCACAATTAAATTATCTTAGAAACTTCATAAAACAAAACAACCGATAAATATAATTTAGGTTTCATTATGCTTGAAGCTATGTGTGCTTACAATCTCTCACCATTTCATGTATTTTTTTTAGTCATATATTTTTTTAATAAAAAATTAGAAATTTAAAATATACCTATTCTGCTATTTGAATTATGAAATTTTTGATCTGGTTTCAATCTTTTTGTTTTACAAATATCAAAATTAGGCATGTCAATTAGGGTCAAATCCCGCAGACCGGCCCGACCGACCTTGTAAAATACCGGATTTGGGCTTTCTTATTTAAGCAAAAAAAAACGGGTTATTCGGGCTTTATATTATTTGTTAACCCTAATCATATGATAGTTTGTATTTTAAGTTTTGATTTTAAAGTAGTTTGGGTATTATTTTTTGGAAAATTATAAATTTTTTCCATTTTTTAGTTACTTTTTAGGTTATCTGTTTTGTTTCATTGAACTCCTATGATTTAAATTATTCTGTTTAGATTTTTGTTCCTTCATTTTAATCTATTATTACTTAAAAAGTAATTACATACAATTTGGTGAAGCAAAATAACGACAACATCAATAATATATTTTGGAGTGTTAAAAATGAAATAATATTAACGATAGCAATAGCATGTACTCGGGTTAACATTTAACTCGTGGTTAACTAACAACTAACGTCAAAAAAAAAATAACTAACGGACGTTTACACACTAGTGTATATTGGAAGTATATTTGAGACTACATGTATTAAAATGGGCATATAATTTAGTTCGTGTATTTTTTTGGGTATGTTAAAAAGTTTGTGTATTATTGTGGAAATTAGGTGATGATCCCACGCGATGCGCGGAGAAGTTATTCCAAAATAATCATTTACATTATTTTTTTTATTTCTGGTTTTAAAAAATCATAAAAACGAAATAAATATTTTGTAACGAACATAATTTATTTTAGATATATATTTATCTTGCTAAAAGTATAACTCTTTTTTTACGACAAATTATCCAAAATTTATACATATCACTATATTCATACATATATATGTATCAGTAACACAATGAAATGATTAAAAAGTATTAAAGATTGTTATATTGGTTGAAATTTTTTGAAAATAATTAGAAGAACTTGAACGTTATAACGTAACCTGTCTTATTTTATAAAATATTTTTTTATCTTCATAACAAATAAAACGTAATATATTTCATAATTATATAGTAACAATATTATTAATTTCAAACAAACATTTGTTTTGTATATTCCAGATATTTTTGTAATTTCGATGCGAAAAAGTTATGTTATAAATTTTTAAAAAGTGGGTTAGTTTTCAGAAAACATAAAATAATAATTAGTATTACTAATGTAGAAAAATGTATCTAAATAATAAAATTTGAATTATAAATTGAATAATTTTTATTATTTGTAAATTATAATAATCATCTAAAATAATAAAGAATGTCAAAAGAATAATAATTGAGGAATTCACAAAACTACACCCCTTCATCCCTTCCTTTACAAAACTCTACATAATTCAATTTTTTCGTATATTTACACCTTTTCAAAATTTTAAAAGCTTGATTTACCCTTTAAAAAATTACCAAAATTAAAATCTTTTCATTTGGGTTCGCTAATTAAATTTTTATGGTATAGTATTAAGGGGGTAGGATTGTGGGTAGGGTTTATTTAAATTTAATTTTGAGTGTTTAGGTGTAGTTTTGTGAAGTAATTTTGAAAAGGTGTAGTTTTGTGAAAAGTAATTCAAATGGGGTAGTTTTGTAATTCTCCCATAATAATTCTAGAATATTAGTAATTGAGATAAAGTTTTTTTGATTTTGGTTATTCAAAATGTGAAATCGTAAATTAAAATCGACCATTAAAAAAGAAATAATCAAAAATATATTGAATCGCAATATATATAAAAAATGGAAAAATCGGAAATCGGAGTATATAAAAAAAGTCGGGAATAAATTGAGACAAAATTTTATTGAGGCGAAAATATAAGGCATAAACCAAAAAAGTAAAATATAGGCAAAATTTTAATTGAGACTAAAATATAAGGGCATAAACGCAAAAATAGAAAATTTCCTCAAATCTCTCAGGTCGCGACACGTAGGCGTTTTGTCTTTTCTTTTAATAGTATAGATATAGATAGTTAAATAGTTTGTGTATTTATATGAAAATTTTCCTTATTTTTATGATGTTATTCATATTTCTGACAATGTTAAATGTATAAATACCAATAGCATCCCTACCCTTGAAACGAAACTGTGTCCGTCGCTCTTCTATCTGAAATCTGAAAACCCTAGAAACAATGGAGAGATATTCCGCCGTAAGATTTTCTTCTTCTTCTTCTTCTTTGTTAGCTTCTCTATATTTTATCGATCGGTTTCTGAATGTACTTTATAATTTGAATTAGGTTCGTAAAAGATTCTTAGAAGATCTCGAGAAAAGGTAAATTTAGAATTGGCAAGTTTTTTTTATATATTTTTATTATTAATTTGTTGTTTGTGAGAATTGGTAGATTTATAATTAACCTGATGAATATATTATGATGATGATGATGATATGTCACATGCAGTTTATATCCTGGTAGCACTTGGGTTATCGTTACGGGATATGACACTTCCCTTCCTGCCAAAGTTTTAAAGAGAATAATGTGGAACCTCTTCTGTGGAATCGGTGAGGTCCTTTGTGTCGATGTTAAGAAACGTCCACCCCTTCTCTTCAGGTTTTGTTTTGAATACCACTCTCTATATATATATATAATAAGAGAAAATTACATCATGACACACTTTTTAAAACACAAATTACACTTTAGAGCACTTTTTGATATAGAGGCATTTTATTGTTATAAAAGACTAAATTACCCTTCAATTCATTTATTCAACATAAATTTCACAATCATTTTCTTTCTCATTTTTCTATTTTGCATTCTAATTTTAATTTTCTAGGGTAACATAAAATAATTTATTTTCGTATATTGATTTATAAAATTTTAATATATATATTTTGATATCCACTTTTATATATTTTATTTATGAATGGATCAACATTTGTGGACAACTAGTCAATATCTAATTTTTTTATATATGTCCACATAGAATTGTACAAATGTTCAAAGTATAATGGACGAGTTTAAATTTTATTCCAATGAGTTTATATATCATAAACAATTCATATGATGATTTGTGTTCAAGTTTAAATAAATTATAATTGTAGTTAAAATTATACGATGGTTCATGTTCAAAAATGAATAAATAGGTTTTAATAATGAATTTAAAACATTTATATGTTTTGATGTACATGTAATTTTCATTGTTTTCACTTATTAATATCAACATGTTTCATTCACATTTATTAAGAATATTACAAAAACATATGAGAGTGTAAATATTAAATATAAATTACTTATGTAAATAGATATATGATAAACAAAAAAATATTGAAATAATATATTTTACAATAAATTAAAATACATTTACGAAATTGTACAAAAGTATGTCCACATAACATAAAACGTATCCACAACTTTTTGTACACAACGTTGTGTATCCACAACTTTCTGTACACATCGTTATGTATCCACAACTTTCTGTACACATCGTTATGTATCCACAACTTTCTGTACACAACGTTGTGTATCCACAACGTTGTGTATCCACAACTTTATGTACACAACGTTGTGTATCCACAACTTTCTGTACACAACGTTGTGTATCCACAACTTTTTGTACACAACGTTGTGTATCCACAACTTTCTGTACACAACGTTGTATATCCACAACTTTATGTACACAACTTTTGTGTACACGAAGGGTAAAACTGTATTTAAAAAAATAAAAAGTGTAAAAAGTGTCTAATATCACAAAAGTGCCTTATTTTGATATGTAAGTGTTAAAAAATGCTCCATTGTGTAAATCACTCATATAATAATCATCCAACATACCAACTGAGAATGTTATGGCAATCAATGGACTGGAAGTTTGTGGTTGCGGATGGACTGTCACTGTTGCACATGTAAAGCAACCACCACCACCACCATCGACGGAAGAAGAACCGACAATTGTAAACGTTTACGGATATGACATTGGTCTTACTATGGATGAAAAGGAGAGCATGGTGAGAGACCATTTCTCCTCTTGTGGAGAGCTCAAATATGTTTATGTTGGTTACCTCGCTACTACCCTTCATATGTCGGGAGAAGACGCTTCCAAGGCCAAGGAACTTGATGGAAGTTACTTGGGCGGATACAAATTACATGTTTCTTTGTCTGTCAAGAAGCCACCTTTCGTCTTCGTCCCTTTCGCTCCTCCCCGCCGCCGCTCTCTCCCTCACAAAAGTCTATGAAGACTAAGGTCAAGAAGGTCAAACACTAATCAAGCAAGCAAAAAGCTCTTATCTTTGTACCAAGACTGGTGTTTTTATCTATCTTTATGTTTAACAATTTATGTGGTTATCTTCTATTTGATTATTTGATCAAAGAGGCATATTTTATTATAGATTTTCGGAGACAAAACTTTCCGTTCCAATATAACAATTAAATTCATAAATATCAATAATTTTTATTGACTAAATTTTGGCATAATTTCTTTTAGATTTATTAACCTTATACTTTTGGCAAAAATTATTTTGACAAAGTTTCTTTTAAATTTTAAACTATACTAGTTTAAATTTTCCATAGTTTATTTTAGCTTTATTAGCTTTATACTCTTGGCAAAACCTATTAACTTTAAATTTTGATAGAGTTTCTCTTAAATTTTAAACTATATTAATATAAATTTTGTCAGAGTTTCTTTTATATAGTAAAATCATAATTTAAACATGAAGAATTCACAAAACTACACTCTTTCAACCCCTCCTTCACAAAAACTACACCTAATTTAATTTTTTCACATATTTACACCCTTTCAAAATTTTAAAAACTTGATTTACCCCTTTAAAAATTACAAAAATTAAATTTTTTTCATTTGGATTCGCTAATTAGTGTTTAGGGTATAATATTAAGGAGGTAGGATTGTGTGTAGGGTTTATTTGGATTTAATTTTGAGTGTGTGTAGTTTTGTGAATTATTTTTGAAATGATATAGTTTTGTGAAATGTAATTCAAATCGTGTAGTTTTGTAATTTTCTCCAAAATAAATACATGAAATCTCTAATTTTTCTGTTCTATTGATTCTTTCGAGTAATTTTGGGTATTAGTTTTGATATTGTAGGGTATTTTCACTATTTTTTGGTTATTTCAAATATTTTTTTCGGTTATTTGGATATTCCCATATGGATCCTAAACCCGAGAACTGAAAGACCAAACTAGAACCGATCGATACCCATATGCCCACCCCTACATGGCGTGTGGGGTTCGCGTGGGGAACCGAGTAACCAAAGTCACGATCAGTGGCAGTAAATAACAAATAAGTATAAGACAACTTCACTTTTATTACTGTTTTCGTAAACAGACACACACACACACAAGTTTTTGTAGAAACATAGTTATTATTAACCTGTCTTTTACTCATGAGAAACTACAACAACTTGTTTGCCAACGTTCTTACCGTGGAAGAGACCTACAAGAGCTTCAGGTCCTTTCTCAAGCCCATCAGCTATGTCTTCGACATAACTTATCTTGCCTTCTTTTATACACGGAATCACAAACTCCAAGAACTTGGAGTACTTGTCGTAGTGATCGAACACACCAAAGCCTTGGATCCTGATTCTTTTGTAGATTATGTTGGCTAAGTTGTGTACACCTTCGTGGTCTTCGAGATTGTACTGTGAGATCATTCCACACACTGCGATACGCCCGTGCTCGTTCATGTTTGAGAGCACTGCGTCTAGCATTTTGCCTCCTACGTTCTCAAAGTATATGTCAATGCCTTTAGGGAAACACCTAAATAACACCAATAAATAAGATAAACTCAATTAAGCGTATGGTAAGATTTGTTAAAATAGCACACTAATTTCGGATTTTCATTGGTCTTTTTGCAACTCTTTAAATGATCCATTTCTCTTGTTTCTACTTTAGCTTCGAATTACTGCTTTATACTGCAAATTGATCCTAAATGCTTTGAAATAAGTAGTTAACGAACCTTTTAAGGGCAGCGGTAAGGTCTTGTTCTTCCTTGTAGTTAAATGCATCGTCAAATCCGAACTTGTTCTTGAGGAGATCAACCTAACAAACCCCGACAAACGAAAAGCAAAAGGGAAAAGTCATTCTCTTGAAGTAAAACCAAAAAACATGATGAGGAAACCAAAAAACGGTGATCAATTTCTCACCTTTTCTTTACTTCCGGCGCTTCCAACAACGTAACAGCCCATCATCTTAGCAAATTGTCCAACAAGCTGACCAACAGCACCAGAAGCAGCTGACACATAAACTGTCTCTCCTTTCTTTGGTGAACATATTTCGTAAAACCCAGCATATGCAGTCATACCGGGCATACCTGTCAGGACAAGAGAGAAACAACCCTATGAAGGAGAGAATATATTCGACATACACATACAGTACTAGACTACTATTATGACATTCAACTTCATGAACACTTGAATCAATCTACATTTTCCTGAATCTAACAAATGATTCCTTACAAAAACAATAGGAAAAGCCGAGAGATAAACATACCGAGAAGTCCAGTGTAGTATGATAACGGAACATCTGTATGATGGATCTTGAAATGCACATAAGGAACCGGAGTGACAACACTATACTCCTCCCATCCAACAATACCCCAAAGTAAATCGCCCTTTTTGTAATCCGGATGACCAGATTCTATCACTCTAGACACTCCATACCCATTGATTGGCTTCACCCAAAACAAAAACAAAAAAAAACACAATCTAATTAGACACTATTTATCATCTAATTTTATACAAATTAAGAAGCATCCATAGTTTTCATTCAAGAACACAAATTCTAAAAAGATGAAACGTTTATCATCTAAATTTTATACGAAATAAGAAGGCATATTCCTTCATAATCAGCCACAGAAAATGTGTCCAAACACACAAACAAAAGCTCTGCAGATTACTTCTATAACTCTGAAGAAGAATGTTTAATAATATCCTTCAATAATAATAATATTTAACAATAAATTAAAATATTATTATAACTCAAAAGAAAATATTAAACTAATAAAAATCATTATATAATCAAATTCGAAAATATTCACCGGAGAATAACACTAACACAGATTCTTCGTTCGTCGTTACCTGGCCGGGAGTGAAAGCTTGAGAGAGAGCAGAAGTGGATGGATTAGGTTTCCCCATGCGAATCCGAAGGTAAGGATCGCATGATAAGTAGAGATTCTTCACCACAACGGAGTTTGAATCTTCCGGAACCCTAATTTCGACGGTAGTTGTGGTGAAATCGAAATCGGATTCCTTGGGGAAACCGGTCACGTAGTCTTTTAACACGACTTGTTTGTTAGTCGCCGTCGCTACGCCGCTGCTCGTCGTCATCTTCTTCTTCTCAGATTTGCTTTTGAGTTACTTCTTCTTCTTCTTTTTCGAGGGTGTTTATATAGGCGTCTCTCGAAGAAGAAGAAGAAAAGCCACACAATGTATAATGACGTCATTGCTTAGGCTTATGATTACATTCATTGTTAACATTTTGGATACTCTCTCTTTCAAGCAATTTTTGTTTACAGATTTGTGTGTTTATTTTCTTCTTCTTTTGGAGCCGATTTATTTCCTTTTTACATTTATTTATTACTCCAAAATATATATTTTTTCTTATTGCTAATGAGAAAGTTGTTACTAAACCATGATTCAATTCTTTTTTTTTTAGAGAAGATAAAAAAATAATAATTGGGAGCTGCATGCTTTTAATTTGCTCCAAAATCTCTAGTTTATAAAACAAAGATCTCAAATATGATATATGATTTTGAAACGAATAATAATAATACTTAACTAACTAATATCATACTTAATTGAAATGATTATATTTAACATTCTCTTTAATCTATCAGACATATTTGAAATTAATAAAAAAAAAGATTAAAAATCTTTAAACAGATCTCCTAAAATTAAATTTAAAAATTAAAACTCATACTATATGAATTGATTGATTTTAAGTAATAATAATCTTTGTGTTACAAACTATAACAAGAGAGTAATTAATCTAATGCAAAGGTGTTATACGGGCCGTGCCTGGACTTGAACATTACATAGCAATCCCTGTCATCATCACACTTAGTACTAATACTAAAATAATCATAGCTATAATACCTGACATCACTCCAAAACGTAGCTTTGAAGAATCTGATTTTGGCAAGCTTGTAGAACCATATGGTGGAGGAGAGACATGACTATGTTCACTATGATTATTATTATTAGGACCATAACTTTGATCAGGGCTTGAACCATTGTGTTCATGACTATTGTTGTGGCTACTAGGACAAGACACAAAAGGTGAAGTATGGTTACTTGTAGGAGATTCATCATCATCATCATCGTGATCAATAGTATTTGGAGATTGTAATATACCATCGATGCCGTGACATTTGATAGATCCTAAACTACAAATATTCCGGCTTATGATTTTGACATTGTTGAGAAAGTAGCTTGATCTTCCACCATTTGAGATCTTGAGATTGTAATGTGGTAAAGAGGAAGGGACTATAGAGCCATTAGGTATGAGATTTAGATGCTCGAAAAGTAGTGGTGAAGGTATCGAGTGGCGAAGCAAGAACTCCGAAACCGAGTTATCTTGATTAGTAGTAGTAGTAATGTTTGTATTCGAAAGGGTTTTGTCCTTTGGCATCAAGAATGTGATATTTGACAAGAATCTTGAGTTTCTTGTGGTGTGTAACATGTTGATGAGCATGACGAAAGAGAAGTAATTTGCTTTCTCCATTTCTTCGATGGCGATAGAGAGATCATGATGATTGTTTCGATCACGATGATGTGGACTACTAGTTCTTGTTGATGATGTTACTATGATGATTAACATGAAGAAGACAATAACATGAATTTGAATAGCTCTCATATTATTTTATTTTTGGGAGATTATAGATTGATGGGATACTTAGCTATAATAGGTATGTGATGTACATTTTTGGTTAAAACATAGATAAGGTTTAGGTTTAGGACATGCGTGCGTTGTTTTCCACCAAATTGAGTGATCATGGTCTTTGCATGATGAGAGAGTTTGTTCAACTAATATGTATTGTGTGATCTTTTAGTGTTGAATAATTACTTTTATATTACTATTTATCTAAATATAGTAACTTTAAATATATTAACCAACGATTTATACATACTGATAATAAATTTTTAAAACTAGAACTCAATATTAATATACACTAAATTTAATAGGCAAAAGTAAAACATACATCTGATATAACACAAAAAAAGTCTGTCCTAAAATGACCCCATCATCATAAAGACATAACAAAATGTAGTTTTAATATAACACAAAAGATAATGATTCTTGACAACATAATCAACAAAGAAACCTTATCAAGGAAAGCTAAAACTACCACCAATATCAGTATTACCAGAAGGTGGATTAATAGCAACCCAAAGAAGAGATATTGTAATAGCAATAAGACCAGACCAAACATAAACAATGGTCGGTGTCCTTCCTCTTCTCCCCATAAGCCCTTTAGCAAATGGATACAAATGTGCCAAAACCCAAAAGCTAAAGAACACTCCTCCTATCAATTTACTCCACTGTGGTATCACACTATATATCGTCCTGCTGAATCCTACCGCGATCGCTATCAGATTCACCATCATTATCGTTATCGGCGGTATCATCAGCGATGTCCATTTCACCATGTACAAGTCCGCGTACTCGTCGTCCACGTCGTCTCCTCCCGATTTCGAAGTCAATGTGAAGGAGATTTCGACGCCGGCCACGACTTTGAGAAGGCCTTGGAGGACGGCGGCGAGATGCGCGCTTGTTCCGCCGATGAGCCAGAACTGTTCGTTTCGCCACCATTCTTCGAGTGAGATTCCCGACCATTTGATCTCGAGTAAAGCGAGTAAGCAGAGTGTGATTGAGATTATTAAGAGGTAGACGAGAAAGGTGACGTTGAGCGTCTGCACGATGAATTGACCGGAGAAGAGGGAGAGAGCGGGGAGGAAGCAGTAGACGATGAGGAAGATCGACGTGAACGGGTAGATCCCGACGTTTAAGTAGGCGATTCTCTGGAGGATTTTCATTTTGGAGCTCGCGAGGAGCGCGTTGTTGCGTGAGAAGAAGATCTCGACAGAGCCGGTCGCCCAACGGAGAACCTGGTGAAGCCTATCCGTCAAGTTGATCGGCGCCGTTCCTCGGAAAGCATCGCGTTTCGTGACACAGTAGACGGACTTCCAGCCTCGGTTATGCATTCTGTAGCCCGTGACGACATCTTCCGTCACCGACCCGTAGATCCATCCGATACGCGATCCCCACTCGGTTTTATCCTCGTACCAGCAAGAGATAACTGCGATAGCTTCCGCTACAGTCGTCGCATCGAGAAGCTCTCGCGGAATCGTTAGCGCGCCGGGCGGGCGTCCGTTTTTAACCGACGGGTGGTCAGCGAGAGGCCGACCTTGGAACTCGGCGACAGGGATCGAATCGATTAAGAACGTCGAGTTTCCAAATTTCTTCGGAACTAAAGAGAGATTCATCTCCTCGTCGTAGTAATCATCCATCCGCAGAGCTCGGGTCTCTTCCGAGACTTGATTCGTCTTCTTACTACGAGGGAAACAACAACCGAAACAACCCGAGGAACGCTCTTTGGACCGAGGCGGATCGAACCCATAAAGCGCAATTCTTCGGAAGAGACAACCGGTTCCAACGTAAACCGGACCCATAAGCCCATCAAGAGCTCTCATGTTAACATCAAAGAAGACAGTGTTGTGATTAGCATACCGATCCGACGGGTCAATACCTTCAAACCGCTGCGGAAACTGCACATAGCAAAGCCGATCACCGCCCCGATCCATCATGAAGCACATACCTTCTCTCAGCGCCTCGGAGTTGTAAATGTAATGATCACAATCAAGATTAAGTATGAACGGTCCGTTCGACATAACCGCAGAAGCTCTGACCAAAGCGTTCATCGCTCCGGCTTTCTTGTTATGATCATAACCAGGACGCTTCTCACGGGACACATAAACAAGTAGAGGAAGCCGAATGTCCACATCGGTTAGATCAAGAAACCCTTCGGATTCTCCGTGTAACGGCTCATCGCTCGGCGGCTTCAACATCACCTGAATGATACCGGCGTGATCTCCTTTGGAATGGTCAATACCAGAAGTTAACCAAGTACCAGGCCAGTGAGTACCATCAGCCATCCACGTAGCTTTCGGGATCTTCACGGGCTCCAAAAGCTCGTCGTCTCTGTTCTGTCTCTGCGACTTCATGGCTTTGATTTCTTCTCTAGCATGATAAGCATCAGAACGTCGCCTTATCGAATCAGGTAAGCTGTTAATCCGGACTTTGAACTCGTCGTACTCGCGCTTGACACGTCTCCTATCCTTGACGAAATCGGATTTCACTTTGTTCTTGTAAGGATCTCTTTTTAAGCTAAAGTAGGAGTCCGGATTCCTCGGCACGATCACGTGTTTACGACAAAAAGGAACCCAAATGTTGGCAAAACTTGCGGCTTCAGCCATTGCTTCGAACGTGAGAAGCGCGCATCCATCGTCGGATACATAGCAAGAAAGCTTCTCCACGGGATAATCTGCGGCAAGAATCGACAAAATGGTATTAGCAGTGACCAAAGGAGGCTCTTTCTCAGGATCCGCGGTAGAGACAAACACGTCGAGTCCAGGAAGATCTGATTTCCCTGTCGGGTTGCTAGGCGTCGGCGTTTCAAACTTCTCGTTCAAGACTTGAAGATCGGTTGCACGGTTAATAGGACATAGCTTAGGGAGCTGATCAAGAAGCCAAGAAAAGGCGAACCAAAGCTCGCAAACAACAGACATTCCCCATAACCATATAGCATCTTGGTTCTGATGTTTAATCCTCCAAGTTAAGAACAATGCAAGAACTACTATTCTTATAAATATCAAAAGCCTGCAAAAAAAAACCCGAAAAAGATAAACATCTTAGAGAATTATAAACTCACAAAGCTCACAACAATGAAAAGAAAGTGTTCTTTCTTTATAAACCTGTATGGACTAATAATAGCAGCAGGGATTTTAAGCTTCCGAGTAAGCGGTCTCCAAGGCTTACTCATCAAATCTCGCTGCTCCATACCTTCACCACCACCACCGTCTTTAGTCCAAAACGCATTACCATAACCATAAGTCCCACTAGTCTCAAACAACCACTTGTTATGATCGAAATCACCAGTCTGACTCCTCATCAACGATGATGATCTATTAGCCGACTTCATCAACGACAATCTCCTCTCCATTTTCGACACGGGAAGCCTCTTCTGCCCATCATCATCACCACCACCATCACCGCCCATATCATTCAAATCAGTGTTCTTGTACGGTTCTTTACACCCGGGGCAAACACCACCGCCCGTTTTAACCGCGTCCACAAAGCAATCCCTACAAATCTTGAAATCACATTCACAAGGGAGAAGATCTTGTCCTCTCCCATCACTCATAACCTTGGCATCGCAGCCAGGGATCGCGCAAGACGATCCTTTGGCTCCTGCCATCTGCGGATGAGTGGTCTCGGTGTCGATGACTCTGTCCATAAGGTGAGCCCTGGTGGCGCTGTTGAAACCGCCAGTGAACATGGAGCTGGAGACGTATTGCTCTTCGACTTTTTGAGATATCGAATGGTCCATTATCGGCTGGTTATCAGGCGTAGGAGGGATGTGGACAGTGTAGTTTGCGAATTCGACGGTTGCTAATTCGCTGTCTAAGTCGTCTCTGGAGTAACTAACATAACGACCAGAGGATGTTCTACGAGCTGATGATGAAGAAGATGGGGCATGATTTGGTCTACCTTGAGAGGTGTTTGATATATTTGATTGGCTTTTGTTGAAATGTTTGTTAGATGCCATTTTTCTTGGTTTCTTGAACTTTTTGTAGATCCCTGAAGAAACAAAGACATGAACAGAGAAACACAGATTAGTTCATGGATCTAAAGGGTTTAAATCAACAAGAACACTAAACATAGTCTCTACAAAAAAAAGGCAATAATCATTGTATTTTTCAGAAATAATTGAATCTGAAAAACATATTAATAACAAAAAAAAGGAATCATCTTTAAAGCTAAAGAAGTAAAACCCATGAGACTATGATTAAGTACAATACCTTGTGATGGGAAAGGAAAGCTAAGGAGTGAGAAAAAAGGTCAGATCTTTGAATTGTGGTAGCTGAAAGAAGAAGAAGACAAAAAACTATCTTTTTTCAAACAAATCTGTGTGAAGGATTCAACGCGGTCGTGTAGTGACAAACAACTGGAGATGAAGCATTTGAAAAATTGAGAAAGAGAGAAGAAGAAGATGAGAAAGGAGCTTACTTGTGAGAGGATACTTAAGCACCTTTTGCTTCTAACTAATACACGTTAATTATAGCAACGATTATCACCCGATTTTGTTATTATTATTATTATTATCTAAGTGGTATTAGAAAGAAATTAAAAATCAGGACTATGTAAGACTTGAAGAGGAAAAAACTTCTGCTAGATTTCGATTTTAGAAAAAAAAAACTGAAGTAGAAATAAATAAAAAAGAATTAGACGCGGCGACAGCGAAGACGAAGGTGGATCTCTGCCGTGAAAAAAGCATACTCCTTTTTTAATGTCTTGCGTTTCTTGTTTTTTCGGACAAGGCTGAAACTAGAAACAAATTAGTTAACTTAAATGTAATAAGGGTTACTTTTAATTTCCTTATTATTATTTTAACGCGTTTGCCGCTTTTTTTTTTTTCTTTTCCATTTTCTTTTTATTAGAATTTATTAGTTTAATAAGTTAAATGATGTAAATTTTTCTTTCAATAAAAAAGGAAAATCCGAAATTTGAAATTAAATCGTTTTACATCAATTATATGAAAAGAGGAAAAACAAGGGCGTTAATTTCGGTACTCGATTTTCACAAAAACATCTAAAAGTTCACTGAAAGAGACAGAGGAGGGTATTTTAGGTAATTTCCATAACGTAGAGGAAATCCGAAATACATTTTTGGTCTGTGTAGGCAGCGTTGGTCCAAAAAGTCAAATACACTTTCATACTTAAGCGAGTAACACAAAAAACACACGTAGTTAACTAATTATATCTACACTCGTACGTACACCTTTTAAAATACTAGATTTTATATCGAAACTTTTGATCCTTATTTTCTGAAAATTATCTGAACATGTTACACAACAACAACTGTTTAATAAGAACCAGTCACATTGTAACCTTTCTATGTTTTGTTTGCAAGGCAAAACATACATATATATCCCTTCGTAGTCGTACACAATGAGATCACTACCGTGTGTGTGTGTATCTGAGTCAATTCTCTATCCAAAACTCTTCTCTTGGTAAATAATCTAAACGGACTCAAAATGTTACAGAGAGGACCAAACCAAGTCTCATGAACCGTGTTTAGTTTCATAAAATAACCATGTGCAGCTAAAGTTACTACTAGGTTGCTAAGATGAACATGAACATGCATTATATATATATATAAATACTAGGCAATGGTGAATTTGTATATGATGATAGTAAGCATATAAAATGGACCTGATATGAATACTCAAAAATGTGAAGCCTGAGTGATGGCTCTTACGACAAGACAGACCTCAAAGAATTATGGAGGATGTAGAGTTAGGTCTCCAGCAATCGCACCTGCAAATACTCCGAGATCCTTTCATAACCCGTTGTGACCTTCTCGTGTGAAGCTTGATGTTCACCAGCTTCCCAGCTATCTGTCATTGCAACATAAACATCAAGCCTTTTAAAAATCTAAGATTTTGACATTGTGCAGTAAGTGACTATACTATTTCTACTGAGACTATGTAGGTGATTGATTAATCGGCAACAGAGGTAAACAACAAAGACTAAATTACATGATTAAAATCTATAGAGGTTTACAGAAGAGCGCTTATAATTTGTCCTCGACAACGGACATGTAGTTTTTATCTACTGTGTACTCTATTTGTGCAATATCAATGCTGATTAGGGCACAGCATGCAGTAAGATATTGTTTAACACTTTTTGATATTGGTAACATAACAGGGTCTTGTAAGTTTTGGAAGATAAGTACCATTCTCCATGTCAAGTCCTCTGGACCTAATGGCTGAGCAGGGCTGGAATATACGAAATGCCGCGAGTACTGAAAAAATGAACGAAAATAACCAAAAATACTTAAGATATACAAAAGATCCACTACACGAGTGGGGTAGTTAAAAAAGTAGGTTCATGTCTTTTTTAAACCGAAGCATGTGAAGATAAGATAAAGTAAGCACTAACTTGAGCAAGGCTATTCTGGAGTTTCTTGACTCGGGAGGGTTTAAGGCCTCTCAGATGATTGACAAGCCACCCTGTCTGTATTGCATCACTAGAAGAAACAAGCACAGCGATCTGAGAGAAAAAGTTGAAGAAAATAATAGGTCAAGTAATACAGACTATCCTACATTTATAGACATTCAAAAAAAGTGGTGAAAACTCAGAGCATCAAGTAAATAGGCCTTCTGACATACCTTCTTGTAATCAAGTATTCCTTCAAATGGAAATTCCAACTCGTCGCTGACTATAACAGGTATACAGCCACTGACAATGGCATCAAACAATCTCGCCGAGGATGGTGTATCACCCGCAGGACACAGACAGAATAAAGATCTGCTAGAAGGCATACATAGTTAGAAAAAAATTACAGGATGGTAATCCAATGGCTAGGAAGCAACCTAGATTTTACCTACGCATGCCGCTCTGAGCTGCTAATTTCCCTCCCTCTCCGGCAGTCCCCTCAGTGATGATTATATCCTTGACACCACTTAGTTCTGCACTTAGTTTGGCACGTATTTTACCTCCCTAAGACAAAAATGCGGCAGCTAAATCATAAGAGGTGGGAATTGTAAGACAAGGAAGGTGACTGTGAGCTTCCCAATATAATGAATATTCAAACTTTGCAGTAAAGATTTAATGCAGAATTCAGAAAGGCCATATATTTAGAGGTGGCATGATACTTACAGCATTCCTTTTAAGCCGCCCACGGAAAAAAAGAAGCGTGGTTCTCATTGGTACACTTTCTGACAAGCATTTGGCGTCACAACGATCAACATTGGGAACATAAGGAAGAATCAAGTCTTTCTCCAGTGAAACTTGCCCAGGCTTATACCTACAAGGTCAAGTAAAAGCAGAATCAAACAAACGTATAGCTAAAAGAGCAGAGTACATGACTCAGACTCGTTACAGAAGAGAATATAGTGTTACCAATTCCCAGTGGAGTCCATATCTGGTAAAAGCCAGATTGCATTTTTCACAAATTTGCGAACGGACTTGAAAGACCACGGATGATGGATAGGAAATATGTGATCCCTTCCCTCAGACCTCTTCCAAGCAGGCTGATCAGTGACCCACTTCAAAGCTTCCTACAAGTTGGAAAATAATAAAAAAAGATGTTACCACTAAATTTGATAGCTATCGAGGCAAGCTTAAACAGAATACGCTAAAAGTAAATAAAGAGGAGTTTTTCAAAATCAGATGCACTAAACTACTCAAATGCACTTAGTTCCCGAGTTCAGCATTAACTTAAGCAATCACAAATACATCACCATTCACCAAACCATCAAATGTGTTACAATTTACAAACAACATCTTCGATAAGTTTTGAGACCATTCAGCACACACTTTTAGAGATGAAACTTAGCTCGATACTTACCATATAAAGCACATGGAGAATGAAAACTACAAAAAACTCTATCTAAATAGGAAACTTAAATCTAATGACATAGAAATATGTAAATGAATCTCACTCACACCCTATAGAGTGCTTTGCATTGCTGCTTCTCAAGCAAGAAGAAGCTGATCGTAGTGAAAAACGGAACATAGAACAAATCAGCATCCTCCTGCCGATGAACCCGCGCGACACTTTTCAAACGCCTTTCGGGTTCCGGAGATATCAGATCAGCCCATAGCCAATAATCTATAGAATGCTGCAATTATAGAGAACACAATTCAAGCTACAATCAAGTGAAGAAGAAACAGTTAAAACAAAACCCGCAAAAGCTTAATCACAAGTCTTTCTCTACAGTAACCTGTTCGATTAGGCGATGCACAGGGCTACCATTAGAGGTAGCATTCGAGGTCTCTCTGTAAGTATTGTGAAATAGCCAGAGAAGATCCAATGTAAACTTCTTCGGCATCTCGTAAACGTATACTTTAACCGGAAACCCGATAGGATATCCCGGATCTTCGTTCAGTAACCGATTCTCCCTCTCAAACACCGACTCATCGAGCTTACTCACATCACTATCGCCACCTTGCACCGTGTCGTCTCTTAGCAAGAGCTTCGGGGACTTGTGGATCAAGAAATTCTCCAACGAGGAGACGAAGGATGTCTCCGGATGATCCGACGGGGACAGATCAGAAACGGAGGGCCTGACGGAGGAGAAGACGGAGGAAGAGAAGGTGTAGAGGATCACTAAGAGAGCGAAAAAGAGGAGGAGAAGTGTGAAGATTAGGTTATTGGATATGCATCTGGATCTAAGGAAAGAACGATGATGATGATGATGATTCTGCTCTTTCCCCAACATTGTGAGATCTGCGATTCTGAAATTACTCCTCGAGCGTAGAAGATAGAGTGTGACGGAGGATGCGTCTGCGACTTAGCGTTTAAGACGCTAAATGCGCACAATAGCGTTTAAGACGCTAAATGCGCACAATAGCGTTTTTAACAGTTGCTATCGTGCGCACAATAGCGTTTTTAACAGTTGCTATCGTGCGCACAATAGCGTTTTTAACAGTTGCTATCGTGCGCAATTCAGCGTTTTTAACAGTTGCTATCGTGCGCAATTTAGCGTTTTGGAAGATATAGCAATTAATATCCTCTCCTTCTTTATAAACCCCCATAACATGAGTCAATGAGATCTCTTCAGAGTTCAGACACAGATTACTTACATTGAAACTGTTATCATTCCAATTTAAACACTAAAACTATAAAGCTCTTCTTCTTTCACCAGAGAAGAACCCATCTCAGAATCGAATGAAATCGTCGTTTTTAGACGAAGACTGCTGCTTTTTCGGGTCGTGTCCAGCATCTGTCGAAGAAGAGTCGCCATTACCGCCACTTTTGTTACCGAATATCATCTCATCAAGATCATCCATCAAGACGTCCCCGCTACCACCACCACCTCCACGGAACGCACCTCGAGTACCAGAAGATTTTCTAACCAGAGATCCTTCTTTCCCTTGAACCGGAGAATCATCTGGCTCCTCTGCAACATGAATCATGGCTGGTTCAGATGTGGTGAGCAGTGCAGAGGGTTTCTTCATCTCCTCATACTTTGACAGTGTTTTCACTATCTCGTCGTTCACATTCAAGGCTTCGAATAAAAGGGCTTCGTTTTCACCCGCTGTTTCGATGATTCTTTGGACAGTAGTTTGAGATTGACGACATTGTTGGACAAGTGTTGTTGTTAAGTCATCCTGCAAATCAGAGAGAGATTAAACATATAAAACTGGATATACTGTTTTATTCATTATCTATATCAGTGCTCTAGGAAATAATGCCAGAGGAGTCGAGTCCAAGTCGATTTTACCTGTAAAGCATCGTGCTGCGGCAACGAAGACAGAACCGTGGAAAGAAGTTCGATGCTGTTTCTTGCTATGTCGAAAGCTTCCTTTGTCTGCTCAGCCGTATCGTTTCTTACATGAGCATCATATTGAATATGTGGAGGCTCATGCACCTGGTGAGGAAGATCAGCATTCACTTCTGGTGCTGGAGCTGACCGAGCAGGAGTGAAAATAGGTGCCAAGCTCTCATTGTCTCGTCCAGGGAAACGGATTCCTCTAGCTTTCAAGCTCTATGATAACAGAAGGGAAAATATCAGAAAACACACACTAAGACCTGATAATATTGAACTTTGACACTTCAACAAAGTAGTGTAAATGGATCATGTATGGTAGCGTTCATCATCATAACATCAGTATGGTACCAGTTCATGGTTACCTTGTAAGTTTCTTCAAATGCTGGTAGGTATCGGAGCTCACTGGTCGATTCTCCCCAAGCTTCAATCAGTATCAAAGCTTTGTTCCGATTATTCACAACTGTTTGCGGGTCATCGATCAGCTTAACCATTTCATCAAGGACTCTCTCCGCTGCCACCTCAGAGAATGCTTTCTCGCAGTTCTTAACACATGTCTCAAGCAAAACCAAGGCAAGGAATTGAATCCTCGGCTGCTTCATCATTATCCTCTTCTTTATCCCACGGATCAACTCGACGCTGTTAATAGCCTCTTGGTTTATCATATCGCAAATCTCAAGATTCATATCCCAGTCGGGTTCCTCTAGATTCTCCGTAGTAGCGTCCTCGACTATTTTATCAGTCGGGCTTGGACCTTGAAACAGTTCCTTCACTTTGAAGCTCATCGAGCTCACACCAGCAGTGATTTTGTTGCTCACTTCCGAACCACCGATCTTGAGACGCTCACCAAATGCGGTGACTTTGTCCATAAGATTGTCACTCATATTTGCTGATATTCAAACATGTAAATGAAAGCACATACAGAACAAGACAAGAAAATGATGAAACAGCAACTTACCCATGGCTTATTATGCTTGGCAAATACTAAACAGAAACAAAACAAAAAACATTAGAAATCAAACAAGTGGCAAAAAGAAATAAACTTTATTAACAAGGCTACAATAGAATATTGAGCTAACAAGGTTTTTTCACATACACCTGAATCTACTGGATCATACAAAAACCCTTCTTGAACGATCAGAACAAGGAAAGGAACAATCATCAAGGTAACTAATGAGAACTGCTTTTTACCGATGAATCCAATTAGGGTTTGTCGAGAAAAAAACCCAATTCAATATATATTTTGTCGAAAATCGATATGCGAGAAGAACACAGAAGACTAAAATCCTATCAGATCAAGCAAAATCCGTGTGGAAATCGAGATTTGAAACAGCGAGATCGCAAGTAGATTCACGCGGGTTTTATATTATACCTTTTTTCTTAAATCACAAGAAGATGCGAAGCTTGAACAAGCAGATATGAGAAACGGTTCGATTCGGAAGAAAGATGACGACGACGACGACGACGACTTGAGAAGTTAAAATAATAATCTGAATACAAGGTCAATCCCGTTGACGCAGGACAAAATCTTGAGAAGAATCAAAAATACGTTTCTTTTTAGATGTTTGGGCACAAGAATAACTTTATCCCGAGCCTCGTGTTACAATTCCCATGCTTTACGCTATTGATATTTACTTGTACAGTGCATGTTATATACTTTTTCTATTATCCATATTAATAGGAAGTGGAAATTATCCCAACGAACATGAAGTGTTATAAAACAGAACACACGTCACCTAATAAGACTTGTACTTTCTTTCTTACCATTGGTTTGTCCTAAACACCAAACACCAAATCTCCCAACTTTCGTATCAAAGTAAACAACAAGAAAGCTGACAAACAATAAGAGACTGAAAACATTTTCACATAAAGATGTTAGTTCTTTGAGTATTCAGACGAATGGATCGGAGAATAGCCTTCTGGTGGTTGCTGCAACGGCTGCTCGGCTTCGACCTTCTCTTTTGTTTTCTGACTAACCTCTCCAGCCGCTTTAGCCACTCTGTTGAAAGCTCCTGCGGCCCAACTCACACCGGTTAACACGTATCGGTTTTTCATCACCGCGGTTCCTGCGCTGCTCACCGTCTGTTCGGCAGATGCATACGCTGATTTTGTTCTCTCTGAAACTTGGAAGCTTTGGTCTACGGCTTTGATCTTTTCATTCACCAAGCTTGTACCGGCTGTGAGTTTTTGGCTTAGACCTATTTTTTGATCTAGTGTAGCAACTCCTGCGGTTGCCGTCGAAGTGAAACCGAGTTTTTCATCAAAAGCTTTTGCTTTGCCTACAGCGTCTTTTCCGAGAATGAAACCCTTTGCTAGCATGCTGCTCACGACATCTTCCGCCTTCGTGACAACAGATTCTTCGGCTCCTCCACCACCGCTCTGTGAATCCTGTGAAAATGACAACAAATTAAACCCTTTGATATTGTCGTTTAGACTTTCCACTGACACTAAGAGTGTTGAGGGAAAACCGCTCTTTCTATCTACCAATCACGGATTTTGACAAGTAGAGATTTTGCAAGTTATGAGATAATCACTGCACTATAAGTAATCAAATTACAAACTAAATATATATAGATATATATCAAAGAAATGGTTCTTGGTTCCTATTTGATAAAAATAACAAACTAAATATATACATCGATAAATACGCTCAATAAAGAAGAAATTACAGTATGAAGGGCAGTAGGTGGAGTGTAGTGAGGAGCCATCTCGATGACGACTGATTGATCAGCAATACTTGCTCCCTGAAAAAGCATCCCTAGATGTTAGTATTATAACTGCGACTACAAATCGTTAAATTTTGGTTTTAAACAAACTAATTTTACTTATAGTTCTCTACTCCAGATTCAGAATGGGTTCCATGCGGAGAAAGAAGTGAGACTAAATTTTGAGTATCTCTTACCAATTCTGATTAAAATCAGAGATTGGTTACTAAACTAACAGTCATAATAAAATTATCATATATGTAATAGATGAATGTTACATGTATATTATGATAAGAGGAAGAATGTTTTAAGGGAGTAAAAATGAACTCACAGATAAGAGCACAGCGGTCTCTGCTCCTTGAGGATCTTTGAATGTTACATAAGCACTATACTCGTTACTGCTAGTTCGAACAGAAGCAAAACCAGAGAAGATAGTCAATAAGTTTCAGAGAATTCTGATCATAAGATCTCAAAGAATAAAACAGGCCGAACCAATAGTTATTAGCAATCACTAACCCTTGGATATCGATGCTTTCGACTTCACCAGAAAAAGAGAAGAACTCTTTAATATCAGGCTCTGTTGCTCCCGAGGAGAGATTGCCAACTTTTACCGACCTTATCTATCATCTCAAAGAAATGAAGAGATAGAATCATTTAAACAATCAAGGATAGGTGCTCGCCTGCTCGGTGAAACTTTTTTTGCAGTACTACCTAAACTCTCACAAGTTAAACTATTATAGTAATTAGTAAAAACATATTTTATCCGGGGATCAAAACTTGTTGCTAGAAACTGCCTTTTTTATCTTTTCCTTATACGAAATATAATAAGCGGAGAACAAAGTCGTTACACAGTTAAAATCATTCAAGAAATGAAACATGCTTCCTGTGAAGCTAAAGCATTCTGAATCAGATTATTAGCTTGGAAAACAACTAAATGAAATCACAAAGAAATGACAATTAGCTGCTAATCTCTGGAAATATTTCCATCCTCATCTTTCACTCATTTTCGCCGAAGACTTGACAAACGTTGCAAGTTCTCACAGAGATATGCAAAGGAACCAAATCATCTAATAGAATCACTAGAACGAAAACTTAGTGTATAACACCTTAACACAAGGCACAACAATAAAACATAAAAATTAACGGGAGATGAAACTTTCATATCATTGTATGTTGCACGAAACCCAGAGTTGCATATACAAATCACCATGGAGAGACACAAACAATTCGATTACAGAACACAATAAAACTGAATATGAACAAACACTCAAATAAGAAACAACAACAACAACAACAATCGCTCAAATAGCATCGGTGATATATATATCCTTATTCCCGGGGAAGAAAGCTAATCATATAACAAAATCACCAGACAAATTTTCCCGGGAAAACAAAAGAAATCGCGGCAAAATCTGAAAAGAAAAGGCAAAGTAAACAGAGATTTAGAAACAAACCGCCATGGATTTTGATCTTGATATTCGTCTTCTCGATGAGATTTCGAGATTCGAGAGATTCGCCTTTAAACCGAAACGTAACCTTGAGGCTTTGATGCGTTTTTAGAGAGAGAAGCGAGAAGAAGAAGTGTGCCTTTGCTTAGAAACGTGTACGAAAAATGGGCCTTATCTCTATCTTATTGGGCCTCACGTTAAAACTTAACAACCGCAATAAAAAAGTTGATCAAGTTCAAAATTTTGAAAGGACGGGTCAAAAGCGACAGCTCATCATTCCATTCCTTTCCCTCGCTATGACGTGGCAGCCTACATCATTCACGTGCATCTCACATGATAACAAAACTATTAATTAATCACAATTAAAACAAAATTACCAATAAAAATCGAAAATTAGCACTTAACCTTTTTCGTTCTCTCGAGAGAACGAGAGAGAAGAAGGATGAGTTTCCAAGATCTCGAAGGTGGTTCTCGATTTCAGGCGGCTAATAGTTTTACCGGAGGGAGACAGAGGAAACCTCCGTCTCGTGGAGATCCGTCGCAGGAAGTGGCCGCCGGGATTTTCAGGATCAACACGGCGGTTAATTCCTTCTTCCGCCTCGTTAATTCCATCGGGACGCCTAAGGATACTCTTGAATTGCGAGAGAAGCTGTTAGTATTCGTATTATTAGAACCCTACTCTCTTCTCCTGTTTGTTAAATCTCCGAGTACATTAGGGTTTTGGTTTCAGTTATCGTTAATGTGTAAAGATTTCAATTGTTTTGAAGCTGATCTTTCCTTATTTTGAGAAATGTGGTTCTTAGGTTTGTGTTATGATGAGTAACAGAGTCTAGAGATGTGTTGTAGTTAAGTTTCTTGTGTTTTCATTTTTTATTTTCTGCATATCTGTGGTAGAGAAAACTTCAATTTTTGTGTATATGGCTGATAATTTTGCAGACAATGAGCTTTTTGTTTGGTTCTTTTGGATTAGTTTCATCTATTGCTCTTGAAAGTTTCTTAAGGTGTTAGGTTCTTTTGTTTTGCAGGCAAAAGACAAGGCTACAGATATCAGAACTGGTGAAAAACACTTCAGCTAAACTTAAGGAAGCTAGCGAAGCGGATATACATGGAGCAGCTAGTGTAAGAAAATGCTTACATTTTGTTGTTTCCTTCCTCCTCCTCTGTAAAGTTAGATGTTAAAAATAACATTTACTATTGAACCAGTTTTTGGCTGTGATACAATTGGATCTTATCACTCTTGTTCATTTAGTGAGAGAATTGGTTGATGTGTGTATATGTTACTGTCTACCTTTAGACATCGTTATGTTATGCTTATATTATCTAGTTTAACTTGCAGCCAATTAAGAAGATTGCGGACGCTAAACTGGCAAAAGATTTCCAGTCGGTTCTCAAAGAGTTTCAGAAAGCTCAAAGGCTTGCAGCTGAAAGAGAAATAACATATACTCCCGTGGTCACAAAAGAAATACCTACCAGGTAATATTCATTGTCGATTATAGTTAAAAAAAAACAAATAATCGTGGTAAATGAATCTTGTTGTTCCTCGTCTTTGAACTTAGGATTGGTAATTTACAGTTGTGGAATGTGAGTCTCTCTAATTCATGCTTCATTGTTATGCCACTCCATGCAGTTATAATGCACACGAACTGGATACTGAATCTTTAAGGTTCTCCCAGCAGCAAACTCTTCTTCAACAATCCAGAAGGTGAGGAGTATGATTTTTGGTAGTATATTATCGTTTATAGTTTATTTAGCATAAACAGAACCCAAATGTGAGTCAAGCATGCAGTTTAAGAATTCAAAACCGTCTTTCACGTTTCTGTTGTTACTGAATGAGATGTATAAATGAGTATCAATAGTAGCGATTAGTAGTAATTTTGAAGTTGGTTCCCACTAGTTCCATCTTATCTGTGATTCTGTTCAGGCAATATATGCTAATTATCATATCTTGCAGTGATACTCACTTTTTATTACTCTCATTTCAGGCAAGAAGTGGTGTTCTTAGACAACGAGATAACATTCAACGAAGCAATCATCGAGGAAAGAGAGCAAGGAATTAGAGAAATACAAGAGCAGATTGGTGAAGTCAGTGAAATCTTCAAAGATTTAGCTGTTTTAGTTAACGGTCAAGGGATTATGATTGGTAAGTAAAACCACAAACAATCAGTTAAAAGTGTTACAACTTTTTGTCTCCTTTTCGCCTCTTTAAAATCTCAGGAAACTAACCATAATGTCTATTATTGAGCAGATGACATCAGTTCAAGCATCGACAACGCACATGCCGCGACTGCTCAAGCCACTGGTCAACTCAGAAAAGCATCTAAAACTCAAAGATCTAACTCATCGTTGGTACACACTAATAGCCTCTCTTGTCTGTCCTATGATTCTATATATTTTAGCTGCTAAAGCTAAGTTTGATATGTTTTACTTATGTTGCAGACATGCCTACTTATCCTCATTTTTGGGATTGTTCTACTCATTGTCATCATCGTTGTCTTGGTTTGAGCTCCAAGCATCAAGAGAAGAATCGATGAAACTAATTTCAAAGACCCATTAAAGAAATATATCTATTGTACAGATTCTTTATAATTAATGTTTTTGTTAAATGTATTAATACATTTTAAGGATGATCTACTTGAAATTATTCACAAGCATGTAAGTCGATCTTTTTTTACGTTTTTATCTGTACTTTTAACAGAGGTTTTGTGCATCTCCAAGTCAACACTGTCAATGTGTAAATAAATTACAAACACCATATGATATTTTGCCATTCACAACGTCCCTTTGAAAATCTACATCTGTGAGAAACATAATAATGAAAACTCTCAAAGATCAGACCAACAATGCAGAGAAACAAAGTTCTCAAATTAACCGATATGTTCTTACCTTCATTTCTTCTGTGTTTCCGAGGAAAGCAGTCCCATCTGCTCAGTAAGATGGTTCATCTGTTGTTGATCCCTGGTCCGCTCGTTCGGTTCTTGTTCCATCACCAGGTCATTATTCTCCACTAAATCAGAAAGCATCTCCTCTATATCTCCGATGGGGGTTTCGTCAGCAAAGAACTGTTCCCAAAATGGATCTTGTACTTCAAGCAGCTTAGGGTTCTCGTTCATCTCAGGAGAATTTGCATCGCTTCCTAATCCCAACGACCCGTCTAAAACAGCCATTATTGGATCAAAACACTCTCCATTACCTGTTTCGCATCCAACTAAATCTGATTCAGGGCTCCAAGAAGCTTCAGCTGCTACTCCTTGTGTTGGACTTGAACCTAAGTTTGGCTGAGCCAGACCAACTTCAAGGAGATTTACCAAATTTCCTTCAGGTGCTTCATTCATCGCTGAGTTTGATGAAATATCGGCCATTGTTACTCCATTATCTACAGAGTTAGCACTAGGAACATCACCTAAGAGGAAACCTCCAGGATTGTTTGAACCAGGTTCATACCGTGGCGAGCTACTGGGGTTTAAAACCTGTCTGAGCATATTCTGTGCTGCTTCATTTATCGATGGCTGATATTTAACAATCTGACGGTTAAGACCATTACCTCCACAACTCTCCTGTTTGTCTCCAGGAAGTCTCCTCTTTTTGTTGCTTCCAGGAATATGTCTGTCGCCGTCACCGTTCTGTTGTACTAACTGATTTAAGAAGCCTGGGCTCTGAACAGCCTTGGCTAGAAATGACATCATTTGTTGTTGCCTCTGCTCCATCACCTGAACTTTCTCTCCCACATTCTGCAGTTGGTTTTCTGTAGCTTGTTGTTGCTGCCTTAACCTCACTAGTTCTTGCATAAGAACATTCTTATCTCGTTTAAGTCTTTCCACTTCTTCTTCTATCCCAAACTTTCCCACCTCAACACACGCACCAACTGATGAGTTTTGAACTCGAGTTTGCTGCTGGTTCTGCTGTGCCTGAGATGGTTTTTTCCTGACAATACTCTTCAGTAGCTGTTTTTGGCCTCTTAAAAACCCATCATTTGCGAACTCCCATCGATCTGGATCAACTTTTCTGAAACCCTGGACGCATAAAAACATGAAGACCACAAAGATCAGTAAAATCAAACTCAAGAGTTGAAACAATGCAAAAAAATAGAATTTAGACAGACAACATCGCGTAATTATACGAAAAGGTATAAACATGTTGAACACAAAACAGTTCCACACTAACAAACCTTTCTTGAGCTGATATTATCTATATATTCTAGTTAAAGCTTTTTAAGTCTGAGAAAGAGACGACCTCTCCACACTCTACAGGTTGCATCACAAATTCACAATATTAACATGATATAAGGAAAGCAATATCTCTTACTTTTTTCAACATGTACTTGGATGTTTAGAGACAACTGATAGACAGTTTGTATTGTCACTTAGAGCTACAAGGCAGGAAAAGGAATTTAAGGAAACCAATCTTCAAGCATATGTGAAAGTGACCCTGCAAAGTCTTGTGGATCTTTTGGTGTATATAAAGACTGACTTGACAAGATGTTAAAAAGACTATAACACAGTCATGGATCTAGTTACTAAACCACCATGGCTCTAAGCTAAGCTACATAGCTTAAACCAGAATAGAACATAGCCTACTTAACTGTAATAACCACATTGAAGGCAAAAATCCTCAAATTAGACACCAAAACATGTATGTTAAATCATCTACAATGATGTCTTACTACTTCAATTTCCACAAAATTAACCTTACAAATAACATCAATTAACACTTTTCTACGGCAGAGTAAGTGAGTAAACTAAGATTAACAAAACCAACTATGAAGATGATGATGATGATGATGCTTACATAAGTATTTAACTGCCTTACGAAGCTGGAGAAATTGTTGTGCTTGAAACACTTGGGCAAGAGCACCTTCGAGAACTCAGGCACGTTCCACACGACGAAGCTGTTGTTACCGTTGCTCCAAGATACGATCTCATCGGTCGAAGAATCATCAACCATGTCGTAGGTTTTGCTCAGAAACGGCGGCACGGTGCTCATCGGCGGCGGCGGCGGCAAAGACGACGGTTTCGGTTCCGCAGGCGGTACGACGGATTCTCGAACCGGTTCCATAGCTTCGAAAGAAAGATCAAGAGCTACTCACTAAACTATGCTATTGAATTGAATTGATTGATTCTTGAAGATTTCTTCTTCTTCTTCTTCGCGAGCTCACACACCTACAGTCTCTCTTTCTCTCTCTCTCTCAAAGACTTGTTGAGAAAGCACCAGACATGGCGATTTCGGTTTAATCTCAGGTTTTTATTTCGGTTATGTTTAATTTCGGTTCGGTTATTGCTAATTAACAAATTTTCCGGTTTATTTCAATTTTTTAATTTGGTTTAAAAGACACTGCGCTTGTTTTTGTCGGGTAAAAAGTTATTATACCCTTGCTATTTTACATCTCTCATACCTTATATAGTCTATATACCCTTTGACTTTTGTTGACCAAAAACATAAAACACTAAATATTTTCAAATCTAAACCCTAAACTAATCACAAGTGTCTTGAATTTAGAATTGTGAACCCAAATGGAAACCCTAAATTTCTAAACCTTTAAATTCAACAAAAAAATATTTTAAAATATTTGATGATTTTGTTATAAACATTTTATTTTTATTTTTTTTTGTTTTAAAATATTTTTATCAAATTGTTAAAATTAAATAAAAAATAATCACGTTTTCAGTTTATAAAATTGATTTATTTTGAAATTTATAAAAATCAAAATTATGATATAAAAGCAATAGGAATTCACAAAACTACGAACTTTCAATACGTCTAATTCAATATTTTCAAAACTAAAGCAATGTCAAAGGTATTATAGCATTTGATTCTTGTTTGTTGCGAGGCACAACGAAAAAGCAATTAGTCTCTTCGTCTTCTTCTTCAAAAGACGATTCCTTTCTCTTTACTCCGAGAAAGCTTGCAGGTCAACAAAACCTAACCCACCCTAATCCAATTCAGAGAAACGGGTTTAGTGACCGATTCGATCTCGATTATTGCTTATGTATGTGTCTATGGATCAATTGGCAAGTGTTCAAAATCTACAATCTCGGGATGTTTAAGGCCTAATCACTTCAACGACGTCGCGTTTTCCTCGTGGGTTTGTTTAGAATGCCATCAATGGAAGAAGAAGAAGAACACAAAAGCCCTCTTCGTCCAAATATATGCTTGAGACCAATAAACCCTTTTGATTTAGAGCGTTTGGAGCAAACCCATCGCGACATATTCCCAATCAGGTGCAACAAATCATGTCATTGCCTTGACTTTTTTGAAGGTTTTTTGGGGTTTGACTTTTTTCTCCTCCTTCTTCTTCTTCTTTAGGTACGAGACTGAGTTTTTTCAGAATGTTGTGAATGGAGGTGATGATATAGTCTCTTGGGCTGCTGTTGATAGGAGCCGTCCTGATGGTTACTCTGAGGAACTTATTGGATTTGTTACTGCCAAAATCGTCATTGCCCGAGAAACCGAAGTTAGTGTGTTTGTTGGCTTTTTTGAACAAATCTTCTTCATTGTTATTGCTGTTGATTTCTAGCTTTTGTGAATAAGGCTGTAAGGTCTTGGAATCTTTGTCAAGTGTTTAGCTTGAGTTTGTAACTTTTTGTGCTAATAGATTGGAGCTTGCTTAGAATAGTCTTTTGGGGGGGGGGGGGTTTGTAAAGAGGTTGTAAGGTCTTGTAGAGTTTAGATTTAAGCTAATGTAGGGTTCTTACAAATTTCATAAAAATTGAATCTTTCTACAAGTTAAGCCAGCTTTTTGTGTGAGGTTATAAGTTTTTGGTTGAACCTTCGTTTGTGAAATTTCCAAGTTATTGTAAACTGTTGATCTTGAATGTTGTTGAAACATTTCATAGTCTACAACTATGGCTTAAGTTTTGCTTAAGTGTGGCTTTAGTCGGTTTTGTAACATCTTGTTACGATTCAAATCTGTTTTGTATTCTCCTCGCTAATGTTAATAGTATTTTTATATATTGCATAGATATCAGAACTAATAAGATATGACTCAAAGAAGGGAGAGGAGACATTGGTGTACATCTTAACTCTTGGAGTTGTAGAAACATACAGAGAACATGGAATCGGTAATTGATTATGCTATGTAGTAAACCAATTGTATATGGATTTATATTAGTTCTCCTCTTCTCTTGCTTAATTTTCTTAAATACTAAGTTCTGCTGTTCTGCATCTTTTTGGGGGCAGCTAAGTCGCTTATCCACGAGGTCATAAAATACGCTTCTACTATCTCTGTGTGCCGTGGCGTTTACCTTCACGTGATTGCGCACAACAATCCCGCAATACGACTGTACAAAAGGATGTCCTTTAGATGTGTGAGGATGTTACATGGATTCTACTTTATCAACGGCCAGCATTTCGATTCCTACTTGTTTGCCTACTTTATCAACGGTTCTCGCTCTCCTTGCTCACCCTTGTAAGTACAAAACTATCTTTTCGTGCATCCTAAATTGTTGTTTGTTGTGAGTTTCTTTGCGGTTTGGTCATATTTGACATCATGGCTACATTTCAGAGGTCTTGTGGTGTTGGTTCTGAACTTTATAAAGAAGGGAATCAAATTAGTGGCTTCAAAGCTGAAAATGAAGCACGACGAAGAGAAAGGCTTGAAATGGCTTAAATGCAAAGACAACAACAACAGCAACACGCGGTGTCTCTTACCCACTCAGACCAAACGAAACCCTGCATCCGAAAGATTATCATCCGGGTACGATTATGTTTAGTGTTTCGTCTCCGATACAACAAGCCTAATAGGCACAAAAAACCAAAAAAAAAACAAAATGATTGTAAGTTAATGGATAAATAAGAAACCAGGAAAAAGACACATATCGAAAAATATACGTCGAGTTCCTCTTCATTTGGCTTCTTTAACATAGGACTGTCACATCCTACATCATGTTTTCCGCCTGACTTCTTCATAACCAAAGGAGTTTTATCTTCTTCGGGTATATCTTTTTCATTTTACTCAATGAGTTGTGATAGATACCGAAGAAGACGAAGCTCTTTTGATTTTGAAGAAGAGTTTGCCTGGAAAACATGATAGAGGATATGACTATCCTATGTTAAAGAAGATGATCTAGAGACTAGAGGTATGTTTTTCAAACTGCTTTTTTCATGGTTTCTCATATTTCAGAAACTTGCATTCATTTTGTTAAACCTTCTTTTACAAGGTGCAAGTAACTACAAGAGTATGAGCTTGTTGTTAGACTTTGTGAAATCATTCATTTCCATGTGTTTGTTATGCCTCTTGTCATGATCCTATTTGTGTCTTCTGTGTAGTAATAAAAAATGTAAATATTTGGGATTAGTTGATAAATATTTCACTTACAGACAGATTGTTCAATCCAATGGACAACACAACAGGTCCCAAAATATAATCTTTTTATTTTAGTATATAATCTTTAGTATATAATTGAAAGTACATTAAACCAACAATTTTGTAATATATAGTACATAGGTTCTGCTTAATTTTCGAATATTAGTTTCAGCCGCAAGATTAGAAATAGTGCATAGAGATGTTCTATCCCATGAGACATGTAGCGTAAGTTATGTAACAATATATTTAGTCAACCACTGTCACTTTCAAAAGTACATTTTATTAGTTCACTTTCTCTTACCCATCTCCAACTAATTATTTAATTTTCTAAATTATTTAGTTAAAAAGTAATAATATTTATTTGTTCATTCTGTGAGCAAATCCAAGATATGGATTTGTAGAGATTATCCATGTCCTGATTTACATAGCATATATATTTATATGAAATCACTTGCTAGAAACCCTAATATAGGAGACATTTTATCACTTATGCTTTGCCTCCCTTAATACATTCTACTAGAGATAGTCAAGTAATTTATTTTCTTACATTTGGGAGAGTCAAATATAGGAGACATTTACAAGCTCAAAAAAAATAACTTTTGTAATTTTTTGAAAATGCAATTACAAACAAGATTATTTTGGTATTTAACACAGTAAATAGTTAAAAATATTGTACATAATCAAACGTTTAACAACACATATATGGTCTTAAAAAAATCTCCAAGAGCACTAAACAAAAACTATGCATCTAACTCTACCAACAACGAATAATTATAAAATTATCCTCACTTTGTATTTTCTTTTCCAATATAGTCTATTCATGAAATAGCCATGGCTCCAAAGACGTTTGCCTGAAAACATAGAATTAAAACATTATAATATTCAATTTATACAAAAAAAAAATGTTGAAAAGGAATTAATGAGGGATCTTACTCTATGATTTCTTTCCAATAAGAATCATTTGCTTCATCATCAATAGTGTCACTCCATGGCTGATGATGGTCTTGTGTAAACGTCGAATTTGATGATGAAGGATTTGAAGTATGATCATGAGTATGATGATGATCATGATAGTTCGCGATATCTTTGTTCTTGATAATCT
This sequence comes from Cochlearia excelsa, assembly GCA_963556525.1. Taxonomy (NCBI): domain Eukaryota; kingdom Viridiplantae; phylum Streptophyta; class Magnoliopsida; order Brassicales; family Brassicaceae; genus Cochlearia; species Cochlearia excelsa. The sequence goes on from OY748330.1 coordinate 24,652,548, forward strand.
TGTTGCTTTCTTTAGTTTCTTGATCAGTAGAAGCCATAACCAATAGAGGCATTGTGTTATGATCATCTTGGTGAACATCCATTTGTATGGGAGAAGAAAAAGAATCAAATGGATGGTTAATTATTTGATTCTCAAGAATATTAGTGAAATTTTGAGATTGACCAAAAATATTTTGGTACTTCTCTAAGTAAGAAGATTGGTCAAAGAGATTGTTATGCATGGTTGACTTAGAAGATGAAGGGTTAATGTTGTTGTTATTATTGTTGCTAAGTATTTGAATCATGTTGTGTAACAAATGGGCTTTGGCAAGAGTTGTTGCATCTAGTTGAATATTTTGATTGAGATTTGAGAGGTTGTTGAAATTTGCCGCGGCAATGAGCTGTGGGAGAGAAGCTAGAATGTTTTGGTGGTCGGTTCTCGGCTTATGAGTCACCGGATCAATCCCCATTTGGAGAAGTTTCTTTCTCAAATGCGTGTTCCAATAGTTTTTGATTTCGTTGTCTGTTCTTCCAGGAAGATTACTCGCTATCGAGGACCATCTTTCAACAACATAAAAGGAAAGAAAAATTCAAATTAATATAACTATACTAGTTTAAGAAATGTACCTAATGTTCATTAGTTTACTTAAGTCATGAAAGCATAATCATTTTTCAAGATTGAAAACGGCCTACATACGTATGCACCAAGAGAAAAAACAGTGTAGTAGGTGTAATAACCATATACTCAATTTTAAATATCCTCATTATATATAATACTATATTTTAATTAAATACTACTATTATTTATAATATTATTTGATTCTAAAACATTTCATTCATTCAAACTTCTATAAATTAATAACTACACTATTTTCTAAAACATTATCAATTTACTATAATTATCAATTTATAAAAAGATAAATTACACTAAAAATCAAATTTAGGAATGAAAAACGATTATTATTTTATAGAAGTATTAATATATACAGAACTTGTGTATAATTTTAGACCATAAATATACAATTGTCCATGAAATATAAAATTAAAGATTTGACTAGAACTATTTATTAAAATGTGAAATTCTTAAAACTAACTAGAAAACTATAAAGTGGTGAAAGTAATTAATGACTTACTTGTTTCCAAGAAGGGAATGGATATTGATGATGGTTTCTTCTTCCTCTTGAGTGAAGTTTCCTCTCTTGATGTCAGGTCTCAAGTAATTAGTCCATCTCAATCTACAACTCTTTCCGCACCGGTTTAAACCGGCTTGCTTAGGAAGTGCTCTCCAACTTCCATGGCCATGTTTTTGAATGTGGTCTACCAATTTCTCATCCTCCTCTTGTGTCCATGGCCCTTTCTTTATCCCATTCTCATCGCCACTCGGTGATCTCCCCATTTTTTCACTATATATACCACAAATGTTACATATATAGAAAGGTAAACATACATTAATTATAACTATGCTTAAAAGATATGAATTAAGCAAGCACACACTTTTGATCTATATAAGTGATTAGATATAAACTTGTGAATGAGTAGAAACATATGCACACAAGTACTATGCATACATTAATTTTTGAACTCACAATTTTTTGATGAAGGAACCTAAGTTTAAGGATGTGTGTGTTTGATCTTTGTGCATTAAATAGGGTTTTTGTGTTTCTTGTCGGGAAGGAGAAGAACATAGTTTAGATTTGACTTTGATGACGTGAGAATATGACATAAATGCCCTAGTATTATTTTGTAAGAAAAAGAAGAGAAGATGATCAAGTTTGTGAAGCAATGTGCACAAAAGTTGATGCAACTAATCCATATGTTGACAAAAGACAGTTTGTGCCTTTTAAAATTAAAAATTAAAATGCACAAAAGAAAATCATGACATGGATATGGGGTAAATAATCAAAGTAACGACAAAGATGTTATTGTGTTATTTTAAAATGCCACTAAAACATGCTTTTGCGCCAAAATTATCATTACAAGTTTTAAAGCTTTAGAATTTACTTTTATGGATTTGAGTTTAACATTTTGTGTTTATAGTTTAATTTTTAGGTTTAAAATTCAAGCCCCATAAAAACTTTGTGATTGTAAACTGAGTTTATTAATCATATAAATATGTTTTTATATAGTTATCAGACAGACACTAAATTATGTATATATCATTATATACAACAGATTGTATGAAACAGTGTTTAAGAGTAGGATGTTACTAATTCATTGGTCAACAAATGATCCACATGATTGAGTATATATATGGAAGTCAATTTGTCATTATTGAGTATATATATATGTCATGTGCTGAATTTTGATCAATAAAACAGTTGGCAAATAGTAAAAAATCAACAATATAGCTCAGTTTTATTAAATTAGATGTATAAAAAGGTATATAACAATAGTGACCTAATTAAAATTTTTTTTATCAATTTTGAATTTTGAGTGAAAGGAGTATAAACACAAACGTTTTGGTTTAAATTAAAAAGAAATAGTTATACACGATTCATGACTAAGATATTTAAGTTTAAGGTTTAGTTTTTTTTTATGAAAAAGCTACAATGTCAATCACTAAAGATATATTGCATATTTGGGTGCAATAAACATTGTTATATCATACTTGTATATAGTATTTTATAAAATAAACTAAATAAAAATGTAGATATTGGTGGTTGATTACTGGTGTAAAACTGTTTTTAAGCACAACAAGGCACGCAAACTCATATACCATGGGACCCGCGAAAACCCTAACTACTAAACTAACTCTTACATTAACACTAATTTTAATTTAATCGCTTTTTTAGATGCTTCTTCTACGTTGAAGTTAAATGGTCCATATAAATATTAATAATAATCGGATGCATGGAGTCCTCATTGTTATACAATTGATCTTAATTCCTCTATCCAAATAAAAATAACAAAATGCATTTTTGGTTATTTTCTAATTAAGCAAATATTCTCTAATTATGTGAATTTTTTATTCATATTATACGCAATATGATGGTCATTATAAGGTTACTTCATATAAAGCAAACACAAAACTACTTATAATTTAAGGCAAACAAACAATCAAGATTCAAGACTTACGTGTTCAAAACGAAAATCACTCAAAACTAATTAAAATTATGGACAAATATTGCTTAAGCACTTTGAGTTTATCCAAAATGAATAAACCAATTCTCCACAAAGTGTAAAATAATAACCAATTGTAAAATAATATGTATCAAAAACATCTCACTCCTACGTATATATAACAAAGCGAATGTATATTATCTAATTGTGTATGAGTCAAACCTAACATATATTGAATGGAGACCAAGCAATAGTTCCACGCATTTACGCAAAAATATTAATTAGAAACCTAAACTTTATTTAATATAACAAAGTCATAATAACGATATTCTTTTCACCTTCTGAATTGTACTTTCTAAGATAGGAGTAAAATAAAATATGAAAAGAGTTGGTTAAAACGAAGACTTTAATTAACATAGTAAAAAGTCTTTGTTTTAATTACCGTTTCAAAGTTGTTTACCGTATACGTACAAGTCGAATATAATGAGAGGATTATTCTTTTTGACTTTTTTTAAAGAACATTATATAATTATTACTTTTTTTTGATAAAGAACATTATATAATTATTAATTAATTATTTCAATGTGGGTTTTCACAGAAGAAATCTATACTATTAAAAAAAACAAATATCCATTTATCGTCGCGACGTGAGATATTTAAATAAACTTTCTATTTTTTGTCGGTCCTTTTCCAAAAGCATATCTATATATATATAAAGTTAAATATACTCTTTTCTCATTATGCCACATCATCAACATATATTTTTAAATTGTGACACATCATCAACATATTTTGTTAGTTTTAAAAACATTTTATAAATTATTTTTATAATTTAATTATTACAATAAGTAACATTTACTTAATGGTTCTACCTAGAATTTGAAAATACATTTTTAATGTATGGAACATACGTTTATAAATTATAATTATTTAAAACAATTTTTTTTTAACATTATTTAATCTTTTAGGAAAATATATATTTAGTAAAGCATACAAATTTTGCTTCATTTCACTAATTGATAAATTTAGTTTCATAATATAAATACTAATATAATATGCATGATTTTTCTATATGTAGTTATAAAGCCTTATGATTAGAAGATATAACGTTTCTAGAAATTTAGTTATGAAAACTAGCTTTTGGAAAATATCGGAAAATTTTAGGTTTGTTGGATTTTAAAGAAAACATACTTTTATCGTTTGGAGGCAAAATTAACGGCATATATTGATTTTTGCATTCAACTATGCTCAAAATCTTATACGAGAGCACGTTAAGAAAATGAAAGTGTCATTGAAGAGAAAAAACATATAACCTACACCACCTATATTTCTTTAAAGAACAAGTAAAATTCAAGATGATTTTTTATTTTTTATGATTTTTTTTTTTTAAAAAATTAGTTTTACGGTGAAAAAATTATATATTCCCTTAATTCCTATAAGCTTGAAAAATAAATTCACTAATATATAAATAGTTAGTATATAATTATTAAAAAATATTGGACTCCGTTTTAATCTCCATAAATGTAAAGATTTACTGTTTAATTTACCTTCTACACATTTGTCGATTGTTCATTATACCTACCTATGAGTTTATTACTTATATTAAAAAAATATTAGGGCCTATATGTTTATTACTTATATATGTCACCAAAATTCACTTTTATCTTTGTTTTGATCATATTCAATGAATTTAATCGATAATTAATCGTTGAGTATGAGTAGTTTTAAGATGGATGACCTATCATAATATGATTTAAGATATCATATGATTGAGAACAAAATTCAAAAATAATATGTGGTCACTTGCAAAGAGTTGTTAGGAAATTGTATCGAACGTCATACGAGAATAAAGTTTTTGGAGTGAAAAAGGATGTAGAAATTCACTAAAATAGTAGTTGAGACGTTAAAATAGTACAACAGAAAATTTCTAAAGATTTTGTATTCAAATATTTTCACTTCACATAAAGTTATTGTCTAAAATAAATTATATAGATCCCGCCCGAAGGGCGGATTACCCACTAGTATATATATATACAATAATATCATGTGGGCTTAGATGCTTTTCTTTTGTAATGGGCCATTTTTGTTGTTAATGGGCTTTGGTAATTGAAACCCAAACTATTCACGTGGCTGCTCATGTGACGATAGCAATCGCAAACGCAAACGCAATATCTAAACGTTAAATTGAAAACAGATATAAAGCGACTCTCTTAAACCCTAATTCTTTCTTCTCCGGCTAACTTTTCTCCTCGCGCAAATCCCTAACGTCCTCTTCACCGGAGAACAGTAGAGAGATACAGAGATTTCTCCGCCATCGTCGTCATGGTTTCTCAGTCGTTGAAGAAGAACTACCGTTGCTCTCGATCTCTAAAGCAATTCTACGGAGGCGGCCCGTTCATAGTTTCATCTGATGGCTCTTTCATCGTCTGCGCCTGTGGAGACGACATTAACATCGTAGATTCTTCGGATTCGTCGGTGAAATCGACTATAGAAGGCGAGTCCGATACGCTTACCGCTTTGGCTCTAAGTCCTGACGATAAGCTTCTCTTCTCTGCTGGACATAGTAGACAGATTCGAGTTTGGGATTTGGAGACTTTGAAATGCATTCGCTCTTGGAAGGTATAATATGACTTGTTCAAAAATTAGGGTTAATTCGAAGTCAAATACTGCTTAAGAGTATGAATGTTTTGGTTCTTTTGATGTGTTTTTGTTGATGATTTTGATTATTGATGATGAGTAGGGACATGAAGGACCTGTGATGGGTATGGCTTGTCACGCTTCTGGAGGATTGTTAGCTACTGCTGGAGCTGATAGGAAAGTTCTTGTGTGGGATGTTGATGGTGGTTTCTGCACTCATTATTTCAAAGGGCATAAAGGGGTTGTGTCAAGTATCTTGTTTCATCCTGATTCTGACAAAAACATCGTATGTACCAATTCTGTCTATGGGAATAATGTTTCTGATATAAAGACATAATTTTTCTATGATGAAGAGATATTTCGGTTTGATGACGATATTTGCATTTTTTTAATGATGGATATGTAGCTTTTCTCGGCAAGTGATGATGCAACCGTTCGTGTCTGGGATCTTATGGCGAAGAATACTGAGAAGAAATGTCTTAAAATTTTGGATAAGCATTTTTCAGCTGTGACTTCAATTGCTTTATCAGATGATGGATGGACTTTACTTAGTGCTGGAAGAGATAAAGTGAGTTCTGACTACTTTCTAGTTTAATCGAGTTACATACTTCAGGAGAAGGCTTGTTTTTCTATTGGTCTTTTGGTTAATTGTATGAAGCATTTATGTGCTTACTTTTCTTGGTTAATCACAGGTTGTGAACGTGTGGGACCTTCATGATTATACCTGCAAGACTACAGTTGCAACGTATGAGGTACTAGAAGCTGTGACAATAGTTTTGTCCGGGACGCCTTTCGGATCTTTTGTAGCTTCTCTTGATCAGAAGAATAAGAAGAAGAAAGCTACTTTGGAAGCAACATATTTTGTCACTGTTGGGGAACGTGGTATTGTACGCATCTGGAAGTCTGAAGGGTTAGTACTGATTAATGTTTGGTGTGAAGTCATATAAATCAACCTAGGATAAGAAATGGACTGAATTTTTTGGCTGTTTACTTTGCAGCTCAGTTTGCCTCTATGAGCAGAAGTCGTCGGATATTACAGTCAGCTCGGATGAAGAGGAATCCAAAAGAGGATTCACTGCAGCTTCCATGCTGTCTTCTGATCTTGGACTGATTTGTGTGACTGCTGATCAGCAGTTTTTTACCTACTCCATTGTAGAAGACGTAGAAGAATCAGAGTTGGTTCTAAGCAAGAGGCTTGTTGGATATAATGAAGAAATAGCAGATATGAAGTTCCTAGGTGATGAAGAACAGTTTCTCGCAGTAGCTACAAATCTCGAGGAGGTATGAGAGCATTTTGCAGTGTGTTTCATGCAGACTTGATCTTAATCTTGTGGGTATGATCAAGTCGAAGATTTGATATTTTCATGGGCTAACATTTACAAATGTATCCGCAGGTTCGTGTTTATGATGTTGCAACAATGTCATGTTCCTACGTGTTATCTGGCCATAAAGAAGTTGTTCTGTCCCTTGACACTTGCGTATCTAGTTCTGGGAATGTTCTAATCGTGACTGGAAGTAAAGACAAGACTGTAAGTTCGTTTACTTGGTTTGGCTTGTAATTTTTCATAAACTATCTTCCTTCTTTATCCTCTTTCGTTGAGGTAGATGGCGAATCACAGAGAAAAGCTAGATAAATAGGGTCTACCGGTCTAGGGTCGATTTTTTCTTAGTTTTTTCAGGGTTGTTTATAGCATATGACATTGTTGTTTTTCATGTAAATAATTTCCCACAACATAACATACAAAAACACCTTTTTCGTGCTAGAGTGATATGTGGAGTTAGTTAACTTATGTTTGGTTTCTTTACAGGTAAGGTTGTGGAATGCAACTAGCAAATCTTGCATCGGTATTGGTACAGGTCATAATGGTGATATCTTAGCAGTTGCTTTTGCAAAGAAGTCTTTCAGTTTCTTTGTCAGTGGCAGTGGGTACGTGCGTCATAAATGATTCCTTGTACTTTTTATTCCTAAAGATGATTATTGATTAGGACTCTGTTCTTTTATTTACTCTATGGCTGCAACCCAACTCAACTATGCTAGCTGATTAAGACTCATTATACTGGAGAAGAAAATGTTGTATCTGATAAATAGTAGAGCTACTGTAGGATTGAGATAGTTTGATTGTTGTTATATTAATTTCAGCGAAATATTCTGGCTGAAACCAATTTATGTATGTAAATGCAGACGCATTCATTTCAAAATAAAAGAAACCTGTCTTAGTTGTGAATATTAGACACGTATATGGTTTATTGTTATATTTCTCTTTGTAAATGTCCAATCTCTTAATTTTTTCGTTCCATTGGATTTGGATTAGTGATCGTACACTGAAGGTCTGGAGCCTTGATGGTATAGCAGAGGACTCAGATGAACCCATTAATCTGAAAACAAGAAGTGTTGTAGCTGCCCATGATAAAGACATCAATTCCGTGGCTGTTGCTCGCAATGATACCTTGGTTTGCACCGGCTCTGAGGTAATTATATATGATGAGACCTTTGTTTTTGATTTTGTTGCGTTTTCTGAATACAGGTGAAATTAGAGCATGTATTTGTTTTTCTCTTCTATCGAAAAAGTACGTTGGTCTCTGATAAAGACATATTCCAGGTTCTTATCTTACTGTATTTGTTTTGTATCTTGTAGGATCGTACAGCTAGCATATGGAGATTACCAGACTTGGTGCATGTTGTAACACTTAAAGGACATAAGAGACGAGTTTTTTCTGTTGAGTTCTCAACTGTTGATCAGTGTGTAATGACTGCGTCAGGCGATAAAACAGTAAAGATATGGGCTATATCTGATGGTTCATGCCTCAAAACATTTGAAGGTCATACTTCAAGTGTACTTAGGGCCTCATTTATAACTGATGGAACCCAATTTGTTTCATGTGGTAAGTTTCAATAGCCTTATAATGTCATTTTCTTCTTCTTTTGTAGTCTTTAACATTCTAGTCGTGAATATATAGGTGCTGATGGTTTATTGAAACTTTGGAATGTGAACACTAGCGAATGCATTGCCACATATGACCAGCATGAGGACAAGGTACCCTAAACAATTATACTTTGTTTCTTTATGTATATATACCTTGTTCTGTCTGTCTTTGATGCTATTAGTTAGAGTTACAAACTTCCGAATTACCTGTATTTGTGAAGTTTTAATTTCCCGCATTTTGATATAATTTGTTTTGTTCAGACAAATCACACTTAAAATTTTGCAGGTATGGGCTTTAGCTGTCGGAAAGAAGACAGAGATGATTGCAACTGGTGGAGGCGATGCAGTTATTAATTTGTGGCACGATTCAACCGTTTCTGATAAAGAAGACGAATTCCGGAAAGAGGTATGTCAATTAAACTTATTAACTAAAGTCTTGTTCTCGTTGACTTGTCTCTTGAACCACTTTGGTGTGTAACAGGAAGAAGCAATCTTGAGAGGTCAAGAGCTGGAGAACGCAGTGTTAGATGCTGAATACACTAAAGCCATAAGATTAGCGTTTGAGCTTCGTAAGCCTCACAGAGTTTACCAACTCTTTGCCGGTCTCTGCAGGTAACAAAAAGCCACTCAAGAACACTTACCGTTTGCTTCTTTTTTCTTTTTTTTCTTCTCGTGTTATAAATACTCTCTTCCTTTTATTACCTGCAAATTGGTGTTAACACAGGAAAAGAGAATCAGACGAACAGATTGTGAAAGCACTTCAAGGACTCGAAAAGGAAGAGTACCGTTTACTTTTCGAATACGTCCGAGAGTGGAACACAAAACCAAACCGATGCCACATTGCTCAGTTTGTTCTTTACCAAACCTTCAACATACTTCCTCCCACTGAGATTGTTCAGGTTTGGTTTCTTACATTAAAGTTCAAAGATTGTAATATTATCGGTTTCTTTTGGTTTGATCTCAATGTGTTTTCACGACAGGTGAAAGGAATTGGAGAACTACTAGAAGGCTTGATACCATATTCTCAGAGACATTTCAATAGGATGGATAGGTTTGTGAGAAGCAGTTTCTTGTTAGACTACACACTTGGTGAGATGTCTGTGATTGATCCTGAAGAAACTGAGACACAGTCTCGTAACGACAAGAAGAAGAAGAAGAAGAAAGAAGAAGAAGCAATGGAAAAAGACAAAGTAGAGCTAGAACAGAAGACTCCTTTGAGGAAACGAAAGTCTGAGAAATCCAAGAAAGAGAGATCCAATAAGAAGAGACTCACTACCGTAATCGCTGTTTGAGTTGTTTTTTTTTAAAAAATTTTGTTTTTGCAAATTGATTAATATTGTACTTTTTAAATATGAATCATACTTGTTTTTACTATCGTCAAATTTATTCAAACTCGTTGAAAGCTTTTGTCACGTTATTTTTTCAATGCATTTAAATACTATTTATATAATTTTTGTAAGGAGTATGAAAGAAAATACATTGGTATTATAAATACAACTATATATATATATATATTGTGTATACATTGTTATCATAATTCGTACCAGAACAAGACTATATACTATACTATTAGGTACAGAAGATATACAACAAAAGGGCCTTACGCTTCCTACTTACAAGACTTTGTTAATCCCAAGCTCTGCTTCTGTCTCCACCTTTCTTTTTAACTTTCACCGATTTCTTCTGCGTGCATTAAATCAGTTTTCACTGTGAAAAATCACAGAGAAGACTGAAGACATATGAGCATAACATGCCGTGTCTTATTATTTGGCTTCTTAGACCAACTCCAGAGGAGTGTCTTTTATTTATTTTATGTAGGTCTTATTTTTAAAATATAATAAAAAAATGCAGAAGTGATGAAATTAAACAAGACCGGTGTCTTTTATTAGGCCAATAAGAACTGTAATAAGAACGACACGTGTCGCAAGTTGAGCATTTTCCATTTTTTTTTGTCTTTTAGACTCTCTCTCTTATTTTGTTTCTTCGTTTTCATCGAAGAAAACCGTTGAAGAAATCCTTCGATCAAACTCTTCCTCAACTACAAATCGAAGGAAAACGGGGAATCCAATGCATTAATTTCAAAATTGAAATCGGGATTATGGAAGGCGGAGGAGGAGGCGGCGGCGGAGGAAACCGCCGGTGGAGATTTTTGGTTATCGGAGTATTGGTTCTCGTTATACTCTCTATGCTTGGTCCTCTCCCTTTCTTACTCGGCCTTCACAATAGCTTTCGCTCTCCAGGTGTGTATATATATATAGCTTTGATTCGATCTCTAGTTTCAGATCTGACTTCTTCTTCTTCTTCTTCTTCTTCTTCTTAAAACTCTTCTCTTTGCTTAAAATCTCAAAACTTTATTGTAAAATCTAAAGTTTTGCTTTCTCAAACGCTCTAATGAGTAAAGTGAAGAAGAGATTCAACATATGTTGATAAGTTTAAGACATCTTCGTTTTCGATTTAATGTCTTCTTATTGACTTGTCCCGAGGATAAGATTGATCTTAGCTTTGTTTATTGAAATTGGTTCAATGTATTGTCTTGTCTCACGGATGTATGATATGTTTATCACTTGCTCTAAGCTGGTTATTAGATTTTTATGTCAGGTACTATTGTCTGGTTTGTATGCTATTTGGTATTAAAAATTGTGTCTTTTGTTTGTGCTTTGTTATGAATTGTGTGTGTTGTTTATGTCTACTTTTAAGGAACCGAGAGGTTAAGAGAATCAAGAAGAGTATAAAAGAGGGAAATAACTTAGCTTTCCTCTATCAAGATATCAATGAACTTGAGCATTCTAGGCAGGTTAAACTTCCAAGGGAAATAACTTAGCTTTCCTTTACTTCTAAATGTATGTTCATTCATTGGCCTTTTCTAAGTTCAATTGCTTTTCTGTTTCATGAAGATTGGAGCTGAGAAAATGCAGAAAAGATATCAAATATGTATTGTTTTTGGACGATGCTATTATGGTTTGCTTTGAAGCAGAGAAAGGTGTGTGAAAGGTGTTACTTTTCTAAGTTTATGTTTTTCATCGTGATGTACTTGTTCCTGATTTAAACTTATCTTTCTCATAGATAATGATTACGATGATGTTGTTGTTTTGGGCGCTATTGCTTGGTATATCCTTTTCTTTACGAATTTTAGATGCATCTCATTATCCTTATTGTTTACTTTTTGATTACGAACATTGTTGTTTACTCTCAAAGATTATGTACAATTTTGTTATCTCATCAATTGGCTTCTTACCAATGGAGGGTAAAAAACATCAAGTGTCTTTGAAAGTGTCTTCAAACTAAATAAATAAAAAAAAATGTGTAAAAATGGTTTAAGAAGACCTTAGAGTGTCTATCCGATGGAGATGCTCTTATTATTAGTTATATTTCTGCGACTTGTTATCTTGAGAATGTCTTGGATAAAGACTGAGTGCAAGAGCCAAAGAGACCACAAGACCAACCACTCCGCTAAAAGGCTGTAACGGGCGGGTCCCTGCGATCCAAACCGGCGAACTCGGGTTATAAGTGAGGAATCCACCTGTGTGTAGTACAAAGCTTGTTGCTATCATTCCTGTTCGTAAACCGATTGGTACAATCAGATTCCCTTGGCTTCTCTCACGAGCACCCGCGAGCCCCAACGATAGAAGCCATAGCCCCGGAATCGATCTCAGATATCTGACAAAAAGAAAACAAGAACACACTTTAGTATATATTCTCACAAGACTTGAGAACCACTTATTCTTACATGCTACATTGTACAGTATATACAGTACCTTTGAAACAAGGCAAATACGAGGCCTGTGATGATAATGCTTTGATGGTATCCCATATCTATAGCAATTTCGTTAGGCATCCATGATCTGAAGAGTAACTCTTCCACAAACACGACAAATGTCGCCGCTGTGAATCCCTTAACTATCACCAGAAGCAGTTGCACGCTTCCCTTGAGAAACTTCATGGCGTCGAAAGGTTGTGGAAGATATGGTGGTCGAGATAAAATGGCAGCTCCTAGTATTGTATTTACGAACTGTATTACTAGAATGACTGTGATGCCCCCTCCCAAAGCCTTCAAAAACTCTTGAATCTGCGAGGAAATGAACTTGTGGTATCATTCCTACTGTTTTAAATAAGATACGTAACGCAAATGGAGAAGGAAAATCACAACTACGCCATAACTTTTCGCTGAAAACATAACATAAAGTTAAAGCAAATTGGGAGCAATAATCCAAAAGTTGAAGCAAATTGGTAGATTGTAATATTTCTTCTTCGTAATCTATGTGGGAAACTAATGCTAATACACTAATAAAGAAAGAGAGGCTTGACCACGGTTACAAGGTTAGGCCTAGTGTCTAGGAAGTAATAATGATAAAGAAGCTTTCTCTAGCAATGCAAAGAAAATCATAGTACTCTAATTTTACCTGTTTTTTTGGTGATGCCTTGAAATCAAGACCATATTGCGTGAATGGGTTTTCATACTTCCTTACTCTCTTTCCCCAAAGCATAATGAGGATAAAAACAGCAATATAGAGGCCAACTACACTAGCTAGCTCCGACATTCTAGATGGGGTACTTGTGGACCAGCTCTGGAGAAGTGTTGGAAGCAATGGAATCACAACCGGTGACCATAACACTAGCACCATTCCAACAAAGCCCAAAACCCTAATAAACAGAAAAGAAGAAATGATACATACGAGAATCATTAACGAGCAGCTATTATGAAGAAGAAACAGACTGTACTTGTGGTACTAAACGATATGCAGAAGCTTACCTCTTCAGTAAGGGCCACTCATCTATATGCAGAAATTGTATTAGCTTATCAGTTAGACTCATTGCACCACGAAGGCCACCCCAAAGCAGTGCAAGTTTCCCAACTAGCCGCAATATGCCACCCCTTTGACCCAAATCTGCCAACATTGTTACAATCCTGTTCACATGAAAAACCAAAGGACTTCAGATCAGGAAGAGACTCGGGACACTGATGTAGAGGAATTGCGTTTAACACTGTATAATACCTGTCTTGATCCACTTCACCAGTTTCCGTTGTTGGAACAGCAGGACCAGCTATGGACATGGCTTTTTCAGCAAAACTGGCCACCCCATTGCTCTGATCTTTCTGTTCACTTTCTTTCTCTAGTGAACTTGACATGAAGCCGCCGCTTTGTGGATCCTGTGCAATGTGTTGCATTAGTTATAAACGACGAACATGTTTATTTAATTCTTTGGTTAAAAATACATTCATTTGGATATAATACCTCATGCTGAACCAGCATAGCAGATGCACCCAGAGCTGCTGTCATAGCACCAACCATAACAGGCTGATTGGTGATATTTTGCAGTCCAGATTCCATCATTTCTCCAATGCTCGAGTTTTTCTGTTCTACCTTCTGACTCACTTTGGCCGGCACAACACTCTTCGTTGCACCATTGTTCCCATATTTTTGTGCTCTGCCCATGACAATATCTCTCTTAGCATCTCTCTTAGCATTGTCAGTTGTTGTAGATACATCAAAATATTTCCTCAGAGCAGCTAAAACAGAGCCAACAACAACACCAACAGGCAACACTTGTCTGAGAAAATTTGCCTCCTGAACAGCAGATGATATTGCTCTAATGATATCGTCCCCATGAAGTTTGCCTACTTTTCCGACAGGATTGTTGGGATTTTCGCCATTCCTTTTGAAAGTCCAAGTAGGCTCTTCATGTACAACAGCAAAAGAAATTGTATCTGCCACCCTTTTTATATCTCGATTGAGTTGAGATTCAAATTGTCTCATGCCGGCTGAATTCATCCTGCGTTGAACTTCGACATTCAAAGAGTCTGATACAATAACTTTTATCAGGTGCTCTAATTCGTCACATCCTTCATCTAATTTGTGGAGGCCATCATTTTTATCGTCCACTCCATCATGCATTTCAGATAGCTTCACCTCTTGTTCATGATCCAATGTCGAATATGACGGCTCAATGATGTTCTGGTCATTACTTACACTAGACGGATGAACCTGAACATTTCCGTGCTTATCTCTGCTGGCTGTTGCATTGTCAGCAACGTTACTCAAGTATTCTGGTTGTTGATCAAGGAGCTTCCACTTACCTTCCTCTGGATAATAATCAAGCATTAGAGCAGTAGTTGTATCCAATTCTAATTGTTTTGCAATCTGCTCTTCTGAAAGTTCCTCCCCATGGTAACCATTATGAGAAGAAATCTCGCAAGAATCTGTATTTCTTGCAGGCAAAATCTTTGGTTGATGCTTACCAATCACAGATTCATCTCCGCCCAAATGCTTTTCATTTATTACCCAAGTTGTCTTATCACAGTCAGATCCTTTTCCAGTTTCATGCACACTGCTTCCAGGATTATAAGATTTAGCAGAGGGCATTTGGCATTCTGCTTCGTCGTTGTTGGGAGTTTTCTCTTCAGATGGAGACCTTATCTTCTTATCTGTGACATTCTTCTCATCTGTGACACTCTTCTCATCCGTCGCATTCTTCTCATCTGTGGCATTCTTTTCATCTGTGGCATTCTTCTCATCTGTGGCATTATTCTCATACGAGGTAATCTTCTCATCTTTCGGATTCTTCTCATCACTTACCTCAGTTTTGTTTTTCTTTTCTTCATCCAGCTGAGTAATCATATTTTCGAGTACACCAAAAACACTATTGACAGCGACCTGTGTTGAATCATCCATCCCCGTCAGTGCTTCAAATGCTTGAGAAACACCAAGTTTGGCCGGATTTGATTCCTGAATTGCTGGCTTAGCTTCGTCAGATGCAGGTTGCATAATTTTGGTTTCTTTGTTCTGATCATCAGTTTCTTCCTTCTCTACAGACTGTGAAGCAGAAGATTGTGCAGCATCTCCTTCGTTGCCAGCAGATGCCACATTGTTTTGGTCGGTGTCAGACTGTTTCGCATCGACTGACTGTCCTTGGTTGGTACTATCAACGTTTGCATCTAAAGTCTTCTCAGAACCATCAGCTGCACTGAAATTTTCATTACCCATTGGTGATTCTTTCTCATCGTTTTTATTAGTTTCCTCTTGTCCTTGACCCTTGGGTGTTACAGAACCTTGATCCACTTTCTTATCATCACTAGTTAGATCCTCTGTGCCAATAGGCTGCCCCTCGTTTGTATTATCTACCTTTGCTTCAGAAGCATTCTTAGAACCATCAGATTCACCAGTCTTTTCATTGGCAGAACTATCATCTTCCTTGCTGTCAACTGGTTGGGGTTTTTCAGATCTACCATCTTTCTGGGTAGCCTCAGACGAGGTATGGGAATCATTTTGACCTGCCGTACTTGATGGTTCTTTCCTTGCTTCCTCTGCTTTTTTCATTACTGGTGGTAAACTAGGAAGTTTAAGTTTTTGAAAATTTAAATTGCTACCACTTGACTCCAAAATCCCAGTTACAGCTGTTGTTAGCTTCTCACGAACATCTTCTGGCACCGCCTCTTGCAAAGCTGTAAGAATTGTCTCTCCTCGACCAACAGCATCCATAACCTAAACATTTACTGAATAATTGTCAAGCAATTGTTAATGCAGCGACCACCGTAAAATTTGTAAAATTATATTACTTTTGGCACGTTTGGTATACCTTTTTCTTCTCTTCAGCTTTCAGGGTGCCAGGCATGGTTACATCAAGCATATTCACTACAAGTTCTGTAGTCTGCAACATCTGACCTCTTTCACTTTCTTCTACATCGGGCATATTATCTTTCACTAATTCAACATCGACAGGACCGCTTGTTGACACTCTACCGTTTTCTGGTTCATTACATCCAGTATCGATTTTGGCATTCTTCTCTAACTCTGTCCCAGACGGAAAACTAGTATTTGGCTTGATGTCACTGTTTTCAAGTGCATCCGTGGAAGGATCTACATAGTAACCATTCACCGTCTTTCCCCGATCTACCTGCAGGAGCTTCTTGGCAGTGATACCTTTTTCAGGTGCCTTGGCTTCCGAAAGAACTAAGCCTTTTGAAGGTTTAACAGTAACATCCACGTCTTTCAAAAGTGGATGACGACCTTTCAAAAGTCCAAGTTCCACAGCAGTCAACCACTGCATGACCAATAAAGGAAAATCAATCTCTCAGACCTAGGAGTTATTGTAACAGAGCAGTCAACCAGCAATAAATCAAAATAAAACATTTTTCATGGAAGAAAAGAAGGACTTGAATAGTAACCAAATGTAGAGAGTATCATAATTTCCTTGTAATCTATCTGGGGCATTAGTCACCAAAAAAGGAATCAAAAGGGTAGAGGATTGTGTCTCTGGAGGACAAAAAAATACGTAATAATATGTATTGAATAATGGTCACCAATGCCGGCAGATCATTTTTCAAGTATAATTTTATGGCATTTGTGAGCTACCCTAAAATAAAGAAACCAGATATGTGTGCATGACTATTCATGACTGATTCTATGCATGATGTGAGAGAGGTTGATAGGGAGAGAAGTTACCTCAATCGCAAGGTCCTGGCACCAAGACACAGCCGCTGCACGTCCATCAATAAGACTTGGTGAAGAGCATAGAAGCAGGCTTGTACATGGGTTTTCAGCTATTGAACTACGTGGTGCTGAATAAAGTGGCACCACACCATCATTCTGACAAATATAAGCAATTCTGTGAGTCAGAATATGTACACACAAATAATTCAAGGGATCAATTTTAGGCTATCTTCGTTTACATGCAAAATGACACCTGATTTAATTTTACAAGAATGGAACTCTATCTGTAAATCTCTATCTGTCCTTAAATGAAAGTAGCCCATAATGGATCTCTTAAGTAAACTAAATATACCTCTAGATACGAAATTTTTACTATAACAATACCATAAAACAAAACACTTCTGCCTTAGAGGTATCATGTAGTAAAAAGAAAAGAAACCCTTAAACAGAACTTTACAGCCAGAATATTTACCTGTATAAAGAGGACAGGAACTTTTACTTCCCCAATCACATCTTTGGTGGCACAACTAGCATAGAAATCTTCTACACTCTCGAAACCATTTGTCACCATGGTTAAGGCTTTGTCAAAGTCACGAACTGATTTTGACGACAAGGCTTTCTCAACATCAAAGGCTTTTGCTCTGCCTTTGAAAAGCTCCTAGAAGGTATCCATTCGCATAGTCCAGTCAATAATAAGAAGACCCACTCAAACATAGATTTATAAATCATTATGACACGTTTTTATATGCAATAACCAACCTTGTTCGCCTTAAGTATCTCTACTAATCCATCTGTAAGCTGCTGATCCAGACTAACACAGTATGGAGAAGTTCGTGTGATCTCCTCGAGGTCAAAAGGATTGTCTATGCATACAGCAGCTGTAAGAGGTGTTCTTTCTCCAGCTTCTGCCAGATACTTTGTCAACATATTTGCACCATATCCCCGACCAACACCCATAAGTGTCGTCCACGGCCTTGTCTTGGCTAAAAATTGCATAGATGTGGATACATCATCACTATCACCAGCTGTGAATAGCCTACACAAATCTCATGGGAGTAAATAAGACTCTAAACCGGTTAAAATCGCCTATAAATTGGTCACAGAAAGCGCTATTCGAAAGGGAATGTAGTAGCTCACCGAGGTGTAGTGAGAGGCGAACCAGCACATCCTCTTGGATTCATCACCACAGGAAACATGCCTTGCCTCAAAGCTTCGCTCACGAATGAGCGAACGCCTTTATCCAAGCTCCCTTTTGGAGTTCCAGGGATAAGAATAACCGTCGTGTCAAGCCCACGCTCTTCCTTAAGATCCAAATCCGCCGGCCAATCTAG
Organism: Cochlearia excelsa; assembly: GCA_963556525.1. Lineage (NCBI taxonomy): Eukaryota > Viridiplantae > Streptophyta > Magnoliopsida > Brassicales > Brassicaceae > Cochlearia > Cochlearia excelsa. The sequence continues at coordinate 24,670,907 of OY748330.1, forward strand.
CGAAACAATGCCACCGTCCTCTGTACTAATACATATCCTCTGATACTCTAACGGATTATCTTCCTCGTCTTTTTCGGTTAGTGAGATCTTCCCTCTGTCTAGAGTGACGAAATGCCTCTCTTCCTTAACGAGCCTATCGCTTAAGCTCTCTAGAAGATCTACGCCGTCTCCTTCTCCGCCGTCAAAAGAGAGCAAAGAGCAACGGAGGAGAACAAATCTATTGAACGGCGTGGGGCTCGCGACGAGAATCCAATCACCAGCAACTTCTTCATCGACGATCCTACTTCTATCACTAACCTTCTTCACAGATTTTCCGATCAGCTTCGTCGACATGAAAACCGCCAAACCGGAAGCGAATCCTGCGACGGAAGGAAGTATAGAATCGAGAGGAACGACGCTGCCGTCGAACGGCGGAGGCAAAAACGAGGAGTTCACTAGAATCAAGCTCCGGTTAGTATGTCGTTTGAAACGAGCGCGTTTCCTGAGGTAAACACCGAATCCACGAGAGCTACGACGGAGCATGAACGGAGACGCCGTGGGTATGGTGATCAAAGGTCGCCTCGCCGGCGGTGGAAATCGGAGAAAATTGTAAGAAGAAGAAGAAGAGGACGATGAGTACATCTTAGACTCTTAGTGTATCGATTTCGTCGGAGGAAGAAGAAGAGAGTTCGAGAGGAAGAATGTTTATCGGAGGAAGATTGTGACGGGAAGGGCACAAGACGGATTGTTTTATTTGTGATTACGACAACCGTTAGATTTGACGGATGTCATCTTTCGATTTTTAACCGTTGGATTGAGTTTAGATTGTACGGCTTTGTTTTAGAGCCGTTCAGATTGTAACGTTGGACGGTAGATAATAGACGATTTAAGTTTTTTTTTTTTGTCAATCAAACGATTTAAGTCTATTTTACAATTTTTTAAAGGAAAAATGTCAATTAAACGAATTTTCACATTAACCATTTAAATCATGTATTTTTCGTTGATTAACGTTTTAAATCATAAATTCTTTTTTAACGGAACAAAAAAAGCACAACGTAAACAAAAAAAAAATCAAATGTTAAGTCTATTAACGCAATAGTTTGACACTGTTTGAGATTTATCTGAATAATTGAGTACTTCAATTGACAGGAATTTAGCATACTGTCATATTTTTCTGTTAACGGACTCAACTTTGTGTTCTTTTTATCTCAGTAAAAAAAAATTCATGATTTAAAATGTGAATCAACGAAAAATATATGATTTAAATGGTCCACGTGAAAATTTATGTTTTTTTCGGTGAATTTTTATAGTTCATGATTTAATTGACAATTTTCTCATTCTTTTTTTTTCATCATAGTCTAGTGCCTAAGTAGTTCTCTCCCAACCGAGAGCGGCGAGGTTCGAACCTCGGATTATGCGATTAGATGCATATGTGACTACCATTGGGCCACTTACTCATCCGCAAAAAATAAAACACAAATTTTCGTGCCATTTGAATACAATTTTCCTATTCTTTAAGGTGTCTAGAACACACAAATCATGTGTATCTTCCTCTTGCTTAAAGTATTTTGCACAAGTAACGTTGATTAATCAAAGAATCTAAAATGTTTACATACATTTCAATTGCTATTTGTAAATTACATGATAATTAATTAATTATTCATTACTAATACTTCCTCTGTTTATTTATATAAGATGTTTTAGAGTTTTTTATATTAGATGTTTTGAGTTTTTCAAGTAAAAATTAATTGCATTTAAAACAATTTGACCAATCATATTATATAGTAATTTTTGTGATAGGTTGAACTAGTTTAATTATCTATTTAATGCTAATTTTTGATGTATAAAAAAATAAATAAAGACTAATTTCTTAAAATCCACACTTTTAACTAAAATATCTTATATATGTAAACATGGAGTAAATTAAATGGAGTAATTTTTTTTTTTGACATCACATGGAGTAGTTATTAATAGTAAAAATCTTTAAAAAGTCAAAGGATGTGCTCTTTAAAGGTGTTTTCATAAATGTGTACTCTTTTTTTATTTATTTAACCGTTGACGAAAAGTTGTTGGTTAATTATAAAGACAATTACAAAACTACATCTTTTTAATTGCATTTCAGAAATCTACATCTTTTAAAAATTTCTTCACAAAATTACACCTAAATATTAAAAATTAAATCTAAATTATACATACCCAAACAATCCTACTCATTTAATCACTATACCATAAACACTAATTAGTGAATCCAAATGAAAGTTTTTAATTTTGGTGAAGTTTTAAAGAGTAAATCAAGTTTTTAAAATTTAAAAAAGGTGTAATTATGAAAAAAAATTGAATTAAGTAGAGTTTTATAAAGAAAAAAATGAAAGGGTGTAGTTTTGTAAATTACTCTTAATTATATGTTTTTGGATTATTAGTATAAATTTGTACCTTTTCGTTCTTTAATGTAACTGGTTATGAAAATAAAATGTATATCTTTTGATTATTATAAATGTCATACTACCACTTATAATTCATTTTACTTGTAAAATTTATAAAGTCTAAAGACGAAAAAGAGAACGTTATGGTACGATTACCAAAATTTAAAATTTTAAAAAGTGTAAATTGTTATAAAATATTATTATAATACCTTTTGGATTTTGTGTTATGGTGTTGTTTTTGTCAACGAAGGAAAGAAGTAAAGTTTCTTTATTAACTTATGTTTTGTTACATTGCAAAACAAGCCTTATATAGGCAAAGGAGAGTCGGTTAACTAGCAAGATATTTACATATAATATTGTAAACTAGTTGATAGTTATCTCGAAGTAAATATCTAGTTAGATGGATAATTATTTTCGTAATTATCTAATACTCCCCCTTAATTATCCATCTTTAAGTGTACTGCCTCGTTAAAAACCTTATCATGGAAAAACCCAGGTGGGATAAAAACCATGACGGGAAAAGAGTACGATTACGCTATCTCCTCCTGGAAAGTTCGGCTATGATCTTCTTTCACAGATCTCGCAGATGACGCATTCCAATAGCTTGAACATGTTTCTTGAATGTTGTAGTAGGAAGCGCCTTTGTAAATAAATCTGCGGCATTTTCACTTGAACGAATGGATTGAACGTCTACTTCACGGTTTTCCTCAAGTTCTCGAGTGTAGGAAAAGAATCTTGGAGGAATGTGCTTCGTTCTATCGCTTTTTATAAAACCTTCTTTGAGTTGAACGACACATGCCGAATTATCTTCAAACAATTTTGTTGGCTCTTTATTGACAATCATTTCACTTGCATCTTGTATATGTTGAGTAATAGATCTCAACCAAACACATTCTCTACATGCTTCATGAAGTGCAATGATTTCCGCATAGTTTGAAGAAGTGGCGACCAAAGTCTGTTTTTGAGAACGCCAAGAGATCGCAGTTCCACCAAAGGTGAAAACATAACCGGCTTGCGATCGAGCTTTATGCGGATCCGATAAATAACCCGCATCCGCAAAACCAACTAAACCGGATTCGGAGTTTCTCGCATAATATAACCCTAAATCAATGGTTCCTTGAAGATAACGGAATATATGTTTTATTCCATTCCAATGTCCGCGCGTAGGGGAAGAACCGTATCTTGCAAGTAGATTAGTAGCAAAAGCTATATCGGGTCGAGTGCAATTTGCAAGATACATAAGGCCGCCAATAGCGCTCATATACGGAATTTCCGAACCTAATACTTCTTCGTTATCTTCACAAGGTCGGAATGGATCATTTTCAACATTGAGGGATCTATTAACCATTGGAGTACTCAAAGGAGTTGCTTTGTCCATAGAAAAGCGTTTTATCACCCTTTTGGTGTAATTTGATTGATGCACAAATATTCCATCTTGAAGATGTTCTATCTGGAGCCCAAGACAAAACTTTGTCTTTCCCAGATCTTTCATTTCGAACTCTTTTTTCATATGAGTTCTTGCATCATCAATTTCTCCTTGAGTTCCAATTATGTTCGGGTCATCAACATACACAACGAATGATCACGAATCCTTTTGAGGATTTCTTAATAAATACACAAGGGCAAATCGTATTGTTGATATATCCTTTACTCAACAAATATTCACTTAATCGATTATACCACATGCGTCCGGATTGTTTTAATCCATAAAGTGATCTTTGTAATTTGACCGAACATATTTCTTTGGATTCTTTTAGAATCTTAGATCCTTCCGGAATCTCCATTCCTTCGGGGATTCTCATATATATGTCACTATCAAGTGATCCATATAGATATGCGATCACTACATCCATAAGGTACATTTCTAAATCTTTAGATGCCGCTAGGCTCATTAAGTACCTAAATGTGATCGCATCCATTACCGGGGAATATGTTTCTTCATAATCAATTCCCGGTCTTTGAGAAAACCCTTGTGCCACAAGTCTTGCTTTATACCTTGTGACTTCATTATTTTCATTTCTTTTTCTTACGAAGACCCATTTACACCCAACAGGATTTACATCTCCTGGTGTAATGACGAGAGGTCCAAAAACGTCTCGTTTATTGAGAGAGAGTAATTCAGTTCTCATGGCAATTTGCCATTTATTCCAATCTCCTCTCTTTTGACATTCGAAACGGACCGTGGATCTTGGTCATCGTTTTCATTGTCAATTTCTTCAGATACAGAGAAAGAGAATATTCCATCAATATCTTCAATTTCATTTCTAAGCCACATTTTTCCATTATGGGCATAGTTGATGGAAATCTCATATTTTTCCGTATCTTGTTCGTCCTTTTGACGAATTTCATCCCATGGTTCTTCTTGATCCCTTTCATATATCTCTTCCGAAGATTTATCATTAATTGGTTCATCTCGAACCTTTCCGGAAATATCTTCGAGATATTGTTCTTCATTGGGATCAAGAACCTTATCATTTTGTTCTCCCAATTTGTTTTTCTTTCGGGGATTTTTATCTTTCGAGCCAATCGGCCTCCCCTCTTTAACTGAACCTTAGGTTCATTTGCTTTGCTCCCATCAATTTGTTTATCAGGAATACAAATTCTTGATGGGGCATTAACGGCGGGTATATATGACTTCGTCACTCTGTTTATATCTGTAAACGAGTCTGGTAATTGATTTGCCATATTTTGTAAATGCACAATTTTCTGAACTTCCAGCTCACGTTGTTTTGTTGGGGGATCAAGATGTACTAAACTTTGTGTGCACCATGTAACATCTTTTGATATACTTTTAATATCTCCCCCTAACGCTGGATATTCATCTTCATTAAAATGGCAATCGGCAAAACGTGCCGTAAACATATCACCAGTTTGCGGTACAATATACCGAATTATACTCGGTGACGAATACCCAACATAAATTCCCAATCTCCTTTGTGGTCCCATTTTTGTTCTTTGCGGTGGAGCAATTGGGACATAAACCGCACAGCCAAAAACACGGAGATGGGATACATCAGGCACATTGCCAAATGTCAATTGAGAAGGGGAAAATTCATTATATGCGCTTGGTCGAATCTGGACCAATGCCGCTGCATGCAATATAGCATGCCCCCATACAGAAATTGGGAGATTTGTTCTCAATATTAACGGTCTTGCAATCGGTTGCAGCTCGTTTAATTAAAGATTCGGCCATACCATTTTGGGTATGAATATGGGGAAGCTGGATGCTCAACATCAATCCCCATTGACATACAATAACTATTAAAGGCTTGTGAAGTGAATTCACCAGCGTTATCAAGTCTGACTTTCTTTATGACATAGTCAGGAAATTGCGATCTTAGCCTTATAATTTGGGTAATGAACTTTGCGAAAGCCATATTTCGTGTTGTCAATAGACACACATGTGACCATCTACTAGATGCGTCAATTAATACCATAAAGTATCTAAATGGTCCGCACGGTGGATGAATCGGTCCACATATATCACCATGTATTCTTTCCAAGAATAATGGAGATTCATTCCCAACTTTTGTTATTGATGGCCGAGTTATGAGCTTTCCTTGAGAACAAGCACTACATAATAACTCGCCCGATTGGAAAATCTTTTGATTTCTCAACGGGTGCCCATTCGAGTTTTGCACAATTTTTCTCATCATGACTGAACCTGGATGGCCAAATCTTTCATGTCATACTTTAAATGTACTAATAGACTTTAAGTCTATAGTAACATATGATTCAGTCTCGTTTATTTTTGTGCAATATAATCCGGAAGATAACGTTGATAATTCTTCCAGGATTTCTTTCTTTTCTGACGTAATGCAAAGGTATTCAATGCCATCCTTATTCATAGTATTAATATGATATCCATTCTCACGGATATCTTTGAAACTTAACAAGTTTCTGTAAGATTTTGGGGCATATAACGCATCATTTATTTCAAATTGCGTTCCCCTTGGCATTGAAAAATTTGCTCTTCCAGAGCCTATGATAATTTTTGCATTACCAGAAATAGTATTCACGCCTTCGGCGGAATCTTTTATTTTGAGACAGGAGAAATACTTTTTATCTTTAAGTATTGTGTGCGTTGTCGCACTATCACCAGAACATATATCTCCCTCTTTAGTCTCAAAGTTTGTCATTGTCCGGATTAAAATATTCATAAAGGATTTATTATAAAACAACTATTTTACATCAAACTTTATAAAGACAAAAAGTAAATATTAAACAACATTATTATTTTAAAAAAAAACAACAACATGTATCATGTCATTTTATTCCAAGTCTTTTTCTTGACCGTTGATACCTTCCGGATCAAGCAGAAATTCCGAAATATCAAGATGACTATCATCGTTTAAGCCACTAAAGGAGGGCCCGAGTTCATCACAAATGAAGTTGGTTTCATTCATCTTTTCTTTTGCCTTTTGTGATTCACGATATAAATCGGCAATATGTTTTGGCGTGCGGCAGGTATTATACCAGTGCCCTTTCATTCCACATCTATAGCAAACACTCTCTGTCTGCTTCTTTATAACACGCCCAACTTCATTACCCGGAAATCTCCGGCCTTTTCCGGAGTTATCATTATTGTAGCGAGGACCTCTTGCTTGTCCTCTACCACGCCCTCGTCCACGACCACGGCTTTTACCGCGTTCACGGCCGCGTCCATTATTATTATTCCAGTTATTATAAGCTGGATGATGCGACATTCACTTACGGGAGTGGTGCCGATCCAACTGGACGACTTTGATGGTTTAACATCACCAAATCATTATTTTGTTCGAGCAACAAGGAGGATTTGCATCAACTCCGAATAACGAGTGAATTTCATTGCCCGGTATTGTTGTTGTATGCCTACATTTACAGGATGAAAAGTAGAGAGAGTTTTCTCAATCATGTCAAACTCGGTGATCTGTCTCTCCACATAATATCATCCCGGATGTGATTCCGAACAACGCGGAATTATAATCACTAACACATTTGTAGTCCAACAACCGGAGGTTTAACCACTCATGTTTGGCTTTTGGTAAGATCACATATTTCCGGTGATCAAACCTATCTTTTAAAGATAGCCATAGATCCGCAGGATCTTCTTTGGTGATATATTCATCCTTTAAACCATCATGGATGTGGTGCCTTATAAAAATCATGGCTTTGGCTTTCTTTTCATCCGATGTCGTTTCCGACTTATCGATGGTATCGAGAAGCTCATCGGCTTTCGGTGCAATTTTGCACCAATCGCCCAAGTCATATAGTTTTTGCCGGTAATATCGAGGGCGGTTATTTCGAGCTTTGTCAAGTTTGACATGATTACTATATAGAAAATAACAGTATATTAGTTTAAATTTTGGCAAAGTTTCTCTTTAATTTTTTATTGTTATACTAATAAAAATTTAGATTTTGTCAGAGTTTCTTTTACATTTTATTAGTTAAATTAGTTTAAATTTTGCCATAGTTTATTTTAGATTTATTAGCTTTATGCTTTTGGCAAAAATTATTAACTTAAAATTTTGGCAGAGTTTTTCTTAGATTTTTTAATTATATTAATTTAAATTTTGCTATAGTTTATTTTAAATAGTAATAAAATATAATAAATTGAGGAGGCAGAGCCTACCATATTGAGGAGGCATAGCCTTCCATTTTGAGGCGGCATAGCACGCCATATAAATGAAAATGATCAAAACATAATTATATAAAATTTTTATTATAATACCTTTTGGATTTTGTGTTATGGTGTTGTTTTTGTCAACGAAGGAAAGAAGTAAAGTTTCTTTATTAACTTATGTTTTGTTACATTGCAAAACAAGTCTTATATAGGCAAAGGAGAGTCGGTTAACTAGCAAGATATTTACATATAATATTGTAAACTAGTTGATAGTTATCTCGAAGTAAATATCTAGTTAGATAGATAATTACTTTCCTAATTATCTAATATAAATATATAAAAGCATTGAATTAGATTTTATGTGAAAAAATAATTGAAAAGTTGTAGTTTTGTAAATTCCTCTATGAAAAATAATGATAAATCCAATTAATATTATCGATGAATATATTAATTTAAGACTCTCCCTAAAAAGATCTTAAAACTGTTTAGATTTAGATTGTCTCTTTCTTCGTATATATATATATATACTCGGAAAAATAAATAAACAAACAAAAGAGACTCGTATTCATCTTGTAAGCTTGTTTTGTGATCATAATCAGAGCATATCAATGGCAACAAAAAACAACTACAGAGACTGCGCCGCCTGAGTACTTTCCACCTCACGGAGCGTCAACACACCTCAAAGGACTCAACAATCTCTTTGGTGTGGACCGAATTAGAGAGAATCTGCAAAAGCTTCCTCCGCAACACAGAGATGATCACATGAACGCGTGTATCTTTCAATTTTTAGCTCGCGAAAGTGATCCTATCCATGGAACCCTTTCGATATTGAAAAACCACATCTATGACATTGAGTTAAAGAAAGCTGAGCTTCGTCAACTTCGAATCGCCGTCCGAAGCTACAATCCAGCCGCCGTTTTCGATCACATTGATGATTTTGACGAAGCAGCCGTCGATCCCGTCGTTAGCGCGGCAGCTGAATACGAGAAGTTTTTAATCACAAATCGAGGGTGTTTTGGTAATTTTGAGCACGGGGAAGTTATGATGGATCCTTCCCCTGGACACTTTCACGAACAAATCGATTTATCAGACCCCGCCGTATCAAAAAGCCCCACCGCTACACAATACACAAACATCAACGACTACTACTACTTCTTCCCGGGAATCTCTTCGGATGGCACAAACGATTCTCATTCCGGCGGAGGGTATTTTGGTAATTTCGCAGACAAGGACTCTGTTCCTTAATCGAATTTTCGGGAGATTGTTTATTTTCTTGATTTGATTTATAAATAAGATAAGAGACGATGTGCGTTATTAAACGACTTATTAATGAAGTGGGCCATGTCCATTTCAAAGTTGGGCCTACCAAAGTATAGAATCGCAAACTTTTAAAAGTTACTCTGTGTGGGCTTTGGGCTTTTTAATGTTACTTGCGTTGTTAATTGTTATCTTCTTATATTATCCATAAGACATTATTTCTGAACCGATTTTCACAAAAATGTTTAGGTGTCAGCACCATATTCAATTTCAGCAAAAGAATGATGACATGGCCTTCACAAATAAATATAAACCAAATGAGCTGAAATTTTTTAAGTTCGGGCCGAAAATTTTTAAGTTTTCTAAGTAGAGTTGTGATAAATTTTTGTGAAACTTTCTCTTTCAAATTAGGGCCGATAATTTTTAACCTAAAAAATCATTTTCCAGCAGAAGAATCATTCGCATTGTCACCGTCTTTTAACCTAAAAATCATTAGTTTTAATGATTTTTTAACCTTAAAACTCGCGGTTTGTGCTTCTAATGATTCTTTTTAACCTAAAGATTTATATAGAAGGTGTACCTTCCTATCAATCATTACTCACTTCATAAAAAATACTCCCTCCGATTATTATTAAGTGACGTTCTAAGCTTTTTCTATGTTTGTAATTAAGTGACGTTGGGAGATAATTTTCTTCTACGGTTCCTAATATACCCTTATTTACACCCACAACTTAGCTATAGTCATCACCATAGTCCCGTCAACGGTCACAACACACAATTTTCCGGCGAACGCCGTAACTTGTCGAGTTCCTTTAAGCATCTCCAATTGAACCGATTTTGAATTTGATCGGTCGGATTACGCCGAGCCCGTACGGCTCGCGACGTAGATTACGCCGTCGCAGGATCCGACGGAGCACCACCGTCTCGGAGATCCGATTAGAGGAACGAATCTCCACGTTGACGAGATCGGATAGAAAATTAATGGACGAGATATCGCCGGAGAGAGCTCTCTGTTGCTGCCGGAGACGAGGATGAAGACGATGCGACGGTGGAAGAAGAAGAAGAAAATGGCAAATTGGTTACCTTGCTCTCATTGTTGTCTTTGTAATGTTGAGGGCAAAATAGTCAATATACAAGTCTTTTAAATTAAAAAAAATTAAGTAAAACGTCACTTAAATAAAATCAGAGGGAGTATGTCTTTCTTATACGAGATTACAAAAAATAAAGAGGAGATAAAAAATTACAACAAACTATTTCACAAAAACAAGTTACACTTTAAAATTAAATATAATTTAGTAATTAGTAAATAAGAAAATAGTAAAAAAATTATAACCAAAACAAAAAATAAATCAAATTATAAATATTTTTATACAATTATCCACCTTTACGTAATTATTTTCAAAATTTCTTCATCGCGCATGGCCGCGGGAAGTAACCTAGTTAATACAGAAGACGGAGAGAGAAAATAAGAGTGAAAATCCTACGTGTTATCACGTGAGTAATTTTGACCCCACATCATTAAAAGATTTATTGGAAATTCCTAAAAACTCAAAACAAAAAGCCTAAAACAAAAACCCGAATTTATCATAAAAGTCTCTTAAACTAACATAATAAATAGATAATATATTTAGAATATGTTAAAAAACACTAAAATATAAAAAATATAATATTAAAAAATCCATAAGAAACACAATTTATAATTAAAAATAGATTTCCCTAATATTTATATGTTATATTTTATCACATTATGTTTAAAATAATGATAAAACATATTGTTCATTTACAAATAACAATATTATTTTGTAAAATTGTATTTAACATCAAAATTCATGTCAAATGACAAAACTTGAACACATAATTTACGACTCATCGGTTGAATCACATGTTCCCAAAATTTGAGCAAAGAATTTTGGGATAAATTTAGACATGAAAAAGTATTAAACATTCATAGAAAATATGTTTAAAATATTTAAAAAGCCTACAAAATATGATTTTAAAAAGCCCATGAAAAACACAATTTTATAATTTTTCTAATATTTGTATGTTATATTCTCGCACAAAACAATGATAAAACATATTATTCATTTATAACTATCAATATTATTTTGTAAAATTGTATTAAACATCAAAGTTCATGTCACGACGAGTTTGAATGTGTTTGTGGAGTCATCTTTACCAAAGCCAAGGCTATGGTCATAGGAAGGTGTTGAAGACAACATCATCTGAAATCTGCTCTGAGGAACGAACATATGCCATTTTGTTGACGGATTGTACAACACACAAGATCCTTTGATATCGTAGAAACACAAAATGCCTGCGGAAGACGAGCTACAAATATGACGGTATGTACCAAGACTCCAAGGCAACTGAAGGAAACCTGATGGTGATTCCCCAACCAAAAACCTCTTAACACCAAGCGCACATCCATTGTCCGTGCACACTCTGTACAGTATGTGCGGTGACGTCTCATGATAAATTTGCTGGAACTCAAATGATTCGATTGAAGATTTCCAGCCGTAGGAAACACTCTTGAATTTAAGAAGAGCCTTGACTGAAAGTTCTTTGCACTATTAAAAAAAATTCATATAGCCACGGCCGTATCCGTGGCTATAGCGTTAAATACGTGACTATACGTAGCCACCGATACGACCGTGGCTATATGACTTTTTTTAGTAGTATTGAGGATTAGCTTCAAGAGATCACGTGGCAAGCATCCAAGATGAGACCTATGACAATCACAACAAGTAAATCACATTTAAACCATTACTTGTTGCCTAAGATACACCTCCTCTCTGCCAAAAGAAAATACCTGAAAAGTTCTGAAATGGTTTTGTATGTTACCATACTTTCTACGCACTGAACATATTAATGTTGATACAACTTAGTTAACATGGTATATACTATGCGGAAAGGATGATGGGAACCCGTTTTTTACACTTTATGGGTTTCAGAGAATCGGTGCAGTCTCAATAGTTAAAGAACATTTTTTTGTTGTATATAGTCCTCTAATTTTAGAGATACTTAGTGAGAATTCTTCTGTTCTAGAATTTGTAAAGAAAAACAATGATTTTCAGAAACTACATGTATATATAGATGATTAGTGTTGATGAACTTAATAATACTTTTAAACATTCTTTTATGGTCTAGACTTTTATGTTCAATGTAATATACAAAATCTAAGCGTGAATCATAGCTCTTTTTATTAATCGATTGGTGTGTTGTCAAATTTATAGGGAAACAAAGTTCGTATTACCATTTGGGGTAATTTGATTAGTGTGTATAGAAACATATTGCAGAAGAAAACTAATCATGGAGAAATTGTTATACTACATACATATTGTCTTATTTGTTTTAACTATAAGTGAACATTATAATGTAGAAGTTAGTTTTATAATTTGATCAATGTTGTTGTAGATTATTTTTATCTGAATATTATGCTGCATCAAAAAATTTATTTGACGATAGTATTGATCCAATAAATCGATTCCGAAAAAGTGTTAAATGGACTTCGTAAGATTTCGGCAACAGAGTAAGAGTAAGTTCCTTTTATAAAGTTTGGTTTTAACCGTAGGTCAATTTCTAGGTGTAATATATACAATGTTAAGTATTATTAACTACTAAATTTTATAAAAAAACATATTGAAACTTTTGTCTTTTGAAGAAATGCAATAAAGATGTATATTTTTTTTTTGTCAACATTTGGACCACAAATGGCCGGTCCATTAGTTAAACCTACACTATCGTAGGCGCGGAGAATCGATCCCGGGTGGGGTGGTGCTACCTGTCTTCTGTGGACTTATGACTGCCACTAGACCAAAGTCACTTCCCCATAAAGATGTATATTTTAATATGATTTAAATGTAATTTATTCTATTAATTAAAAGAAAAGACAAAACTCATACGCGGCGTCATTCGTATGGTTAATTACAATTTTGGATTAATATACTCTTGATTTTCCGTCCTTAAACTTGAAATTACTTTTAAATCCTTACTTTTCGTTTTTGAATTAGAGCATCTCCATTAGTGTTTTTACCGGGTTTGTAAAGTGAGTTTTTTAGTATTAAACACAAAAATTTTAATGAAAATTAAACAATAATCAATAAACTTCTCTTAATATAGATATTTAAGAAAAGTTTGCGAAAATATTAGAGATCATAATGCGTCACCATATGATTGACTATGGTTAAAAAAATAAAAAAATTGATAAATTTGTTTTCTTGTTTTCTTCTTCTCTCTCATCGAAATTAAGTTTGTTTCTCTCAAATTGTGATTTCAAGGATCTCTCTGGTTATTGTTAATGTTGTTCAGAATTTCTTGTAAATGTTAAGATTCAGGTTGCCAATGGAAACATGTGCGGGGCGGTTTTTTATGCGGTAAGTCAAAATACGCAAAAATTACACCAATCAAGCATAATCAAATATAATTTGGCGGTTTTGAAAAAGTAAAAAAAACCGCTTATAATTTTTGTTAACAAAGAAAAAGTGAACCACACTTTATATTATCAACCACATCTATTTACTAGTGGTCCAACCCAAAAACGTATATGACAAAATAAAACTAAAATCTTTTTGCATTAATATTATTGATTAATTTTATAATAAAACTGTTTTTGATATTATATACTATCGATTTTTTCATTAGTAAAAGTTAAACTGGAATTATAAAATTTTACAATTTAATTTCATAAAAAACTATTTCTATAAAATATACCGCTAATGTTTTTTCACCAATCAAACACTTTACAACTCCGCTTAATTTATCAAAACCGCACTTGATCCGCAAACCACTTTTTCTCATTAAATCCGCACTTAAAAACCGCACCGTCCCGCAAATATCACCGCTATTCCGTTGTCACCATTCGGACCCTCACTGTGCATATGTTACTTTCTCACTATGTCGAGCAAAAATGAACCCCATAAACTCAAACAAAGAATAGTGCTTGTTTTGTTTTGTCAGTAATATACGTCTTATATTTGAAATTTATTTGCCTCCTTGTTTTTTCGCTAATCTATGACAATCTTGTAATTTAATGCTAATTTTTTATTGTTGTAATAAAAAATTATATTTAGGGAAATTAGGTTGTATAATACTAATTCGACCAAATATTTGCAATATGAAAAGGTGATTTCTAGGGGAAGTGAGAATACTATCATGCCCCTATATCAAATAACTCTTTTGTTTGTCTTCATCATTTTGTATCAAACTTTTTTAAAATTGCGCTGACATACCCTGCTCTCTTCCCTTTAGTCACTTCACATTTTTCTTTTGCAAAACCCAATTTTTTAGAGCCTAATAATTCTATATTGTTATCAACTTCTTTCTATTCTTTTTTGTTAAAGATCTTCTTTCTATTCTTAATCTATATCGATATAGATTTTGAAGAGAGTGTAATAAATGGTGAGTACGAAAGATAGAAAGAGACGTGGCCAGAAAATATCCTCTCCGGTAGACACGGTCGGAGAGATGGGGTTAAAGACAGTTTTCGAAAAGAATTGGACAAGGTACGCTATAGACGGGATTTAATCTGAGAAAATCGATTGTTTTTTGTTTGATTTGGATTATTGATTCGATGTTCGATTGTTCAAACCATGGTATTTGGGATTTAAATAAATGATATTTGGGTAACCTAATTTCTATTTTTATGTTTCAGACAAAATCAAGAACAATCGTCATTGCCTCCGCGGATGTTCGTTCACTCAGGTGGATGTTCGTTGCCTCCGCGAATGTTCGTTGCCTCCGCGGATGTTCGTACCAGAGTCGCGTCTTTGTCGTTTGATGGATATGTTGTTGGGTTACCAGTTAAAGGGAAACAATGTATAATGTCTACAATGTTCGAGCAACCAATGAAGTGGTTATCTATTTTATTTAGATTATTCGGCTATTTTTATACCCTAGATAATAATCTCAGTTTGGAATTAGTCTGACTATAGACGACTATTTTATGGATGACTATTAAAGAAATATGCACATTAGAGATAATTACTATAGACATCTATGTACGATGATTAGTTTATGAATGTTTATGAATGTCTATTAAATAAATAAGCACATTAATTATGTGTATTTATATTCATATATGCACAATAGCTACATATATGCACATTGTAGATGATTGTTTATATAATTAAAATTAAATAGTGGACTATAAGATTAAATAGTGGACTATATAAATTAAATAGTGGATTATAAAATTAAATAGTGGACTATATAAATTAAATAGTGGACTATAAAATTAAATAGTGGACTATAAGATTAAATAGTCCTTGGTGAGATATAAAGACAAAGTTAATATTAAATAGTTGACTATAAAATTAAATAGTAAACTATAATCATTTTTATATAGAATAATGTGACTATATAAAGAATATAAGTGACTATTTATCAGTTTATTTTACTATAAAATAGTACAATCATCTTTAAGACTAAATAGTAGACTATGATAGTACTCTTATTTCTTTCTTGTATTTGACTTTTAAATCTCAGTGATATCTCTTCTATATAAATAAACTTATCATCTTTTATATTTTTGTCCTTCATAATAGTTACCAAATATCAACATATTTAAAATTCAGAATCTTCAATTGATTATAGCTATTGAGTAATAGCTCTCTGTTCTTGATAGAAAGCTTTCAAACAGCTGTATATTTGTCAGTTGTCTATTCTTTGTCAGACCAACTGTTTCTTCGATGGAGGTAGGGTTAGTATCGACATCAATTTTATTTGTTGTTCATTAAGTGTTATATGTGCAAATTAATAACAAAAAAGTATATGATGCCCAATTTCAAGGCTTGATAGTAATATTCAGTCAATTCATCCTTATATTTAATCTACCACAATAAAAAAATGAGAAATTCACAAAACTACACCGTTTCAATCCTCCTTTCACAAAACTACACCTAATTCAATATTTTCACAAATTTACACCCATTCAAAATTTTAAAAGTTTGATTTACCCTTTAAAAAATTACCAAAATTAAAATCTTTTCATTTGGGTTCACTAATTAGTGTTTAGGGTATAGTATTAAGGGGGTAGAATTGTTTGGATAAGATTTATTTGGATTTAATTTTGAGTGTTTAGGTGTAGTTTTGTGAAGTATTTTGGAAATGGTGTAGTTTTGTGAAAAGTAATTCAAATGGTGTAGTTTTGTGATTCTCCCTAAAAAAATTATATTAATCTACCACAATAAAAAAATTCGCGTTAAAATATTTACAAAACCATAAAGTAAGGGTACTTTAGTAATTTCACTTGTTATTTTTATCTCGGAGAAGGTATATCCAAAAAAAATATGCGTGTCAGCATAATTCTTCTTCTTCATCGTCGTCTTCTTCCTCTCACAGATCTGTTTTCGTTTTTACATTTCTCCAATGGCGTCATGCGTTGCTCAGCTTTCTCTCTACGGTAATCGATTACTCTTCTCTCTCCCATCTTCTCTCTCTCTCCGTTGTATATTTAATCCCGCTCTTTAAGTTTCCATCGAAAACTCAAAATCGTTCGTTTTCACGGAGAAAACAAACTAATCGTCACCGATTTTTGAAAAATCCGATGATTACGCAGTCGATTTTCATCGTTTGATTGTAGATCTTGAGATATATCGTGGATCCTTCCCTTTTCTAGTTTTTTTCTGCTAATTAGTTACATTTTTTCTAAAGCATTTTGATTTGTGAGTAGTTTAAACCAAAGCTTCTTCGATTTTGGAGTAGCTTCATGAATAATGTTATGTTTGTTTCACAGGTGTGAATCAATCTCTTCATGTGAAAGCTAATAATGGATTGTATAGTAGAAAGCTTGATTCGATTTGTAAAACAACATCTGCAAAGACAATTCAGAAGAAACCAAAGCTTTCGGTTTCTGCAGGGTATCGGTAAGTATGTATGTATTGTCTCGTTTTCTCTTGTTGTTGATTTTGACTAGGAATGAAATTAAGAAGCTTGTTGAGAATAACTTACTTCTACTTGTTCAGAGAAGGGAGCAGGAGAGGAAGCGGCGGTGGTGGTGGTGATTTCGTAGCTGGTTTTCTTCTAGGAGGTGCCGTGTTTGGCGCTGTCGCCTATATCTTTGCTCCACAGGTACTAATCTCACTCTGCCTCTTTAAGACTTTTTTTGTGGTTAAAATCTCTTCAAGACTTTTTGGAACCTTGTGATAGCTTAAGTTCGACGGTTTTGGATTATGTTAGTAGCTCATGACTGTTTTACCGTCTCTATTATGATTTCATTGGAGCTTTGGATGGTCTTTAATTCATTCTCATGCATTTTTTTTCTTCAATGACATGGTGGTTTCAGATTCAAAAATCACTTATTAATATGATTGCTCATGTTCATCGGTTTTTTATTATGTTAGTAGCTCATGGCTGTTTTTGGCTCTATTATTATGATTTTGTTGGAGCTTTGTATGGTCTTTATATCATTCTCATGCAATCTAAAGCTGAATGAGATTCAAAGACCGCTTATGATAGCTCATGTTCGACAGTTTTGGATTATGTTAGTAGCTCACTGTTTCATTGGCTCTATTATTATGATTACATTGGATCTTTGTATGATCTTTACCTCATTCTCATTCAATCTAGAGCTAAAGATCTTAATTTTCTTCACGGACATGGCAATTTTCGGATCCAAAAGACCCGCTTATGATAGCTCATCTTCGACAGTTTCATTGGTTATGTTATGTTTTTTTTAGCTTTGTACGATGTTTATATCATTCTCTTGCAATCTAAAGGTTTTGGTTTCTCTTCATTGGCATGTCGATTTTTCAGATTCAAAGATCGCTTATGAGTGAGGACGAGTATGGTTTCAAGAAGCCGCAACAGCCAACTTACTACGACGAAGGCTTAGAGAAAACAAGAGAGACGTTGAACGAGAAAATCGGACAGCTTAATTCGGCTATCGACAATGTATCTTCGCGATTAAGAGGACGAGGACAGAACACTTCTTCGTCCAATGTACCTGTCGAAACTGACCCGGAAGTTGAAGCTACTACTTGAAGTAACAAACAGAACATGTGTTTCTTTCTTCTTCTTCTTCTTCTTCATATGTGTGTTTCATTTTGTAAAAAACAGAGTTGAAAACAGTTCCACAAGGTTTTAGTTTGGTGCTTTGGGTTTGTTATTGTTGAACTATTTGCAAAGTGAAATATACATTCAGCTTTTTGTGTCTAGTGAATTTTAATTTTAATTTTGTTTTAATTCATTTCAACTCAGTCATGTAAGAAAATATATTTTAAGTTTAATAACATACCCCAGTTTAAGTGTGGTTATTTAGATTGATCCCTTATATTATAAAGCACAAGTCACATCGCCAATCAAATTCTGCCATCTGGCTTGTGCTTCAATATTCATTTTTAGAAAATAATATAAAAAATAAATTAGGTGAGAGAATAAAAAGAAATTAAAAACAAAAAAATCAAAGCAATTAAAAAATCCCTAAATATTTTCCTCCCAAACTATCCACTACTCCAATATTTTTGTTTATTAATCATTTACGTTTTTATTTTATTTCAATAATAAAATACATTTTTCCTGAAACAAAAAAAACATAACAAATTTACTGTTATAACTCACTATACAAACAAAAAAATCAATAATATGGTTTAATCCAACTCGAAAATATTTTAACAAAAAATTTAGTTTTTTGGGTGATAAGAAAACATAATTTAAATTAGACAAATACATGAAGCATATTTTTCATATGTATTTCACAACCATTTTTTTGCCGAGACATCACGAAGCTTAAAACAAAAACAAGCGAGCAAAATCCAAAGAGTACGTGCATTTAATCAAAACAAAATGAAAGTTTTTGCATAAGTCACGTTATAAATTAGGTAACCTCTTTTTGGTGAATTAAAATAGGTAATTTCTTAAAACAAAATGGGATTTTTGATTTTATGTAATACTAGGATTTTTTACCCGGGGCAATATAATTTTGGAAAACAAAAATCATTGATTGTTTTTTAAACTTATATGTACAAAATTAAAAATATTTAATCATATAATTGTATAATTGTTTTGTATTTAAATATAGTAATTTGTCAAGGATAACTTTTCAAATGACTATTTCCGTGCGTAGCACGGGCTGAATACTAGTTATTGAATAATTTAAGAATCGAAATAAAATCATTATAATTTTTAAACATAAATTATATAATCCAAAACCAGGAATTCACTACGTAAGTTGCAAATATGTGTATATAGTAACTATTAACTCTTTTATGATTTAAATAATAGAAATTCCTTACAATACCACAAAAATAGTTTTTGTTTTGAAAATACTATTATATACAGTTTTTATGACAAAATACCATTAAATAGTTTTTTATATCAAAAATACCATCAAAAAGTATTAATTTACAAAAATGCTACAAATACAAAAAACGAGTTTTAACACTTTTAAATTTATTTATTTTCATTTAGGTTCGTTATATAGTGTTTAGGGTATAGTTTTGAAGGGTATGATATAGTTTTGAAGGTTTTGGGTGTAATTTTGAAAATTTAATATTTGTGGTATGTATGAGAAAAAAAAAATTTAATGGTATTTGTAAAACTTTCAAAAATATGTGTTAATTGTGTTATAAAAAACTTTATTTAGTGTTATTCATGAAAATTGTCCTTGAAAATATGTGTATATAGTACTATTAACTCTTTTTATGATTTAAACAATTTAGAATTGTTTAGTGTATATAAAATTTACATAAATAAGTGCTTTAAATTTAAGGTTTTCTGCAAATCAACCTGCAAGTTTATTTGATATGCAATTCAACCCTTTACATGAAGAAGCTCCGAATCAAACCTCGACGTCACGGTCAACCCGCAATATAGGATTTGCCGTGTGTTATCCGTTAAGTGTGTAACGGAGAACAAAACGAAGCGTTTTGCTTTGATTTAAGATATTTTTGCAAAAAAAAACCTTCATGTCATTTTCGATTGCAACTTTACCTTCAAATTTATGAAAATGCAAGTCAAACTCTCAAAATCTCGGTCAACTCGATTTATAATCCTTTCGTGTATCGATGACGTGAGAAAAACGTAATGAATTCACGGAACTTAAAATTTCAAAAACTCGATTAATCTCTTACATTTGGAGAAAAATCAAAATGTTAGAGTTTTTGTTTTTCTGAAATCGCGATAATGAGGTAAGTTTGAGTTTGAGCAATTCTTTTCTTTGATCTTTGATAGAATCCTATTTAATACTAAAAATATAAAATCCTATATAATACTAAAAATCCTAACTCAAACCCAAAAAGACCTAACCCGTATCAGTAATAGACTAATAGCGTATACGCATCTTTATTTTCTTAAAACCACAGTAAATTTTTGTTTTTATAAAAACTAGATATATGATAAGATGTGAAATAAAATACATTTTTTCTTAATAAAAAAGTACGAAGAAAATAAAAGGACAATATATTGGCCGGTTGGCCTCGTCCCAGACACAAATCCAAAAATTATCCCAAAAAAAAAAACCGAAGCCGAAAAATCCATTATCCTTTCTTCTTCCTTCAACACCGAACAAAACAAAGAAAAACCCAGAAATCAATCCACAATATTCGACTAAAATTATCAATCTTTCCATCAAAAAGTTTCGATTTTGATTTTGTAAAACGATAAACAAACACCTGAAATCAATACCCTTTTTAAAATTTAGGGTTTTTATTGTATGTTTTGTTAGATGATGTATGTGAAAGTTCTTCCTTTATTAGATGGAAGACCATGAAAAGTCTTCTCCTTGTCCTCTTCCTCCTCCTCCCAAAGTAATAAAAACCCATCTTGTCTATGCAGATCACGTTTAGTCTCTTCAGATAATGTCTTGCTTCGTTGTGTATTGTTCTCTTAGATTCAAGGATTAGTTGTTTTGTTTGTTTTTATGGACTCTTTTATGTGTTAAAAGCTGTGTACTTTGTTTCAAATGATTATGTTTATATGCCCATTTTAATGTTGAATTTTGCAACTTTTTTGTTGTTTTGAAGGATTACTATAAGATACTAGAAGTCGATTACGACGCGACCGAGGAATTGATCAGACTGAATTATCGAAAGCTTGCGCTGGTAATAACTCCAAAAACAATCCTCAAAATATCAGCTAACATATGTCTTTGTTGCTTTTATATTGAACTTTAGTGTCATTAGATTGTAACAACATTGAATTTGTTATGCTGAGAATGTTTTTGTGCGGTTTCATATACAGAAGTGGCATCCTGATAAGCACAAAAGCGATACCGCAGCTACAGAGAAGTTTCAAGAGATAAATGAAGCTTACAACGGTAATATTTTCGTCATTTCGTATGCATTGGAAGATATAAGAAACAAAAAGGGAAACTCATTTTAGTACCTTAGGTTTAGTAGTGGCAAGCTTAAAGTGAACTGTATTTGCTTTTCTTATTGGTTCTATGAAGAAGAGAAGGAAAGTAGAAAGTTAGGAAGCCGATACATGTCTTAGCCTCTTAGGAAGAGTAGCAATGAAAGGAAAAATTACTAAAGGCTTAAGCTTTATACATTTAACTCCTATACCTTTTTTTATAGTTTTGTTTAAGATTTTTGAAGATGTTCTTGTGTGGTTTCTTAACTATATAGCTTGAACCATCTTGACTTTAGTCATGTCTCCCTCTCTTTCTATTAGTCATGTTTTGAATCATTTGTTTTGTCTTCATGTTTATTCTTTGCTTTTGGGCAGTTTTGATGGACCCTGCTGCACGTTTTGAGTATGATTTTACCGGTATTTACGAGATCCACAAGTATACTCTACGGGTACGTAACATATTCTTGTGGGATTTACAAATCCGTTTCTTCCTTACATTTTAAAAATAAATCTCATAGTAACTAGATCGATTTTGACTAATTTTAGAGAAATTGTCAATGCTTTATTTACATAGGAATATCTTGCTAGATTTAAAGGAATGATACTTACTTGTAATGGTCTCGGTATCAGCCAATCTTCGTCACCATGGTAATAACCTCTCTCGAGATTTCACTTTCGTTTTCTCCACAATGTAAAGTATCAATGGTAATATCATCATATATTATGAAAATTTAGTAGCTTTTCTTCATTTGGTTAAAACTTTTGAATGCAGCACACATCAATTATCCGAGACCACAAATAATAAAACAACAGAGTAGCAAGGTTGGTTTTCTTTTCTTTTTCGTCTTGTCTTGGCAGTGCGCGTTAAGTACTAGGATCCATTTCTGAACCACTCATTATCTTCACAGGATACTGTATAAACCGAAAGCCGAAGTTTAGATGAGAGATGTACAACTGTGAAGAAGATTGTCAATCACTTTTTTGACTCACCGGATTTTTGACCAGGTGGGGTTTGTGTTGTACAATTCTACTGGAGCCGCGGTGGCGTGAAGCATTGATTATATACTTGTAATGCTTTATTTAGATGTTGTATTGTCTTTGCATCAGTGTAGAATTAGAGAAAAGCATATATACTGTAATGCTTTGTTTTAGGTCTTGTTTGTTGTTTCTCAGACAAGAGACAATAAAGTGAATAATACAATTCTATGAATTGTAGCTTCAATTTCTGATATGAAGCTTATGTTATACCTGTTATTTGACATCACAATATTTACAACGCTACATAGAGTAAAATGTTGACAATACACTATAGAAAGCTTTGATTCAAGTGAAACCTGGGGAAACGGTACAGAAATTTTGTAAGAGAATACATACAACAAAATTGATACAGAAGCATTGTAAAAGAATACAAAGAACAACATTGGTATATATACAGTTATAAGTAACAATGTACAATTTTTAACCTGAGATTAGTCAGTGACTTGAGGACATGTTCTTCATTTGATAGACTCAGCTTTTCTCTTACAGCCCCCCCCCCATCTTAGGTTTTGTAATAACCTGAGTTTTCGATCTAGGAGGGAAACTGGATACAGACACAACGCGAGCTTCAAGTCTGTAATGTCTGTCGATAAATCCATTGTTATACTATGCAGCTTACGCGATAATAGTTATGATCTCTATGGTTTCTCCCTAATAGATATGATCATAGTAGCCCAATCTCTGTTTTAGAAGATCTGAGCTGGTCTTTCTATGAGCAACCATCTCATACGAAGGAAGCAGCCTCATGTGGATATAAAGTATCTTGCAAGCTCCTCGGAGACACTTAAGATGATTGAATTAGCCCTATCTAGTCTTACTATGCATTCATCATTCATTTTTTGGCCACATCCCTTCTTCTTTCATTTTTCTAAACATTGCATCAGCTTCGCGTTGTAGGCCTTTCTTGTACAATGCCAACATCATCGTAGAGTATGTCCAAACATCAGGCATAAGTCCTTTGAGATTGAGACTACAATATAAATCCCAAGCATCTTCCACCTCACCAGCCTTACACATCCCGCGGATGATGATATTATAAGTGACGATATCAGCCTTCATGCCACTCTTTTGCATATCTTCCAATATAACCAATGCTTTCTCTATCTTCCCGTTATCGCATAGACCATGCAACAAAACGTTGTAAGTGATAATATTAGGAGGCACACCGCAAAAACCCATCCTTTGGAAGATTTTTTCGGCATCATCTAGTTTACCCTCTCGACAATAACCTTGAATAAGAATAGTATAAGTGACCGTATTTCTAACCACTCCTCTATGAGACATTTCACAGAAGAGTTTCAATCCATGCTCTATTTTCCTAGACTTGCAAAACCCGTTAATGATAATACTATAAGTTACTACGTCAGGGAAGCAACCTTTACTAGCCATATAACTAAACATATGCTCTGCTTCGTCTAGTCGACTATACATGCAAAGCCCGTCAATTAGTAAACTATAAGTAACAATATCAGGATCAAGAGATCTTCTTATCATCTCCTCGTACAACTCTTCAGCATGTAGAAGTTTACCTTCTTTCACACAAGCATCTATCAACGCATTGAAAGTAAATACATCAGGTTTGATCCCTACCTTGCTCATATAGCTTACCATTCGAGTAGCATCGCTCCACCTACCCGAGATACAAAGCCCGCGTATAAGAGAGTTGTAAGTAACAACATCCGCTCTAACACCGTCATTCTCCATTTTCCACATAAGATCCAAAGCGTTATCCACATGTTTGATTCTGCAAAAACCGTCAATAATCGTGTTGTAGATCACAACATTAGGCTCATATCCCATTTCAACCATTTGATCAAACGTATACAAAGCATCGTAAACCCTATCGCCGCGACAAAACCCGCTAAGCAACGAACCAAACGTGACAACGCTAGGCTTATAACCAAGTTTCATCATCTTCCCTAACAAAGACAAGGCTAAAGAGAAACGAGAGCATCTACAGAAAGAGTTCAACAAAATATTGTAAGTGTAGAGATTATGAGCGATTCCAAGCGATTGCATCTGCTCCCATAGATAGATCACAACGTCGTACTTCTTCGTCTTCGAAATCGCGCTAAGCAATCTACTGAAATCGTAAATCGAAGGAAGAGGACGACATTGAACCATGTGGAAGAAGAGATCTAGAGAATCTTCTAGCTTCATGTGTCGAATACCGTTTCTAAGTATCTCTCGATAATCGCTGCCATTGCCATTGCTAGAATGATGATAAACTCGCCGTGTCGAGAAACAGATATCGCAGATGGTGAACGACGGCGAGGTTACGGAGGTAGATTTATAGAGAAGATTCCGATGAAGAAACGATTTCGCTTTCGTAGGAAACGATCTTCTCATGGCTTAGCTTAAGCTTCGTCTCCACAATCCAATCTCTGAGTCACTCTCAGGATTGGGAGTTATTGAACTTGAGAGAGAGAGCTTGAAAGAGAGAGAGAACTCAGAAGTGGTAAAACCCAAAACTCTTAACCGGTTAAGAATTTACCTGAATTTGATTTGATTTTAATTTCCGGTTTAATTAACGAGACCGGGTATTTTAAACCAAACCCGAATCATGACTCAAATCGGTTGTCCCAATTCTTGTTTGGTTTTTTCTCACTATTTGGTTTTAATGCTTAAACAAGATGTTGTTGTCCATAACCTGAAGAGCTTTTAATGAAAGAAGAAATATTTTTGGATAAACTTGAAAACTATAGCAACCATAGTTTAATGGGGGAAATATGAAACTACACTTTTGAATTCTATTTCACAAAATTACATCATTTAAAATTTTCTTCACAAAATTACACATAAGCACTAAAAATTAAATTCTAATTAAGCCTACTCACACAATTCTACCCCATTTTCACTAAACCCTAAACACTAATTAGCGAACCCAAATAAATTTTTTTAATTTTGGTAAATTTTGAAAGGGTAAATCAACCATTTAAAATTTGAAAAAATTGGCTGAATAGGTACTTTTTTCGAGCCAAATTTGGCAATCAGGTGATTTAGTTTTCTAATTAGCGATTAGGTGATTTATTTAGATTTGAAAGTTTTTCGGACCATTATACCCTTATACGGTTCAGCTATTTCGGTTTCGGTTTACAAAAATTTGGTTCACAAGAATTTCGGTTACGTTAAACCATTTATGTATAAAAAAATATACAAACGCAAATTTTTAGGAAACAGTTATTATATCATGTATATTTTTTCACAATATTCTTTCTTTCTTTTCTTTTGATCACTATCTTTTTTTAGAGAACATATATCTCAAAACACAGAGAACAACACATAAAGTTTCAATTTTAGGTTCTTATCAAAAACAAAAGTTTTTACTCACCATCAATGGATTATAATCATGGCAGTTTGCAGATTGCCTCAATGGATAGTATAAATTCTCTTCGCAATCCACTTGATGGTAATTTCTAAACACATAATTATACAATCATCGAACCTTTAATTGTTATCGACGATACACATCTATGCCTCTCTCTTTTTCATGGTTGAACAAGTTTATATTCGAGTTAGATGTAGAAGATGATGTTATGAGTATTCACACAAACTCATGAATATTCATAATTTTATTATAAATCTAGGATTTTATTACTCATATTTTCAGATACAGGACATGAACATTCATAAGCGTATATGAATGTTCACGTACCCGTTATGAATATTCACAGTACCCTTTTATGAATATTCACAGTATATGAATGTTCATGTCCCTTTATGGACATTCATATTCATAAGCGTATATGAATGTTCATGTCTCTTTACTCATATTTTCATATACATGACATGAACATTCATAAGCGTATATGAATGTTCATGTCCCTTTATGAATATGAATGTTCACTAAAACAGAAAGTTGCAATCTAAAACACCCAAAAAAACCAAAATCAAAAACAAGGGCAAAAGGTACAATCTGCAACAGAGAGTTAGAGAAGAAGAAGATCAAAATCACCTAGTCTCAGACAAGAAAAAGAAGATCAAACTCACCCAGTGATGAATCGATACTTTGAAAATCAAACTCACATGCAAATCACCGTAAAAACACAAAATCACCCAAACTCTAATAGACCCCATGACTACAAAATCCCAAAAACACCAAATATCAACGGAAAAACACAAAATCACCCAAAATAACTGATAAAATCCAAACAAAATCAGAAATCAAAAACAAAAACAAAACCAACAATAAAACTCACAAAAGAAGAAGAAGAAGAAAATCAGAAAACACCCAATAAAAATTGAAACTCGGAGAAAAAGAAGAAGAAAATCAAAATCACCCAACAATCTCCAACGAAGTCGCGATTTTTAATAGCCGTCGCATGAAGAGAAGAATAGCAAACAATGAAAAATTAGGTTTTTTGGTTGCACTAAATAACCAAACAAAAAACCAAACAAAACCAACCCAAAAAAACCAACCCAAAAAACCAAACAAATCCAAACCACCTTTATTTTGGTTGACCCAAAAATGGGTATTTTTGTATTTTTACATATCAAAATCACCTTTTTACAAATAAATTAAAAAATCACCAAATTGCCAAATATTAAACTAAAATGTACCTATTACACTAAATTACTCTTAAAATTTTAAAAGGGTGTAAATATAATAAAACATTAAATTAGGTAGAATTTTGTAAAAGAAGAAATAAAATGGTGTAGTTTTGTGAATTCCTCTAGTTTAATCTAGAAACTAATCTAATTAGTGACCATATTACCTACAAGTTTTTTGAAAAAATATTGTAAAAATGTGTTTTAACTTTATGTGTGATGTATAATCCTAAAGATGTATTTTTGTAATTTTCTAAAATTCTATTTAATATAGTACCACAATTCGGAAGTCAAAATCTGATGAGGAATTCACAAAACTACACCATCCATTCCTTTACAAAACTCTTTCTAATTCAAATTTTTTCATATTTTCACATTTTCAAAATTTTAAAAGCTTAATTTATCCTTTCAAAAAATTCCAAAATTAATTTTTTTTTCATTTGGGTTCGCTTATTAGTGTTTAGAATATAGTATTAAGGGGTAAGATTGTGTGGTAAGATTTATTTAGATTTAGTTTTGAGTGTTTAGATGTAGTTTTGTGAAGTAATTTTGAAATAGTGTAGTTTTGTGAAATGCAATTAAAATGGTTTAGTTTTGTAATTCTCCCGAATCTTATTATCCATTGGTTGAAAAAACAAAGCTGATTAATGAACTCCAAAAGAAATCACAAAAATTTACAAAACTGCCACTAGAGTCGTTACTTAGCAAAAGCAGACTACATTTCTTCAACTTCGATAGAAAAGCCACATTTGCATCGTTTAGTTTTCACGGAGGTTTCTTCATCAAAGGTCTCTTCCTCATTAACAAACACATGCTCATGTTGTTCACAGCTTTCATCTTCGCCACGAATCTTTACTCCTCGTGACTTTCCTCTCTTACCACTTCCCTGCTTTTCACTTGATTTCACATTCTCTGCCTTAACGATAGCCTCTGATTCCGCTTCCAAACTCTTCGTCGATGTTTCGACATCTTTCGAGTCAATATTGTTGGCGTAACGGTTGTTCAATCTTTCACGGGTTATAATAGACGAAAGAAGCTGATACCATCTCGAAGCTGCTTGTGCTTCGTTTCGTCTTCTCTCCTCTTCTTCTCTCTTTTCTTGTTCTTCTGCGTACGCCTCGAGGATTGTATCTTTGAATTCGGTACATACCACGATACCTTCGTAAACAGGAGTGGCGCGCCCGCTTCTGTACTCGAAACCGACCATTGCAGGCGCGTAATCTACTCCAAATCTCTTTGCTACCGTAAATATTCGAGGAAGTCTTATGTGGACTGTACCAGGTGGTAGACATTTCTCAGACCAGACATCAACTTGACCACGCTCATTCTGTAACCAACACACACACATGAAAAGGGATTTTACGCTATTTCTGTCTACAGATTCTATTGAACCAAACATATAGAAGACAGAGACGAAGGTTTCTCTTTGTTTTACCTTTGGCACAATTCCATTAACAGCGTGAGGGAGACACAATGGTTCCATTTGCCACTTCCCGTATAGTTCCATACATTGAGAACCATCTCCACTGTCCTTGTCCCCATCTCCAAAATATTTTGCTTTTTTGAGCTTTGAGTTACGCTTCAGAATCTAAAGTAATAATGTACTTCAAGAGATGATCATCAAACACGAAAATGTGAGGAATAAATCATCAGGGAAAGAATTAAAAACTGATACCTTTACGGGAGCTTCATTGGCCGTAAGTTGTAGCCCATCACGAAGCCATCGTTCTTTTGTTCTAAGAGTCTGCACACAAGTTCGAGGATACACGGGATGACCAGAGCAAAATCCCAGAATAGGACCTTTTGGGTGAAGGATCTGGTTCTTATGAAGCCATTTCTCGATAGCATAGAGTTCGTGAGTTTTATAGGCCTGCGAGATTAATTAAGGTCACATAAGGTTTAAGTGAAGTACAAGCTTTAAACTTTTCGGCCAGGCTACGCCTAATCTATCTACCTGCTGGTTAGTAGGAAGAGGCTCAGTAAGTGCCCGAGTAGCTAACTCTACATCTTCAAGAGCACTCCCGGTTGCGGCTGACTCTAGTTCTCTTAACGGTGCTAATACCATATCCCACCACAGTGAACTCACCCGTTTGGATGAAATCGAGTGCCACTTTGTACAATATCTAGGTAAAGATAGTGTCAAAGCAATTATATGTAAAGAAAAATATCTAGAAACAGATACATGAATAAGCACTTGTAATACAGGCAATAGAAAACCTGCGTGTGACATCTTTGGCTCCACCGCCAGCAAAGGCGACAACATATCTAAGAGCAGTTTTGCACGCAGCAGCTGCAGCTTCTATATTTTGCTCTACGTCTATCATTCCATTAACAGCATCCACATGGACCCATTTGCCATCCATGTTTTCCCCATTGCAATACACTTCAGCCCAGCAAATAGGAGAATCTACTCTCTTAGAACCTATAGCAGTGGATACTACTTGTTGAGAAACTGACAAGCCATCACTCCTTTTTGATATTTCTCGGCTTATCTTTTCCTCGTTCACTTTAGAGCTCTGTTGATTGCTTTCAGTTGCAGTTGCAGTGGCAGCCAAAGCCATCGCTAATTGCATCTCGAACTCAATATCTCCTTTCTTTCTTTTCCCGTCAGATTTGCTGGACATTCCTGCTTCACGAGATGAGTCGACCTTAGTAGCTTGTGATTGATCAGATCCCAGGGAGTTCACATGCTGAGGCTCAGAGGTTTCACCGGGACCTTTACTCTTAACACGGGAAGAAGATTTATTTGGAGATGATGAGATGGCTTGCTGTTTCGGTACCATAAGAGTTGAGGTTCTGAATATCCCACGTTTCATTTTAGCTCTTTTTGGAGCTGAATATTCAAACTTATCAGCGGAAGCTTTTAAGGATGCAACATCAAGAATAGACACGAACCTGTGAAACTCAAACAAGTAAAGAAAACTCATCACAAGATTGGCATGCTATGCCATAGGGTATAGGTATTGTAAATATGCAACACTTCAGAAATATTGTACCGTAAATAAATACAGAAGAAAAGAACATAAATTGACAGAAAACATTTTTTTTGAATCGTGATGAATGACAGAAAACATTATGGAGCGAAATATCAAGCCAAAAAGAACTGAAAATCCCCATTTTGCAGAAAACTCATTACATGTGCAACAATAGAGTCCTCATAAGACATTTAGACATGAAGTCGTTGATACAAAGCAAACGACAGTTTCAAATCAAGCACAGAAACCAAATATAAATACTCTCTTTTGGAAGGCGTAACAAGATCACATACCGAGTTGTGAGCTTTAAGGCTCTAAGCAAAGCAACGGCCAGTGCTCCAAGCTGTAAAAATGATCCCATAATTTTTCTATAGAATCGCACTGACTAATATTGAATCAGATGTTATAGAAAGGCAGATTAACTTTGGAAAACAAGTAGTGTGATTTTACATATAAGAGATTCAAGGTACTCCGAAAAAGGGATACCATCTTACTTGAATAATTTAAATCTTCAGATGGAGAATGAAACTAATAGACTGAAAATTATGATAGGTTAATTGTCATACATCAATCACAACCTTACCTCTTCAGCTGTGCCTTTACGAGATTCTAGAGCAAATGCTAGGGATGTACGAAAAGATTTCTCAGAACTGGGAGTACACCTAACAGAAAAGTTTCCACGAACCTACAATTTGATCCCAGGAAAAAGTTGCTCAACTTTCAATCAGAAACATAAGAGAAGCTACATACCATTAGAGCCGTACCCAACGAAGAAGAGGGGCTATATCCCTAACAGTAACTTTCTCAAGATTTGATACTTTTAACAAGTATACTGGTAGAAGTGAAAGCAAGGAAGCCTGCACATCAAATTAAAAAGTATGGTCAAAACTACCACATGTTGTAACATAAGGAAACAATAAGAAAATATAACTTTCAAGCAACAGATAGCACCACTGTAATAAGAGACAATTAAATTACCTGAATCAAGGGATCATTACAAGCGTTGTCAACTATCCTCCCTCTTGCAAGCAGACAGAGCAAGTGAACTTTGTGGACAAGTTCCGCGTGTTCCTTTAAGAGAAATCACAACTCTCTTAAGTAACCATTCATATTTTAAGGATAATTAGAAGTACTCATGTAGCAAGTACTTGGATTTTATTAAGCATAGTATACCTTGTCTTCCGCTGTCGCGCGGTAAACATTCTTCTGCCTCTTAGTATCAGGCACATCATCAAACTCTATGGTTAACTCTCTCGTGTCATCAACGTAAGCATCCACCGTATCACCAGCCTGGACTGGACTAGGAATTGGACAGTCTTCCCAATCTGAATCATTCATTTCATCATCATCATCACAATCGCCACTTTTACCACATTCCATGTCCTCTAAAACATTATCAGTTATTTTTTCCTTTACGGCTTTCTTCTCCTTCTCGCTTGTCTCCCGCTGCAACGATAGAAATCTAACATTATTCTACACTCCAAGATAACAGAGAAACTAGATAAGACAAGACTCGCCACAGGACACACAGAAAATGCTTTTACAGCCATCAATATAGATCACGAAAACTAATTATTGGTCAATCACAAGAAATTGTTGCTCTTTTAAGGACCGAACATAGTAGACTTAAGTGAAATCAACATACCAACAATGTTCTTCGCAACGAATATAAACTAACCTTTGTTGTCGAATCACAGTTCTGTGGACTATCATCATCATCATCATCATCTAGCTTCCTCTTACCACGAGAGCCACGAGCACTTCTTCTGTCTAAAACTTTGTTCACTGCCTCTCTAGATGCTGCTGCAAGTTTACCATTCTTACTTTCACTCCTAGGCTTCATCTTTTAGTATCTCTCACGAAAAAAAAACCCTAAAGCAAAAGCGTAATAAGACAATGGCAATAAATAACACTTTTTAAACTTGAGACTTAGCAATTCTAAATCAAATTCAGATTCGAAAGAGAAAACAAACAAAACAAACAAACAAAAAAGCTTATGAATCGTTATCAATGGAATCACGTGTCGCCATTATCATCAAACAATCGTCGAGTTTTTCGAAAGCCGTGAAGGAACAACGAAGGAAGATACAAATTCGAAGTCACGAGATACTCACCTACGAATCTATTGCACGGCTCCGCCGCTGGAAGGTTCGCCGCGACGGAGACGGAAAGTATACGACGGAGCGTAGGATTTCCACGCGCCAATTTCTCCCGCGCGGTTAATAGAGAGAAACCCCAACTTTCGCAGAGACGCTTAAAATCTCGAGACCGAAAAAAAAAAAGTGAGAACGATGATTTGACCGCAAGGGTCAGAGATATATTTTATTAGGGGGCCCACAAAATACTTAAACGGTGTCGATATTGCCACGTCGCATCCATTTTTTGCTAGGGCCGTATAATCGAACTAATTAATTAACTTCTCGTTTTGTATTAATACGACGCCGTTTTAATTAACTTGCGGTTGGTTTTCACGACTAAACAGTTTTATGTGTCTTTCTCTGAAAAGAGCAAAACTGAAGCTTCTTTTTAAAAAGAAAAAAGAATATTAGTATTTTACTTCTTTGTATATTGAAATTTATCAAGATTCTAGAAATCGCTAGGCGGCTACGCGTGCGGGCAGCAAGAACCTAACGCCTAACGAAAAAATCATAATTTTTTTAGAGATTAATCGGGGAGTAATTTTAAGATAAATTTATATTTTTATATATTTTTTAGTTTATTTTAATTTTTTATTATCAATTATAATGTTATTAACCTCTAAAACTAATAATTTATAGGGTAATTTATAAAATAAATTATAAAATTTAAATCTAAATGATCAAATTAGTCAGAAAATTAATCAGAAAAATAGTCAAAAAATTAACTGGATTACGAGAAATTTTATATAATTAGGCAAACGTGTTTTAGCGATGTTTATTGTATTCTCTGAACAAATAAGTAACAAACATATGAAGTGAAAATCATATTTAACCATTTCATTATTCTTTGTTTACATTGATTTAACAATTTCATCAAAGTAGAAGGGAAATATTTTTGATTGTTTTGACATTGTTTTAACAATGAAAGCTGCTTCTTTCTTATTTAATCAGCCAAAGTTTCCCCCATGAAAGAACTTGAGGCTTAAATCATGATTATTTGAGTATTTTATTTTGGGTTCTAAAGAAAAAGCACATTAATTTAAATCAGAAAATTAAAAAACCACAAGAGATCACCTCTTGTGACTCTTATCTGGGAACCGGTTCTGTAAAAAAAAGTTTTTTTTCTCTCCTTTTCTCTTGAAGCAAACGGCGACTCCTCCGGCGAAACCAACAGCGACTCCTCCGGCGAAACCAACGGCGACTCCTCTGGCGAAACCAACGGCGAATCGCTCCCTTCCGACCAAATTAGTTCGGATTCGTCGAAGTAAAGGTGGTGGGTGACTAGATCTGACAAGCGGTGAGTCAATTTGTAATCGATTTAGGTTTTTCATGTTATGAAACTGAATTTTTTTGCATGTCTATAATCTTTAATGCTTCAGATGTGTTTGGTTTTGTAAATAAGCAATATCTTAAATTTGGTGATGTTCTTGGTTGAATTTGGTGATAGTTCTGTTTAGATAAAATTATATGGATTGTAAATTAGGTTATGCTTGATTGATATCATAGTGTTTGAGGTCTAGTAAAGTGTTCTTCTTGATGCTTCTGTTGATGTTTCGATTGTTGATGTTTCTGTTTTTGAGGTCCATTAAAGTGTTCTTTTTGTTAGTGAAATAGCATAAATAGTAACATATAATCACTCTCTTAAATCCTTTATGTAAATGTTGCTAATTGGTTTGGTTTGTGCAATGTAGGGAATCAGGTTGACTTCTTCGAGACTTCTTCGTCGAAGCTTCTAGAACATTCATTTATTGTTAAGTTAGGATGCTATGTTATTGTTAAAAATGTTTTTACATTGACCTGTGAATTTGCCATGAATCAATGTAGATAAAAATCATCTTAACGTAGTTTAGGTACTTGTTAGATACGAATCATGTCTTATTAATGATAAGTGTAGTTAAAAACTTATCTGTGTGGTTTAGAACATTAAAAGAAAAAAAAACAGAGTATAAAAGACTTCTCAAAAAGCATAAAGAGGAAGAAATGAAGCATAAAGAAAAAGAGGCACGAGGGCACATTTGATGATGTTTAAGTCTTTTTAGTGTATTTTTGAAAATGTGTAAATTTGATCAAGTTTAAGTCTTTTTAGTGCGTTATTGAAAATGTGTAAAACGTTTAAGTGTTTCAAATGTTTAAGTGTATTTGTGTACCAATAATCTCCACTTTCAATTAATATAAATTTTAAGCCTTTTAATATTTTAATTTATCTAAAAACCCAAAATTAAGAGTTCCCAATAATCATGCTCTTAAAAGCTTCAAAGATAAAATAGATAACAGTGCTGGTTCTCAGGAAATGGGACAAAAGCTTTTAAGATTTATAAGTTAAAAGTTAATTCAAGATTTAAAACAAGAGCTCCATATTGTTCTCCTCAATAATCTAAAACACAAAGGAAACACAAAATCTCCTTCAAGCATTTTAAATCACATATTCATCAAACAATAAAGAACTCCAACACTCTTAA
Organism: Cochlearia excelsa; assembly: GCA_963556525.1. Lineage (NCBI taxonomy): Eukaryota > Viridiplantae > Streptophyta > Magnoliopsida > Brassicales > Brassicaceae > Cochlearia > Cochlearia excelsa. The sequence continues at coordinate 24,705,611 of OY748330.1, forward strand.
AACTCATAAAAGAATCAAAAATAAAGTTTTCTTCTCATCTTTTCAGTGTGGTTAAAGCAATAAAATCATCACAACACACATACAAAAAAAAAACATAAAAATTACAACAACAAAAAAACAATATATAATAAGATTATAGATTTATAAGTAAAGCTGCTTCTCAGAAAAAATGGGCCAAAGTTTTCCACAAGAGAGAGCTTGAAAAACAAACATGATATGTCAAGATTCAAAAAGACTCAACTTTTACTCTCTTCCTTAATCTAAGCCACAAAGGAGAAGAAGACCTTCAAGCAACTTAGATCAAAGTGTCATCAAGGAAACTTTGTAAATCTAATCGAATCATGAATTGCCACGTCATACTATCAAGCTCATCTTTTTTTTCAGTGTGGTTAAAGCAAAAAATCATCATAGAAGCAGAGCATAACACAATAAACACACACACACAAAACCCAGAATCTAAAATTGCGTAAAAGGTTAAAACTTTATCACTGAAACACACAAAACTATTTTTAAGCTTAAAGACTCTTAACGCACAGATCTGTTCCTTTATATGCTACTTTCTTAGCCCTAAGATCTCGCAAAATAAAAACTAAAAATCGAATCTTTTTTCGTTGCAGATTTGAGATATTCATGGAGGACGAAGTCTTTAGGTTTTATAGTTATAGCAGCTTAGGGTTTTACATCGCTTTAATGGGCCATTAACTTCTACTTTAATGTGCGTATAGGCCCATATTAACTTCTTTCTTCTTCTTCTTCTCCGTCTTTGGCTCTGTTTCTGCCGATGATAGAGAGAGAGAGAAACGACGATTTCTCACTACTTGTTGACATCAATTAAGAGCGTCCTCTCTCTTCATTGAATTGCATAGGTAAGGTCTCTTTCGTTTTCTCTGTTAATTTCTCTTTTTTGTTTCAGACAAGTGATGTAAAAAAAAATTATCATTGTTGTCTGTTTTCAGGGTTTTTCGACAATCTGTGATTCTTACTTTGTGTTAATGTCGAAAGGAGATTCCTTTCTTCTTTCTCCTTAGGTTTTTAACAAACCCTTTTGTTTTTATTCATTGATTTTATAATCTAAACACACATTTTTGGGATAAATCTCGATTATATCAGATTCTTCGTTCTCTATGTACTTTCCCTTTGTATCAATCTGATACATATGTATGTATAAGATGTGTAATGAACCTACCAATATCTCTCAGGGAATGTCTGAAATTACATTCCCTGAATTAGACCACCTTCCTTTGACGACAAGGCGGGTTTTGTTGTTGCAATCAAGTGAAAGAGTGTCTCAATGTATCACTGCTTCTGTGCCTATGTGAGTTGCTTGTCTATGGTTTTGCCTTTGTTTGATCAATTCACTTTTTGTTCACATATGTTTTTGTTCTTTTGGTTTATTGTGTTTTGTAGATTGAATGTTGATAGTATTGCGAAAAAGGAAGATGATTGCATCAGTGAGATGGTAAATAAATCTTTTGTTACATTGGATTTCAATATTGTTGATTATTAAGTTTAAAAGAACTGATTGTGTTGCTTTCAGGGTGTATTGTCAAATTCTGATGCTTCAGAATCTTTAAACACTGAAACTTCGGAAACTACAAGAATTTGTTGCAGTGAAGGTGTAGATGATTCTGTTAACCTAAGACCGCAGAACAACACTCTACTATGTTGTAGTAATTTGGAAAGGAGTTTTGGCAGCGTTGGAGAAATCGCAAGGAGTGATGATGCTCTTGAACATCTCACATTCAAAGAGCGGCGCGAAATGCTTCTGAAAAGGTGTTTTGTAATTTTTGTTTATAATGTCACAAGCACAGAAAAGAAGTTTTCTGCAGCTTTTGAGTTACTTGGGTTCACTTAGTGTCTTATCGTGTTTATCTAACCACACTTGTGTTTCAGGATGGTGTTAAAGTTGCCAGAAACTAACTTAGAGGTAACAGTTACAAGTTCTTCAATATTTTGTAAATACTTGTATAGGATCTATCATGGTAACTAGTTTTATTTTGTTGGAAATGCAGGATAATACTATAGTCTGCGATGAAACCGATATTTACAAAATAAAAGCCGAGATTTCATGTGAAAGTGAGATAGCTTCGTCGTCTGGTGTCCAATTCAACGGCTTCCTAGAGAAAATCGACTCTTTCCTCTACAAAAAAACTAGAATAGGATCAGAATCTGAAAGTAAACTTAGCGAAATCCAAGGAAGTGATCTCTTGATTGCTCAGGAAAGGTCTTTTGAGTCATCACCTGAAGACAGTCCGCTTGAGGTATCCAATAGAGATGACGAACATTCTTCATTAACTAGCAATGGTTACACAGCTGCAGCAGAAAAGCTGAGAAATCCTGTCAAAAGAGTCAAAAGGAACCATCTGCGTTCAAATACGAGTGAAAGTGAAACATTGGTCAATCAAGTAAAGGTTGAGTCTTTGGATGATTGCGTCATGGAGAACAACAAAGAAGTAAACCCCATTATCTCAGAGAAAGTAAAGGTCGAGACAGAGTTTGAAACACATGATGAAGATGAGCTAGATAACGCAAAATTGAGTTATCGCTTGAATCTTCGTACATCTGCTCCGAACCCTTCTAGGTTTGTGAAAAATGATGCAGGGACCTCTAGTGAATTGGATGAAGATGAGTTAGACCACATGAAACTGATTGATCGATTAAAGCTTCGATCTTTTCATGGTTCAGGTCCTCATGATGATATTAAATCTCCGACCTCAGGGTTTAGATTCTGTACATCTGATGAATACATCAAACCTTTGAGGGTATTGCGTCCTTGGACCCGTAAGAAAACCGCTACGTGAGTCTCTGTAGTATCATCATTTGTCTCAATGTCTCCGTCTCTTTTTATTACTTTTTGCTTCTTTTGTGTTCTTATGGTATGAAATCGCCATTACAGGGACTCAATTGAGACAGCTCTGGAGGAAGATGCTCCTGGTCTTCTACAGGTATCATTGTCTTCTTCTCAAATTGAGTCTAACAACACTTCTGCAAGCTCTTGTATTTGAATATGGTATTTTCAGGTACTGATTCAACAAGGAGTATCGGTAGATGAACTTAGGCTTTATGGGGAGAATTCTTATGGTAGTGATTCTTCAGGTGATTCAGTTCTTGAAGAGAGCTTCTCAGAGCTCGAAGATGTGATCTCAGTGGTAAAAAAACAATCCCTTTATGTTTTTTTCGCCAAAGGTAGAGCTTCTTTTACTCTATATGTCAAGATTTTGAATGTCTTCATAAAAAATTATCAGCTTTTCATCAAACGCCAGACGGGTCCGAAACTTCTTAGTTTGAAGCTCGCAAAAGCGTCAAAAACCAGCTATTGCTTGACATGTTTGTTCTCCCTCATCGAACAGGTAATAATCCGCATCTATGTCTTTATCGGATTTTGTAAATTAGGCACTCTCCCTAACTAGTTTCCGCTTGTTTTTCAAGGCGAGGTTTCTGCGGTTTCGCAAATGGCCTGTCGAGTGGGGATGGTGCCGTGATCTCCAGTCTTTCATATTCGTTTTCGAAAGACATAACCGGTAAATTAAAACTCTCTCTCTGTCTCTCTTCCCCTCTTCATTGCAGCTATACTAACAGTTCATTGATACAGGATAGTATTAGAAAGGCCTGAGTATGGCTATGCAACGTACTTCTTCGAGCTCAGCAGCACGGCATCAATCAGATGGCAGATCAAACGTCTAGTCTTGGCCATGAAACTCGCAAGCTGTAGCCGGTTTCAACTTATCGAAAACAAACCATTACTGGTAAATCCTTCTCGTACTCTCTTACAAACCTGTTATTCGTTGTTAATTAGAGTTTATGATTCTGAACTCTCTTTGACACTTTTATTGGAACAATGATTAAAAGGTGGGAGAAGATATGTCTGTAGCCGAAGCGGAAGTACTTGTGAAGTATGGTTGGCTCCCGAACACGGGGCTAGGGACTATGTTAAACTACCGCGACAGAGTCTACCATGATAGGAAGAGCCAAAAGGATACATCAGAGTGGAGATCTAAGATATCTAAGCTTCTTATTGATGGATATAACAGTGGAACCATTGTCTCTACTTTCATTGCTCATCATGATGATGATGATGATGCAGGACTTGGCATTGGAGATGTTAAGCTTGAGCCTTGTTGAATCTTCTAGTGGCAAATTTATCTTTGTTTAGTATTCTATACTGTGGATATGAAACCTTAGATTCTTTATTTGTTTGTTCAACTAAGTTTTGTGGAATTAGTAATTTTTGTAGATTCTTCTTTTTTGACATTTTTAAGCTTAAAGTTTATAGACATTGGTACAATATCAAAATTTATATTTTAAGAAACTCTAAATACTTTGGAGGTTCAATGCCTAAAACTCTCCAAGTATTGATAACATTTTGGTGCATGAGACAAGAATGGGTAAATGTAACATCAAGAGTGGTTTGTATAGAAAATTAATGAGGACTTGGTCATGTTTTGAAAATTGAGTCCATTCACACTTTCCACAGGCAACATATCTAAATGTAGAGATTTTTTTGTCCACCATGTTAAAAGAATAATACTATTGGAATTGATTTCTAAGAAAAACAAGGTTAGCTGATTTTCCATACATTTATTATAGATAATGTAATGGAGCACAATAAAAATGATTTATGGCAAAAATAGTCTATCATAGCTTGCAAAAAAGTGTTATTTTGTATTGTTATTGTGTATAAACACAATATTACTAAAACCCAAAAAAAACCTTAATTAATTATTACAAAATAATATAATTAACACTATGACAAAAATAATTTGGTAACTTTATTTTTATGGTTGAAAACCATTTAACAAAAAAAAAAAAACTTTATTTTTATGGTTAAAGAAACAAATTGGTAACTTCATAAAAGGGATAGTACTTTTTTAAGGTGTGTTTTAAGTAGGAGAACGAAACTATACTCATTCACCAACTTCATATATATTTTAATCATTGTTGTCGTTACCAAATTTTTCTTTTCTATAATTTTTAAATAATATATATCCACCAACCTAACTATTTATTATTATAAATTATATAATTCTCTTATCTTCTTCCTTTTTCTTCTCTTTAAATCTTTAATCCATTATTCATAGTTCCACTATCACTCCTTTTTGCTATTTTTTGTGACAAGTCATGTTTAAGCAATCATCATATTTAGTATAAGAAAAGTTCATTCATATATGCACTCTTTTTCTACTTTCTTTGTATTTTATAATCCTTAATTTATTAAGAAACTATTTTATACACTTTATGGTACAAAAGGCATTCATGTTTTTTATTTAACCAAAAACTATATTATTATTCAGAATTATTGCATGGTATTATGTCATTCATTAATCTTAAATAGCCCTTAACTTCTACATTATCTTTCCAATATAGAATTAAAACCACATTTTGATACGCATGGTTTTGTTACTTTTTGTATAAGCTGAAGTTTACATAATTTTGGAATGGTTTCTATAAACTCTAATTATCTGTGTGTAATTTTTTTTTCTGTTGAAAACGATAGTATCAATTTAATCTTCGCAAGTGTAAAATTGACAAATCATTTTTTGAGAAATCAAAAATAGTATCACACGTAATAATTTAGTTGGATGAGAATATATGATGTTGAAATATGATAATAAATAGTAGGAAAATATTGAAAAAATTGGTTTGGTGGTGAAAAATAAGAAAAAGGTAGTTACCACTAGCTTACATATCAATCCCATTCACTTGTGGTCCATTTTAACCCCAAAAAATAAACTTACATAAACATACAAAATAATACATCATTATCATACACAACAAAAGACCGGTCCTATGGCCCTATAGGCAACAAACAGCCTTACGAAGCCACCGCAGCCCCCAACAAAAATATATATATATATACTAATAATGAAAGTAACATTATTTTTGTATTAAGAAGTGAGTCCACTTACAAACTAAACATTTAAATATTGAAACATACTATTTAATTAAGATAGCAGACATTATTAAGTTAAAACAACATGTTTAATTAAATATATACTTAGTTTAAAGAGAAGAAAGACTATAGAGATACAATTTAACCACCCAAAAAAACACTAGATATAGAGATACAAAAAATTATGTTATTACTTTAAAGTTTAAACAACATTATATTATATCTATGAAGTCGATTATAACAAAAAAAAAGAGTTCAAATAATTCAATAATATACAGTACCGTGTCTTCCTTTATGACAAAAGGACAATTGCCCCAGGCCACCAAACATATGCACAAAATTAAAGCCACATTTTTATGTAAGTTTAAGTTTATCTATCTAGCTAATTTAATATAATGTGTTTTTAACTGAAAAAATTAGTGAAAATTATATTTTTATTTATACATTTGTTTTGGTGAAGGTTTCTTTATTGGAAACACATTTTTAGCAAGAACATATAACAATTATGTTTTATTAAAAATAATTAATACACAAAATAAGTAAATAATATATTAAAAACATAAAATAACTAATAATATATCAAAGAGTTAAGAGAACGTTTTTATTAAAAAAATATATTACAAATTTCATGTTATTGAATTTTATAGTTAATGTTTTTTACGCTTTTATAAAAGCCACATTTTTAAATTTGTCCTAGGCCTTTCCACGTCTAGGCACGACACTGATAATATATAGGTCTTTCCAGGTCTAGGCACGACACTGATAATATATCTTTTAAAATGTATTTTAGCTCTCATATCAATAAAAAAAATCAACCGCTTCCTAATCGTATTTTATTTCCTTAATTTTTCAAACGAATCGTTAAATTATGCTTAAACAGTAACAATAATTTTGCTATTTTAATTGTTAAACATATTTAACCAAAAACCATATTATTCCTTTTTATTTCTTATATCGACATGCATATACATGTTCTGAAGATAAAAGACATACATGACACACATGTATGTGTCATAAATAGCCACATGTATGTAATATGTAAGTGTGCATTTATAGTTGTTTGTAGTGCGGAATAATACATGCGTGGGTCGGTTTATATTTTTTTCTTACTTTTTGAACAAAATATTGATTATTCGGATTAAAGTTTATGACTACTTAAAGAACATTTGATATGTTATTATTATTCATGTCCATTAGAACCGTAATTAATTATTTTGCATACACATTTCCATCGAAAAGTTTAGAGGAATTCACAAAACTACACTCTTTTATCATTTCCTTTACAAAACTCTACCTAATTTAATTTTTTCTCATAATTACACTCTTTTAAAATTTGAAAAGGGTTGATTTACCCTTTGAAACTTAGCCAAAATTATTTTTTTCATTTGGGTTCGCTAATTAGTGTTTAGGGTATAGTAATTAAGGGGGTTGTATGGGTAGGCTTAATTTGAATTTAATTTTTGGTGTTTAAACGTAGTTTTGTGAAAAAAAATTAAAATGTGTAGTTTTGTGAAACGTAATTCAAAAGGTGTAGTTTTGTAATTCTCCCAAAATTTTATGGTTAACTAGTTATTTTAGAGTAAACTTCTAACATATAACCTTCTTACGTTATATATATAGAGAATCTTAGCTAGAAATGACATAAAAATATATATAATCCTAATTAAGGAGGTTTTTTTATATGAAACACGTGACTACCATTTTTATATGGTTCATGATTGATCTAATTAATGATAATAAATGTAATTAGTTTAATCTTTTACGTGTTGTGTAAACATTGTTTTTTTTTGTTAAAACAAACCAATTGTGTAAACATTGTTGAAATAATATATATAAGTTGTAATCAATATGCACATATATTATATATATATATATATATATATATCTATATATATATATTTATAAATAGTATGTATAGTGAATGTAGAGGTCGACGGTCCACCACAAATGCTTATGAAATTTAAACATGTTGAGAATATTTGGTAGGTGGAGTTTTATTCATAAAATTCTAATAGATTCAGTCATGATTGTGACGTTGTTTTGTAGAACGCATCATATACTATAGCTTTGAATTTCATCACCATGACGCCATTTCTGTATCATGATTTATTTTTTTTATTTTTTTATTTTTTTTTGTCAACATTTGGGCCACAAATGGCCGATCCATTAGCCAAATCTACACTATCGTAGGCGCGGAGAAACGATCCCGGGTGGGATGGTGCTACCTGCCTCATGTGGACTTATGACTGCCACTAGACCAAAGCCACTAGATTTTTTATGTGAATATATTTGCATATTTAAAGCAACATCCGACATTTTATTTAACAAAAAAAACATCCGACATTTTATATTTATATAAATCAATATAATTAAGATATACTAGATTTTTATTCGTGTGGGAACGAGAATAATATTTACAAAAATTAATTTGATATAATTTGATATTATTTTTTATTGATGCATGTTGAATAATAAATTTTGAATCATATATATTTATGTATGTTCTAATATTAAAAATTATTTTTTATATATCATAAATTATGTATGATACATTTTGATCCGTCGTAAAATTAGTAGGACGTCTTACAAAGGTATATAAAAGTATTAATTATTTAGATTTTTTAAATATTTTCGGATACTTTTGGTTTTTATATTTACATCATCGATTAAAATATTCTAAGAAAATATTTTTAAATAATTAAAATTTTCTATAATTTATTTTTGAATAAATAAATAAATATTTTTAATATTGTATGATGGATTATCATAAAATTGAAATATTTATAATATTTTATTTTTTCATTATGATACCTATTTATTTTATTTTCGTTTTTTCATTTAAATCCTATTAATTAAGAATATTTATTTATATTTAATTTCGTTTTTCTTTTAATCATATTAATTCAGATGTTTTTAATTTTTATTTAAAATTATCTTATATTAAAATTTATACAATGGCATTATATGTAATTAAAAAAAAAATTTAAGGATCGCTCAAAAATTGTCCATGTAGCCAGCATAACAATTTTTTTGATAAAGAAAAATGTAATCGTTGAGTTAGTGGTTTTTGATTTGGGGGATATTTTTCACATTTTTTGAATAGAAATATGAAAATGTGGCTTTAAATTTTTTTTGAGTTAGTGGTTTTTAATTTAGTTAGAACTAAATTATTGAAACATTAACCACAAATCTCTATAGAAATTAATTAGTCTCGATGCAATTGCAAGTATATATATTTTCTATGCAAACAAACTATTCAACGTGTACATTTGGAATATAAAACTTAAATCATGAAAATCATGTTAATTAACTCTAATTATGATCTATATTTCCATCGAAAATATTTCAGAAATTAATAAAATCTCAAAGAAAAGGATGTTCACAATATTTATTACATGTATTTTACACCTAATTAATCATCCACTAAATTGCAAACAACAAAGCCAAACCCGAATCAAGAAAAAAAAACCTAAAATTTATAAGAAATCAAATGTTGTACATGAATGTTGACATAAAACTTGAATTACATCCTTCACCATTTCCAAAAATACCATCATCATGATCATTCATAAACAACTCCAAGTTGCTCAAATCATTAATATCCCACAAGTTCATTGTATCAACATTGTTATTGAGCTTATCATCTTTGTAATTAACATTATCCCCTAATAAATCATCAGATAAAAAAGACTTGAAATCAAGACTCTCCATTTCATCAAGAAACTTCGAAAAATCATCACCTTGTTGTACTAATGAAGATACACACGACGAGGGAGAAGAAGAAGAAGAAGAAGGCGAAGTGATCAAGTTACTAATGTTAATATTGGAACTATTAGTAGAAGATATGTCCATAAATATCTCATTTGGTTTGATCAATGGAACTTCATCAATGCAAAACACATCATTAGGGCTTAATGTTGTGTTCTTGTGATCCAAATCTTGGCCTAATTGATGTTGTTCTTGCTTGTATTTGGTTTCTTGATCTTGTTTATTACTATTAGTGTTGTTATCATCATGAGACAATACTAATAATAAGCTTTTCTTGTTCACTTGTATTGCTTGTTGTTTAGCTTCTTGTTCAGAGAGAGGATTATGAGTCAAAGGGTCAATACCCATTTTCCTTAGTTTTTTCTTTATGTGTGTGTTCCAATGATTTTTGATTTCATTATCAGTTCTTCCTGGTAGATGAGATGCAATCTTTGACCATCTGAAGAAAAAAAAAATTAGAAAATATTTAAATAATTATAAATGTGAATTTAACTAATGATTTTGACTGGTCAGTCATTTTCATAAATTACTGAGGTTAATAAATACTATTTAATAGTCAATATCTTTCATGCACAATAAGAGAAAGTTTGTGTGTTAAACTGACTTTTTTGTGTTAATAATAGTAAAGCTAATGGTCATCATCTTTTGATATTATATTCTAAGTTAGTTACAATGCATTGTCAAAATATGTCAAAATAAAGAAGATTATTGCTTATAAAATTTTAGTAAAGTGCCTAATAACAATAGTTTTTTTTTATTAATTTAAGAGAAAGAGAAAGTAAACCTATTGCCAAGTTGGGCATGAAGATCAATGACCATTTGTTCCTCATATTCTGATAAAAGACCTCTTTTTAAATCAGGTCTTAAATAATTTATCCATCTTAATCTGCAGCTTTTACCACACCTCAATAGTCCTGCATTTAATTAATCAACCAAAAAAAATAATTAATTTAAATGATTGGTTTAATTAAATGTTAGACTACAAAATTAAAATCGATTATTAGCAACCAGTGAAAAATCATATTGGTGTGAGGACCACGAAATCCATACTGATTTTTTTTAGTCCACAAAGTAACTTATATTTCCATTACAAAAAAGAAGTTAAAAAGCAATATAATTTTCTTGTGGAAGTTGTATAAAGTATATTTTCTTGATTATTGGCACAGGATAGCAAGAGTACTATACTAGTGTATACTTAAATAACTCATGATAATCAACCAACGAAAAAGGTATTGGAAATTATAAAAGTTGGAATCATGCATGGATATATTATTTAAATCGGAAAATAATTAAAGCAAAAGGATTTTCCAAAAAATGGTCTTAAATACGAAAATATATAAGGTAGCATAATTACCGTGGGTAAAAAGAGGTAAAAGATGTTTAGAAAAAAGTAAATATGGTTGGATGTTGCCCATAATTTTTTAATAAAAAATTTAATAAAAACAAATGAATTTGGTGGAAAATGTAAATTTTATTTTATTTTTTGATAAAACAAAGGTCTAACTACTACCCAAAACGACGTCGTTTTAAAGAAAGAAAATAAACCAGAAAGTTTGGGAAGAGCTCTCCAACAACAATGGCCATTGGTGAGGATAAAGTTGATAAGCTTCTTGTCTTCTTCAACAGTCCATGGCCCTTTCTTCAACCCTACTTTGTCACAACATGGTTGCCTCCCCATCTCTCTCTCTAAATATTTATGTTCTTATAATATATATAGAGTTTTATGCTTAAATTGTAAGTAGCTATTGTATACTTATTATAATGTTGTATTTTCAAGATTTAAGAAGCTACACAACAACCTTTATATAGAGACTTCAAAAACCATTTTGTGGGGTGTGGACCTACATTTCTTCTCGTGACTTCTTTTTTCATTATAAATTTTTTATCCAACCTTATAATATTGATTTTTATAATCCATTTATTTTCCGTATGGTCATTAGTATATTTCATTATTTTATCGATATATCATCATGTGTGCCGGCTTACGCATTGTCGGAATTGTATCTACAAACCATTATATATAATTTGTTAAAAAAATAACACTAAACCGAAGTAAATTAGTAATTATAGTAGTTGATTATAAGTTTTTGGATATTTGTATGAACAATGGTTTGTATTTTGTTTCTAATATGTTATACATTTTGTTTTTATTTTGCTAATGTTGGTGTATATATTTTTTTTATAAAAAAATATTAAATCAAAAGTATAATCAAATGTAATTAAGGTAATGAAATTATGAATCATTTGTCGAACTATATAAATTTAAGCCGATCTATGACTACATTTCAAGAAATTTAAAAAGCTTAATATTAAAACGTGTATAAGCACATTTGATTTGATGGGTTTTGGACACGTGTAAGCGAGTGTGATCATTGCACAAAGTTCTTTAATGCTTAGACATAAAACACCTCATTAACCACACTTGTGTTCTTTGATTATATGTCTCAAAACTCATAATCTCATTATTGAAAATCAGAGTTTAGTTGTAATAAAAAAAAAAAATCAGAGTTTAGTTTTTTTTCTCAAATCAGGGCAAACAAAGAAGTATATATACTTTGTTGTTTTATAATAAATAAATTAAACTTCAAATTGATATGATTAGTGGGTTTTGTATTGTTTGTGTTTTTATTATTGGTGTTGGTGGTGCCAACACAAACTTATCTTTACCTTATGACGATGTCATAGTGATACATTTTCTAGTCATCACATACGTCATTTATTTCGATTGTTAAGAGTTTTAGAGTTATTTATCAAGAAAAAAATACAAAAAGAATGTCAAACTTATAAATTGCATAGCTTTTTTTGTCTATCGAAATAAGCTTTGATATTTATGTCGTCATCATTTCATTCGACATTAATCAACTAAATAAATAGTTTTTAATGATAGTTTAGATAAAATAAAAATAAAAAAGGATTGATCACGAGATATTTGGTAATAAATAAATAGTTGATAAGCAAAAGAAAGTTTACAACAAAAGAGAGTTCAAAGATTGAACCATTTCATCGAACGTTGGTCTATTACTATATTATCCACAAATGGGCTTTGATTTTAACGTTATGGGCCGTGATAAATATTTGTGGACCGTCCTGAAACTTGAACTTATACCAAATTTGATGAAATTTAGTTTGCAAAATGAAGTTAAAAGGTCCAATTCGTGAAATGACAAAACGATATAATAAAAGAAAAATAAATCAAATATCCCAATTAAAGTAGTAACACGACAAAAAAAATGTATACTAATCTTATTTGTACGTTAATTGGATTCACACGTATTAGTTAAGCTAAACTCAAAACATAAAATTTGTAGGGATCGGTAAAATAGAAATGTTTTGGATATAACTAAACATACGCAAACTAATTTTTAAAGCAAAAACTAAAAACTAGTCTATAAGATATAAGAAGATTAAACATATTGCTTTTGAGTTGCTAACGTTTTTTTAAAATGAAGTGGACCGGACTCAAAATTGTGGAGAAGAAAATTTATAACCTAATTAGTCATAAGAGCAAATCCATTGGAGAAACTTTGGAAGATTTCTTAGCTATTATTTTAAATGTATTTTGCAAAAATTTATACTCTTAAGAAATAGAATTATGTATTTATTGTTTGTACCGTTCAATGGTGGATCTTAAGTTTGTGATCTTAAAAAAAAAATTTTTTATTGAAACCTACAATGAAATTACAATAATCACTACTCTAATCAATAACATAATCAATAATAATAAATCACTAATCTAAAGCTAAAAAATCACAAGTTAAAAATCATCAATCACTAGTTCTTATTACAAGTTAAGTGAATCGATCAAGAGTCAACTTCAAAAAATACAACACAATAACTAATCTAAACCAAACATAGTGTGGTTTAGAATTAACAAGCACCATCTATAAACACATATAAACCAAGCCTTAAGTCTACTTAATACTAATGGGTTTACACTATAATATACATGTAATTAGGGGTTTAAACTCTTGAGAATACATATTAAAGTCACACTTAAAAGGCCTAAAAATTTCAACTTTATCCTCTTAATCTAACAAATCCTGAGATTTCAGTTTTTGATTCAAACAGATTCTGTAAAATTACACAGACCCATCTCTGATTTAGATATTTGAGAATATCAATCAAATCAAAATCAAGATTCATGCACTTACAGCGATGACAAGAAGTGAACGAAGAGAGCTTATACTATGAGTCCAAAGGAGAATCTCGCGTGAAGTTCTTTTAAAAGCTTCTCGAAGCTTCGGACCATTATCGGTTATGGAGCTTCTCATCCGTTGAAGCAAAGAAGACGAAGACGCATTATCGGCTATAGAGACTCCGAATCATCCTTCTTCTCCTTCACAGAGTCTGTTTTCGCGACGACCATTCATCGTCCCTCCGTTGAAGATTTCTCCGACATCATCGCCACCGACGATATTACACGGCGTAATTTCCCCGAAAAGCTTCAATCGCTTTCCTTTTCGCAGAGAAGAAAGGAGAAGAAGAAAAAAACAAAATAAAAAATTAAACACCTAATAAAAACGTGACGCGTGTCGATCTTGCAGAGATCTTAAAAAGCTTAATATGGATCGATCTTCCCCTTTCTAGTATTAAAACATTTTTTTTGGGCCCAAATACAAAAAGAATACACCTAAGATCCACTAAAGAAATCCCGATGGATTTGCTCTAACGTGGGTCGTGGAGATTAGTGTGTTGTGGTCAAACAAGTCTTATTAAAGTTCATTATCAAAACCTAGGAATGTCAAAAACATATGCTTTTAGGGTTTATCAAAAAGTTTATATATACAAAGTAATTTTATGGGATATTTGTATCTAAATAATAATAATATGAGATATATATTTGTATTTGCTCTTAATTACATTTTATGAGATTTATCTAAGAATCATTTTGATTTCGGTGGCAATCTTTTCATTTATTTTTCTTGCACCATAAAGCTCTTCAAAAGTTATTTAATTTTGAATATTTATTTATCAATAAGTTCTTATGAGCACAAAACTACTTGTTACGAAAATGATGCGATAAACTTATTCTAAATTAAACCAAATTTAACACTTCTAACACTACAAGAATGCAGGCGATTTCCGACCGTAGTTTTGGTCGGAAATCGGTCGGAAATGTCTATTTCCGACGGATTTCCGACCAAAATTGCGTCGTCGGTTTCAGATGGTCGGAAACCGGTTTTGGTCGGAAAGTGGTCGGAAATTTCCGACCATAATTGTGGTCGGAAATTTCCGACCACTCTCCTACCAAAATGTGGTCGGAAATTTCCGACCACTATCCTACGGAAATGTGGTCGGAAATTTCCGACCAAATTCCGACCACATTTTCCGACCAAATTCCGACCACATTTTCCGACCACATTTCCGACCACATATCCGTAGGATTTCCACCGGAAATTAATTTATTTTAAAAAAATTAAATTAAATTTCCTACGGATTTCCGACGGATATCCGACGGAAATAAATAAATTTAAAAAAAAATTAAATTACATTTCCGACGGTATTCCGACGGAAACAAATAATTGTTTTTAAAAAAATATATTAAATTTCCGACGGAAATCCGACGGAAATAAATATTACATTTCCGACGGATTTCCGACGGAAATGAATATTTTTTTAAAAAAAATAAATAAATATTTCCGACGGATTTCCGACGGAAGTAAATTTTATAATAAAAAAAAATTTATTAAAAATACGAATATTAAAAAAAAATTACAAAAAACTAAAATTAAAAAAAACGAAAATTAAAAAAAATTACAAAAAAGAGAAAAAAAACAAATAATGAAAATAAAAACTAAATTCCTGTTCCCGACCCCGAACCAGATCCTGGAGGATAATCAGGGAAACGGTTCATCAAATACTCATTCATCTTCCGGATTTGAGCGCTTGTTTCTTGCTCGGATCTTCTCAATTGCTTCATCTTTTTCTTTATTCGCATTTCGAAGCGCATCTTTCAGCTCAGAGATCTCGAGAAGAAGCGATGGATCGGTGTTTGGTACGTAAGGCAAAGACGTCTCTTGGGATTCGGGAAGGGTCCCTAAACCGTAAGGTTTACCTCGATACATAGGAGTCTCCTACGATCGGAAATTTAAATTATTAATATAATTATATTTTTTTAAAAAAACTATTTAAATATAAAATATTACCTCGAGAACCAACCGGTTTATTTCCGAATTGGTTAGGGTGTTGGAACCGGTTGATTCGTCGGAAGATTGAGTTAACCGGGTGACTTTCGTTTGCACCCGTTCGACGACGTTACGAACCTTTGGTATAATTTCACCCGTCTTTTTGTTGGTATGGGTGGTCTCCATAACCTTCAACCAATGAGGTTCGTGACCACCCTCTCGGACTCTCTATTACGGAATTAAAATTTAAATGTTAGTATGATTAATCATAATTATTATAATTTGTATATATTTAGTTGGTTTAAAATATACCATGACATCCGAGATTTGTTCGAAAGTGTTTGCGCCGGCATTGTGAGTTGGAGGCGCCTTCTCGATGGACCCGTCCCCACCTCTGCGGTTTGTGGCGTTTCGCTTGGCTTTTTTTCCGGCCGCTTCCGTCGTCCAATAGTTTTTAAACCCGTCCCAAACGAAGGGTTTAGGAACGAAGGTTTTTCCCCACCCAAACGCCATTTTTCCTTCCACTCGAACATATGATTCGAGTAGGAAGTCGCACAAGCCTTGTCAAATTCTTCTTGAATTTGACTAGTGAGTTGTGGTTCCCAATTAAACTCTTGCTGGAAATTTAAAGTTTATAAA
The DNA here is from genome assembly GCA_963556525.1 of Cochlearia excelsa. Lineage (NCBI taxonomy): Eukaryota > Viridiplantae > Streptophyta > Magnoliopsida > Brassicales > Brassicaceae > Cochlearia > Cochlearia excelsa. Next base: position 24,722,033 of record OY748330.1, read on the forward strand.
TAAATTTCATAAGTTTTTTTTATTTATTTAATAATTTTTTGAGTAAATAAAAAAATTTATTTACTAACCGCAAAAGAACGGAACCACATTTCCCGAAGTTCGGTCGGGAAATCTCGGTATTTTGGATACGGAGCGGGTAACATTCCGTGGATGCATTTAAGAATAGCTTTTGGGATTTTTCCCTCATGTCTAAACCTTAAATTATTTTATAACTAATAATTAATATTTTTAGGTATTATTTTTTTGTAAATTTAAATGTTTGTAAATATTTACCAAGTGACTCGGTTATCGGGAATGGCTTCAAAGTTGGGATCGAGCCGAATCGGTCTCTCCCGTCCTCCCTGCTTGGACCAAATCTTCAACGGACATTCTCACGGATTGTGAGGATCCAATACCATCATTAGACCTAATTAAAAACATATAAAAAAAACAAATTAGTATTAATTAAAAAAACAAATATAAATAATATTTAAAAAAAATGATTTATAAGAAGAAAAAAATTACATTTTTTGGAGAGATTTGGAGAGATTTTGTAGAAATTTCGGAAGTGTTTTTTTTAGAGAGATGTAGAGAGATGTTGTTTGAGTTGTGAAAAAATGAAAGGGGAAGGGGGGTATATATACGAAAATTTCCGACCGAAATTTCGGTCGGAAATCGGTAGGAAAGTGAAAAATTGACCGCCAAAGTGAAAAATTTGGCGGAAAAAGAGCGGTCAAAATTCATTGTGGTCGGAAATCGGTAGGAATTTCCGACCGAATTCCGACCACAATTAAATTTTAATATAATTAATTATTGTGGTCGGAAATCGGTCGGAATTTCCTACCGATTTCCGACCACAATGAATTTTGACCGCCAAACTGAAAAAAACTTGGCGAAAAAAAGAGCGCTCAAAATTATTGTGGTCGGAAATCGGTAGGAATTTCCGACCGATTTCCGACCACAATACTTAATTATATTAAAATTTAATTGTGGTCGGAATTCGGTCGGAAATTCCTACCGATTTCCGACCACAATAATTAATTATTTTAATTATTTAATTGTGGTCGGAAATTGGTAGGAAATTCCTACCAATTTCCGACCACAATAATTTAATTATTTTAAAATTTAATTTCCTACCATGCGAACACTTAGCAGTTTCGGGTAAATTTCAAGAAGTACGGTCGAATAAAAACGTATTTCGAATAGGTTTAATGGAGTGTTTATATAAGATTTCTTGAACATAACAATATATAAGTATAATATGTTTCACGTTTTCAAATGTTTTTATGAAAATACCAAAATTTTGAAAAAACATATGAAAGTTACATAACTAACTTGTAATGAAACATATATTTATAAAAATTAAAACTATTTTGCATTTTATGATCATTTTAGACATTTTGTAGAGTTTATTTTATTTCTAAAACGTATTATATAAAGGTATTTCATTGATTCGACAAAAAAAAACATCATTTTGAAATGAAACCCTATAATGGTCGGAATTCGGTCGAAACCGATAAGTGATCGCATTGATTAAATGACATGCATTTAAATTTTTATATAATTAATTAATTGTGGTCGGAAATTGGTCGGAAATTCCTACCGATTTCCGACCACAATTAATTAATTATATAAAAATTTAAATGTGGTCGGAATTCGGTAGGAATTTCCGACCGAATTCCGACGGAAAATGCATGTCATTTTATCATCCGAACACTTAGCGAGTTTCGGATAAATTTCAAGAACTACGGTCGGAAATCGGTAGGAATTTCCGACCGATTTCCGACCGAAGTTCGTGATTTAGTGTATATTTAGTGTTTCGCATAAAAACGAATTTCGAATAGGTTTAATGGAGTGTTTATATAAGATTTCTTGAACATAACAATATATAAGTATAATATGTTTCACGTTTTCAAATATTTTTATGAAAATACCAAAATTTTGAAAAAACATATGAAAGTTACTTAACTAAGTTGTAATGAAACATATATTTATAAAAATTAAAACTATTTTGCATTTTATGATCATTTTAGACATTTCTAGAGTTTATTTTTTTACTAAAACGTATTGTATAAAGGTATTTCATTGATTCGACAAAAAAAAACATCATTTTGAAATGAAACCCTATAACGGTCGGAATTCGGTCGGAAATTTCCTACCGAATTCCGACCACATATCAAAAAACGGTAGGAATTCGGTCGGAAATTTCCTACCGAATTCCGACCGAATTTGGGGTTTCGATTTAGTACGAGGTAATTTAGTTTTGGCGGCTATCGACGGAATTCCGACCGATTTCCGACCGTTTTTTTAAAAATTTAAAAAAAAAAATTAATTTTGTACGAGGTAATCGAGTTGGTACGAGGTAATCGAGTTTCGACCGATTTCCGACCGAATTCCGACCGCAATGTAAAAAAATAAAAAAAAAATTTAAAAATTTGAAAACGTGTAAAATTTTTGAAAACTCGTTGAAAACTCTTTTCAAAAACTCTTTTCACTTAAAACTCTTTGAAAAAGTGTAAAATTTTTGAAAACTCGTTGAAAACTATTTAATTGAAAAGTCTTTGAAAACTCTTTCAAAAAGTGTAAAAGAATTTAAAACTCTTTGAAAACTTTTTTTAAAACTCTTTGAAAACTCTTTGAAAAATTGTATAATATTTGAAAATTCGTTGAAAACTATTTGATAAATATAATCTTTGAAAACTCTTTGAAAAAGTGTTAAAGAATTTAAAACTCTTTAAAAAACTTGTTGAAAACTTATTGTAAAATCTTTAAAAACTATTTCAAAACTCTTAATTTGAAAACTCTTTGAAAAGTGTTTTAAAAATATTTTCAAAAAATTTGAACTTTTTTTGAAACATTTCATTCGGATTCGGTTGAGTCTTCAGTGGCGAATCGGATCCCTCCTCAAATTCTCCAACCTCTTCTTCGGACTCTTCATGTACAACAAAATCAGCATCTTCTGTTAAATCTACAACCAAATCCACTTGTAATGAAACATCCACTTCTCCCAAATGCCCAACTCGTTGTCGCTTGCAAAGGAGGATCGACCTCTCGAAGAACTACCATGAACTCTTCCCCTCGGGTTTATTTCCGTAACAACTATCCAAGGATCCTCGTCTGCTGTGTGGTCGCGGATAAGTCATGTATGATACTTGGTTGGCCTGCGATCCAAGAATGAACGGATAATATTTTTGTAACCTCCTCCGAGAATGTATTGTAGTAACACCAAACTCGTCCGTACGTACACCATGTCCCGCAACGGGGCTATACCAATCACAATATAACGTAACACATCTTAGATCGAGCATCCCGCTATAATGCACTTCTAATATCTCATGTAATACCCCGTAGTAAACCAAATCTCCGGCTACCGCTGACACCCCATGGTTTGCCGTCGACCTTGAATTTCCCTCACGAAATATTTTAAAAGCGTATCCACGCGTGCAGTACATCGGGTGTGAAACGAGCAATATATTGTGGACCGTTCACCACCTCTTCTAACCATGTTGGAATTAACTCTCCTTCGCGCCGCCTGCCGTATACATATAACTTTAACCATTCTCGCAAATTCTCTTTCTTTGACTTCATTTAATTCATCGTCCGTTGCTTCCGAATGTTCAAATCGTTTTTGCGCCATGTAAATCTCCTCGTACGGCACCAAATCTTCGCAGTTGGTCAAAATATACATGTGCACATTAGCATGCTCAACCTCGCCGAGTCTTCGCCTTTTACCCTTTCCACTTAAACGCCCAACCTCGTCTAAAAAGTTCTGGTACATATACGGGATAACAAGCATGCACTCCTCCATCATCATGTCGTTTTTGTTTTCCACTCTTTGTTTGGGTTTGTGGTGGAAAGTAGTACCCGACTAAGTTAGATCTCTCTTCGTTTATGCTTTGGGCAATAATTGAACCTTCAACCCTCGCTAAATTCTTCACTTTTTTCTTCAAATGGTACATGTATCGCTCGAAAGGATACATCCACCGATATTGAACAGGACCACCGAGTTCTACTTCCCGAGGCAAGTGAATTGGCAAATGTTCCATAACGTCGAAGAAAGAAGGCGGAAATATCTTCTCTAGGTTGCACAATATCACAGGGATCTTCTCGTCAAGATTTCGGATTTCTTCGGCGGAAAGGGATCTCGCAGAAATGTCTCCGAAAAAAGCTCCTATTCCCGCAATCGCTTCATGGACTTTTTGCGGAAGAAGCCCGTCGAATGCAAATGGAAGAATACGTTGCATAACAACATGACAATCATGACTCTTCATCCCCGAAAACTTACCTTCTCCACGATCAACACAGTTTCTAAGGTTAGAAGAGTAACCATCCGGAAACTTAACACCGTCCATTATCCAGCTAAAGAATTCATGCTTTGCTTGAAGCGTTTAACCGAAAAGCAGAGTTGGGGATATCTTCCTTGATCGGTGACATGAAGTTCCTTCCGAGAACAAATAGTCGGCAAGTCTAATCTGGACTTCAAGTTGTCTTTCGTCTTCCCTTTCACGTTCATAATGGTGAACATGATGTTGTCAAAGAAGTTCTTCTCGATGTGCATAACATCTAGGTTGTGCCGAAGTAAATGATCCTTCCAATAAGGCAAATCCCAAAATATGCTCTTTTTGTGCCGGTTATGATGTTCACCATATCCATCCACAACTTGATGTCCGTTACCACCACAACGTACTCGTCTTCTCAGCTCCAAAATCTCTAAGTTGAGTTAGTATATGTTCACCGCTTACTTCTTCGGGAGGTCCTTCATAGATTTTCTTCTTCTTCGTAAACAAAGTAGTGCTCCGACGGTATGGATGATCGTTTGGTAAAAATCGTCGATGACAATCAAACCAACATGATTTACGTCCGTTCTTCAATTGGAAAGCATCGGTGTTATCTTGACAATAAGGACAAGATAACCGTCCATGTGTGGTCCATCCGGATAACATACCATATGCCGGAAAATCGCTAATAGTCCACATTAGTACTCGCTCGCATCATGAAGTTTTGTTGCATTGATATGTCGTACGTTTCAACTCCACTCTCCCATAACATCTTCAACTCATGTATCAACGGCTGCATAAATATGTCTAGTGCTCTCTTCGGATGCTCGGCCCAGGAACAAGAATAGATAGGAACAAAAACTCCCTAACCATGCACAATGACGGAGGCGGGTTGTAAGGCGTGACGATCACCGGCCATAAAGAATATTGTCTCCCATGTTTCCCAAAAGGGTTGAAACCATCAGTACTTAATCCCAAATACACATTGCGACTCTCACTTGCGAAACTAGGATACACATTTTGAAAATGTTTCCATGCTTGAGCATCCGAAGGATGTGCTATCTCTCCATTTAACATCTCATGTTCCGCATGCCATCTCATCGAACTTGCTCGTGCGCTCCGACCGATATAACCTCTTCGGTCCTATCCGTTAACGGCAAATACCACATTCTCTTATAAGGTATGGACACTCTTCCACCAGTTTCTTTATATCGTGGTTTCTTACGGAACCGGCATGCCGAGCGGTTTTCATCTCTTCTCCAATATAACATACGGTTATCGACGCACACATCGATAATCCGATACGGTAATCCTAGCACCGGATACCAACTTCTCGATTTCATAATACGTCCCCGGTGCCATATTATCTTCGGGCAAAATGTCTTTGATCGGACCGGCCCACGCATCCACACAATCTTCTGAAAGATTGTAATCCGTTTTGATAGACATCATTCTTGTCGCAGCTGAAAGAGGTGAATGACCTTCTCTACACCCACCATATAACGGGTTCTTAGCGGCATCCAACATGTCAAAGAATTTCTGCGCTTCCACATTTGGCTCCTCCAATGTAGGCTCATGATGATCTCCAACAAACGACGGCATAGTTTCGCGAAAAATATCATTTACCATTTGCACGGTCCTATCTACGGATATAGGTTCTTCTACCGGAGGGACAACTAAATTATTATCATAATATTGTACATTACTACTACTAGGATAATTTACCATCAAATCATTTTCCCCATGAGAATACCATATTTTATACCCCGCGTAAAACCAACATTATATAAATGCTTCCATACTACTTTTACCAAAACATTTCTACGATTATCGCAATTTTTACAAGGACAATACATTTTACTCGTTGCTACGGTTCTTTCTTGAATTGCGGCAAACTCCATAAATTGTTTAAGCCCCTCCGCAAATTCTTCCGAAAGTAATCCCGTCGCCGGATCTTTATGATTTCCATCCATCCACGATCTAAAATAACTCATTATAATAATTTTTATTGAATTTTGTGGTAAATGGAGATTGATAAGAGAAATTGTTAATTTGTATTGAATTTTGTGGTAAATGGAGATTGATAAGAGAAATTGTGAGAAAGAAGAAGTGAGGGTGTGATATATATAAGAAATATTTCCTACCGATTTCGACCGATTTCCTACCACAATTGATCCGTTGCATAACGGTAACGAAACGTTAAAATATCGGTCGGAAATCGGTCGGAAAAGTTTTCCGTCGGAAATTGGTCGGAAAGTGGTAGGAAATTTCCTACCAATTTCCGACGGATTAGTTTTCCGACCGATTTCCGACCGATATTTTAACGTTTCGTTACCGTTGTGCAACGGATCAATTGTGGTAGGAAATCGGTCGGAAATCGGTAGGAAATTTTCGACGGAAATCCGACCGAAATAAATTCCGACGGAAATCCGACCGATTTCCTACCAAATTCCGACCAAATTTTTGTGTCGGAATTAGGTCGGAAATTTCCGACCGATTTCCGACCAATATCCATGTAGTCGGAAATCGGTCGGAAAGTGGTCGGAAATTTCCGACCACGTTTTTACGGTCGGAAATGTGGTAGGAAATTACCCTGTTTTCTTGTAGTGTAAATAAAACACTCCAAACAACATTTTATGCTTAAAGTTCAACGGATAGTAATTTTGTTGTATATATGTTAAATTTCGCATTAGTTGTATTTCACAAAAGGTGTTTTTCCTTGAGGTGCACTTCCACGATATTGGCTAATTAGTACTAGAGTTTCTTTTTTTTAATTTAGCAAGACAAAATAATTAGATCAAATATTTACATGTTGTAATCAGATCAAATAATTACACTACATAATGCTTGCATGTGTGTTCACACATTAGTTTAAAATAAATCAACAAAAACACATACTATATATGCAGGGTCGGCCCTGATGGGAAGCTGAATAAGCAAGGGCTTCAGGCGCAAAATTTATATAAATTTTTAAGGCATCAAAAAACAGAATTTTTATGTAGCGTAGTTGATTAAGTGATGGTTTATATTATTTGCATGTGATAAGTTCAATTCTTCCCTCATGCCTTATATGCATCATTTTTATTGTTATAGTTGATTTGCTTTAGGCATTAAATTCTCTAGGACCGGCTCTGTATATATGTAGTGTCGAAGAAGCTATGTGAAGTGAATGTTTAGTTTGGAGATTAAAAAGGAAATAAATGCTTGAAAAGTTGAAATAAACGAGTCGTAGCAAAAGTAAGTAAAAAGTGAATGTTGTATATATATATATTATATATATATATATGTGTGTGTTATGTGTATATAGGACAATGTAATGCATGCATGCATTCGATTATCATTTAGTCATTATAATACTTTCATCATCTTGCAGCTTTTTAAGACTTTAGCTTTTCTTCTTCCTTTGACTTTTTCTTGTATTTTTGTTTGTCAGAAAACAATTTAACACATTTATACAAGTGAGAACACAAAAGGTGAAAAAAGCTTTGGGAAAAAGCATGTTATTTATTGAATTTTTACCTATTTTTCATGTACTACTTTTCTTAGCCTTTAAAGAAAAGAAAAAAAAAACAAACTCTAGCCTAATAACTTTTTCCACTTGTTATTAATTAATAATTACTCTCTCTCTACAAAAAAAGGGAGCAATCATAAAGCAATCGATTACAAAATGATTTCATAACCTCTCACATCAATTTATCTTTTCTGCAATGGGCAGAAAAGTTCTGTGCCTCTTCTGTCTCTTCACATTTATTACTCCCTCTCTCTCTCTTTGTTAAATTTATTAATTAATTACATCAATTAATTAAGTTTTTTTAAATCCATTTTATGCTGACTTTATGTATTGAAATTTAAGATATTCCAACACTTACGTCAATTTTTATATTTAGTTATGGGTTTATACTTTATAGATAAAGTTTTTTTATAAGTTAACTCATGAATGTGACGTGCTAGTTTTTTTTCTTTCAATTGTGTTAGTTTTTGTTAAGTTGTTGTTTTTTTGTTAAATTATTATTGATCTTTTTTTTTTATATAAACAGTAGGAGTTCCGGATTTTCGGTCATCGATCTCCTCCGTTGCCCGGAGTCAGCCGTTGATAATACCACGTTAAATGCGTAAATCACTCCTCCCAAGTGGTTTAAACTAGTGACATTGAACTCCTTTAAAGGAGACTCAACCACTAGACCAAGATCCACTTATTCAATTTCACGGAATTTATACACCCAATAGAAAAATATTTTTACCGAATTATTACTATCTCTAATCACTTAATTACTTAATTAACAAAAAAAAATTCTAAACACTTTAGTAAAAGTTTCTTTCATTTAACTATATTTTCATGTCGCGGATGAGCCAGTGGCCCAATGGTAGTCACATCTGTATCTAATCGCATAATCCGGGGTTCGAACATCGCTGCTCTCAGTTGAGAGAGAATTACTTAGACACAACGCTATGATGAAAAAAAAAAACTATATGTTCATGTCTAGTTAACATTTCTTTACAAAACTGGATTCAAAATTAATATATATCTATACTATTAAAAGGAAAACATTATTGCAAAGAACCCTTAAAAAATTCAAATTACAATGAAATGCCATTGTATATAACCTATGTTTTGATTTATTTTGATGAGGATTAAAAAAAACGAAAAATATATAATAAAAATTAGGAAACATGCATTTAAAGGACTTAAATCACAATAAAATAGGCAACTTCCCAAATACACTTTCTTTCCAAATCGTGTGATTTTTGATTTTGAAAAAGTATATCAAACAACTTTTCGAAATTAATATATTACATTAAAAAAATCTAAAACGAATATCCTTTTGAAAATCCAATAAATATATGTATATACAAAATATCGTAAAACGAATATTATACAAAAAGGAAAAAAAAGAAATTAATAAAACAAAAATGATTTGATTTTCAACATTTATATAAAACAAAGTATGAAAAGAATAATATTCGCGAAATATATTTAATAGCAATCGATTTAAATTTCAACATTAGAACTGATTAAAATAGTAGCAAATAAAATAAAATTTGATAATAATTTTCATATCGAAATTAAAAAAGCTGGAATTATTCGAAGAATAATATCTACAACAATCTACACTTGCTTTATTTTTAAATTCATATCTAACTAATTAAGATATAAACAAAGAAAGGAATAACAAATACATATTTTAATTTTTGTTACGGGTTGTAAAAGACCACAAAGCGAATTTAAAACGAATGATAATTGTTATGAGATTAAATCGAATTCAATTTATGTATAAATATATATATATATATGTGTGTAATTTTACGACGGGTCGAAAAATTAGCAAAAATAGTTTATAAGATAAATTATATTCTTAATATTAAAGTATACATAAGTGTAATTTTGAGCTTTATATTAAATATAATTCAGTAAATTTGTGTCAAGAGATCTTAGAAGGTATGTCGCGGGGTAAAAAAAATAAATATTTCTAATACGCGGGTCAATCCTGCGTTAAACCATAATTTATTTGTTATCCCTCACAATGTACGAATTTTATTTAGTGTATTCTATAAAATAAGCGATTATATACATATAATCCAAATAACAAAGTTTTAATATATATTTTTTACTAATTACTTTTAAATATATAAATTTAAAACTTTTTAAATTTCGCACGTACGTGCGGGTTCTCATCTAGTATATACGAAACGGAGAAAAAAGGTTGAAAGAAAAATCAGAGTAAAGAATAAATTTTAAACCCGGTATAATTGGAACATATTATTAGTCGGTATGGTAAGTACAATAAATATATATATATGTATCATATAGCATATATTCTTTGGTGTTGTGTGCTCTTTCACCCTCATAATATTCTAACCTTATTTATTGATCATGATAACAAATATATATAAATAATTTTACCTTACCACTACAAGAAAACAGAGGTTTTCCGACTGCTTAATTAATCGCCAAGTAGTCGTTAAAGCAACAGTTACGACTACAATACGACCTCTGTTTGTAGTCGGTAATCCTTAGTCGTTAATTCTAATAGTCGTAATGTAGTCGTAAAATTACGACTACATTACGACAAAATTGTAGAGTCGTAAGTTAGTCGTAAATGAGTCACCATATATTACGACTATGTTACGACTTGTTTACGATTAATATACATGATTAAAAGATTTTCCAGTAGTCGTATAATAGTGGTAATATTAGTGACTTTTCTACGACTATTTAATGATTCGTATACGTTAACAACTGTATCTCTAAAGTAGTAGGGAAATAGTCGTAAATATTTAACGACTATTTTGCGACTGTTTTCCGTCTACATAACGACTGTGTTGCGACTATATGGTGACTATTTTTCATAACAAATAGCACGTTTGGTTATTGTTTTGTTTCTTATTGCCATTTGATTGTATTCACGAAATAGAAGAAAGAAAATCTGTTGTAATCAATAAGAAACTTATATAACTGAATATAAACTACAATCCATGAAATTAACTTAACAAACAAACAAATACATGATGTTTCATAACCAAAAAGTTAACTTAACATACAAAACCAGAAAATTGACAAGTTCATGAGAAAGAGACAAGTAACTTAAGAAGCACCTGAAGTTGAGAAAGGTGTGGTGGTGTTTTGAGCTTCTTGAGTCTCCATGAAATCGAGAAAGGCTGGGTCGGTTTGGCGCAAATACTTTTCCACCAAGGACAAGTGTGTGAGCTTGGTCTCTTGTGCAGCCAAAGCTTGTGAATGCTCTTCTTCAAGCTTTTTATTATAAGCCTCTTGTTCTTCGATTTTTTTTTGTGCTTGACTCGGTTGCTCTTGTATTGACACAAACGATGAAGAGCCTCCTTCTATGTTGCCATGTCCTGTGACAACATTCCCAAGACTTCCCTTGAGGCTTCCAAGTCCATAAATATTGCCTCGTGAATCTTTTTGAGTGGACTGCGAATTGAAAGAACATAAAAAGAAGAAAGAAAACATAACATATTGAAGGGTTGTTCTTAAATGTTTTTCGAAATGTTATAACTAATTTATGAAAAATGTTATAGCTAGTTTACCTCTAGAAATATTCTCGTATACTCATCCGTTGTGAGTTCTCGAAGGCGTGAAGCACCATCTGAAATATCTGAATTCTCTTCATTAAGCTGAGCCAATTTCTGTTGCAAGTTCTTCTCATAATCCGAAGCAATCTTCTCTGCCTTCTTATCGACATATGTACCATCTGGCTTAGTATGTGTCTTAATGAAAACCTCTCCGATAGACACTGGTCTACCCAATTTCTCTTCCTACAATGTTACAAAACAAAATATGAGTACACATCAACTTAGAGAACATATATATAAATCTATACTAACCAGTCCATATTGGATTTGTTGATAAGAAGTCGGTCCTGATAAATGGATGTGAGGACCTAGACCACCACGGTCAGACATACGAGCACCGGAGTAAATGAGACTCTTTTCTTTTGCTTCCTCGGTATCCCAATAGGTGGTCATTTCCTTCCATAGTGTTTCGCCGATCCATGTGGGACGCTCTCGAGAAGTCCTCGCAGATGAAACCATGTCCTTCATGCGCCGTTGACAAATGTTCTCAAAATGTTCTTGAACTCGTCCCCGTGATCAAGGGATCCCACGTGTGGGTTTTCTACAAAATAAAGAGAGTACAATGATGGTTCGTATAAAATTAAACTAAGAGGATATTATGAAAGCTAAGAGAATATTACCGCGAACTCGAGAAAGTATCGTTCTTGTCTATCCCGAGGAACACAAGTCCAGCTATAGAAGGGGCCATCAAACTTGTTTGTAAATATTTTAGTAATCTTGCGGACAAGTTTAGATCCCTTGTCGCGAGTGAACCCGCAAAATTAAAGAAGCAAATGAAAAACAGAAAATCAATGAATAAAGCAAGCAAGAATTCATAAAACAGAAAGTTAGATAATCCAATAACACAAAAGACGAGTAAGTAATAACACAAATATATGAAGACATATGTAAATCAATCAACAAGTAAGTAGTCTCATCAATATTGATCAAACTCAAAGTTGAATAATTTATAAAACTCAAAGTTGATCAAATCGAGCAAATTAAGAGAGAATCATGAATCAAGAGAGAATACATATACCAAGTAGAGTTTGGCATCGGTGAGGGAGAGAGAAGCGTGACAAAGTTCTCACGTCCTCGCATCCGCAACAGCGAGTTTAAAGTCGCCGGCGTATCTTCCCGAAGCTCCGGCAACGAAACCGCAGCAACGTCGAAGTTGTTGCCTTCGAGAAGAAGGACGACTCCGAGTTTGAGAGTGATGAGGAGTACCGGTGTTCTCCGGTTCTTCACTCCGTTGTCGTTGCTCGGGAGTGGAGTTCTGAAACAACGCGATTGGAGGTGGATAGTCACGGATTCCGGGCGGTGGTGGCCTTGAAGGTCCGGCTACTCCTCCGACTTGTTCTTCACTAGATTGGGTAGGTGGATTAACGATTGCCGCCGGCGTGAAGGTGTACCGAGTCGGAAGGGTGTTGCGCTTTTGCACCGCCGGGTTCATCGCCACATTCATCGTTGTCTTCCTCTTTCTTCCTCGTTTCGTTGATTCATCGCGTGATGGAGAATGAAGGCGACAAACGAGACGACGAGGATTGAAGAAGAACGGCGACGGCAAGCTTGAAGAACAACGGCGACGGCGATATTGAAGTAGAGAGGATACGGCGAAAATCGAGAATAATGACAAAGGAGACGGCGATTAGGTTTAATGAATTGGGGAAAACAGGTAGTCGCTTGTTAGTCGTTTTTTAGTCGCTAAATAAGATTAGTCGTATTTTAGTCGCTAAGAAGGCCCAAATTTAATAAGGCCCAAAGTTAAATATGTCCATGTTAATTTAAAATTTTACAATTGTACAAATACATTATTTAAAATTTTACAATTGTACAAATACATTATTTAAAATTTTACAATTGTACAAATACATTATTTAAAATTTTACAATTTTACAAATACATTATTTAAAATTTTACAATTTTAAAAATACATATATAAAGAAATTATTCTTCTTCGTTTTCATCATCCGAAGAAGACAAATTACATCGAAATTCGTCTTCTGGTTCCGCATCTCCGACATTGTAATCAAGATTTATTCTGTTTACTCCTTCTTCGAAATTGTCGAGTTCGAGATCTTCTATTGTAGTCAACAATACACCATCATCAGTTTCGTTTGCAAAAGTGTCGGTGCGTTGTTCACATATTGTACGTCAATGTTTCTCCTCGGATTTACTTTTACAACATTCAACCACGACTTTTTTGGTTTTCTTATGTATGGATACGGAATATAACAAACTTGATGCGCTTGAGAGGCTCGTTTTCAATAACAACATGTTCAAAGTTACAATCTAACACATATATGATATATATAATAATGATATTAATTAATGAGTATAATTAAGTATACATACCTAGAATAAATGGTTCGTACTTATTGTATTTTCTTGATGAAAGAACGTCTACAACGCCACCGCCGCTCCTACGAGTTCCTCGCCCAATAACAGGATCATACCATAGACACTTGAATAATGTGATTCTTAAATTGACCGTCCCCTCATATTCAAGTTCTATGATATCGGTTAAATTCCCATAGAAATCCGCTTCATCGGATGCATCCGTGTAATTTTCACCTATAACACCGACCCCGTAGTTACATGTCCTTCGTCCAGTGCCGTGATTTTGAGTATGAAACAAATAGCCTCTTGTAAAATACATTGGCCATGTTTTAACTTTGTTTAAAGGACCATGAACTAGGTCTTGGACCCATGCAGGAAATGGATTTGTGGTGTTCCAATAATTAACCTGCATATATATATGAAACATGTTTAGAATAGTCGCATATAATATGAACGTACATATATATGACAATAATATGTACTTACATAATCTTTAACCCATAAATGATATTCGTCGACTCTTTTCATAGAGAGTTCTTTTTCGGTGAGTACTTTGTATTTTTCCGTGATAAAATCCTCAAACATGCTATATGTACAACAACAATATAAATATGATTGGGCGCATTGATATAAATAATTTTACATATATATATAAGAGTAAAATAAGTAATTTTGCATACCGCTCAATAGGCTGAAAATAATCACAATTTCTCAACACATATGAATGGGCGCATTGATAGTCCCTCTCCGAAAGCCACAATTCCCGCATTTCTCCACTTGGACGACCAGGTTGAGTGAATATTGAAGGCACTCCAGGGACATGATATTCGGGGGCATCACCTTCATCAAATCTAGTTAACCTACACAATAAAGAACTTCTAAGTAATTCACATTATTATATTCCGCGAAAGTATATATATTGTTCATTTACCTTGATTTGGTTTGAATATTAGCGGCAAAGTATTGTTCTGAAAAATATGCAATCTCGTCATTGATATATGATTGAACAATTGATCCTGCTGCATATCTTTTGTTCTTCGCTTTGGCTTTCAACTTTTTGAAAAACCTTTCAAAAGGATACATCCACCTATATTGGACAGGACCTCCCAATTCAGCTTCGTATGGGAGATGTATAGGCAGGTGTTCCATCACATCAAAAAATGATGGCGGGAATATCTTCTCCAAATTGCATAGGATTATAATTATATTATGCTTTAGAATTTGAACTCGAGTTGTGTGCGAGTTCTCGAACATAAATCCCGAAAAAATGCTCCAATCCCTACAATATATAATTAGTTTAATTGAATCATAATAATTATTACAAAATGAATATAGTAGAACGTAAACGATGTTGCATCTTCATATTCGTACCTGATATCGCTTGGTGGACATTGCGGTGTAAGAGTTCCGAAAAGATAAATGGTAATAGTCTCTCCATAAACACATGACGAGTCATGGCTCTTCATGCCTGAAAGCTTTCCATTCTCTATATCAACACAATTAGCCAAGTCCGACGCATAACCATCCGGAAATTTAACCGAATGTTTCAAACATTCGAGTAAACTTGTTCTTGCAACTTCGTCAATGTATAAGGTGGAAAAGGAGCCTTGCCCTCACTATCAATGTGTAAGTGTGGTCGAGTACAGAATCGTTCAATATCCAATCTTGACATGATGTTGTCTTTTGTTTTACCCTTCACACTCATTAGAGTATTCATGATGTTATCAAAAAAATTCTTCTCTGTATGCATCACATCAATATTATGTCGGAGATTAAGGTCCCTCCAATACGGCAACTCCCAAAATATACTTTTCTTGTGCCAATTATGTTCCTTCCCATAGCCATGTATCTTTTTGTCGTGACCATTTCCACCCACGATCTTAGTTTCGGAGGATTTACACCTTCTACCCGCTCACGAGTAAACTTGTTCACCGGTCAAAGACTGAGGTGGGTACTCTCTTGATGCGTCTTTTCCTTTCAAAAACTCTTTTTTATTCCTTCTTAGTGGATGTCCATAAGGAAGAAATCTCCGATGACAATCAAACCAACATGTCTTCTTTCCATTAGGAAGATAGAAAGACTTTGTATCTTCCATGCAAACCGGACATGACAATTTACCATGGGTTGTCCATCCTGATAACATGCCATATGCTGGAAAGTCGCTTATTGTCCACATAAGCACTGCTTTTAGATTAAAATTTTGATTCATCGACACATCGTACGCATCGACTCCACTAGACCACAAATCTTTTAACTCCGAAATAAGTGGTTGGAGAAAGACATCAAGACTAGCTCGCGGATGATTAGGCCCATAATTCAGAATAGTAAGAAACAAGTACTCTTCATTCATGCACATACCAGGGGGTAGATTATATGGTGTCAAGATCACGAGGCCACAATGAATGATTACGAGACATGCCAAATGGATTAAACCCATCGGTGCACAATCCAAGGTAAACATTTCGTGGTTCTTCAGCAAACCGAGGATGTTGATTTTGAAAATATCTCCAGTCCGCCGCATCGGAAGGATGGCTCATTACTCCCTCATTTGCTTCGTGCTCGGCGTGCCATCTCATTGCCGCTGCTGTCTTGTGGCTCGATACATTCTCTTCAATCTATCACCAATCGGTAGATACCACATACGACTATATGGAACTTTCGTTCTACGTCTGTCGTCCTTAGGTTTCCATCTTTGTGCCCCACAAAAAAGACATTTTTCTTCTTTTTCGTCTTCTTTCCAGAATATCATACAATTGTTAATACAAACATCAATTGTATGATATGGAAGACCTAAATTGCGCATCAACTTCTCGGTTTCGTAATGTGAACTGGTAGACTTGTTTCCTTGTGGTAAATAATCTGTCAGGTATATCGCATACCGAATCTACTAACTTCTCACTCATATTATATTCAGCCTTATTTTGCATGACTCGAGCAGACTAAGGATAACTGCGAGTGACCTTCACGACAACCATCATATAGTGGATCTTTTGCACCCTCTAACAAGTTGTAAAATTTCTTTGAATGGTTAAGTACCGGTTCTTCTACATTTACATAACTACCTTCTTGATGATCATTTTCATTAAACCCCACGTTTTCACGAAATGCATCATTAACCATATCCACATATCTATCTTCAACTACATGGCTCCCGCTTATATATGTAGGATCAACGTAACTAGTTCCTAAATCCATATTGATTTCTTCCCCATGCTTGTACCAAACAAAATAATTTGGCATAAACCCTCTACTATAAAGATGATTCCAAATTCTTGTCCCGGGGAGAAATTTTTCGTTTTTGCAAACATTACAAGGGCGAGAAAAACTTACCCCCGTTATCTTGTGTTAGAGGCCGACTATTTGCAAAGGTCATGAACTCGCTCCACTCCCGTTGTAAACTCTTCGAAAAATTACCCGTCTCTTCATCGATCCGCCGATACATCCATTCACGAGAATTATTATAATTATAATGACCCGACATTACTCGATTATATAACTATATATTAGAGTTTTAGAAAAATATATTTTGTAAGAATGTTGGTTGTAGAATGAAGAGAAGAAGTGATTGAGCGTTCATTATGTAGACAGCTTTTACCGACTACTTAGCGATCGATATTACGTAGTCGCAAAAACGAGTACACCTACCAAAAACACGTGTTTCTTGCACCTAAATTATACGACTAGTTTACGACTACTTAACGACCCGCCGGAACGAGTCGCCAATTTGTCGTTAACTTTACGACTACTTTACGACTCGCCGAAACAGTCGCACATTAGCCATTAATTACCGACTATTTAACTATTTAGTTTTTTTTTCCGGAGGTTAGTCATAAATTAGTCGTTATTTTACGACTACCTTACCGATTACACCTAGTAGTCGTAAATTAACGACTAATATAAGACTCTTGCTAAGTAGACGTAAAATAGTCACATATTCGTAGGTAATCAGTCGCAACATTTAACGACTACGTCTTTAGTCGCTGCATGTAGTCGGAAAATCCCTGTTTTCTTGTAGTGTACATAAATTAAAAAAAAATAATTAAAAATATATATAAATAAATTGATGGACCCATTCATGAACAATGCATGCATATCACATCTCTATCTTTATGACTGTTGTTGGTTAATGAGACAACTACAACACATTCAATGCCAAATCTCATTCTTTCACAATCTTCTTTGGTCTTGTCCAATTACATTTCAACCAACCAAATGGTACAATTTGCCAATTCCTTAGAACCCATCTCTATTTTTCTTTATATTATCTTATATACAATGGGGGGAAAATTGGCATATAGAGTGAGCAATTTTAGATGATATAAAGAATATATTAAAAAATTATACTCTCTTAAATGTTGATGTTCATTTTGACAAAAAGAATTATATAGAAAAAACAATTCCTTCATACAATAACTAGCACTAGTTATCTAGAAGTTTTACATTGTGGTAATAAAGGTTATATATTTGATAAATAATTTGTTAGGGTGATTTTGATACTTAACTTATAATTTTTTGGTATTATTGATAGTTTGATTTCTAGCTAGTGCTCAAACTAAAATATTCATGTGAATTATAATTAAATTTATAAGAAATTAAGCACAAATATATTACAAAACTTTTACCACTATATTTTTATGTTTTAATTTTACTAATTTTATATTACTTCTCCACCCGGTTAGCCGTGTAACTTCATTATGGTACACAAAGTATATATAAGTTTATAACTTTTTTATATAAAATATAAGTATAAATTTACAAAATCTAAAATGGGGTAATAATGTCAACTTTTTCTTTTTTTTTTAAGACTGAGGGGAATAAAATAATTTAATTCACAACTCTAGAAATTCTGTTATTTGCATATCATAAAGCGGTGGGTCCAAAATAACCCTAGGATTATATTTCAAAATACCTAAAGCTCCAAAGTAAAATTTGGGTGTTTCTTTATAAAATATGTAAGTTTTTAGTATTCGCTTTATTCTCTAACTAGAATGGCCACTTGAGACTTGAGAGGGATATTTTTGCACGTTGGGAGTGAAATGAAATAAATAAAATAAAATAAAAGTGAAAGTCCATACTATATATATATCATTGTTAATGAGACAATGGTGAATATATCATGTTGGTCTATTCCCATGTAAAATACCGAAAACTAATTAATGCCGAAATATAAAAGGAAAATTTTTAAAAATTTGACCCATAAGACTTCAAAAAGTTCTACCCACGTTTTTCATCAAATTAATTAGTCTAATAATTATTGCTTCTAAATAAAAATACCTTGGAGGTAAAACCAACTTTATTTCCATTTCCTAATTTTATACTTATTTATTAAAAAAAATGGTAAGAAAATTTTACTACAAAGTTGACAAAAAATAGAACTTATACTACAATATTGAATTTCAGGTAGTAGAGTCAGCAACTTGGGGTCAATTATTTTCCTTTTTATTCCTTAATCAATATTCTTTTTCCTCCCTCAATAAGAAAATTGAACAAATAATTTAGTCCATAGTTTTAATTTCCTCTAAATGCGTAGGACAATTTTTCCATAATGGTAACAGAATGCAAGAAACATGCGGGTCCATTACAAAAAGTTAAATTAATATTTAACATTACTATAGACATTTTGACCCCAAAAAAAACATAAATATAGACAAAAGACGACGGCTAGATTATTAGGCAGCTATATGAATCTGTGTTTAAAACTAAATTAATACACATTCTTGTTTATTAATTTATTCTATATGAATAACCAGATTTCACATTGGAATCAAAATTCGTATTGAATTTAGATCTATACACCTAACAAATAAATAGCTCCGTAGTCAATAATGTCCCTGAAAAAATCAATGTCTGATTTGTACCTAGGCATGGGCAATCGGGTACCCAATCGGGTTTCGGATCCACCTGATCGGGTTTCGGGTTTTTCGGTATAAGGCAACATGATCATAATCGGTATATTTCAAAAAATTCGGTTCGGTTCGGTTCGGACCTATTCGGGTTCGGGTCGGTTTTGTACTTCAATCAAAGATCCGATTAATACCGAATTACTCTTCGGTTATCAACGGTTCGGTTAATTTTGTAACCGAAGTACTAAAAGAACCGAATAAGTACTCGAAATAACCGAACAAATGAAAAAATTTAGAGTATTTTTACCCAAAACCCGAAAAAATTACCCATTTACCCGAAAATTTTACAACATTATTAATTTTTTAAAATATATAATCTAAAAATTCAAGTGTTTGAGTATAAATAAATTTAATTTTAAGTTTTTACAAATAAATGCATTTAAGTTTAGGTAACAAATATGAAAATTTTGGATATAAATGTATATATAGTTTGATATTAGATATAATCATATATAGTATATGTTAAAATATATGTAATAACGGGTACCCGTTTGGATATCGGGTTCGGTTCGGGTTTACCCGATACCCACGGATCCATGACTTTAGGATTCAATAAGGTAATATTGTATTACCCGTACCCGACCCGAACCGATTTTTTCGGGTTCGGGTATTTTGCCCAGCCCTATTTGTACCGATAGGGCATAACCATATTTGCATGTGTAGCTTAACAAAAAAAAATTGCATGTGTCAATGTAAATAAAATTAGCTAGAGGGTATTTGTTTATTATTCTATTAGTTTGATACTTCCTCTGTTTTAATTTGTTTGTAGTTTTAGATTTTTGCACAATATTTAAGAAAACACATTAAAACTTATTTAATTTCACTTAAACATCAATAAATAAAATTAGTTTAGCCAATAGAAAATCATTAAACACAATACGAATAGACAAAACACACAAAATAATAATTAATTTTGCATAGGAAAATGAAAAAACAACTAATTTAAAACAAAAAAAACTTATAAAAAACAATTAAATTGAACCTGAAGGCGTAATTTTTAAGTTTCAGCTATAGTTTGTGTAGTATTCAATATATTTTTATCCATTTGTAGTTTTATTAAATAATAATGTTATTGAAATATTGATTAGTATGACATAACTTTAAGATATCCTGAATTTCCTTTTTTCAAATACTCCACACTTTTAAAAACATTTAATATTCTTTGTTTTTTTGCAAAAAAATCTTTCTGATCAATGGCTAATTCCTTCTTCTTCTTTTACAACAATGATTAGTTCCTTTTTTATTTTGTGATCAATGGTTAAGTCGTCAATATATAAAAGCAAACAACGTCCCCATTTCTAGACATCAACTTATGGATCTGTCAAGAATATTCTTTGTCTTTTTTTCTTTGAAAAAAATATTATTTCAAAAGTTTGCTATTTAAAATCGAAAAAGAAATATCTTACAATCTTTATACAAAATAAAAATAAAAAATAAGAAAAATAGAATGTGTGACAAAGAGATATGAACGTCAACGGATTGGTAGAATCAACGGAGACTTTCATTCTCCGATATATTCCAATAACGATTAAATTTTTATTAATTTTAGACAATATGGAACCTTTCGACCAAATTAAATAATTAAAAGAAGACAATATGGAACCTCACGTTCTGCTGGATCCATTTAATGCGCGTGCAGTGATCATTTAATTAATTTTTATACTAATTAAATAATCACAGTAAATTTAATGTAAAAAACATTAATTGTTGCTTGACAAAAAATCCCATTAATTGTTTTTTTTTGGTAATTAAAAAACCCATTAATTGTTTAATTACATATTATTAGATCTCACTCACCGACATACGTTGGTGTCCATGCATCCGTCTAGGCGATCCTTATGAGCTAGATTATTTTTATAGACCAATTCACTATCTTTTAATCCGTTTAGAATATAATCATGTTATAAAAAATATATAATATAGTTTTATTATTTATAAATTATTATATTTAATATTTGATATTTATAAAATAAAGATATCAACCCTACATAATAATAATCAAAATATTTTAAAGATTTTATCATCTATAAGCTATAATATTTTGTATATTTTATTATGTATATATAATATATTATATGATTCGTCTAAATTGCGATTAAGCGTTTTAGGCACTGCTCTAGATAATCATCCACTTATCGCCTACCACTTTCTTGAACACTAATATGCATTATATATTATCACACGTTTCTAGATCTATCTGTTGGCATATTATTCGGATTTACAATTATATGCAGAGTTTTTATACATTTATCCTTTTTCGCTATAAAATTATTCTTTTCTTTACGAAACGAATAAATGTTATACAAAGATTTAGTTTCTTATTATTTTACTTTATATTAGTGATTCAATAACATTGTGACAAGAGAATTTAAGGCCTAGTCTCTGACTATATATTATTCTATATACAACCATGGAGTTGTATATGGTTAACTATTTGATTTATCTGTTTTTTACCAGCCACTTTTGTATACTTACAATATATATATGTTTCGCAATACAAGTAAAATTACAATATCGTAAGTATTACTCCTATTACTCATGGTGTTATTTTCTTGTCTAAACAATTAATTAAACTTTTAAACAACCACTAGAAAATATATAATTAATTCCGATGGTCTGTACTGACAATAGTCAAAACAATTAAATTAGGGCAAAATGCACGTAGCAAAATTCATTAGCAAAAAAATAATTCCAATACTAGCAACCAGTGAATGAGAGACACGTCTGCATTAATTTGGTAGGATAATATCATACTAATTCAGAAAAAAAAATTATAAAGAAAGTTAAACAAAACAATTTTCGGTCAAATTTCTATATATGGCCATTCATTGTACTGTATTTGTATATTAAAATTATTTGGAACATACAAACTTCCTTTCATACAAAGTACAAACAATGAATTTCATTTATTTAAAAAAAACAAGGAATTTCATTTACAATTAATCCTACTTTCTTAGACAAGTGATCTACTTTATTATGTTATCTTGTACTTGTAGGAGCCTGATATAATTTATTTGGTTCAAACGTTGCTTTCGACAACTTCTTTTTACTATTACTAATGTGTTCATTATGAAAATGATAATAATCTCTATCTAATAATCTCTATCCCTTATTTTTAGGGACAATTACAAAATTACACTTTTTGAATTGCATTTCTTAAAACTACACCATTTCAAAATTGTTTTTTAAAACTACACATAAACATTCAAAATTAAATTCAAATAAACTCTGTCTACACAATCTTACCCCTTTAATATTATATCTTAAACACTAATTACCAAACTCAAATAAAAATATTTTAATTTAGATAAATTATTAAAGGGTAAATCAACCATTTAAAATTTTGAAAGGATGTAATATGTAAAAATATTGAATTAGGGGTAATTTATGAAAAATAATTGAAAGTGTATAGTTTTGTGTAAATTCCTCTAATTTAATTTTTAAGATATTTATACCTTTTAAATGTAGCTTAATGGCCTAGATTTTATTACAATGTGTAGGTAAATTAAAATTTGTTATTTGAATTTATATGCAACTAAATATTAGTTATAACATTTTTATACCTAATATATTACAATTATATATGGTTTTCTAATAAAACTATTCAAACATGAAAGTAATCTGACCTAGTAACGTGCACATTGAAGAAAGATTAGTATGAAGATAAAATTGTCATAAATTTTAAATAGTTTTTCTTTCATATTTACTTATAACTGTCATAGACTCATAATAAAGTTTTTTTGTCGAGAAATAAAGTTCTTTTATTTTATGTTTTTTTATGAAAAGGTATCCTGGCTATACAATTGTTAAAGACTTAAAGTCATTAGTTTTTATATGAACTTATAATTATCCGCTACCTAAATAAATTGAATGGTTTAACCGTTTTAGTTAGGACTTTTCTGTACATTGAAACTTTGATATGTGAAACAACAAAACATGAGTAAGAGCAAAAGGAAAGCTTATGTCCTTAGAGAAATTAATGGTGCACATAATCCAATCAAAACATTAATTACTCTCATGTTTCAATGTTCTGTTAATTAACTAATCATGAAAAGAGTTTATTTCCCAACAACGAAATTGAAGGACCAGTTAATTGTAATTTTAAAAGTAGCCACTAGCTCGTTAAGAGACAAAAGTTACCTCGTTTAGAAAACTAGGAAAGAATCCGCGCGTTGCGCGGAATATTCGCTATTTATTATAATAATTTTAAATAATTTTACATTGAATTTACGGGTGTTTTGGTTAGTTTTATGAAGTTTATTATTTTTGTAATAGATATATGATTTAACTTTATATATTTTTCATCTATTTTATATTTTAAACTAATGAAAATGATTTTGTTTACGAACAACTTCTGTTTGCATGTTTTAGTTTATTCTCAAACGTATGTTGTTTTAACTCGTCAATTAATTTGGATCATATTTGTTTTGTATTCTCTATAACGTTATTGAATTATTTGTATATGTAATTGTTTGTTTTGCATGAGGTTTTGTTTTCTCCGTAATTTTTTAAGTTTATTTCATATATTTATTTGGTACAAACATTTAGATTTAGAAAGTATGTATATATGGAGTTTTTTCATCCCAAATTATAGTTATTTAAATTTTATAAATTTATATTTATTTTATTTTTAAAATATTCTCTCTCTCACCTATTTTTTAAATGTTTTAGGTCTTTTGATTTGTTCCATTTTATTTGATTTTCACAAGTTTCTATGGGTATTTTTTATTTATTAACTATAGTATAACCACTAATATTATGTAGTCTTAATTTTTAATTGTTTTGAATAAATGTTAAACATCATTTATAACTTTTAAATTTCGTGCTGTTAGATAGAAAATTTTAGATAATGGGACATATGTAATATATTCCAAAAAATTAGTATAAGAGATAAAAAAAATTTATATATTTTCATTTTAGAAAGTTGTTATACATGTTTTTTATTAGTGTTAAATATTATATTGAATGTTTTTTATTTTAGTTTATTAATATTGAATGAGTTTTATAAATATTGAATGAGTTTTATTAAATGATTTTTTAATTGAATTATTTTAATTATTTATGTTGATGATGTGGATGCCTTAGATTGAGAGAGTATTGTGCTATTATATAATAGACTAGGAAAGAATTCGCTAATTATTATAGTAATTTTAAATAATTTTACATTGAATTTACAATGGTTTTGGTTTGTTTTATGGAGTTTTTTTTTATTTTTGTAATAGATATATGGTTTAACTTTAGATATTTTCATATATTTTACTAAACTAATGAAAATGATTTTGTTTACGAACAACTTTTGTTTGAATGTTTTAGTTTATTATCAAACCGATTGAATATCAATATGTAAAAAAATTGTTGTTGTGTACTCCATTCAACTTATCTACTTTTAATTGTACGTATGTTGTTTACTTTGATTTTACGTGGAGATCTTAACCCGTCAATTAATTTGTATCATATTTTGTTTTGTTTTCTCTATAACGTTATTGAATTATTTGTATATGTAATTGTTTATTTTGTATGAAGTTTTGTTTTCTCCGTAAATATTTTAAATTTATTTCATATATTTGGTACTAACATTTAGATTTAGAAAGTATGTATATATATGGAGTTTTTCCATCCCAAATTATAGTTATTTAAACTTTTATAAAAAAATTTTGTCGTCATCGTTTTTATTTATTTATTTTTAAACTATTTTCTCTCTCACCCATTTTGTTAAATGTTTTAGGTCTTTTGATTTGTTATATTTTATTTGATTTTCACAAGTTTTTATGCGTATTTTTTATTTATTAAATATAATATGACCACTAATATTATGTAGTCTTAATTTTTAATTATTTTGAATAAATGCTAAACATGTTTATTACTTTTAAATTTTGTGCTTTTAGATAGAAAGTTTTAGATTATGGGACATATTTAATATATTCCAAAAAATTAGTATAAGAGAGAAACAAATTTTATATATTTTCATTTTAGAAAGTTGATATACATATTTTTTATTAGTGTTAAATATTATATTGAATGTTTTTTTATTTGAGTTTATTAATATTGAATGAGTTTTATTAAATGATTTTTTAATTGAATTATTTTAATTATTTTTGTTGATGATGTGGATGCCTTACATTGAGAGAGTATTGTGTTATTATATAATAGATTACTAAAATAAATATTGTTACCAAGATTTGATTATGTTATTATAATTTGTTGTTATTATTATATTATTTTATGCATTTATGATAAGTCCAGATGGTTAATAAATAAAGGACAAAGGAGTATGTTATATTGATGGTCATGTGAGGAAAAAAAATATATAGATTAACTTAGAAGACAATTCAAATAAAATTACTATAAAGATTTTATTAAATTGTCAAGGAATATTTGGGAGAATGAAAAGGGAATTAGAAGCAAATCTCTAAGTTTCTTTTAGAGTTTACTTGTTTTTGTTTAGTCAAGTAAACAAACAAAATGTACTTTTTGGCTGAACATTTTCTTTGGCTTTTATATATATATATATATATAAATATTCACTTCATGTATATTTTAAACACAATAATACCTTACAATAATTGAACTAATTCATATGTACACATGGCTTTTATGTACATACCGTCTTGCATTGTCCACACGAATTACTGTGTATATATAGCTATGTTGTGCATCATGCATGTGTATGTATATGCATTTGAGGAGAAATGTACTTTTGAACACAGCTTTTTGTACATTCACAAAATGGGAGAAATATAATATTATAAATTTAGACAAAAACTATATAGTATTATTATTTATTTTTACCTTTTTATTAGTACTCTAACCAGTATATATGTAAAAATATATGCAACATACGTGTTTAAGCTAGAGACATAGTATTTTATCTAGTTCCAAAAGACTTCACATATAACTATATAAGTCAAAACATGAACTAATTATAAACTCATGAATGTACTTATCTTTAAAGTATAATAACTCCTTAGGTGTATGTATATAGTGGTCCAAAACATGATAACTTTTAATTACAAAACTCAAAAAAAGTAAATAAAATTGTGAGTGAGAGAGTGAAGTGAGAAGCGAAGAGAGTGGGGGATAAAATATAAAAAAGGAGTCAGAGAGGAGATAGTCTCTTTCTCTCTCAACATATGTATCCCCGTCGTCTCCGGGACACCAAAATCAAAGCACTCTATTTAATAGTAAATATTATTTTAATGTATATACACTTTTAATTTTATATGTTTTTGAGTTTGTATTTTTCTTATTGTTTTTATATTTATATTTATTTTAATGTGACCCCTTTATTCTCTTCCTCTCTTATTATTTAATATTCTTCATTATAATGTGTGAAAATTTTATCAGTTTTATAGTATATTAACAGATTTATTACTCAAATATTTAAAGGTTAAGTAAAACCAAGTTGTTGTTTATTTGTTGGAAAACATAAATAACTTTTAACATCTTTATATTGTTAACTTGAATATTTAGTTTAGAGGGTTGTGTTGATGCATGTATATATTGTTAAGAGATGCATATTTTTTGTTTATGACATAATTGATTATATGTTTGTAATCTATATTTTAATTTTCGTTCAACTTAATGGATGTAACTAAACAAAAATTTATTTGTTAACGAATGGCTAATTATTTTAGCGTAAACACATGGTTGTAAAAAATATAGAGAAATTTACAAAACTACACCCTTTCAACCTTTCCTTCACAAAACTACATATAATTCAATATTTTCACAAGTTTACACCCTTTCAAAATTTTAAAAGCTTGATTTAATTACCTTTTTAAAAATTACAAAAATTAAAATCTTTTCATTTGGGTTCGCTAATTAGTGTTTAGGGTATAGTATTAAAGGGGTATGATTGTTTGGGTAGAGTTTATTTAGATTTAATTTTGAGTGTTTAGGTATAATTTTGTGAAGTATTTTGGAAATGGTGTAGTTTTGTGAAGTATTTTGGAAATGGTGTAATTTTGTGAAATGTAATTCAAATGGTGTACTTTTATAATTCTCCCAAAAATATATAACACAATTCATTTGTTAATGAGTACTTGCTAATTACATTTTATAGATGTACATGGAATTTCTTAAGCTTCCAATATATATTTGGTATATAAGGTGAAAACATAACAAATTTTATTACCAAACAAAAAAAAAGAAAATTAACAAATTTTGAATATCATTTCATAAGCTTACAATATTTGGAATATAAGGAATTACAATTTTACCCTTTCTCAACTGTCATTTTCCAAGATATACTCGAGGAACATCCCATACATACACACATATACACATGCACATACATACATACACACATGCATCTCTCTATCACACCTATTTTTAATAATTTTCATGGATTAAGTTTTTTTTTTTTTTTTTCTTTGCTACCTTTACTTCACAACACACATACCTCTCTCTCTCTCTCTCTCAACTTACTTTTGAGCATGTTTGTTTCTTCAAGAAAATAATCACACAACTTCTCTCTCTTCCCCAACTTATTAATTCCTCTTCAAGCTCATCTTTTAACTTCATCCCTCTATCTTGTTTTGAGATATATAGAAAGAGAAAGATAGGAAAAAAAACCAAAACTTTCATACACCCTTTTGACTTCTTTGCCCAAAGTGATTAAATATATCATTTTAAATTCCAAAGAAAAATCATCATAATCATCAATATATATAGCAAGAGAATAGTTTCTTCAAGATTGTTAACTTATATATCTATGGAAGGAGTTTCTCTTGAAAGACCAAACTCAAACACAACAACAACTACTCTTCCTGATCTATCTCTCAACATAAGCCTACCAAACATTCATCATCACAATGAATCTTCAAGAAGATCATCACATGAAACCAACAACAAATCATCAAACTTTCATGATCTCTCTCTATCTCATCATCATAGCTCAAATCCAACCACAAGAATCTTTCATTGTCATGATCCAAGAACACTTAACATTGGTACTCATCAATATAACAACAACCATATCATCAACAATCTCCACCGTCCGATTAGAGGCATACCTATATATCATAACCGTTCATTCCCTTTTCACCAACAAACAACATCTCCTTTGCCTTCTCTTGGAGGTGGTTTAGATCAAATCTTGAACTCATCTTCTTGCTATAACAACAACAACAACAATGCTTCAACAAGACTTAAAGGTGTTCCTTTACATCATAATAATAATAATAATAGCTATGGTGTTGTTGGATCTTCATCGGATTCTTCTTCTTCTTTGCCACAACAACATAATCATTATCATCATCATCATCATGGGATGATGAGATCAAGATTTTTGCCTAAGATGCCTACAAAGAGGAGTATGAGAGCTCCTAGGATGCGTTGGACTAGTAGCCTTCACGCACGGTTTGTTCATGCCGTTGAGCTTCTAGGCGGCCATGAAAGTATGTTATAATATATAATATACACACATATTTATATCATAAGCACTATAAATATTTTTCTTTTTTTTCTCGAATATGGAGTATTTTCTTGATGTTGTTGTTGTTGTTGTTGTGAATATAGGAGCAACTCCAAAATCGGTTCTTGAGCTCATGGATGTAAAAGACTTAACTTTAGCTCATGTCAAGAGTCATTTGCAGGTAATAAATCATACATTCTACTTGAAATTAAAAATTTTAAAAGTGTGATGTTTATATATATATATATATATATGATAGAATCAAACTTTTAATTTGGTTGGTCTCTTAGCTTCTACTAAATGTTCTTTTTGGCTACAGATTATTTTCTTTAATTGTTTATTTCCTCTTTTATAAGTATAGTCAAGTTGGTTCTTTAATCAATCAAGAGTATCAATTAGGGATATTTCATTGTTTTCTTCACCATCTTACCTCTCTTTCTCTCTCTTCTCTCCTAAAATGAATCAAGAAACAATAGTTTTGTGTACAAATATGATCAACAAAAATCACGAGAGTAATGAATGTTGTTAAAAGTCTTTTAAAGCTTGTGCTGATCTAATAACTAAACTATATATATTTTTTGTTTTGTTTTTAAGTTTAGTCAATTTATTTTGAAGAGATGGCACAATTGCCAAGAAAATAGAAGCAGTTGAATGAATTTAAAGAGAGAAAAGATAGATGGAGACTAGTTATTATATTAGCTTTAAAAGAGACTTGGAAACTTTTTCAGAGAATTATTAAACAATTGAATGAAAATGATAGAATTTTCATTTGATTATAATAATTCTTATATTAATATTTAAAATAAATTAGGAATAAGAGGGGACAAAAGTAGTCATCATTACTCAATGATAATAATAGTACAATCTTTCAATTACTCAACCTTCTTTTCTTTTCAGACATCAACCTCGTGGTCTTAAAATAAATATAATTAATTAATTAATTAATTAAATGTACTACACTAGTTCCAAAACTAACCCTGAAAACCACACAATATTATTTATTTAATTATATATAAAGCTCATATGTGTCTGCATATACGTCTCCAGTGTTGTTATCTTTATCAAATATAAAAATTAAATAACCTAATTTGGGGTTTTTGTATCCTTAATTAGTTTTAATGGTTTATTATTTGGTTTTTATGGCTCTATTAATTTTTATTTTCTTGCAGATGTATCGAACTGTTAAGACCACTAACAAGCCTGCTGCTTCATCAGGTACATATTATTTCAAATAATTCCACATGACTTTACTTACACAAACATGCACACAAAATATTTATATATATCTAATGTTATGTTACTTATGTATATTCACATTTCTTTAGTATAGCTTTTTCAGCTTTATATGCGCTAAGGAGATAGCACTTGGTTTATGAAAATATATAGTTTAAGTTAGGTTTCGTCAAGAAAACTTAATAAGAATTTATAGGTTGAATAGAATCACTATAAGAAATTGATTGATTTTAATGATTACAATTGAAGAATTAATATTTAACTTTAGAAGTTAGAAGTGTTACTCTTATTTTTTTTAATTTGTTTGATTCTACTATATTTAGTTGCAGTATTTATACTATTTCCTTTTTTCCAAAAATAATTGAAAGAAACCCTAATAAATTGGCCAAGCTCTAGGCTTTATATTTCTTTTTGATTGAAACCCTAAAGTAAAGTTTTCACAGAAAACCAAACAAACATTATCTCCATTATTTTGATAATAATCCGCAAGAAAAAAAATTCTTGTTGATTTTTGCTAATTGCTAGACGTTTAATTTTTTCCATTTTTTATTATTAGATTTGAGTCAAACCAAAAAAGCTGGAAAAACATTTAAAGAAAAGCAATTTCTTTCACTGCATTGTCTTTTACCAAAAGCGTACAACAATTATTTCATTTTAAACAAGAACCCTTAAAGGGTAAAAATAAAACTCATAAGAAATTTTGATATAAAGTTAAAAAAAAAATATATATATTTATATTATTTTACAGATGGGTCGGGTGAAGAAGAAATGGGAATAGTAAGTGGAAACGAAATTCAAAATCAATCATCACCAAATAATAAAGATCAAAGGACACAATCTGATGATGATGAAGATGATGATAATACTTGTCTTCTTCAAGATTTCGATTTTCCTTCTACACAACCTCGTTGGAGTAACTCTTCAAGGTACGTAGTTTACGTATACAAACTATAATATTATCATTATTTATACATGTATATCGTATACGTAAATATGTAACACATACACGATATATATATATATATATATATAGATAGAGATATAAATTTTGATTTTGCTAATTTTAAGTGATATTAATGAAGAAATTAGATGTATAGGGTTTAGGGTTTCTCTCACCTAATTCTTCATAATTCCTACCAAGTTCACATAACCACATAGTATATAATTATATATTCGTATAGTGAATATAACGTTTTAATATTGGATGGTAAATTTCAATTTTTTATTTAATTTAACCGAACTAGTTAATGTGAGATGAATCTGTATTTAGGGTTTGTAGCTGGTAATTTAATATTATTTTTCGTTTTTTTAAAAACAATTGGTTAGGTTCTTAGAATAAAACAATTTGTTCATATATATGTCTATTTTTTATATATGTCTATTTATTTAGCATGTAGACTGTGGGATCATTCATAATAGTATTATGCAAAAAGTGTTATTTATGACCAACTTAATTTATGCTTAACGATGTAAAACAACCAAAGACTTTTTTTTATAGAACTACTACAACTTATACATGAAAAATTTAAAAGCTCATAGTTTGTTTTTTGTTTTTTTTTTGTTTAAAAGTTTGTTTTTTGTTTTACTTTTCAAAAATAATCTAATAGAGAGATATGGCCATCAAGTAATAATAACAGCTCAAGCGACATAGATAATAATACTATGATCCGAACTTCATCAACATCAATGATGTTTCACCAACAAAGATCCACTCTTCAAAATCAGGTTTTAATATTTATCATATATATGCATAGATATTGTTTTTCTTAATTATTAGGTGTACGTATTTTCTCAATTCCAAACTAAACTTAATGCAACAGGAGCAAAGGTCAAAGGATAAAGCAAAGAGGTGTGGAGATATTAGTTATAACAATCCAAGTTTGGAGTTCACATTAGGCAGACCAGATTGGCATGAAAAATGACTTTCTTTATCGATTTCGATTTACATTATATACCGAGTTTATCTCTGCACAAATTAGAGTGTTGAGTTTTGCAGAGAAAAGTGAGATTACTACAAAACAAAGAAGAGTATTTGGAGTAACATTGATGATTCAATGTATGAGTTTATGTTTTTTTTTTTTTTTTTTTTAATTTTACTTTTTAAAATTGTTGATCTGGTGTGACCATAAGTTATATAAATGGCAAGGTCATCAAAATTTGGTGAAAGTTTTTGTGTTTTGTTTTGTTTTGTTTTGTTTTTAAAACCCTCTTGGTGGGTTAAAGGGTTTCAAGGTTATGTGGGTTGAGATTTCATTTGAAGTTACATATACACAAATGCAGAAATTGATCACAAAAATGTTCAAATATTCTTCTGGTTCTCTTCTTCTTCTTCACAACAAACTCAGTAAGTAACATATAATAGATATCAACTATCAAGCTTCCATTAACAACAACACTTGACCAAACATAAAGTTTATCTACAAAACTCGGTAGAGACTTTGCTATAAAAGGCGAAATAGACGGATTCTCAAGTAGACGATTCGATGTTTACCTCGTGTTCTTGTTGTCGAAGACGACTAAAGCCATTACCTGAAACCGCTGATCCCATCACAGAAACCGATTGCTTTACCAAGCGATAGCTTCCTCTTGTTCCCAACCACACAACATAGAAGAATCCGATCCAACCTAATCAACACAAAGTTCTATTCAATAAAAGGAACTAACTTTGAAATTTAGATCTCAAGATTTCAAAACAGATCAATCAGAAGCAGAGTCTAACAAAACCTGAAGCAATTAAGACCGAAACAACGGCTGAGATTGTAGCGGTGGAGATGAAGAATACAACGACTGATAAGGCTCCGATGTAAATAGCGGTTAAGGAGAAGAAGAAGAGAGCCAAGAAGCCACCAGCAACAGCAAGTGAAACAAGAAGAGAGACTATTATTGCATTGACTGTTGCAGCTACAAAGAAGAGCGTGAAGACAAGACAAGCCATTGTTGTCATAAGAAGTAGTGTTCCCATCTACAACAAAAAGTCAAAAACCAAACCTTTAAAACTCAAAAATGGGTTCAGTAAAGTATCAAACTTTACATCAATGGTGAAGAGTTACACAACTAAACATATACTCAAAAATGGGTACAATAAAGTATCAAACTTTACATCAATGGTGAACAATTTACAGAGCCAAACATAGATTAAAAATGGGTTCAATAAAGTATCAAACTTTTCGTCAATGGTGAATAATTTACACAGCCAAACATAGACTCAAAAATGGGTTCAAGAAAGTATCAAACTTTACACCAATGGCGAAGAGTTACAAAATCAAACATAGACTCAAAATGGGTTCAATAAAGTATCAAACTTTACATCAATGGTGAATAACTTCCAGAGCCAAAACAAGATTCAGGACACATAGTTTACAGATTAAGAAGAATCTAATTCACTTACAGTGATCACAAGCAAGGCACGAAGCGAGTTTCCTCCACGACTCCATTGGAGAATCTCCTGAGAAGTTCTTACAGAAGCTTCTCGAAGCTTTGGTCCGTTCTCAGCGACGGAGTTCTTTATCCGTTGAAGCAGAGACGGCGAGGCGTCGTCGGATTTCGAATCCGGAGACAAAATCGAACGGATCGTGAGACAAATCAAGAAGTAGAGACTCTCCTCCGTGTAGTCATCCTCTGTTTCGAGACGACTTTTCATCGTCTCTTCTCTATCGATTTCTCCGACATCGTCGTCGCCGTAGGTTTTCTTCTCCGTCTCGTCGCGATCTTGCGACATTTTTCTGAGATTTGGTCGTTGATTATGAGAGAAACTAAACACACTTTGTTTCAATGTTTATACAATAAGATGTATTATTTGGGCCTATATGGATTTTGGTAAGGCCCATTTAATTAAACCGTATATTCAATTAAAAACTATTATAATATTGAGAAAGAAAAATTATGGAGAATGATTAAAAGGTAACAGAGAGAAAATTGTTTTTTGTTAAAATACAGAGAGAAAAATGTTTGTTTTTTACATGATTAAAGAGAAAATTGATGTATTATGTAAGTAGTTAATTTTAATTTAATTAATAGACTCCAAAACTGCATAGTAGGCAACGAGCACAGGTAGAGAGACCAACGTCCCAAATATAACCCTACATTATTTAATCACAATTAAAAAATGAATTATATATAACAACCATATAAAAATAAAAGATTTATATATTTTGTAGATTTATATGTTTTGTTTTCATTATTTTGGACTTACGCTGTGCTTAGAACATCTGCATGTAATCCGTATTCCTTAGCAAAAATGAACGAAACTATTGATTGTGGCAAAACAGCCTGTAATTTCATATATATAATTAATCATTAAATTAAAATTGTCAAAATTTAGTACTCTAATGCTTCGTTAAGCATTTTTCATTATAGGGTGCTTATTAATAATACATGTTTTGATTTAATTTAATACTCAAATACACAAAAAATACACAAACACTCTACATAAGCACCTTTGATAAACATGGTCTAATGTAGTTTAATCTTTAGTACTCTAATCTTTCAAATTGTTACCTATTAAACCATATATTACAACTAACTAAACAAATATCAAACATTGAATTTCTTCAAATTATAATTAAACTAAAATCAAAAATATATCAGAATTAATGAAATTCAATTTTACATTTGGTTTCTATAATAAAAATCAAAAAAGTCCAAAATGTGAAAAGACAAACTTTGTGAATATTCAAGAAAAAGTGAAAAATAATGACCTGAATGATGGCGATGCGGAGGACTTTGCCACGGAGGCCAACGGCTATAGAGCCTATGGCCATAGCCGCGGGTCCGGCAATAAACTTCAAGACCATACCCATCAGAGTCAAGCTTGTTCCACATACTATCAACTTCTCTTGTAGTGCCATGAATATCCCTACATGCATGCGTATATCACTATTATAATTATACTCCCTCCTTTTTTTATTATAGGATTTTCTAGTTTTTCAGATATAATAAACAAACATATAAAAATATATTATTTTTTGTGATTTATAATTTCCAACAACTCTAAACCAATAATGTTTAGTTATTTTTTTGAATTATATAATTTATCATTAACAATTGTATATAAAAAATGAGAAAATCAATCTTTTTAAAACCAAATATTTTCAACAAAAATCTTATATTAAAAAACGGAGGAGTACAATATTACATATTAAATACGTACAAAGATGTATATATTTTAAACATATATATATATATATATTTAGACGTAAGTACGTACCCATATTGAACATGGCAGTTCCTATTCCTGCTTTTGACATTATAAGAATCGATCCCTCCATTATCTCCGGCATCTTTATATGGAATCTATATATTGTAACCAATTAATGATTTTTATGTGTCTTTGTTATATACTATATTGATCATAGCTTATATACTATAGTAGTCTAGTACCAAATAATTATCAAAGTCTTGAAGGCCTAAACTCATGTTTAAATACGTAATGGTTTAGTTTAAGACTCTAGCTAGATTATGGTCATGCGTGATTGTTTCTTCTTTTGCATGTAAGTTAACTCGTGTGTGTCTAGGTCATTAAAACATTGTAAGACAAAACGTAAATACAAAAGTAACAATCTTGCCACATCACAAAATTAATTACTACCATTGGTGAGGTATTCCGTGAGAGTATCTCCATCATTGACTGTTACTATTTTTAATATTATTTAATTTCTTAACTAAATTTAAAGTGATATACAAAATTAGATCACTACCACAAAAAGATAAATCTTCAAAAAGTTTTCATGGGTATCTCATGAACTATCGCTTGAAAAATCAACCTTTTTTTTTAATCATAAGAAACCCAATGAGATATTTTCAGTGGAGGTGTTTTTACTTTAACTTATTAATTACACAGTAACGTTAACAAGTTACTTATATTCATGCAATTTAAAAGGTTGCTTTAGATGTTTTATACTTAAAAAATAGTAGTTGATTTTTACCTTTTAGAAAGAAAAGCCCAAGCCAAACCAAGTATACAAGAATAACAATTTGGGTTCTTTGCAAGCTTCCACCACACATGAGACATGACCTCACGAAACGACTTCACTTCTACCACTACCACATTTTCACTTCTACCACCTTCTTCTACATTGATGATGTTGTTACTATCCACCTCCTTGTCACTACCAAACCGGGCTTTTCTCAACTCCAAAACAAACAACACGACAGTGAACCACACGATGGCTTGAAACACAGAAGACTGAACCACTAGATCAACACCTTGTTGTCCGTACATAGGCTTAGCCAAGGGAACACCGACAACAAGAGAGTTTGTAAGTGTGCATAGAGAGAAGCTAGTTATTGACCAACTATAACTTCCTTTGTTATTAAACTTAGCCCAAAACGCTAAGACCGTGGCTATAATGACCTTAGAGAGTATATCGGCCGCGATGAACAAGTAGTTCATGTTAAGTGGGTCAATATGAGAAGTGAACTCAAAGTTGAAGAGAGGAAGTGTGAAATAGCAAACGAGCCGGTTTATTGCATCACATTGGTCACGAGTGAAGATTTTCCACCATTTCACCGAACCATAGCCTAAGATTAAGGCTACATAAAGTGGAACCATTGCTTCTATTACCTTGTAAATATCTAGCCAACTTATCATGGTTTTACTTGGTAAAAATATCAAAAAAAATGTTGTGATAGTATTTTAGCGAAAAAGGGAAGAAAATGAAAACTTTTAAAGCTCTTTTTCGTAGTTAGAGAATGTGGTAAGACATAACCAACATGTTCATATTTATATAGATACATTTATAACGAAAAAGATGTGACAAAAATGGCAGAAATAAATATTAGAAATAAATGAAATATCCATGAGTAATAAGTATTCAAGGAAAAAACCAAAAAAAAAAAGTATTCAAGGAAAAAAGAATTTTTTTTGGTTATAACAATAGTTCTTTTTTTCAAAAGATGGTTGCAACTATTAAACCAGATGGCATAAATTCCAAAAAATAGTTGCAAGCATTTATTTTTAAGTATCTATACTTAATTATTATTTTAAAAAAACAAAAATTAGCCTCAAATTCTAGTTTAGTTGAGAGAGAAGTGAGTTGTCGTTATCAATATAATTGACTAGACCGTGCAGTGGCATATGATTCTATTCCAATTTCTTTCATTATTTGACGATATTTATAAATGTAAAATATTTAATATGATAATGCTAGACAATAAATATGGGAGAATTATAAAAGAGAAATTCACAAAACTACGCCATTTCAATCATCCCTTCACAAAACTACACCTAATTCAATATTTTCACAAATTTACACTCTTTCAAAATTTTAAAAGCTTGATTTACCCTTTTAAAAACTAGCAAAATTAAAATCTTTTCATTTGAGTTCGCTAATTAATATTTAGGGTATAATATTAAGGGGGTAAAATTGTGTGGGTAGGGTTTATTTGAATTTAATTTTGAGTGTTTAGGTGTAGTTTTGTGAAATATTTTGGAAATAGTGTAGTTTTGTGAAATGTAATTCAAATGGTGTAGTTTTGTGATTCTCCCTAAATTTTAATCACCCATATAATCGTACTCCTTTAATATTATACCGTAAACACCAGTTAGCTAATTCAAATGGAAAATTTTAATTTTGGTAATTTTTTTAAAGAGTAAATCAATCATTTAAAATTTTGAAACGATGTAAATATGTACAAAAAGTTGAATCAAGTGTAGTTTTATGAATTTCTCAATAAAATATTAAATCTTTTCTATATTAACATGACCACTATATTTATCAACATATCTAAAGTGATTTTGAAAGCATATTATGGATTTGTAGTCATCAAGTGATAAATAGAACTTATTCTAACAACATTATTACTACATTTATACATATTGTGATACATCAATTTCAAGAAAAGTAGTATCCTACACGTTCTTTTACATCTCTAGTCCACCAATTTTAGTTAATTCATGTTCCGACACTTGCATAATATTGGCTTCCAAGGGTGACAGTGAATTAGCTGGTGTGGGACAAATACAATACATGAATAATTTTTTTATTGAATTTCTAATTATTTTCTTAAACAATATGTTCCTAGTTTAAATATGTAACACTAATATTTATTTGTAAAAACATACTTTTGTCTGAAATTAAATTGCAAAATTGTTTGGTATCACCATCTTTATAATCAAACAATGCCATGCACTTTTACAATGTGGCATCTGTAATTTACAAGCAATAATAGCATATGCCATATGCTGCTCCCATTAATGAAAGTCATAAATTAATTTTGAACTATTTTTATTTCTATCTCGCCATTGTGGCACAATATACTTAACAAAAATAAATTTATACGAACTTTTCATTTATTTACTAAATTTTGGAAATCATATGTAACTACTTTGGTAAAATGTTGCTATTGAATGAGGTCAATATGTAAGAAACAAAAACAAAAATAAAAACAAGAAAACGATCATTCTTCATTATTTATTGAGAAATTCACAAAACTACACCCTTTCAACTCTCTTTTCACAAAACTACACCTAATTCAATATTTTCACAAGTTTACACATTTTCAAAATTTTAAAAGTTTGATTATTACCAAAATTAAAATATTTTAATTTGGGTTCGCTAATTAGTGTTTAGGGTATAATATTAAGGGGTATGATTGTTTGGGTAGGGTTTATTTGGATTTAATTTTGAGTGTTTAGGTATAGTTTTGTGAAATATTTTAATAATTACCAAATAAATTTTAGAGGAATTCACAAAACTACACCCTTTCAACCCTCCTCCCTTCACAAAACTACACATAATTCAATATTTTCACAAATTTACACCCTTTCAAAATTTTAAAAACTTGATTTACTCTTTTAAAAATTACCAAAATTAAAATCTTTTCATTTGGGTTCGCTAATTAATGTTTAGGGTATAGTATTAAGGTGGTAGGATTGTGTGGGTATGATTTATTTGAATTTAATTTTGAGTGTTCAGGTGTAGTTTTGTGAAGTAATTTTGAAATGGTGTAGTTTTGTGAAATGTAATTCAAATGGTGTAGTTTTGTGATTCTCCCAATAAATTTTTGTTTTGAAAATACCATTACAAAGTTTTTTATAACAAAAATACCATTAAAATATTTTTTATAACAAAAATATCATCAAAAAGTAGTAGTTTACAAAAATACCACAAATACAAAAATGAGTTTTAACACTTTTAGATTTTAAATTTTTTTATTTGGGTTCGTTATATAGTGTTTAGGGTATAGTTTTGAAGGGGTAGGGTATAATTTTTTGAAGGTTTTGGGTGTAATTTTGAAAATTTAAGATTTGTGGTATTTATGAGAAAAAACTTTTTAATGGTATTTGTAAAACTTTCGAAAATCTATGCTAATTGTGTTAAAAATACTTTTTTAGTGGTATTCATAAGAATTGCCGTTTACATTATTACCAAAGAGATATTATTCAATGTTAAGTAAAATTGCTGTACTTAGTGATTTTAGAAAGCTAGAACATAGTAAGAGCATCTCCAACCCTATTCCATTTTGGAGAAAAAATCATCTCCAACCCTACTCCATTTTCTATTCCAAAATGGAGAAAACCACTTTTCTACTCCATTTATGGAGAATTTTTAATCTCTACTCCATAATGGAGATGAACTATTTTAATTGCACAATAGTCCTTCAAAATTTATATTCATTTGTTTTGTTATTAATTTATGTTTTAAATCAAGTATTTGTTATTAGTAAACTAAAAAAATATGAAAACAATATTTTTTTTGCAAATAAATATTTAACTAATTTTAAATTTTCAAAATACAATAATAACACAAAATAAACATAAAACTTGATTTTTAAAATACAACAACAAGAAACCAAAACACACTAATGGAAATAATTGAATAATATCTATGTTTTATTTTATGATGTAATGTAGTTTTAATTACATAGTTTTATTAAAATAATATTATAATTTCTATTAATTTTGTAGAAGATAAATAAATAAGGTTAATTTTTAAATTATAGAAGTTGGAGACAATATTTTGTAATTAATAAGAAAGTGAGAAAAATAATATACTTAGAATATTCTTTTATGGAGTAGAAAATAGAGAAATACATTGGAGTAAAATTCATCTCCATTTTAAAAATACTCCATTTTGAAGATACTCCTTTTTGAAGTAGAAAATGGAGAAATACATTGGAGATGGTCTAAGAGAGTAACAAAAAGTAAGATTATCTCCACTGGTCATACTAATTATAGGTGTTTTAATTTAGTGTCTATGGAAAGACATTATCAAAGAAAACAGATATCTAAATCCTCTAGTAATTATTTTTAAAACATCATTTTTATTTAAAAACCCTAGATTTAATATTTGTACAATATGAGGATGCTCTAACAAGTTTAGAGTCTTTTTTTGGTATTACCAATATTTATAATACCCTATAATTTCCCTTCAATTTTTGAATGTGACTTACAACATCTAGTTTAAACCATAATTAGTCCAACACCTTGAAAACTTATTTAACAATCGACTAAATTGGGAATAAATTGGTGTGATACATGTTCGAAAACTAATTGGTTGGATTGAAATTGGAGAATTATTTGGCCTATGTTATGATTATTTAAGAAATTAAAAGTTATTGTCGAGAAAATTGGAAATTATTTTTATCTCTTCATGTCTTGGCTTTCTTGTTATAGATACCCTTACTTATTATGGTAAATGTTTAGTGCGCCTACTTTTCTTTCTAAATTTGGACATTCTTGAAATTTTTCACACTTTTGCATATATTTATATTCAATGTTTTAATTCATATCTTAGTTTTGTTTGGAATGCATGTACTAGAGTTTATAAAAAAGCTATGTCTATGTGGCGTCAAAATCTTCTACATACCATCATCATTAACTACGTTATTTTACTTTAAATTGTGTATGTGATTTTTATGCTAAAAATGGCATAGGAAAGAAATTGTTAGAGGCAATGTATATTGTGTACTTGAACTAAAAGTATCTTTGATCAAGTATCAGCATTATTTTAATTTTCCAACTAAATTTATGAAACAAAAATTGTTTGGTGAGTTGTTCGTTAAACATTTATAAGTTTAAATAAAAAACAATTACCATGTAAAAAAAATCAAAGAACAACACTACTTTAATTTTAAAGTTTTTTAATTGACAATTTGACTTGTAATACAAGTAACCATATAAATTTTGAGGAATTCACAAAATTACACCCTTTTAATCTCTTCTTCACAAAACTACACATAATTTAATTGTTTCACATATTTACACGCTTTTAAAAGTTTAAAAACTTGATTTACCCTTTTAAAAATTACCAAAATTATGATTTTTTTATTTGAGTTCGCTAATTAGTGTTTATGGTATAATATTAAGGGGGTAGGATTGTGTGGGTAGGGTTTATTTGAATTTAATTTTGAGTGTTTAGATGTAATTTTGTGAAATATTTTTGAAATAGTGTAGTTTTGTGAAATGTAATTAAAATGGTGTAGTTTTGTAATTCTCCCATAAATTTTTATAGCAGCCGATATATTTTTAATGTAAAAACCCTGCAAAAAATATAAGATTATTCATTTGACTAACAAACAAATTTGGAAGAACTTAATTATGAAACTTGAAACTACTAAAACTAGATTTAAAATTTAGATTTCTTAAAAGAAAAATAGTAATAAGAATGGCTCCCCTTGCTTTAGGGATTTTGAACAAAGTAGCCAAAACCAAAAAAAAAAAATCCACTTAAATAAAACACAAAGACTTTCCCTTTCTTCTCGCATGAGAATT
Source organism: Cochlearia excelsa (assembly GCA_963556525.1). Classification (NCBI taxonomy): domain Eukaryota; kingdom Viridiplantae; phylum Streptophyta; class Magnoliopsida; order Brassicales; family Brassicaceae; genus Cochlearia; species Cochlearia excelsa. The sequence goes on from OY748330.1 coordinate 24,763,964, forward strand.
TCATTGCTCTTCATCTATTCTCATTGCCTTCAATTTTCAACCTCCTCTCTCTCTCCTCTCTCTCTCTCTCTCTCTCATCTTTCTCTTCTTCCTATGTTTCTTCTTATTACAATCTCCCAAAATTTCTTTACCCTTTAACGTGGGTCCTTCAATTTTCTTGAAGGACCCCACCATTGTTAATATCCCCCTCAAGAAAAGTTTCCACCTTTTTTGTGTCTTTTTTAGGCTTTTTTAGAATATTTTGGTAAACGAAATTGAATTTGAAAACTAACAATGTTGAATTGTTTCCCTTGTTTCACTTCACAAAAGAGCAAAAACCCTTCAAATACAAACCAGACCAATAACCATAACGATGAACACAACGATTTCAGACCACCTGGTAATAATAATAACACATGTAAATTCATAAGCTTTTTTTACAAAAAAAGATGATAACTTTCTCTTACCCATTTCTCTGATTCGAAAAACCCATTTCGTTGAATTGATTCAATCTTTGTCTCGTTTTGGGTTTATTTTTTTCAGTTGCGACGGCGAAACAACAAGTAGAAGAAAGAGAAACAGAGCAAACTCCGGTGAAAACTTTCAATTTCCGGGAACTAGCTTCTGCGACGAAGAATTTCCGACAAGAATGTCTTCTCGGAGAAGGCGGTTTCGGTAGGGTTTATAAAGGAACCCTTCAATCTACTGGTCAGGTATGTAAAATCACCATTATCATCCACCAAAAAAGCTCAAAACTTTAGACTTATTTGGTTTTTGAAATTGATTGTATTGGGTTTTGGTTTTGGTTTTTGTGAGTGTAGTGTGTAGCTGTGAAGCAGCTAGACAAACATGGACTACATGGTACCAAAGAGTTTCAAACAGAAGTCTTGTCTTTAGCTAAACTCGAACACCCGAATCTCGTTAAGCTCATAGGTTACTGCGCTGATGGAGATCAAAGGCTATTAGTCTTTGAATATGTCTCTGGAGGCTCTCTTCAAGACCATCTTTATGGTATTTACACATTCACCATTTCTATAAGTGTTTGAAAAGAGAGAACTTTAGGCTTTGTTGTAGAGACTTATTGTGTATTTGACTTTGATGTTGTTAGAACAAAAGCCGAGTCAGAAGCCTATGGATTGGATAACGAGGATGAAAATCGCGTTTGGTGCAGCGCAAGGATTGGATTACTTGCATGACAAAGTGAATCCGCCAGTGATATACCGGGATTTGAAAGCTTCTAACATCTTGTTAGATGATGAGTTTTACCCTAAGCTCTGCGATTTCGGTTTGCATAATCTAGCGCCAGGGACAGGTGATAGCTTGTTTCTATCATCTCGGGTTATGGACACTTATGGCTACTCAGCGCCAGAGTACACTCGAGGAGACGAACTCACTGTCAAATCAGATGTTTATAGCTTCGGAGTTGTGTTGCTCGAACTCATCACCGGTAGAAGAGCTGTTGATACCACTAAGCCTAATGATGAGCAAAATCTAGTTGCTTGGGTAAAACCCATTACACAAAATATCTCTTACTTCTCTTTTTTATGTATAAAAGTTTCTATCTTTTTGACATTGTTTTGGGTTTTCTGTGTAGGCACAACCGATATTTAGAGACCCGAAAAGATATCCTGACATGGCGGATCCTCTCATGAGGAAGAATTTCTCGGAGAGAGGGCTAAACCAAGCTGTGGCGATAACATCAATGTGCTTACAAGAGGAACCGACAGCTCGGCCTTTGATAAGCGATGTGATGGTTGCGCTTAGCTTCCTTTCGATGTCTACAGAAGACGGTATACCAACAACGATTCCCATCTCATCTTTCAGGGACAAGAGTATGTCAATAGCTTTGAGCAGGCACGGTTCTTGCTCTGTAACTCCTTTTTCTCTTCTTCATAAAGAAGAAGAGGACAAGTCAAGTGTTTCATCACACTCGGAAGACGAAGACGAAGAAGAAGAAGAACAAGAAGAAGAGTCAAGAAGTAAGAAGAAGCAAGAGGAGGAAGAAGAATCAAGAAGTGAAAAGAAGCAAGAGGAGGAAGAAGCATCTACAGATTCAAACTCTGAAAAAGATCAAGAAGAAGAACATTCGCGGTTAGAGAGGCCAAGAAGCTCTAGCAGCAGCTCTTCTGAGTCAGGAAGCGAGAGAAGAATGTCCATTGATGAAGCAAAAGCAAGTGCACAGAGCTTGAAGATAAAGTATAGTTATAGTAGCTCTGAGGAAGAAGAAGAAGAAGAGAGGCTAAGTAGTAATGAACAAAGTGCTTTTGTACGGTATCACAGCGACGTAGAACATGGTGATTCGCCGGGGAATACAAGCAGGCGAAACGAGAATCTTGATCATGATGATGAGGAAGATAAAGAGGAGAGTCATGAGACTAGGCTTGTGCAGATACAAAGCTCAAAAACTGAAGAACATAGTGATTATTCAGATGATGATGATGATGAAGAAGGAGGAAGATATTTCTATTGATTAAGATTTGTATCTTTTGAAGAGTGTTTTTGTTCTTCTTTTTACATAAGTCATCTTTGAAAAATGAAAAACACATAATACAAATGTTTTGAACTGTTTTTTTGTATTGAAACAAATCAATTGTCATATAAATGTAATTTACAATGTGATGCACTTATTTGGTGAAAAATACGAAAATTTAAAAACATACAAATTTATGTCCAATATGTTAGGAAGAAAATTTGTTGCAAAATAAATTTTTAATCTTTATTAATTTTGTAAGTCTAAAAACCTTTTATTAGCTTGATTAGGAACTAAAGTCACAAGTTTGTCAATAATTAATCATTCAAAAAAAATTGTGATAATGCTTTTCTAAGAAAACTTTTTCAAAAATTATTACTGTAATTAGAAAAGGCCAAATTTAAACTTCTAGAAACAGTTGTCTTAAACTAACAATGACTTGTAATTGTGGATTTGTGGGTCCCTCAACGAATAAGAACAAAAAAAATCAAATTATCGAAAATCCTAAATATTGACTTCTCAGTCAAATTCGTAGAAATCAGTTATAAAACACGTGTCATCTTCTGAAACATTACATAGAAAGAAAAAAAACAACAACGAAGATCTAATGGCAGTTTTGTGCGAGAAATCTGAAGATATTTACTCAACAAAAACATATCTTAACCACTTTTTTTAACAGATTAAAATTTAAAAACCCATTTGATAATTATCTCATTAATTAATTCTTTTTAAAAAACAAACACTTTATTATTTGTTTTCTCTATTTCAATCAATTTCTCTCTCTCTCTCTCTTTAGATTTTAGGGGTTTTGCTCTCTCTCTCTCTCTCTCTCTCTCTCTTACTAGATTTTAGGGATCGGAGATTCTGATTCCCGGCGGCGATGGGTATAATAGAGGATGATGACGACGGCGAGCTTCTGATTCCGCCGCCGAATTTCTCGATGGTGGAAGACGGAATCTACCGATCTGGGTTTCCTCAGCTTATTAATTTTGGGTTCTTATCAACACTTAATCTCAAATCCATCATGTAAAAAGATTCTCTCTTTCTCTTTCACTTTATTTGATTCTGAATCTCACTCATCAAAAATCTATATATTAAAAATTGAATCTTTACTCTTTATTAGTCAATCCATTGTTGATTTTTACAATCTCATTGCTTTAGAGTTTGTTAAAATTTGTGGTTTATAATTGAAACCCATAAAGATTTGATTACAAAAAAGAGTTTTTTGGCTTTGATTTTGTAAAATTTTTGAATGTTTCTTGTTCTGGAAACAGTTATCTTTGTCCTGAAGCATACCCTGAGGAGAATCTAAAGTCTCTAGAATCAAACAACATCAAGCTCTTTCAATTTGGAATCCAAGGCAAGACGGTAAGATTCTTGTAAACCCCTTTTTCGATGTTTCAAGAACATAAGAGAAACTCTTCTCTTGCTCATGTCTTGTATCAATGTGGTTTGTATAAGACCTTAGATAACATAGGTCATATCCTTGCTTGTTCTTGGCTATTACATAGTTTCTTGGTTGTCTCTTTTTTGTTATTTTCTGAGTTTGGATTTGTTTTAATCGAACATTAGGATCCTCCGACTCCTATGCCAATGGATACGGTCTTGAATGCTCTTAGAGTCCTTGTTGGTAAGGAGATCAAAGAGAAAGAGAGACCCTTTTGTTGATGTCTTATTTAGCTTCTCTCTTTAGCTTTGTCTCATTAGCTCTTCTCTTTGTATTTTTCTGCTTACAGATGTTAGGAACCATCCAATACTAATCCATTGTAAGCAAGGAAAGGTAAAAAGAAAAACCCTTTTTTACGGTAACTAACAGATCGAGAGTCTAGTCTCTAATGGTGTTTCTGTATGTGTTGGATAAGTGCAGCATAGGACAGGTTGTCTTGTGGGATGCTTGAGGAAAGTTCAAAACTGGTGCTTATCATCGGTACTCGAGGAATACCAAAAGTGCGCGGGCTTGAAGTGGAGACAAAGAGATTTGAAGTTCATAGAGGATTTCGATGTTCTCAGGTTAAAGCAGTGTCTGTACAGCATCATCTATCAGTACAATGGTTATGGTCTGAAGAGAAGAAAGTTGCTTTACCAAGAAGAGAATGTTGTTGTGCAAGAACAGCAAAAACCTCAAGCTACCAAAGTGTGAAAAAGAAAATGCATTTTTTTGTTCTCTTTTTTTACATTTTGTCTTAATATGATGATGATGATGAGTTTAGGGTAGTTTCTGAAAAAACAAAACAGAGGATTTGGTTTTGTCTTTTATTTTTTATTTTTTTCTAACAGTCACAGAGATTTTTACTTATTGATTCTTAAATGTTCATAAGAAATTAACAAATATTGTCCTTGTTTTCAATTGATCTCAAAGATACACTATATTTTCAATACTTATCATATATTAGCATCATTACACTTGCATTTATCCTTGCAAGTAGCTATAAAGCATTGATTCTCATTACTCAAATTTGTCAAACGATCCTCTTATTCTACCTCATCCACATCCTCACAAGCACCATGAGAAACATAATCTGGTCTTAATAGCTTTGAAATGAAAGCTTGAAGCTTAATAGCACAAGAACCAGTTTCTGCATCAAACTAACACATGAAAAATGTTTATCTTAAGCTTTTCAGACATCAGAACCAATGTACTAATCTCTTATTTGGTTTTTAACATGAGCCTTTATAAACTTACTATAACATTTGCCTTTACTTATAGCATGTATATGATCATTAACATAGAAGCTTAGATTCAAGAGCCTTCTAAAGTATATAAACAAACAGAGAAAATCATAAAAGCTAAAATCATCAAAGTAGTACTAAACACAATAATTATATTAGATATTCAAATTAGTTTATATCATAAAGCACCAATTTCCAAGTTTGATAATTCCTCACATGAACAACAACATCAAAAAGAAAGACAAACACTTTCTTGAAACCCATCAAAAAAGACCAAACACTTTCTTCAATCAAATTCACTTCTTAAGGCTTCCTCTAATACCAGGTTTTGGTTTAGAAGATTCAGCAACAACAGGAGCTAAAGCCTCGTGTAGATTCCTAGGCTCTTCGTAAGTCATCTTAGGATGCTTAGACTCGTGATGGATCTGCATCGTTTTCAGATCAGGAACAGTGATTTTGCAGTGAGGACACTCGTATTTGGCGTGACCTCCTTTCTCTTTGCCTGTCCTGTCCGCTAGACCAGCTTTGCCTCCTCCACGATTGGTCAACGCTGCGTCTGCTTTTGCTTGGAGCTCTTTCGCCGTGTGCTTCTTTGGCTTCGCCTTTCCCGTCATGGTTGCTATGTGGCGGCGATTTTAGATAATAGAGATTTGAGGAAAAAAAACCCTAATTTTGATCGAGAGAGAGATATGAAATGATTTTTGGAGGAGACGATGGCGTGTGTCTAATGCGAGATTTTTAAAGTAAAAAATAAAAAAGAATAAAATAAATTGAGAAATATCGAGTGGAAGGTAGTTATAGAGTGTGGCACGGTGCACATTAAGACTTTTTGACATATGTATACATAGTGTACCACCTAAAGAGCCTTTGGCTCTATCAAAACTCTTCTTTGTTGTATGTAAGTAATTTCTAGATATGTCTTTGTTGTATGTTAGTAAACTCTACTGAGTATCAATCACGCTCTTGGTTCTGCAACAACTCTTTAAGTGCAAGAACTCCTTTATCTAGTTTACCAACAAATCTCTTCAAAAAAAGCTCCCAAGATTCACTATCGACTTTCCCGCTCGTAACAGCCATGGAAACAACCTTAATCGCATCATCTTCTTTCCCTAACTTCTGCAACCCTTCGAACAATATCAAGAACGTTGTTTTGTTAGGAAAGCAACCATTCTCAAGCATCTCTTCAAGCACTCTCACTCCTTCTTTAACGTTTCCGTCCTTGGACAATCCTTCGATCAAAACGTTGTACGTGAAAGCGTTCGGCTTGCACTTCCTCTCGATCATGTCGTCCCAAAGCCGACCAGCCTCTGTTAACTCGCCTTTCTCGCACATCCCAGAGATCAACGTGTTGTACGTCAAAAGACTAGGTATCGAGCCTTTCTCAAACTCGTCGAACAATCTCCTCGCTTCCGATACTCTCCCTTCTTGACAAAGCCAATGTATAAGAGTGCTCAAGAGAGCATTATCAGGCATACAATTCTTCTTCAACATCTTTCTCCACAAACTACAAGCTTCATCCACCTTGCCATCTTCACACAACGCATCAATAACTTTACAACAAAGAGAAGAATCAGGCATGAAGCTCCTCTCAAGCATTTCGTCGAACATGTTACGCGCTTCTCCCGACTTCTTCTCCTTACACAAAGCTCTAATCATAACTCCATAAGTTACTTCATTAGCTTCAATATCGTTCCTTTCCATATCATCCATCACCATAGCAGCATCAGAGAATCTCCCAAGCTTACAGTAACCATCCATTAGGACCGTGTAAGTCGTAGCGTCCGGGTCCCAACCACGATCCAACATCTCACCCAAAACCTTCTTAGCCGCTTCCATATCGCCTCTCGCGACATACCCACCTAAGATCGTCGTGTAAGTAATCAAATTTGGCACTAAACCCATCTCAGGAATTTCGTCGAGCACCTTATATGCAGTCTCCACATCGTTCTTCTTACACAGAGCTTTCACGAGAAGATTACACGTGAAGATATTGGGCGTAATACCGAAAGAAACCTTACTGTTCTTAAACATGGCATGAACCAAATCGAATCTACGATTCTGAATCAAAACGTTTAAGAGCGTGTTCAGAGATCGTACGGATCGTTTCACACCAAACTCAGGGATACGAAGGAAGATCTTCACGGAAGTTTCGAATCTACCCGCGAGTCCGTAGTTTCGAAGCAAATCGATGAAGAGATTCTCTCCGCATTTGATTCTCGAGTTTCGAAGATCCGCCATTAGAGACTCCACGGGATCGAAAGCACGAGCACGGCTTAGCTTGAAGAGTATAGAGTGGTAAGTGTCGTAGTTTTGAGTGAAACCCTTATGCGATTTTCCGGCGTAGAGGAATATCTGGAGAGCTAGATCTATGTTCTGCTGTTGTGTTATCATGGAGACTAATCGTTTCGGGAATAGACGCTGCGGCCACGGTTTTATCGGCGGCTTCTCCGTGCTGTATTGCTGGAGAGAAGCGGCGGAGGAGGAGGAGAAGAGACGATGGAAGCGCGTGGAGTTCACGCGCGGGAGAAACATCGTCGCGTGGTTTATTGAGCAGCAGCGATATCTTATACGAGAAAACAAAATTTCATTTAGCGAAGAAGACGACGGTATATGATTTTAAAATTAACCGGCGGTTTTTCATCAACCGGAAAACCGGTTCGGGGAATAAAAATAGCGACGTGGGCTTATAATTTATTTGACTCGGCCCAATTTCGTATATGTTTAATTATGTTAATTAAATGGAACAATAATGAAACTAAATGAATTGAATTAAAATCTGATTAAAGAAACGGATTTATTTGACGAAAGATCTTTTGCTTCTTCTATTTTCATCTGAAACTGTTTTTATTTATTTATTTTCCTTTAATTGATTTTTATTTTTACTCAAATGGCAAAAATTCGAGATCTCGTCTTCTTCTTCTTCATCACCGTTCTCCTCACATCACCGACTTTCTCCTCGCCGGATCCGTCGTTCTTCGATTATCTCCGGGAAAGCAATCTACCCGCCGGTATAATCCCCAAAGGAGTAACCGATTTCTCGATCGACACCAAAACGGGGCGTTTCGTCGTGACTCTCCCCGTTCCCTGCGACGCCAAGTTCGAGAATCAGTTCCATTTCGACTACAACATCTCCGGCGTGCTCTCCGATGGCCGGATCGGGAACTTGTCCGGCGTTACGCAGAAAGAGCTTTTCCTTTGGTTCGCCGTGAAAGGTATACACGTGGATCCGGAGAGCTCGGGGCTTATACACTTCGATGTCGGTGTCGCCGATAAACAGCTTTCTCTGTCGCTGTTCGAGTCGCCGCGAGATTGCACCGCCGCGGAAACGAAACCGCAAGCTATTGATCTCTCTCGTCGCCGTGATTTTAAGGTTTGTATTTAGGGTTTTACTTTTCCTTTTTTTGAATTTAGATTCTATGTGCTTCTATGGAATCTTGGAACAAATCTTGAAAATTTGGCAAGAGCAAGATCATTGAATCTTTGATTTAAGAGCGAGTTAATCGTTGACTTTTTACGGGTTTAAAGTCAACGATTATAAGAGCATCTCCAAAAAGCATAAACCTCAAATTTGAGTTCAAGTGTTTTGATCCAAAAGTAAAACCTCAAATTTAATCTAATAAAATATACATTTTGTCTTTTAGTCTTTTCTATTTTCTATTAATTAACTATTATCACAAAAGTTTGTAATTATTTATAGAACACCACTAAAATAACATTCCAAGCTATTTTAATTAATAAAAGTTACATTACAATAAAAATAAACTACATAAAACATGATAAATATAGAAGTTAATATTACTATTTTTGTTTAATCAAAAATTAAAAACATATGTAAGATCTATTTTTATGTATTAAAATGATAAATATAGAAGTTAATATTACTATTTGTGAAATGTACATATTTGAGGGATTAAATTGCAAAACAAAAGATGAAACCTCAAATTTTGAGGTTTTGAGGTTTCTTTTGGAGAACAAAAAACCTTATATTTGAGGTTATAAGGTTGCTTTTGGAGATGCTCTAAGGACTTAGTTTTTCGCGAAATATATTAGCCGATGAATTAGTAATTGTTGTTCTTGTTTCTTTAGTACCTTTAGTGGTTCCTATACCCCATACTTGTCATGTTCCTTTTAAGTGGTCGGCTCTTAAAAATTGGGGAATAAAATGACTTGTAAATCGGAGTTGGAGAACAAATTGGCGTCGATTTCAAAGTTGATGAATTAAAAGACGTTTTTCTCTTTTGATTATACGAAATTTGTAGATATGGATTGTTGATATGGTTTATGTTTACTCTTGACAATGCAGAAGCAAGATGAAGATATCACAACGATCGTTGGACCGATAAGAAGAAATCGATGGAGTGTATGATCATAGGTTCTTGATTTAGAAGGAAACTGCAAACATTCCACTGATGATGATGTGTTTTGGGTATGTTGTGTGTCTTGTAAAAAGTTTGGCTTTAGTAGTTTTGTGTGTGTGTGTGTGTGTTATATACCAATATCATAGTATCCATAGCTTAAGCTTTTAGGAGGTATGAATAGTTTTTAGTTTGTTACAGGTTTTATGAGTTTAGATATATATAAATCTACAAATATGCTTGTTGTGGATTTTCGATTATCATACATTTTTTTTTTGTTAGTATACTTTTTTTGTGAATTCGTTGTATGATATGATTCGAAGTTGAAATTCACCAGTGAGAAGTTTGGTTTTTGAGATTACACTTTGTATATTTTAAGGCCAATGTAAGTTGAGTTTTAGTTTACACGTAATCTATACTATAAAAGTTAAATGACTTCTCTTCAGGTGCTGACAACTCAACAATTTGGGCAGTTTTATTCTTTCTCTGATTGGTCAGTTTTTTTGCTGTGGGGCCTTCCTCCTTCAAAGAAAAAAAACGATTAATTTTTCTAACTTCTCAGTTCTCTCTCCTCTCATTCCTCTTTTCTAAACTACATCGAAAAACCTCGAGAGTGAAACAATGGCAGCAATGGAGCTTCTACTCTCTCAAGCTCGCCGCCAATATCTGACCAAACCCTTCTCATCTCCGTTTCAACAAAACCATAGACTTTTCTCTTCATAATCTGTTTCGATTCCGTCTCCGCCGCTAAACGAATCTGCCAAAAAACTCGAGCCAGTCTCGTCCCCAAAGATCTGAAACCCGAAACCTCCGATGCAGCTTCTCCTATAAATCATAGCGAATCTTCGCCTCCGGGGTCCACCGAATCGGCGGGCGAGGAAGGTCGTACAAGCTGGACGCGAGAAGAGATCCGATACGTGAAAGACGCACAATCTTCAATCACTCATGTCTCTTACGCTCAGCGCGTGGCTCCGCTTCCCGAGGATCGCGTCGCCGGCGAGGAAGACAGAGAGAAAACACCGGAGGATATGGAGAGAGAGAGGAAGAGGATAGAAGAAGATTCTTGAGAGCTAATGATGCTGAAGAAGACACTTCTTCGCTTCCTTTGCCTACATTGCTTAAGCCTGAGCTTAAACATGGGAAGAAACCTATTTTCGATCTCATGGAAGCCATTAGAGAGATTAAGGTCAGTATAAATTTACTCACATATATGATTCTGTAACCTGCCATTGTAGTAGAAATGAGAATACATTGTTTCAGGGTATTTCAGTTTAGTAATAGTTCATGTGTGTTTGTGTTTTTTGGTGATGGTACTGTGAGTTATAAGTTTGTAATAGAATGTTGATGTGTTGATTTGTTATATTGTTGTTCTTATGATGCTTAGATCAATGGTTAGGCTAATGGTAAGGCGAAGTTTGATGAAACTCTTGAAGCTCATGTGAGACTAGGCATCGAAAAAGGCCAATCTGAGCTGGTAAATCTTATCTCTCGCGTGCTTCATCGTCATTGTCCTTTGTGTTTGAGTCATTTCTATTGTTTCTATGCCTAGACTGACTGCCTATAATTTAATAATTTGCAGATAGTTTGTGGTACTTTGGCTCTACCACACTCTGTTAAGAAGGTACAAGAAATGCTGATGTAATCTTTCGTAGGATTTTTTAAATATATTTCAGTCGTTTTATAGAAGGAAAAAAATGATCTTTGTTGTTTAGGATGTGAGAGTGGCTTTCTTTGTCGAGGGTGCTGATGCAGAGGATGCAAAAGCAGCAGGAGCTGACGTCGTTGGTGGTCTTGAGCTTATTGAAGAGATCTTGAGTAATTAACCAATGCATTTTATACTTAACCCTCCTTCGATTATACACTTATGAGACCTTATTGAACATGCTTACATTTGGCTCTGCCATAACTCATCTTATTATCTGACACCATAACTTGATAGATTAGTTTTTCTCACTTATCTATTATATGCAGAAAGCGGCAAGATCGACTTTGGCAGATGTCTTGCAACACCGAAAATGATGCCCCGTGTTTACAAGGTTCTTGGATTTGTGCACATATCTAATTCTGTATAGAGCATGATGAAGTTAATATCTTGTCGCTTAATATACATAAATGGTTTGTGTGTTTACTTGCAGATATCAAGGATTCTTAACAATCACGGTTTGATGCCAAATCCTAAGGTAAGTTGGATTGTACATTCAACATCTTATGCTTAATGCCCTTAAACTAATTCAAAGAACATTATAATTTTTAAGCAAGGAAGCGTGACAAAGGATGTCACAAAAGCAGTCAAAGACACAAAAGCTGGTCACACCAAATTCAGAATGGACAAAACTTCGATTCTTCATGTCCCACTTGGAAAGGTGACATATCTCTTCCCAAAGACTTAACATTTATCCGAATTTCATTGACTTTATTATTAACAGAAACACTTATCCTAACCAGATGAGCTTTTCTGAGGATGCTTTGCGAGAGAATGTTGGTGCATTTATGAACGCGCTTTTGTTAGCAAAGCCTGCTGGATTGAAAAAGAGTAATATAACCATACCCAAACTTATAACTTTGTTTAGAGATTCTTTGTTTGGTTGTGATTTTGAGTGCTTAGTCTTGTTGTTTTTATGCAGCTTCAAAGTATGCTGGTTATGTGAATGCATTTCACTTATGCAGTACGGTAAGCTTTTTAACACCAAAATCCAAATGTCTACTTGTAGAAACACTTTTCAGACAACAATTTAGTTAAACCGCGTTTTTGTAATGGATTGTGTCGCAGATGGGAAAGGGTTATCCGGTATCGATACAGTCCCTATATAGAGCAGCAGACCTCTATACCAAATTGCAGCTCAAGTAAGCCATTAGACTCTAAAAGAATAAAGCTTTGTTGCAGTCTTTTTCATTTTCTTCAGAAAATTTTACACTTTATATTGTTAAAACTCATTTGTATTTTTGACAAAAAATGCTAATGCATTATTATGATTAGTTTACAAACTATAGTGGGAGATTTACAAAACTAAACCATTTGAATTATGTTTCACAAAACTATTTCGAAATTACTTCACATAAACATTCAAAATTAAATCCAAATAAACCTTACCTACACAATCTTACCTTCTTGATACTATACTCTAAATACTAATTAACGAACCCAAATGAAAATAATTAAATTTTGATAATTTTTAAAAGGGTAAATTAAGCTTTTAAAATTTTGAGAATGTGTAAATATGTGAAAAATTTGAATTAGGTAGAGTTTTGTAAAATATCGGATGAAAGGGTGTAGTTTTTGTGAATTTCTCTTTAATAATGTAATAAAACGTTACATTATATATGATAACAAATATATAAAAAATTCAAACTTAGTTATATATAAATAAATATAGTTAAAACATTATAAATTTAAGATTCATACACTCTATGACTACACATATAAATAATACATAAATTGTTCTCAATAATTTTCTTAAACCAAATGTTAATAATCAATAAAAATATTCACCGAAAACATAGTCATCATATAAAATAAACAAAAACACATATAAAAGTTCTAGAAACGGAAAATAACAAAATAGTTAAAATGCATAACAGAAACTTAAAGACACAAAAAATAAATACGAAATCAAATGAAAATTTGTCAAAAACTCGATTAGTTTCTTTCTTTAAGAATAACATGATTTGAAGTAAAATTATAGAACAAAATAATTGTAAAAAAAAATGTGAAACAAAATGATTACAAAACACCAATAAAAAAACGATTACAGAAATATTGAATGATACAAAATGACAGATAATGATGAAATCTTTTACATAGAAATGAAAGAATATTCGATGAAAAATATCTAAGGAAATAAAAATAAAAATGAAACTATATCGTGACTTAAAATAAGAATCACACAAATAGATTAGAATTGTAAAATTGAAAATAAGAAATTGAAAAAACAAAAAAATGTTCATAACTGATAAATTATATACTAACACTCTCATCTACATTTCATTAGACAAAAAAATCTTAAAGTTAATTTTGAAAATGAATAATTATCACAATTTATCACAACTAATAATTATATTGTACAATTCATACCAACACAAATGACGGAAAAAAATTAAACAATGTTCAACAGTTTTAAAAATAAATTTTAAACACAAAACTGTTTTAAAAATCAACACCAAGAAAACAATAAGAAATCAGCACCCGCGCATCGCGCGGGTTTTCGCATAGTCTTATATAATATGACAAGAAGTTTTTTTAACTTGCATTCTCATGGTGACAAGTGTCCACCTAAAACTTTGACATTTGTTTTAGTGTTTACTTATTTTTAATTAATTCAAAGAATCTTTTTTGGTAAATAATTCAAAATAACATGTTAAAATTATAAATAAATGGATGGGAAAATTCCATATTAATACACCAACTAAATTATTATTAGCTTTTTAATACACCAACTTTTTGATTGCCCAGAATAATACACCAACTATTTTATTTTGTTCATTTTCATACGCAAACTATTTTAGTTTCTTATTTTAAATCACAAACTCAAATCATTTATCCATTTAACCAAATCACCGTTAGTTGATCGTTACAAATTTTTTGAAACAAAAATATTTTTTTCTATTTTAATAAAAAGATACTTTAAAATTATGTAAAAAATCCAACACAAATTATAAAATTCGGAAATATACAAGAGGTTCCCAATAAAAAATTTAAGAATAAAAATGAAAATGTTTTCACAAATTAAATTTAAAAAATTGTTATTTTCCTATCTTTTAATTGTTTATGATTTTAAATTGTGAAAATATTATTTTTCGAAACATTTATTTTTGTTACAATCTTTTTATATATTTTTAAATTTTTCTAATTTTCTTACATAATTTTAAAGTATTTCTTTATTAAAATAACAAAATTTAGTTTTTTTTTAAAATAAACTAACGGTCAACTGGCGGTCAACTAATGGTGATTTAGTTAAATGGATAGATGATTTGAGTTTGTGATTTAAAATAAGTAAGTAAAATAGTTCGTGGTTTAAAATGAACAAATAAAATAGTTGGTGTATTATTCTGGGCAATCAAAATGTTTGTGTATTAAAAAGCTAATAATAATTTAGTTGGTGTATTAATATGGAATTTTCCCTAAATAAATTACAATCAATTTATGTTACAATTATGATTATTTTTAGTATCAAAATGTTATTTAGTAATAATTTTGTGCCATATAATATAGTTTTATTATATATTATAGGTAAACAAACATTGTATTGTTTTTTCCTATTTTTTATTTTAAGCTGTAAATATATCATTGTGTTTTGAAAAATATGTTGAACTATGACTCAATAACCAATAATGCAAAATAAATATTTATGTAATTGATCATTACATATATTTTAATTTTGTCAAGTGATATACTTTTTATGTGATGTAGAATTTTAATTGGTCAAAGAAAATAATAATTCTCATGGTAAAAATAATTAAATTTTGGTCGTATAAAAATCTTCTTCTTAAATTGAATTAATAAATGATTTTATTTTTCAAAGGTGTAACCACCAAGTTTGACATTAAATTATATGTTAAATGTGAGTATTGGTGGTGAAACCAAAGAGTTGCATCATCTTCTACATAAGCAACAAAATCCATCATTTTAATAAATCTTTATGTAATTGATCATTACATATATTTTATTCTGGTCAAGTGATATATTTTTTATGTGATGGATATTTAAAATTGGTCAAAGAATATAATAATTCTCATGATAAAAAAGAATTAAGTTTTGGTCAAATAAAAATCTTCTTCTTAAATTGAATTAATAAATGATTTTATTATTCAATGACGTAACCACAAAGTTTGACATTAAGTTATATGTTAAATGTGAGTATTGGTGGTGTTATGGACTACATGGTGAAACCAAAATATATTGCATCCTCTCCTATATAAGGAGAAAAATCCATCATTTTTTAGATACCATTCTCACATAATTTCTATCTATTCTTTTATTTTTATCTTTGTTTGAGAATATAACACAAACATAGAGATCGAAAGATTATGCTTTCGAAAGATTCGAATCTTATGAATTATGTGGTTGTATCTTGCGATTCAGAACTTCATGTCACACTAAGTGACATTTCGAGAAGTAAGGAAAAAATGTTACTCGCCTTTGCAAACCCACTTATTTTCCTAATTTTTGTATCGTTGTTTTGTCCTTTTAATTTAATTACCAAAATTTTACTCACAAATATTCAGTTTTTCATGTTGTGGTAATAAAATTTATATATATATATATATACATGTTTTATATCATTAACCGGCGCAACTCCCGGGTTTTTCCCTAGTTTGTTATATAAAAAGGGTTTTTTGTATACTGCAAGCATAAGATAAAGTGGTTACAAGATGGTTAACATTCTCTAAAATATTTAGAGACTAATTTGATAAAATATTATTGGAAAAATCCGAGTTTCAGTAATAATACTCAGTAGAGAAAATAAACGTTTCGTATATGTAATCAAAAATCAGAATGAAGAGAAATTAAAACACACGCGCTTTCCCCTGCGCGTCTCTATCTAAAAAAGGACACAAGCAAGCGTGGTTTTAATGTAATGGATGGTTTCGTCACGACGACAACAGCAACAGATGGAAGTTAAAACAATAAGTGTTTAAAAAGAATATTAAAGTAAAAGGCGTGAACGGCAGGATTCGAACCTGCGCGGGCAAAGCCCACATGATTTCTAGTCATGCCCGATAACCACTCCGGCACGTCCACTTTGTTGTTAAAAATTCACTTACAAAATATAAGTATACCCTAACTGGACCGTAAACACATGAGATCATATTTTCCAGTAATTTACTTTTAATGTAAGATTAAAAATAGTCACATCCCTTAACTATATTGGTTAAGCATATGGTCCAATAACTAGCAAGACTAGCCGCTGTTTTTAATCATGAGGAAAGAGAGACAGAAAGTTAAGCAAACAAAGTACTAAAAAAAATAATGGGAATACTCTCAAACAAGATCTCAAGAGAAGAACTAAAGCTTGGTGATCACATCTATTCATGGCGTATTGCCTACCTTTACGCTCACCATGGTGATCACACTCTCTCTCTCTCTCTCTCTCTAGATATATATATTCAACATCTCACATGAGTTTCTCATGCAGGAATATATGTAGGTGATAATAAAGTCATACAGTTCACACGTGGAGACAGGAGGACGTTTTTGGACAAGATCCTAGTGTCTTCAGCTGCCAACATCCCTCCTTGTCTTACTTGTGAAAACCGTCTAGATTCAGATTGCGACGGTGTCGTTTCATCTTGTCTAGATTGTTTTTTAGCAGGAGGAAACCTATACCTATACAAATACAATGTCTCTTGTGTTGCTTTTCTTGCTAAACCTAGAGGTGGTACTTGCACATTAGCACGTTCAGATCCCCCTGAAGATGTTCTTGCACGTGCTAACATTCTCTTGTCTAGAGGAACATGTTTTGGTGACTATGATGTGATAGGCAATAACTGCGAAGATTTCGCTATCTATTGCAAAACTGGTTTGATGGTAAGTAAGAAAACTTGGTTAGGTTTGGGTGGTCAAGCCAGTACCGTTGGCGCAGTGTTGTCAAGGTTCCGGTGGAGGAGATCGGTTTTAAACAGGGGAAACTAACAGCGGTTCGATGCTGGGAAGTTAGTAAGCAAGATCAGAGAAAACATGTTATCCCGTGGTGAAGTTTCTATGGCTGATTTTGGTTAGACCTTAACTTGGATTTTGAGTGTGTGTGCGTGTGTGTTTGTGTTTGATAAATGATGATACGTACGTAGTTGTTGTAATATTCCTTTTTTTTGTTTCCTATGTGTATATTACAACAAAGAACTCTATAATGTAATATTTCTATTAGGGGTGGGCGCGGAGCGGATACCGCTAAAAATTCCAGTATTTGTGATTTACTTTGATATCTACGGATATCTAATTTTGTGATTTGCTTTGCTCCGGAAAAATACGATATCCGGATGCTCGGATATCCGGAAATTTTACGAGTATTTGCGGATATTCGGATCACTCATTTCGATACTACATAAAGGCGAAAATATTAATAAATTTTATACAAAAATACTCTAGCTTTTGTTAAAATGATCAAACACATAAAAAAATAAGTAAAATCAACTAATTTTAAACTAAAATAGAAGAAAAAACGTTAAAAATAACGATAACTAAGATAAAAACTCATCCCATTATAATTTAAATTATTTTGTATGTATAAGTTTAACTTATTTTCTTTGACTTGAAAATATGAAAATATATAATAAGTATTATATATTTGTTACCTAATATATATATTTGTAATATATTATGTAATATACAAAGGTACGGATCGGATCGGATATTCGACCTTCTAATAATTACTATTTGTTATTTGCTTTGTTCTCCGCGGATATTAAATTTTAGTATTTGCTTTGCTTTGAATTATCTCGGATATACGGATTTTACGAATCGGATCGAAACAAATATCGAATCGGATCGGATATAACGGATAATTTGCCCACCCCTAATTTCTATATAAATAATTAGAGCATAATTATTGGGGAGTTTTAAGTGGACTCTGAAGAGTAGGTCCACAAAAAAAATAAGATTTTGTCTCTTCCACCTCTTGTTTCAGATCCGGTTTTTTTGTGACCGCAACGGGCCGGCCCGCTAGGTCCGCGGTCATCAAACATGTGTCCAAGCCCGCCCCGCTTAAGTTGGCGGTTTAACGGGCCGGCCCGCGGGTCACAAAACTAAATTCAAAACACATTCATCTAAAATAAACATTCATTATACAATTACTTATTTTCAAACACTTACATCATAAAACTATTTTGTTCACGTGAATTAATTTGGATTTCAACTATTATAAGGTTTTTTATGTTTTAAGTTTTAACCATAAACAAAATTATTACCATTACATTAAAAAAAAAATTATAGAATACACTAAAGATTAAAGAAGGACCAATCAAAAATAATACAATAAAAGTAAACTTTGGTGATATTTTGGATAAAAGTTAAGTATTTCCTCCATGTAAAGTTATAAATCTATTAATAAAATAAAACTTGTAATTGAATTAAAACGTTTTATAAATCTTGGAAATTTGTGTTGCGGATAGCCCGCAAGCCCGCTTAGTCCGATACGGGTTAACCCGTTTAGCCCGCGAACCGCAATGGATAAATCCGCGAGGCCCGCTTTTTAACGGACATAAAAACTGATGCCCAAGCCCGCCCCGCTATGGTCCTTATTGGGCCAAGCCCGCGGATGACATGCCCGTTTGACATCTCTATGTGGCGGCCCGCGATTGGTTCACTTTTTTTTTTTTTAAAAGAAAAATTAAATAAAGAAAAACTAACCTATGAAATTATGCATCTAGAAATTCTCCTTTGAACATGGTCTAGTACCAACCTCAATAATTGGTCACATATACAGTAAGTCATTAGGGAGTAATACAATTAATTAAACGATTATTACTACCACGCATTACATACATGGTAAAGAGAGAATGACCTTTCGTCTAAGCAGATCAAATATCATTGTGAAATATATATATAGTAGCTCATTATCCTTGGCCAAATCTCTCTAATTTAATTCATGTGATTCTCTCTAATCTAAGTCTATATACATTAGAACATGTGGATCGGTAAGTTTTTTAGGCATATTTTTTTGGATTTTTTATTATTATTATTATTTTATTATTTTTAAAAAATAATAACGTACCAATCATAGACCGTCACGTGTCAGTGGGACCATAAACAGTGGAAGAGACGAGAGATTATTTGTTGAGAGAGAAAACAAGATATAGAGAGAGAGAAAGTCGGAGGTAGATCGGAGATCTTGTAACCACCGTGGTATTCATCTTTCTAGTGGATTCCGAGCTAGGCTCGGCCAGACATAGGAAAGCATTTGCTTCCGAACTGGATAAAGTCGTGTGTCGTCTACATAGTTGTTCTATCGCTATTTCTCAGCTCAAAATCGTCGTTGATTAGCTTGTGTTTCACGTTCAATCTCCATCAAAGATCGAGTCAAGACACAACAATTGGTATCAGAGCATCGCTTGTGAGGATCCGGCTCGATTCCGCCTCAGATCCCAGACGTCTAGATCGAATCTGAGAACGATGAAATCCGCAAGATTAGAAGTGGAGAAGTTTAATGGAACGATCGACTATAACCTGTGGAAGGAGAAGATTCTCGCGCACCTGGAGATACTTGGTCTCATGGATACACTCAGGTCTGAAGAACGAGAACTAGAGAACAAGGTTGCATCTGAGAAAGGTGCAGAAGCCAAAGGTAAAGACACCGACGAAGATGGCTCAAGAACAAACACCAAGGTAGACCCAGACATTGCAGAGAAGAAGAGAAAAGTACGCAACACCATTATCCTGAGTGTGACTGATCAGGTCTTGCGCAAGATCATCAAGGAAAGCACTGCAGCGGGTATGCTTAAAATCTTGGATGCTCTGTATATGTCCAAGTCTCTGCCAAATAGAATCTACTTGAAACAACGTCTATACAGTTTCAATATGGGAGATTCAGTTTCCATAGAAAGCAACATTGATGAGTTCCTGAAAGTTATTACTGATTTGAGTAATGTCAGAGTAGAAATATCAGATGAGGACCAGGCCATCCTCCTCCTCATGTCTCTTCCCAAGCAGTTTGATCAGCTGCGGGATACGTTGAGATAGGGGAAAGAAACCCTGACTCTTGAAGAGGTGATAAATGCAATTCAGTCAAAACAGCTAGAGTTTGGTTCAAATTCAAAGGGAAACAAGACCAATGGTGAGGTGTTGTATTCTGGGGCCATGAGAGGAGCAAGAACTATCACAGAGACTCAAGACCCTCCAAGAAAGGAAAGGACAGGTTCAAGCCCAAGCCAAAGGACAAGAAGTTAACCTGTTGGACTTGTGGTGAGGAAGGACACTTCAGGAGAACATGTCCAAATAAAGGGAACTTCAAGCAGAGAGACCATGAAAATGGGGAAGCCTATGTGGTAACTGGAGTGACCTTTATTGAGTCATTGACTGTGTTTGAAGTGAATTTCACGGAAGATTTTGACTTCAATGAAATCTGGATACTAGACACTGCGTGTACCTACCATATGACACCAAGGAAGGATTGGTTCATTGATCTCAGGGAGTACACAGGGGCCGTGAGAATGGCAAATGAAAGTGTGTCAAGTATTAAAGGTATTGGAACAGTGAGAGTGAAAACTTCAGAAGGAAACTTTGTGGAGATCAAAGAGGTGAGATATGTTCCAGATTTCTCTAGGAATCTGATCTCTCTGGGTACCCTTGAGAGTAATGGCTGCAAGTTTGAAGGAGAGAATGACATTCTCGAAATCAGGAAAGGTGGCAGGATCATTATGAAGGGTAAAAGACATGGGAAGCTGTATTTTCTACAAGCATGTAGTCATACAAGAGAAGTGAACTTGGTAACAAAGGAGGATAAGACAAGCTTGTGGCACAGCAGGCTTGGCCACCTAGGGCAAAAAGGACTGGAGACATTGGTGAAGAAGGGTCACTTAGACAAGACAAAAGTATCAACCATGCAGTTCTGTGAAAGTTGCATCTTTGGTAAAGCTCACAGGACAAGCTTCTCATCAGGAAAACACACTAGCAAGCAATGTTTGGAGTATGTCCACGCAGATCTATGGGGAGCCCCTTCAGTCCCACCTTCTCTGGGAAAGTGTCACTATTTCCTATCTCTTATAGATGACTACTCCAGAAAGGTATTCTGTTTTTTCCTCAAAACAAAGGATCAAGCAGTGGACAAATTCAGAGAATGGAATCTGTTGGTGGAGAATCAAACAGGCCTGAAAATTAAGACTCTAAGGACAGACAACGGCCTAGAGTTTTGCAACAAAGAGTTTGATGAAATATGTATCAACGCAGGCATAGGACGGCACAATACTATTCCCTACACACCCCAGCAGAATGGGGTTGTAGAAAGGATGAACAGGTCCATCCTGGACAAAGTCAGAAGTGTGTTAAGTGAATCTGGCCTACCTAAGGTCTTCTGGGCTGAAGCTGTAAATACATGCGTATATCTCATAAACCTGACACCATCATCAGCAATAGGTGGGAAAATTCCTGAAGAGGAATGGACAAAGAAGCCTCCAAGATATAGCCATTTGAGGAAGTTTGGCTGTATCTGCTACTACCGTACAGATGACGGCAAACTAGAACCAAGATCAAAGAAGGGCATCTTCATTGGATACCCATCAGGAGTAAAAGGCTATAAGATTTGGGGCTTAGAGGACAAGAGAAGCTTGATAAGCAGAAACGTGACATTCAAGGAATCAGAATGTTACAAGGACTTGGTGAATATTTCTGATGAAACAAGAAGACAAGATACTGAATTCTTGAGATGGGAAGTGGACAGAGAAGACATTATCAGCTCAGGTGGAGATAACCAAGCTGAAACAGAACTTCCAGTACCTGTCACTATCACTGAGATTAGTGATGGTGATGAGGAATCAGGAGCATCATCAGGGGAAGAAATACTACCAGATCCAAGCTCAGGACAACGCAGCTATCAGTTAGTGAGAGACAGGGCAAGAAGAGTACCAAGACCTCCTGTCAGGTTTGATGAAGAGGATTTTGTGAGCTTTGCTCTGTTAGTGTTTGAGGAGGATGACTTTGAGGAACCAAAGACCTATCAAGAAGCTATGAGAGGTTCCAGAAAAGGTGAATGGACAGAGGCCACGGTTGATGAGATGGATTCACTAAAAAGAGCTCACACATGGGATGTTGTGAGGAAGCCTAAGAACAGAAAAATTATTGGGTGCAAGTGGATTCTCAATCTGAAGGCAGGAATACCAGGTGTGGAAGCTCAGAGATACAAGACCAGGTTAGTGGCAAAAGGTTTTGCACAGATGGAAGACCTGAACTACAATGAGATATACTCCCCTGTAGTGAAGCATGTATCTATAAGATACTTAATGTCTGTAGTTGTTCATGAAGACCTAGAGTTGGAACAACTTGACGTAAAGACAACGTTTCTTCATGGAGATTTAGAAGAAGAGATCTTCATGTCTCAACCAGAAGGTTATGTTGAGAAAGGAAAGGAAGATTGGGTCTGTCTACTTAAGAAGTCTATGTACGAATTGAAGCAATGTCCAAGACAGTGGAATCAGAAATTTAATGCTTTCATGATTGAGATTGGATTCACCAGAAGCAGACAGGATCAATGTGTGTACATCAAACAGAAGAAGGGCAAGTATATCTATTTACTGCTTTATGTAAATGATATGCTAGTGGCCTGCAAGGACATGAGCCTAATCAAAGAACTAAAGGATCAACTAAGTTCTAGATTTGAGATGAAGGACCTTGGAGCAGCAAGAAGAATACTGGGTATTGACATCATGAGAAACAGAAAGGAGGGCACACTGATCCTGTCACAGCAAGGATACATGGAGAAGGTGCTTAAGACTTACAAAATGGAAGCAGCAAAATCTGTAAGTACTCCTCTGGCAACTCATTTCAAGCTGTATGCTGCTAATGAAGAACAGAGAGAAATGGATGAGGACTTTATGAGGTCAATACCGTATTGCAATGTTGTGGGTAGCTTGATGTATGGCCTGATAGGAACACGACCTGACCTTGCCTATCCAGTGGGAATAATCAGCAGGTTTATGAGCAATCCGGTAAAGTCTCATTGGAATGCTGTTAAATGGGTGCTGAGATACGTGAAAGGGTCTGCAGATATGAGCTTGGTATTCAAGAAAGAAGCAGAGTTCAAAATAACTGGATATTGCGACTCTGATTATGCAGCTGACTTGGACAAGAGGAGATCAATCACAGGCTATGCCTTTATGTCTGGTGGTGGCATCATAAGTTGGAAGTCAAATTTGCAGAAGGTAGTAGCTTTGTCAACAACTGAAGCTGAATATGTGTCATTGACAGAAGCTACAAAGGAGTCAATCTGGTTAAGAGGATTGGTCAAGGAGTTTGGCTATGCACAAGATTGTGTTGATATCTACTGTGATTCACAGAGTGCCATGGATTTGGCAAAGAACAGTGTTGTCCATGAAAGGACAAAACATGTGGCAACAAAGATGTCATTCATCAGAGATGTTATTGATGATGGTGAAGTCAAAGTACTGAAGATTCACACAAGTGTAAATCTTGCAGATCTATTCACAAAGGTACTCTCCATTAGTAAGTTCAAACAATTGCTGAGCTTACTAAGTGTCTCTCAAGCTTGAGTAGAGACAAAACCGAGCAGGGATCTACTAGAAAGGAAGAGGAACAAAACTGATGTAAAGCAAGACCAAGGTGGAGTTTGTTGGGTTTTTGGTTTGGGCTTGATTTGTCAACATGAGGTTGGCTGGTTCAGTTAAGTCCGGTTAAGGACTGATTGAGAATTAGGAGCTAAACCAGGTTGGGTTTAGTAACTACCTAATACGACGCAGTTTTGGTTCCAAGAAGAAACAACAAAAGCTGTGAGCTTTCTCTACTTTACCTTATCCACAAAGAAGAAGCTGCAAATCTGTTGGGGAAATTTCAGGTTGTTACAACGGCTAAATGGGTGGAGATAAGGGAGTATATAAGGTCTTAGGTTTAGATCTTATTGTTGTTGTTGTTTTCTTTACAAAGAGAGATTATTTGTTGAGAGAGAAAACAAGATATAAAGAGAGAGAAAGTCAGAGGTAGATCGGAGATCTTGTAACCACCGTGATATTCATCTTTCTAGTGGATTCCGAGCTAGGCTCGGCCAGACGTAGGAAAGCATTTGCTTCCGAACTGGATAAAGTCGTGTGTCGTTTACATAGTTATTCTATCGCTATTTCTCAGCTCAAAATCGTCGTTGATTAGCTTGTGTTTCACGTTCAATCTCCATCAAAGATCGAGTCAAGACACAACATTTGTGACAATAAGACCATTTGGTTTTTATCTTGATGTAAATGTTAGCTTCATGTTACAATATAACCTTTTAAATTAATATCCGATTGAATAGTACAATTATTTCGACATTATACAAGTTTCATTTATTTCTATTAATAACATAACCCCAAAAGGAAATTGAAGAAGTATATTTAAAGATAGGTTTTGATTTGTTTTAAAAAAATTACCAATTTTTTAATAAACAGAAACACGTGTCGTTTTTTGTTATTTACATGAAAAGTCATTTTTTGTTGTAAAAGAGTAGATTCCTCGCCTTCGCATCGTACACGGTAAAAGACAAAAGCAAACCAACTTGTATAAAGATTTTGACTTTCTAAAAATCACAATCTAGTAAGAGAAAGAACCCAGAACAAAAAAACTAAACTTTGATTCGATTCAACAAAAATGGAGTCTCTTTTTCTCGAGAAAATCGGTTTATTCTCCAACAAAATCTCCAGAGACGAACTCAAAGCAGGAGATCACATCTATTCATGGCGTAACGCTTACATCTACTCTCATCACGGTGACCCATCTCTCTCTCCTCTTCTCTCTCTCTCTAGATTGTTTCTTCCTTCGTTTTTTATGCAAAGTTTTGATTTTTATAGAATCTTATGATGACCCCCTTTAAGGTATATACATAGGCGATGGTAAAGTCATACACTTTACTCGTGGAGGTGGTTTAGAGACAGGAACAGGAACATTCTTAGACAACTTCATAGTTAGTTCTGTTCCTAATCACAGAGAAGGAGACAACAACCCTTGTCCTAATTGTGGCCAACAATCACAATCTAATCATCTCAATGGAGTAATCACTTCTTGTCTTGATTGTTTCCTATCAGGAGGCAACATTTGTCTCTTTGAGTACAATGTCTCTCCTGCTGTTTTCATCTCTAAACTCAGAGGAGGAACCTGCACAACTGCGAAATCGGACACTTCCGAGGAAGTGGTAGCGCGCGCGAAAAGGCTATTGATGATGAGGAATGGGTTTGGTGAGTACCATGCCTTGGAGAATAATTGTGAGGATTTTGCAATGTATTGTAAGACTAGTTTGGTTGTTGGTAAAAGCTATGTGTTGGGGAGGAGTGGTCAGGCTAATGCGGTTAGCGTGGGTGCTTGTGTCGCGAGAATGGTTAGTCCTTGGGCTAGTAATGCGATTAGGCTTTTTTCGGATATTGGTATGAGGAATGATGCTGTTAAGGTGAATGTTGATACACTTGTTGATAGGTTTAAATGTGATTGATGCATATTTGTGTTCATGGTTTTTTTTTAATTGTGAAGCTTTGGTTTATTATGGTGTGTGAAATGTTGTTTAGTTTTGAGGTTTTTTTGTGTGTTTGTGTTTGATTTTAGTTTGTGAAAGATAAAAAGTTTTGGTGTTAGTTAGTTAGTTAGTTAGGTCTTGATCACTTACAGAAATATTTGTGTAATGGAGAAGAAAAAAATTGATTTGTTCGTTCTAACAAATTAAACTAGAAAATATGGTTTAGCTAAGACAAAAACTCTAAAAAGCAAAACAAAACTGCAAAATTGTTTTTTTTGTCCAACGTTTGGGCCACAAATGGTCGGCCCATTAGCCAAACCTACGCAATTGTAGGCGCGGGAAATCGATTCCGGGTGGGTGGTGCTATATGCCTCATGTAGACTTATGACTGCCACTAGACCAAAACAACTTCCCATAAAGAAATTACTCTCTTTTTAAAGTTTACATAGCTAAATTAAATTATCCGAATTAAAAAAATTCATTTAGATTCAGTATTTAAATATTGATGTAATTATAAAAATATACTTTTTTAAATTATAATTTTGTAATTCTTTCAAATAATAGACAGGTCAACGGATTTACTGGCCGAATCGGATAATTAAACAAAGCAAAATATGTGATGTGTTTCCAATATCTGCAAAAAAGTAGTATATTTTTGGTTAAACCAATAAAATGGTTTGCTTTTGCTTACTTATTCCAGAAGGAAACACGGTTTCTACACTATATCATTAAAAAAGTAATATTAGTCAAACTTTAGTGGGGGTAAAGACTAATTCAAGATATGTTTAGTTCAATTTTGTTAAAATTTGATGATGGAACTAGTTCAATTTTGTTAAATTGTGAGTATTATTTTTTATTTTTGATCAGTTTCAAGTTTCATTGTAAAATACAAAATAGTCCTTGCATTAATCAACATTTTTAAAAATTAAGATAAAAGACACTTACGTTACACACTTACAAAAACGCGTTTTCATTTCTCAATATCGCCTGTGTTCTAATAAATTAGAGTGATATTCTGACAATTTTCATAGTTTAGGGGTAATTGTGTAAGGATTTATTAGTTAGAGGGTCTATCATTTTTTTTACCAATAAATAACAGTCAAAGGACTAAAAAAATATCAGAAAAAATCCAACTCATTAAGCAAGATCTGATTCTCCTTCTCCAATTTCTTCTCTCTTTCTCTCGTTACAAGAAGAAGAAGAAGAAAAATGGGATTATTCTCCAACAAAATCTCCAGAGACGAACTCAAAGCAGGAGATCACATCTATTCATGGCGTTCTTACATCTACTCTCATCACGGTTCTACTCTCCTCTCTCTCTCTCTCTCGTATTTCAATTTCTGGGTTTTATCAGTTTAGGTCTAAAAAATTGGGTTTTTTTTTCTTCTAAAAATCGCGATTTCTCTAATAGGAATCTATGTCGGAGATGGTAAAGTAATACATTTCACACGTGGAGGTGGTTTAGAGATAGGAACAGGAACTTTCTTAGACAACATCATCGTAAGCTCAGTTCCTAATCACAGAGATGGAGACAACCCTTGTCTTAACTGTGGAGACAAATCGCAGCTCGGCGGCGGCGTGATCTCTTCTTGTCTCGATTGCTTTCTCTCTGGAGGTAACCTTTATCTCTTTGAGTATAATGTCTCCAAAGCTGTCTTTGTTGCTAAACAAAGAGGAGGCACCTGCACAACAGCACCTTCAGATTCTTGGGAAGATGTCGTGAAGCGCGCGGAGTTCTTGTTTTTGAAGAACGGATTTGGTGAGTATCATTTGTTGGATAATAACTGTGAAGATTTCGCAATCTATTGCAAGACGGGTTTGGCTGTGTTGTCGATTACTAAGCTTGGGAGTAGTAGTCAAGCCAATTCGGTTTGCGCCATGGGTGGTTTGGCTTCTTTAGCTTTTAAAGTTTTAGGGGTAGGGAAGAGCGGTGGTCAAGTGGCGGGTTTGATGGCGTCTCCGGCTACGATGGTTTCAGCTGCAGGCAATGTTTTGACTTCGTCGCTTGGGTATGTGGTTACTGGTATTGGTGGTATGGTTGTTGCTGGGTATGGTAAGTACTGTATCGGTCGTCTGGTTTACGACGTTGGCGTGAGAAAAGATGTTCGCAAGGTCCCTGTCGAAGAGCTTGTTGTCATTGTAGAAGCCATGAAAGCCAATTTGGACAACAATAACAACAACAACGACAAAAAATGAGTTAGTACTTGTTGTGTACTAACTGTTGACTGTTGTGTAAGAAAGATTTTGATTCTTCTTTGTTTGTATTGTTGAACTTTGTCTTTTAAGTGTTTTTAAACTGTGTGCCACATTTTTCAAACAAAGCTTATAACCTCTCTATATTTTCTTACAGTAAGTAAACTTGCACTCAGATATTTATTTCTATTGCGTGTCACAAAGAGCTATTAAGTTAACTCAACAAAGAAGCATCACTGCTTTTCAATGGGTTAAGATCTTACAGTCGCTACCGAGAGTAATAAGGTGGCTGATATTGAGGCGGCAACACAAACCCAGTTTGCTGCTGACCGTAGTAAACAGATTGAGGAGTTGGACCCGCACCATATAGTCCGGCTAATGGGTTCACATAAGGGAGAACCACACCACCACCAAGTGCTCCTGAGTTTACAAGAGCAAAAGGGTTTAACTGTAAGCCATGGTTGTGTACATGTTCTTGTCTAGGAAAGTGATGCTGATTCTGAGCTTGAGATTGAGCTTGAGTTTGTGTACTACCATTAACAACCCGAGCCCGCTTTCTCCCTTCTTGCTGAGGATTAGCAGCAGCGCGTTTCCTCTGCGCTTTTAGTCTTTCAAGCTCTTCTACACGCTCCTCGACTTTCTCCTCTGAAAACTCTGATTCAAGGCATTGCTCTTTGATGATCTTGATCACTGCTTTCAAGGCACTAACTTCTTTATCGGTAGCTTCGTTCTGCGACTTAAGAGAATGGTTATGTTCCACGCAGAGCATATGCGAGGCTTCCCTCGAGCTCTTAATGTAAGCTTTCAATACAGCGACCGGTTCAAACCCATTGCTCATACCACACTCGTACATAAACTTAACAGCTAATATCGGTTTCTCAGAATCTAATAGCTTCTTGACGAGATCTCTACCTCTTTCGCTATCTACCCCAATCTTGTTACAAACCAAAGTAGCTTGCTTGTACTTGGCTATCATCAACAAGTAATCAGAAACCTCGTCGGAGTCGAACTCGGATTTCAATTCGAAAGCTACGAGTAAGTGAAGAAACAACAATGCCTCGAAAGGCTTAGCATCAATCTTCTTCTTCCACTCAAAAGCCAGTTTCTTAGCTCTTTCTCTCATGCCAGGCTCAAAATTGGCGTTGATATCAATCAGAGATTCCAATAACAAAACGTAAACCCTCCTTATATCTAAAGATCTTCCCGACGGCGCGTGGTGGTGGTTTGAATCCTCGATCGCGTCGAGCACCATCGACGCCGGATCTGGAGAAAATCGAAACGCTGCAGAAAGCTCTAGATTAGGTGGAGATTGATCATCCCAATTTTCGATCAAATACTTGCTCAATCCAATTCCGTCCATCTTCTCGCAATACGATCTCATCTCCGACCTAACAACCGGTCCCTCCTCCTCCTCCTCCGCCGCCGCCACCGTGGAAGAGGCTCCTGCATCACCGGCGGGGAGTTTTGGCGGATTATCGACCAACGGCGGTGTAGATTGGAGGAGGCGGAAGCGGTTAGAGAGGGAAGATTGGAGAGAGGAGAAGTGTGAGTCGATGTCAGACCAGGAAAGCGAAAGAGACGGTGAAAAGAGAGATCGGTGTGCTTGTAGATCTTCGTAAGCTTTCTTCAGCTTCTCCTTCTTCTCATCGATACTGCTAATCGCGGCGGCGATTGTTTCCTCCGCCGTCATCGTTGGAAATCGGAGCCCTAGATTTTTCTTAATTTATTTCTCTGGCGAATCGCAAATCCGACGATTTTATAACAGAATCGCATAGGCGTTGACATTATCCTTCCGGTTCGGTTCGGTTGATAAAATTAAAACCGAGAGTTTCTTCTATTTTCTATTGGTTAACAGAACCGAGATTGTAAGTGTTGTCTGATTCTTTGTTATATTCGGGTCAGAGAAACTTTTGTAGTAACCAAACATCTTACATGCCATAAATCAGAAGCTAATACAAAACTTGTCTCTCATCGTTTATGTAAAACATGTACTGTATATAACAAAGATATATCTAGTTTATGGGTTTCATGAACTCATATCAGTTTCTGTGTTGATCTTCTGCATCTGCAGAAACTCAAGGTTTGGTCACAAAATCGAATATATTATCACTCTGACCTGGTGGCGGTGAAAGAAGAGAGTATACCAGCTGCTTGAGCAGGTAATATATCGCCAAACGTCGACATAGCTGCCGCTGATCTGTCCTTGAATATTCCGACTTGCCCATCAGTTAGTATCGATCCTAGTTTCATTGTGCTTTCTCCGAATCTACTACCAGCCTGAAAACATTTTTTTAGATGATCTTACCATGTTAAAACACGGACTACAACAAAAATTATCGCCACATTACATTAAACCGAAGGCTAGAGTTGTACCTGCATGAAAGACTTTAAGAACGGTGAAGCCACACCGAAGCTGGAGTTATCGTCCAAATTACTAGTTTGAGAAAGCTCACCGTTTGTAAATGAGTTCCATGAGTTTCTTGACGAAGATTCGTTCAATGTAACTGGAATAGAGACTTTATTTGTATTTCTGGAAGACAGAGCCGGAGCGCTGTATTTCACCCCGAAACAAAGATTTTAAGTATGAGAAACCCAAGATTCTACAAAAGGCTATAAACAGTTCTTGTATGGATGAAGAAAACCTTACCTTATGGGAAGGTATTTGAAACGGGGAACTGTGGAGCATGGCATGATATTGGACCCTGAATTAGTTGGCAGTTTCTGTGCGGTATCTGTGTACATTCGGTTTAGCTGCACAAAGAATCCAAACAGTACAGCGTGTCGTAGGTATGACTGCTTTTCGTTCTCCCAAAGATAAGGCTCGTACCTATTCTCAACATTTCAAAATACAGGAATCAGAGAATGATTAAAATTTGAGACAATATTCGATAAGGCAAGAATTTTTCGCATGAATTTCTAAGAGCAGCAAAGATAGTAAAGATAATGTCTTAGGGATAGAGTTTAGGGATAAAATTCCTTACGTGAGCCAGTCTATTGGGTCCAACTTCTGGGTAAGTTGGGAGATGATTCCATCAATGCGACCTCTATTGACCGACTTTACTTGTTGTTGTCCCTGTTTTCGCCTGAAAGCTGATCTGGTCGTTGTGCTCTTAGGTGTCTCCACGTTGGCGCTAATATCTCCCCCAGAAAGAACGTCAGATGCAAATCTCAAATCCAGCAAAACTTGTAAAACTCCTTTCTCTGAAATTCGGGGTTCGTTGGCCTCCCTGGCAGATAAGAAATCCTCATAAATAATGGTGATCTGCATCGTACAATGGACAATTGAAAACAAAGATCATCATTCTTATAGGTAGTCACCAGCTTGGAGATATTTACTGATAAAAGGCAGAACTCAGAAGTGTTACAAAGTGAATTTATGTCAAAGAGCTTATGAACATTTTGAAGAACCGTTCCTTGGCAGAAACATTTCACAAGCAGATAGAAAAATTACAGAGGAAAAGAACTAAACAGAGAAAACGCACCTTCTCCAACAGGCTTGAAGCAAATTTTTGCAGAATTGACTTGTCCAGCACGTGGCCTCCAATTCGATGAATTTCTTCTGATGCCCGACATAGAAATGAAATCATATAAAGAGAAGGCAAGGATGGGAGTGATATCTTCAAATCGGATTGACTATCGCCCTGCTCTTCTTTGACTATTGTCTCTTCCCAACCCTATATTATTCTTTAGAGATGAGTAAAGACACTACAAAACGAACCTTGCATTTATAATCAAAGATGCCAGAGGAAGACTAAACTATCTCTCTTTAAATCTACAAAGAGTCAGAATGCAGAATAGTTGCTAAAAACATTTACATCAAAACAGAGAAAGTGAGCAACTAACTACCAATGTACATTTTAGTATGCAAAGTGCAAATACTAAAATCAATGCAGGAGACAGCTAAGCAGAACGATCTAAAAGATAAGGAGATGCAAACAAAAACTATAAATAAAGCAAAACAGGATATGAATCGTTTTCAGTTACCCTTAAAGGAGTTGTAGCAGACAATCCATCATCAATCCTAAGATCACGCAAGATAATAGCTGAAAGCTCATGAGATAACCAATCTATCCACAATGTATGAGCCTTGATGCATAGATCTCGCATAGTTCTATTAAGCTCTTCAAATTTCGGACTTGTCTTCTCTTCTGCTCCAAGTAGTGCAGCAACAGCTAAGGAAGTCTGCCTTCTAAGATCAGTATGCAACTGCTTTCCAGGGCTGTACTGCTTTCCAGGGCTGTACTGCTTTCCAGGGCTGTACTGCTTTCCAGGGCTGTACTGTTTTCCAGGGCTGTTAGTAGTGGCGGCAGCATTCGAGCCAAATTTTGGTTGCCTCAACAAGGACGAGAACTTATCGGAAGCTGCAGTCATACTTTCTCTACACCACAGTCTCGGAGAACCGAGAATCAAGGGAACATGTCTTGAGTGGTTAAGCAATGCAAATAAAAGGCGTCCCATAAAAAGAGATTTCCCAATTACTATAGCAGGTGGAATTACTTCACTGTCCTTGTTCTCTTTCTTCATGGCAGCACAGAGAAATTCGAGTTCTTTATCTACATCCCTAAGAAGTGTTGAGACACTGTCATAACACCTACTCTGTACGTATGGAGCAAGATCCTTTAACCTCGCACCTGCCTTTTCTGACTCAAAGAAGCTTAGGAGGTCTTCCAACACACTCTGACAGCGCCTATCAACTGCATCTCTTATTTGGCTAACTTCAGGCCCAAAGTACGCAGTTAGACAACTTTGAAAATCGCTTTCTTCATGTGATGATTTATTTCCGGCAATAATAGCAAGTTTCTTTGTGTTAGGCTCAATGAACCACACACCACCACCTGTAGAAGGTCTGTTTAAGTATGCTTGGAAGTTGATCTTCTCCCCAGTGATCTTGCCAAAAGCATGAACCGACTCTGCCACATTGACAGCTTTAGCCAAATCCTCAAATCTTGAGTCAATAATGGATTTCATTCTTTCCACAAACGCCTTCTCAAATATTTCATCCCATACGTTCAAATCTTCTGCCAGAACAAGCTCCCGTATTCTATTCCATGGCAGCACTATCTCAGACCCAAAGACACTTTTTAGCCAGTCTAAACTACCCCTCAAGACATCTTTGCTGTCCATGGTCTCCCTTATCAACTTCTCCGCTGATCCAAGCTCTGCACCAGTAACAATAGCTTCAATCAAATGCTTCCCACTGACCTTACCCACAATCTGTCCACCACATTCTCTCAACCAAGTCAGGCAAGTCTTAGCGACGTCACTTTTATCAATAATGACCATGACGGATTCCAAATTATCTCTGAATGATTTCCACAACCCAACTTCCTCTTCTGGATTTGGGATCCCACCAAACAATTGGGAAGCTGGAGGGGTACTCAAGATTGTCTTATAAAATAGAGGCATATCAGTCAAGGCTTGCAGAAAGAGTTCCCCAACTTGTCCCACCGTAACCTGAATCACACTCAACACATCACAAAATACCGAAACCACGTTACATGCATCATCACCAGCACAAGCATTCAACTTTTGCAGAATCCAAGCCTTCCTCGAGTCCAAAAACAGCTCAAGCACTTGCTTCGGATCCAACTCATCAACCACGGCAACAGCAGTCAATGCATCCACATAAGCCCCCAATTCTAAACCTGGATCCAGAAGCCGCTCATGGCTTCTCTGCGAAATCTGAGCCTTGAAACTCTCTACTATCTGCCATTGATGC
This sequence comes from Cochlearia excelsa, assembly GCA_963556525.1. Taxonomy (NCBI): domain Eukaryota; kingdom Viridiplantae; phylum Streptophyta; class Magnoliopsida; order Brassicales; family Brassicaceae; genus Cochlearia; species Cochlearia excelsa. The sequence goes on from OY748330.1 coordinate 24,797,483, forward strand.
TCCAATAAAGGAAAATTCGCCAGCAACTTAATCTGATCCACCTCTCCCTCACCTTCGCCGCCACATCCGTCCAGCTTAACCAGTCTCTGCTGCACGTGCTGAGCACGCATATACCTCCCTGCAGCTTCTAGAAACATAGATTCGTCAAGGCATCCCCATATATTCTCCGGCGTATCGACCAGATACTTAACACGACACGCGATTCCATAGACATTGACTCTTACTGGGTTAGGGCTAACGAGCTTGGGAGTTTCCGCAACGGAAGATGACGAAAGAGATCGAATGTTACCGTGGATCGAGGTGATATTAGCCGAGATCGACTCGCAGAGCGATTTCATGTGCACGATCGAATCAGCCGAGTCGATTAGATCGCGATACCTAGTCCCCACGAGTTGCCTAAGCTCCTCTTTCTTCTCCTCGATGTTCTTCCTAGTCTCTGACTCCACGATTCGAATCTCCGACATTGGTTTCGTGCGAAACATAGACTCCGCATCTCGTTGACCGACTCCGCTGCTATTTCCGAGAGTCACGGCGGCGGAAGGGTGGTCCACCGTGGAAGCCGATGACATTCTCATGGTTTCTCGCGCGTTGTGAGTATTCTCGCTAGCAATCAATCAATGCATCCATTAACTAAAGAAGAAGAAGAAGAGTAACAAAAGCTGATGTGATCGGATCTGGGGAATGCTTTGCCTCAGATTCAAAAAGTAAAATCTCGCAGTTTAAGATCTGATTTTTCCCAAGGAAGAAGAAGACGATGAGAATTAAGCGTTTCCTTCACAATTACAAATTCGCCCTTGTTTGGTTTTGCAATAAAAGAATTATAACCAAAAAACTAAACCGGACCGGTTATATACTTAACTTGGTTTAGTTAAGATCACGTGGGTTCTATGCAAACTGCAAAGACAGACCTATATATGTGGGTTAATACCGCCAAATTTATACAAGTCTGAAAACTTTATGTACAATAGTAACTGATAAAACTACAATAGCGTTATAGATTTAAAGAAAATCATTCAAAAGCTAATTAAAAATAATAATCATACAACATTTTATTAAGTTCTTCTCTAAATAAGTCTCTCATATACCACAATGATGAAACAAGGTTTTAGTCCTTGACTAGTTTCCAGGCAACACTGAAGCATAGGGCAAGTCCTTTGAGCAAGAAGATCCTTTTCATATATATAACTAAAGATCATGGTGATACAAGGCGAGAACAACGCATATTTTAACCTTTGTGAGCTACAAAGGAAGAGAGTATCCGCGCAGGTAAGTCGAGTCCACTCCAGATTCTCTTACCAATGCCACTCTTCCTGTCCTAGCCACCTACAAGAATCGCCAAAAAATCAGGTTTCAAACAACGTTGTCAAGGGAGAATAGATAGAACAAAGAAGGGATTTTCTATGTTAAACCTCACAGATCCCGTAGACTTCTAACTGAGTTTGTAGGGCAGCCATTTTTCTAATATCTCCCGCAACCTGAAAAAAACCGATGATTTCATCAGCTATAAGATGGAAAAATCTTTTATTCGTTGGAGTTAGGAGAAGAAAGGTTCGATCTTTTTGTTGCTATAACCTCAAGAGTGACAGTGTGATCAGAGACATCAATGGCTTTAGCTCGGAAAACTTGAGCTATATCAAGAACATCTCTCCTCGCAGAAGTATGAGCAGCTACTTTAATGAGCATAAGTTCTCTCTCTGCAAACGGCATGTGGGTTATATCTTCGACCTAGAAAACAACACACAACGAAAGGGAAACATTATTAAGACCTATAAACCGGAAAAAAAACAAAAGTATAGTACAGTTTCGTTTGCTCACCTCGTGAAGGTCAATCAATTTCTGCAGTTGCCTCACTAATTTGTCGATATTTTCATCAGTTCCGGGGATAACTGTTGTGATCCGAGATAAACCTTCTTTCTCAGCAGGACCAACAGCTAGACTCTACATCAATAAAAGCGACAACTTTCACATACCCTTGAGAGAAAAGAGGAGAGCACTATATGCATTCACATCGGTGAAACTAAAAAGCAAGAGTGAGCAAAAAACCTGTATGTTATAACCTCTTCTGGAGATAGCTCCGGTTATTAGATTGAGAACTCCAGGAACGTTCATCACAAGTAGAGATAACGTGTGGGAGCGTATACCACACGACTGCAATAAGGTAAAGTATTTTACCGTTCTAATTGACCTTCAATATCCAAAGAATGAATGATGTAAGCAAGAAAAGTATATTACATCTTCTTCTTCGACCACTCCCCAATGAGCGTCAAGGATCGGTTGACAAAGGTTATACGGTTCCACTGGATAAACATCACCCTAAAAACATGTATTAAATGATAACAATTAATACACAAGGGTTTAGATATGTAGCGGGAGAAAGAACGCGTTTTCCTGTACCCCAGATGATGCATTTCCATTTCCATTCACTACTAGCTTTGTTTTCTCTGCAACGGTCTCATGAGATGGTTTCTTCACAAGATCTGGGTATGATGCTGCAGAAAATCTCCAAAACGGAGCGGTTTCTCCCATCTTTTCACGTCTCAGAGCAATCTAGAGTTAAACAGAAGTCACAACAACGCTTAGGAATGGCAAAACTGAATCTGAAAACTAACTAGTGTAGTTACTACTAAAAACAGAACTTGACTACACTCAGAAAAACTAATAATTCCATATTTGAAATCATTTAGTTCATCTTGTAAGCTGTTAACATCTCACTACACTACACAGGGAGTTTCGCATTGAAAGTTATCACAGGAACACAGATTTCAAATCTTCCAAGTGTGACCTTGGAGAACAACATAAAGTATAATAAAAGGCTACAAGTGGCTATAAGTATTAAAACTTGTGAGCTCAACTGTTCAATAAAGCTTTTCAAGACCAAAAATAAAACAATATAAGGCCACAAGTTGCTAAAAGCAGAGGTTGTTGATAATTAAAAAGGATGGAGCAAATAACAGTTGCTTTTGGAACAGAGAGATTACCTTCCCCGTTCTCGCGATTTCTTTTATCCCAAACTTCTCTAAGTTTGTTGTTAGTGCAACCATCTTTCCCGGGTCTCCAGTTACCTATAGAACAGAGAAATGAAGCTTATTCGAACCATCTTGAACACTTGATATGAATATATGATACAGTCAAAGAAAAGGACTGACCTCGATGGTTAAAGTGTGCTCAGAGGTATCAACGATTTTTGCTCTAAAGATATCCACCAACCACATGATCTGTATAAAGAAAGCCCCTTTATTGTGACTCAACTAATCACATGGAATAAAAGCTATTTCATCCATATCCTTGAAGCTTTTTCAATGTGATTGCACTAAATATAAAGAAAAAACTAACTCTGACCATCCAACCGATACTAAAAGTTACATTCCGAGTATATTTCATTCTTGCAAGATCAATTGTTGTATACCTCTGAGCGGGTGCTTGGATCAGCCTTAAGCTTAATGAGCATTAACTCACGTTCTACATGCGGCTCCTTGGAGAGATCTTCCACCTAAACAGACCATAATGAGTGAAATCTTAGTCATAACTCATGAATCATGAACTACGCATGTCTCATGTTGCGTGCTAAGCTCAAAGAAAAGGAAGAAAGTCTGTTAGCCAAAGCAGTAAATTGTAATAGAGAACAAAATTGAAACCTTGATGACATTGACGAGTTTGTTAAGCTGTTCTACGACTTGTTGCAAGACTTTGTCTGTCCCAAGAACAACGATAGTAAACAAAGCCTTGTCTTCGTTCAATCCAACAGCGAGGGACTCGATATTGTATCCCCTTCTAGCAAACACTCCGGCTATCCTGTTTATTATACCGCTCTCATCGCCCACAAACACTGATATTGTATGCCTCCTTACTCTACAAACAAACAATGAGACCTTTTCAAGTAAGAGAGACACAACCACACACATAAACAAAGCAGTATATTAGAAAAACACCAAAGAAAGAACTTCTTGACCAGTTAAAAACAAAGCCTTTACAAAACCCACATAAGGGTATAAAGCTTCATATGCTTAGCCCACCTTTTCTACAATGATTTTTTGTGATGGAACCAGAAACGGCATATCACTGAATAGGTTCATAAGAAGGTTACATACATCCCAAAGAACAGCAAAGATTTCAATGTAGAAACTTTGTTCTACATTGAAACATGTTGAAACTATCTGATCCACTTCCACTCACACAAACACTAGAAACCTTTTTGAAGAATTTCACTATTCATGGAAGCTAAAACCTAAAGAGGAATCAAAATCATTCTTTTGATGTTGGACACATTGCAAAAGAGAAGTTCTATCTAAAACTGTTCACACCAGACCCAAAAAAAAACTCAGGAAACAAAACATTGTTAAGCAAAACAAAAACTTAAGGGAGACAAAGAAAGAAACAAAGCTACAAGCAAAAAAAGGTTCAATTTTTCTCAAACCCATTAAACGAATTTCAACAAATCGGTTTCTGACGCTCACCTATCACAAGCGGTGGAGGAAATAGTATGACCAGTAGTGACGGCTTTATCAGTGGAAGAAGAAGAAGCAGAGGAGAGAAGAGTCGCATTCCTCATCTTCTTCCCGTCGATAAATTGAGAAACTTGCACGGAGTTTGGGGGTTTCGCCGGAAACCCATGACGCTTGATGTGATTTCGGAAATGTGTACGAGATGTGTAGAGTGATGCTGAAGTAGCCGTCGTGGTCGCCGCCATTGATGAGGAGAGTGTGTAAAGCTTGATAGGCGGAAAATCAAAGCAGAAGAAGAAGAAGAAGGAAGAGAGAGAAAGGGCACGCTTATTGGGTGGGAGGAGAGTGGAGGAGAAGTGTGAGGGCGTATTAATAAGGGCAATTCTTACGAATACCGCTAAAAAAGTTTTTTTAACACAATTAGTATAAATTTTCAAAAGTTTTACAAATATCATTAAAAAGTTTTTTTTCATAAATACCACAAATTTTAAATTTTCAAAATTATACCCAAAACCTTCAAAAAACTATACTCTACTCTTCAAAACTATACCATAAACATTATATAGGGAACCCAAATGAAAAAAATTAAAACCTAAAAGTGTTAAAACTCGTTTTTTTGTATTTGTGGTATTTTTGTAAACTATTACTTTTGATGATATTTTTGTTATAAAAACATTTTAATGATATTTTGTTATAAAAAAACTTTTTAAAGGTATTTTCAAAACAAAAACTTATTTTGATGGTATTCTACAGAATTCCTCTATTAATAATTGAACATTATTATAATTTCTGATTATTATTTATTATTCTTTCGATTACTATTTTTTTAAAACTAGGATTTTTACCTGGACGAAGCCCGATGATATAATTTGTAAAAAAAAATCATTAATTGTTTGTTTAACTTATAAGAGGATATATTAATAATTGATTGTTTTATTAACTTATAAGAGGATATATTAATAATTGATTGTTTTTTACCTGGACGACGCCCAATTTATTAATAATTGATTGTTTTATTAACTTATAAGAGGATATATCAGTTTCGAAAATCATAATTGGCATATGACTTGTGCTTTATAATATAAGGTAAATGGTTTTTATGTCGGCCTTTAAACATGAGGATGTATTTTTAGTCATTTTCTACTTTAATAAAGAGAAATTCACAAAACTACACCCTTTCAACCCTCCCTTCACAAAACTACACCTAATTCAATATTTTCACAAGTTTACACCCTTTCAAAATTTTAAAAGCTTGATTTACCCTTTAAAAAATTACCAATATTAAAATCTTTTCATTTGGGTTCGCTAATTAGTGTTTAGGGTATAGTATTAAGGGGGTAGGATTGTTTGGGTAGAGTTTATTTGGATTTAATTTTGAGTGTTTAGGTGTAATTTTGTGAAGTAATTTTGAAATGGTGTAGTTTTGTGAAATGTAATTCAAAAGGTGTAGTTTTATAATTCTCCCTTTAATAAATCGGTTGAAAAAACAATTATACACAATTTTTATTAATCAATCGTACAAAAAATATTCTTTGTAATAATTAGTATTATAAATTTTATATATAAAAGTTGAGGGGAACACTCTTTGTGTTGACACTTCATCACTCAAAATTTATGTCAATTCATTAAATTTATTAATTTTTAAAAATATATGTGACAATTCTAGCTATTAATTCATAAAGTTATTAAATTTCAAATTAATTTTGTAATATTATTATATTACAATATCAAATGCTAAATCTATGTGAAAATTTTATTTACTAATTCATAAAAAATATGTGTTTTTAATCTTATTGGTTTTGAATATATAAAAGAAATTTAAACTCAATATATGTAAAACCACATCACATAAATAATAAATAAAATAAAGTGTATACAAAACTTATAAAATTAGTTTGAAAACATGAAAAGCAAAATAAAAAAAAGAATACAAAAATATACAATTTAAGTCATTGAGTAAACAAATATTAAAAACATATATTGCATAATTCATTTAGGTGAGCAAAATATAAGAAAAATATATCGATATAAGTATAGAAACCATAGTACACAAGAAAGAAAAACAAATACAAAAACTAAAATATATACAAACTATTTAAGATTAGTGAAAAATATACAAAACAGAGAATTCAAAAAGTCAAAACTAACCCAACAAACATTATTTAGGTGAATAAAAATAAAATATCAAAAATAAAAATTAGTAGATTGAAAACAAAAATATAATATATTAAATTATTAAAACATATATAAATATAAAATTGACTATAAATCCGCGAGTATCGCGGATTCTCTCCTAGTATTGGGGTTTTGTTACTTAATCATTTACAATTACAAAATGAGGAATTCACAAAACTACACCCTTTCAATCCCTCTTTCAAAAAACTACACCTAATTTAATTTTGTACATATTTAAATCTTTTCAAAATTTTAAAAGTTTGATTTACCCTTTTAAAAATTACCAAAATTAAAAATCTTTTCATTTGGATTCGCTAATTAATGTTTAGGGTATAGTATTAAGAGGGTAGGATTGTGTGGGTAGGGTTTATTTGGATTTAATTTTGAGTGTTTAGGTGTAATTTTGTGAAGTATTTTTGAAATGGTGTAGTTTCGTGAAATGTAATTCAAATAGTGTAATTTTGTAATTTCCCTTTCAAAATTTAGATTGAAATCACATTTCTAACCATGATCATTCGACTTAACCACAATTGGGCTACAAACAAAGATGTAAACTAAAATACAAAAAGTCAAATGTTAATATATGTCATAATAGTCTTTGTTTACTAAATAAACAACTAATAACCGGTCTTTGTTTACAAAATTTCAAGTTAGTGATCACTACTACCACACACATACATTGTTTATTAATTAAAAGTTTGCAACAAATCACAAGTCACGACAATGTTTTTTTGTTCTTATTATAACGTGTCCTCATGTTTCTTCTTATATATACTAGGGGAAAACCCGCGCGATGCGCGGGTGTGAATATTATATGGGGTTCTCCGTGGTTTGAAACCATATGACGCTATAAAGGATAACATATCGTTATCATCTAGTGTTTGCGAGGAAAACGCCGCACCTATGGTTGATTCTTATAACACAAAGGAGAAAACAGGACATGATGTCAACAAACAAACGTACAAACAAGGCAAGAGAAGATTAATAACCACATGTGAGAATCTGCCGAAGACCAAACCTGGAACTCAACAAACTCATCTTTAACAAACCGTAACACAAGACTTGATTTTCCAGAACCAACATCTCCAAGTAACACCTGAAGTGACATACATAACTAAGCAACACAACCAAATTCAAAACTTTTATAAAAAAAAAACATAACCAAATTCAAAATTAAGTAAGAAAATGCAACTTTATGACCACATATTAAGAAAAGAGATAAGAAAACCTATATGGGTTTCGATTTTAGTAAGTAAATGAATCATTTTCACAGCCAAATTAACATGAAAAGCTTCATCGATTTTAGAGATAAATCACTAAAAAAACCCTAATCACGATATGTAAATAAAATTTCAAAAACTCAAATCTACGATAATCATATCAGAGAAGGAGATTTCAAAATCAGAAGAATTCGAGATGATTTCGAGTGAAGAGAAAAAGACGAACCAGTTCCGCGTTAATGCTCTTGTTTCCACTGGAAGCCATGGTTATCGATTAGATGATCGGTGTATGTATCGTGAGCTCTGTGAATCTTCGTCGGCGATGAAAGCGAGATTTGAAAGATCAAAAGACGGAGAGAACGGAGACGCGTCGTCGTCGTTAAGAACAACTAATCTTCTGTTTATTTTGCTCGCTTTTCGATAATGACTATATGTGTGTAAAGTATAGTCCAGATTATAGATTCTGATATGCTTTGAAGAGAAAGCTGCCAAGCTTTAACTTTGTTCATCCCTCTCTGCTTTTCATATATCCTTCTCTGTTTAATCAAAATTTTAAACTAATCAATAACTAAAAATTATCATAATTATTAGAATTTATATGATTAATATTCTCTGTACCATCATAATCATAGCAAAAATGCTATATATATATGTTATGTACATACCTGAGTTTCTTTGTTATAAGAAGATTCAGATCTTAGGTTAGTGTGTTTATAATCTCATCTTCTTCTTCTTCTTCCGCAACACAAAAACCGCCATGGATCTTCTTCATTTTTTCAGATTTTTTTGCTTTTATTCATCTCATAACCTCTGTTTACAAAGATTGCGACTTTCATACACTTTATCTATGATTTTCGAATAAAGATTGCAACTTTCACACACTTTAGCTATGTTTTTTGCATAAAGATTGTAACTTTCATACACGTTAGCTCATGATTAATACCTTCTGAAGAGATGAGTCTATAGAGATGGCCGAGCACGAGATTATCAGAAGGACGGAGGAGTTTGATAGGAGTGACGCGGAGAGAGCCGCCGTGAGGTACTGAGGAGGAGATTAGGAGAGCCACGTGGTGGCCAGGATTAGATTTTATCACTTCGCTTGCGTTTACTGTACTGAAATATCTCTCCTATTTGCCGTCTGGTCTTTGTAACACCATCGTTGCCGTCTCCACCGCTTGACAATTACCCATTTTCACGGCGGAGGTAAAGTTGGTGAGAGAGTAAGCGTAGGCGTGGAGAAGTCTAAATAGCCGTGCCGTGACGCCGTTCGTATGCATTCCGACGAAAGACAGGATCTTTCCAGAAACAGATCCTCCAGACTCATGAGTTCGTCGCTTTTTTTGAAGTTCCGAGCCTCCCACATCCGCAGCAGTCGTACCGTGGTGTGGTGCATAGAAATCCCCACCGTAAGGTTGGCGAGATCGGCGGCTATGGGGAGCAGTGTCGGTGCGTTGGCTTTTACGGATTCCATCAACAAAACGTTTGCGAGGGGATGAATATCTAGGGTTTTTTTAGGTGAGGAAGAATGGTGAGAGGCTTGGAAGTTTCATCGATATTTATAATCGAATCTGAGAAGCTGAGGAGTTGGTGGGTTACGGCGTTTAACAATCAAGATGGGGTCAAATAAGAAGAAGTAAATCGACGAAACGCCAGAGCGATGCTCGTTAAAGAAGATAAAGGAAATCGGCGAGTCTGGAGTCTCTGGACATTTGGACCAACTCATTTTTCATGTTGGGCCTGCGTAAAAATAAAGATAGAAAGTCAAAAGTGATTTTGGTCAAAACCTAATAAACTGAGGACACGTGTCGCAACATGGAGAAATCCCCTTCTCTTATTATAGTATAGATCATCGCGTGTGTTTTATATTTCTGAATAAGCAATAACACTAATCAGTCCAAGATTACTAATAAAGTAATAAATAATCGTTTTCTCATATCTGTTACTTGAATATTTGTACTTTTAAAATTTATTTAACAAAATGAAGTAACTAAGCTGTGAAATAGTTATTCAATGGATTATACAAAATGGTATCTTTCGCACTCATTATTGATTATTCCATGAAAAAAATGGAAAAATCCACGACATTTAAGGAATTAAGGGTTTGAATGGTTGCGGCAGACAAACCGGACAAAAACAAAAAGCGGACTTAACCGCTTCAGTTTTGAGGCGGATAATAAACCGCCGCAGACCAAGTGCGGTAAAGGTTTATTTCTATTCCGCATTTAGACCGCAACAAATTTTTTTTTATTTTTTTTTAAGTGCGCACTAGTGCGAATCATAATTTCAAATGGTAAATTAAAAACTGTCCAAACCACAAGCAGACTGGTCTACCTGACTTTCCCATCTATTCGCAACTTAAATTAACGTTTTGGAGGCGAAAACGTTGTTTTACAAAAATGTATAATATTTTAATTATTTTAATTCTATAACCACCAAAAATTAAGATGCATCATTGCAATGGATGTAATCAGAAATTATTTAAAGTTGTCGTTTTCTTTTGTCTCCTTTGGTGGTAGGGTTCTGAAAAGCCACTTATACTAAAAAATGTTGGTCCTATTACAACATAAAATTAGTGTGCGCAATATCAAATATGTTACCAACCTATAGACGTTATCAAATAGTGAAACAGAGACTTTTCAAGTTTCTTGTTTTATCAAGAAAAAATAAATGAATGTCGTCTACATGTAGGTTTGTTTTATTTGTATGATTATATTTCTCTAGAATGTAAATAATTGATAAGCTTTTCGATAATATGCTTAATAACATTTGGCATGAATACCTCCAAGCCTATATACTTAGACATCCATGTGAGTAGATTTAAGCAAGGATTAATAATGTTTAAATAGAGTTTATATGAAACAAACATCTAAAAAAATCAAATGAACCATGCAAATAAAATAGCTCAAAGTTGCGTGACATGAATATATATATGAAAACACTTGCGAAAAACCCTAAACAATAAGAGTATAAATCGACATTTCATCGCTTATGTTTTGCTTCGCTTAATAGTCCGACATACAATGATCTCATAATCCTTTAACACATACACATAAGCCAAAACTATAGTAAAGTTTAAAAGCTATATCTATGACCAATCACTAACACGATACAACAGTTTCATAGTCTATATTCGTCAAATCATGTTCAAAATATCGCTAGACGCTCACTGTTAACTGGTTTTGCTTCTCTTAATAGTCCAATATACAATGATCTAATAATCCTTTAACACATATATATAAGCCAAAACTATAGTAGAGCTTAAAAGTTATATATCTATGACCAATCACCGACACGATACAACATTTTCATAGTCTATATTCGTCAAATCATGTTCAAAATATCGCTAGACGCTCGCGTGTTGATTCATGTTTTTTTCTTCTCTAATTGCCCATTAGACCACAAATCGTATCTGCCTCTTTCGACTAATACATAAACTATCTTCTTCACAAACTAGTATACTCTCTTTCTCTCTCTCTCCAAGCGTGTGAGACTGACTCCATGTGATACCGTTCAAAATATTTGGATACAATTGCAATATTCGCCTAAATAAAAGGACCAATAACGTAAATAACACTAAATCAATAAATGAAATTGTTTTTTTTTAATTTTAATTTTCACGTTGCTCGTCTCTCCTCAAAATCGTCTTTGTCTACATTCTACAATCTCTCTCCCTCTTACGCCGATCTCGATTCCGATCCTCTCCTCCGGTCAATTCCGCCGCAGACGTTACCTTCTCCGATTTGCATATTCCACCATTTTCATCGATCTCCAATCTCATCCAAATCAGCTTCCGACAGCTGCAAGATACGAGGAGATCTAGGTTCTTACCTAAGATCAGATTTCGAATCATTCGAGAGAGTTTAATCGAAAAGGAAAAGATGGTGGAGCCTATGAACTCTCCGCTTGGGAAAATGCTATTGGAGGAGGTAAGTCCAGTGGTCATGATTCTCTCTACGCCTCTCGTTGAAGAGACTTTCCTCAAAAATGGGTTATCTTTTGTTGAAACGCTAAAGCCCTTCTGCAACTTCAGTAACATAGATGGTGATTTCTTGATTTGACTCACTACTTTTGATTCCTTGTTTTTTTTCAATTTGTATCTGTTATAAGGTCTAATTTGATTTGGGTTTCTGATGGTGAAAATTTTTGTTTGTGTTAGTTCCTGTTAGGACTTCAGGGGATCAGCTTTATAGGCTAAAGAAGTTTACTTTGAGATTGTTTTATGCATCTGATATCAGACAACCAAACATAGAGGTATGTCTACATCTTCTTCTGTAGGAATGTGTTATAATACTTGAGAACTAGTTCTTAATTAGCGACAATGCGGTTGATCTTTTATACTAAGAACACAATGTGAAAGAGAGATGGGTTTAGGGTGAGAGGCTTATGCTTGTCTTTGTAATGTTAGTGTGTCTTCCATTTTGTATCTTTGGTTTTGAGATCAGATTTGATGATGTTATACTTGAATGGTTAATGGTTAGGTTGCAAAGCAACGGCTAGAACATGTTATTACTCAGGCTGGGGAGAATGATTTTCAGGATTTGAAATCTGACCCTCCTCATATTACTGATATACTCTCGCGTAAGTCTCTGCTCAAAGTAACGTTTTTTATTTTTGGCAGACCCCTAAATGAGTTTTTTCTTAACATAATGCAGTGAGTTTTATCTAAATTTTTTCTTATGTGATGCTATCATCTTTCCTTCCCTGTAGATCCTGAATCTGAAATTGCACCCACGTGGTTTCAGTTTTACAACAAAGAACTTATACGCACACTGTCTTTTTCAGACCATGAAGCTTTCGATCATCCTGTGGCTTGTAAGATATTAAATTGCTTTAGAAACTCATTGTTGCTTTTTTTTCTCTCCTTAAATTACCGTTTCTGATCTAATAGTTCCCGTAGTGTTTTCTTTTTGGTACCAATAATTCTAATGTGTTTTACAGGTCTCTTGGTTGTTTCTTCAAAAGACGACGAACCTATAAAGAAATTTGTCGATCTTTTGAACACCGATAGATTACCCTCTTTGCTTAATGATGGTACAATGGACCCAAAATTTTTGAAGCATTACTTGTTGGTGCATGATAATCAAGATGCAACAACAGAGAGGTAGTTGTTTTTACTCCATCATATATGATATCATAGGTGTCACTGTAATGGTCTAGTTAACTGAATATTATATCTTCTGTAGAACGTCTAAAGTTTTGTCTGAGATGAGAAGTACATTTGGAAATAATGAATGCAACTTACTTTGCACCAATTCATCTAAAGAGGGGAACGTGGAACATCAAGCTAATCCCTGGGCTTCACTTGTAAGTCACTCATAAGAACTTTTATCCAGAACACTTTCAAGGTCATATACCAATCCATGTAAAAGTTTGTCACTTCAACATATTGATTACCAATTTTTTTTGAAAGAAATCAAGTGTCTCGGCCGAGAAACTTGGATGTGCTCTCACTGGCGACGATATCGTGGAGGTATATTTAAAAGCTTCTGCCTGCTAGTTCTCGTGTAACATTCTCTTGCTGATGATATTCATGCCTTTCAACTGTTTTTAAATGTTTTAACCAATGAAATTACTTTTCCTGGCATGTTGGGAGCAGATCAAAGATCTGATGCAAGAGTTTGCTTCTAGGCATATAATTCCTTACATGGAGCAGAAAGTTCGAGAACTTAACCAACAGGTTATATTTGTTTTTCTGTTAAGTTTATCTTAATTTTTCTGTATGCTATACTTGGGCTTCTTTTCTCTTTCCATATCATTTGGTTTTACATTTTGTTGTGCCACTAGATTTCTGCTACAAGGAAAGGACTTAGAAACCAGATTAAAAACTTATGGTGGAGAAAAGGAAAAGATGATGTTCCAGAGTCGACCAAAGGGTCTATGTATGCTTTCTTGAACTCCTTGCTCTTTTATGATTTCCTTAACGCCATCATAAGCGCTAACTATTGTCCTTTCACTTTTGAAGGTATACTTATAGCTCCGCTGAATCTCAAATTCGAATTTTGGGTGACTACGCCTTCATGTTGTATGATTATGAACTTGCATTGTCAAGCTATCGCTTGATATCAACAGATTATAAGCTTGATAAAGCTTGGAAGCACTATGCTGGTGTACAGGTAGTATCACATTTTCTGTAATTAAGAATCTTATATACTATAGATCAAACTCATGGTGTTTGGTCTTACCTTATTATTGTTCGTTACTTGTGGTAGCTTCAATAATTCATTTTGTTGGACCATTTCTTTTTGCTCTAATTTTGGCGGACTACTCATCTTTTCATGTATCTTTGGAAGGAAATGATGGGACTCGCATATTTCATCTCAGACCAGTCAAAAAAAGAAGCTGAGTACTGCATGGAAAATGCATTCAACACGTATATGGTAGGTTTTTAACCTAAAACAGTTCTTGTAGTGAATGTCCCTTTGTTACTGGAATTGGTTTTTATTTTAAGAAAAACTTGAATGAAACTGAAATACTAAAGGCTTGACTGAAGCAAGTGATGTGGTAGTACGTGGTGAATCATGTCTTTAAAATCTCATGCAGAAACTTGGGAAGTCTGGCTTTCAAAATGCTACAAGATGTGGGCTCCGGTGGGCAGAGATGCTAAAGGCTAGAGACCAGCACAAAGAAGCTGCTTCTGTTTACTTTCGCATCTGTGGAGAGGTGCTTTTTTTATGCCTTACGGTCATATGAATTATACAGTAGCTAATTTTTGTTCATTATTTTGCAGGAACCACTGCACGCTGCAGTCATGTTAGAGCAAGCTTCTTACTGCTTCGTGTTAACTAAGCCAGCGATGCTCCACAAGTATGGATTTCATTTAGTTCTTTCAGGAGACCACTATAAAAACTGTGACCAGGTACATTTCACTTTGTTGAAAGGGTTCAAGCTTCATACACGCTTTGCATTCTTAAGAGTAGACTCTGTTTTCCTTTCTCAGGTTAACCATGCAATTCGTACATATAGAAGTGCAATATCTGTTTATGAATCAAGTACATGGAGCCACATCAAAGACCATGTATATTTTCATATTGGACAGTAAGTTTTGAATGTGGTGTGTGTAGGTCTATTAAGATGTGATGTTTGAAAATTTGTGGTCTAAAAATTTGTGGTCTAAAACTTCCTATGAAAATATCCGGCAGGTGGTATGCAATTGTTGGGATGCATGATGTTGCAGTTAGAAACATGCTCAAAGTACTTGATTGTGGCTACCAAGCCAAGGCAACCCAAGAGATTTTCCTCAGGGACTTTTTCGACGTTGTTAAGGTACCTAGTCTATACTGTGGTTTGATATGTTCTTGTAGAGCTGCTGTGCTGCCCAGAGAATAAGTTAGTGCTTCCAATAGTGACCCTTGGTCTTTATACACAATAATTTATTTTCATTTTCTGTGACTTTGAAGAAAACTGGAATGAAGCACGAGGTGGTAGGACTTCAACTACCTGTTATTAACATGCCATCTCTTCAAGTTATATATGAAGACCATCGCACTTATGCATCCAAAAGTTCTGTAAGTTGCGAATTATCTCTTTTAAAGTATGTTCATATTGATACCCATCATAATCGTCCTAAGATGTACTGCATCCATCATGAACAACATAAATTGGCGTCAGTATTTCTGGTTAATAAATTTTGATTACTTGAAAATAAATAATGTTTGTGCATCATTGAGTTGTTTCTTTTTCATTATTGGTAAATTTTCATCTCGTGGATACCACAATGATTCAAATGTTATGGTCAGGCTCTTGTTGAAGAGAGCATCTGGCAATCACTAGAGGACGATATCATTCCATCGTTAAATTCTGGCAAGTCAAATTGGCTGGAGTTACAGTCAAAGCTTCTGCCAAAGAAATACAAGGAATCAAATGTTTGTGTCGCTGGAGGTATGCAGCCTTTTCTTATTGATTATCCTGCATTTAACTTATGCTTGAATCTAAAGGGTAAAAGGATGCAATCTAGTCTAGCTAAAATAGGCCCACTGCCTTATTGGGCTAGCAGCTAGCTCTGATACTTTTCACAGAAATATGGAATAGAGAGATGTGTTATCAGATTTATTCATTTGTGATATCATAGTATCTTGTAGATGTCACCAATGGTTCCTGCCAAAGAAGGTGGTTACTTTTGGTTTGTCATTACACTCGGGCCATATGGTTGACTGTTAAGGGCATGATACTCTGCTGTCGCATATTTGTAATTATGGATACTTACTTGTACTTGCATTGTTTCAGAGTCAGTTAAAGTGGATCTGGAGTTTATGAATCCATTGCTAGTCTCCACTTCCATAACAAGTGTTTCTCTCATTTGTGAACTTACCTCAACTTCTGATGAGCTAAAATCAGGTAAGCTGTTTCCATTATTTGATGTCCACTTTATAATTTTTCTACATCCTTCAGTTTGTATATGATTTATTTCCACATTTGGATTTAATAAAGTAGATAGAGAGACAAGTAGCTCAAGCTTGGGGCCTGGGAACTCCACAGAACATAATCAGTAAGCAGCTAATCTCCTCAATCAGAAATTCTTTTAAATTTTGATTTTAATTTGAATGACTAAAAGATATGTCGTCTATCTCAATAAAAACTACAGGGGTACTACAACCTCTGGTTTCCCTTCTTTCACTTTGTCTGAAGTGGACTTCACTTTGGGTGGAGGCGAGAAAAAATTGGTGAGTCTGATACGCTGCTACATTCGATAGTTTGTTGATTGATATGTTAAATATTTAAAATCTTACATTGTTAAGTGAAGACACAAATGTTGGATATCCTTGGCTCTTTTTACATTTTGACTATTGTATCTTCTGTTTGCTTCATGTATCACCTCGGTGAAGTTCTTAGGTAGGGTTCGTTAGCTGTTAATTGTTTGTTACCTCTTACTTATTTTTTGGATTATTTTTCCTAGGTAAGACTCACGGTTACCCCTAGTGAAGAAGGTATTCTCAAAATTGTCGGTGTAAGGTGGGGGTTGTCCGGCTCTCTCGTAGGTGTACATTACTTCCAGTCTGTGCCTGTTAAGGCAAAAACTGGCAAAGGGAGAAAGAAAAACAAACTTACTCCCGCTAATTCCTTAGAATTTTTAGTCATCAAGGTGCAAGCTTTTACTCTATGGTTTAATCTAATAAGATTCAGTTCAACCACTAAAGTACATAAATTTTGACTGTGCAGAGTCTACCTAGGCTTGATGGTTCAATTAATCATTTGCCTGAGAAATTGCATGCTGGAGATCTACGTTATCTTGTTTTAGAGTTAAAAAATATGTCAGAGTTCCCAATAAAGGTACTTTTCTTTTATGATTAACCCTTATCAGTCATGTTCGCTACATTTGGCCAATTAATTCAGTTTGTTTTGCTATTATGCCGCAGAACTAGTCGTCTCTGAATTTGGATTATTATATCTTTCTTCTTGATGACCAAATAGTGTGATGCACTGAATTATTTTTGTGCTAACAAAGTTTGTCTGTCCATGTAGAATCTTAAAATGAAGATTAGCCATCCAAGATTTATAAGTCCTGCAAATCATGAAGAAGAGTCAAAACCTGAAATTCCGGATTGCTTAAAGAAGGGCAATGAGCAGAACGCTGTTCATTGTGAAACAAATAGAACAAGTAGTGTATTCGCATTTCCAAAGGTTTGTCGCAAACCTTCTCTTCAAGCCTCAAAGACGAATGTGTAGGTCAGGTTATTCTAACATTGTTCTGAATGCTGATCTCTTTCAGGATGTATCACTGCAAGGAGACAGATCTTTGAGGTGGCCTCTTTGGCTCCGAGCTGCCATCCCAGGAGCGATGTCTTTGTATTTTACAATATACTATGAGATGGAAAATGTATCAAGCATCATGAAATACCGCACTCTTAGGATGCATTATAACTTGCAGGTGATGAACGCTTGATGTGCCTTTAAATTTTGACTTTGGCTCAGCAGATTTGCATTGGCCAACAGTTCTAACCATTTCTATATCGTTCATTGTTATCTAGGTTTTACCGTCGCTGGAGACCACGTTCGAAATCACCCCCTCACCATCAAGATTGCAAGAATTTCTTGTGCGTATGGATATCGCGAACCGTGCGAATTCAGATTCTTTCCACATTCACCAGTTGTCAACAGTTGGGTGCCGGTGGGGTATCACATTGCTTGAGCCAGTTGATACAACCTTAACTTCCAAGTCTCTACTCGCTGGTCAAGCTTTATCTTGTTTCTTCATGTTAAAGGTTGTTAGAACTTCGATATTTCATCTAGTACATACACTTCTAGTATCTAGCTACTCTTTTCTAATCTGAATTAGATTATTGTTCAAATTTCAGGATTGCAAAAAATCCGGCACTGAAGAAGAGGAAACCATATCCCTTCCTCCCAGCCAAACTGACGTTAAACTGTTTACTCAGGATGATGATGAAAAGCTTTTCGATATTGTAAACTCGCCTTTAGCAAGCTTTCATGAAAGCGAAAGGTCCTCTCAGGGAGCCTCAGATCAGGTAAAAGAAGATCTACTTTCATCGACATAAATCTTATCTGCTAGAGAACGTCATATAGTGTATATGATACTTTCTCTTAAATATAACCCTACTAATAACTTTCTCTCATCAGAACTATAGTGAGCTCAATCTTTTCATTGTTGAAACAGGTAAATTCGAATACAGTTGACTTTATTATAATCTCTCGCTTAGCAAAAAGCAACGATCCATCAGCAGTTTCCGATGCACCTACGATTCTGTCTCACCATTCATGTCACAATCGGTAAGAGTATACACACAAAATGTATCTTACTTCAGCTTTGAAACTTATTTTTCTCTATACTTATAATCACATTGTTGTTCGATCACAGTATCACAAGCTCAAACCTGCTCTCGTGGTCACTAGACGGTCCCAAAACCATACACCACGATTTTTCGACCTCCTTGTGCGAAATTAAACTAAAGATGGTAATCAGAAACACATCTGATGGTTTATCCTCTGTAACCATCAACACCTTTGATTCCTTACCAGACGCATCACCACCGACACCTTCCTCTGGGAACCAATCTGGATGGCGCTACGTGCCAACCGTAACAGAGGAAATGAAACTAACTTCAGATGTCATGGGAAGCTCACGTTTGGTTAAACCTGCGTCTTCCATGGAAAGCTCACCTCCTTTCATATGGTCAGGTTTAAGCGCCACAAAGGTTCGAATCCCGCCATTGTCCACAAGCGAAATCCCGCTGCAGATATCGGTTTTCTCTCCAGGTATATACAATCTCTCTTCTTATAAGCTTAACTGGGAGATATCTGAGCATGGAAAGGCATCACCGTCATCGTCAGGGACATGCCAAGGCTATCCTTATCACCTTACTGTTCTTCAGTCTTGAGTGAGCTTGTAATAGCTCTCACTACCATTATTACAGCATGGGAATAATCTTATTATGATGTGTTATTGTCTTCTGTGTAATCATTTTGATGGTTTATGTATGGTTTAAGTCTTTGAGTTTTCAATTTTGAATATAGCAAGTTGTTGTCATGAAATGGGTTTTAGTTTTAGAAAGATTTTTATTTATTTTACACAAAAGCTATAAATGGATCAATAGTATTTTTTGTTTATGGAATAAAAGATTACGAGGGTGCTTGCTTGGTTAGCACTTTCAAGACTTTTTTTTAAAAGTCCTTGAAAATGTTCTTACCGTTACTCTTGCAAATAATAGCAGGAAAGATTTCAAACTTTTAGTGAAGAAATACGTAGCTTAAACATTACTTCACAAGAGAGAAATAGAAATATGAGATTTCTTGTTATGTAAAAATTATTATTCAATAAATAAAATGATTCCTCATTATTCAGTACCACAAAATGAAAAACTTGAGGTTAGCATGTCTGAAATTTTAAACTGGTGATCATGGTTACACCAATATAGACACACATACAACAACAAAGATAAATAGTGACAACAACATCTACTTTACTTGGATAGTTAAGCTAACATCACCATTGATACTGTTTAATACTACAAAGGTAAAGTGTATGACTTTATAAAGAAAGATATTAAGATACTCATTTTTGGATTATATTTTCGGACCGGACCAAACTACCTATCTGCAACTATTATAATACTGATGATGTTCTTCTCCATCTAGAAGATGGATTTGGTGAGTTTTGGTCGCGGTTTTATGCTGATGCTTTCGTATGGTTTGGCTTGTTCAACCTCGATGTAGTCTCTTGTTTTGAGAACCTGCAACATTCACAAACATATTTAACAAGATGATCAAGTCTGAAGAAAATGAACAAAGACCGGTGGTTGTGGTTGATGCATTAAAACCGAATATTCAGAACATTCCTTTATGAAAACCAACCTTGTTCTTCTTCCTTTTCAAAGGTAAGTCATGAATGGTGCATCTAAAACAATTTATTTAGACATGCTTATATACTAAAGAACCTAAACAAATCCAGTAGGAACACCGTAAATTAGGAAACTTCAACAAAAAGCACCATTACTAAGTTTTGAGTTGACATGAACTTGTAAGAGCCTAGGTGTTTTATCCATAATTCGTTGGTGTTTGTTCTCTCTCTAGAGCAGTATGGGAGATTTTCTATTTAGGGACTGTGTTATGGGACATACCAGGGTTTCGAAGAACATTCTCGATGCTTCTTTACGGGTTTTCCCAGTTAAAAGTCTATCAGCCACCAGAACATTCTTCCCATTCTCAGCTTCTTTATCAAACAATGTCTGGAGATACTTCGCCACAGCCCTATAATAAAAGATGAAATAATCATCAATCTTTCAGGCTAATCATGTCTCTTACATGACAGAAACTAAAATCTGTGGGATTCTAGCTTATGTAATATGAAGAAAACTGTATAGACCTGGTGCGAGAAGACCATCCACTGTTCTCTAGAAGGCTAGTTTCTTCCCCATCTTGGATACCATCGTCCTCATGATCTTCATCTACTTCATCATCATCCACATTCAGAAATCCTGAAGATAGAGAGTGTGATAAACTATAAGCACAACAATTGCATCATGGGAATAGCAGTAACTCAC
Source organism: Cochlearia excelsa (assembly GCA_963556525.1). Lineage (NCBI taxonomy): Eukaryota > Viridiplantae > Streptophyta > Magnoliopsida > Brassicales > Brassicaceae > Cochlearia > Cochlearia excelsa. The sequence goes on from OY748330.1 coordinate 24,818,315, forward strand.
AAATCTAAATCGTGCTCCAGAGTATTTAAGCTTGTTTAGCCCGCTTCTAACCAGACTATGATGACCAGAGAATATACAAAACATATGAATAAACTAAAACAAAATTTTGAAAAAGGTTTAGAACCTGTGTCATGTGCAACTTCCATAGTATCCATTTCCTACATCAGATAACAACACGAAAAATAAATCAGAGGTCATGTCTTAATTGAATAAAGATGTGAAGTTACAAAGAAACTTACATCATTATCTCCCATAAGACCATCGCGAGAAGTAGGTTCTGCATCTAGGGCTGTTTCCGCATAAGCCTCCTCATTGAGTATCTCATTTTGTGGTTCATATTTGTTTTCCATCTCTATCTCAAAATTCACCCCTTCATTATTTGCTTCAACGAAAGGTTCGTTACAAGTATCCAAAGCCTGATTACTAAAATCACCAGCTTCTCCGCATGGAGTCGGGTCTTCTATCTCAGTCTCACCAACTTCAGCTGATGCGTTCGTCTTCTTATCTTCAAATGGAAGTTCATCCTCAAGTTTCAAGTCTGTCTCATTGAGAATGACATTGTTATCTACATCGCCTTCTACAATTTCAATAACGTCAGTGCAACTTTTTCCGTTATGATCAGCAGACACATCTTGATCACCAAGCCCTCCATCATGGTTTACATGGGATCCCTCCACCTGTAAATCCTCTACATGATCGTGTTTGTCCTCAGATGCCATTTCACTGATCTCATCGTTCACGACAAGACTAACTTCATCAGGAACTCCGTTGGGTTCGTTTAAAACTTCCAAGTCGGATGTTTTTTCACCAAGATCATTATCATCTTTCACCTCTTCGTGATGGTATATGGTTTGTTCGTCTTGTGGGTTAGTATCAGCCTCAGCGGGTTGCTCCTCCGAATCATTTAGGAGAGCTTGAGGATCAGAGCTTTCTTCAGCTTTATTTTCTTCAACGGCACTGACAGAATCTTGATTATCTTCCACCACTCCAAAAGAAACATGACGGTCATTGTTCTCGATTAGGATAATTCCTTTTAGATCATACGGCTCATTGTGCAGAGATACTAATTCCAGTGACATACCTGAAAATCATTGAACATATCACATGCGTAGCTGCAGTTTACAAGAACCATTGAAAGAACTTGTATAAAACGGTCTACTATTGAGCATAGTGGACTTACCAGTGAATATTGGCTCCTTCAAGAGTCCATCCTCCAAAGCCTGCCTTTGAAGCATTACGATTTCAGGGATGGTGCAAGGTGCCTTCTTCCGCACCCGGCGTATACCTTCAGTGTTTGTCAGTTGTTCCCGTATAACGCTACATAGAAAAGTAGGCAAGATCAGGAAAGATAAGAAACCTAAAAGAAGAACAAACATCAATTTGTAGAATAGTGAAGAAGAATCAGCATCCAGAAATTTTTGGCCCACCAAAACCAAAATTCACGGTAGCAATAAAAGGGTGCACCCAAGTGCAAAGCAGGGTGCTGCTGAAACAAGAACTTTGATGAAAGGTGCACAAGGAGCAATGAAATAAAAGCAGGCGAAAAAGTAATAGGTAAAACTCAGATGAGTGAACATACTCGCCATGCAAGACCATAGGGTCATCCATTAGAACCTTCCTCTTTGTAGCAGTAGAACGGGGAGCAGATCGTAAGCGTTTTTTAGTTGCTAGTTCAAGCACAGGGGTAGGCCTCATCTTTAGAAAAGATGACTTTCCAACTGAAAAAAGTAAAGTGATAGCTGACTCGTAAAGTTACCTTAAAGGGGTAAGCTTAAATTATAACCTCAGAAAACATTCTCCCTTCCTTATATAGGCAAGCGCAATAGAATGTATAAAAGACAACAAAAACAAACACATACCTAAGATAGAAGACAACAGATCATCATCATCAGGAACGGAATCTACAGTTCTCTTTGACTTGATCAGTCCAACCGACTCAACAGAGTTCAAACTTTCAGCAGTCAGTGTGCTCTCGGTAAAAGTTCTTTTTTTCCCAGTAATGTTATTATTATCCGCATCCCCTTTACATGTTCCAGGGTCTTCTTTATCTGGCGTAGATTCAACTATGATACCAGTTCCATCCCCATCTCCATTAGGTGCTGCTAATACTTTCTCAGGTGCAGGCAAATCAGTATCAGTAACTCCAGTCAAATTTTCTAACTGTTCATTAGTTGCGTGTGCATTATCAGGCTGCTCATCTCCTTGTAAACTAGAAACTGTTTCCTTGTAGACCTCAGTGGCAGTGCCATCATGATCTGGCAGAAACAATGAGAATTATAAGGATAAGGCAGGCACTAACTAAGACTTAGTATTAGGTTATATCCGTAACTTAGGTGATTTGCATTTTATTTGTCAACAAACCTCTGTTTCCTTCTTCAGGATCTTTTGGCTCCTGAGATAAACAATGCTCAGTGAATTCAAGGGCAGCATCAGATTTATCAGTGACAATTATTACTTGACCATGATCCTCCATCTCAGTGGTGGGGTGAGAACAGCGTGGAGATGTAACATGTACATGCTCTGCCCTCTCCTCTTCCGGCTCATTTTGTGCATTGACATTGTCATCTATCTGCGACTTATCCACTTCCATGGTAACTGCTGATTCTCCTGCATTATATTGAGAAGACAGGTCTTCTTCGCTTTTGTGCGTCTCGTTATCACCCAGCTCCACAGAGACCTTCCTACCTTCTTCTGCATTCAAATCATCTGCTTCCATATGATCATCGCATACCAGCTGCTCTCTGACACTAGACAAGTTTGGCACCTCAACTAAGCCAGGAGTTTGAGGAGCTTGAGCATCTTCGATGAACTCATTATTCATAGCAAGATCTTCATCCTATAAAAAGAGAGATTCATAAGATACAATGACCACACTAATTTACAGTAGCCTTAACAGAAAATTAAACCAATTATCTGCCGAAATACAAATTGGAAACTTGGTGTTTGTCATTGTAAAGGACATTCAGTATTGGGAAAATATAACAAAGTAAGCATTGTGGTACACACCTGATCTTCATTGAAATCCATGGGCATGGCTTCAGAAACTCCTACCATTTCATCCTTTATCTCTGGTGTTGCCGCATCCAGATAAGCATTATGATCAGTGCTATCAACAAGTAAAATATCCTCCATAAGTAAAAACTCTCAATGGCAATTTTCACACTCAAAAGTATACACCATAAGACTCGCTGAAGCGCAGGTTTAATTAATAACCTACTGTTGCACTCTAGAGCAAAGAAAAACCAACAATGTCATGGAACTTCTTTATCAGTTAGTCAGCTCATGTTCCCTATTCTAAAATCAATGTGAGGGATTTAAAACTTGAAAACAAGCTGCAGGTGAACCAGATTTAGAAGAGTTCTACAACAGCTTCTGAAAAGAAGATCAAGCGGCCACTTTGAAAATAAAATCAAGAGAGGACACATTGAAGCAAACACATGCAATTACGTTATAATGTATAGAGGATAGATAGTCAACAAAAACTGACCTTGGAACTCCCTCATCCTCGGAACCTATAGCATTCTTATCATGCAATACTTCCTGCACAACGATACAGTTATGAGAAAAGACTCCATAACTGGATACCCAACTCAACCAAAAAACTTCCTTCGTATTATCATGTTTACATATGGCTATCTTATTTCTTGTCCCTAATTGACCTAACCAAAACTGAATTTTTCTGTTTCAAGAATACGAAAATACCTCTTCAAGATCCAAAGCAACTTGAGAAGTATCGCCGTCACCAAATCGTTCTGAAAAGGTATAAAAAACGAGTTTGCTTATTTAAGAAACCACTATCAATAAATGAAAGACAAGTGTCAGGCAAAATCACTGACCATCTAACCCAAATTGCGATGTTGAGTATACAACACCGTCCATGGTATCCTGAAGGGTGATTTGCTCTCTTGTACTAACATGATGATCAACGTAATTACTGCTAGACAAAAAAAAAAAAGTGAGCAGCGGATATATAAAACTTCAGAAAATCAGAGTATGAGTGTAATGCATAATTGCTTAGAGCATATGAACGAAAACAAATGTCAAAACTGCAAATACTATATTGTAACGTAATAGGAGGAAATGAGTGTGAAACAAATGTCAAAACTGCAAAGAAACTAACCCCTGAAAGATCTCATTATCTGGAAGCTCAAAATCATCGAGATCAAATGTCTCTGGCAAAGTAATTGAGTGATACGGCGCTGTGGACTCTTCTGGGGGTAAGTCAACCGCAGCAGAGCGAAAAGCCTGTTTTACCTTAAGCAAGGCCTCGCTGCAATCATCGAAAAGGTAATTCACCTTTCTTGAATATATACGCACCACACCAACCAGTAGATGACTAGACAATCGCAATGCAATCGGTGCTTCTGGAAAGAGAATAGAATCTGTACAGAAAAATAAAAAGAAGTTAAATTAGGAAATATTTTGACAAGAGCTTGAAATGGTAAATAGAAAACAAAACTGCATGGCATGGAACTCACTTACATGCCGAAATACATAATGACATACATAGAAAATACTTGGCTCTAATTTTAGATAATAAGTAAAGAGTTGTAGACCTAAGGAATTACTGCATATTAAATGAAGATTTGCATCTAATATAATGATATCAGTCAAGAATTTTTGCCGATAAAATAACCAAATCGATCAAGAAACTTATAAACCTCTTAGAAAATATGGATAAGTAAGTGACAGCTTATGATACTATACCATACTTAGACCCTAACTTTTCCTCCTCGATAACTTATTTCCCTCATTTCTCCAATACTTATGAAAAACCATTCATCAGATCTAAACACACAAAAAACAAACAACTCTCATGAACACAAAAAGTCAATGAAAGTAAGAGCATACTCACCAACGGAGACACCGATATCGGTATCAGCGACTTGATTCTTTCGAAGCTTCCTCTCTAAATGGGCAGCTATCCATATAGTCCCAAGTGGCCCTTTCTTAGCTAATATAAACTGCGAGTAAAACATTCCTTCTTCCCCAACAAAATAAAAACCTAAAATTTCATACAAAAAAAAAAAAAGGAACCAACTTTGTCAGTATCAAAATTGAGCTTCAAGACAGCTAATTATCTTTCCTTTACAGTAACAGAAGAAGAAATCTTCAGCAAAAATTAAGTCTTTAGAGAAAAATCGAAAAAGTTTCCAACTTCCGACAATAGAATCCAAAATTAGCTTAAAACCCCGAAAACAAAGTCTCCAAATTTGTAAAGGAGAAGAGACTCCTACACGTGTGTTAAAGTACTTGACGAGATACGAAAACTGAACAAGATCAAAGAGAAGATCTCTTACCGGAGAATTCACCTAAGCTCGAAGAGTCCTCAAGGAAACCCTAATTCGCAGAAAAATTCAAGGAAAACACGCAATTCGGTAAAAGCAGAGATCTTTCAGACAATAAGTCTTCTTTGTTGATGTTTGAGATCAGACACAAACAACAGACGAACTCGGCTAAGAAACGTGAGAGAAAAAATGGTGAATTTTTGTGGAAGAGAGAGAGACGAATTGAGATATGGAAAGTTTTCGAAATTGGGGATATTTGGTTAATTTATTGATTAAATGAAGGATCTGCTATGGCAAAAGAAACACGAGACTTGTAAAATTCGTCGTGTTTTTATTGGTTAAGACACGAGAGGGTCCCACGTAGCTTTGTCATTTTAGTCCAACAATTAGTTTTAGTCAACTATTCCAACAATAATTTAACTTGGATTAAGTAAAGTAATTAGTTTTCCTTTTTTTTCAAAAACGTTTTAGATGGGCGGTTTCTTTGCCTCGTGCGGGAAAATATGAAAATTTTCGATATTTTCATGTGAAATTAAAATTTATAACACAACATTCATGAGCTTGAGATTAAGATTAATGACTGAAATATGCCAACTATCGCATTAAATTATATTTTCAAAGTCTTATCTGAAAATTTCTACCAAAACTATATGTATGTAAAACTTTAGTTCATAATAACATTAAAAGTATCATCTCTGATTACCAAAAAAAAAGTTATCATTTCACAACATGACTGAAACTCCGATTATGAAATTTCTATGTTAAAAGAGATTTTACTTTTAGTGAAATATGGACCATTAACCAACTTAGTATGCATTTGGTAATATACTAATATGTAAATTTCAAAAATACATATATGGAAACATAAGTTAACTCAAAAGTTCCTTATGTTACTAAGAAACATATGTAAACTTTAGTTTCTTTAACTAAAAAGGGTATTTTACTAAGAAAAAAAGTTACTTAAGTCTCTTGTGATAGTGTTTTTATTCAGCTTCAAGTTCAGCTGCAAACTGGTCTAACCGTTCAGCCTCCAAATCAAAATCACGAACCGTGGCATGGTTCACTAGTCCATCGTCTAGGCTCGCATGTATCTGTCTCTTCGCATACCTACACACACATTCACCCAGCAAATATTAAACAACGCGTAACCAAACAAAACCAGACACACTCTAAAGGCGAAGAAAAGAGTCTGTACCATCGACAGTGCATCGCGTCTATACATTTCTGTGCATCTTTCCTGTCCTTGAATCTTACAAGAACTACACCTTGTGGATGATGCTCACACACCTGTAATAAGAAAGAAAGAAGTCGCGATTGATACTCAAAAACCATCCTCAACTTTCGACAAAGACACGACATGTTACCTTCACGGAATCAAACGGTCCATGCTTCGCACTCTCTTCTTTCACGTCCTCCTCTACCTCGGCAGATAAACTCTCATCAGTCTGCAGATAAGTGTAAAGCGTTCAAGCTATGTATCAGGTATCTAAAACTGGAAAGCTTTCTTATAGTAACATATTTGGACAAGACCATACCCTCATCTCAGCTGGGCTGAACATGTACCGCAGAACAACCGTTGCAGGTATTGAGATCTTAGCATCATCTCTACCACCTATGCCAAGAAAAGTGAGAGACATCACAATAAATATGAATCAAATAAGGGAACAATCAGAGATAAGAGCAGATAAACGAATTAAAATGTCGACAAAAATGTTCCCTTTGAGAATCTCATGCTTACAAAATGGCAAAAAAGCTAAATATACACATGAAAAGAATAATGTCTCTATATGTGATCTAGTTTCTAAGCTCGCATTTTGTTTTGATAGTCGCTGAAAGGGTTCCTTCCAGGTTTCTTGCAGGCTTTTTGGTAAGGAATGTTTACCTTTACAGAGTTTTACAATGAGACTGGTAAAGCATAGATAATATATATACATCTCTACCTAGTAACAGAAACTATAACTTTCCTACGGTGGTATCCTATGGAAATGAATCTCTAGCATCTCTTCAAATCTTTATTTATTCTGTCTTTCTAGAAACTAAAGCAGGTTTACAAAAAGAGAGAACTTACCCCATCCAAGCATTTTTTGCTCGACTTTCTTTAGCTTCTTTTTCTTCTTGTTGTCAGTTTGCTTAGTTATAAACCTCTCCCCTGAACAAAAAAAGAACAAAAGCCAATCCGAAACATAACTAAAATATTTCAGAAACCAAAGCCGTAAATGGGGAAAACTTGTTTTCTATCCCATAAAAAAAGTAAGATGAAATACAACTAAGATGCAACGCTGTTCACCTTTCTGCTCAAACTTCGCTTTAGAAACTGACATAAGGAGCTTGTCAGCAGGACGTAAAGGAGCCCCGTCTAAGATTTGAATTGCCAGATCAACTGAGGGCTCCTAATAAAATAAAGACAGATACACAATAAGAGAAAATAGAGAAAACGTTTAAGAATCAGAACCTTATACATCCGAGGAGGGAAGAAGTTCAAGTACTATCATTACCTTCATATACGTGATAAGGGCATCACCTTTTAATTTACCTGTCGCCTTGTCATTGTAAAGCTTTATGCGAGGCTTGCCAGTGTCATCCTGAGATTTTGTTAAGAGAAACTTAAAAAAGACTAAAAAATAACAGAAAAATATAACAAGATAATAAGAGTTACCTCTTTAATTATGCCGCATTTAGAAAAAACTTCGACTACCTGCAATTGACGTCCTTACTATCAGTCCATTTTAAAGCATTAGGCTATTCATAAAAAATAGAAAAATCAATAACCACAACTTACTTCCTCGAGGGTGACATCATTGGGCAACCCAGTAACATAAATATGTGGGTTTACCTTTAACTCAAACCACGCCTCTGGAGGCTTGTTTGCTTCCTGAAAATCAAGGTCGACAAGAGAGATAACAAACATAATTTAGCAAGAATTCATGAAGTAGCATGCATGGCAACAAAAGAAATGATGATTAAAGAAAAAGAAACGATGATTAACGAAAAACGGAAAAAGAAAAAACAGAAACGAAAACCTTCTTTTCAGTTTCCTCTTCTGGCATCTTTCTCTTGCCATTACTGTTTATTTCAGCGGTCTCATCAGAGCCAACTTCTTCTTTCTTATCAGCCACATCATCCTTAGGGGCATCCTCTTTATCAACAGATGTATCAAGAATGTTTATTGCTGGAAATACTTCGTCTTCCGTGGCAAAGGTCATCTCTTCGAGTCCATATGGGTCAACGCTACCCAGTAGCTCATCCTACAATAAGGAGCATCAGTAATTGGGATATGTTAATGATATTTACTATTTGAAAAGTGTTCTGTAGGTAGACCCTAAAACAAGAAAAGGAAATTACTCATACACCCAAACTATATCAATAGAAAATGATAACATAGAGTAGGCTTCTTAGGTTTCCTGATAAGAAATCTTCATAACCTCAAATCAAAATATGGGAGATGATCAAATTAAATGAGAAATTCTTTGGATCCCGCAAAGCCAGCCAGGACCCACCAAGCAGGATGACACATGTAAACGATTCTACTTCTTGCTTGAAGTTCTATTAAAATAGCAGAAATCGGGAAAATTGAGTCGTTTAGTGGACGCATGACAGAAAAAGCCTCACCTGAGGAGCCCATGCTCTAAGAGCTTTGTCCCATTTGTACCTAGTTCCATCATCATTTGTGAACTCGCTTTCCCCCTCGGGTGGTAAAGAAGCCATGTCTTTGTCATTTTCAACAAGCTCGGTATTCAAGCTACCAGAGACCGAACCATTTTTCAACCTTTCAGCCTCCGCTTCTGCTTCTTTAATCTCTTTCTGCCACTTCTCAAATTCATCCTCAGTACCTGTAGAGGCTGCAGAAACAACATAAATGTGGTAAGTGTCACCTCACTTTGCAAATCATACCATTAAATAATTATATTTCTAAATAACTGACTAGTATTAGCTTGCTTCTCTTGCTTGCCCCCAGCATTAGATCCATTTATAACCCCAGATGCACCTGGTCAGAAACCAGATAGTAAGTGTCATACTCCTAGGAAAAAAAACTATACGAGAAAAAAATGCGAGAATACAACTACCTAGCAACGCTGAAAATGATCCTACCTCCAGAAATCATAGACATTAACCCGGGGATGGCAGAAAGTGGTTGCCATACGCTTCTTCCTTCAGCCCAGACTAACGTAGTTCCTACTAGGTAACCATTCCTGAAATGGTCTGCCAAGTCAAAGCAAAGTACATCGATTAACATCCCACAACACCAACAGAAAAAAATGTAAAGGTTGTAATATTGTCTTCAAACCATACGGCCGATAACTTGCTTAACAACATGTGAGAAGAAGAAAAAAAAACACAATTCATATATAGCTTTAAAGACATACAATTTCAATGTAGCTAGATTTTACAAAAACAAAAAACTTACACAATAATCAAATCTGATACAAAGCAACGAATATGCTTTACATGCAAGACTTACCACATAGCTCAGAGAAGGTATAAGGACCCAGGTTTTGCTGGTTTTCACCAAGAATGTACCAACCAACATCAGTATATGCATCTGTAATCAAAGAAAACACACACACATATGATCAAGATGATGAGTATAACTATGGTCCTAACTATCGAAAAATTCGACACAATCAGGCAAAGACACAGACTTTTCCTACGATATGCACAATGCAATTCTTTATCCACAACATGAATTTATGTTTGCTTTAATTTTCTTAATAGCCCTTTAAACAATTTTCCTCAACATACATACTGCACTAAACGGCCACAAATTTCCCAATTTTTTTTCAAAATCAGATCAATCTCGTCCAAACCCTAGGAACTCTCTCACGATATATTTAAAATATTTATATATATAATCATGCTAACGAAACTTGTTCGAAACAGCTACTTACATCACAGGCTTCTCAAAGAAAACTTGAGACTAAAATTCCGAAACTTGAATCAAAGAGAAGAAGAAGAAGAAGAAGAAAAGGGTTTTTTCACCTGAAGACGATGATTGTGGAGCCTGTAAATTATCAGAGCCATACATCTTTAACCTTCACAAACACTGAGACGAAAAGCACCGACTAAAACCAGTGACGCCTTCCTTCGAAAGACGACGACGACGAAAAGAGGAAAAAAAAAATCAGAATGAAGACAAAAGGCATGAGGAAGAAGAAGAAGAAGACTGTATAATCTAAGCCTTGATTGGACACAGAGAAACTCTTATCCTTATCCCGGATAACTATCAACCCATCATATACAGCCCATTGGGCCCATATTATTAAAAATAAAATTCTTTTAGAAAAAATTAAAAAGTAGCCGTTTTAGATCCAACGGTCATATTTAGAAACTTGACCGTTTCAAATCTCTCTCTCTTTCTCGTTTCTACATAAACTATCCCCTTTGCATAAACAGAGTTTCACAAATCAACACTCTCTTCTTCTTCTTCTTCTTCCTCTGAGTAAAAACTCATAATAATAATGGGTTTGATTTCTCAATCATCATCAACAATAGAAGAAACTTATCATTACACACACAAGATCTTCCTCTTCTCAAACTACATCCTCCTCGGCGCAGCCACAAGCTGCATCTTCCTCACTCTCTCTCTCCGTCTAATCCCATCCATCTGCGGTTTCCTCCTAATCCTCCTCCACGCCGTCACAATCGCCGCCGCCGTCTCCGGCTGCGCAGCCGCTTCCTGCGGCGGGAACAGGTGGTACGCCGCGCACATGGCCGCGACGGTGCTAACGGCTATATTCCAAGGCTCTGTCTCTGTTCTCATCTTCACAAACACTTCCACGTTTCTCGGTAGCTTGAGATCGTATGTGCGAGAGGAAGACGCTTCGGTGATATTGAAACTAGGAGGTGGGCTTTGTGTTGTGATATTTTGCTTTGATTGGGTTGTTCTTGTTCTTGCTTTCTTCATGAAGTACTATGCTTATGTCGATGGCGGCCGCGGCGGTGGTGAGGTGGCGATGAAGAGGAGTGGTAAGGTAGGGAGTGAGGAGAATCCTAAGGATTGGCCATGGCCTTTCCAAGTTTGAAGATGAAAGTTTCTTCTTTTATGTGTCCTTTTTTTGTGTGTGGTGTTTAAGAGTTCTTTGAAATTGTTTTGGTTCTGTTTTTCTTTGTTGGTATGATTTGTTCATTTGTTTCTTTTGTCAATGGTTTGTTACATATATATAATATGTTTCTTTATGGGTTTCTCTATAGTTTATGACACGTTAAAGGAAGCAAATTTGAAGGTATAAAACATAACACACTACAAGATTATGATTTTTTTAACTTATGAAATTATTGAATTTGAGAAATGGATACAATACACACAACAAACAGATTACACAAAAGAAACAAATAAAAAATAGTGAAAATAGAGCAAATTTTGTGGAGGAATTTGTTTAAGGCGATGGGACAAACATGGCTAAAAACACACATACTTTTTATCTACATATGTTTCGAATACAAACATTCTTCTTCTTGGCTACTCATCGTGATGGTGTTGTTTGTGAAGAGATTGGCATTATATTTTACTTTGTTTTTAAGCCCTGATCTCTCGGCCGAAAATCCAGCTAAAAGGTATGTTTCTTGCAGCTTCTTTGGTTCTCCCTTGAGCCCTCTCTTCGATTTTGCGGATTCTAGCAGGCAATCTACAGAGATAGTCCTGTCCAAAGCAATTATCCAAAGTCAGAAAATGGTGTAAAGAACTCAGATTTCGATATTATTTTTCAATGTGATGACTAAACAGTGTCCAAGTGAACTGAAGGCAATCTAGCTAAGATGGGTTTTGAAAGTTCCTAAATGCAAAAAGATGTTTTAAACAAAGGAAAGAGAGTTCTCTCTTTGGTCTCCATAAGAAAATAGTCGCAAACAAACTCAATAGTAGTAGGAGGTTTCGTGGTTCTAAATGTTGTTACCTGGGCCCTGTGTCCTTCACCAGAAAGGCCTGCTAAGTTCTCAACATTCCAGCGACGCACAAGAAACTCCAGTATATCAGCATAGTCCCTGGCTGTGTAGACACCAAGCCTCTGTGCCACGGATGAGAAGTGATCAAACAGATTATCATCACGACCATCGTACATCAAATGAGCAGGCATCGAGATCTTTTTCTTCATCATGTCAGCGAAACCCACGATTGTGGTGTCAGGATCGATCTCGAAGAGCTTCTCTACAATCTTGGTGTATGCGGTTTCATGGCGTTTCTCATCAGCTGCAATGGTGCCACAAATCTGCGCGAGTTTTGAGTCCCCAAGCTCCTTTGCGTGTCTGGCAGTGTTTCCATGGGAGATGAAGGTAGCTCTTTCTTGAAAAGAAGTGTAGATGAAACCCAGGTAAGGATTGTTTTCAGTTTTTGGATCCTAAGAAACAAAACGAAAAACAATCAATTTGTCAGAACAGTAACACGGCGTACAAAAAAGTACTCACAGTGGCTTAGCTATTATTAACTCTGTTAAACTTTATCTTCAGAACTTGAACATAAACATAAGAAAATAACCAAATTGTCATGGCGAAGAAGAGAAATATATATAGACTATAGAACAAAAACTACTTATGGGAATAGGAATTATCAGAAAAGCTGATTATACGAGCTTACCATTCCAGAACCAATCAGGTATTGAATTGTCTTTTCGATCTGCCTCATGTCTACTCTTCCAGAAAGATAAAGATACTTGTTGAGAAGATCTCCATGCCTATTCTCTTCCGCAGTCCACGCCCTCGTCCATACTGCCCAAGGAGTAGGACTTGCTCCCGTCTCATCTCTAACCCCGTCTAATGTATTAATCATGGTCTGATAAGTCGGAAGCGCTTCCTCTGTAATCATATCCCCAACAAGGACTACAAAATACTCATCAGGAAGCTCCTTACACCTTTCTCTTAACTCCTTCACTTGGTCATAGAATCCTTCCGAGTCAGCTTCAGGGAGGAAATCGGTCGGCTGCCACGATTTCTCAACAGGTTTTAGATAAGCCAACAAGTTCTCCTCGGCCCACCCTTCTAAGGACTTAAAAATCTCCAGCTTTTGCGGTGGCATCGAATATTTCACTTGAAGATGAACCTCTCTAGGAGGGATATACGGTTTCCTTCCATTCGTAACCTCTCTACAATTCCATCAAAAAAGACACCAAAATGATCAAAAAAGAGTTCAATCTAAGGTATACTAAGTATGATACATCTCATAATCCACCGCAACAATTCAGTTTTTATTAATATAGCCACCAGGATTATCTGATAAGGTCCTGTGTCCATTAAATAACAAATTTGTAAACAAGATTAAAATCTTCTAACACATTTCCAAAAAAAGCAGATCCAGACACAAGAAAGACCAATGCTTGTAAGAAAAAGACACCATAGATGATAATTCAAAAAACTATGTGGGCAATTACAGTACAAGACATGCATTCTCTAAATCAAAAAATGATTCTGAACAAACACCAGAATAACAAGCAACACAAGAAAAACTTCAGACCTAACTTGACCAAACACACATAGTGAATATGAATAAACATAGAAGAAACTTCCATCTACCATAAGTACAACAATATTAAAAAGCCTTGACCTTTTTCTTATTTTGTTTTAAAAGCCTAATAATAACACTTGCAATTAAATTAATTAAAGAAGGGATTTGATTGAAAAAAAATTGTAACTTGATAGGCCAACAACACCCTTTCAACCCTCCCTTCACAAAACTACACCTAATTCAATATTTTCACATATTTACACCCTTTCATAATTTTAAAAGCTTGATTTACCTTTTAAAAAATTACCAAAATTAAAATATTTTCATTTGGGTTCGCTAATTAGCGTTTAGGGTATAGTATTAAGGGGTAGAATTGTGTGGGTAGGGTTTATTTGAATTTAATTTTTAGTGTTTAGGTGTAGTTTTGTGAAGTATTTTGGAAATGGTGTAGTTTTGTGAAATGTAATTCAAATTGTGTAGTTTTGTGATTCAATTATATATTTGTTTAATAAATCTCAACAAATCCATGCATGCATATATTCTTTTGAAAGGCTTCACAATTCCAAGAGATAAAAAAAAACAAAAATCGACATTTTCTATCAAATTCGCAATAAAAATCGCAAAATTGAAATAAATCTGAAATTGACAGAAACAGAGAATATAAATTATATAAAAATTGAATCTAAATAATGAATTATCGCAGCTAAAAGTTAAACCCCCAAAAATCAAGAGAAAAAATTCGAAAATGAAGAGAAAAAAAAACTCACGTAGATGCAGAAGGAATCGTAGAAGCCATAGAAACTCGAGAAGATCTAGATCCATGAGAACGAGAAGAACGATGATGACGATGATACATAGATGAAGAAGAGAAGAAAGCGATTCGATTCATAGCCATAGTCATTGCTATTTTTTCCCCTTTATTCTTTCTTCTTAACAAAATTGAAACAAAAAAAGCAATGGAGAAAATAACAAAGAGAGATTTGTGAATAGAAATTAAATAAAATGGGAGCTGATTTTTTTTCGATGATAACAGAGTGAAAATGTGTAAATGTATTTAAAGGAAGAGGACGAAAATGTGAAAGAAAGAAACAAAAAAGGAGAGAGAGAGCAATTTTCAGAAACTATGGAACGTGATTTTGTGATATTTTAGCAGGTGGCTATTAAATGCTAAAGTTTACCTTTAATGCCCCTTAAGGTTTGTGTTTATTACATTATTGCCATTGTTAGGCCCATTGGGCTTTTAGAGGACGGTGCTGCTTTATTACAAAAACGCATAATAATTTGTCGTTTTAAGTTTGTGTGTGTTTTTTTTTCTTTTTTTAAGATGAGGGAACACTTGTTAGTCATGCTATTGTCAAAAGCAAAATCATGCTACGTTTTACAAAGATCTTTTTTAGTAACGACAGACAAACACACGAAAGCAAAAATGTGTTCACTAAATGTCGTCATAACATCAAATTCTTCTTATCATGAAACACATATTATTTTTATTAAAAAAGAGTACTATAAAATAGATTAACTTTTGAGTTTTAAATTTTGTAAGTTATGAATGTTTTGAATGTTCATTCATTGATAAATATGATTGCAAATTTTATGTTTGCAATTAAAATCAATTATATGGAAAATATGTTTAACTAGAATACATAATTCAACTGTGTAACGATAGTCATTCATAGAAATGAAGAAGTGACGGAACAAGACGAAATTGTTGCGTTTGCGGGTGATAGCGGCTAAACCAATCAAGGTCTAAATACTAAATCTAAATAAATCATAAACACAATATTCTAATTCTACTCCTTTCAATATTAAACTCTAAACACTCAAATGAAGAAAATTAATTTAAATTTTTTTAAGAAAAAGTAAAATAGTTATTTATAATTTTAAAAATATTCAAACTTTTATAAGACTAGAATTATATCTAATTTTGTGAAAGAAATTTTTTGAAAAAGTGTATTTTCGTCAATTTCTCTAACTTTCTTGCAACCATTTTTTGAACATTTTATTAGGCCATCGTGGAAAGATATATATTGGGCCCATTTGTTTCAATAACATATCTACGGCCCAAATTTGGTGTAAAATAGTAAGGATCAGATCTCGACCGTCCAAAAACATAAACACATATCGTTTCTTTTTTTATATAATGGATAACACACATCTAGTTGGTTATGATTATAAAAGATTTAGGATCTACTTGCTATTGCAACATTTCTTGATGTTCAAATATATATAGTTGCAAGAAAGAAGTTACAAGTTTAATTTTTTTTGGTTGAAACAAAAAATGTCTAAATACAATATCACTTTAATTATTAGCATAATATCTTTTAGGTAAAAATTATTAGAATAATATTATATTTACTAATTAAAAAACAAACATCAAGATTTTTTTTTTAAAAGTAATAATCAAGGACCAAACCCAAGAACCAAAGGTGAGATTCTCAACAAAGGCTCCAAAGTTTGTGCCGTAAATTTCCTAGCAAACAAAAAACACTTCAAACTCGTCACATTTTCACCACCAAGACCATAATACACACACTCCTCCGTAAACCGGATCCGGTTAAGAAACTCATCGGTAACATCAGACCAAACAAACCGACCAGGATGTGGACCAACTTTAGACCAATCAACCCAAGTCAAACTCCGGTTCGAGCTCATCTCACCGTACAACATGTTAACAAGTGTTGGTATGTAATGCTCGTCCATGTAACAAGGCGGTTTACAATATCGGTCGAATATATTGTAGTAAACCGAGTCTTTGACTATATCAAGAGCAAGCTCTCTAGTGGTTTCAAACCATTGTGAGCCTTTTCTCCAATGTGTGATGTTGATTTGTGGATACATTTCGGGGTTGTACCGGCCTCTACCGGATTTTCTTGGATCGTCGAATGAACCGATAAAGCTTAGATTGGTTCCGGTTAAGTAATTGTAGATTGTTGTGAAATTGAAAAGTGGTATGCATGAATCTGATAAGAGGACGAATCTTTGGTTAGTTTGGTCGAGGAGTGCATTTGCTAGTAATCTTCTTTCTGCGTCTACCATTGTTGATGTTCCCCAATACACTGCCTACTTCACAAAATATTCACAAGCCAAGATTATTATAATTAAGTTCAAATAATCTTTATTTTTAATTATTATTTTTAATTATAGAGATTTGTTTTGTTATAATAGTTAAGCAATTTGGTGACAACATTTATTTCAGACGTAAAACTTTACCATTTCATATTGCAAATCACAAGTTTTGTTTTCTATACAAAAAAATAACAAGTTATACAATCGGTATATATACACACGTAAAAATGCTTTAATATTCATGCATCAATCTTATTTAGTTTATATATATATTTTGAACTTTTATGTTGAGTTAGGTTTACGAATTTTAAAGCTAATTAGTTTCATGATTTTGGGAATTATCTATGTTAGAAAATAGATAACAAGAATGAGAAATTAATGTGTTTATGACGTTAGAATAAAATATCAAATGGTGGTTCTTTAACCAAAAAATATCAAAATCGGTTCATGGAGCATTATACAAGATAGTGCAAATCATGCACGTCACACGTGAAAAAAACAACCTGTCAAATCCAAGATATAAACATACATATATATATATATTTGATAGATAGAGGAATTCACAAAACTACGTCATTTCTTCATTTACTTTACAAAATTCTAATTAATTCAATTTTTTCACATATTTACACTTTTTCAAAATTTTAAAAGTTTGATTTACCCTTAAAAAAATTATCAAAATTAAAATATTTTCATTTGGGTTCGCTAATTAGTGTTTAGGGTATAGTATTAAGGGGGTAGGATTGTGTGGGTCGGGTTTATTTGGATTTAATTTTTAGTGTTTAGGTGTAATTTTGTGAAGTTATTTTGAAATGGTGTAGTTTAGTGAAATGTAATTCAAATGGTGTAGTTTTGTAATTCTCGCAAATATGATATAGGAGGGTGATTAAGAAACAATATTAAAGAAGTAATTAAGTTAATAATCACCTGACTTGGGATTCTCCTTGAGTAGAAGACAGAAGTTTCAGAGTAATGTTCTTGAAAAGATGGATTAGTATGAACATATATTGAATAAAACCCTTCATGTCCTTGAAAGAACTTATCCCACAAATCAGCCAATGGAAGTCTGCCACCTGTCAAGAACATGAAAGCCACTTTCGCATTAGCCCTCTTCTCATCATTCTTATGTCTCCTCCCAAACCATAATGATGATGATGATGCTTGTGATGATGAGACCTTATTGAAAAGTTCTTGATCACTCATGTTATGTTGATCAAGTACTTGTAGTGATTGTAACTCTTGTTTGATATCCATAGTTGTTGTGTGGTTTGGTGATAGTAAAGTGGACCATAATAAGGGTCTTTGTTGTGTCTT
Source organism: Cochlearia excelsa (assembly GCA_963556525.1). NCBI lineage: Eukaryota > Viridiplantae > Streptophyta > Magnoliopsida > Brassicales > Brassicaceae > Cochlearia > Cochlearia excelsa. The sequence goes on from OY748330.1 coordinate 24,836,414, forward strand.
CCATGACACGTGGAAGGCATTTAGTTGTAGAGACAAGAAGATACCAATAGTAAAACCGGTGATAAAGAAGAGTGAGGTTAAGACAAGATTACTCCTTTGTAAGAGAATGATCAATCTCATGGGTTTTGAGAACATATTTGAGTGTTCTTCTTGTTCATTCTTGCTCTTTTGATCACTAATTGCCATTGTAGAGAGGGAGAGAGAAATAGTGGTAGAGAGAGAAGAGAATGGCTTTAGATGATTAATGATTTTGCAACCAAGAGTTAAAGTATAAATGTGTTGTTACAAGTTGTAAAAGAATAATAACTTTTAATTTGTTAGACCATATATGTCAAAGAAGATCTTATATTACAAGTTAAATGTCTATATATTAACAGGATTGACTTTGGAACGAAACTAATTGATTAGTTGGCTTTTATTCAAATTTGTTGTCAAGGCAATATATATAATAATCATGTGTTAAATACAAATTAAAAACTTAGGTTTTAGATCTTAACACATAAGATTTGTCTTGCACATAGGACGCAGTAAGAGGTGCAAAAAAATTGCAATTTAGGTATACAAGTGATTATAGTTTTTAGTTATTTCATATATATAATTATATACACACACATTCTACTAATTAGTTTAAACCTTAATAGTGATATAGTGACAATACTAATACAAACCACAAAAATTACATATTCAAATCACCGGTAATGATGTAATAAAAAAAAATCACCGGTAATTAATCCTGAATATAAACTATTTTTTTTTTGTAAAACAACCCAAAAATAATTAATTCAACTAGGTAACTAGCGTATCATTATAACTCAAACAAAAACCAAATAATCCATGTTTTAAAAGCTAAATTTTCATGGGAGAATCACAAAACTAGACCATTTGAATTACATTTCACAAAACTACACCATTTCCAAAATACTTCACAAAACTACATCTAAACACTAAAAATTAAATCCAAATAAATCATACCCCATAATATTATACCCTAAACACTAATTAGTGAACCCAAATGAAAATATTCTAATTTTGGTAATTTTTTAAAAAATAAATCAAACTTTTAAAATTTTGAAAAGTGTAAATATATGAAAATATTGAATTAGGTGTAGTTTTGTGAAGAGAAGGTCGAAAGGTTGAAGTTCGGTGAATTCCTCAGTTTTCATAAGGTAAAGGAGAAATAAATAAAAAATGGTCCCATTACGATTAATATTTTTTTAAAAAAGTAGGAGAGTGTACAAAATGTTCGGTGCAGAACCACGAAACCGAGGAACAAGATCTCATGCCTAATTTAAGGTACACTTATTAATGTCATTGGAAGACTTTTTTATTTTATAATTATTTTTGCTAAATAGTCAAATACGAATTCTCGTATTGATATTAATAAAGACTTAAAAGAGATATATTGGCAATGGGCGGCATATTAGAATAGCAAATTAGAAAATAATCTAAAGTCTAATTACTTTGCTTAGTCAAGGCACAAAAATAATTAACTAAAGACCAAGCTGGATATTTTTACATAATACTCAAAGTTGTTAGATTTGTTGAACCATTTATTTTCGGCACAATCAGTGTTAAGAAATTATCATCAATATAATTAATTATTGAAATAATAATTATTTTTTGGTTTGATTGTGCTTTTCAATAGTTCTAATATTTGGAGGGGGTGTACTTGATAATTCAAGAAAGTATGAGGTTAATTATGTAAAAATCGAAAACATTCGGGTTAGTTAATTAAGACAAGCGTAGTCTTAAAACTTAAAAGGGCCACTATCAATATTTTCCCCAAATTTAAAGACGACGTCGTTCTATGGACGCTGACGAAGAAACCATGGCGGAGACGATAACGACGAGGAGAACAATAGAAGAAATCGAGAGAGAAGCAGAAGAGAATCGCAAAGAAGCTTTATTAGCTTCAACACATTCTCTTCAACCTAATTTCAATCGATCCAACGTTACCCACAAACAAATATCGAAATTACAGGCAAGTTTCTTCCCATCATTGTACCGATCGGTTTTTCGTTGTTTGGTTTTTGACTTTTTGTTTTGGTTTAACCGAATTTTACTATTTGCAATTTTAAACAATACTTTATTACAGGAGCTACACAAGAGACGTATGCAACTAAAAGCCAATTCAAAGATCCATAAGAAACCTAAAGGTAAACAAAAGAAGCTAATAATTCATGAATCTCCACGGTTTCATATAATGAAGTCAGACTAAAATCTCTTAACGCAAATACAGAGAGCAAGAAATCACAGTGTAAAGCAGCCGAAGATGGCGAAAGCTCTAAGAAACTGAAAGAATCAACTTCTTCTTCTACTACCTTTGAACAGAAACATCATCATAAGAAAGTAGTCACAGCACCAATGGTGCCACAAAAGTTGTATTGGGGGTGAGATTTTCTTCTCCTGTTTCTTTAGATTTTTCGTGGTACATATTTGAGAAACCGCGCTAATGCAAATGTTTGTCTGGTTTTGTTTTGAAAAAACAGGCTAGATACTAAGGAAAGGTGGGAAAGGAAAGCCAACATGTAGTGATGAATCAATGTCTTCTTATTTGATAACTTAAGTCTATTGTACAAGTTATTAAAAGAGCAAAGTAGAGTAGAACAAAAGAGAGACTCACAAAAGATGAATAATGAAACAGACTCGGTTTTGTTTATGTTTCAAGCTCCAGAGGTGAGTGCAAGCTCTATTTCCTCGAGTGACCGTCCTTTGGTCTCAACGACGTTTCCTGCAATGTAGATGACAGCAAGGACACAGACTCCGGCGAAACCCAAGTAGACACTGCTGATTCCGAATTTAGTCACAACGCTTAAGAAGTAGAGTCCAATCACAAAGTTTGAGATCTGTTAAGGGCAAAAGAAAATGAAAAGTCAACATTAGAAACAGAGAGAAGAAACTCTGTTCTGCAACATTAGAACTGATATGTATATATATATATATACCCAGTGCATGCCGAGAGAAAGAGCGACGGCTTTGGCTCTGATTCGGGATGCAAATATCTCTGGAAGAAGAAGAGCCGGTACAGGGCCCGCACCAAGTGAGAAGGACAGGACATATCTAGTTAAAGCAAGCACGCAAAGTCATATACAGAGAAACTCAAGAGTGTCAGAAAACCAAAAACTAGAGATTGACTTACAGAACAGTTCCTACAACAGCAAGAGTCCCGGAATATGCAGCAAGTGCCTTCCATGTGAAAGACAAAGAGAGCAACAACATGGACAACGCCTTTTCAAGACAAAAAACATAAGTCTATATTAGCCCCATTAAGCAAAAAAACAAGAGATGCAGCTTGAGATTTTGAAGTATGTACCATTCCACCAAAGCTTGTAAGTAGAAGACTTTTCCTTCCCATCTTGTCCATCAAGGACGAAGCAACAGCAGTGCCTGCGACCAGATTTAAAACAGGTTATTGTTCGGTTTTGTTGGAACTAAATGGGAACATAAGAGAGTAAACTAACCGAAGACGTTTGAAGCTCCAACAAGAGCACTAGCTGCAACATCAGACTGGATTCCAGCGCTACGGAACACCGATGTAGAGTAGTATACAACTGCATTTATTCCAGCCATCTGTTGAAACAAGAAGAGAGCCGCACCTACGCTAACAACTACAACAAAAACAAACAAGAATCTACGTAATTAGATCAGTACGATATGACACAGGCGGAATAATGTATCTCCAAAAAGTCTTGCAATACCTTTCCAGTAGCGGCTGCTGAACAGATCAAACCACCCTGCCTCTGGCTCAGAAGAACCTTGGCCAGAGGTTGATAAGTCACGCACTAACTCAACCACTCTTTCTTTACCATACAGAGTTTTGATCGCCTTTTCAGCTTCAGAGACTTTTCCTTGCTGGAAATTGATGCCTCTCACGATTAAAAAATTGTTCTCAGTTTAAGTGTGAGTAGTGATCCTGGATAGTACCTGAACAAGCCACCTCGGGCTTTCTGGAGAGAAACCCATTCCTATGGCCAATAAAACGGAAGGGATAACGGCAACACCAAACATCGTCCTCCACCTAGAAAATCATGAGATCGAAAATTATATAACACAATGTGTAACCAGAAAAGAAAAGTATTGTCCGGATGAGTCAAAAAGGATTTCACATACCATAGAGGGTTTGCCGCAAGGGGTAATCCAGCTATTAAGGCTGCAAGTATTCCTATACATATGAACAACTGATTCACAGATCCGAGTGCTCCACGGATTTCAGTTGGTGATATCTAATACCAAGCATCACACGCATCAGCAACACAACTTACAAAGAAAGATCTGACATCTCAAGTTATATTTTCAAAAATTATGATACTCAGTGTTCAAACAAACCTCAGATATGTACAGTGGCACAATCGCTGATGAGATTCCGATTCCAATTCCTGCGAGCAGACGTCCCACGATCATAGTCTGCACACTCTGAGCTGTTGCACTATGAATCAAAAGAGACCCAAATTCGTTAAGAAAGTCAGTTAACTTTCAACAATCAGGTATGGCTTAGTGGTGCTTGACAAAAATACCATAAGAAAGCTCCAATAGCAAGCGGGATAGCATCCAACTGAAACGTTCTTGTTCGTCCAAATTTGTCGGCTAATGCACCTCCAGTGAACGAACCGACCGTTGCACCAGCAAGCAGCGAACTAACAATCCATCCTGCTCCAAAAAAAAACAAAGATGGTTACACACCAGTGATGAGCTTGGCTACAAATCACAACACGAATCAAAAACCTGTCCATATATCCGCAAAAGTAGTCCTTTTCATTTGATTACTCTCCATGATTAAATGTGCACAAAGACTAAAAGAAGTAAATCGTATACTTGCCTTGCAAAACAGCATTATCGGCGATCCCAAGATCCTTAGCAAGGTATTCAAGAGCACCATTAACTACCCTGATTCAATCCAAAGGAAACCATCATCATCATCTATATCTATCAAGATCCATATAGATTCAAGTGTAAGTTACTCATACCCGAGATGATAACCAAACAAGATAGCACCAAGACAAGCAACACCAACAAAAGGCAAAACCGTCCCTGAGCTTTTCCCTTCAGATCTCAAAGGTAAAGCTTCTTCTGCATCACCACCTACATTTCAATCCCCAAATCCTAAGTAGTTTTAGTAACTACTTATAAGCAATCACACAGAATCTAACTATAAGCAAAGACAAGACAATCTAAGACGAACCAGAGGAGGAAGCTTGGGCTCTGATCGATCTAGCTTTCACAGAAGAGAAACTCATAACGCTCTGGATCCCGTTTTCAGCGCGAGCAAGCTTCGCTCCCATGGCTTTCGTGCCAGAACAGTGAAGCGGTCTGAAGCAAGAGCCAGCCGCGATGCGAAATCCGGTAGCAAAAGTCGTCGCCGCCGCCGCCGCCGATCTGTTGTCGAGGTTAGAGAAACTCCGTCTCTGAAATGCAAACGCGGCGTTTCCTTTAACCGCGTACGTTGACGTCTGCATTTTTTTTTTAATCTTCCCTTTCTTTTTTTATAACCATATTTGAAAAGAGATTAGTCAAACAAAAGGAGAGAAGATCGCATTTAAAATTAAAAAAAAAAGTGACTAAAAAACTATGAACACGCGATATCGCGTTTGCATTGATGACGAACAAGAGAGATCGCGACTGATTTTAACACAAAAATTGAGTGATTAAACACGAAACTTCAGATTTGAAATACGAACAGCACAGAGAGAGAAACGATTTCGAATATGAGTAAGAAATTACCAGAGAAACTTCGGAGATTTTGATGCAGAGAAGAAGAAGAAGTTACTTGAAAGAGCTTAATAATTTACAAGATTTAAAAACGCCGGGGACCCCAAAAAAAAAAAGACGAAAATTTGTTTTCTTGTAAATTTTGGACTTTTGTGTAATTCATAGCTATCCAAATCATAACGAAAACTAATAAAGTAGCTATTCTCATTTTATTTAAGTGGAAACTAAATTTAACTATTTAAGGCATGTGATCATATTCTAATTTTATTTGGCAGGAAAAATTATGAGTTAATATATACAAATCTATAATTAAATATCATTTTTTATTTTATTTTGTATTGAAAATAAAAATTACTACAAATAAAATAATAAAATGAATGTAAGCAAAATATGTAAAATGTAAAAAAAGATAAAGCGAGTAGTGAATACTGAATAGTGAGGTAAGAGACGAAACGGTAGATTTTGTGGATTAGATTTTGGATGACGTAAACCGCACGTGCAAGTAAAAAAAAACACTCACGTGCCGTCATAATCATTCATAATAATAAGAATCAAATGGGCCTTAGTTATTTCCCTAAGGGCCCATTAACACAAAACTGGACCATATCTCAAGTTTTTTAGTATCTTCTTCTTCGTCTCTCTAAAATCTAAAATACACACTTTTTTCTGTTCATAGTTCTATCTTACAAAAACAGCTTCGCATTAGAGAAATCTCCAGAAGTAAAGGTCAGCGATTTTTCTACTGAGAATCTATTACATTGAAGTATTCACAAACACAAATCTTTATAATCATTGTAGTGTTGGATTACACTTGTTCTGCGTTGTTTCTATGTAATTGGGTTTCATTAAGATATGATTATAAGTTTATTATATGGTTTACAATTTCGTTATAATAGTCAAAAATATGTTATGTTTTCTTTGTAATGTTGTCTTTGAATTCAACAGCTCAATGTTCTGCTCAGCATATACGCCAAGTATTTACCATTTTGATGCGCAAAAGGCGGTTTTTCGGAAACCGAGTTTTCGAGTTTGTTCATCGATTTCTAGTGAAAATGAGAGATTCAAAGTGGAATATACCCCTTGGCTTATTGTAGGGTTAGGTAATCCAGGAAACAAGTATCATGGAACAAGACACAATGTAATTGAATTTAAGATTCTAAGAGTGTTTTTGGTTTAGAGATGTTGTGTTTTGATTTTTTGAGATTCTAAGATTGTTTTTGTTGTTTTTCAGGTTGGTTTTGAGATGATTGATAAGTTGGCTATGAAAGAAGGAGTTTCCATGAACACCATACAATCGAAAGCTCTTATTGGAATAGGTTTTACTTCTTTTGCTTTTGTGTTTTATTCGGTTTTGAAACATAAGGGGAGCTGATGACTTTTTTGGTTCTATGTATGATCAGTACAGGTGCTATAGAAGATGTACCTATCTTGTTGGCTAAGCCTCAGACTTATATGAACTTCAGCGGCGAATCGGTTTGTACTTTCTTATCATCAAACTTTGCAAAGATCAAGCTGCATTAGCAAATCCTCACACCTGAATCTGTTATGTTGTTGTTTAAAGGTTGGATCTTTAGCTGCACACTATCAAGTACCACTGCGTCACGTTTTGCTGGTAAAATTTACTGAGTAGGCGTAGATATTGGAACAACCACTTTTGTTGAATCTTGATGCGGGTTTTCACTCTCCTAGATATACGATGAGATGGCTTTACCGAATGGGGTTTTGAGACTTCAACCTAAAGGAGGTCAAGGCTATCACAACGGGTATGTATGTATATGCCTCTTAAACATTTAAGTGTGCCCTCTTATCTATTAAGTGATGTTATTTTTGTACTTGTTGCAGAGTGAAGAGTGTAATGGCGCATTTGGATGGTCGTCGAACCTTTCCTCGTCTAAGCATAGGTATTTGTTTAGGTTTGTTCAAACAAGAGATTATCCTTTGCATCTCTCTCAGGCTTTTTGTGTTTGTTGATGTTTGTTAGGCATTGGTAGTCCACCTGGAAACATGGATATGAAAGCTTTTCTTCTTCAGAAGTTTAGTCCATTGGAACGGAAACAGATTGATGAAGCGCTTGAGCAAGGAAGTGAAGCAGTCAAGACTCTTGTCCTCCGTGGATTCAATCAAGGAATCTCAAGATTTAATCTTGTTCAGAAGTATAAATTCCACAAAGTTTAAAAACTTTGGTTACATTGACTATTATAAAAGTGTTGTCTTCAGACAAATTTTAGCATTTCTTATTAATACATGTAATACATTTAAACTATTAGCTTTCTCTAAATCACAGGCTATGGAATTGTTTTGAGCATGATTTTGAAGATTTTAAAAAAGTTTCAAAATTGAAAATCACATAGAGAAGTCACTGTAAATAGAACAAAAAAGATTGTGAAAAACAGAACTGAATCAAGATTGTTTCCTTAATCCTAATTACGACAAAACATACTCGAAAGCTCTTCAAATCTTTGATGATTCATCTTCCCTTAAGCTTCGACCGGGTACTCGAAAACAACATCTTTACCAGTAAGTTTACGGTACACACCCACCATAGTCTCAAGCTTGTACTCTGTGTTGTTCCTTTCCTTTGCATCCAAAAAGACCTGAGACATACACACAAAGATGAATGTAAAAAGCCAAGCTCAAAAGCACACAAAGAAAGATCGAAATGTACATACATACCTTCATGATCTTGGAACCATCAAGACGGTATCTAGTTCGCTTTCCGACAATCTCAGCAGGGTAAGCAACATCCTCGAGAATTGCTTCGTGAACAGATGTAAGAGTTCTGTTTCTTGGCCTCTGAACAGCGGCGCCCTTCTTCGGTGGGCGCATGATCCTTCTTGTGGTAACAAAGATAACATCCTGCCAAAACAAGTAACGACATTCAGAAACATTGAACTACACTTGAGGCCTAAACTAAAGATCAAGATATTCTATAAACTCACCTTTCCACTGAACTTCTTCTCAAGCTCTCTACCGAGGCGGGCATGGATCTTGCGATAAGCTTTCCTCAATCTGAACGGAACGTAAATCACAATGGCTTTGCGGTTTCCAGAGATGTCCATGTTACTGCAATGACAAGACAATTATGAAGTAAATACCTTTCGATAATGAAAAAGGCGAAAGATGATACGAGATACAAGCATAGCAAACATACACAGCTTGGTTAATGTAGAGATCTTTCAACTCGCTTTTCAACTCCTGGTTTGTGTTCTCCAGATCAAACAAAGCCTGTAAGAGATAAACACAAACATTACCTATGAAAAAAAAGTCATAGAAGGACTATGTTTGTTTTTTTGACAGAGGAAGACATGACAGTAGATACCTGAGCAACTTGCTCATCACATTCTGTTGGAGCAACATTCTTGTCCTTCTTGATCTTGTTCTGTGCAGAGAACATCTTCACAAATCTTGAATTTGCATAACAAAACAAACAAAAGCAAAAAAAGGTTATCACTTTATGAAAATGAAGCTTAATTTCTAACAAACCCAAATATTGTAAATCTAAATCACTCTAAATCAACTCTTTAAAACCCAATAACAGACACAGATAAGTTAAAAGTTTCTAATAGCTAAACAAAGCCCTATTTGGATTCTAAATTCGACATTGCTGAGATCATCTACGTTTAGAAGGAAACGAAAGAGAAAAACCCTTTGAGAAACGAACCTGATTTGCTATAGCGAAGAAGAGCCTTTAAGCTTGAAAAAAGGATGTTTACGGCTTCTTCTTAGAGAGACGGAACAGGTTTTGTGTAAAAATGTGGCTTTTATTGTTCGATGAATTAGGGTTTCAATGATAGCTCTGCTTTGTATGTGAATCTAATCTGGGCCGTTTTTTTAAGTTTCTTAAAGCCCATGGGCCTAAGAGCATAAACATCGGGGTATTTAATCAATCTCTTACAAGGTAGGGCCCATCAAAATAACTGGAGCTGGTCTCTTTTGGCTCTTATTTCGGAGTTGGTTCTTAGACAAATCGCGGGTCCCACGGACACGTGGCGACCCGCGATTGGTTCTCATTTTAATTTTTTTTTTTTAATTTTTTTTAAATCTGATTTTTTTTAAAAAAAATACAAAAAGTGCATAGGAAAATGTGCATAATACTCCTTGCATTGAACATGGTCTAATTCGTTCCTTTTTGTATAACCGAAACTAACACGTGTCAAAACTCTATTGGATTATACTATAATTCGCGGTATAAATACAATCTTGCCGTTTTCTTAGGTAATGATTGGCAAAACCGAGCGGAGAGGAGAGGTTAAAAGTAGTTGAAGCGGGAGCTGAGAGCGGGAGCTGAGAGCGGAAGCTGTGAGCTAGGAGCGGAAGCTGTGAGTGTGAGTAAGAGTGGGGAACAAAAAGTTGTGAGCAAATAATTAAGATTTTTAATTTTTTTTTATAAATTCTTGATAGTTGTATAATATTATACAAAAAGTTACATTAGTATATATATTAATTTATTTATAATTGAAAAATTATTGGTTTGAAAGTAAAGAAACTAAAATTTTAAAATTATTTGTATATAATGTTTTGATAATTTTTGTGTAATGTTATTTCAAATATTTGTCATATAGTCCCATATAAAGATAAAATAAGATATTTGGAAATTTAATAAAATGTATTTTTTAATCTGATGTAATTTTGTAAAGTAATATTTAAAAATATGTGGTGTTGACTTTTGGTCTTGATTAGACTAGAATACTACATTTTTAAAATATTATTTTTAGTTTTTTTTAAAAAATATATATTTAACTATAAATTTTATGAAAAAAATAAGTCAAAATAAAAGTTTAATTACATTTATAAAATAAGTTAAATATTAATGATAATTTTTAGTATAAAAATGTGAATATAATAGTATAGTATTTAAAATAATATATTTTTACTTACTTTTGAATCTTTTGATAATGAACCTCTAAACACTTGGTTTTCTAGCGTTATAATACTCACCATAAAATAGCAGTTACCTAAAATTTTCACACGTGTGACTCCCCTAGATTTTTATCTTGATTGGCGTTAAGTGATAGGGTTGTCTCCGCAACCACTTCAAAAACGTTGTGCCAATCTAGGCTTTAGAGCAGCTCCATTAATGAATCTTAAGTGGTTCTTAGTTGTTTCTTAAACTAAAAAATAAATAAAAAATGGTTTATTAAGAGAAATTAAGCAAGAAACGCTTCTTAAATAAGAATTTTCGGATTTCAGAATCACAAGATTCTTAACCATTGGAAGCAAAATTTATTAAATTTATTAAATTATATAACCATTGATAGTTGTATAATTTTCGGATTTCAGAATCACTAAATTTATTAAAATATTGGTTAAGAAGTCTCCAATGGTTATGGTCTTATGCTCTCTAATCGCTATCTAGGAAATACACTTGTTGATCTTAAAAATGGATGTGTGAGTATGTGTGACTAATATAATGTATTTTAAAAGGGCATGTCGAGTAATGTGACACTTTGATTTCTTGCGCAACACAAATCACAACCAAGTGGACCAGTCTCAGGAATATGAAGTCGAAGTCACACACGAGGAGTATGAATCAAACCAACGGGTTCGTCTCTGTTTGTTTTTTAATACTTACATGGAAATTTGTGAGAACTTCATTAATTAGATTGGTTTTACTATAGTTATGTTAAAATAATCAAGACATGAAGTTTTTGATGATGTTGTTGCATGTGTAGTATCTATATTATTATTTTTGAAGTACTAATTTGAATTTTTCCAAAAAATCCTTCTTATTTACATCTCATGCCATTGATTTTTCAAATGATTTTGATTTTTAAAAAGGACAAAACAATAACTTCCAAAAATACAAACAAACCTATTAAAGGATAGTTTTATCCTTGACTTGGATAACAATAACAAAAGAGAATAAGTATAAACTTAAACCCAAACATGTTATAATTTTCGTTTTTGTTAACTCATTACACAAAAATACAAAAAACAAATTTATCAAGCAAATATTAAATAACAAAAAAATTATTTTTTAAAAAATATATATTAAAAGGATATTAAAAGACCATATATCACTAATATATTGGTTATTTTAAAATTAAAAGATAAATTTTAAATTTACCCTCAAACATATTAAGTTTTCTTTTTTCCTAAATAATTACACATAAAATACAAAAAATGATAAAAAAGCAAAGACTACATAACAAATGAAACTATTTAAATAAAAATAGATATTATAAAAGGTTTATTAAAAATAATATATATCACTAATATAAAGTTTAAAAATTAAAAGATAAATTTTAAATTTACACCCAAACATATTTATTTTCGTTTTTACTAAATAATTACACATTAAATACAAAAAAGTGATAAAAAAGCAAAGACTAAACAAGTATGGTAACTTTTAAAAAAATTGTGACCAAACAAATTTACGAAAATGGGGACCAAATATTCATTGAGAATCAATACCATATATTCAAATATCATATTGATTTATTTCGAAAATAAAAAGGCAAATATGTAAATGTTAATTTCAAAAATTAATTTTTTAAATCAATAGGTTACCAAAAATATGTTTTCTAATCTTCTAACATTAGGCAATAAAATGTTTCACAAATTTAAATAAGACATGTAAATCATTCAGAATTTTCGCATTTAAAATTCTTAGTAATATCTGTTTCCAAAACTGAAAAAAACTTGCCCACCAAGGTTTTCAAAACCCTAAACTTTAGTTAAAATTATCACCCTTAATCCCTTATATATAATATATTTTACCAACTCAAAAATCACAAAACACACAACAACTAAAATCTATCAACAAAAATTCATAAAATCAATGGTTGCCACGTCTGCACTCCTCCGTGATTTACGCATGTACAAAACACAATGGCGGGTGATACACAACGAGTATAAATATAAAACACTAAAGTTTGATGGGTGGTACAACACAAATTTATATTATTTCAATTTTTTATATATTTATATACATAACGGGTGATACACCATGAGTTTATATTTAACGGGTTGTACACCAAAGGTTTAAATGAAAATAACATAAACCCGTTTGTTATTATATAATATATTATTGTTAAAAGACTAAAAATTTAAAGATTATTACTACTATTATTCGTTTCATCTAAAGATTATTCTCATGTTGTTATATACATATCTACTACAATATTATTATATAATAACAAAAAATGTCAACAACATCATTTGTACGATTTATTCTCATATATATACGTATATTTGTTACTTTATTTTCCTATGTTAATTATTTATATTTTTTAAAATGCTACAAAATAAAAAAATATAAATTGTTAAATTATAAATATTTATTTTTTTAAACCATAGACCCGTGGTGTATCACGGGTTAAATCCTAGTATATGAATAAAACAGCTTGTGGCGATTTGATTTGAGAGAGGTATCGTGGTGATTGTGTTCTTCGCCAACAACAAAGGACGAGGAGTTAACTGCAAATTATCTTCTCGAACACATGATGAACCAGTAATTAACCAAACTCTCTTTTTAGTTTCCTTTTTTGTTGTTTGGTCGTAGTTGTTACCATATTGTAAATGATTTTTTCATAACTAGAATCAAAATGTCTTGTTCTTTTCATTACTTTTGCTCTGTTTACACGGTTTAGGTTGATTGATGTGTAAATAATATACCTTTAGTTTCAAGAATGGTATTATATAGGTCATTGTAATCATTTCCAAAAACTATAACGAAATGAAGATTTTTTTAGTCTGATGCTTGCAGTTTTCATATGAGCTTTTACTGGCTCAAATTTATATATTTTTTTTTATCTTTGTTGGCATGTAATTAGTGTGAGTTTTTGCTATAAAAAATCATTTTAAAAAAAAAAAATATATATATATATATATATATATTTTCTACATTCTGTACAAAGCTTTTCGTGTGTTTTGTTTTGGGAATAAGAGAAGTAAATATTCTTTAGATATGAAAAAATCCAAATGGTGCCTTCTTGGAAGAGAATATATAGAAAAGCTCGAATATTATGAAAATAAATTTAGAGCATCATTATCCATAGTACCCAAAAAAAAGTCATGCAGTTTTGTTTTTTTTTTTTTTTTTTTTTTTTTTTGAAAATAAAAAATAAAAATAATAATCGGACTAATTGCGGATCGCCACGTCTCAGTGGGACCCGCGAAAAGTCTAGGGATTGGTTTTTAAGTAAACATTTTAAATGGTAGTCAAACTATTGTTAACATTTTAGAATTAGAAAAGTCAAAACAATTACAAATAGATGTAGTAGAATATTCCAAGGGGAGGAATATATCATAAGAATATTAAGAAGATTTTGTGAATTGTACTTAATTTGAGCATAAGAATCTTTGCCGACATTATTTTAGTTCATATTGTTATTATGCATGCATATAAGTTATGCGATTTATCATTTAAGTATATAACTAGCTATTACTTTTTTATTTTCATGGAAAAAAAACTCAATATTCCCATGACTTATGAAGCCTTTTTGTTGGTAGAAAGAACTTAACGCATATAAGTTATGTGATATGAGTATTATTAACGAACGAAAATGTCTTGTAAAAATAGTTAAAAGCGATAGTTATTTGCCTTGGTAAAAAAAATTTATTTTGTCAAACTGACTTAATAAAATATATAAGAATGTATAACCTTTACTTATTAGTTATTTCTTATTTGTAAGCAAATAAATTAAATGGAGTTGTTAATTATAAAAAGAAGGCAACGTAAATCGAATAATTACGTAGATAATAAATACATTAAAAAACTTCGAGGGTTGTTGGAATAACACCAAATGATAGTATGAGTTCAACTTTGTAACGATAGACATCGATAGAAACGAAGAAGTGATGAAACAAGACGAAATTGTTTTGTTTGTGATCAAATCAAACTTAAACTCAAGTTACACTCATTTTACTATTCATAATACCACGACCTTCTTAATTGTATTACTAGGATTTAACCCGTGGAACACCACGGGTTTATATTTTTTATAAATAGTTTTATATATATACAATTATGCAAATAAATATATAAAATTTGTAATATTTTTTCTGTTTTTGTAAAATAAATAAAAATATTCAGAATTTCTAAAGAGTATTTTATTCTTTTATTGTTTACGCAAATAAATATATAATGAGAAATATATTTTATATAGCAAAATCTTAAAATAATTTGTAAGTTGGTTTATTCCAAACTATTATAAACTATAAAAATTAGGGATGAACAAAACTTCCGGATCCGAAATATCGAACCCAAACCAAACCGAAATCCCCAAATCAATATCGATCCTAAAAACAAATAACTCGAATGTATAGGGAAATTTACTACCATAATACCTGAAATCGAATCCGAACCGAACTCAATTTTTTAGAACTAAACAAAACTACTCTAACTACCCAAAAATTATTTAAAATAATAATAATTATAATTATATTTGAAGTACATAATTGGAACCAAACCGAAATTAAAGAACCGAAACCGTTCCAAAAATAAATAACCCGAACAAATTGAGAAATTTACTACATGAAAACCCGGAGCCAAAACAAATTTCTAGATTTGAACCCGAATTATCCAAAATTTGTTTATGATAAAGTTTAATCATTATTTTCAAACTTCTTGTCATTTATCTAGAATTTTTCCAGAAACTGAACCCGTTAATAAATAATTGTTATGTTAGTGTTAATTGATTTAAACAAACTTTATCTATGTTCAATATAAATGTTTATTAACATCTAAAATATTAATAAAAATTAAAACTTATAATATGGACAATGATTATATATAAAAACTAAACTATATGCTTTTTATAAAATATTTATATTCTGAAAATTTTTATAGACCCTCCTCCAGTAAGAAAAATAAAAAGAGTATATCAAAAATATGAAATTAGTGGTTGGTTTTATGTTTAAAATCGGTTTTATTGTTTTGTTGATATTTAAGTTAATTTTAAAAAGTATATATATAAAATGAGATATGTTTGTGTGTAAGTTTCGCATAACTCTTTAACTGAGTTTAAAACCAATGACATAGTATGTAGTTAAGTAAGTTTTTTTGGAAAAGTTCAAAAAATACTTCAAAAATAATAATATATATATTTTTATTATATATTTCGTATAGAAAATTTTTAATATAATTTGTAAGTTGATTAGACCAATAATTTATTATTTATTATATTTAGAATTCGAAAATACCCGTATTCAAAATACAAATAATTGTTTAAACTCGTTTTAAATTCTTAATAATATTAATTAAACCTGTTTTGATTTAAATAAAATTTTAATGCTAGTTTTTATAAAAAACTATGTAATAATGTATTTATGTGAATTAAATATTTTATTTTGTTTTTCAAATATTTTTTACATAATTTCTTTAATTTTGTTTTATTTATTTTTGGAAAGGATTGTAATATTTCCTTATTTGGTTTTTCGTAATTAAATGTTCAAAAATACTTCCTTTTATGCTCAATGGCATAATGTGTAAATAAGTGTGATTTTTTGGACATATTCAAATTAGTACTTCAAAAATAATATATAGATTCTTTTAGAATAACCCTTCTCTTCGATGTATGTGTAATGTTAGCATATTTTTTGAACGGTAAAATATTTGTTCTAGTGTGAAAAATCACACGTGAAATATAGTCATCTTTTGTACGTAGCCTATTGTGATTCGTTTCCCACCTTAGTTATGGTATTGTATTCATTCCGAATTTTGTATCTATTATTCTAATAACCTCACCTAAAAAAATTTCCATAGATGCTACGAAAATTTTGTATTTCCATAGATTATACAATTCAATTAATTGTATTTTCCAATAATGAGAGTATCCCTAAGAAAAACTCACAAACCTCTCTATATAAAGAACTTGCATGAATCTCATTTCATTGCATCCAAAACTCAACCAAAAAAAAACACTACACTTTCTTACAAAAATATTAATTAAATGGCAACAATTTCTTTCTCTCACAACCACCAACACTCCGACACACGCCGTGGTGGCTCCTCCCACCACCACCGTCACGGCCCCGTCGTGGAAGAAATCGAAGGACTAATCAAAGTTTTCAACGACGGTTGCGTCGAGAGACCTTCTTTAGTCCCTACCGTCTCACCCACCGTTCACACGTCATCTAAAGTCACATCCTTTGACACCAAACTAACCAACGAAATATGGACACGTGTCTACATCCCACACTCCTCCGCATCTCTCCCTCTCCTAGTTTACTTTCACGGCGGTGGTTTCTGCGTTGGCTCCGCCGCTTGGAGTTGTTACCACGACTTCTTGACTAGCCTCGCCGTAAAATCATGGTGCGTCGTAGTTTCTGTAAATTACCGTTTAGCCCCTGAACACCGTCTCCCCGCGGCGTACGAAGACGGCATCAACGTCGTGACGTGGCTTCTAACGCAAGAATCTCATGGTCGCTGTAATTATAATTCTTGGATGAGTAAATGTAACCTCTCCAACGTTTTCTTGGCCGGAGATAGCGCCGGTGCAAACATAGCTTACCAAGTCAACGCAAGAATCTCCACCAATGGCAAAACCGTAAATAACTTAAACATCAAGGGCATTATCCTAATCCACCCTTTCTTCGGAGGAGAATCAAGAACTTCCTCGGAGACTAAACAACAGCAAAACAACTCAAAGTCAACGTCGGGGTTGACTCTCTCGGCTTCCGACACGTATTGGCGTCTCTCTCTGCCACGTGGCGCAAACAGAGACCATCCTTGGTGTAACCCTAATATTATCACGACCGTGACGACGAGGATGATGGTGTTTATGGCGGAATATGATATATTGAAAGAGAGGAACATAGAGATGTGTAAAGTTATGATGAGAGGCA
Source organism: Cochlearia excelsa (assembly GCA_963556525.1). Lineage (NCBI taxonomy): Eukaryota > Viridiplantae > Streptophyta > Magnoliopsida > Brassicales > Brassicaceae > Cochlearia > Cochlearia excelsa. The sequence goes on from OY748330.1 coordinate 24,853,910, forward strand.
ATGGGAAGAAAGTTGAAAGTATAGTGCATGGTGGTGTTGGTCATGCTTTTCATATTCTTGATCATAGTTTGGTGTCACGTGATCGTATCCATGACATGATGTGTCGTATCCACAACTTCATACATACATAACCATGATAATTATAATAATTACTATCTTAAAATTTATATAGAGGCAACCGTTTAATTAGTTTTAGATTATTCTGTGTTTTATGGTTTAGTTAATAACGATATATTAGTAAGTTGCTTTTTTGTGGTGTTTTATGTGATTAGTATAAAACTATAAATTAGTGTGATTCCTCTTGTTGTATTTGGATAATTTGTGTAGTACTTGTGATGTGATATTAATGTTAATATTAATGTTACATAAATTCAAGTTTTGTTTTGTGTTAGGTTGATGGGCGCTTGTATTTTATGATCATTTAACCATAATGTTTTTTTTCTTTTTCTTATATTGAGTTTCTATCACGAGAAAAAAAGTTAGAATCTAACTTTTGAATTCTAGCACTTGAATAATGTTCTTATAGTTGACTTCGATAACTTTGCTTATGTGACATAGACCCATGCATACAACTATAACTTTATGTAATGTATACAGATAAGCAATATATATAGGAAATCTTTTATCCACCAAGGTTAGGTTTGTGTAGATTTCATACGAGAACATTTTGGATTCGAGTCAAAAAAACGAGTTGACTTAAATAATGTATATATGGTCCATACTCCCAAAAGTAGGTTATTTATTCTTCTTCTTTCACAAGAAAAAAAAATCAAATTCTTTTTTTTTGTCACGACTACGTAATTATGCGCGATGAATAAATTTTGAAAATAATAAAATTTTACGTAAAAGTGGATAATTATGTTTAAGATTTGATATAAAAATATTTATAATGTGATTTACTTTTTGTTTTGGATATAAAAAATTTCAATTTTTTATTTTAACTCCACTTAGTTTTTGTAAAAATATATTTATAAAAATATTCACTCCGGATATTCTTCAAAAATCAACGGGTATTCCCTGACCGAATATCCGTCTAAAGGATCTGAATTCGAGTCATTTTTTACGGATCTATGCATATGCGAATCAGAATATCTTAAAAAACGGATATCTGGATCCAGTTCACTTTAATATGCGGTATATATTTATAGAGTTGTGGTGACGTTAAACGTTCATTCCTATTTAATAATGAGATTTATTGTTCTATCCATATCATAATAAATATGGTTTTAAAAAGTTTTTTTATTCTTTATAATTTTTGATTGAAAAATTTAATGCGTTTTGACTTTTTAACCAATAAAATTTTATTATATTATCTATATTTGTTGTACTCTATATTTTTTATAAAAAATTAGAATTTCTATTCTAAAGTATTTATTATTTATTTGTTTTTCGGCTTGAAATTTACTCTAGTTATTGGGTCTTAAAAGCCTCTTTCATTTTTTCTATTAATAAATGTTTTTTCCATGTCACATTTTCCATTGGTTATTAAAGATTATTCTTGCTATGTCACAATCAATTTGTTGAAACTCACTGTAATGTTGACACATAAGATTTTTCACAAAAATCACTTTACAAATAATGTCTTAGGGATTAGGGATATGCGATATATATTTATAGAGTTGTGGTGACGTTAAACGTTCATTCCTAGTTAATACTGAGATTTATTGTTCTATCCATATCATAATAAATAATAAATATGGTTTTAAAAAGTTTTTTTATTCCATCTGTTTATTCTTTATAATTTTTGATTGAAAAATTTAATGCGTTTTGACTTTTTTAACCAATAAAATTTTATTATATTATCTATATTTGTTGTCTCTATATTTTTTATAAAAAAATAGAATTTATATTCTAAAGTATTTATTATTTTTTATTTGTTATTCGACTTGAAATTTACTCTAGTTACTAGGTGACTTCTCGCGCCATGCGCGACGAAATTTTTTTAAAAATAATATAGTTTGAGGTAGAGATGGATAATGATAATGAGGTTTAAGATTTATTATAATAATATTTACAATTTGATTTATTGTTTCGGTTATAAAATTTATACTCTTTTTTTATTTACTAAATTAAATTCAGTTTTAAAAGTGTAATTTTTTGTCGTTAATTAGACTACTCGTAATCATGTTAATTTTCAATATAGACTTGATCGAGGAACTACAACTATTATCTCGAGACTTTCGTATCATGAGCAATATTATAATTTTTTATAATTTAAACAATATTTTTTTCAAAATCTCGAAAATCTTTGTTATAGTATTTTCCCAAAATCTCGAAAATCTTTGTTATTAGTATATTTCCAAAATCTCGAAATTTTTTGTTAGAAGTACTCCACATAATATTTTTAACACTATATATGATAACTCCTAGATTATAGGAGAAATAATAACAAATTTATATGGAAAGTTTCGAAAATAGAAAAAGTTAAAAATTAAATTATCATAATCTTTATGAAAAATATAATTGATAAACGAGATTTTACCCCGTTAAATCTAATATCTTAATGTAGTATTTAAGATGTCAAACCAAATCAGGGGCAAACAATGTATTTGAATTTATGCGAAACAAACTCAGTTTAAGTGTGATCAAAAGGGTTGTTTGTGTGATGTTTTTGTAACCAAAGATTTAACAAAACGAAAAACTAGAATTAAAGGTTTTGAAAGATTATTAAAAAGCTAAACAATCGAGGTTAAGGTGTTTTCAAGGATGATTGAACTTTCGGATTTCAAATTGTCTTTTATAAAATTTACTTTAAGGTTTTGAAAACGATTTTAGATCAATCCACTCTCGTGGCAATGATCCTTTTCTCAACGATTAAACTAACACAATGTCTTGGATAGTTTAATCGTCGAGAAACTTTAAGGACAAATCAATTCTAACCACCAAGCTTATTAACACGGATCTCTCGGTTAAGCTAGGCTTGGTTCTAAGGTAATTGTTCGGGAGGCTTTATAATCTCTCGATTCATAAAGCTTCCCGGGTTCGATAATCGAATGGCCAACTCGATTAAAGCTTTAAGGTTGCTACCAAAGACTAAAGTTTTCAATCAATTAAGTTTTAGACAATTTTCATTCCTAGATTCAATCAAACCCCTTTTACCCTAACCCAATTGTCTATTTAGAACTACTCACAAATCATATTGAGATTCATAACAATTTGATTCAAAGAAACCATAAGCATAAACAAATAAACAAAGAGAACAAAGGGTAAAGAAAACTCTTATTCAATGATGATGATGAAGATTACAAGGTGGCCAAGAAGCAATCACCAAGAAATCCTCCAAGGTTCACAAAACAAAAACAAAACTAAACTAATTTCCCCTAGGGTGGTCGTGTTTTTACCCTAATAAACGAGTCTAAACCGAAAATAAAACAAAGGAAACCAAAAATCAAACCGGTTTTCCTTTTTTACATAGCGAAAAACCAAATCTCATAAAATTTCGCAGCACTGTATCGGTCAAGGCAAACCGATACGGGTTGGCCGATACGCGCTTCGGCAAATCTTCCTTCGGCTCTGTTTTCTTCGTATCGGCCGAGGCTAAGCCGATACGACAGGTCGATATGTGTCTTCGGGTCTTCTTCTCTTGTATCGGTCACTCCAAACCGATACGGTTGGCCGATACAAGCTTCGGCGAAACCTCTCGTTTTCAATATCGGCCACGGAGACCGATATGCTTGGCCGATACAGACTTCGGCAAACTCTCTGTCTTCTGTATCGGCCAACTGAAACCGATACAACATGCCGATGCAAGTGTATCAGTTTCTTTTTGGCTCAAATCCATCAATTTCGCCGTCTTTATGCTCCAAAACCCGAAACACACAAAACAAACCAAAATGCAACCTATATGCAACCTATATGACACTAAATGCAACCTAAATGAATGAGTTCTAATGCATAACCTAAAGTAAAATGTGTAAAATATGCAAGTTATCAACTCCCCCAAACTTATCCTTTGCTTGTCCTCAAGCAAGAGAATTTCGCATCAAAGTTTAGGAAGGTGTGGAGGCGGGGACCTCAGAACCAAAAGTAACGCGAAGAGTGTAGTGAACGAGTATCCTAAACGTAGTATCCTATCGCAACCGAGCTAGTTCTACCTATTGCCATTCATCTCAAACTCCGTCTAAATCCGTTATTATTACCAAAAGCATGTGATCCACTTGTCTAGTCTAAGCACCTTTTCACATTCAATTAAGCATAGTCGAAGCATGAAACATGATCAAGAATTTTCAAGAGTTTTTCTATTTGTCTAGGTAAGAACGGGATTTCGAATCAAACGAGGAGGCTAACACTCAGGCATGTGGTTAGTTGTAGCGCGGTTTCTCTCGGGGAGTGAAAGGGTTAAGCAAAATCGGGAAAGACAAGAAGCAATGCAAATCCGGACATCCATCCCTATACAATTCTAATCTCTAACCCATCTTTTCACTCTCTACACACTTAAGCATTCAAACACCGAGTTTTCTTTCATTTTTTTTTTTTTTTTTTTTTTTTCTTAACTACCTTAGGGGTTTTATTTGGCTAACTTTCTTTTCTTTTTTTTTTTTTTTGATTTTTCTGTTTTTTTTTTTTTTTCTTTTTTTTTTTTTTTTTAGTAGCCATTCTTTACCCCTAGGAGTTTTACAATTCAACTCGTGTTTATTTTTCGAAAATACGTTTTAGTTCAAAGATGTGTTTCCCGTTATCCCGTCTACAAACTAGCGTATGATAACCTAGCCAAATGGATGTCCTTCCTTGTCGCTCCCTATACTTTCAAGTTTTTGCGAAACCAAACAATCACTAAATGAAAAGAATTCTCACAAGTGTTTGGGTTTAGGCGAAGGGGGTGAGAGGGGAATCATCCTTCTAATGAGAATGACCGGATTGCGCTTAAGGTGTTTCGGTTTAGGAAGCCACAATCCGTAGAAATCACAAAGCCATAGAAATACTCTTAAAAACTCTCAATCATGCTAATTAGAAGTCAAGTTTAGGTTCAAATAATTTTTGAAGGCTACCTAGAACTATCAAGCTTCATAACCACACTATTGGCTTTTTAAACATCAATGTCTAGGGTCGAGATTTCAAGATTTTCGGCGAGTTCTAAATCGTTTGAGGAAGACACTACACCTAAGATACCGTTCAAAACACTAGACGCGTCGCTTTATAAGGCTAAAATCATCATAGATCCCCTATGCATATGACCTAAATGAACTAATCCTAAATGCATTTTTTTTTTTGTGTTTTTGGGTTTTTTCGTTTTTTTTTTTTTTTTTTTTTTTTTTTTTTTTTTTTATATCACTAATGTGAAACTATATGACTACTCCCCCAAACTTAAATCACACAGTCTCTGTGTGAAGAAAGTATTTGGAGAAGATCCTATATGCAAAAACAGCCTAAAAGCTACATGCAATGAATGTGAAAAAGCATATGTACAACGGTGGAGGGTTACCTCAGTAGTAGTTGGTGTCCGGGTCAGGGCCTTCTCCATCGGAGGAGAAAGTGGGAGACTCGTTGTCCGAGAGGACCGTGGGTGGGCGGTTGTGAAAGCGGTAGGGTCTCCTAGGCTGCCTAGGTGCGTCTGTCTGCGGATCACGCACTACCAGCTGCGTGTCTTGGTTCGAACTGCAGCTCGCGCAGGACAAACCCCTCTTGATGGTCTTCTTCAGCGACTTGACCTCGCGCACCAACTTCCTTATGGTTCGGTCTTGGAAGAGGTTCCACCGGCTCATTCTCTGCATGTCCAAGTACATGTCCTGCAAAGGACCAGGCTGTCTAGGTGCGGTGGAGGGACCGAGGTAATAGCGCTCGGGTCCGTAGGTAGGCAGCGTCGATGTGCTGAACTCGTACCTACTCGGTCCAGCAGGTCGGTGGACTTTTTTCGGACCGCGGACAGAGGAGAGAGGGGCGGCTGTGACATCGTGTAAGTGGCTCCCGTCGAGGTCGAAGTGAACCGCGGCGTTGCCGCTGAAACTTGTGCAGGCTGGTTTGGGAAGGAGGACGATGCTTTGAATGGTGTTTAACTTGAACGAGTACGCGTACTTACCCTCGCATTCGCCGACAATCATTAGCCGCTTTGCCAAGTATGGCATGTCCATGAAGGTCGGATGTTCTTTTCTTCCCAATAGGGGTACCCGCCGGCCGGTTAGAAAAGGTGTGACCCATCCGCCTATGCTCAGCTTTGGCGTGGCATCGGTGCGAGTCCAAGCCCAACGTTTGATGTCCATGAAACCGTTGACGAGCAGCCGAAGAACGCTCGGGAAGTGTTCCTCTGTCGTGGGGAACAAATCGGGGTCGCGGAGTGAGCGTCGAAGTATCGGAGCTAGACCTTGCTGCAAGTACATCATCTCGTTGTTGTTTACTTGCCCCGCCTCGCGTCTAGGGAAGAACACGTGCGAAAGAAGTTTCGCACATATCTTATCGCCGGATGGCGAATCATCGCGCTCTTCGATCTCCCGGGCTGGTAGACCCCGTTGGCAATAAAGTTCCAAAGCTGTGCGCTTTCGCCTATCTCGTTGCTTGAGCTCAACTTGCCCGTTTGCTGGAATTCCGAGTATTTTTTCCCAAGTTTGGAGAGTTCCGGAGTATTTTCTCCCGTTGCTAGTCGTGAACGAGATTTCCATCACTTCATCCTTGTATGTGATCGCGAGGGTGGCTAGAAATTGACAAGTCTCCTCCTTGTAGGCTATTTCCTTCTTCCCTAAAACCCAATCAAGCCTCATGTGGCGCAAAATTTCCCCTTACCTCATCGTAGATCCCTAATTTCCTGAGCGTATCCGTGTCGGGGAAACGCGATGGGGTGAATGGGATCTCCATTAGTGCGTCGTACAACTCCCGGGCCGTCGGTTGCTTCTTCGGATCGCGTGTGATGGGAGAATTGCTTGTCCTTGGTGGGAAGGGGAATGTGGGCGCTACTGCCACCTCCTCCTCGTCGTAGGAGTCGTATACGAACTCGAAATCCCCCTCTTCCACGATAGCGGGTTCAGTATGCTTCTTTTTCGCGCTAACCTTTCGTGATTTGCTCTTTCGCGGCTCCTCTCTCGGTTCTTCCCTTGGTTCCTCTCTTGGAACCTCATCAGTGGGTTCCCTTATCACCACCGAACCCGACCTAGTCTTTCTCCTCGGTGGTTCATCATCAACTGCCTTGCCTTTCCCTTTTTCAGCCCTTGATGCTCTCTTTGGTCCCATTGGTTCTTGTGGGGGATTTGGGCGTTTTTGGAGAGGGCTCGGATTGGTTGATTGGTTGTGATGACCTGAAAGAGATGGAGGAGACAAAGAGAATGAGCCAAAAATCAGCTAATTCCGTGAACAAACAAGAGAGAATTCAAGCTTTTAGATTTCGCAACAATGGAGAGCAAAGACGAGAAGGACGATATCGGCTATGAGTTTTAAGAGAAAAGCCCTAGGTTTCTATTTATATTCAGCCGATATTGGGAAAAAATTAGCGCGTATCGGTTACCTGACCGATACAGTTAAACCGATACGATACAGTATCGGGTTTTCTGTATCGGCGTAGAGTCGAGGTTGGCCTGTTTCGCGTTGTATCGGTCACAGCAGACCGATACAACATGCCGATACGAGTGTTTTTTTCTTCTGTTTCCCTTGTATCGGTCCCAGCAGACCGATACAACTTCCCGATACGAACGTCTCCACTTTCGCTTGCTTGTATCGGTCCCGGCGGACCGATACAACATCCCGATACGAAACTCCGTGAACTTTCTGTTTGCTTGTATCGGTCCCGACGGACCGATACGTCTCGTCGGTATCGGCCAAAGCTCGCCGATATGGCTGGCCGATACGTAACTCCTGGTTGTTTCTCCTCGTTTTTCACCTGGAAAACACTACTAAGTAACCCAAGAAGATGATTAGAACTATGAATATGAGAATGCTAAATTTAAAACAAAGAATATGTACAAGGATAGACATGGGACTTCCTCCCAAGTGAGCTTGTTTATAGTCACGTAGCTTGACTTTACCCCTTTGTTTTAAGCAACGTTTGGATCCGAAAGAGACAATGAGTCTCCTCCGGTTGCGGCTTCGTTTGCGAAGTACGGTTTGAGTCTTTGACCGTTTACTGCAAACTCCCCTCCGTGCTTGTCCCAAAGCACCACAACTCCGAGTGGTTTGACCTCCTTGATCTTAAAAGGGCCGGACCAACGGGATTTCAGCTTTCCCGGGAATAGTCTGAGCCGCGAGTTGAATAGCGAGCACCAAATCATTCACCTTGAACTCTTTCTTGATGATCTTCTTGTCATGGAAGGCTTTGGTCCGCTCTTTGTAGATCCTCGAGCTCTCATAGGCGTGTTGGCGTATTTCGTCCAATTCCTCGAGTTGAAATTCCCTCTTCTCTTTCGCGCTCCTAATATCGAAGTTGAGAAGCTTGATTGCCCAGCTGGCTTTGTACTCGAGCTCTACCGGTAGATGGCATGCTTTCCCATACAGCAAGTTGAAAGGTGTCGTTCCCAAGGGCGTCTTAAACGCGGTTCTATACGCCCAAAGCGCGTCGTCGAGCTTAACGGACCAATCTTTCCTCGTTACACCGACTGTCTTCTCGAGGATGGCTTTGATTTGTCGGTTGGAAACTTCAACTTGGCCACTTGTTTGGGGATGATAAGGTGTTGCCACCTTGTGCTTAACACCGTGCTTCTTGAGAAGACTCTCAAAGACCTTGTTGATGAAATGGGATCCACCGTCACTAATCACAACCCTGGGAACTCCGAATCGAGGGAAGATTATTGTCTTAAAAAGACTAACAACGGCTTTTGAGTCGCTCGTTGTGCAAGCTACGGCTTCTACCCACTTGGAGACATAGTCTACCGCCACAAGGATGTACTTCTTGCCATACGATGATGGGAAGGGTCCCATGAAGTCTATACCCCACACATCAAAAATCTCAACCTCCATGATAGGGTTTTGTGGCATCTCGTTCCGCTTGCTTATATTGCCCTTCCTTTGGCAAGGATCGCAGCGTTGGACGAACTCGTGAGCGTCCTTAAACATCGTGGGCCACCAAAAACCAGCTTGTAAAACCTTGGAGACCGTCTTAAAGCTCGCGAAATGTCCCCCATAGGCTGAACCGTGGCAATGAGTAAGAATGCCGTTCACCTCTTCATCCGCTATACACCTCCGATATAACCCATCTTTGCACAAGGTGTAGAGGTAGGGTTCGTCCCAATAGAACCGTTTCAGGTCGTGGAAGAATTTCTTCTTTTGATGACGCTCCAAGTCATGCGGTTCTCTTCCCGTGGCCAGGTAGTTCACGATGTCCGCGTACCATGGCTCTTTTTCTGCGGCAAAGAGCTCTTCAACCTCGTACTCTTGCTCTACCCGGAATCTCTGTAGCATGACTGTCATTAGCCGCTCTTCGGGAAATGAGTCGTCAATGGGCAGTAGGTCGTCTACGCGCAGCCGCGACAAGTGATCCGCGACTCCATTCTCGACGCCCTTCTTATCCTTGATTTCCAAGTCAAACTCTTGGAGCAGCGAGAATCCACCGTAGCGGCCGCGGTTTCGCATCTTTCTTTGCGAGCAAATGTCTCAATGCTGCGTGATCGGTGTAGACTATCACCTTTGAGCCAACCAAGTATTGCCTAAACTTCTCGAAAGCAAACACGATAGCTAGGAGTTCCTTTTCCGTGGTCGCATACTTTGATCGCGCATCGTCCATCGTCTTACTAGCGTAGTAAATGACGTGGAGCTTCTTCTCCTTTCGTTGTCCCAACACCGCACCAACGGCGTAGTCACTAGCATCGCACATGATCTCAAAGGGTAGATCCCAATCCGGTGGCTGCACAATAGGAGCGCTAATCGGCTCTTGCTTGATCTTGTGGAAAGCGCTTAGACACTCGTCGTCGAACACAAAATCGACGTCCTTGCATAGCAATCTCGTCAGCGGTCTAGCTATCTTCGAAAAGTCCTTGATGAACCTCCTGTAGAAACCCGCGTGACCGAGAAAACTCCTTATGCTCTTCACTGAATTTGGAGCTCCGAGGTTGGCCATAACGTCGATCTTTGCCTTATCAACCTCAATACCTCTCTCTGAAATCCGATGACCCAAAACGATGCCATCTCTTACCATGAAGTGGCACTTTTCCCAATTCAGCACCAAGTGGCATTCCTCGCACCTTTTAAGCACCCTGCAAAGATTAGACAAACACGAGGCAAACGAAGAACCGTAGACAGAAAAATCATCCATAAAAACCTCAACAATGTTTTCGATTAAATCTGAAAATATGGACATCATGCATCGTTGGAACGTCGCGGGTGCATTACACAACCCAAACGGCATTCTACGATACGCAAACGTACCATAGGGACATGTAAAGGTGGTTTTCTCTTGGTCCTCGGGGTGGATGGGTATTTGGAAAAATCCGGAATACCCATCGAGAAAACAATAGTATGGATGGTTGGCTAAGCGTTCAAGCATTTGGTCAATGAAGGGCAGGGGGAAGTGGTCTTTTCGAGTTGCAGCGTTTAGCTTTCGATAATCGATGCAAACTCTATGACCCGTGATTGTTCTAGTTGGGATTAATTCGTTTTTATCATTCTTAACCACGGTAATTCCACCCTTTTTCGGTACTACATGAACGGGAGAGATCCAATTGCTATCGGATATTGGGAAAATTATCCCCGCATCCAATAACTTGATTATCTCTTTCTTAACAACTTCTTTGAGGTTTGGGTTCAGCCGACGTTGGTGTTCTATTGAGGACATAGATTCGTTCTCTAGATGTATCCGGTGCATGCACAAAGAGGGTGAAATCCCTTTGATATCATCTAGAGAATAACCTATTGCCTTCCTAAATTTTTTTAGCTCATGAGTTAAAGTTTTAACCTCGTCGTCGCTAAGCGCAGCGTTTATAATTATCGGGTAGGTGGAGTTAGGCCCCAAGAAAACGTACCTTAGCCCGTTGGGAAGGGGTTTTAACTCTACCTTTGGCGCTTTGAGTTCGCTCCAATCGTCGTCACCGCTAGACTTACCATTGCTAGCATCGTCGTCCGTCGTCATCGCCTTTGCGTCGTATGTAACCGCCTCGGGCGGGACAAGAAACTCGGCTTCCACATCGATGGGGTGGGAGTCGATTCTTTTCTGGATCTGCCATCACGTCGCCTCTCGTTGTTCGGCCTCCTTCTTCTAAGGTGGTCATGGCAAGCTGAAGCTCGTCTTCCGTCGCTAACTCCTCCAAGAATTCATCCGCGAGTTCATCCATCAAGTCGATGTAGAAAATCCGCCCATCAATGGTCGGTTTCTTGATCGTATCGTTGATGTCGTACCTTTGCACTAGGTCTTCTCCGAGATGCGGATCAATCTTACCCTTCTTCACATCTATAATCGCTCCGGCTGTGGCTAGGAATGGCCTACCGAGGATAAGAGGGTCCTTAGGTTCTTCATCCATTGCCAAGACGATGAAATCAGTGGGGATGAAAGCGTTCCCTAGCTTGACCGGAATGTCCTCTAACACACCCGCGGGTATCCTTACCGACCTATCGGCAAGCACAAGGGAGATCCTGGTTGGCTTGAAGGATGAGAACCCAAGTCTCCGGGCAATGGACAGCGGCATAAGACGGCGCTAGCTCCTAAATCGCACAAGCATCCTTCGAAAACCAAGGGGCCGATGGCACATGGTATGGTGAAACTCCCCGGATCACTCGGCTTTTTAGGGCGGTTTCGTTGGATGATTGCGCTGCACTCGTGCGAGAGGACTACTTGTATCGTCGAAGTCCCGAAACTTGTTCTTGATCGCATCCTTTAGAAACTTGCTATAGTGAGGGACGAGTTTAAAGGCATCGACGAGTGGCATGGCAATTTGAACTTCCTTCATTTGCTTTTCAAACTGCGCTTTGTACTTCTCTAGCGAGCTGTTTCTTAGCTCGACCCGGAAAAGGTAGCTTAGGCACGTAAGGGGACGTAACGTAAGCCGGCTTTTTCGGTTTGGCGGTTTTCTCCTCTGTATGGGCCTTGTTTGTGGCCGATACAGGTGGTCGATATCGGTCTTCCGAAACCGATACACCTGGCCGATGCGAGTGTCCTGTCTCCTTATCGCTCGTATCGGCCTTGTCTTTGGCCGATACTGGTGGCCGATATCGGCCAGACGTGGCCGATACTTCTGGTCGATACAGATGTCCTGTATCCTCCTCTTTACCGTTTTCTCCACTTTCTTCATCTAAGAGCGTGGTATCAGCCTCGTGGGATCGTTCCACCTCCCCCACCTGTTCCGCATTGTCCTCGATGCGATCACCAGAAGGTAACTGTCGGCCACTACGAAGATGTAGAGCGTTGACATACTCTTTCGGGTTAGCTTCGGTTTCCCAGGGAGTTGACCCATTGGTCGTTTGGAGGATGACGTGATCTGCCCCACTTGGTTATCCATAGCTTTCAGGTGCGAGCTCATTGATTCGAACTTCGCGTTGAGGTCGTGGTACGAGTTGTCAACCTTTGCCTGGATTTCCTTCTTGAACGTGCTAAATTCCAAGTGATTTCGGGTTTGGCGCGTCGAGGATTTGCTTCAGCGGTCGAGCGGTTTGATCACCTTGGGGAGCTGGTGATGCGGCCCGCTCCTTGAGTACCGGGGTGGTTGTTGTAGCCCGGAGGACGATTTGGTGGTGGTCTCGGTGCGTATCCTCCCTGGTTGTATTGAGGTTTACCTTGGTAACCTCCTTGTTGCGTCCGGGGATAGACCCGATCACTAGGGTTAGCGACGTTGTTGTTGCGGTAGGAGAGATTTGGGTGTTGAGAGTAATTGTTGAAGCGCCAACCGTTCGATTCCCCATGTAGTTTATCTCCTCCTCGATTTCCCTCGATTGGGGGCAACTGTTCCTCTCCGCTTCCCACAAAGTTGATCCCCACTTGTTGAGACATGATCAGCTTGTCAAGCTTCTCGTTCACCGCTTTTATCTCTCGCTTGAATTGCTCATCATTACCAGAGCTACGGATGTTGCGATCGTAATCCTCGCCATAGTTGCTATCACTCAATGCATAGTTCTCCACCAACAGCTGCCCATCCGCTTCCGTCTTCCCAAGAAAGTTACCTTGGCTAGCCGAATCTAGAAGCATTCCGAACTTGGGTTTTAAGCCTCGGTAGAATGTGCTTGAGCAAACTTTCTCCCGAGAACCCGTGGTGTGGACATCTCGGCGTATAGCCTTTGAATCTTTCCCAAGCTTCGCTAAATGTTTCATGGTCCTTTTGAGCGAAAGCCGAGATTTCATTCCTTAGCTTTGATGTCCGAACCACCGAGAAGAACTTTGTTAGGAAAGCCTTCTTGCAAGCTTCCCAAGTATGGATGGTGTCCTTGACAAGGTTCTTTTGCCATAGGTGTGCTTTGTCCCCTAATGAGAAAGGGAACAAGCGCAGCTTGAACATGTCCTCGTTGACACCGTTGATCTTCACCGTATCGCATAGCATATCGAATTGGTGAAGGTGGTCAATCGGGTCCTCACTAGGCAAACCGTAGAACTTGTTGCCCGAGATCATGTTGATGAGACTGGACTTGATCTCGAAGTTGTTGTTGGCGATGGCCGGTGGCGCAATACCACTACGGTAGGTGACGTTAGAAGGCACGTTAAAAAAAACAGAAAAATCAAAAAAAAAAAAGTCCCCGGCAACGGCGCCAATTTGATAAACGAGATTTTACCCCGTTAAATCTAATATCTTAATGTAGTATTTAAGATGTCAAACCAAATCGGGGGCAAACAATGTATTTGAATTTATGCGAAACAAACTCGGTTTAAGTGTGATCAAAAGGGTTGTTTGTGTGATGTTTTTGTAACCAAAGATTTAACAAAACGAAAAACTAGAATTAAAGGTTTTGAAAGATTATTAAAAAGCTAAACAATCGAGGTTAAGGTGTTTTCAAGGATGATTGAACTTTCGGATTTCAAATTGTCTTTTATAAAATTTACTTTAAGGTTTTGAAAACGATTTTAGATCAATCCACTCTCGTGGCAATGATCCTTTTCTCAACGATTAAACTAACACAATGTCTTGGATAGTTTAATCGTCGAGAAACTTTAAGGACAAATCAATTCTAACCACCAAGCTTATTAACACGGATCTCTCGGTTAAGCTAGGCTTGGTTCTAAGGTAATTGTTCGGGAGGCTTTATAATCTCTCGATTCATAAAGCTTCCTGGGTTCGATAATCGAATGGCCAACTCGATTAAAGCTTTAAGGTTGCTACCAAAGACTAAAGTTTTCAATCAATTAAGTTTTAGACAATTTTCATTCCTAGATTCAATCAAACCCCTTTTACCCTAACCCAATTGTCTATTTAGAACTACTCACAAATCATATTGAGATTCATAACAATTTGATTCAAAGAAACCATAAGCATAAACAAATAAACAAAGAGAACAAAGGGTAAAGAAAACTCTTATTCAATGATGATGATGAAGATTACAAGGTGGCCAAGAAGCAATCACCAAGAAATCCTCCAAGGTTCACAAAACAAAAACAAAACTAAACTAATTTCCCCTAGGGTGGTCGTGTTTTTACCCTAATAAACGAGTCTAAACCGAAAATAAAACAAAGGAAACCAAAAATCAAACCGGTTTTCCTTTTTTACATAGCGAAAAACCAAATCTCATAAAATTTCGCAGCACTGTATCGGTCAAGGCAAACCGATACGGAGTTGGCCGATACGCGCTTCGGCAAATCTTCCTTCGGCTCTGTTTTCTTCGTATCGGCCGAGGCTAAGCCGATACGACGAGTCGATATGTGTCTTCGGGTCTTCTTCTCTTGTATCGGTCACTCCAAACCGATACGGTTGGCCGATACAAGCTTCGGCGAAACCTCTCGTTTTCAATATCGGCCACGGAGACCGATATGCTTGGCCGATACACACTTCGAGCAAACTCTCTGTCTTCGTATCGGCCAACCGAAACCGATACAACATGCCGATGCAAGTGTATCAGTTTCTTTTTGGCTCAAATCCATCAATTTCGCCGTCTTTATGCTCCAAAACCTGAAACACACAAAACAAACCAAAATGCAACCTATATGCAACCTATATGACACTAAATGCAACCTAAATGAATGAGTTCTAATGCATAACCTAAAGTAAAATGTGTAAAATATGCAAGTTATCAATAATCTAGGAATTATACGATCCCATCAAATAAATGTATATCTTCTTATCTATATTATTATTTTTGAAGTAATAATTTGAACATATCCAAAAAATCAATTTGTAATCACTATAATGTTGACAATCAATTTGTTTGAAACTCACTGTAATGTTGACACATAAGATTTTTCACAAAAATCACTTTACAAATAATGTCTTAGGGATTAGGGATATGCGATATATATTTATAGAGTTGTAGTGACGTTAAACGTTCATTCCTAGTTAATACTGAGATTTATTGTTCTATCCATATCATAATAAATAATAAATATGGTTTTAAAAAGTTTTTTTATTCCATCTGTTTATTCTTTATAATTTTTGATTGAAAAATTTAATGCGTTTTGACTTTTTTAACCAATAAAATTTTATTATATTATCTATATTTGTTGTCTCTATATTTTTTATAAAAAAATAGAATTTATATTCTAAAGTATTTATTATTTTTTATTTGTTATTCGACTTGAAATTTACTCTAGTTATTGGGCCTTAAAAGCTTTTTTCATTTTTCTATTAATAAATATTTTTTTCATGTCACATTTTTCATTGGTTATTAAAGATTCTTCTTGCCATGTCACAATTAATTTGTTGAAATTCATTGTGATGTTGACACCTAAGATTTTTCACAAAAATCACTTCACAAATAATGTCTTAGGGATCAAATTTTTGTGACCAATTGTAACCTATAAATAAAAATACGAGGAATTCACAAAACTACACCATTTTTTCCCTTCTTTTACAAAATTTTACCTAATTCAATTTTTTCACATATATATACCCTTTTAAAAATTTAAAAGCTTGATTTACCCTTTAAAAAATTACCAAAATTAAAATCTTTTCATTTGGGTTCTCTAATTAGTGTTTAGGGTATAGTATCAAGAGGGTAGAATTGTGTGGATATGGTTTATTTGGATTTAATTTTGAGTGTTTAGGTGTAGTTTTGTGAAGTAATTTTGAAATAATATAGTTTTGTGAAATGTAATTCAAATAGCGTAGTTTTGTAATTCTCCCTAAAAATAGTAACTGAAAAATTTTGGTTCCATTTTTTAGTTGGGAAGAAAAGCATCAAAATATATTATACAGTTGATACATTTTTTTCGTTATATAATCTACTTAAATTTGTAGATAAATAATTTAGTTAGTAAAAAAAATCAGTAAGTTAACATCGATGATTTCATTGCTTGGAGAGTTTTGTGTAGTCCGATGGTATGTTATCATCAAAATATAATTTGATGGTAATTTAAAAGTAATATTTTTTGTTTGGGATTATAGTAAAAATGTCAATATTATCAAAACTATTATCATATGTTTATGAATTTTAACGAACCCCATCCTTTACTTAAACAAACACATAAATTTAATCAAAACTTAACCAACTTATGTTTTGATCAATAACATTTTTTTGAAACCATAACCACAGTAATATTTTTTCCCATGGCCAAAAATGTAAATTTAAGATATTGTGGGTAAATTTTGTAAATAACGTTAAACTCTAAATACTCTAAACCAAATAGAGTTTCTACTTTATATGTAACTACACACTATCGCTCGCTTTCTCTCAAAACTTATTTTTTCACATCACAAGTTTCAAAAACCCTAAAAGCTCTTTCTCTCTCTCTCTCTCTCTCTCTCTTCCACTCTCTCTCTGTCTCTCTCCTTGCTTCTGCATCAGATCCGTACGAAGGCGAAAAGCAAAACGAGAATGTCGGTGAGAGTACTAAACCCTAATGCGGAGGTTCTCAACAAATCAGCGGCGCTTCATATGACAATCAACGCCGCAAAGGGTTTACAAGATGTTCTCAAATCCAATCTCGGTCCTAAAGGAACCATCAAGATGTAATCTTTATCTATCTTTCTCTCTCTATATTAGTTTGATTTTATCTGATTCTGTATATGTAATAGTGTTTTGTTATCTTCACCGATTTTTGTGGCTTGCTTGATTGATGTATTAGGCTTGTTGGTGGGTCAGGTGATATTAAGCTTACCAAAGATGGTAACACCCTTTTGAAAGAAATGGTGAGTCTTGTTAAAACGATACTGTTAAAGATTTATTGATTTATGTGTTGATGTTTAGTGGTGAAGGGTATGCATAAAGCCTGTGACTTTATATTCTGGGGCCTTGTGGTTTTTGTTTTTGTGGTTTATTGGTTTGAAATTTTTAATATGAATTCAGATAATGAATCTTGGGTAAGTTTTGTTTGTCGACATTGTGAATTTGTCAAGGAGGAGAAACTAAAGTAGAGAGCTTTAAGTTAGTGCTTGATAGTCAACTATGTTGTTTTTTTATGAGATTTCATGATGCTTACACACTCTCGCTTCCTAATTGTTGCAGCAAATCCAGAATCCAACAGCTATTATGATTGCGAGGACAGCTGTTGCGCAGGATGACATAAGTGGTGATGGTACTACTTCCACTGTTATCTTCATTGGCGAGCTCATGAAACAGTCCGAGCGCTGCATCGATGAAGGTGAGTCTTTATATTAGCTGAAATTTGGTGCTTCATCTTACTTTAGTTTGTAGGCAAGTTCGTTGGCTTTGATGATCCACTATGCTTGTTTTAGATTCTTGCTTTTCGGCGATTTTAATCTTATCAACTAGTGTAGCAAGAAAAAAGTACTAATAGAGGATTATACGTTTATCAGGTATGCATCCACGTGTTCTAGTTGATGGTTTCGAGATTGCTAAGAGAGCCACTCTTCAGTTTCTTGAGAACTTCAAGACCCCTGTGGTTATGGGTGATGAAGTTGATAGGGAGATCCTAAAAATGGTTGCTAGAACTACACTTAGGACAAAGGTATTTTTGATTTGATGATAGAAACTTTATGGCATCTTTTGTTCACGTATCTCTTTTTCATTTTGATTGATTCTTCTCTTGTTTTCTAACGACGATTTACTCTTGTGGTTTGTGTAGCTGTACGAAGGCTTGGCTGATCAACTGACTGACATTGTTGTTAATTCAGTGAGTTAATCTATATGTGAAAAAATCGTTTAATATTTTTGCTTTTCAAACAAATGAAGACTCATTTATGCATGATTTTGGTTTAAAAGCTTGTTTGTCTTCTAATTATCTTCCTTTTACACAAAAGGTTCTCTGCATCCGGAAGCCTGAGGAAGGTATTGATCTGTTTATGGTGGAGATAATGCACATGCGCCACAAATTCGATGTTGACACACGATTGGTATGCCTCTAAACATCGTAAAATTTTCCCATCTTTTCATAGTTTTGGAGTTTTATATAATACATGCATTTATGGAATCAAACAGTTTTGCTGGTTATGATTACTTTTGTTTTCGTAGTTTTGTACATATTGCCAGTAATAGTTGATTCATTTCTGATTTAGGTTGAGGGGCTTGTTCTAGATCATGGTTCAAGACATCCTGATATGAAGCGACGTGCAGAGAATTGCCACATTCTAACTTGCAATGTGTCGCTAGAGTATGAGAAGAGGTGTGTAAGTGTTATATATTTCTGATATGTCTTTCAGCGATGAAGATATGTGTCGGTGATTTTTATGACTGACATTTCTATGTCTTTCAGCGAAATCAATGCAGGGTTTTTCTACTCTAATGCGGAGCAGAGGGAAGCCATGGTTACTGCTGAGAGGCGATCTGTTGATGAAAGAGTGAGGAAAATTATTGAGCTGAAGAACAAGGTGAGACTTAAGAGTCTTAGACCATCTATCTCAGCTATATATTGATATTATGTAGAAAGTCAATATGTTTTATTTCTTGTGCAGGTGTGTACTGATAATGATAACAACTTTGTCATCATAAATCAAAAGGGTATTGACCCACCGTCATTGGATCTCCTTGCTAGAGAAGGGGTAAGCTATAACTACTTAATTTATCGCATCCACACTAATGGTACACTGAAATGGTTTTTTAGTTATTGTCCTTCCGCTGAGATTTTCACTTCCTTTGGTATTGGGCCTAATTTTTCTCTTTTAGATGCCCTTTAATCTAATTATCTTTCCCCATGTCTCCAGATTATTGCCCTTAGAAGAGCAAAGAGGAGGAACATGGAACGTTTAGTATTGGCATGTGGTGGAGAAGCTGTGAATTCTGTTGATGACTTGACTCCTGAGTCGCTTGGATGGGCTGGACTTGTCTATGAGCACGTTCTTGGGGAGGAAAAATACACCTTCGTGGAGCAAGTGAAGAACCCTACCTCATGTACCATTCTCATTAAAGGTATTAGGGCAACTCCTATTTCTTAATCAAGTATCGAAAACTGCATTTATTCTTATATTTACTGTGATAATCATTCATGATTTATTTGTTTTCTAGGACCTAATGACCACACCATTGCTCAAATTAAAGACGCTGTTCGCGATGGTCTAAGATCGGTCAAGAACACCATAGAAGATGAGTGTGTTGTGTTAGTAAGTACCTTACCATCTCTTTAAGTATTTTTGAATTATTGTTTTCTCTTTCTCGGTAACGTCAAAGAGACTGTTATTGGTGATCAAATCCTTAGTAAAGTAAGCATATAGACTTATTTTACCCTTTTTACGCTATGTTGATCCACGTTTGCATCTTTATGTAGGGGGCAGGAGCTTTTGAAGTTGCAGCTAGACAACACTTGATCAATGAAGTCAAGAAAACCGTTCAAGGGGTATATTAAAACCTAATTTTCGCAACATTATTAAATACACGTCAAAAGTCTAGACTCATAATGCTGTCATCAACGTTGCAGCGTGCTCAACTTGGCGTTGAAGCTTTTGCTAATGCCTTGCTTGTCGTGCCTAAGACACTTGCAGAAAACGCAGGTCTTGACACCCAAGACGTGATCATTTCTCTTACGGTATGCATTCCTCTCTTTCCGCAAACCATGAAATCAAATATGTAAAGAACCTGAACACTAACTTGCTCATTGTGATGCTCTTATGAAGAGTGAGCATGACAAAGGAAACATCGTGGGACTGAACCTTCAGGACGGTGAACCAATTGACCCGCAGCTTTGTGGTATTTTCGACAATTACTCAGTGAAACGCCAACTTATCAATTCAGGGTAATGTTCGAACCGACTAAGCCAGTTTTAATAAGACTTGTGTGTTTTCGGTTCAAGTCGTTGAATTAAACAGATATGTTTTTGGGATTGTGTTGCAGGCCAGTGATTGCGGCGCAATTGCTTTTGGTAGACGAAGTGATTCGTGCAGGAAGAAATATGAGGAAGCCTACTGCTTGAGGTCCTTTTCTAGCTTTCTTGTTTTTAAGCATCTCATGTTTTTTGAGTTTAATCTTGAATGTGAAACCTATGCTGTTTGGATATGAGAAACATCTTTGAATCTGATATCCTCATTTAGTGTATTTTTGCAAACTGAGAAAAAAATGAAAGCTATAACAATAATGAAACATAATAACAATGAAGAAGGGAAAGAGAAAGCAAGAAACACAACAACATAAAAGAGAATCTAGGCATAAAACATTTGTTATAGAGAAAAAAGAAAGCTAAAAAGTAACTAAACACTAAGAAATTTGCCATATAATCTCATTTACGATTATATAAACTAACATAGGAAAGAGAGATCAAAGAGGAAGTGAGAGAATCTTGCAAACAATTTTAGAATCTTTATTGATTTTCTTGGGTTTTATATTAAGGCATTGTTGAATTGATCAACAACCTTTGACAAGATGAGGAACACATATTGGGAAGATGTATTTTGATTTTCTTGATCTTCTTTGTCTTGATCTCACCCATGTGAAGCATCCACTTCCTCTCTTCTTCTTCTTCTTCTTCTCCTTCTCCTCTTTGTATTCTCCTTCTTCTTCTTCTTCAATAATCTCTTGCTTCTCTTCTCCTTCTTCTTTACTCATATCTTGTTTCTCTTCCAACTTCACATCCTTCAATACCCAAATTAATTAAGACATTATATTAAAAACACATAATTTCTTAAGAGCTCGACTCAACCTACTAATTTTATATATATATATTTTATAACCATGTCACACATATGAATTACCAATCATCATGGCTACTATAAATGTATAGATACATAAATGCATGCACGTACGCGTGACACATAAATCTATAATCTATCTATGTATCTATATAATATATAAATATACATAGAAATAATGTCTATTGACTATTAATTGTAGTCACGTGTGTTTCGAAGACAAAATCAAAGAAATGGGGTCTATTTAAAATATTTTTTTTCTCCCTAAAATTATTATAGCATCTGCTTATACGTTTTTGTATCTATGATTGACACTCATGGATGTGTACTATCTTTCATATTATTGTGAAAGAAACTTTAATTTTAAAATGTAATATCATGTAGTAACATATAACGTATAGAAGAGCTTTGTCATTGTCTTTTTCTATGATTAAAAATATTGGTACTTTTATTTGGTTCATGTTTTTCTTATATTGCGAATATTATCTCATTTTGTTGCACGAACAGTTCAAAATTTTATGCAATTATTATTTGTTTCCTACCCTTTTTCATGGACTTCATGCTAGCGCGAATTATATATGCTACAAAAATATTTCAATGATTATTTATAGTGGATTTATTTATTGTTTACTACTTTGGCATAACGATCGCATGTAAGTATTTAAATTTGATAGATTGTGAATATAAAATATTTTTAATAATAATTATACATCATATGATAAAAAGAATTGAAGGTACTAGTTAAAACTAATTCTATCACTAGTAAAAAAAAACAAAATACCCACGAAAATTTTCGTGGGTTTTTAGCCTATTTTTTCGTGGGTAACCCACGAAAACCTACGAAAAATTTTCGTGGGTATAGCGTCGTGGGTAGAAATTTTCGTGGGTTTTCGTGGGTAATTACCCACGAAAAACCCACGAAAATTTTCGTGGGTAATTTACCCACGAAAAACCCACGAAAAATTTCGTGGGTAACTTACTCACGAAAAGCCACGAAAAGTTTCGTGGCAAATCTACCCACGAAAATTTTCGTGGGTTTTTCAGTAGGTAAGTCTGAATTTTAAAAAATAAAATAATAATCCAATTTACGAAATTATAAATTTTAAAAATTAAAATTAAAACCGAATTAGAAAGACAATAATATTTTTTAATTAAAACCGCAAAGCAAATAGTTTAACAAAATTCAAAGTTATATAAATAAAAACAATTGTTGCAAAATACAAAAAACTACAAGTTATAATCAAAATTCCCAAGCGAGTTTAGGTGGATTGTGTTGAACTCCTCGAGCTGGATCGGGCCTTGTGACACTAGAGTCGGGTCTAGCGTGCCTTGATTCAGGTCTTCTGGGTCCTGCGGGACTTGACCCGGCCTAGCCGAACTTCCGACTTCAAGAACGAGATTGGGGGAGACCCAACTGCGACCTACTTAGAACGAGATTGTGTATCCCTAGATGAAGACATAACTACAAATAGAACCTAACAATCAAATATTTTAAGTGAAATTCACGTATTTTTGTCACATATGATTAGTGTTTAAAAATTTATACCAAATTCATTACAAAGACAATAGAAAGTTTAAGTAAAATAAAAAATTATAGAAAGACAAAATCCCTAAGATTTGTAATGGAGAAAATTGTTACAATTGTATAATTTTTAGTTTAAATTGTTTATGACCTTATAATTATGAATGACCTTATAATTGTTTATGTCCTTAACAATATAATCAACAACAAATTCAAACAACAATTATGATAATCAACGACAAAATCAAACAACAACAAGATCTAGATCAAACAACAAAAACAATCAAACAACAAGAACAATATAATTAACAACAAAATCAAACAACAACAAGATCTATAGCAAACAACAAAATCAAACAACAATTATGATAATTCAACAACAATCAAAATTTAAACAACCAAATATACATATATAAGTTAACTCGAAGAAATAGCACGTTTTTCGCCTAAAATCGCCGGAATTTCGCCTCAAATCGCTGGAAATCATCAAAAATACCAAAGGAAAATATTGTGTGCGGCGGAAATTAGGTTTGGGAAGAAGACGAAGTACCCACGAAAAGCCACGAAAATTTTCGTGGGTACTTAAAAAAGCCACGAAAAAGCCACGAAAATTTTCGTAGGTATTCAAAAGCCACGAAAATTTTCGTGGGTAATCGTGGGTTTCACGAGTACCCACGAAAATTTTCGTGGGTAATTCGTGGGTTTCACGCTACCCACGAAAATTTTTGTGGGTAATTCGTGGGTTTCACGCTACCCACGAAAATTTTCGTGGGTAATTCGTGGGTGGCACGATACCCACGAAAATTTTCGTGGGTAATTCGTGGGTTTCACGAAAAAGCCACGAAAAAGCCACAAAATTTTTCGTGGGTAGTCTATTACTGTTCATCGTGGCTTTTCGTGGCATTTCGTGGCTTTTACCCTATACCCACGAAAATTTTCGTGGCTTTTTCGTGGGTATGGGCAATTTTTTTACTAGTGTATATCACTAAATTGTTTTCAAGAACTATCATAGGTTATTATCCCATTATAGTTTTTTGAGCAAACTCTTTTTTTATAAATTATAAATTATCTTTGCTAATTAAGATAAAAAAATTATAGAAAAAATCGCTAATGAACAATATTTATTATGTTGTCATAAAAAAAAGAACAATTTTTTTTTTTGACAACCAACACAATATTTATTATAGAAGGAAAATGATTTATTTACCCCTTGTTGACCTTCCAATGTGAGACTGAAATCCACTAGCGAATCATCAGCTTCCACGTGTCGATTTATTGACCGTTCACTTATCGGTGGCGTCTTCGCCGGACTTGGACTACCGGAGCTAATAACCACCGGCGTACTCTGAATACCCACATCTCTTTTCAGCCCCACACCTTTCTTTTCTTCTAAAAAACACCCCAAAAACATTTCCTTTTTATCAGAAAAACCCCAATTTACAAAAATGAACAATTTCAAGAAAAACAAAGATATAATTAATTCAATAACCTTTAACAAGAAGAAGATCAGGAGCATAAAGATCCTCATGAACAACTCTAACATTAGGATTATTATTATTATTATTATAATTGGATTTGTGTTGACCAATGTTGACCAATAGATGATTTGAACTAGGAAAGTGAAGAGGAGAAGACATTGTGGTTAAGTTTCTGAAAGATCTTGCACTTAATGTTTTTGAAGACAAACACTCCATTGGCACTTCTCCAGATAATGGATTACAAATATATTTCTCTGCTTCATTCCATTTAGAATTCAAAGCAAACCCTTCTTGTCTTAACCATTCTCTGTTATTCAACATTGTCTTTGCTTGTAATGCTACAACAAAAAATAAGACAAAAAAATGAATACTAGTTTGGTTATGTTCTTTTTTATTCAAAAGGGTTTATAAAAGTTTTGATTTTTTTTATATAATTAGTGGAAAAAAACTTACCTTTAAGTGCATTTGTGAAGGAATATGTTGATGGGTCAATCTCTTCTGTTACAAAATATCAAAATATTTTTAACAATATAATTATGTGTAGAGATTAGAGAGAGAGATATTTGGTAATGTTTTTGACCTTTGAGAGTGTAACCAGGAGAAGAGGCAGTACTAGAGATGTTATTGAAGTATGTTCTTGAAGAAAACTTGTGTTGATCTTCTCTAAAGCTTCCAACATATGAAGCAGAGAATCTTCTAGAACTCGGGTTTTCGCGGATTAATCGAGCTTTTCGATCCCATTCTCTTAAGTTCATAAAGTGATCAGGCTCATGATCTCTATGTAAAGCCATTGCAATGAAATGTTTCTTCTTCTTTCTTTTGTTTTTTTGGAAAAGGAAAGACTTATGAGCCAAGGAGGGAGTTTAGGCAATTATAAAGCACCTATAAAAAGAAAGGAATTGTTTTTGTATAAAATTTATTATTATTTTTGTACCTTATCTTTTTGAAAAATTATATTTGGGTATTAATATTTGAATTTGTTTTTTTTCTAAGTAATGAAAATATTTTTAAAAGTTGAATTAATTTGACTGATTTTGCTGTGTATAAAAAATCTTACAGTATAGCATTTTTGTTTTTTCTTGGGTGTAATCCATTTATAGGAATCAAACTCACTTGGCATTTTCTGCTGTTTTGTAATATCTTTTTGAAAATATGGTCCTTCTTTCTTTTCAAAGTTATGAATTTAATTTCTTATATATATATATATATATATATATATATATATATATATATATATGTGTGTGTGTATTGATTAGCTTAAGAAAATTATTGATTAAATTATGGGAGAATTACAAAACTACACCATTTGAATTACATTTCACAAAACTATACTATTTCAAAATGTGTAAATATATGAAAAATTGAATTACGTAGAGTTTTGTAAAGAAAAGAAAGAAAGAGTGTAGTTTTGTGAATTCCTCGTATATATAATGTATTGATTAGCTTAAGAAAATTATTGATTGAATTATTAGCTCAATGATAGCCACCAAATGCAAAAGAAACGAATGTCAAACATTAGTCATCATCATACAATATTTTAATTAATTTTTGGTCATAATAAGTTTAGTGAAATAGTATTACTAGTGCACACTATTTATAAGTTGAATATATTGGCACAGATTTTGGAAAAGTGGACACATAATCTTTTATGAGTTGCTATTATAACCACATGCCATTTAACCAAATATAATAATATTCGCATCAACTACAATGTGTAAAACCTTGAGTGTAAAGTAAGTTTATCTATAAATTTATAGAAAACGACTTAATAGTATTAAATTAATACTCACTTTAATTGGTTGATGCATCAAAGGAAAATTATTGCATAATAGTTGAAGTTGTGGTTGAAAGTGCTATTTTTGCATCAGAACACACACTAATCATCTTCTTCTTTAATTTTGATTATTTCCTTATGTATCTATTCATAGTTCATTCATTGTTTTATCACTAACTAAAAATGTTTTTACAAAAGTGTTTTACGTATCAAATAGTTGCAAGTTCATGAAGTGGAATAACTATTTATATGATGATAATTCCTTCTGTATATAATTATATATAGGCGCAAACTAGTAGTCTTTTGGAGGTGAATTGATCATTTACCAATAATTAAATAAGTATTAAATATATAATATGTACTTTGTGTGTGTGAAAATAATGAAAATTAATTTTGAGAATGGACCAACCAAAAATGTTGTTAGCCAACTTATGAAATTTAGATGGACCAAAGGAGAGATGTTAGCACATGGTAAAGAAGTTGGCAGAATGTGAAGAATGGATAGGATCATATGGAGTTATATATATATATATATATGATATGGTGCAATTTTAATTTTCAAAATTTTAAAATGGTTTAACGATCGTAGAGTTGTTTTCAATAACATGGTCTTATTTTGTTTGGTTATAGGGAGGCAAATTAATTTGATGTATGATGGAATGGATTCTATCTATATAAAGAGAATCTATAAATAATGGTTTTGTGGTCATGAGTATCCTATCCATGTCCATGTGAATGTCACATTCATCATTTTTTTTTCTACATGTGATAAAGATCATGACTAATTAACTCTCATGAATTAATGTAATCAAAATCAAAGCTTAATTTTAAAAAATAAAATTGAAGTTTTAAATCTTTTTATTTTTACTCATGATATTTAACTAAGTGGTTAATAATATAAATCAAAGTTTTATGTATGGTTTAATAACTCGAATATAATTTGAGATAAATCTTGACTTGCTTTTGAGATATATAATCATTTTTGATCTGAATTAAAGAATTATAATTTAACATATCAAACGTTGCAAGTAGATATTGGCATGTTGCAATATAATTGATTAATCCGTGGTTGCTATATAGTTTCAAAAAATAATAATTTGGTTTTAAGGAACAAAAAAAACTTGACAAAAATGGACCACAATAGAAACTAATGATTGTGGTAGGAGCGAAAGAAGCATGCAAATGTTGGCATCACTTGTGACAGGTGAAAAATAAGGATAATTATTCATTTATAAAAGAAAAGTAAAATCTCTTATTTTTCATAATTATTTCCCCCGATTTATTACTATTATAAATATTCTGAATTCTTGTTTTTTCTTTTGTCTATTTTGTTGCTCATCTTTTTAAAAAATTTACCCACGAAATTCAAAATTTAAGCGAGTTATTTCCTTTTTTGGTGTTTTGTAGTACTAATCATGGCAATTTCTCTTTTTACGTATATAGTGTATTTTTAGGAAATCACTTTTCCAATGTGATTAAAGTTTGATTTATTGCAGGAGATAGTACATATCCATGTGAATATTTATTTTTCTTGACCCCATGAACACGACTTTATAATTTTTTAAAAAAAAATTAGGATAAAAGAATATTTATAAGCTGATTAAAACTAAATTTGATCTTTTGACTAAAAACTTCGTTGATTTGTATCTTTTTAAAAAGTATTCCATTTAAATAAAATTTATATAATTAAGATTGTGAAAAGTTTAGAGTAAAATACATGATCATATAAGACTATATTCAATGGTTTATTCTATTTATTTCTCTAAATATAGATATCTATAATGGTGGTTGATCCTATTTTGTACTCTATTTTTCTAAAAATATTATATTGTGTTTCTTTTTAATTATTAATTTCTTAAATAGTATTTTACTTTTAAAATATACAAAGTAAACCTACTCATTTTTATATCAATTATTAATTATTTTTTTTGTCAACATTTGGTCACTCGATTAATTTCTGTACCAAATCTCAATTCTACCTCTTTCTAAAATAAAAATATTACATTTGTGCTTTCAATCTGAAATCCTTAACCCGTTCGATTAATTCATGTACCAAATCCCAAGTCTATTTCTTTCTTCATCGGTTTCAAGGTACAAAAGTCATTCTCACACTCTTTAAGCTTTCATTTCAAGTACTAGAGATTCTTCGTGTTCTATGAGTAGGTTTATATAAGATGTCTAGATCTGTAAATGTAGAGAGTATTCAAGTATTTTTATGAAATTATCCTTGTTCTTCGCTTATTATCTATATGTAGTTTTTCTTTGGCCTAAAAAACACAAATCTCTCCCAAATCTTGAAGCTCTTCTCGCGATTATTCGCTAGAGAACAAAGATTTTAGGGAATTGTGGTTTCATTTGGTTGTATTAGGTTCCATATAGCTAGGATTGACAATTGTTCTTGTATTTTTCCAGACGTAGGAGGAGAGTAAATAAGAGGCTCATTTATTTGATTTTCAAGGATGTATGGAAAGCGCAAGAACAATGAAGAAAGAGAAGATCATAACATGCAAGAAACTTCAAGCAACGCAGGATAAACTTACCAATGATGAAGCGTTGCATGAAGATTCTTATAAATCCATTACTCTGATAAAGTTTGGTGATTTGAGTCTCTCGGGTAAAATACTCTTTAGAGAAACAGATGGTGCTTCATTTTTAGATGGTCTCTTGAATTTTCGCCGTGTTGCTGTGAGAAGAGCGTGTAGGATATATGAACTCTTTAAGAAAGCGGAAATTGAGATGAAAAATCATTACCAGTGTGATCATCATCCGAACATCCTGCGTTGTTTTGGGGCATGTTACGACGATCAATTTGTCTACTTTTGTTTTCAACAATGGAACTGCACGTTGCGTGATCTATTTAAATATTAATTTTAGTTTATATATTTTTATTTAGGTGTAAAATGAATATTTATCGTTATTTTTATACATAATTGAAAATGTATGAAAAGAAAGGATAATTTTATAATAAAAAAAGTTCTCAAGAAAAAGTAAAGTTCCATTGGAACTCATTTTTCTAAAAATATAATAAAAATATAGAGTACCATTAGAGATGCTCTTAAAAATAATAATACATAAGAATCTACTTCATTATTTTATTAGTTACAAAATATATTTATTTAAGTTTATATTAACGTTCTAAATGACTAAATAACTAAGATATTTAACTAAACAATTTAAAGAAATAGAAGAAGTATAGTTATACTCATGCTATCATCATATCATATTTTACATAATGTCTGATGCTCTTTGTACCGTTATCAACATAGTGCCGAGCCCATAAAAGACTCATAAGTAAGAGCTTTGTAGTCCATATAGAAATATGGTTGTAAGATTAGAGTTTTCACTATTAGTATTTTGCTAATTCAATTATCAATATTTTTTGGACAAAAAAATAAATTATCAGTATTTTGTGAAACTAATTAATAACAAAATGAATGAGTTTGGTGGACAATAATTAACAAAACACCAGTTTTAACTATTAGTATGTTGCGAATTAAATTATCAATATTTTTTGGACAAAAAAACAAATTATTAGTACTTCGTGAAACTAATTAAGAACAAAATGAATGAGTTTGGTGGACAATAATTAATAACAAAATGAATGAGTTTGTTATTAATCAGCATTTTGTGAAACTAATTAATCAGTATTTTGTGAAACTAATTAATAACATAATTTTGAAATTTGTCTATGTTCAGTTACTTTTCTTCTAAATTGAAAACATTGGCTTTTTTAGTCCACCAAACATTTCATTATGATAAATTATAGTAACTTGTAATATTTCTTAACAAATAAAAACTTATTGGATTTAAATTTGTTATATATTTTGCTTTCGTATGAACTTGTAATATGGTTCAGTGGAGAATTGGATACTTTGATGAAGTAAATACTAGGTTCAAGTTATAGCATGCTCGGACACAAGAAATGACATGTGGTATTGTGTTTTTACATACTAAACGAAGTTTCATAATGAACGAGTTTTGTACTTTTTGAATAATTGAAATAATAATCATAAATTAATCGGTCTAAGTTCCAAGATAGTTTGGTTTGATTGAAAAAAGAAGTAATAAAACACCTTTTAAAAATGTTCTTTTAGTTGTCTAACTAGAATTTTGTATTTTATATTTTAGGTAGATATATTTAATATTAATTGAAAACGTAACCATGGATGCATGACACAAGTTCTTTCTATATTCACACACCTTCACAATTTGATTTTCCTACAATTAGTTCTCTTATATTCTTTTTTGTCAAGAAATTCTCTTATATTCCAAAGGTTCTTTCTTTAAACATTTTTCTCCCATAATCGAAACTTTCACACTTGCAAATCTTGTTAAAACCATTGTTATCATAACAGATTAGTTATTTGGAATCTTTAAAATGGAAACAAAGAGGATAATAGAAGAGATGAAAGGAAAAGAAGGGATCAATAAGTAGAAGATTGGTTTACATTATGAGAAAGGTTTACATTATGAGAAGATGTGTGGTCATGTTCCTTAATTTGTTGGCATGATTGATCCAACATTTTTTTATATACAATGCCATGTTCACAATGTATTTACACGTGCCGCACGTGTGTGTTTGTTTTATTTAGCTTTTAGTCATATTGTGCCTAATTGTATACACTAATAGGGTTATTTTGTGTAATATTATTACATTATGCAATGATTTACGTATTGTATTTATTAGTGACTAGAATTTAGAACGTAATAATTGATTACATTATGCAATGATTTACCTCATGTAATAAGTTATGTCTATGTTTTACATAGTAAGAAAAGTAGAAAACCCACTTTAATAAAAGAAAATATTAAATATGAAAAAATGCATTCTCAAACCTTAATTTTACAAACTCTTAACATGAAATCCAAGAATCTACACAACATTTTTCTAGTAAATAAGCTAAATCTAAATATAGTAATTAATTTCATCATAACAAGCCTATATACATTTACAAAACACACATCATTTCCCAAAAAAAACCTCTTTATCATATACAAATAGTCAAATATATAAACAGGAATCCTTCAAGACTCAAGCAACATAAGCCCTTTCTTATTGTTTTTGCCTTCTTATATATGTTTCATCTTGGACCAGATAGCTCCATTGCTTGCACAAGTAAAGTAGAGTCATCAGTAATATCAGAGTATCTATCTGAAGATGAAATCAACTCATGATTGATCTTGTTACTACATTTTGAGCCACTCTCTGATCTATGAGAAGCTTCCCATCTCTCTGCAAGTCCATCTCCTTCAAGCATTCTCACAACTTCAGACATCTTTGGTCTATCTCCAGGCAAATATTGTGTGCATAACAAAGCAACTCTCACCATTTCATCTAACTCAATCTCATCATAGCTTTTCTTCTTCAACAACTCCTTGTCCACAAGCACCTCAAGTTTCTTCTCTTGATGTATCTTCTTAACCCATCCGAGCATCGCACCTTTCTGGTTAGCCGCTTTACCAAACTCAAAAGCTCTTTGTCCTGTTACAAGCTCAAGGAGTAGTATACCAAACCCGAAAACATCGGTTTTCTCAGAGGATTGTCCTGTTGAGAGATATTCAGGCGCAATGTGACCAACCGTACCTCTAACCGCGGTTGTGACATGAGTATCTTGATGGTCTAAAAGCTTAGCCAAGCCAAAATCACCAACCACAGCTTCACAATAGTCATCAAGTAGTATATTCGCTGCTTTGACATCGCGGTGTATGATCTTTGGGTCACATTGGTCATGGAGATACACAAGGCCTCTTGCAGAGCCTATAGCTATCTTCTTCCTAATTCTCCAATCAAGAACCGGTTTTGCTTTCATCCGAGAGTCAACGCTTCCATTAGACATGTAAGGATAAACAAGAAGCTTCTCATCTTTTGTGATGCAGAAACCGTAAAGCCTTAAGAGGTTTCGATGAACAGCTAAACTTAACATTTCTACTTCTGTCTGAAACTGAATCTCTCCTCCAATTGCATTACCATCTTTAAGTCTTTTCACTGCAACCACTGTGCTGTCTCCAAGTGTGCCTTTGTATACATTCCCATATCCTCCTTTACCTAATAAGTTCTTGTTGTTGAAGTTATTCGTCGCGATTTGAAGCTCCCTGAAATCGAATCTCCTCAAGTTTCCAATAGAGACTTCCTCATGATGATGTTGCCCATCTGATGAAACCATTACAAAAAGGAACTTTCTTTCATCAAGAATGTGTTGTGTGCAAGAAAGAAACAGAGAAAAATATCAAACCTTTGACATTAAAGATTGTGGTTTGGTTATGTCTTTGTCCCCACCAGAGAAACAATCCAACAGCAATGAATATCAATGATACAATTCCAACGCTAGATCCAACCGCGAGTGCCATTTTGTGATTCTTCGATTTACCGGGGTATAAATGAGCTTAAAAGACAAAGCATATGTTAGTTATACATATTATCAAACATCAACATAGCTAAAAAGTTGAATCCAAAATTAAACTCTTCTTAAAAGTAGTTATATAGTAACCTCTAGTTTCATTCAAGTTCATAGATATTGGTATCAATGTGGTTCCATTGCATTCAGGTTCGCTACCCGTGGGACAGATCAGCGGGTTCCCAACAATACTACAATCAAAGGAGAAACAATGAAAGTTGATCATAGAGATACATAGAGCTAAAGAGTGAGACTTTTCAGAGTAAATCAATCACCTAAAGGTCTTTGCAGCAAATCTTGGGACATGACCACTAAGATTGTTGTATGATAAGTCACTATATAATTACAAAACATTACATGTCTCTCTAATCATGACTTCATTACCGGTTAGTGTTAAACTTTGAGTACTAATTTTAGCTTACAGAAAAGCAAGATGACTGATATTAGATAGTGACAGAGGAATTACACCAGAGAGAGAGTTGTTGTTAAGCCTCCTGATGATAATACACAATATAACAATAAACAAACCAAGATCATAAGTTAAAAAAGAGATACAACAAATAACTTATTGTCTATGTTCTTACAAGTATTGCAAGCTTCTTAGATAGCCTAATGAAAAAGGGATTTGGCCGCGGAAGAAGTTACCAGAGAGATCAAGAGTCTCAAGCCTTGTAAGCCTACCAATCTCATAAGGAATCTTTCCTGTTATGTTGTTGTTTTGCAATAGCCTACAAGAGACAAAATCATCAAGAACACACACACACACACAAAATAAAAACAGAACAAAGAGTACTAATTAGAATTCAAAACTTTATATAAGTGTACTTACACAATCCTAAGGTTTGTTAAGTTTGTAATGCTTGGAGACAATGTACCAGATAAATTCTGACTAGGTGTACCCCTGTAATAAAAATCAAAATCATGCTAATTAATATAAATTATTATAGAGAAATGTGATTTAGTGGTAAATGTGAAAACTTACAAGCCAATGACAAAGTTGTCTGAAGAACAAGTGACCATAGTCCAACTACAAGGATCAACAGCATCTCTGTCCCAGTTTTCAAGAATACCATGTGGATCATGTAATGAAGCTTTTATCTCTATTAAAGCTTGCACTAATGACATTTGTTTTTCACATTAGTTTTTAGATTAAGAATCTACAAAAAGTTCAAATTTTGAAGGGAATAAAGCTAGGAAAGTGTTAAATTGTGACCGAAAAGTTTAAACTTTTTTTAAAGAATTTAGTGAGTTTACCTTCAAAGTTAACTCCTTTAGATGAAAGCAATCCATTTACAGAGGTGAGAAGATAGAAAAATCCTAACATATAAATTAAAGATATTTTTATTATCATTAACATAATTAATTTACTCTCCATTGTTGAAACAGAGAGAAAAAGAATGTGCAAAAAACAAGATGTTCTCTGTTTCAAGAGTTAGAGAGAGAGAGTTAAAGAGAGAGAGTTAAAGAGAGATTTGAAGAATAAAAAACCAAATATTTATCCTTTTTTCTTTTAAGCATTTCAACATCAATTTATATTAAATCTGTAAAAATATATATTAATATTTGAGGAATTCACAAAACTACACATTTTCATCCATTCCTTTACAAAACTCTATCTAATTCAATTTTTTCACATATTTACTCATTTTCAAAATTTTAAAAGCTTGATTTACCCTTTAAAAAATTACCAAAATTAAAATTTTTTCGTTTGGGTTCGCTAATTAGTGTTTAGGGTATAATATTAAAGGGGTAGGATTGTGTGGGTAGGGTTTATTTGGATTTAATTTTGAGTGTTTAGATGTATTTTTGTGAAGTAATTTTGAAATGGTGTAGTTTTATGAAATATAATTCAAATGGTGTAGTTTTGTAATTTTCGATTAATATTTTGCCCATATTTTTGTAATGGTCAAGGATAGTAACTTAGTAAGTAGAGAAAATATAATTTGTATTTCAAAAAAGAGTAACATGGGAAATTATAATACTATTCTTTTGCTAGATTACTCTCTGTCATGTTTTTGTCAATAATTTTTTTAAATTCATTTAATAATAAAATTTCACATCCTTTTCTCGTGAATTATTTCATATATTGTTTCTTAAAAAGTGAATTTTGATTCAAACAGTTATAGAGGTTTAATGGATGAATAAAACTGAAATATTTATATATTTGTAATCTAAAAGTACACACTGGTGGGTGATTGCTTGGAACAAAAGGAAACTAAAATTGCATGGCATGGCATGGATTTATGTATACCTAGACCTAGTATTTTTATTTATTCCACATCATAATTTGTTCAAAGTATATAACATACAGTATACTATATAGTTTGTTTTAGTTTTTTTAGGTTAACAGTTTTATTATACTATCACATTATAGTTTTGTTTGGTTTTGAAGATTAAATAATTTTTCTTGCGTTAATTAATATATACAATTTCAATGAAAATCTAAAAACAAACTATACATTTGTCTCTCACAAGAAAGCATTTGACATAAGAACTGCATGTAAATTAAAAGAAACAAACAAAAAGTATTCTAATTTTGTGGTGAACAAACAATATTTAATTTTTATTGTTCTAATAAATATTATCCCAAGCATATGATTCCAAGTCAAGTTTCTGTAGTTTGGTCCACGAGACACGGTTTCTTAAAACGCAATTTATGAGAAAAAACAATCATTAATATTTAATGTTTTTCTTGTAGATATGATATTTGATGGAAATATCTTCTGTGAATTACAGAATAAAATAAAATATAATTAGTATTTTATAGTACAATGTAATAAGAATACAAAACATGACATGAAAGATTGTGCAGAATGTAGATAGAGAAATATGATTCTCAAGTTATAGTACTGCCTCAACTTCAATAATGTTAGTGAGAGAATATTTCTTGTCATTTTGTATATATAAATTGCCCATTGTTTTATTTGAATTCACGTACAAATAAATTTACAGATTCTGTAATTACTTTTTACAAAATACTACATGATGGACTCATAAATGTGTAAGGAATTGACTAACTAATTATATATATTGTAGAATTGGCTAATGGGTCGGCCATTTGTGGCCCAAAACTACACCCTTTCAACCCCTCTTTCACAAAATTACACCTAATTTAATTTTTTCACATATTTACACCCTTTCAAAATTTTAAAAGCTTGATTTACCCTTTTAAAAATTATCAAAATTAAAATCTTTTTATTTGGGTTCGCTAATTAGTGTTTAGGGTATAGTATTAAGGGGGTAGGATTGTGTGAGTATGATTTATTTGGATTTAATTTTGAGTGTTTATGTGTAGTTTCGTGAAGAATTTTGGAAATGGTGTAGTTTTGTGAAATATAATTCAAATGGTGTAGTTTTGTGATTCTCCCATATATATATATATATATATATATATATATATATATATTCTACAATATACAACCATTACATAAAGTAGACAATAACAAACAATTTATAATCATATTGTTTCTTAGAATTCGTTCATGTAAATTTGAAATTAATTAGCTTTTTATTCTCATTTGGATATTTTTTTATTTATAATAATTGTATTTTGCATGGTTAATTTATTGGAATATATATATATATATATATATATATATATATATTATATATAGAATGATTATAAAACCATGTCTTGTCGGTCCATGAAAGTGAATCATCGAAACAACTTGCCATCATCACTACTCCTTATCTATGTTATATATTAGGGAGAATTATAAAACTACACCATTTGAATTACATTTCACAAAACTACACCATTTCAAAATTATTTCATAAAACTACATCTAAACACTCAAAATTAAATCCAAATAAATCCTACCCACACAATTCTACCCTTAATATTATACCCTAAACACTAATTAGCGAACCCAAATGAAAATATTTTAATTTTGGTAATTTTTAAAAGGGTAAATCAAGTTTTTAAAATTTTGAAATGGTGTAAATATGTGAAAATATTGAATTATGTGTAGTTTTACGAAGGAAGAGTTGAAAAGGTGTAGTTTTGTGAATTTCTCTATATATTACTTCAAAATCGTGGCATTTTACTTAGCTTTAATATTCTTATAATTAATCAATCAAAAAGTTAATATATTATTGACAACGAAATTTTAAAATGACGAATTAAAATTCTATAAAAAGTTGGTACGGTTTCAATCAATACTATAAAAGTTATAACGTTCCAAAAGCAAGATTATCGGCTCCCTTAAAATGGTCTTTAGCCATGTGGGACCCGCATTAATAATGTTTCTCTAAGACCATCTCCAACAGAGAAACCCACAAAATTTCTTAACTATTCAGTGGGTCCATAAACAGTTGGTTTAAAATAAAATAAAAAAATAAAAAATAAAAACGAACCAATCATGGGCCGCCACGTATGCATGAATAGTTAAGATCCGGATCTTAATTAAGAAATATAAGATTCAGATATTAACTATTTAGGTTAGGGGTGGGCAAATTACCCGATACCCGAACCGGAACCGACCCGAAAGTTTCGGTTCGGTTCGGGTACGGGTATTAGACATTTACCCGAAAGTTACTTCAAATTTGGTACCCGTGGGTATCGGGTAATACCCGAACCGACCCGATACCCGAACGGTACCCGAATACCCGAAACTTTATTATATTTCATATGTTTATAGTACCCATATATCCGAAAATATCCGAAATATCCGAAAATATCCGAAAAATACCCGAAAATATCCGAAAAATACTCGAAAATATCCGAAAAATACCCAAAAATAAAGGAAAAATACCCGAACCGAACGGGTACCCGATTTTTCGGGTATTTTCCGGGTTCAAATATTTCATACCCGAAGACCCGGACCCGAACGGTTCCTACCCGAACCCGAACCGAAAAACTCAAAATACCCATACGGGTCCTAAATCCCCCTACCCGAAATACCCGGACCCGATCGGTTCCTACCCGAACCCGACCCGAATACCCGAATGCCCACCCCTAATTTAGGTGGACTCCACATGCTAAGATCTCGTTAAGAAACACCTTTGGATTTGCTCTAAGGATCAACATTTACATTATCCGCGGGTCCCACTAACACGTGACAATCCGCGATTGATCTTTTTTTATTTTTTTTAATCACAAAAAAACAATTTTTTATTTTATTTTTTAAACAACCATTAATGGTAATAATGGATAATGATGGTCTAAGACTTTCTAGGTTATTTATGTCTTTAACAAACTCATGATTATTGTTTTTGACTTTTTGGACTTATGGGCAGGGGCGAATCTACCATGTAAGCACCATGTGCAGCTGCACCGGATGAAAAATTAAAATTAGTTTGAATTTTTAAAGATTTTTTTTTTGCCCCTGTTGATATATTGTCTAATGCACCCTATGCTCACATTCACGTTTTATAAAACGAAGAATTTTTAGCACATGAGATAACTCTTGTTTGGAGAAATAACTTTTGTTTTATTTAATGAAAATGCTTTGAGAATTTTTTTTTTTTTATATTTATGCACCGGATGAAAATAATTCATAGATTCGCCACTGCTTATGGGACAAATTGTTCACAAACATATATATACTAGGTAAGTACCACGCGCCTTGCGCGGGACACAATATTCACAAATAAGATCATGAATTGATCAATTTATGGCTGAACATTTAATCCGAGATCCGAAATTCGAAACCGAATCGACCTGAAAAATCCGGTTTGGTCCGGTTTCGGTTCTCATATTATCATATCGAGTTTTAATAATTTCTAACTCGGGTTTCCGTTCTAACCCGACAGATATGAGGCCAAAATTGTATTCGAATAGACCCGAAGATATACACATGTATATAGTTTTGATAAGGTAATTTGGATTTTAGTAGGCTATTTTAATTTTTTGTGGGTTAGCGAGCTGAATAATATTTGGTTTCAGGTGAGATTTTGTTTAATATATGAAACTCGACTTGAACTCTAATAGATTTGAAACAAAACTGTATTTGTAGATAACTCAAACGGATCTTATATTCTTTAACCCAAAAAACCCGAACTCGAATGAGCCCGACTTGAAAACCGAATGTCCAGACTCCAATCCACTAATCAAAGTTTCCAATATTCATTGACAATTTATGAGGTATGCATCTATGAAAGACCTTTATCGAAAGCCGAAATAACTAATCAAACTTTGCAAGCCTATTCAAAGAAAAAGACCCGCATTATGCATACCCCGATAAATGAAGGCACAATCCATATACCGAAATTCGCATGTCCATTACACGAAGGTCCGCTTTAATGATTTTGTATGTGATAAAATCTTATTTATATTAGAAGATTTTTTATTTTGTTTTTTATTGTTTTCAATGCGGGAAAAATTTAGTTCTTAAAAGTTTTATAAGTGGGTCTGAATTCGTTGGACTTGAAATATAATTTATAGAATTCGTCGAACAAAAATATGGAAAAATATAAAGACTAAAACACAAAAAATAAAAAATATCCTAAAAACTCTCACGTCACGACACGTACGCGTTTTGTCTTCTCTTTTAATAGTATAGATATATATAACCTAACATACCAAATGATGTGCCTATTCAAATGAAAATTTTCGTCGATAAAAAAGAGAACTTTGTAAATAATTATCAAAAATTTAAATAAATAGATGCGTAAACATTTGAATTACATTTTATATCTGTTTTCACAAGCATGGTTTAGTGCATATAGATTTGATATCTATTTTTTTGGCTATTTTTCAAGGAAAGTGATAGAAAACTTTGTCTTCTCATACAAATGTGAAACCTTTAACCTCTTTGATGTGAGAAAAATAAACTTTGAACCTCTTTCATCTAAAAGCAAACAAAAGAGTATCTAAATGCTTTAATTCAAAAACCAGAACCCGCCAGATGATTCCAAGGGTTTTAAAAACGGTCCCTTGTTGTAAAATAGCAACTAATCATAGTAACATGATGACACATCACTCTCTTCCTTTCTTTCCTCTCCACATTCTCTGCAGAAAAGAAACAAAAAAA
Organism: Cochlearia excelsa; assembly: GCA_963556525.1. NCBI lineage: Eukaryota > Viridiplantae > Streptophyta > Magnoliopsida > Brassicales > Brassicaceae > Cochlearia > Cochlearia excelsa. The sequence goes on from OY748330.1 coordinate 24,893,043, forward strand.
GAGTTGCAGAGATGATGCTAATGACAATGAGAATGAAAACAATGGATACACAAGATTGTGACCTAACAAAAGAATTCGATTATATAACGCGACAAAGACCAGCATTACAATTCCCATTGTGGTTTTGGTTGTGGTCCTGTTTCTCTATCAACAATCAGAAAAAGAACAAAGGGACTAACGAAAACTAACCTGTGAATCTCTTCTCTTCTCTGTTGGATTAGTTTTGGTGTCTTGTCTATCAAGCCCATAGAGATATACATACTAACATACATAAGGCTTGGTTGATTCTCTACAGCCAAAAAAAACAAGTGAAGCTTCTTTTGGGTTTTTGGCAAATCATTACAGAGATAAACAAGACTTTCATACACAAATACACCAAAAATCTTATGATACCATAAGCACTTAGCAATATCACACACAAGTATGCAATATGCAATATATTGGAACATATAAGAGATAGATCTTGTTAATAAGACTCAACACAATAGTGGTACCCATGGCAGAGTCAAGAAGCAGAAGATGATGAAGCAAGTACACCTTAACTGCTGAATGGTTTGATACATTTAAACAAAAGGGAACATCAAGAAACTTATCTCGCCAAATTTATTGAATCAAAGGCCAACAAGCAAACTCATAGCGACTTGAAGGAATGTAAATTAAAACTTGAGCTAAAGTAGAAGCAGGAGGCACTTCAGAAGATTCATTAGGTTTCATGGAACTGAAGAGTTCTAGAACATCGGGATTGTTACGGATATTGTCTGGACACATAGAGAGTAAATCATGTGCCTCGCTCTGTCTCGCAGAGTTCAACATGGCTTTAAACAGACGCAGAGCCATTGAAGTAGAGGGCAAGTTCTTTGGAACACATAGCCTTTCATTCCCTTACGCCTAAGCTCTGTTGTGATCCGGCTCAGCATAGCTTCATTTGGAACACATAGCCTCTTCTCTTCAACGCTTTCAACACCTCAATGCTATGTGCAGCCCTATCCACGCTATTTAAGGCCTTAAATACAATTCGTAACACACAATCTGAATTCCCCAAGTACGCATCATTTTTGGTAGAAATTTTCACAGTTCTTGAAAACAAGTCCATATCTAGAATCTTTGCAGTGAGAATTGCCTGTATCAACAAACGGAAGTGATCTGAGTAGGGATAGTTATAAGTACCCGCAATTGCAGCGTCGAACAAGTCAACAGCTTCCTTGACCAAGTTACTTCCTGGCAGAAACTCTTTCATAAGTTTCTTTATGCACTTGGAAACCAGCACTCTACATTTCTCCTACGATGTCTTGAAAGCTATCTAGAAATTTCTCGTTTCCCACAATCCTAGCCACGGCGTTGTAGGTTCTCCCATCGTGCTTGAAGAGACCCAGACTGATCGAGCCAACGGAAGAACAACAAAGCTTTCCTCGGACTCGGATTCAAGACTTTCCAAAATCATCTTCACCGCATCACTTTCAAACTCAATGTTCAAATTATCTCTTGCACGTTTCTCCACATGGTCACCACACTCTTCATTGATCACAATCTCACACACCTTATCACTCTCAATTCCATTTCTATAGACTTTCCCATATATCAAACGGATCAAAGAAAGGTCGATAATTACCAACAAGAGAACGCAGCATCATGTCATAGTTTTCAGAGGATAAGTCTCAGTAACCCAATCGAAAAACTTTCTCGCGACATACCCTCCGGAGTTAGATTTATCTTCGATCGAGAAGATTTTGACCCACTGGTTTCACCGGTGGGGGCAGATCTCTCGATCAGAGATTCAAAGGGACAAAGCTCTTTGATTTGTCGAGATAAAGCATAGAGCGACGGTGGTAGCTTCGAAGAGACAGTAATGGACATTGTTGATATCTCATCTTTTGATTCGATTTGGGTTATTGGAGAAAACCCTAAAATGGGTTTAGTGTATTGGGCTTGATCTGAATCGAAAGTTTGATTCTTTTGAAAGATAACGCGGCGGAGGAAAATTGCGATTTGCGAAGCTCTGTGAAGTGATTAGGGTTTTATAGAAATTTATTGATTTTTTTAGATATACAGAGAACACAAACAAACAATAGATTAGTATAATTCAGATTTAGTCCTTAAGTTTCCTTGTTTTTTTAGTTTTTGGCCTATAGTTTTAATTGTGTCAGTATTTACCATTTTCTTAATATATTTGTAAAACTCTTCTATGCATTAATAGAATAAATAAAGTAAGGATTAAGTAGTTAATTGGATATTAAATTAGATGTTTATTAACTGATAGACATAAACACCTAAAATAAGAAACATTATAATTTGAAAACATTAATTAGAACACTAGAAAGAAAAAAAAAGCAAACATGAACAACCACGAACATACATATGAGAATCAATTATAAATCCCATATTTTTATTTGAAAAACAACAACAATTAATTAAAAAAAGGGAAAGTTTATAACTCCCAAATTTTAATAACAATGGGTTATTACTTCATGCCGGTCTTGTCCTTAACAAAATTAACAGCTCCTCCTGCAGCCTCTGATATCTTTTGTCCAGTCTATAAATAAATATAATAAAAGTTAATAAGATTTAATGATCTCTATATATATATATATGCAAAATTAAAGAAGTTTGTATATAATATATAGTTTTTTTGTGTGTATTAATTAGAATATTTACAGTTTGTGCTCCAACTCCAGCTGAGGCAGCTGCATCCTTGGCCTTTTCAACCAACACATTACCCTTCTCCTATATATATACACACCATTTTTCACACACATTAATATTAATATCAAAATAATTAGCTACAAGTTTTAATTTTTGAAAACAATTAGATAGACTAAATTAAAAGAGTGCAACATAAATAGTCAAAATAGTATGGATTTACACATGCATAAAATTGAAATGTTAGTTAAAAAGGTGTAAAATGGTCAAACTTCAATTATTATTATAATAAAAATTAGCAAAAAAAATTATCCATTTTCCCCAATTTATTGTTAGTTGATGAGATTACTCTTATTTTATTTTAAGATTTCCAACCGCAGCAAACGCAAACGCAATTTACATAAGGTCTAAAGAGAGAAAGAGACCTCAGCACGACCAGCGGTTTGACCGGCTTGGAAGGTTGTCTTGTTGTCTGCCATAATATTTTTTTGTTAAAGATTTGTGTGTTTATATGAAATTTTGAAGTGTTTATGATTTATGAATGTGAAGAGATATGTGTGTTTAGGGTTTGTATTTATAGGCCAAGTAAAGATGTTTGTGTGGTGCCACACTGCCATGTGTAGTGATAATTCACGTGGGGCGTAATAATAGGAATACCTTTGCCTTATGTCGGTAGCTTTTTATTGGTTATGAAATATTGAAAGTCGTTTTTGGATATGTTTATATATTATGTTTGTTTTGTGGTTCTCTTAAATGCCACATGTGTGTTTTCTTTTTGATTTATTTTATTAGTATAAATTTTAAAATAACTAGATATTGTTAACGTGTAATGTAAATAGGCAATTCTAGAATATTATATGGATGTAAATAGTAATATATGTAACGTGGCTTTAGGTGCATATAACGTTTGGCATATAATATTCGTGTTTATTTTACTCACGAGACATTTAAATGTTTGGTACAATCGTAGTATAGTTTTGAGAAAAATAAGGAAACTATTTTATATTTAATTAATTTAATATTTTCAAAAATTGTTTATAATTATCTCTTTTATTTCTCATAATTTTTAGTTTTTATATTTAATTAATTTAATATTTTCGAAAATTGTTTGTAATTATCCCTTTTATTTCTCATAATTTATTTTATCATATATTATTTATTGATATAATATTTTCGAAATTTCAAGAAATTTACTAAAAAGTGTACAATATCTTTTTGATATTTTAATTTATATTATAATTTAAAATATTTAATTATTACTAATATATTGAAATTTACTAAAAAAGTGTACGATGTCTTTTTGGTATTTTAATTTAAAATATTAACTTATTACTAGAGAAAATTAAGGAAATTGTTTTATATTTAATTAATTTAATATTTTCATATATAATAAATGACATGTAGTTTTGCCTACGTGTTGTCCAAAGAGAAAATTAAGAAAATTGTTTTATATTTAATTAATTTAATATTTTCGAAAATTGTTTGTAATTATCCATTTTATTTCTCATACATATATTAATTATTAATATAATATTTTTAGAAATTTCAATAAATTTACTAAAAAGTGTAGGTTATCTTTTTGGTATTTTAATTTATATTATGAATACAATAAATGACAAATAATTATATTATATAGATGATTTGACCCGCGCGCCTAAATAAATTTCAAACAAAAATACCATATATACCAAAATTTTAAATTTATTATAAATTTTATTAGAAATATCATATAAAATAAATAACAAGTAATTTGGCTTATGTGTCGCACAAAGAGAAAATTAAAGATATATTTTAATATTTGTTTATGATTATCCTTTTTATTTCTCAAAGGTTTATATTATCATATATTATTTATTAATTTAAAATTTTCGAAATTTCAAGAATATCTTATAAAAAATTATACGATGTCAAGTTTTTGGATTTTAATTTATATTATAATTAAATACATTTACTTATCATTAATACTTTTATTATAAATCATGCATAACAAATATGAGTAATTTAACTTATGTGTCGCGTCAAAAGAAAGTTAAGATAAAAAAAATTATTTAAGATAAAAAAAACAAGACACCTAACACTAGATTTAAAAGGGAAAAACCAAATTTTGTTTTAAAATGTGACTAAACCTTATTAATGTCAATTCATGGTAAAAGATTGAAACAACAAAACTACAAAAATAAGCAAACGATTTCGAAAACTAATGAGACAAACTGAAAAAACTTTCGAACAACAATAAAATCGATAAAATTTAAGTATCCATAATTTCAAAAAAGAGTAACCAAACACAAGAATGTGTTTAATTATAAATAAGCGACTACATAGAAAATCTTAAAAGGAAAACTAAATCTAAATTATGCAAAATCTATAAAAACATTAAAGTTCTCAAAATAACAATATATAACCAAGAATATAAAATAAATTAATAATAAATATGGAAGTAACACGTACATTTAAGAAATTAAATCATATAAGGAACGTTGCTACAAAAAAGTAATTGTCAACAAAAAATATAACAATCACATAAATAAAAACCAAAAAAAGTATATAACCTCTATAAAATCCGAGAATTGGTCTTCACGTGACAACTAAAATTTTGGGAAAATGATTTTTAAAAAATATTTAATTAGTTTTATGTATTATTATAGATAATGGAGAATAAAGGGAAAATAAAAAATACAATTATTATTAATAATATTATTATTAGTATAAATTGTCTAATCCATTTTGCTTACATACACGATGATTCAAGTTTAATCAACAATTTTCTAATATTTATGCAATATTATAAATGTAACTTCTTTTAAATGTTTAATAACTATTAATTTATTCTTATAAATATGTAAACTTATAATTTTTGACATGCATCATACAATTTTATATTTTTTGAAATCTAAAGCTATTATAGTTTTTAACATCGTCATTAATGAGTTTTAATCTAATTCTCATAAAACTATTTTTGTTGAATATGTTTTGTTTTATATTATCCAAATTAATTTGTGTACATATATATTTAAGTGTCAAACATATTATTTCGTAGAATAAAAACATACGTAACAAACATATGTTTTAATAGCACACATACATACGTTTTTAACAAATTTTCATTTTAATTGATGATTTTTATGTAAAATCTCTAACCTATGCTATATTTCTTTAACAAAAAATCAAAACTATAAAAATATTACAAATTTGTATTTAAATAATATAAGTCCACCATAAAACACAAAACCACAATTTTTATATGTTTGTTATTTTTCAAGTTTTCATTTTTTATTGTTAATATATTACATTTGGTTTTATTTATCTCATTGTGATGTTAGCATAATTTAAGAAAAATATTATTTTTCATTAATATAATATTTGAATTTGTTTTATTTACTTTTTCTAAAAATTATTTATATCCGCGCCATGCGGGTCAAACCACCTAGTTTTCTATTATAAACATACAATTGTACGATCATCTAGCTGTTTGTCAAATTAAATAATGCAGTTTTACACATATTTATACAATAAAATAACTAAATAAGTATGTATTTCAAAAAATACACTAAATATCTAACGTATTTCAATACTTGAACAATTTTGAAGTGTATATTATTACCCAATCTAATTTCAAGGAAGTAAATCAAATCCCAACTTATTTCCATTGTGGTTATTAGTTTACATATTTAGTTTTATTTGATTCGTTCAAATATCAAATACTAGATGAAGTCGCGTATTAATTACACAAAAACATTTTATAATTATATATTAATATTGTTAGTAAATTTGTATAGTTATAGTTATATTTAAATGTGAACTAATATTATATCCGTTATTTTATTAACAAATAAATATAAAAGACACACAACAATATATGGTAATAGTAAATAAGTGATTTTTATTTTTTTCAATTTTCATCTATTAAGAAATATAAATAACACATTTTTTATTTTATTACATTATTTTATTATAAATATATAATTAAAAAATGTTTTTATGTAATTTATCCGCGTATTAGGCGAGATTTCATCTAGTAAAATATATTTGAAGGTCCAAATTTTTATTTGTATCATTATTTAGGTCCAATTTTTGTTTGCCCTAAGACCCCCAATAATAATGGGTCGGACCTGATCCTAGGGTAGAAGCTATAAACTGACTGGTTGGGTATTCACTTGGAATTTCTATTGTTTGTTCATGTCTGCTCATTTGTCTAATAGAATAAAGATTGATGTTTGTTAAAGAACATGTTACGTTATGTTATGCTATGTAAGGCTTGTTAATTTTACACAACAATATATGGTAATAAATTAAATATATATAAAAGATACACAACAATATATGGTAATAGTAAATAAATTATTTTTACTTTTTTCATCTATTATGAAATATAAATAACACATTTTTTTGTTTTATTACACTGCTTTTGTTATTTACATGAAAAACATTTATTTTAAATTAATAATTAGATAGTGGATCCATGAAGATAACAAATAAGTTATCACAAAGATTTTCTTTATTTTTTCAAGTAATTTTACGTTTTTATTTTTTCTTATGTATAATTTTTGTATTGATCATTTCTTAAAATATTCTTAAATTTTTCTTTTTCTATGTTATTTTTCTTATTTCTGCTTATTTTGTTTTGATTAATTTATTTTATTTCTAATTATTTGATAATTAATGTTAATTTTTTATTTTTGATTATTTTTTTTATTTCTGTTTTTTTTTAATGTTGTTAAGTTTCCATTTTATAAGATATTTACATATCAATTTTAATACACGTGTCGCGATCTAAAATAACCCTTACAAATATGATGTAGTGAAGACTTTTTGTTTGATTACTTTTTTCTTTTTTTTTGTTTTTCCTTTATCTCTTTTTCTTATTTTTTGTTTTGCCTTTTTTTCCTTAACGTTACATTTTTCTTCTTTTAAAATTATTAACATTTTTCTTAAACATTATTAACATTTTCCTAAAATTATTAACATTATTAACATTTTTTCCTAAACATTATTAACATTTTTTCTAAACATTATTAACATTTTTTCCTAAAAATTATTAACATTTTTTTTTTAATTGTGACACGTGTCACGATCTATTGAATTATAATTAAACGCGCTCACTTTTATATAATAATGAGTTCTTTTTTGAGTTTTGTTAAAATATTATGTAAAGATAAAACAATTTTGATAAGCCACACAAACAAATATGATGCACTTTTTTTCAACAAACAAATATGTAATGTATGCATGATGCTTGTTGATTCATACACAAACTAAAACACGTATAATGTAATGTGTTGTTCGGTTACGAATAAACGTAGACAATGATATCACTTCACCTAACACACTATTTGCCATTTCACAACGCCTTTACACGTAGACGTGCAAACAACAGAATAAAAACTAATCTTTTTGCAACAAGAGAGTTTAAAACTAAATTAAAACTTTTTTTTGAAATTAATCTAAATCAAACATATAAACCTAAATCAAACATAGTAAAACAAACGGTCCTTGTGAACTAATCACGTTTTATATTATTTGTTTTCACGCAAAAAAATGGAGAAAAATATCATAATAATAGTAATAGATTGTATTTCATAATTTGTCGATCATACGATTCGCATGAACAAGAAGACACAACAAAAAAAACACAAATCTACAATACATTATTCAAAAATTACCAAACAAAAAGCTTTTTTAGATTCCATCTTCCTTGTCGTCCTCACTAGTGCAACTACTGTTACTGCTCCACTCGCATTTCAATATCGATCTCGGCGAGCCACAATACATTCCCATCTTCTCAAATCTCTGATACACAACACTTCCCTTGTCTTCTCCTAAACACTCCATTGTCGTCTCTCTACACCCATAATCATCTACATCTACACATAGACTCGGCCACTTGTATCCGCTGCTCGAGTGTATGGCTACAGAGAATTGCTTTGGCTCGAAGCAAGTAAGCACCTTTGAGACAAGATGGCTCAAGTCCATTGTCGTGAAATCGTATCCCATTGCTTCAAAGCTAGCGTAGCTGAACCCATCCTCTGGTGTCACGTGGATTGTTGAGATAGCTTCTCCTTCTACGCTGTTCATAGAGTAGCCGCATGGCTCAAACTCAAAGTCGCAGATTTGGGAATGTGGAAGTATGTTTCTGATTCCTGAGTCATCGGTCATAGAGACAGCAGAGCTTGATTCGTTCTTGTAGAAGACAGATGCCTTGTCTTTGTCTAGACCGGTCATACACATCTCGAGCGTGTAGACATTCTTCTTGTTGGTCTTGTTAGTGTTTTTGGAAGCAGAGTAGACATGCCACTTCTTGGTCTCATCTTCATCACCCATCAAGTAAGCGACACTGTTCAAACCAAGCTTAGCAAAGTGACCATCAAGAACAGATACTTCTTCAGAGAAGTTTCGGTGAGGGAAAGGTTGGCCTGAAGGACAAAGAAAGCTTCCACGAGTATACTTCACAGACTCAACGTCGAGAGAGAGCTCACTAGCTAACCTCAAGAGAGGATCAATAGATAAGAGGAGCTTAGTAGTCCCACAAGTCTTGATTACAATCTTGTAAGGGAAGATAAAGAGGCTAGACTCGGATAGCACATAAGAGTCTAGCTCGTCGTTGGAGAGGGACGAGACGATAGTGCACTCAGCTGGGTTAAGAATCTCGTCTATCTGAGATTTGGCCAGTGCACGTAGACCTTTCCCTTGAGCGTCGAGAAAGAGACTCGGCTTAGAGAAGGACACTTCGAGCCGCTTCTCGTAGCCTTCGAAACCAATTGCAGAGACTGACATTGCCATTGAAAGCAAAAGAGCTTCTTGGAGGAGAGAAGGAGAGGATTTGTGAACCAAAGTAGACTAAAAAAATGTTGAAAGGTTAAAACTTTGATGAATTTTCTTTAGTGATTAGTACTCAGGATGGCCTCTTAGAGCACTGCAACAACATAAAAGAACACAAAGGAATGTTATTGAAGATATATATATAAAGAGACATAATGTAAAAGAAAAGTGGGAAGAAGAGAAAAGCTTTACGTTGGAGTAGACAGAAGATTTGAATTTCTTGATACCACCGTTGGGACGAACGTCTTCAATGCTGTAACCGAGAGGAGCTTCGTAAAATAATGAACTTTTGCTTGACTTTTTATTACCAGCTTTCGATTCCATCATAATCTCATTCAATTCTCTTCTGTAATCACAACATCAACAACAAGAACAATCATCAAAAATGTTAGACAAAAATCATAACCAAAAGAAGATACACAATACACAAGAGAATCATAATAACACACGAATATGATTTGGTTTGATTCAAATATATTCAGATCTAAATCTATCAGATCTAGATTATACAATGGATTCATGAGACAGCGATTCTTACTCTTAAGATCAAGATCACAGTACAATGTAACAATGGCGAATATAAGAGATCTGAAACCAAAATCGAATCATGATAAACGAAATCAAAAGAGACGTACATGTATATGGTATGTTTTGATCACGATCCAAACTCTCTCTTGTTATACGAAGAGCGAAACAAAGCCTGAATCAATCGATTATCAACAGAAATGTAATTAAACGATAAGATCTACGAAGAAGATCTATGAATAAACATAAAAGAGAAGAGAGATCTCTAACGAAAACTAACCTGTATCAGATAAACTCGAAGAAACCCTAAATTTTGAGAGGCGATTTTGATTTTGTTGATGAAGAAGAAGATAAGAAACGAGTTTGTGATGATTATATTGTAGAGAAGGGGTCTTTATATAGCATCAAGCCCAGGTTGCTTTGTGCGGCTATTAGGTATTTGGGCTAAAATTTAATGTATTGACTAAAATAGCCCTGACTCTTTCTTTGAAGAGAGATTGTTGCGCGAGAGATTCTCGATTATTTCTGGCCACACAATCGTAACAAGAAATAAATCTTTTTTACATTAATTAGATGTTTTTTGTCAATACATTTAATTTACTTGATTTTGAATAGTGCTAGTAGTAACGGAAATTACTCGGAGGATGACACGTGTCTACTCGAGTTATGCACATTCAGCGCCTTGATATTCGGAACGATTTTAGACCACCAAAAAAGATAACGGGTTAACTGACGGCGATTCCTGACCACCAAAAGAGAATCTTTTAATTTAAGGTTACTAAATTTTAATTTAATGGGATTAAAGATTTTAGGGAAAATTACGTATTAACAAACCAACTAAATTATTATTAGTTTTTTCATACACCAATTTTTCGATTGCCCAGAATGATACATCAACTATTTTATTTGTTCATTTTAAATCACGAACTATTTTACTTACTTATTTTAAATCACAAACTCAAATCATCTATTCATTTAACCAAATCACCGTTAGTTGACCGTTAGTTTATTTTTATTTTAAATCTAAATTTTGTTATTTTAATAAAGAAATACTTTAAAATTATGTAAATAACTAGAAAATTTAAGAATATATAAAAAGATTGTAAGTAAAATAAAAATTTCAAAAAATAATATTTCACAATTTAAAATCATAAACAATTAAAAGATAGGTAAATAACAATTTTTAAATTTAATTTGTGAAAACATTTTCCTTTTTTAAATTTTTTTTTCTTGTGAACCTCTTGTATATTTTTGAATTTTGTAATTTTTGTTGTAATTTTTACATAATTTTAAAGTATCTTTTTATTAAAATAAAAAAATTTATTTTTGTTTCAAAAAATATATAACGGTCAACTAACGGTGATTTAGTTAAATGGATAGATGATTTGAGTTTATGATTTAAAATAAAAAACTAAAATAGTTCGCGATTTAAAATGAACAAATAAAATAGTTGGTGTATTATTTTGGGCAATCAAAAAGTTGGTGTATTAAAAAACTAATAATAATTTAGCTGGTGTATTAATAATGAATTTTCCCAAGATTTAATATCGTTTTAGATCGAAATTTAATTCACAGACACAGAGCGAAAGAAAGTGTTGTATCTTGACACGTGTACTACTTTAGTTGTGCTTTTAATGGGCCCAAAAAAGTCAAATTCTTCAATTTTATGTAGTGACCAAAGTAGCCATGTCACAATGTAATCAATGTGCACTTTTTGATTAAAACTAATGAAAAGAAATGGGGAATGACTTTCGTCTAGTGATAGTCATAAGTTCACATGAGACATGTAGCACTATTTCATCCGGTATCGATTTCTTGCGCCTATATTTGTGTATGATTGGCTAATGGATCAGCCATTTGTGGCTTAAACATTGACAAAAAAAACAAAAAAAAAAATTATTAGATTTTGTGTCTATTATTCGGATAGTTTGAAAACTTAATTTTAAATTTTAGTCTAATTTTATAGTTATTACTTCTTGAAATTTTAGTCGAATTTTATGTAACGATTCCGACCGCCACCGTTCGTAAGCAATCCATGTCCGCTATCTCGGCTCATGGACCTTTTCGATCGACGGATCGGTCAATTCAGGAGATTCTAAAGATTTCATTACCGACTTGTAATCATCACATGACATTTCTCCGTGTTTTGTCTTCACTCGCATGATTCTGGGAATCACTTCCCGGAAGATCACCATCCCTAAATTGTTTCAACTCAAACACGCTTAACTGTAGAGTTCTTTACGACAAGTGACCGAATAATAAGTGCACTTCGTGACATAGATAGCCAAAATCAATTCTCTTAAACTTCTTTGACGTACATATCATATTTCACAAATTGGAGTATCACACGTTAGTTTATATGTTTTAATGTGATGGTTGCACGTACAAATTACACGTATATGGTTCCTTAAATTAAGATAATAATACATAACTGCTCAAATAATCGATACGTGCAAAGGTGATATTGGATGTGTTTACCAAAAAAATATTGAAATAATATTAACTTAAACCAACGAAGTGATTACGGAAGAGAAAAATCGACAGTCCGTACAATGATTTTGGATGTTTTGTTTCTTTATGTGTAATGAATGATTCTTCGAGAGTGATAGCAAGAGGTGCACTTGCACCCCATAAAATATTAAAATTAGTCTAATTTTGTTAAGGATTTTGAAAATGCACCTATTGATAAAATTTAAATTGTAGGCTATTAAATACTTTTGCACCGGATAAATATAATTTCTAGATTCGCCCCTGAATGTTGACATTTGCACATAATCATTTTAGCTAACTAAATAATTGAATGTTTAAATTGGATAAACAATACTAACAAGCAGAGATGTCTTGGCCTTGGCCGGTTTTTTTTTGTTAAATCTGGTTTTTGCTTTTGTGTCTTGATTTAGAAAATCAAAGAAAACTAGTTTTATTTTTTATTTTTTATTTTTGTTTCTAGTAAACTAGTGAATTTTGGTCTTTCTAACGCAAGAAATAGAAGTTTTATTTTGGTACGAACATAACCAATCTTGCAATGTTTTAACTTTCAAGGGTATATAAAAAGCTACATCGGACTCAAAGAAACTCAACGGCGTCATGTATTTACAGACATTTGCCTTGTCTTATTTTTGCCCCGTCATCAATATTTTGAGGGTGGCTTATGGAACGAAGGTGGAAAATATTGTTTTAAGGAAATGGTCAACAAATGTTATGGCTAGTTATTGGATGACCACGACCTCACCATAACACAACATTATATACATAGTCATGTTGCACATAAAAAAAAACAATTATATGATAAGAGACCAAACCAGACACCATTGTCTTGACGCAGACAATGGAGCTTCCTCTGTTTGCAATCCTTCAAAGAACACCAAGAGTTGCAGTTACATTAGCATTTGTTCTGTTTCTACTTACAATAGCCCCTGCTTTGTTTTCTCTCCTGGCTAATCCAATCTTAACTCTATCAATCTCATCATCCTACACTACTCGTCCTTCTCCACCCGATCATACACGTCTCAGTCCTCTGAATTCTCCATCAAAACAGATCCTTTCGCTCATCAATGGTCGTCCCAATCCTGCTCCATCCGACTATTCGCTTTCAAGAAATCAGAATTCAGTATCTGAAGAGATTCCTTCACCCGAGAATGGTCCCGTTCCCGCTCCACCTAACCATGCACCTTTAAGAAGTCGCAAGTCTTCACCTGGTCAGATTCCTTCACCAGAGAACAGTCCTATTGCTGCCCCACCGGATCATATGCCTATAAGACATTGGAATGCTTCTCCCCATAACAGTCCATCATCTGATCAACAATCATCTCCTGTCATCACATCAAGGATGCGAGTAAGAGATGATGAGCAAATGTGTGACCTTTTTATTGGGGAATGGGTACCGAACGAAGAAGCTCCATACTACACCAACACGACGTGCTGGGCGATACACGAGCACCAGAACTGCATGAAGTACGGGAGACCAGACACCGAGTTCATGAAATGGAGGTGGAAGCCAGACAGCTGCGATCTCCCCGTCTTTGATCCTCAAGAGTTCTTGGAAACGGTTAGAGGGAAAGCCATGGGTTTTGTTGGCGATTCCATCAGCAGAAACCAAGTCCAGTCTCTCTTGTGCCTTCTCTCCCGAGTAAGAACCTAAACTAATAGTCAATGATCACCAACAAACCAACATCTTTGAATGTGTTGACTTTTTTTCTTGAAGGTGGAATATCCACAAGACATTTCTTCTTCCCCAGATACAGATTTCAAAATATGGAACTACACATCCTACAACTTCACTCTTCATGCCATGTGGTCACCATTTCTAGTGAAGTCTACTAAACCTGACCCTACAGATCCAAAGTCCAAACTCTTCAGCCTATACCTAGACGAGTATGACACTACGTGGACGAGTCATATCAACCAGCTCGACTACCTAGTCATATCGTCTGGCCACTGGTTTTACCGACCTGTTATATTCTATGAAAATCAAAAAGTCTCTGGCTGCCAATATTGTGAGTTACCAAACACAACTGAGTTGCCTTTGTACTATGGATATAAGAAGGCTTTGAGAATATCTCTAAGAGCTATACTCGACAATTTCCAGGGCTTGGCATTTCTGAGGAGTTTTTCTCCTCAACATTTCGAAGGTGGGGCGTGGAACGAAGGAGGAGACTGTGTAAGGACACGACCCTACAGAAGAAACGAGACTATACCCGAAGGTGCAGATCTCAAGCTGCACGACATTCAGCTAAACGAATTTAGAGCTGCAGAAGAAGAAGGAAGGAAGAAGAACAAAGGTTTGAGACTGAGGTTAATGGACACAACACAAGCTATGCTATTGCGACCAGATGGGCATCCCGGAAGATACGGCCATCTGCAGAAAGCAGAGGTTACTTTGAGAAACGATTGTATTCATTGGTGCCTGCCTGGACCTATTGATACCTGGAATGATATTTTGCTACACATGATGAAGACAGATAAGTAGAAACCATCCCACAAAAACGAGTAGATGATACAAATATCTAAACTCAAGAAAATTTGTAAAGACAGATTCTAGTAGGAGTCTCAAGTATTTGATTGCCATGTATTCCTATTAAATTTATATGCAATATTTTGCCTCCCTTATGCTAACTAAAAGCACAACAGAGTACTCATAACTCGTGTACACAATTTCTTAAAATGAAATCTTGATGAAAACAAGGACTTGCAAAGCCAAAATGTAGACGACAAAAGCTGACCTGAGATACATAAGCCTTGTTTGTGTCTCATTCCTTGGAGCAGATGAATATGGAAGATAAGATTGAGCATCGACTTCGTGGTCTGATCCAAATGCTCTGTCAGAATTTGTTCGCTTAAATCTGTTCCTTGCAGCGTTCCCCTCAACGTTAAAGCTCTCATATCTTTTCCTCAAATTGTTTAGTCTCTCTAACTCCATCTCACTCAAACGAATCTCACCAACGATTCCCTCTGCTTGTGCCTGATACACATATCAAAAATTTGTGTGAAGAAACAGTATATAGGGGAAAATGTACACTGATTTGGCTTGAGATAGACCTGCTTTGCAGCTAATTGCTCGATTAGACTGTGAAGTTGTTTATCCAATGTCTTCTCTCTCTGAGCTGTGAAAGCAAACCCTTTCCCAGTAAGATAATGTAAATGAAACTTTTCAGGCTATCAACCTATCTAAGAAAACCAAAGGGCAAAGGCAGATTTTCTATTGATTCTTACTGAAAATAAACTATCTAACTTTTTCCGGTTTTATACATGATGGAGACTTAGGAACTAGTCATATCGAAGTTTCTTGTGTGGGAACATGAAGAAATTCGAGAAACACAATCAGTGTCGATGTCGCGAAGTACCTGGAGAAGGCTGCTTCAGCGCTCTTTGCTGTATAAAATCCCAATTCCTATCTAACTCATGAACCTTATCTTCCATGAAACTCTAAAGAATAAAGCAACTTACATCACAGTCTATACATGATTAACATAATTCGATACCCATAAAAGGGTATACTAAAAATCTAACCAAATGGTTCTTTTTGCTCTCCAGCTTCTCTAGCATAAGAGACTTCATGGCCTCTGTATCTTCTCCATCTTTTCTATTCCCATCATCGGGGCGAATAACAGTTTCATCAGAGCTTTTGGACTCCTTTGCATCTAGAGAAGCTTGTGCATCTTCCTCCTCAGCTTTCAAATTCTCCTCAATATCTTCTAGCTCCTACAAACCATACAAATATCAGGCAGATCACAAGTCGCTAACAAGACCAACATTCATATATAAACAAGATCACAGACAAGAAGAGACCAATACACATCTTTGAACAAAGAAAATGTCTTAAAATCTGATGATCATTCATTATTCACCTTCAGCTTTCTAACAAGAGACTCTGCTTCATGTCTCTTCTCATCTATTTTAATCTCACATATCGATATTGCATTCTCATAAGCACTGTTCTCTTCTAGCAACGTCTCTTCTCTGATTTGAGCCTAATCTCAACACCAAAAACAAGATCCTAGAATCAGCTTTTTCACCATTTCATTTCTACACCAGAAGATGCACAATAGCTAAAAAAAAAATCGGATCAAATTCCCGAAACCTGCTCACGAGTAGCGGAATGCGAATCAAGCTGAAGAGTGAGAGCAGCATTTGAAGCTAGGGAGTGAGCGTGAAGGTGAGGAAGACGCTGGGAGATATCAGGTGGAGGCAATCTGATCCGTAGATCTTGGATCGAACGGCTTAGCGTCGTCGCTTTTCGTCCGAGCTCGTCGACGTATCTCTGCTGCTCCTCCGTGAAAACAAGCGGGATCGGATCCTTCTCGTCGCCTTCTTCTTTTCCGTTTTTGCCGACCACGTCGGCAGCCCAAGCTAGAAGTCCGGCCATATCTCCTCTCGCTTCTTCTTCTTTTCCGATTCTTTGATCTGACGAAGGTACAAGACGATCGCAAATCTAAACCGAAGCGGTTTAGTGGTTAAACCAGAACGGTTCGGTTCTGATAGATGAATTATATTGTTGGTTCGGTTTGAAATTAGTTGGGATGACGTGTTACAAGACAGGGAGAACCGCTTGGAAATTCTATCTAAAAAACCGATTCATCGTTGATGCGTTATTAATTTTTTTAAATTTTTTTTTATGTATTTACAAACATATATTACGTATTTTAGTTCTCTGCGACTTACCTGGTATCAGTAAAAGAAACATATATAAATACATTTATGAATAATCCAAATATAGTAATAGAGCGATGTAATAAAAAAAATATATATATAGTAATAGAGCATTTTTTATATAGTTGGGTATCTAATCACTGATTTTATCATTGTGATGAAGTATTACACTAAGTGCCAGTTTTTGTATTGGGATATCAGATATGTAATAACATTACGTGGTTCATATCAAAACTAGATAACTTTTTAAAGAAAGGCATACAACTTTTGATAGAAAAACATGTCCAATACACTAGTTTAGTTTAATCACAAGGAAACAAAAATTAACATATATATATATATATATATATATATATATATATATATATCTAAGTATGATCCTAAAGAGGTTTCAAGTGATTTGCCTGAAACTTGGGACATACCTAGCAAATAGCTTCTCTGGTCTGCAAAATTTCATCCTTGAAGAAGGAAAGAAAGCTTAATAAGTTTCTTCAACTATTATTGCCAAGAAACCAGAGAAACAAAAGTCAGTTAATATCATTTCCTTAGATTTTCCAAAATTTGTAATAATCATTAAGAAGATAAGACAGAGAGTGATTAAAGAATGATACTTACCATCACCATCATCTGCCTGGTTATAGTCGTCGTCATCATCATCAAAGTCTGGAGGCTTAATAATCATAAGAACACGAAGTTGAGAAGAAGAAACACAAGTTTCATAGTTACTATTAACTTAAAAATCAAATATAAAGAAGGAAAGAAAGAAACCTGATCATAATCTCCACCAGAATCGTCTCCATCTGATTCCACGACTTCATCTTCATCTCTTTCTTCATCCTCTTCCTTACCTTCAGCCTATAACCAAACAACAACAACAATTATAATCAACAATGTGACTCAGTGACAAAACCATTGAACAGTATAAATTGTTTTTAACCTTATACTTGGCTTCAAGCTTCTCAAATACATCCAATTTCTGCAAATCTACAAAAAAAAAACAAAAAAACTTGAGTCTCTTGTGACATTGTTTGTAAAACCCACAAACAAAAATGAGAAAAAAAAAGTAACCTGCATCTTGAGTCCATTTAGCTCTCTTCACAGGACGTTCTCTTCGAGTATCTGAAATCAGTATATATAGTAAACAACAACCATAGCAGATACAAGATGGAGAATCTTATCACACAATAAAAAAAGAGAGAGGCAAATCGGAGGTGCTAATATGGAACCTCCAAGAAGTTCTTTAGGGAAGTTATCAGGTCGAAGAACAAGAAAGTCATAAAAAGCTCCATTCTTATTAGACTTCTTTGTCTTTGGCTTCAACGTGTCTGAAAACCTCTCAATGTCTAAACTCTCATTCTCTGTTAGTTTTTAAGTAAAGGCATAAACAAACTTGATAGGAAAAATGAAAGCTTTGAGACTACAAAGAGAGTGTATTATCGATTAGCAGATATTATTATACATACCTTGCTTTGAAACGCCATCGCCTAAATGATAAGGTGAATTTCTCCAAAACTTTTGAAAACCAAAGTAGCTGGAGAGTAATTGCTGGTCTTTTGATATAGATTTTGGATCAGGTAAAGTAATTTCCTGCACAAAGACGCAAGAAATCTTTTTTATAACATAACATAACAAGAAACAGGACAATAAGTAACTAGCAAAGAAAGAGTTGATTTAAAACAACTTACAGGGAAAATAAGGAAAGGCTCAGCCTTGGCATACTCAATGCCAAAGCCACCGCCTCCAAAGCCACCACCTCTTCCTCTCCCTCTTCCTCCTCTATATGCCATCTTAGTTTAATTGTTATATCTTCCAAAGTATTCCTACAAAAAAAGTTTCAATTTTTATCAACTAAAATAACATGTTATTAAACCCAAGTCCCTAATTTGTTGGGTAACAAAAAAGTTCTCTAAGTACTCATACTCATCAAAGTCCATACTTAGGAGATATCTTCAATACCAGATAACACACACACACACAATCTCTCCCTCTAAATCACAATGCCTAGAATCTACACAAAAGCAATAAAAAAACTTAAATTAGCATACAAGCAAAACCTCAACATTAGGTATACACTACATAGATCCCATATCTACAAAGTACGTTTCTCTAATGAAAACAAATTCAAATCCAAAACACTTATAAAGCCGAGATAAATCAGGAATACGACCAAATCCGAGATTTGAAATTGAAAGTAGATTTTTGAGTGGACTTAAAGCTTTACCTATGGTAACGATTAACGAAGACGATAGTGGCGGATAGGAGAGAGAAACACGACGGTGCTCTGAATCTGTGGGAATCTCCGGCTTCGCTCGCAAATCTAGGGTTAAGAAAGCTCTGAAGAAGACGAAAGCTTATGATTTGGTCGCTAGATTTTGCCTAAAACCCTTACTCGGGTCTAAGGCCCAAATCCATTTTATTCTATTTTGTTTTTTTACTTTTTTATTATTATTACTAGGTAAGTATCCGTGCGGTATCGCACGAGAGCTAGAATACGTAATATATTTTTTTAAAATATATAAATTAGTGTAGTTAGTCATATATTAGATAATTCGTAATCTCGATATTCTATATACATCAATTATTTTAAAAGTGTAAAATTTGCAATCTATACTATTAAAAGAGAAGACAAAACGCCTACGTGTCGCGACGTAAGAGTTTTTAGGATATTTTTTATTTTTTTGCGTTTTAGTCCTTATATTTTTGAATAATTTTTGTTCGACGAATTCTATAAATTATATTTCAGGTCCAACGAATTCATGCCCAAATATAAAAATTTTAAAAATTAATTTTTCCCACATTGAAAACAATAAGAAACAAAATAAGAAAGCTTCTAATATAAATATGACTTTATCACATACAAAATTATTAAAGCGGATCTTCGTCTAATATGCATGCGAATTTCGGTAAATGGATTACGCCTTCATTTACCGGGGTATGCATAATGCATGTGTTTTTCTTTGAATAAGCTTGCAAAGTTTGATTAGTTATTTCGGTTTTCGGTAAAGGTCTTTCACATATGCATGCCTCATAAATTGTCAACGGTATTGAGAACTTTGATTAGTGGATTGGAGTTCGTTTTTTAGGTCTGGCTCATTCGAGTTCGGGTTTTCGGGTTAAAAGATATAGGATCCGTTCGGGTTATTTACAAATACATTTATGTTCGGTTCAAATCTATTCGGGTTCAGGTCGAGTTTCATATATTTAACAAAACCTAACATGGAACCAAATATTATTCGGTTCGGATTTTTTGATTTTTTTGTTCGAATTTTTCAGGTTTTACATATTTTTATAAGAATTTCCAGTCTTATTTCGGGTAATTCGGGTTCGGTTCGGGTTTTGGGTCGGTTTATTCATATAACCCACAAAAAACTTGAAATAGCCTACTAAAATCCAAATTACCTTATCAAAACTATATACATGTATATATCTTCGGGTTTATTCGAGTACAATTTGGGCATCATGTCTTCGCCCTGATGGATCAATTCATGGATTTCTATAATATAAGTTAATATTATTTATGAATATTATGTTTCGCGCAAGGCGCGGGTACTTACCTAGTTAGATGTAAATAAAACTTAGTCACAAACTTACAACTTCATAACAATATTTTTAATTTCAAAATTTTTGTCACAATTTTTTTTTCTATATTAAAACCTACATCATTTTTTCTTTACTACAAATAAATATATTAAAAATATTCGACGCTTACTTATATTTTGAAATCGTTTTATCAAGTTGCGTTAGTAAGATATCAAAAATCTGTTTTTCAACAAAACATACGAGACGACAATCATTTTTCATTTGGTTTAATTGTTTAGCGTTTAAAATTTAATTTTGAAGTGGGTAAGATTTATTTTTGAGGGTTTATGGTTTAATTTTTAAGATTTTAAACTACAATAAAACTTTTTTATATAAATACTCTATATGTTAATACCTCTATAAAAAAATCATGGTATTTTTGGTAATTACCCTCAAAATTATTAAGTTTTGTTAAATTTAGTGGGCTTTTACTTTAAATTTTTTATGATAAATTTTAGGGAGAATCACAAAACTACACCATTTCCAAAATATTTCACAAAACTACACCTAAACACTAAAAAATAAATTCAAATAAACCCTACCCACACAATCCTACCCCATTAATACTATACCCTAAACACTGATTAGCGAACCCAAATGAAAATATTCTAATTTTGGTAATTTTTTAAAAGATAAATCAAGCTTTTAAAATTTTGAAAGGGTGTAAATATGTGAAAATATTGAATTAGGTGTAGTTTTGTGAAGGGAAGGTTGAAAGGGTGTAGTTTTGTGAATTCCTCTAAATTTTATTTGATTAATTTTTTAATATGTTAGAGAGGTATAAATAAATTTAGTTTATTAGTCTAATTGATTAAGAAAAATAGTTATAAATTGATTAAGATAAGAGGTTTTCATTTTTCATTACCTTAAGTTAGACCACCATTTAACGGAACCCGCATTAAAAATAGGACAATTAATAAAATGCAGTGAAATTTTTATTTAAACTTGATTCATAGTTTTTTCTTTGAACACTTTTAAAAAATCTTTTTTTACCTAAATACCATAAATATTAAATTAGCTTAACATTTCTTAAACTAAATTCTAAACTCTCAAAACTAAATCTTACGAATAAAAAACACACCACACTACCAAAAAATAATGATAAAAAGGGTAAATAATAATCTACTAACAATAATGAAAAACGGAAAATAAATATTTAAAATGAGGTTTAAGATCATACCATAAGGTTTTTTCATCGTATTTAAAATTTTAGAAACTTAAAAAAAAATGATTTGGAAGTAATCATACAACATTTATATAATAATTAAAAGACACATTTTGGAACACAAATTTTCGACGAAACTTTATAAAGATACCTTTACGGAACACATTCCTTTAGTCTTTTTCGGATTTTTACTATTAGTAGAATTAGTAGATAAATAGACTTTTCCTTTTAGAAATGTTGCTTTCAATTCACATCTATTTTACCCAAAAATGTTAATTTGAATTGGTATGCATTGCAAGCAACATTTGTATAAATTAACAAATAAATACTTATCTTCTCACCCATCCAATAGGAGCCTACAAAATGTAATATGTGTTTTGTCATTTACATTGCTTGCAATCAAACCTCTTTGTCTCGTTCTCATTGGCTAAGCAAACACATCAAATCAAACAAAACTTAAGCAACTTACCAAAACTATCCACAAAACTTGGAATATCGTATTAACCCCAATTCAACCAAACATAATAATATTCGATCATACAATATAACTTAAGTCATTTTCTTTCATAATACACAAGTAACATCTTACAAAACTATAGTATTAAATTTCATTGCAATAGGTTTAATTAGCACCTATTAAATCTCCTACACGTCCTCAAAACCTTAGCTTATAAACCAACTTCTCTTATTAGTATTACAAAATCACCCCTATATTTTTCTTTTTTAACAATACCAACCCCACAATTTTTTTATTCAATTGCACATCCGTAGCTATCTCTTTATCCTCTTGACTAAGCAAAAAAAAAATAATGTTGAAGAAAGTAAGGCGAAAAGTCAAAGTCTTTATCACCAAACCCTTTAAAAAGCACAATAACAGATCCCCTTTAAGACCTCCACCACCACCACCACCACCACCACCTCCGTCTCCACCGCCTCAAGAAAAAATGGCAAACTCAAGTCAACGAAACGCAGCGTTTCGCTTCCCGAGATCCGATTCGTCTGTATTACCCGACCCGTCACTATTCTTCAGCCAAGATCTCCTCTCTTGTCCTCTCCCAACAAACTCCTTCTTCCAAAACTTCACTCTCAAAAACGGAGACCAAGCCGAATACTTTCACCCTTACTTAATCAAACCATCTTCGCCGTCGTCTCTCTCTATCTCTTACCCGACGATTTCTCACAACTCTGCTTTCTTCTACGAATCTTTCAACGCCGACATCACAATCTCCGGGTCAAATGGATCCGACCCGGGTTCTAGAAAAACCCATCTGATCTCTTCTTTCAGCGATCTCGGCGTCACGCTCGATTTCCCTTCTTCAAATCTCAGATTTTTTCTCGTCAGAGGAAGTCCTTTCGTCACGTTCTCCGTCTCCTCCTCCGGCGACTCTCCGATTACTATCTCGACGATTCACGCTGTTTTGTCGTTCACCGGTAATAGCTCTTCGACAAAGTTCACGGCGAAGCTTAACAATAACCAGACGTGGCTGATCTACGCGTCTTCTCCGATCAATCTGGGTAACGACGGTGGCTCATCGTCGATTCATTGCAATGGTGGGTTTTCCGGTATAATCCGGATCGCCGTGTTACCGGATCCAAACCCAGATTCGGAATCGGTTTTAGACCGGTTTAGCTGCTGTTACCCAGTTTCCGGCGACGGAGATTTCACGAAGCCTTTCTCTTTAGAGTATAAATGGGACAAGAGAGGATACGGAGATCTCTTGATGCTCGCGCATCCTCTTCATCTCAAGCTTTTAGCCACCGAAGATTGTTCGGCCACCGTCTTGGATCGGTTCAAATACGAAAGCATCGACGGGGATCTGATCGGAGTCGTCGGAGATTCGTGGGTTTTAAAACCCGACCCGGTTTCGGTGACGTGGCACTCTATCAAAGGAGTAAGAGAAGACTCTCACGAAGAGATAATCTCCGCTCTAATCAAAGACGTAGCCGCCTTGGATTCTTCTTCTCCGGTGACGAACTCTTCCTATTTCTACGCGAAACTAATCGCGCGAGCCGCGAGGTTGGCTTTAATCGCCGAAGAGGTTTGTTACCTCGAGGCGATTCCAGCGATTCGTAAGTACTTGAAGAGCATGATCGAGCCGTGGCTAGACGGTAGCTTCGAGCCAAACGGGTTTCTCCACGACGCTAAATGGGGAGGTGTGATCACAAAGCAAGGAGCTAGAGATTCAGGAGCTGATTTCGGATTCGGGATCTACAACGATCACCATTATCATTTAGGTTACTTTCTTTACGCGATCGCTGTTTTGGTAAAGATCGATCCTTTGTGGGGGAGGAGATTTAGACCTCAAGCTTATGCTTTAATGGCGGATTACATGACTTTGGGGAAGAAGAAGAAGACGAAGAAAGGGTATAATTACCATTATACGAGATTGAGATGTTTTGATTTGTTTAAGCTGCATTCGTGGGCCGGTGGGTTAACGGAGTTTGCCGACGGGAGGAATCAGGAGAGCACGAGCGAGGCTGTTAACGCTTATTACTCCGCCGCTTTGTTGGGGTTGGCTTACGGCGATGCACATCTTGTGGCGACGGCTTCGACTTTGTTGACTCTTGAGATTCACGCGGCGAAGATGTGGTGGCAGGTAAAACCGATATTTCAATATCTATTATTCGAATTAAACCGGAACCGAGAAAGCTTCTTTATATATAAAAACCAAATTTGGTATGAATGTCATCGGTTTAAGTTCCATTGCTTTTGGTTTAAAGAATTTGTGACAAAAATATACAATTAGTTGGGTTCACAATAAATAATGTCACAAGTTTTTTTTGGTCCAAGAATATCATTATTTTTTGTAGGGGTGTTAATATTTTGATCTAAAATTCTAAAAACTTAAAAAGATAGTACCTTTTTTGCCTTTTTGGAGTTGTCCTTTAAATTATAGAAACCAAATGAATCAAATTCTATTATGTTTATGTCCTAATTTCGGAGTTGAAATAATTATGTCCTAATTAAGGCTCTACTAGGTTGTATTTTTGGTAGTATAACTTTTAGTTAAGTTTTGTTTGAACCACTACTATTATGGATTTGATTGTTATTTATAGTGTTTTGATAGCTACTAATCGCAGAAAACCAGTCTTAATTTGATTTATCTTTTGTTTATGTGTGGTGACAGGTGAAAGAAGACGACACTATATACCCAAAAGACTTCACGGCAGAGAATCGCGTGGTCGGAGTTTTATGGTCAACAAAGAGAGACAGCGGCTTATGGTTCGCGCCAAAAGAGTGGAAAGAGTGTCGCCTCGGGATACAGTTACTACCGTTGCTTCCTGTGTCGGAGATTCTATTCTCCGACGTGAATTTCGTGAAACAGCTAGTGAACTGGACTTTACCGGCTTTGGCTAGAGAAGGCGGCGTAGGAGAAGGCTGGAAAGGGTTTGTGTATGCATTGGAGAGCATTTACGACAAAGACGGAGCGATGGAGAAGGTTAAAAGATTAAATGGGTTTGATGATGGGAACTCTCTGAGTAATCTTCTATGGTGGATTCATAGTAGAAACGATGATGATGATGATGATGATGGTGGATATGGTGGTCATGGCGGTGGCGGGAAGTATTGCTCATTTGGTCATTATTGTAGTTAACTTTTAATTTGTTTATTAATCAATGTTTAATAAAAACCCTCTTTTTATAAAAAATCCGGTCTTCTTTTAGAAACTCAGGCAGCCACACAAGATGATTTTAAAACAACTTTTCAAAGCCACTAACTTCTCGCCACGTGTACTCCCTCTGGATTCTATCTTTCCTTTGCTATGTTCATAATATCATTTCACAGAAACTGATATTAGCCCTTATTATTCTCTGCTTTCAGATACAATCTCTCCTGAGTTTAATATGTTGAAACAAGAGAACACCTGGTCACAAGCTTGTGATTCTGCTTACTTGTGCTGCACGGACTGTGTTGCTTCCTGCCATGAGCGTGTTAGGGTCTGTGAGTCATGTGAACGAGCCCCGGCTGCCTTTTTCTGCAAGGCAGATGCTGCATCTCTATGCAGAGCTTGTGATTCAAAGGTTCATTCCGCAAACCCACTTGCTAGACGCCACCAACGTGTTCCGATTCTGCCAATTTCAGGTAACTCTTACAGTTCCATGGTGACTAACCATTTAAGTGAGCATGAAGATGAAGCAGAGGCAGCTTCTTGGTTGTTGACTAGTTCAGGAAACAATAGTGGTGACAACAACCATAGTCATAAGAATGGGTTTTCAATAGGTGAAGAGTATCTAGGCCGTGTCGATAACAGTTCGAATATGAATAAACAATTCACAGACCAACATCAGTATCAACAAGACTACAATGTACCTCATAGGAGCTATGGAGGAGATGGAGTTGTTCCACTTCAAGTTCAAGAACCAAAGCAACACGACTTTCAATTCGGTTTCACCTGTGTATCCTCAGGAGCTCATGAAAAAAGCTTCAATGATTCCCCAAGTCATATGGTTAGCTTTTTTGTTTCATTATGCTCACTAATCCATGAAATAAAATAACTAAGAGTATCTTGGTTTATCTCATTAGGTACACGTTTCATCTATGGACCTCGGAGTTGTGCCAGAGTCAACCACGAGTGACACGATGGTATCACGCCCAAAATCGCCCAAAGCTGTAACACACCAGTTACCTGAACCTCCAGCTAAGATGCTCAGTGCAATGGACCGAGAGGCTAGGGTCCTGAGATACAGAGAGAAGAAGAAGATGAGGAAATTTGAGAAGACCATAAGATATGCTTCGAGGAAAGCTTACGCAGAAAGAAGACCACGTATTAAAGGCCGGTTTGTAAAGAGGAAAGAAGTTGATGCAGAGGCAGACCAAGCTTTGTCCACAATGATGATGTTCCACACCGGATATGGAGTTGTTCCTTCATTCTAATGTATCCCTACAAGTTTATTACCACTTTAATGCATACAAAATCTGTAGGTTTTTGTCTAAACTACCACAAATGGATTTAGATATATTCATCATTTTGCTGCTGTAGCTAAAACAAAACTCATTCACTTGCTAGACATTCATTTATTTGTGAAAAATATTACCATCACAATGGATAGCGCCTTTCAGTCTAAACTCAAAGTGATGCTATCAAGAGATATGCATTTACTTAGCTACTTGTACCAAAAAGGCAAAAACAGTTTCAAAGAAACTTACTATTTATTCCTTCCTTGGTTACACTTTCCACATATAATAATGGTTCCATTTATGCCGCGCCAAGACATATTCATAAGTTTCCTGTGAAAAGAAAGTTTTACACAACATGCTTTTGTAATGAAAGTATGTAGATTACGCAGTCTAATCGTAAAACATGTACAACTTTCAAAAATCCAACAAAAAATCACTAACTGAATAGTCATATTCAGTAACAATACCAAGAAGCCTGAGTGTAGCAATTGCTACTAGGTAAAATCACTAACTGAATAGCCCACGTGGCTCTCTCTGATGACTAGATTCTTAAGACCCATCAAGTATATCACTCACAAAAACTCTAGCAGAATATGTAGATGCCTATGGACCATATCCACGTAAACAAAAGATATTTATTGCTCTACCTTTTAGAAATTAGAATGAAGTATACCTCACTTTTCAAAAGTATATGCTGGCATCAAAGAATAAAGAGGCACTGTAACTAAAAACCTGCACTTTTTGCCACCTGGAAAGGGCCATAGAGCTCAGCTTAACAACCACTAGGATTAACTTATCACTTCTATGGTTATGAATCAAGTCAAAAGACTCGTTTAGCCATTATAATGCGAGTGTTAGAACTGATTAGCCATTAGAATGTCGTAAAATATGATTGTTTTGGAATACGTATAATTGATTTCATTCATCAACACAAAAACTAAAAAGTGTTCACCACAGCAAAGTTCTCAGAGAACCATAAAATCTAGTCAGTTATCTAGTTTGATCAAGCAAAACAAACTATCATCAACAAGGAAACTTGTGAGTAGTATAGTTCCTACTAGATTCATTTTAGGAGCCAATGGAATGTCAATGTTTAGTGATGGAATCTAGATATCACGTGAAAAGTGCATAAAAGTGATTACCTTTTGCCAAAGAGACTGCACTTTTCTCCAGATGGTTTCTCACAGCCATGGAATGTGGAGAATCCGCACAAAACTTACAATTACACGCTTTCTATGGTCCCTGGGCTCTTATTCTCTTCTCAGTCACTGCAAGTAAATAGGCATTTCTTCTTAAATGTATAAGAAGGAAAGTATTCACAACCACTTAGTGTTAAACAAACAAGTAATGCAGCTCTGTCCTCAATAATCTCTAGAACTGAGTCACAACATATATTAATAATGCAACTTTCATGTTATGTGAAATACTTAGAGCATTAATATCCATAGAAAAGTAACCTCTTAAAAAAATATTTTGTTTTTATATACTTATTTCAAAAAAAAAAAAAAAAAAATTAAAAGGAACCAATCGCGGGTCGCCACGTGGCAGTGGGACCCGCAAAAAGTGTAAAAAGTGCTCTTAAAAGAGAGGCATTAGATGTAGTTTTTATTTTTGATAATGGATCCCACCGGTTAAGAGGTGGGACTAGATGTCCTATAATAATGGTCTTACTTATCATGAATTTGAACCATATTAACATCTCCATTATATTAAGCTGAATATTCAACTATGTAAACTTTTTGTGCAACCAAAAAGATAAGGGAAATTTAGTAAATTAGGTAGTTTTTGTTTTGTAATTGTCAATAGGGTGATTTTAGTTTTCTAATTAGGAATTTAGGTAATTTTAATTTTTCAGAGTATACAAAAAGACTAATTTATCCTTATTAATATTTAACCAAAACATATTCATCATTCACCAACGTTATTCACCATTCACCAACGTTATTCACTATTCACCAATTGATGTTCACCATTCATCATTCGACTGTCACCATTCACTTATCATTATTCATCATATGAATTAA
The DNA here is from genome assembly GCA_963556525.1 of Cochlearia excelsa. NCBI lineage: Eukaryota > Viridiplantae > Streptophyta > Magnoliopsida > Brassicales > Brassicaceae > Cochlearia > Cochlearia excelsa. The sequence goes on from OY748330.1 coordinate 24,921,838, forward strand.
TCATTCAATAACAAAACATAACACGTTAATAGTGATATAAAAATCGCACAAATGATATTCATCACTCATCGGTGTTATTCACCATTCATGTATTCATTCACCATTCATGAATTAGATTCACCATTCACCACGAAAAAACATAAAAATTAATTTAAAGATTATAATTGTCTTTTAACATATAAAATTACCTATTTACCAATTACAAAACAAAAACTACCTTCTAACAAATTAGAAAACTAAAAAGTACCTCTCAACCAATTTTCTCAAAAGATAAAGCATTTTCCTTTACTTTTAACAAATCCATATGAAAATAGGAAAATATATGAAAATACAAAATAGTAACAAAATCTGTCTGAAACATTATGGCATACCCGGGCCATTTTTCTCTCGAGAATTGTTATGGGTGGGCCTGAAAGGCCCAACATGACCAGGCCCATTTGAGAAGCCCGATATGATAAAACCCACCGGGCCGAATGAATAGGTCAAAAGCCCAAATCAGAATCAGGCCCGTTAAGCAAACTGCAGCACCAGGTCATCTCTGACAGAGCATTTATGGAGCGCCGAACGGCGCTCTGACAGAACATTAATGGAGCGCCGAACCGAACGACCCTGCGATAGCACACTGTTCTGCGGTATGGGGGTCTGTACGGAGATCGCGCACCAAAGGAATATGCCAAGAAAGGCATTTATTATAAATAGCAGAGATCTTGCTTAGAGCAAAAGATCCGGATTTTGAGAGAGAGAAATCTACAGAGAGAAACAAAGACTTCAAATCCACTATCTTTTTAGTTCGACATCTTTAAACTGTATTTACGTTCGGCATATCTGCCCACATTTCGTTCGGCATCTCTGACCACATTTCGTTCGGCACCTCTGCCTGTATTCTGTTCGGCATCTTTGCCCACTTACCGTTCGCTATCTATAGCATTATAAAAATTGTTCGCTATCTATAGCATTATAAAAACTGTTCGCTAGAAAACCTAGCGAACTATCATTCGAACCATAGTTGTCATAACGAGAATTCCGACCCCTCTTTACATACAAATTCCGAACCGACTTCGCTACATAAATCCGAACATTATATACTATACCGTTTTACCCTTACAACAAGAATCTATGTATGTCAAGTGGCGAAACGGAAGTTACCTGTGAACGGGTCCCATCGAAGAAGTGCATAGGAAGAACTGTTAATACTTTACACATAAGCCTTCCCAAAAGATCCGCCAGCCGCAAGATGATCCAATAACATTTAAGAGTCACTAGATTCGATCTCTACTCAGCTTATTCCCTCACAACAGATAATAGCTTTATAAACCCCATCTTTCAGACACAATCCCCCACACCATCAAACTTACTGCCTCCTAGCATTATAATGTTGAAATAAGAGAGTAAGAACAACATGGCACACGCCTGTGACACATGCCGGACAACCACCTGCACCGTTTACTGCCATGCTGATTCTGCCTACTTGTGCACGAGCTGTGATGCTCAGGTTCACTCTGCCAATCGTGTTGCTTCCCGACATAAAAGAGTTCTGGTCTGCGAGTCATGTGAGCGTGCCCCAGCTGCTTTCCGGTGTGAGCCAGATGATGTATCTCTATGCAAAGCATGTGATTTAGAGGTCCATTCCGCAAACCAACTTGCTAGACGCCATCAACGAGTTCCAGTTCTGCCAGTTTCTGGTAACTCTTATAGCTCCATGGCTACTCAACACCATAATAACACAACAATGACCGATCCAGAGAACAAACTGGTGGTAGATCAAGAAGGCGGTAAAGAAGGTCATGAGGATGCCAAAGAGGTGACTTCATGGTTGTTCCCTAACTCAGATATAAATAGTACCACACACAATAACAATAGCCAGAACAACGGCTTATTGTTTAGTGATGACTATCTAGACCTTGTGGATTACAACTCGAGTATGGACTACAAACTTACAGGTCAATACAATCAAGATCAACAAGACCGCAACTTACAACAGATAAGCCACGGGGGAGATAGTGTTGTTCCATTTCAACTTTTAGAATTAACGGGCCACCTGCGCCAAAATCAACATAATTTTCAGTTCAATAACGCATATGGCTCGTTAGGGAGTCACTACTCCACCCACAATGGTTTCAAAAACCATATCGTAAGCTTTTATATATATTGTTAGCTCTAGCAAATTTGCAATAAGCATCAGGCTGCTTTTTTCATCATAAACGCAAACACACAGTTTAACTACCAGCAGATAATCTATATAGTTCACATAAATTTCACCAAAATTATATAATAAAAAACATAAGCTTCCCTATGTATCGACTCTCTTTACTCCTCTTATCAGGGGGGATGAGAATGTCTTTGTTTATGTCATTAGGCACACAATTCATCCATGGAACCCGACTTGGTGCCGCAGTCAAGAGCACGTGTCGCAACAGCTTCACACCCACGACCGCTCAAAGTGATAATAGAACAACTACCTGGCCCTCCAGGTCAGATCATAACTCAACTTAGTGCCCTGGAAAGAAAAGCCAGAGTCCTGAGATACAGAGAGAAGAAGAAGAAAAGGAGATTTGAGAAGACAATAAGGTATGCTTCAAGGAAAGCATATGCAGAGAGAAGACCGCGAGTCAATGGCAGGTTTGCAAAGATGATAGAAACCGAAGCTGAGGATCAAGAGTTCAATAACACAATGTTAATGTACAACATAGGAAATGGCATTGTTCCTTCTTTCTGATACACCAATGGCAAAAAATAAAGACTAGTTTGCAAGGTGTACATTACTTTTAGTTTGAGATTATGTAAGGTAAGGTGAAAATCTAAAATTCAAGGATAATTACCACACATACGCATCTTGATCCATAAATATAAAAAAGACTATTAAAGAAGCATAAATTCAACTTGCAATATTCAGAAACTAATCATAGTCGACTTGAAGATTTGTCTACAAACCAAACTGTGACTGCACTTTTCAGCAAAGTTTAAAAAGATATGGCTTCAAAAAGAATAATTTCCCCTTTTTTTAACTAATATATACATCCAATAAAGAAGAGATCATTACCAAACATTAAAGCACGATTAGTTAATCTACTCGGACATCAAGTCACTTACTAAACAGGAGGCGTTGCTACCGCGCCCTTGTGATGTCTTAAACCTTTCATACTCAAGATCATTGGTAGGTAGCTCATACCGACAAACAGGGCATGTGTTCCTTATCTCTAACCAAGGTACTATACACTCTCCATGATAGTAATGGCTACAAGGAAGCCTCTTCACTTTCTCCTCGACCACAATCTCGTCTTTGCAGATCGCGCAAAAGATGCCACCGTTGCTTGCTTCCTCCTCGGTGATTTCAACGACAAGGAGCTCCTCTACAGCTCTTTTGGATGCAGGAGGATGAGAATTATACGCGGCTGCAGACTCAAACAATTGGTTCAAAAGCGCATCGATCTCATCAACATCTCCTTGGATTCCACCATATTCATCTAAATTAGCTCGCGAAACGCCGTGATCCGAATCCATAACACCATCATAGTTCACTAAGATATCTTCAAACTCTTCGAAAACAACACCAACATTGTTTAAAGATACATATACATCCCACTCTAGAACTGGTAAATCCAATTCTTCTTCTTCTTCTTCAAGTTCATGAGGAACTTCCATTACTTCATCATACACCACAGCTTCTTCTTCTTCTTCTTCGACCCGACCCGATTCAGTTTCTCTATGCCTAACGTCAAGCCATACCCCACCTGAATCGCTACGTAGCTGACCCGGATCTTCCCCTGACCCGGATCCGGACCCGATTCCTAGCCCTAATTCGATTTCGTTCGCGGAGTCGTCAAGCCCCCAGATATCGAAATCATCTAAAGTGCCTAGACTCTGATTAGGGTTTACGTAAATCTCACCGGGTGTTTCGACCTCGTGCGGCGACGAAGACTCGCGATCGAAGAAATCGATGTAAGTGTTAAGCGGATAGGGCTCTGAATCCATGGAAGCGGATTCGGAATCTAAGTAAAAACGGGTATTTGGATATCTCGCGAAAAATACTCTTCTGCTAACATCAACGTCTTCTACTTCTGTTTCAGTGTTGAGAGGAATTCCGAAAAGCATCGACGACGCCATAGCAGAAGCTTCTGTTTCTCAAGAGAGAAAATAAAAAGTTGTGTACGAAACAATAATAAGGATTCGTATCTCATATATATATATATTTGCAAAAAGATCTGATATTATATTTTTCCTATTATATTACGATGTGTGCATATTTTGTGGGCCAAGATTGTGCCACGTAATACCTAACAATATTTTCCTTGAAAAGGAAAAGGAAAAGAAAACTAAAAACGACGTCGTAGCGAGGAAAACAAAGTTGCACAATACAGAAATTACTCTGTTTTCTTCATAATACTTCTAACTTACCATGTTCAGATATAAAGTTGTACAATTTTGTTTGTAATTGTTTGGTGTAAAACTGCAAAGTCGTGAAGGAAAACAAAATCCAAAAGATAATAAGTTAAATCAAAAACAAATCTTTTGCAAACAAAACTTAAGTCTTGTGAAGTAATTAAACCCTCTCTATGATGTAGAGGCAATATCCTCTGTTGTTGTCTTTTGGCGTTTAAGTTCTGGTTCGTCTTCAACGATATCTTCTTGCTTCTCTTCTTCTTCTTCTTGTGCTCCTGCTTCTGCTTCGGTTTCTGCTTCCTTGTGGCCATTGAGATGACCATTAACTGCTTCATGACCGATAAGCGAGACGTGTTTGCTTGTGATTTGACGACCTGCTCTTATCTTTGGACCCCAATGCTTCTCTGGGTTTGCTGGAAACCTAGACACTTTCTTCGCCTGCGCTTTGCTAAGCGAACCAATGTGACGAGAAAAGTCAGCCTGTCCGAAACAAAATCAATGATAATAAACATTAAAGCTTGGATCTTAATTCGGTTTCAACCAAATCCCAAATCGAAGAAGCTAAAGGAAGGACCTGATGAGATGGTTCTTTAGATAGAATCACACTTCCTGGATGCTCAGGTGCTTGCGGCTTCACGGGATGATTCTTCACCTACAAACCAAAATAGTTCATTCAAGATCACAGAGTGAGTAAAAAAAGATAGTTAAAGCTTATAACTTAAGGCTTAGACGGTTTACCCAGCATCGCATGATGTCCCAGATAACCTCCATTGGAGCATCAGTTTTGATCCCGAGCGGCTCCACATGAGTCCCAGAGACACGGTACTTTGCATTGATCACAGCTGATCGGAACAAAGCAGCTGACGGTGAAGTGCATTTTAGCGTTGCAGAGAGGCTATGAAGGCTAAAAAAGAGCGGTACATCGGGCAGTTCCTGGAGAGACAAGCCAAACAAAACAGGGATTTTAGAGAAAGAGATCGGCACGAACCAAAAGCTGAAACTTAACAAAGTTCTGTAAGGGAGAAGAGTTTTGCCTCGGAGACAGTGGTGAGAACAGCGCAGATTTTTTCGTAAGCAGTATATCTGGCTCTCATGGATTTAACACCGTTTAGTATCGAAGTCACCCATTCTTGATCGTGCATTGGAGCAGACCATATCGGTCCACCCATTGTGTATTTTTTTCCACAATGAGTGCAATCCTGAGGAACAGCAGGACCAATCCCTGCTTGATACCTCACACTCTTGTTCTGCAAAAAATTCATAGAAACATGATTATCGAAAAAATGCGAATTTTCAGAAAGAAACTATGCAAAGAGACAGAGACGAAACCTTATGGGTAGATCTTCCAACAGATTGGAGATGATAGGAGTCGCAACCAATGCATTGATAGACATACGAGAGTTTCAGTGGAGTGTTCTTCATTGCACTAGCCGAACTGCATTTTTTAAAGCTACAATATTTAGTACTTGCCTCTAGCTGAGAGGATATGTTTGAAAAGAAAGGAAAACTCACGTGTAAACCCGTACGAAAACACGGACGTAAAAATCCATGTGGACTGAAAGTACAGGAACAATATACCGCTTGTAGCGATTTGCATGGCTCTGTAAATCAACAACGTTACCATAGTTACTAGAGAAAGAAATAGTTCATAGAGCATCTTAAAGATTCGTTGCGAGTGAATCAATATCTACCTCGATGCTGGCGAGTAAGATCCGCAAAGCCATCTCATGACAGTATTTCCCTTTCAGTGGATAAGCTCCATATCTAACAATAGAGCGATTCAGGACATTCATACAAAAACATAATATTTGTTTGCATAGTATGGTAACGAGAGGGCAAAATCTCACTTGGAATAGCAAACCTCGCCATTAGCTCCACACAACACTGCCATGTCGGTTGCTGTACACATAAGCAAACCACCATCTGCCACTGATTGGAGAGCTGAATCAAGGAAAATAGACGGCGAACCATATGGATCAAGATCAACCTAAACACATCAATTAACCAGATTAGTTAATAGAAAGACAGCAACCTTACAATATTTTGACTAAATAAGCATACGAAATTAGCGAAAAAAGGTGGCGTACCACATCAAATTCTTTTGGGTTGGTGAGCATATGGACACGAGCATCAGTAAGATGCGACTCTATCTTTGAAGGAGACATCAAGCCATTGAACTTTATGTTCCTCTGGCAAGCCTCAACGGATGCTTTAATAGGAAAATGGTAATACTATGTTATTCAGGCAAGTAAAGATAGACGAAAAGCTGAGTTTCAAAAGCAAGAATGGTGGAGAAAAAAACAAATACCTGGATCATTATCTAAAGCCACAACTTGACCAATGCCTTCAATTTCACGAGCATATCTCAAAGCCCGTAACCCTGAGGCTGACAAGGCCTACAAAAAGTTAAAAAGTACAATAAAAAGTTAACTAACAAGAAAGCTCAATAAGCAGTCACGAAGGAGATGAAAATAGTTAGACCTCAAGAACTCTTGGTGGCTTGAGTTCCCTTCGTGCCGATACATATGCTGTCTTAGCAGCTTCCTTTGGTCCATCCTGAGATTTCACTTCATGTTCACCGTTGGTTTTAACATCGCCCTGGCCGTTTTCAGCAGCATTTTCTTCCTTGGAAACTTCAGAGACATCCTTCTCAATCACTTTCCCAGATGATCTAGCTCTCTTGGACAACATAGCCTCATGCTCTTGCTTGCGTTTGGATATAAATGCTCTTAGGACAGCAATGGACATGTCCCTGTTGTTGACCTAACCATCAAAACGATAACCAACCAGTTTAGCTCAAGGACGAAAACATTATCTTACGGAACAAAGTGTGTATTAGCTTCTCACAAACACAAAACCAACACCAACCTATAACAAGTAAAGACTAATCATTAGAAGCAGAGGGCATATAAGAAGTTAACAACAATTAAACCTTATAGCTAAAAACACTAAACTTTCAATCTCAAACAAAGATTAAAAGGCTAAAAACTAATACTTTGATCAAATATGAGATTGCCCTTGTTGTGACTCAATCAATTACAAGCAAAAAGGAAGAAACTTTGAAGCAAATTCAAATCAAGTAAGAACAAAAGTATAGACTAAAAAAGGTAAAAAAAACCTGAGCTTTATTGAAGAAGACTTGGTTCTTCTTATGCATAAGAATCTCAGCTTCTCCTTCCTTAATAACTGTGTAATCATTAAGATCTGTCTCCATTGCTGATCTCAGATTCTTCTCTCTAAAGTCAAAAGATTCACAGGTTAAGTTACAAACACGGATCTGTAATAGCAAAGGCAAATCACAGAGATTGAAGCTACAAAAACGCGAATAGTGATGTCGACAACGATTATCGACTTGTCTTAACGAAGAACAGAGAAACCCTATCGCGAAACCCTATCGCTTCTCTTCGTGTCGGAGTTTACAGAGAGAGAGAAAGCAAAAGATTGAAGAGGCCGTGCGGGTTTGGCTTTTAAACCCTACAAACCATTTAAGAAGGGATTCGTCATTTAATTAAAATGATTTTGGGTGAAATATGTCATATTTAAAACATACGGGGCAAAAGTGAAAGTCATCAAAAATAAGATATCAGAGAAGAAAAAACAAATAAAAAATGGCCTATACAGGGATCGAACCTGTGACCTTCGCGTTATTAGCACGACGCTCTAACCAACTGAGCTAATAGGCCAAGTTGTTGTAAATACAATACTGTTTTATTTATCTAAATAAATAAAAGTTTAGGATATAATTATGAAGGCGAGGAAGAAGAAAGGAGAAGGAAGAGGAAGGGGAAGGAGAAGGAGACGATGCAGAGCTTAACATCAAACGAAGTGGCTGGTTTAGCAGTTGGTGCTTTGCTTCTTGGTGCTACCATCGCTGCTCCAAAAGTTGATGCTTTCATTGCCACTGCTCAGAGAAGGTTCAAAAAAATCTCAGACCAAATAGATTCTCTGAAACACACATGTCGTGTAGTATCTGATTTAGGATGAACCCATGTGAACTTTTTTTTGATGCTTTATTGTGTTTATGGCCTATGAAGATGAAGATTGTAGTAGCTTGCTTAGAATTGTGATAAGCTCTTTGATTTTGCGAGGAAAAAATGAAAAAGGATGAGACTTTATGATTCTTTGATTAACAAAAGATAAGAGTTTTGGAGTTTTTTTTGTGATATGTTGTTTGAAATCACAAAGAAAAAATATATATTCTGAAATCGAAAAATGGTGTTAACAATCATGTCTTTTAGTCTCTTTAGTGGAACCATGTTTCTTGTAAATTCTCACCATTCACCATTGTGAAAGTATTGAATCATATGATCATGTTACAAGATTTAGAACATTGTTGAGATTCTTGATTTGCATAATGGATAGTGAAAATCTAACCTTTGCTATTCAGAATCTCTAAAAGATTGTGTAGAGATTGTCTTTAAGACAGTTCAGTTGTGTCGCTGATCTCTCCGTGAATTGTTCAAGAGTGTTTTGTATGTCTATTGCGAACGAAAAATAAACATGTTCTTGAATCTGATATCTTAACATCATTTGATTCTAAAAGCATGAATCTTTTTGCAGATCTCTTGGCATGTGTAGAAAATGTGGCAACCTTAAGAGTGTAGCGTGTGGACGCTGCAAAGGCACAGGTTCGATCAAATCAGGAGGAATATTTGGATTCAACGACTCATCAAACGCAAAATCAGCCGTTTGCGGTAGTTGTCAAGCCAAAGGTTGTTTCCCTTGTCCCGAGTGCTCAAAATCTTAACACTTCTATGTGTTTAATAGATTTGCCTGAAGAGTAAAAACTACTTGTTTCCTCTTCTTAACCTTATGATGGATATATGTAATCATTCATTAGTGATGTTGAAATTGGAAAGCATGTCTTCTGTTATTACATTTCTTTTGATGAGTTTCTGGATTAGTCATATAAAGCACTTTGATTAGCTAAACCTGTTTTTGGTGGATAATTAATATGGTTAGTATTTACACATAAGTTGCTATATACAGTTTAATGTCCTAAGCTAGCTATAAATATGGATTGGAATGTGTGTGATTTGTTATTACATTGAACCTGATAACTTTAATTGTCAATGTACTTGACAAGAGGCATGTAATGAGAAAACATTTGTTGGATTACAAATATGGTTTCTCCGTAATCTAATGTAAACCCTACACCACATTGTGAGAAACACCATGGACGAATTTGGTTTAAATCAAAAGATTAGGCAACTTTTGTAATTTTCAGAAAGCTTGAGTACTTTCTTTGTAATTTTATTTTGGGGTTAAATTGAACCTAATCAAAGCTCAAAACTCGCGAGATTCTTCGTCTTCTTCTTCCTTAAGCTATGGCGGAATCATCAAACTCCAATATCGGCGCAGAGACAGAGACATTCAAAATCCGAAGGCTAGAGATCTCCGACAAGAGTAAAGGATTCATCGATCTCCTAGGTCAACTAACCGTCACCGGAGCAATCACCGACGAAGAATTCGATCGGCGATTCGAAGAGATCGTATCGAACGGAGACGACCACGTGATATGCGTCATAGAAGACGAATCTTCGCGGAGAATCGCGGCAACGGGAAGCGTAATGATAGAGAAGAAGTTCATTAGAAGCTGCGGGAAAATGGGGCACATAGAAGACGTTGTTGTTGATTCAAAGTTTCGTGGGAAGCGTTTGGGGAAGAGAGTGATCGAGTTTCTGATGGAACATTGTAGATCTATGGGATGTTACAAGGTGATACTTGATTGTAGCGTTGAGAAGAAAGTGTTCTACGAGAAATGTGGTTTGGTTCATAATGGGATTCAAATGTCTAAGTACTTTTGATTCAATAAAGTTTTTGATGATGATGATGATGATGATGATGATCTTGCTTTGTCTTTGGAGTTTATGTAGACACTGTCAATGACAAAGGAGCTTGTGTTGTGATTTGCTATGGTTTTTTTGACATCTTTGAACATTGAATCTATAGAAATTCATCAACTTTTCGAGTTTTGATGATACATTTTTTTACATTACAGAGGTCTAATGATGCACTAAAGAACATAAAGCTTGAGACTTTCAATAGTTGCAAACATTAATGCTTGAGATAAAAACAGCTAGGCTGCTTCTTCTGTTGAGTGAGAGATCCAATCAAGACAAATATTCACACCACTTGATTGCCATAGATTGATGATGTTTGTAGCTTGGTTAAGGAGAAAGACCGCGATGAAGCTCTAACAAAGCATTGAGTTCTTACCAAGCATCTTCCTTTTGGACTAAGTGTGATCGTTCCAAATCATGGAACAATTTGATCTAATGCAACTCGTATGTCCTTTTGCATCCACACAAACTTTAGTCCAACGGCTTCAGTAGCACGCGCAGCTTCTTCTCCGAAGGAGACAACAAACTTGTGCTTGAGTGCACATATAACCAGAAGAAGGAAATCAAGACTTCTCTTAAAATCAAAACTCAACTTCTTTGAGCCTCATGTGGTACTAGTGTAAAGAATCTTTCATACATAACATTCTTTTTTTGTCAGCAAGCAAAAACTCTTTCGTCTTGTGAAGAAGAGTTTAAAAATCTTAACTTTGAGACTCATGTGGTTAATATAGTATATACAAAAAAGACTTACTCATAACAAGAGCTGCGTTACAATGTTGTTGTTGTTGTATTGTTCTTCTCTTGGCGATCGTCTTCTTTAACACCAGCCAATAACCCTAACTCAATATGCTGATCCTTAATCCTGCTCATAACCCTTGACATATCTTCTCCATCAACAACACTAAACGACGACGACATCGTGTCATTTCTCCTTCCTCGAGACCTGCCTTGTTTGATCTTTAGTATGAACTGTGTTACTTCTCCAATGGCTGGTCTTTTTCTTGGTGTTTTGTGCACACACCTGTTTGCTATCTTTGCTAGTAACCTCACTTCTTCGATGCTCGCATTGCCCACTAGTTTCTGATCTAGTATCTCGTCTATACCATCTGGACTCATCGAAGCCTAATCATCAAGAAAACATAATCAATTATCACAAAGCCACTCATTGAGTGTAATTGTCGGTTTTTCGGTCTAATGGGTTGCAGAAAACTCTGTTTTCAGTTGATTTTCTTCGGTCTACATTTGAACTTACTAGATTGATGTATTCCATAAGATTCTGTTGTGGATGTATCGCAGTAATGAGCTCAAGAATGATGACGCCGAAACTGTAAATGTCGCTCTTCATTGTGTATTTGTTAGTTGAAATGTACGTTGGATCCATGTATCCGTGAGTACCCTTCAATCCGGAGTTCATTCTATCGAAAACCATCTCTTTCGACAACCCAAAATCCGCAACCTGCCAATAAAGTTGGCATTTTTAACACATCGAAACATTTCTGAGTAGCTAACTGCACTTGCTCTCTTACCTTAGCTCTCATGGAGTGGTCTAATAATATGTTTGCTGACTTAAGATCACGGTGAATAACCGGCGGCACAGCTCCTTCGTGAAGATATTCAATGCCGTGGGAGATGTCAAGAGCGATTTGAAGCCGCTCTTCCCAATTCAAGACTTGCCCTTCTTCGCCTAAAAAAGGTGAGGTCAATATATTATGAAACACTAGAGTAATAGATGAAAGGAGATGACTCACCGCTATTATACAAAAGATTCTCCAAGCTTCCATTGCTCATGAACTCATAAATCAACATACTGTGACTTTTCTCAGCACAGTATCCTACCAAGTTCACGAGATTACGGTGATGCAGCCTCCCAAGTAAAGACACCTGAATACAAAAGAAACCGAACAAACAAAGCTCTGTTATCACTACTATGTATAAAACAAAAGTATTGACCGGATTGATAAACTTGCCTCGGTTTGAAACTCTTTATCACCTTGACTCGAATTGGAGGCATGAACCTTCGCTGCAGCTAATCCTATGTTGGGCAAAACCGCTTTGTACACAGGACCAAAAGAACCTTGTCCAAGAATTGTTGTGAAGTTTTGTGTCGCTTTCTGAATATCCCTAAAGAACTTTCAGACTATAAGCTACAATATATCCAAATATAGAAGAAGATTCACACACAGTTAAAACTCACTTGTAATGATATCTAGGTATGCCGGACGCAGATACGGTGAGATCTTTGTTATGGTTGTTGTTCCACCATGGCTGATGTTTTGTCGGTGATGCATTCTCATGTGGTTGCACGGATGCTATGCTTGCACTATCATCAGTGATTACTACGTCTCTTTTAGCCGTGTGAACAGGTAGGGTCGGGATATTCTGTTCGTTAGAACATCGCCTTAGGTGAGAGTGGCCGTTGTACCATTTTATAGCGAAGAACAAAATGAGAGCTAGCAAGAGACCAAGTGCTAGCCCGACCGAAATTCCGATTACTACCAAATCACTTCTATTCACCATTTTGATATATCATTTTGCAAACCATAGGGTAACTAAATCCATAAAGGGACAATTAATTTTCTGCAAAATCAATACATTACTAAATTAGACGTTCGATTATGAAGACAAACTATATCTGGACATAGCATATGAATCTCCATATTTGGTAAAACTAGCAAAACAAGGTTACAAACATCGGCGAAACACTAAACATAAGCAACACTATACAACAAACTAGACAATATTAATTACCAAAAAAAAAAAAAAAACTAGACAAGATTTTTGTCGAAATTCCTTCTTCATAGATCAAAGATAAAAACCCTTTTAAAATGTGGCCATAAGCATATCAAAGTTTAGATTTTTTTTCCCTTCAAATTCTAAAGTGATCATCTTTGTTGGTACCAAAGATCCAACCTTTTTTTCTTTACTAAACAAAAACCAGAGACTATTTCAGTTTCAGAAACTCAAAAACCTAAGATCACAAATTGTTCAAGATCTCACCTTGAGAAGAAAAACAACAACAAAAATCGAAAAATCAGAGGAAGGAGCTAAAAGAGCCATTGAAACTCACCTAGCGAAGAGACAGAGAATGCAAGAATCTAGGGTTTTGGTCTGTGCGCGATTTTGTTCTTCTTCTGCGTCTTCTTCTGCGTCTTCTTCTACGTCTTCGTCTTCTTGAGTTTATAAACAAAGTCAAATCTTCATTTAGGACTTAGTCTCTCTAAAAGTAAACTCATCAAGAGATCAAAGCAAAACTCCAGCGTTTTTTTTTTTTGCATTTTTTTTGTTTGTTAGTTTTATTTTCCGTAAGGAATATTTGTTGGGCTTTTTAAACGCGTTTATTTTTAATTATTTCTTATGGAAATGATAATTTTGTAGTATTTATTATTTTCTATACCAACCAGCTAAACAACACTGCAAGAATCAAATAAAAAGAAAATATTAAAACTTAATATGGAATTGGTATAAAACTAATAAATAATAATATATATATGTTTGTGACGAATATAGAGAAATGAACTTGATTTTGCTTTTTATTAACTTGTTATCGTTATCATTTTACAAATGAGAGAAGAAGTCTTTATATAGGGTGGAAAGTCGGTTCAACCAAGTCGGTTGAATAATGGGCTTGGGCCTTTAATTAGATGGGTTATTATTTTGTAACACTCCCCCTTAATTACCCATCAACGCTGGATTATATACTGCCTCGTTAAAACCTTTATTACGGAAAAACCCGATAGGGATAAAAAACCGTAATAAGGAAAAAGAGTACAGTAACATAATCTCCCCCTGAAAGCATCAACTATATCATTCACTTTAAAGATCCCGTAAATGACGCATTCCGATGCTGTGAATATGTTTTCTAAACATCGTAGTGGGAAGCGCCTTTGTAAACACGTCCGTCGCGTTTTCGCTCGAACGAACATATCGAATGTTGACTTCTTGGTTCTTCTCAAGTTCTTGAGTATAAGATATGAACCTCGGCGGGATATGTTTAGTTCCGTCACTCTTGATATATCCTTCCTTGATTTGAGCAACACATGCAGGCATTGTCTTCAAAAAGTAGTGTCGGATCTTTGTCAACGATTAATCCGCTTGCATCTTGTATATGTTTAGACATGGCTCGTAGCCATACGCATTCTCTGCAAGCTTCATGAAGAGCGATTATCTCTCGCATAATTTGACGAAGTAGCAACTAACGTCCGTTTTTGAGAACGCCATGAGATCGCGAGTTCCACCCATTGTGAAAACATATCCGGTTTGCGATCGAGCTTTATGCGGATCTGATAAATATCCGGCATCTGCGAAACCAACTAAACGAAAACCAGAGTTTTTAGGATAGTATAGTCCTAAATCAATTGTACCTTGGAGGTAATGGAATATATGTTTTATTCCGTTCCAGTGTCTGCGAGTAGGATATGAATTGTATCTTGCAAGCAGATTAGTAGCAAATGCTATATCTGGCCTTGTGCAATTCGCAAGATACATTAATGCGCCTATAGCACTCATATAAGGTACTTCAGGACCTAACATTTCCTCGCTATCTTCACAAGGTCGAAATGGATCTTTATCAATATCAAGTGACCTGTTTTCCATTGGAGTACTCAAAGGAGTTGCTTTATCCATGTTAAACCGATTTAAAACTCTTTGAGTATAATTTGATTGATGCACAAATATTCCATCTCGGAGATGCTCTATCTGGAGCCCAAGACAAAACTTTGTTTGTCCGAGATCTTTCATTTCAAACTCTTCTTTCATATGAGTTCGTGCATCATCAATATCGTTTCGAGTACCAATCATGTTCAGTGTCATCAACATAAACGAGCAATGATCACAAATCCATTCCGGGATTTCTTAATAAAGACGCAATGGCATATTTCATTATTTACATAGCCCTTGTTTAACAGAAAATCGCTTAAGCGATTATACCACATGCGTCCGGATTGTTTTAATCCGTAAAGTGATCTTTGTAATTTGACCGAACATAATTCACTTGATATATCATTCATCTTTGATCCTTCGAGGATCTTTAATCCTTCCGGGATTTTCATATATATATCATTTTCCAGTGATCCATATAGATATGCAGTCACAACATCCATAAGGTACATCTCCAAATTCTTGGATGCCGTTAGGCTCATTAAGTACCTGAATGTGATTGCATCCATAACCGGGGAATAAGTTTCTTCATAATCAATTCCCGGTCTTTGAGAAAAACCTTGTGCTACAAGACGAGCTTTATATCTCGTTATTTCATTTTTCTCATTTCTTTTTCGCACAAAGACCCATTTACATCCAACTGGCTTTACATCTTCTGGTGTAACGACAATGGGTCCGAAAACATCTCTTTTGTTGAGAGATATCAACTCTGTTTTCATGGCAATTTGCCATTTTTCCCAATCATGCCTTTTCTGACATTCAGATACAAACTTTGGATCTAAGTCATCATTTTCATCATCTATTTCTTTAGACACAGAAAATGAGAATATCACATCATCATCATCAATTTCATTTCTAAGCCACATTTTTCCATTATGGGCATAATTAATAGAAATCTCATAATTTTCTGTGTTACATTCGTCTTCAGGACATTCCTCATTTTCTTGTTGTTCCGGAACATTTTCATATGTGTCTTCGGGACATTTTTCGTTGTTTGGTTCTTCTGGAACCTTTTCATTTATTTCTACCTCTTTCTTTTTCTTTCGAGGATTTTTATCCTTAGATCCAATAGGTCTCCCCCTTTTCAATTGAACCTTAGGTTCATTTATTTTACTCCCATCATTATTCTCTTTAGGAATATCTATTCTTGATGGAACATTTGCTGCGGGTATATATGATTTTGTTACTTTCCGCGTATCTGTAAACGCATCTGGAATTTGATTTGCCATATTTTGTAGATGAACTATTCTTTGAACTTCAAGTTCACGTTGTTTAGTAGGGGGATCCAAATGTAATAATGTAGATGTATACCATGTAACATCTTTCGGAATTTTCTGAATTCCTCCCCCTAAAGCTGGAAATTCATCCTCATTAAAATGGCAATCGGCAAACCGTGCCGTAAACATATCACCAGTTTTCGGTTCCAAATACCGAATTATACTTGGTGATGTATATCCCACATATATGCCCATTCTTCTTTGTGGTCCCATCTTTGTTCTTTGCGGTGGGGCTATGGGTACATACACCGCACATCCGAATACACGGAGATGGGAAATATTCGGCTTCTGGCCAGATGTTAATTCCAACGGGGAAAATACATGATAGGCACTTGGTCGTATTTGTACCAGTGCTGCTGCATGCAAGACAGCATGTCCCCAAACTGAGATTGGGAGTTGTGTTCTCAATATTAACGGTCTTGCAATTAGTTGCAACCGTTTTATTAAAGACTCAGCCATGCCATTTTGTGTATGAACGTGGGGAACCGGATGCTCAACATCGATCCCCAATGACATACAATATTCATTAAATATTTGTGAAGTAAATTCACCGGCATTATCTAGCCTTACTTTCTTAATGGCATAGTCTGGGAATTGAGCCCTTAACTTTATTATTTGGGTAATAAATTTTGCGAAAGCCGTATTTCTTGTTGTCAATAGACACACATGTGACCATCTACTGGATGCGTCAATTAATACCATGAAATATTGAAATGGCCCGCACGGTGGATGTATAGGTCCACATATATCACCATGTATTCTTTCCAAAAAATCAGGTGATTCATTCCCAACTTTTGTTACTGATGGCCGAGTTATCAATTTTCCTTGAGAACACGCAGTACATGAAAATTCGTTCGATTGAAAAATCTTCTGGTTTTTCAATGAATGGCCATTAGAGTTTTCTACAATCTTTCGCATCATCACTGAACCAGGATGACCGAGTCTTTCATGCCACACTTTAAATGTACTAGTAAACTTCGGGTTTACTATGACATATGTTTCAATTTTGTTTATTGTTGTGGCATATAAACCTGAGGATAACATTGGTAACTCTTCCAATATATATTTATCCTCTGATGTAATGCAAAGATATTCAGTGCCATTTTTACTCACTGTTTTTACATGATATCCACTCTCTCGGATATCTCTGAAACTTAACAAGTTTCTTTTAGATTTTGGGGAATATAACACATTTTTTAATTCAAATTGTGTCCCCTTTGGCATTGAAAAACTAGCTCTTCCAGAGCCTATAATTATCTTTGCATTTCCAGATATAGTACTCACGCTTCCGGCGGAGCCTGTTAATTTGAGATCGGGAAAATACTTTCTATCTTTGATGATTGTATGCGTTGTCGCACTATCCGCCAAACAGATATCCCCATCTTTGATCTCAAGCTTAGACATTTTCTCGAATAATCATAAAACATGTATTAACACATCAAAACGATTTTTATATTACAAAAATATGTTACAAAAGTTACTTTATTGCAAACTTTATATTACACCAAAAACTATTTAGTATATTACAAAACATAGTTATTAAAACGAGCTATCATGTCTTTTATTTCTTAGTCTATGTTTTCCATTGATGCTCCTGGATCAAGGAAATCTGCAATGTCCAGGTGAGTATCTTCATCTAAGCCACGAAAACTAGGTTCGGCTTCATCATGGACGAAATTTGTTTCAACTCCTTTCCCTTTCGGTTTCTGAGATTCTTGAAACAGATCAACTAGGTGCCTTGGCGTACGACAGGTACGCGACCAGTGGCCTTTCCCACCACATCTGTAACAAGAATCTTCACCTTGTCTTTTCACTGTACGACCACCATTATCTTCTGGATAATTCTTAATTTGTTTCCCCGAATCACGATTATAATATCCTCTACCTTGTCTTCCTCTTTGTCCTCCTCTTTGTCCTCTCCCTCGTCCATAACCACGACCACGATCACGACCGCGACCACGTCCTCGCAAATTGGTGTAACTGGATGATGCCACATTCACTTCAGGGAATGGAGCTGATCCAGTTGGACGAGTTTGATGGTTCACCATCATTAGCTCATTGTTTTGTTCAGCAACTAAGAGGACTTGCATCAACTGCGAATACTTCGTGTATCCGCTTGCTCGATATTGTTGTTGCAGGAGGACATTTACGGGATGAAATGTTTGGAGCGTCTTTTCGATCATATCGTAATCGCTTACCTTTTCTCCGCACAACTTCATTCTAGAAGTTATTCCAAACAAGGCGGAGTTATATTCTCCAACACTTTTATAATCTTGAAATCGGAGATTTAGCCATTCATGTTTGGCTTTTGGTAAAATCACATACTTCTGGTGATCAAACCTATCCTTCAGGGATTCCCAGAGATCTGCAGGATCTTCTTGGGTAATATATTCATTTTTTAGATCATCATGAATATGGTGGCGTAAAAACATCATTGCCTTAGCCTTTTTCTCATCAGGAGTTATTTCTAACTTATCAATTGCACTGATAAGCTCTTTTCCTTTCAAATGTATTTTTGCATCTACAGCCCATGTCATATAATTTCTTCCGGAAACATCAAGGGCAGTAATTGCAAGTTTTTCCAAATTTGACATGATAACTATAAAGAAAATAATAATTTATTAGAAAAGATTATTTACTAATTTAAATTTTGCCATAATTTCTTTTATTAGCCTTTTGGCAAAAATCTTTTAAGTTTAAAATTTGGCAGAGTTTCTCTTAGATTTATTTACTTTTAAATTTTGCCAGAGTTTCTTTTGAAATAAAATCAATATTTGAAACATTTTTAAGATGCAAAACTCTGGCATAGTTTTTAAACATAATTTTTTGCATTATATATATTTATATATTTAATAAATAATAATATATAATAAATTCAGGAGGCAGAGCCTTCCATGTTCAGAGCAGATATAGACGCCATAGATAATAAATAACGAAAGCATAATAAATTTAGGAGGCGAGCCTACCATGTTCGAGCGGCATAGCACGCCATAGATAATAAATAACGAAAGCATAATAAATTTAGGAGGCAGAGCCTACCATGTTCAGGCGGCATAGCACGCCATAGATAATAAATAACGAAAGCATAATAAATTTAGGAGGCAGAGCCTATCATGTTCAGGCGGCATAGCACGCCATAATTAACAAGATATAATTATATAAAATAATTAATTTAGTATACTTCAAATTATTAATTTACTATACCTTTTACGATACCTTCGAAGTATAACCAGATGAACGGGTAGAGCTTCGTGCTGATAACGTGGTATAAAACTAATAAATAATAATATATATATGTTTGTGACGAATATAGAGAAATGAACTTGATTTTGCTTTTTATTAACTTGTTATCGTTATCATTTTACAAATGAGAGAAGAAGTCTTTATATAGGGTGGAAAGTCGGTTCAACCAAGTCGGTTGAATAATGGGCTTGGGCCTTTAATTAGATGGGTTATTATTTTGTAACAGGAATGAATAAAAAAAAAACTATGTATATAACTATTTTGTGAAATGGTATGTTCTAGTTATTGTACATTCACATTTTAGCCTATAAGCTACTAGTATTTTGGGATTTAAATTTATGGGTGAAGGATTTGTACATTAATCAAAAGCAAATACAATAAAAATAAAATAAAAGTTGTACTTGATCAAGTTGGTGGTGCAAATTTTATATAATTTAATTAGAAAAATATGGGTCAAAAGTTAACAATTACTGGTTTGACCAAATCAAACTTGGTTTTCTTTTGCGGATTTTATAATAGTATTGCCATATTTTATTCCATAAAGTTTGAGGATTGTCATATACATATTAGATATTTTATGTAATTAGAAAACTGCAATACATTACACTAAATAATATGTATGCAATTATGCATGCACTGTTTTTTCAAAAAAAAGAAGAAAAACTATGTCCAAAACAATGAGAGGAAAAGTAAAGTCCAAGACAATACAAAACACCAAACCAGACATTATACAAGTACTAGTGTACTTAATATTTATCATTACATGATACAACAACTTTTAATTAACAAACATAATAAATTAACTATTACTAATTCAAGAAAAAATTAAAACAAGTGTTAATTAATTAATTAATTAATTAATGACCGTTATTAGGCATTCTATTATGAACCGGAGATCTTTTCCTAAGCTTAAGAGCATGATTATTGGGAGCTCCTAATTTTGGGTTTTTAGGTAAATTAAAAATGGTTAAGAGACAAAAAAATGATATTAATGGAAAGTTGGTATTATTGATAAAACTTCTAAATGGTTCTTAAAAAAATGACAAAGTACCACAAATCGATCTCTACCAAACCGTCTTGGTTTCGATCGTTCGTGTGACGACACTAATCTCAAGATCGTAGCTCATACTTCCCAAGTCTCCGAGGTTATGCATATCTATCTTCCTCCGGTTATCATTCCCGTCTCTCTGCATAAACATTTCGTTTACATGATTCCCAAATTTAACAAAAACAAAATAAAAATAAACGATGCAAAAATCGATTGCGATTGCATCGACGGCGAAGAGGTTTCTTCATCGGAATCTTCCCGGAAAGCTAAACCCAGAACGAATCTACTTCCTTTAAGCCATTGCACTTTCTGTTGACCAGAACTCGTCTTCGGGATATAAAGCTACACGACGCAATCGATATCTTCCATCGTAGATTTCAATAGATTGTTAAACGCCATTGTTAAGATGAAGAAGTACGATGTAGTGATCTTTCTGTCCTTGATTTTTTGAGTTTATGCCAAAAATTACCAACATGTTTTCGTCGGAGGAATGTCGTTTGATTCAACAGAGAAAGAAAAAAAAAGTTTTTTTTTTAGAACCGGTCCCCAAAGGAGAGCTCCAAGAGTTGGTCTCTTCCTTTTTTTTATTTTCTGATTTAATTAAATGGAGTTTTTCCTTAAAAACTCAATTTAAAAGACCCAAATATTCATGGTCTAACAGGTGAAGCTGGATATTCATTTCTCATTAAATGTTCGACCTCTCTTTCAATTTTTCTTGGCAAGTTTTGTTCAAACGAGAAAAATCTTGTCTTGAGAGAGAGAGATAATTAGTTGACAAAATCATTTTTTGTTGTTGTTGTTTGTCACTCTTCTGAGACATTTACATGATTATATCATATATATATTTATATAAATATAAAGTTATCATATATGGGCCTAGAAAATTTATAAAATAAATGGGCTTAAATAATCATGTCATTCATTTGTAAAAAAAAAACCTCACCTTTCTTCGTGGGTACACATTGTTCTTATCGATATTTCCTCTTATATTTCGTAAATTTTTATCCAGCACTTGACGCGGGTTAATTTTCTAGTCTTGAATGATCGCGCTACACTCTTGCGAAAGTCCGAACATCCATGCTTGTACAATCTCGTTTATCAATATTTCACTAAACCCCCCAAGGACTCATGCCCCCAAATTCACTCAGGCCCATTATATATCCATCCGGTTCTCAATAATTATAAACCGGTTTAGTTTAGACACATTAAAGTGTCTGAAAACTCATAACAAAATATAGTAAAAAAAGTCGTCATGTAAGGTATTTTTTTATCAGAAGCTAAATGTGCAAAATCATTTATGAATAAAAACACAGATTGTCAAAATTAGGAGGTTTAGGTGTTACTCTTCTTAAAAAGCTGTCTCTATAGAAAAGAAGTTAAAAATAGTAAAGAAAGTAAATAAATATAAAAGAAGCAGTAAATGAACAAAAGCAAACAAATCTTCTTGAGAACAGTAACAGTTAACCACCACATTACTTCATGAGATCATTTACCACTTCCTTCTGAACCAAACATTGTCTCTTATGTCATGTAACAATGTTTCCTTCTCTATACCCATTTTAATACACTATGTGCTTTATATACTTATTCAATCTAGTTTCCTATTTGGTTTATACATACATAAACCAATAGAAAACCGGTCAAAAACCGATAGAAAACCCAATTTGTGGCATTAAAAAAAATGAAACTTTAGTTGGTTTATTTTCTTTGAGGTTTGGTTTTCAAAAACCGGTTAAATAATAAAGAAGCTATTCTATAAGTATGGAGCTGTTACATCTTCTGTAAGCTTCTCTCTTGAGACAAAACAAAGAGAGAGAGAGAAGAAGACATAGTAAAAATGAAGAGTTTGTTGATTTGTGTTGTGTTGTTAAGTCTTTTCTTGTTTGATTTTGGTCATAGTAAGAGTCCTCTAGCTCCAGCTTTCTTCATCTTTGGAGACTCTTTAGTTGATAGTGGAAACAACAATTACATTCCCACTCTTGCAAGAGCTAACTATCTACCTTATGGAATCGATTTCGGCTTCCCATCAGGCCGTTTCTGCAATGGACGTACCGTTGTTGATTATGGAGGTAAAACACTATACAACTTCAAAGTATCATGGAGCTTGGGGTTTTACTACTGCTTTTTAACCATATTTTCTAAGTAAAAAAGTAATCTTTGTGTTGTAATGTAGCAATGTACCTTGGTTTGCCGTTGGTGCCACCATACTTATCTCCTTCATCTATTGGTAACAATGTCTTGAGAGGGCTTAACTATGCCTCTGCAGCAGCTGGTATCTTAGACGAAACCGGTCAACATTATGTAAGAAGGATCAAGAAACACTCTTAAAACTCTTCTAAAGATTAAAGACAGAGATAGTTTCACTTACTTTTGTTTTTTACAGGGAGCAAGAACTACATTCAATGGACAGATATCGCAGTTTGAGATGACCATCGAGTTACAGCTCCGGCCTTTCTTTCAAAACCCTGCAGATCTGAGAAACTATCTTGCGAAATCGATAATTGGGATCAATATAGGAAGCAATGACTACATCAATAACTACCTTATGCCTGAGAGATACTCAAGCAGCCAAATCTACAAAGGAGAAGACTACGCAGATTTACTCATCAAAACTCTCTCAGCTCAATTATCAGTAAGTTAAAACTCTCGCATAGTTTTTTACAAACTTTCATCTCATACTCAGAACTCGTAAAAATGTGTTATTTTACACATATTTGGCAGAGACTATACAACTTAGGTGCAAGAAAAATGATGTTAGCTGGGTCAGGACCATTAGGTTGCATTCCGAGTCAGTTATCTCTAGTAAGTATTAGCAGCAACAACAACAACACTAACAGTGGGTGTGTGACAAAGATCAACGATTTGGTTTCGATGTTCAATAGCAGACTTAAAGACCTACCAAATACTCTCAACACAACTCTTCCAGGATCTTTCTTCGTCTATCAAAATGTCTACGATCTCTTTCATGACATGGTTATATATCCCTCTAGATACGGTAATAGAAACAAAAACCTCAAACCATAAATATGCAAACAAAGTGTTTGTTTAGCCTTACTTTCAATACCAGAAACTCAGTTTTGGTTCTCCTTATTGCAGGTCTTGTGATACCAAACAAAGCGTGTTGCGGTAACGGTAGATATGGTGGAGCCTTAACATGCCTTCCAATGCAGCAACCGTGCTCGGATAGGCGTCAATACGTCTTTTGGGACGCGTTTCATCCAACAGAAACTGCCAACAAAATCATAGCTGATTACACATTCAGCAATTCTACAAAATACACTTACCCCATCAGTATCTACGAGTTAGCCAAACTGTAGATGGAATGTGTGTGTCTCAAAAGCTAGATTACCTTAAAAATCGGTTTGTCTAGTTTCTTCCTTAGAAGGGTTCAAAAATATGTGATCTATAATGTAACAAATTGCCCCCAAAATCTTGACCATCATATCTATATTCCAATGTTATAAAGCTAAAACCTTTCTTTCTCATAAGTGTTAGCCAACAACATAAGTGTGCTATAAACAAGTTTGGCTTACAGTGAAGTTAACATATAATTAGATCCTCCAAAACCGTACGGACCAACAAACAAGTAGAGACAATCAGATCTATGACAAGAAACCCAGAAGAAAATAACAACAAAGTGGCTCAATTCTCGGGCCACGAATCGATCGTAAGCCATTGAATCAGGTCAAGCCTTGGAGTTAGAGAGCAAAGGTTCCAACTTTCGATAAGTACTAGGTAAGTACGCAAGTCGCGGGACACAATATTCATACATAATATTAAATTATATTTGGTTCTCATATTATCATATCGGGTATTAATATTTTCTAACTCGGGTTTCCGTTCTAACCCGACCGACCTAAGGCCAGAATTGTATTCGAATAAAACCGAAGATATACACAAGTATATAGTTTTGATTAGGTAATTTGGATTTTAGTAGGCTATTTTATTTTTTGTGGGTTATATGAATAAGTCGAACCAAAACCCGAACCAAATCCGAATTACCCGAAATAAGACCCGAAATTCTTATCAAAAATATGTAAAACTCGAAAATTCGAAACAAAAAATCAAAAACACGAACCGAATAATATTTGGTTTCAGGTGAGGTTTTGTTTAATATATGGAACTCGACTTGAACCCGAATAGATTCGAACCGAACAAAACTGTATTTGTAAATAACTCAAACGGATCTTATATTCTTTAACCCAAAAAATCTGAACTCGAATGAGCCCGACCTGAAAACTGAATCCCCAGACTCCAATCCACTAATCAAAGTTCTCAATACTCATTGACAATTTATGAGGCATGCATCTATGAAAGACCATTATCGAAAGCCGAAATAACTAATCAAACTTTGCAAGTCTATTCAAAGAAAAAGACCTGCATTATGCATACCCCGGTAAATGAAGACGCAATACATATACCGAAATTCGCATGCCCATTACACGAAAGTCTGCTTTAATGATTTTGTACGTGATAAAATCTTATTTATATTAGAAGATTTCTTATTTTGTTTCTTATTGTTTTCAATGTGGGAGAAATTTAATTCTTAAAAGTTTTATAAGTGGGTCGAAATTCGTTGGGTCTGAAATAGAATTTATAGAATTCGTCGAACAAAAATTATTGAAAAATATAAGGACTAAAACGCAAAAAATAAAAAATATCCTAAAAGCTCTCACGTCGCGACACGTAGGCGTTTTGTCTTCTCTTTTAATAATATAGATTGCAGAAAGAAACATTGGGCTTGTTACACTCAAACAGAAGTAATGGGGCTAATGTGTAATATTTCAAAAATGTAGAGACCCCAAAATATCAATTTGGAGAGAAATGTAATCAGATGCGAGTAATCTCAGCTAACATCCAATCACTAATCGCCACGTAATTTTATTGTTTTAAATAATTGGGCTTTATAAGTACCTGAAGCCATTTTGCTTAGTGGGCCGTAATAGAAGCATTTGTAAAAGATATAAACCCGTCTCGGAAAAATTTAGGGCAGATATTATTATTTTATTTCATTTTCTGATATTAGAAAAAAAAAAAAAAAAAAAAAACAGAGAGGCCTTAAAGAAAGAAAGGGTTTTTAAGAAAGGGTTTAAGGCGGCTTCGTCGTGTACTCTTCACACACCATTTGTTTTCTCCTTCTTCTTCCCTTCTATGAGCATCCGATCTCGCTCTCTCTATATCTTCTTCGTCCTCATGCGATCGATTTTCTTTTTCAGTGTCTCCATTGTTTATTTCTCTCATTGTAACTTTGATTGATGTCCAGTGCCCAAAACCCATCGCTCTTCGCAAATCAGACTAAACTGTTCGATAACTCGATTGCGTTTCGCAAACCCTTGGTTCATTCTCGATACCCAGATTCAAAATCGTTCCTTATGTGGAGAAACGTTGCTAAACAAGCTATTTCTAGGTCGAAACAAGCTAGATTATCCATCGGATCACAAGCTCGTGGCTTACTTGGGGTTTCTCAAGAGCCAATCTTCTCTTCGAAAGGTTATAGCTTTCGATTACCCGTGTTCGGATCCTTATCGGGATTCGGAGAATTGGGTTTTCGTAGATTAAGTGGAATCGTTAGATTCTCAGAGAACGATGTATGTCTTAATGGGTCTTTCTCTAGAGGTTACACAAGCGTAGCTGAAGAGGTTTCTTCAATAGATGTAGAGGAAGATCCTTCTGTTGTTGAAGATGATGAGGTGAAAGAGTTGTTGAATGAGATGAAGAAAGAGAAGAAGAGAGAGGATAATCGTGTGTGGAGGATGAAGAAGCAAGAAAATTTAGGAATGAGTCGTAGTAAGTTTAGGAATCTATGGAGAAGACAGGTTAAGATCGAGACCGAAGAATGGGAGAAAGCTGCTAATGAGTACAGGGAGCTTTTAACCGATATGTGTGAGCAGAAGCTTGCTCCTAATCTGCCTTACGTGAAGTCGTTGTTTCTAGGTTGGTTTGAACCGTTACGAGATGCTATTGCGAAAGAACAGGAGTTGTATAGATTAGGGAAAAGCAAAGCTACTTATGCGCATTACCTTGATCAGTTACCCGCCGACATGATAGCTGTTATTACAATGCATAAGTTGATGGGGCATTTGATGACTGGTGGTGATAATGGTTGTGTTAAGGTTGTTCAAGCTGCTTGTTCAGTAGGTGATGCCATTGAACAAGAGGTTTGTTATCTTGATCTCTCTCTGGTTTCTCCTTTGGTACTATGAGGTTAATAGGTTGTAGTGGGAGATTTTAGTTCCTATACCTGTTTTCCATCACAAGTGAACTTGAACTTCGTAAGGTCAAACTATAACTTATCGCATAGCTAGGTGCTGGAAGCATGAACCTAAACTGAAAGTGGAGTTTATTGGTATAATATTAGGAACATGATCTTGATAGGGTATTCACTATCTGTTAGGGTGACTCTTTTATATCAAGAATAAAAAACCACTTATGTGGCGATGTGAAGTATTGTTTTCTTTTGATTAATTAGCTTATAAAGGTCCCTTACTTTCTATGATTTGATCTTCTCTATGTTGTTTCGGATGTCTGTTAGGGTGACTCTTTTATATCAAGAAAAAAAACCCACTTATGTTGCGGTGTGAAGTATTGTTTTCTTTTGATTAAGTAGCTTATAAAGTTCCCTTACTTGTCTATGATTGATCTCCTCTATGGTGTTTGGGATGTCTTGAACTATAATTGTGTTGGTTTTCCTTTCTATTAATTGGTTAGATAAGGATATGCACATTCATGGATAAGACCAGGAAGAAAAAAGGGGATGCCATTGAGCAGAGAGGGGAAGGTGAAAATGAAACTGCAATAAAGGAAGAAGATAAGTTAAGAAAAAAGGTCAATGAGTTGATAAAGAAACAGAAGTTGTCAGCAGTGAGAAAGATCTTGCAGTCACATGACTATACAAAACCATGGACCGCAGAAGCTAGAGCTAAGGTGCGTATATCCTTGGCTGTGATATTGGTGAAGAAGTAAAGAATGCTTTTGCTGGCTACTTAAGTTGCTAACGTTTCGGTATTTACTAAATCATATCCCAGGTTGGAAGTCGTCTTATAGAGTTGTTTGTAAGAACAGCTTATATACAATCTCCATCTAATCAGCAGGATCATGATCTGCCTGATGTACGACCTGCATTTGTGCATATCTTCAGGACAGTAACGAAAGGAAACATGTGAGGTTTCCGTCTGTGGTTTTCAATTCTGTTTGTATCTTCTTGTCATGAATCCCGTAGACTCATATTTCAGCCTTTCATGTAAAACAGGAAATCTGGGAGAAAATATGGTGTGATCGAGTGTGATCCTTTGGTCCGCAAAGGCTTAGAAAAATCTGTAGGTGACCTATTCTCGTTTGGTGTGTTTTTCAGATTGAATTTAAACCTAACAACTTCGGAACTCACCTTAATTTATGTTTGTTTTGTCAACTATTATATCTAAAGAAGTTTTGACTTGGGTGCATACATGTAAATAAGAATAAATCTGGAATTCTTAGTTTAAGGTATAACTGAAACATCTAATTTATATTGTAGAAGTATTAATGTTGCCTTTTTCGTGCAGGGGAGATATGCAGTGATGCCATACATGCCAATGCTGGTTCCCCCTCTCAAATGGTCGGGGTAAATGAGCTTTCTTTGCTGTATACTTACTTCGAGTGATGAAATAATTTTGAAAACGAATTCTTTAGTATGATAATAGTTATTGTATTCTATTTTGTGACCAAAACTAGTTACTCGGATCTGATAAAAACCTTACAGCTGATCGAACTTAGTTAAGAACTGAAGATTTGTCTATTAAAATTTGTTTTAACTTTCGTTTGTGTTATTTTGCAGATATGACAAAGGTGCTTACTTGTTCTTAGCGTCTTATATAATGAAAACTCACGGAGCTAAGCAACAACGAGATGCACTGAGGAGTGCACCTAAAGGACAACTAAAACCAATCTTTGAGGTCAGACAATACTGTTATTTACCGTGCTTTGTGTAGGAAAATCAGTTAGAGTTGTTACGTTTTATTATATATTTTATGGACATGTTCTAGGCCCTGGATACGCTTGGAACTACGAAATGGAGAGTAAACAAGCGAGTCCTGACGGTTGTAGATAGGATATGGAGCAGTGGCGGCTGTGCTGCTGATTTGGTTGATCGCAGCGATGTGAGTTATTCCATGTATTACATTGATCTTATAACGCATACCATTTTCATATGTACAATTATCCGACGTTAATTATTGTTGGCTCAGATATATTTGGATCCCTTGTGAAGCATGAGGCCTCTTTAATTTCTGTAATTTCATACTGCAGGTTCCTTTACCAGAAAAGCCTGATACTGAAGACGAGGCTATTCATAAAAAATGGAAATGGGAAGTCAAATCTGCTAAAAAAGAGAACAGTGAGAGACATTCTCAGCGCTGTGACATAGAACTCAAGCTTTCGGTGAGCGTTACCCCTCCTTAACATGAAAGTTATATGCAATTTTGAAAGTTCTGTTTGTAAGTATTTAAATGTAACAGGTAGCACGTAAAATGAAAGATGAGGACGCTTTTTATTATCCACACAATATTGACTTCCGGGGACGTGCATATCCCATGCCCCCACATTTAAATCATCTCGGTTCTGATTTGTGTCGGGGTGTTTTGGAGTTTGCCGAAGGAAGGCCTCTGGGAACTCCAGGCTTACGCTGGCTGAAGATACACTTGGCAAATTTATATGCTAATGGTGTAGATAAGTTATCAAACGAGGGACGGCTAGCTTTCACGGAAAATCACGTGGATGACATATTTGATTCGGCAGATAGACCACTTGAAGGAAGCAGATGGTGGCTCAAGGCTGAAGACCCATTTCAGTGCTTGGCTGTGTGCATAAATCTTACTGAAGCTCTGAGAAGTCCATCCCCTGAAACGGTTCTCTCACATATTCCTATACATCAGGTACTTTCAGGCAGAAGTTACCACATCGACCTCTCCTCTTTAAGACTTGTTTTTAGAATAGTTTTACATAACAGGTGTCTTTAAATCTGTCTTTGCCTGAAAATTAACTTTTCTTCCTTCACTTTGGTCCTGGCCAGGATGGTTCTTGCAATGGTTTACAGCATTATGCCGCGCTTGGGAGAGACACAGTAATTCTCTTGTTTTTATTTTCTATGAGCTATTTTTCTGGCTTCTAGTCATCTTTTTCTGATTTTGGTTTTTTAAAAATTGTTTATCAGTTAGGAGCAGAAGCTGTTAATCTAGTTGCGGGTGAGAAGCCGGCAGATGTTTATTCAGGAATAGCTACCAGGTAAGTTCTGCCTGAAACTAACTTATTGTAATGTGGAAATAAATCTACATTCAAAAAAATCACATACATGCGCGTGCAGAGTACTTGGTATAATGCGCCGAGATGCAGACAAAGATCCTGAAGTTTTTCCAGATGCATTGCGTGCAAGCAAATTAATCAACCAGGTCCTTCTCTAAAATTCTTTTCATCTCCAATTTCTGCCTTGTTTGCTTGCACAATGGGGCAAAAAACTCATATATTACAACCTCTAAAACCATTGTTAAATTACAAAAATGGAGTTTCATAAACTGTTCTATAGTTTTGGTGTAAGTGCAGGTTCTTGGTATTTGGTTTGTTGTGCTTGTTCTTTGTATGTTTTGGCAAATGGTTTGCTCAGTCACATAACTTGGTCGTTGTTGAAAACCTGTAGGTGGATCGGAAGCTTGTAAAACAGACGGTTATGACATCAGTCTATGGTGTCACCTACACTGGTGCGCGAGATCAAATAAAGAGAAGGTTGAAGGAGCGCAATGCATTTAGTGATGAAAAAGAAATATATGGAGCGGCGTGCTATGCAGCAAAGGTATTAGCATTTTAGCAACAGATTATACAGACACAAGAAACTAATTAATAGTATAAATATGCTAGTAAGGGATAATCTTTTGGTTGTCATGTTTGGGAGCAGGTAACGTTGGCTGCTATAGATGAAATGTTTGAAGCTGCACGCGCCATCATGCATTGGTTTGGTGAATGTGCAAAGGTGTGCAAACATTTTTTTCAAGCATCCATCAAATGTGCTTTTTGACTAAGTATCTTTATGAAAACAATCTTTCTATGAGCAGATTATTGCTTCAGAAAATGAAACAGTTCGATGGACAACACCATTGGGTCTTCCTGTTGTGCAACCTTACCACCAAATGGGAACAAAAATCGTAAGTCTTCTTTTAGTTAATACATAGGATATCATTTCCACAAACAGCATTACTTTATGTTGAGTTTATATGTAATGGATGTCTTATTTTTTTCTATTGAAATGAATGCAGGTAAAGACGTCTCTCCAAACCTTATCGCTTCAGCGTGAAACTGATAAGGTCTGAGCCAGCTTTACGTTGGTTTCAGTTATAAACAAAAGTTAGATATGGATACAAAGAATGGTGTTGGCTTATTACTTAAAGGGTTTTATCTGTTTTGGTTTTGCAGGTCATGGTCAGGAGACAAAGGACAGCTTTTCCTCCAAATTTTATTCACTCCCTGGACGGGTCTCATATGATGATGACTGCGGTTGCCTGCAAGAGGGCAGGCGTGTGTTTCGCAGGTTCTATCCTTTTCTCGCAACTCAAATCTCTGTTGGACATCACATCTTTCTAAAAAATTGATCTTATGTTGCTTGTCATATTCTAACAGGAGTCCATGACTCATTTTGGACACATGCGTGCGACGTGGATAAGTTAAACAAAATACTACGAGAAAAGTTTGTTGAACTGTATT
This sequence comes from Cochlearia excelsa, assembly GCA_963556525.1. Classification (NCBI taxonomy): domain Eukaryota; kingdom Viridiplantae; phylum Streptophyta; class Magnoliopsida; order Brassicales; family Brassicaceae; genus Cochlearia; species Cochlearia excelsa. Next base: position 24,953,010 of record OY748330.1, read on the forward strand.
CGCAACCGATACTAGAGAATGTAAGCTTCAACATTGTTTAAATTGGTAAAGTCTAATAAGACTGATCCTCACTATGTTTTTTTTTGTTTTTTAACAGTTGTTGGAGAGCTTTGAGCAAACTTTTCCTCATTTAGAGTTCCCTCCTTTGCCCGAACGAGGAGATTTGGATTTAAATGTGGTGTTAAATTCACCTTATTTCTTCAACTGATTAAAGGAAATCTATGGCTTCCACTAGTTTCTCAGACAACTTCCAAGCTCTAAAGAAACAAGATGAGAGAGAGATTGTTTCAGAGCAGAGTATGCTTTCCCAAAGGCTTGAGCTATGTGTGTGTAAGAACTAAGAAGGAAGAAAAGAAAAGACAAAATCTTGTTGCAAAGAGGACCAGAAGGCAAAAGAAAAGCTTCTGCTGTTTATAGAGAGAATAGTAAGAGATAGCTTTGACTTTGGCATGTGTTACAATGTGCTGATGATGCCCAATGAAATCTCCAGAGTATAGAATAGTATTTGATGCCATGTTGTAAACCAAGTCGGTACACTGTAGAATAGTAAGTAACTGTACCACAATCTTGGGTTGGTAATACTATAAGAGATGATAATTAACAGAGAAAATATTGGAAGTCATTTTTTTCTTTATGAAACTTGCAATAAATATATCACTCTAAAGACACCTCCTATCTGGTCTTTGTACAATGTAAGGAAAGTTTCATGTTCAAATTGGAAAGTTTCTTTTTCTTGAGCATTAAGTAGTGATGCTCGCATAACCACATGAGTAGGTATGTGAGATGGGCAATGATGCCAATAAAAGGATATTGAAGGGGGCAAAACATCCAATGCAAGGAGTTTGGCTGGAGGTTTAAATCGAACCAAGTCTTGTTCAAAGATAAATGCATTTTCTATCTGTAGGTCTCTAATACAACGCTCTTGGCAACACAAGTTAAATTTCTCTACTAATAGCCATAAAAAACAAATAACTAAAATTTTCATAAAAACTTCATAAGAGTACTGATAAAGATGAAAGCTATATTATTAATGAACCAAAAGCAAAAACAAGATGGGATAAATATCTTAAAAGACAAAACATAAATTAAAGTACAAATCGACCACTAGTTTATAAATAAACCGGTGGACAATAAGAGTACTGATAAAGATGAAAACTACTCAAATGTGTAAACAAGAGAGGTTCATAACAAAAAACTGGAATTTAAATTCGAAAGTAAAACATCATTTGAGCTCAAACACCCAAAACCGTGACCAAACTTTGCTCAAGCTTTGCCATTAGCTGTTGAAGCTGTTGGGTTAAGCTCATCCCAAGCTTCAATCCATGTGACCATGGCGTCTGCAAGCTTGTCAAAGTATGGGTCCAGGGTGCTCAGCTTCTCCTTCACCATCTTGGAGAGCTCAATGTAGCATTGCTGAACAGTTATTGCTTCTTTCGATAGCTTCACGTTCTGGAAGAAAGGAATGATATCCTCCTGCCAGAAGATTCCTTTGTATTCCTTCTTCAGGTTCACAAACGGGTTGCTCGCTTTGCTGTGGTAAATGTATGGCAAACCCGTCTTCACTCCCAAACCCAAGTGGTCACAGATCACCTGTTAAGAGATTCATTACAAAAAGTGTATTGCTAAGTACATAGAATGTGTTTCAATCATGAGTTTTTAAAAGAGAATAAGAAGAAAGTACCTTGATGCACCAACCAGCCCACATATCGTCGTAGCGACCAATAGGTTGACCATCACCCATGAGACCAAAGTACATAGCTGGACCGATCAAATCACGATCGAAAGCCAAGTTCATACCGCACATTGGGAAAAGTGTTCCCTTTGGGATGGTCATGACAGCATCCACATACCTGACACACATCAGAAAATTAGCAATAGACCCGACATTCGAACTTTAGGACAAAACGAAACACACATAACAACAATTTATCACCTGGTGTTCCTCTCCTTAGGCTTCACAAGTTGGGTAGGGGCATCGTAATCAGGGATGTTGAGCCAGAGACCATGTGAAACAGCGGTGTGAACACCTTCACGGAGACTGAAAGGGTACCCACGGACGAAATCAGCGCCTTCACGGTAAGGATCGTACAAGGTGTTGAAGAACAGTGGTGTTGATGGGCACAGAAGGTTCTTGATGTGCTGCTCAAGAGCATTCACTGCTTTCCCAGCTGGATCCTTAGCAACCTAATAAATCAAAGATAATGGCTTAAACTCAAGATCCACTCACTAAAGACACAACATACATAAGCCACAACAACAACAACAATATCGCCAACAAAATCAATATCAAAGATCATAACTCGTTAGATTCAGAGTGATAACAGATCTAAACTCATCAAGCAATTAAAAGACAAAACACATATAAGACCAACAACAACAACAAAATCAACATCAGAGATCTCAGATCAAAGCTTGTTAGATTCAAAAGTGATAACAGATCTATACTCACCAAGCAGATCTATAGAGATCTAACGATTAAAAACCTAAAATTGACAAAAACCCATAAATCCCAAATCGTAGATCAAGTTCAAAATTAGGTTAAAAAAATTCAAATACTTACGAAGCAATCGTCATCAATGGTGAAGATATACTTCTTCTTAGACATCATGTAACCAAAGCAACGACAAGCAGAGTCCTTGAAGGAGATACAAGAGGCTTTAGGTCCAAGGATACGATTGATATCGTCTCTGTTGTAAAGCTCGTAATCGTAGCCTTCAGGGACATGGATCTTCTTCGTTGGATCTCCGTCTTGCACGATGATGAGATGGTAAGGCTGGAGAAAAGGCCTCCACATCTCGAGGAAATCTAGGTTACGGATCGTCGGGATCACGATGTCGAGCTCTTCGGTGAGCAACGGTGACGGATTCACCGGAATTCCTACGGTGTTCGCCGGATCAACCATCGTTTCGAGGAGAGAGAGAGAGATTGAGATCGGATCTAAAGACGCGTCGGTGGATTTTTAGTGTTTTGAGTTTATGTGAACGTAGCTATTGATTTATAGAGGTTTTTTATTGGAATGGGAAGTGCTGGATTTGACACGTGGCGGATGGTGACTCGTTAGATTTGTCTAATGGGAAAGTGAGTTTTTTCTTTTTCTTTCTGTTTTGTCGTTTTGATGCCCGAATAATTCGGGTTTGTATTAATCTTAATAATTCATTTAATATAAAATTGATTGTAGATAAATACTAAAATATGATAATACTATAGAGGAATTTAATTTGGCGCTCCTTGCGAAACAACTTTGGAGACTACTTAGATTCCCAAATTCACTAGTTTGTCGAGTCCTCCGGGGGCGATACTTTAGGTATTGTCTTCCCCATAAAGCCTCAATACCAAACCGTCCCTCCTATGGATGGCGAAGTATCTTGGCTTCGAGATCCCTTCTCGTTTCGAGTCTCCGCAGGAATATTGGTTCGGGGTTTGGTACGCATGTGTGGAGTGAACCATGGATCCCGGACGTTCCGGCCCGCCCTCCCAAGGGCATAAGCTGCGAGAGAGATCCACATTTATATGTGAACCAATTGATAGATTTTGAAACATATCGTTGGAAAGAAGATCGTTTGAGGGATCTTTTCGAGCCGGGTGAGATTCCTTTAATCCTTGGGATTCGCCCGAGTAAGTTTACTTCGGGAGATGGATTTAGTTGGTCTTTCACTAAGTCTGGCTCCTACACAGTGAAGTCCGGGTTTTGGGCCGCGAGAGCCTCATCTCGTCTAGTTTGTGACCCCCCTTTTCAGGGACCAAGTGTTGATTCACTTATGGCGCAAACTTGGAAGATAAAAACCACCAGAAAGTTAAAGCACTTTGTGTGGCAGTGTATTTCAGGTTGCCTAGCGACTTGTGAGCGTCTTTCCTCCCGACATATAGGGAGAGATAAAACTTGTCCAAGATGTGGTGCAGAAGAGGAAACAATTCTTCATCTCCTGTTTGAATGCCCTCCATCTAGACAAACTTGGGCTTTGTCTCCATTACCTTCCTCTCCTTCAACTTTCCCTTTAAGCTCACTATTTTATAACATGAATTTCTTGTTTTGGAGGGCTAAAGAAAGAGGGTGTGAAGAGAGTGATATAAATGTCTTTCCATGGATTTTGTGGTATATTTGGAAAGCTAGGAATGAAAAAGTTTTTAATAACATTGACGTGACACCTATGGATGTGATTGAAGTGGCGACTAGAGAAGCTAGAGTGTGGTGTGAAGTGATGGAAAAAGATGATGAAGAAGTGGATGGTCGGGTTGCGGAGATGGGCGTTGATACGGTCCAAGGTCTCGACGCGGCGTTGGCGGAGGGTCCAAGTTGCTTCTCAGACGGCTCGTGGACGGACAAAGAGGTTTATAGTGGTCTCGGTTGGGTGGTTTCGCATGGAGGTTCTGTAGTTCTTTTAGGTTTGAAATCCATCTCCCGGTCCTTGTCTCCTCTTAACGCCGAGTTGGAGGCTCTTCTTTGGGCAATGAATGTTCTATCTTCTAAAGAGTTTTTAAGTATGAGATTTGCAACGGATTGTAAAGAGTTAGTGAAGCTATTGGATGGGTCTAGTGTGTGGCAGGCTTTTGAAGCGAGAGATTGGAGATTTTATTTATTTGAAATCATTGTTTGTGAACTTTTCTCTTGTTTTTGTTCCTAGAATTCACAATTCCCAAGCGGATTGTTTAGCTAAGAGGGCTAGGTCCCGAGGTAGCTTGTTTTCCCATGTAAGTGTAACGGCTCAGAATGAGCTTCACAGCGGGAAGTTTTAATCCGGATCTTCAAACTTAATAATATGGGATATTTAGACAAAAAAAAAAAAGATAATACTATATAGTTGGTGATGATACCGAATATTTTGAGGAGTTATGATTCAATAATAATGATGATATTTGATCGTATAATTCGGGTTTTATTAATCTTAATACATTAAATTTAAAACCAGTTGTGATCGATGACACCAAAATATTTTGAGGAGTTATGATTCATTAATAATAAAATAAAAAATGATTATAGATAAAATTAAAACAAGTTGTGATGATACAAAATATTTTGGGGAGTTATATAATATATCTGATTAAAGTTTTTTTTCAAGGTTGACTAAAAAGAAATGTTGAACTTAGCTACGAAAAGTTGACTATATTTGTTTTCAAATTAACTCGCATGTAATAATAGTTTTACTTTAATATGAGCTAATCCGACAAAATAAGATTAAAGAAACTTAATCAATGAAAAACATATGTTGACTCGAACGTGAAATATATTCAATGTTTTATGAAAGTTACAAAACTAATTAACGTTTTAATCTTTCTATCATAGCTTTACCTTAAAGAAAAACGGAAAATTTATTACAAAATGAAAATAACCTTTTCTGATAGATAATTAACTGAAAACTTAAAAAACCAAACAAAAAAAAAACTGAGAACTTAATAAATGAATTGTTTATTTGTTTTACTACTTTGCTATGTAACGAAGGAATGATGCATGTGACTGTGTGGGGGAGCTAATTTGGTAATGCCTTTAAATTATTCAACATTTAACTTCCTTTTCAGTTAAAGTTCGTATTTTTATATATTTATTATAAGACATAAATAAAGGACATACACCATAACTGTTCACCAATAAAAGGACATAAATCATATACTATATCATTCTTTATTGTGTTCCCTAATTTAGATGCGAAATATTCGATAAAATTCTCTGATATTTTTTTCTTTTAATCTTAAAAATATACAAAAAAATAATATGTTGTTAAATAAAAGATTAATTAAGTAAATAAATTTAGAATCGTAATCCATAAGCCGTGGTCGTGAACCTCTCGTCGATGCACGTCGTCTCTATGATTATTGCACACATCATGTGACTATCATGTAAAGGAGTGTGCATGCACGTAAATTATGATGCGACACATTATAATTTTTTCATGACAATTAATTTAATATTTAAAAAGTCTCCCCATAATTAAGGTAGAGCTCACATGTTTAAGTTACTATGGGGTGATGCATTATGATGATATTTGATTCTATTTCAATTTCCAAGTTGATTTATAAATTAAAGAAAAAATCACAGTAAAAAAGAAGACCTTTCAAATATATTTTTAATTAAGACAAATAACATTTAAGAAAGTAATTTGTAGAAGGATGATTATGGTATAATAGCGTGGTTATGCCATGCCAAGCAAAACTAAACTCAATTTTGGATGTTATGACAACAAATATATAGAGTCTATGTTTATAAAGATTTGTTGATTGTGATTGCAAAATATATATTATTTCAAAACACTACTTATAGACTTATAGTGCTCTTTAAAGTTTCAAAAGCTTCTTCTTAAGTCTCAGAAGCTAAGCAGAAGTAACATAACCTGGAAATTTCTTCTGCTTGTAAGAATACATTTCGATGCGCAAAGTCGAAAGAATGATATTACAATACCGGAACTCAGACTTCAAAATCTGAAAGAATGGTCCTATTGTCAACACACGGGCGCGCTCCTCCCAATCCGAGTGCACGGAAGAACATATAATTGAATCAAGTTTATACTGTCTATTCGAGTTAGTCGAAGAAGTAAGACCAACGGAACAGTAGTGAGGCTTATTATTCTAATCTTCTACAATACACAGACGCTCTGCAAAAAAGCAAGAAGCATTTCAGAAAAATAGGCTTAAAGTGAGATGTTTGGGTATAAAGAGAAGACTTTCTTACTTAGGTATTCGTAAGTCAATATCATCGAAGTTCCCCAAGCCGACATGCTGAAGAATCGCGGACCCAAACCTCTGTAGAATCCTTTCCATCCATCTTGTGCTATCAGATCCTTCACCACTTTTTTCGCCGAAGGTCTATTCTCTTGATGTCCCATAACCTATAAAAGAGATTTTTACGGCTATAATTGCTATTTCGGTTGCAAGTTCTCTGATTTAGAACAAAACAATTAGAGAGGCCACAAACCCTGAGAGTTTGTTTTGCTTATGAATGTGAATAGTTATTACCTGCAGTCGCGTTTTGATTGTGTCTAATGGTGTTGTGATTGTGGATGCTGTAGCACCTGCAATAATTCCTCCAATAGCCTGGACAAGAACAATTTTTGACTTGCTAGGAGAAGCTGCCACCTCCGACTCCGAGTCACCACCGTATCCCAAGAATCTACCCAACAGTAACACATATTGGATCAGTTGCAGCGAAATCCGAAAAAAAAATCATTTTCAATTCCAGGAAAGAGTGAAACGAGAGTTCTTGAAACAAACTAAGACAGGAAATTAACAAAATATTGTTACGACGTTCATGTCTGACCTCCAGATAACACGTTGGCTAGATCCATAACTAGCCCACCAAGCAGCACTTGAAGGAGAATAGGTCATAACAGACAAACCAAACCCCCTGTATAAACCCCTTACGCCATACGAATTGATGATTTTCGTGGCAACATCAATGCCACCAGTATATGTAGCATGTCCTGAGTATCCTTGTACCATCAACTTCTGGCTAACCTGAAACCAATATGAGATATCGAGATCTCAGCAACTCAGTGAAAGACACTCACATCATGTCCTCATCTTATAAAGAGGTTGTCTAAAAAACATACAACATCTATTGGGACAAACACGGCCTGTGAGAAAAGAGACGCGGTCATGCCAGCAATCCCATTAGCAACGGCAGCTTGTGTAGCTTCATTTAACTGAAAAGGCGCGACCAACTTAAAAGCCGAGATCTTGGTGGTCTCGAGAGCAGTTAAAAAGATGATCCTCGCAGGCACCGCGCCCGTGATCACAGTGCCGAAGCCTCGGTATAGACCAGGAACACCGTCATTTTTTAGTATCCCTTTGATCACAGAGAAAGCGCTTCTCTCTGCGATTTCTCTAGAAGCGACTTGAATCCTTGTTTTCACTACAGAAACAGGGTATAGAGCTACTGTAACACCAGTGAACAAGCCAGCCCCAACGACGTAAAACCTCTTTTTATCAAGCCTGAAGTTAAAGGACACAATTTTAAACAAACAACATCTTTGTAACTTAAGAGCATAATGTTTTCATATGAATATAGAGTATCATTTGTCCAAATGATTATTCGAATTTTGTAATGAAACCCTAAGAATATCTAAGGCTTCCATTATATGATTCAATCAAAAACAAAGTGGGATTTATAAGATTCATGTTCATTGTAAGAGGAATCTAATCAAATAATCACCAGAACAAAGCTTGAATCGAAGCAAATTCACGATTTGGGAGTAATAACAACGCAACAAGAGAGCAAAATCGAGACGAGCGTGGAAAACATACTTGTCCCAATTAATCTCCGTCTGACCAAAAGATGCGACGCCGCGAGAGCTCGGCGGCGTGTTCATGACTTCTCTTGAGTTCTGAATCGTGATTAGCTAAAATCTCCTAAGATGATTGCGACGGCGACGACGGCGACGGCGAGATGGAGATTTTCTGATTGCAGATTTGTTGGGAAGCAGATTCAACAAAAAACAAACTAACGATGGGATTCGTCAAGAGAGAAGCAAAACACCTTTTTTTGTTTGTGTGTAGGAGAATTTTAAAACGCAGACGTGTTTTTTTTAATCAAAGTGATCGGGCTTAAAGGGGTTTTTGGGTTTAGCCTGATCGAGTTTCGGGTTAACCCGAAAAACCCGAAAATAAATAAGATAATATTTTTTATATATTTTATATAATTTGTAAACTTAATCTTTTATAGAAATCGTCTTTTGCCTAGTCATCTTGAAGCATTGATTTGCAATCACACTTGATTGAATGATTTTACATTTAGTGATTCACGTTACAATATCATTCATATATACTTAATATATTTTAAATTATTGGGAGAATCACAAAACTACACCATTTGAATTACATTTCTCAAAACTACACCATTTCCAAAATATTTCACAAAACTACACCTAAACACTAAAAATTAAATTCAAATAAATTCTACCCAAACAATCATACCCCTTTAATACTATACCCTAAACACTAATTAGCGAACCCAAATGAAAAAAAATTTAATTTTGGTAATTTTTTAAAGGTTAAATGAAGCTTTTTAAATTTTGAAAGGGTGTAAATATGTGAAAATATTAAATTAGGAGTAGTTTTGTGAAGAAGGGGTTGAAAGGGTGTAGATTTGTGAATTCCTCTAAATTATTATCTATCGAATTTTTAATTTTATATGATTTATTTAGGATAACATTTGATATTTATTTTTGTTTGTAGCTCTTGATGGTGAGGAAGATCTAGATGATGTCAAAGAAGATCTGAGTTTGCGTCCTACTACTACATAGATTTAAAGTGTTTTGTTTTTTAATTTTGTTTGCTACTATCTAGATTTCAAGTGTTTTTTTCAAATTATTTCTTTGTTTTTTTATTAATTCTATGATAACAAAAACATATGAACGTTTTTATTTTTTATTTTTAAACTAGTTTAGTATTATTTTTTATTCATATTTATCATAATATTAATGCGTAAAAAAATTAATTTTATTGTTTAAAATATAATTAAATAGTGATAATTTTGTTAACAAGAAAATTCTAAAATATATGTAAAAGCTCGAAAAAAACCCGAAAAACCCTAAAGCCCGAAGCGGGTCGGGCTTTGAAATATAAGCCCGAAAAAAATATTCGGACCGGGTCGGGTCGGACTCAAATATATACGGGTTTTGCGGGTTCGGGTCGGGTCGGGTTAGCCCGATTGACACCCCTACTCCTAAATTCCAAAATAAATATACACTCCTAAATTTATAATAAACTATCAATTTACATTTTTTAAATTTCGAAGAAAATTATAAAAAGTCTATAAAATATGAATTCAAAAAAGCCTACACTACACATTGAGAAAAGAAAAAATAAATGAAAAAATCTCACATCTATACTATTAAAACGCCTACGTGTCGCGACGAGAGAACTTTTATGATATTTTTTATTTTTTTGCGTTTTAGTCCTTATATTTTGAACTAATTTTCTCACACAATTTTAATATATTTTACTAATCCATTTATACTATTAAAAAAATCCATATAAAATATATTTTAGGTCTATTTAGCATCTACATATTGTAAAAATCGACAATACACAATTTTAAATATATTTTATGTCCATTATTGGAATATATATTTTACATAGGCCACCCAATTATCGAAGTTTTTTGTTTTCTTATCGATCAAATATTGTAGTAAAATATATTAATATTAGTTTGTTTTTTACAAATTTATTTTTAACAAATTTATTTCGTTTTGTGTCGATCTAAATCTACGAAATACTTTTATCTCGTGTCTATCTTTTCGCGATATTTGCGTGTCTGACTTAATTATCTTAATATAAAAAAATATCATAGTTTTTAAAATAGATTATGTTTTATTTTATACGATGATAAAAATATTTTATGAAATAAGATATGTTATAATGTTTCAAGTTCTTCTAATTAATTTAGAAAATTTCAACGACTATCACATTATTTAATATTTTTGTATCTTTTCATTGTGGTATTGATATATATATGAATATGGTGATATATATAAAGTTTCGATAATTTATCGTAAACATATATTTATATTTATAGTTAAATAAGTATATATTTAAATCTAAAATAAATTGTATTTGTTATACAATATTTATTTATTTTCTAAGATTAATTTAAAACATGAAATATTTTTTTATTATATATGAATCTAATTATATTATTAAGGATAGTAAAAATTTGTCTCGCGTATAGCGCGGGGTCCGCACCTAGTCCATAGTAAAAACTATGTGTTAAATAAATTACTTGTGTTTTGAAGAATTACTCGGGTTTAGTAAAATCAATAATTTTTTCTATCATTAAAAAATCATCCGCACGAGCTCCGGTGAGAAGCATAAAATGAAAGACACTTAGTCATAATGTAAGACAACTGAGCTTATAAAAAGTTTTTCAAGTTGTCGAAAATAAACCTCCTAGAAAACAAATACATAACATAAGAATGTTGTTTGATAATATATTTCAATGAAATATAAAAAATATACTTACGTCTCCAATGATTTTGCCAAAAGAAAGGCAAGGTAGCATTGCGACAGTAATAGGATAAACATTCGAAATTTGTTTGAGTCGATATTCGAACACTTAGACGTTTTCATAACCAGATAAATGGTGAACTATTACCTTTTCAATTCTGATTTTTGTCACCACAGTCTAGTTTACCAATAGAAAAATAAGAAAAAAGATTATCAAACACATTATGAAACCAAGTAATGAACAATATATTACTTTGTTATACCTCCGAAATAGGGTTTGTCTCATCAAGATTCTAAGTTAGAAGAAGTACGATATCAAAAACGACTCTTTCTTCCAACTGAACAGCGATGACATTTTCAAGATCATATATGACACCATTGGGTTGTCGAATGTGCTTCTCAAGTTTATAAAGTCAGAGAACCTCCGATTGAACCTCACATGTCGCATATAATGTTTGTTCACTACAATTCGTCGTAATGGAGTCTCAACCCGGTATAAAAACGAGAGAATTCCACTATTTGGTAAAATCTACATGATAATCCAATTTATCCTATTGTTGAATAGTCTAAGAAATATAAATTTATTCATTTGTGATAATAAATTTTAATTTACTAATAACAAAAAAGACATATAAAGCAAGGTCTTTATGTTTTCAACTTCTATGAAATATCGATAACCTATGATTATGTTGGTTTTTCTTTTGTCTTACTTGCTCAATATTTGCACATTTATAAACAGTCATAATTAACATGTTCATCATTTTTATATATCTAGAATCACTTCTTATCAATATCATTATAAGAGCATCATTATAGGTAATTGGGATTTTTAAGAATTTTAATTATTTTTTTTTTTATTTATTTTACTTAATTTAAAAAAAAAAAAAATTAAAATGTCAACCAATCGCGGGCCGCCACATGTCAGTGGGGCCCGCAAACAGTCCAGAATTCGGCTCTTAGTTAAGAGGTTTTGACATCGGTTTTAATTTATTTTGTAGGGCCTACACCTTTAAAAGCCCCTCCTAGATCTGCTATAAAGATGGTCTAAGATCGTTCTTTATATATATACAAGTTATTGGCCCAAGAATACAAGCCAACAGATAAATCAACTTGGGAGACCCGTCCAGAATTTACATTTGAAAAACATTCATAAAAAGCCAAAATTCAACACTCTTAGAGCATCATTATAGGTAGAGTCATTTAAAGACTCTTAGATTTTTTTTTTTTTTCGAAAATTAAAAAAAAAAAAAAAAAAAAAAAAAAATTGACCAATCGCGGGCCGCCACATGTCAGTAGGCCCGCGAAATAGTCAAGAATCGGCTCTTAGGGGGGAGGTTTCAAATGTGGTTTTTAATATTTTGTGGGGGCCCACATGTTAAAAAGTCCACCTGGAGCCCCTATAAAGATGGTCTTAGTCGCATAATGGAGAAAATTTTCACACGAACCTGAGCCATCATCCAAATTAATACCAGAAGAGCGTCATGTCCTTGCCAAATAGGTCTAATTCGCAACTGATGTGATACTATAATCAAAGTATCATGTCTAGTACGCAGAACCATTGCTAAACAACAAAAAACTCCAACTGCAAGATAAATGGAGTTAGTCAAACAAAGGTAAGTGGACAAATACACCATTCAATCACACATGCATAGGTGAAAACGATAAAATTGATGCGTTGACCTGGGATGTGGAAGACGTATGTTGTTGTGGCAAATCTTTGAGAATACGTGTAGAGGCCCACAATACATAGGCAGAGAGTGAATCAAAACCACGTTGTTTGATCCAATGGACTGATGTTTCGTAGAGAGATTAAGGAATATAACATAAAGGAACCTGTTTATAACAAAGATAATCAATCAGCTACAAGAATAATAAATCTCACGAGAAAACAAATAGCTCACATCGATCAGCATGGAAAAAGGAGCCCATTGAACATCTCCACCCATCGAAAAGATACTTGGGAAAGAGCAATCTCAAAATATTCTGTTAAATTAGTCAACAGGCTCTGCGATTGAGACCAAAAAAGTTCATATCAACAAAGTTTGAAAATTTTAATTTTAGATTAGAGATTATTAAAAATAAATGGATCGAGCCGGTCAAATCTCTCATCATATCCCTGCACTTACATATAATTCAACGAGGAAGACCGTAAGATGCGAAGAATCTGTTGATGCCGAAGCTTTGAGGGAAGACATATACACAATCCTCGCCTCTCTCGAACAGTCCGAGTCAACTTTCAGTTTACGCTTCCGGTTCAAGACTTTGTTGCATCCATTGTCGACCTGGGAATTAACGGTAGAGGTCTCAAAGTCACTGGACTCCACGGATTTGTTCACATCCCTCAGCTGGGAATTAGGGTTTAGAATTTTGCCTCCTCTCAACTCCATTTTTTTTCTTCTAAAGTTTCTCGCTTTTCTTTCCAAATACTTCATTTGCCGTATATATATTATTATTATTACTAAGAGGGAACCGCAGATTTTATATTATTTTTTTTCCTTAATGATTAAAGTAAATTTTAATTTTAATATATATACTTTTAATGGGAAGTGGCCTTGGTCTAGTGGCATTCATAAGTCCACAGGAGGCAGGTAGCACCACCCCACCCGAGATCGATTCCCCGCGCCTACGATAGTGTAGGTTTGGCTAATGGGCCGGCCATTTGTGGCCCAAATGTTGACAAAAAAAAAATATATATATATATATATATACTTTTAATCACTTAAATAATGTTGTTGTAATATATGTTTATAGTATTTGTTTACTCAATGTCTTGAATTATATTTTTTGTATTTTTTCTTCTTTATTTTGTTTTTCATGGTTTTTAACTAATATTATAAAATTTGTATACCTTTTATTTTCTTTGTTACATATGTACTATGTAATGTTGTTTTATGTATATTGGGTTTAAATTTCTTATGTTTATTCACATCTCAATACAAAAAGAAAAAACACATATTTAAAAACTTTTATGAATTAGTAATTAATATTGTCACATAGATTTTAATGCATTAAAAAATTAAGTTCAAATCTAATATGTTTAATGAATTAGTAATTAAAATTTTCACATTGATTTTTCAAAATAATGAATTTAATAAATTGACATAAATTTGGAGTGATGATGTGTTAATCATAGGAGAGCTCCCTTCATCTTTTATATATAGGATTATATATGTTAGGGTTGGGAAGGATATATATCGTTTTTATTTTGGGCTATATTAATATGTAATTTAGGCCTAGACATTCCAGTATCGTTTCAGGTTCGGTTTGGGTCGGTTCGGATAATTGATTGAAGAACTGGAAAATAACCGAATATTTATCGGGCACCGTTCGGATTGGTTACTTTTTATCCAAACTAGGAACGAATCTGCGATACTCACAGAGTTTTTATATTATTTGTTTGTTTTTTTATGATTCAAATAATTTTTATTTTCACAATTTATATTCTTAACTACCTATATAATGTTACATTAATTTTTATTTTCTGAATTATCTGTTTTTGATATATTTTCACTAATCTTAAATAGTTTGTATATTTTTTAGTTTTTGTATTTTTTGTTAGTTTTGTATCACATGTTTTTTTCTTGTGTATTATGATACTATTTACTTATATTGATGTGTGTTTCATATATTTGTTTATCTAAATGAGTATTCTAATATATGTTTTATATTATTTGTTTATTTAGTGTCTTAAATTGTGTATTTTTTATATTTTTTCTTTATTTTGCTTTCATGTTTTCTACCTAATTTTATAAATTTTGTATATTTTTATTTTATACGAGATGAAATCTCGCGTAATACGCGGACAAATTACATAAAAACATTTTATAATTATATATTAATATTGTTAGTAAATTTGTTATAAAAATAACACATTTTTTGTTTTATTACATTGCTTTTGTTATTTACATGAAAAAACATTTGTTTTAAATTAATAATTAGATAGTGGATCCATGAAGATAACAAATAAGTTATCATAAAGATTTTTTTTTCAAGTAATTTTACGTTTTTATTTTTTTTATTTCTAATTTTTTTATTGATTGTTTTTTAAAATATTCTTAAATTTTTCATTTTTTTATGTTATTTCTATTTTTGATTATTTTCCTTATATTTGTTTTTTCTCAATATTGTTAAATTTTCATTTTATAAGATGTTTACGTATTAATTTTAATACACATGTCACGATCTGAACTAGCTATTTTTTTTTTCTTTCTTATTTTTTGTTTTGTCTTTTTTCCTAAACGTTATCTTTTTTCTTCTTTTAAAATTATTAACATTTTTCTAAACATTATTAACATTTTTCATAAAATTATTAACATTATTAAAAAAAATAAAATTAATTGTAACACGATCTGGTGAGTTATAATTAAACGCGCTCACTTTTATATAATAAGATAGAAATTTTCCATTTAATTTGATGAAATAGAACAATGTCTTAGTAATTCATGTTTAATAAATTTATATTGAACTAGGGGAAAACCCGCGCGATGCGCGGGTATGGATATCTTATTGTTTTTTTGTAGTTTGAGACCATATGATAATTACGCGCGGGTGTTTATTTTTAAAGCAGTTTTGTGTTTAAAATTTATTTTAAAAACTGTTTAACATTATTTATTTAAATACTATTTTTGCTATTTTGTATTTGTATGAAGTGTATAATATAATTATTTTCAAAAGAAATTGTGATGAGTAGTATTTTTCAATTTAACTTTAAGAATTACTTTTTTTGGTATAATAAAACATAGATGAAAGTGTAAGTATGTAATTTTACATTTTGTGTTTTTATTTTCAATTTCTCATTTTTCAATTTTTTTTATTTAATCTATTTGTGTGATTCTTATTCGAAGTCACATATTTTTATTTTCTCACATATTTTTCATCGAATATTCTTTAATTTCTATGTCTATTTTTCATCATTATCTCTCATGTTTTATCATTGATTATTTCTGTAATCGATTCTTTTTTGTATTTTAATCCTTTAGTTTTACAATTTTTGTGTTTTATAATTCTTTTGTTTTATAATTTTTACTCCAAATCATGTTATTCTTATAAGAAAATAATAATTGAGTTTTTCACAAATTTTCATTTGATTTCCTATTAAATTTTTGTGTCTTTAAGTTTATGTTAGACATTTTTTACTATTTTAGTAATTTTCTTTTCTATTTTACATAATTTATTATTTTTTAATTGTTTCTTAAATATATTGGTATTCTAATATTTATGTTTCCTTTTACTTTTTTTAATTTCACATTTCCATGTTTAAGTTTTAAATTTTTCATTGGATTTCTTCTCAAGCTCCAACATGTCTAATTTAAACATACACCAAAGCATGAGTGTAAAAGGAAAATGTCTATTATTTTTGTTAAGTAGCTCAAGAAAGCAAACCTTTCAAGCTTGCTTCTGTTACTAAAAGATTCACTTTGTTATAAGCGTCTTTTTCATCTTCTTTGGTTGGAGAAGCTAACTGCATATTATGTATTGGTTTCTGGATCATTCAAAGAACTCAATCATTAACTAATATTTGCCTTCATTATCAATGTTATACATCAAATATTGGAAAACAAAACACAAGGAAAAATTCAGATTATATCAATGTTTTTTTTCACATTGAAACTTAAGTAGCATACCCATAAATCTGAAGTAGAAGAAGTGTCCCCACCAAATAAGTTCCTTGCAGTCACAAATGCATCCCTGTGTATGAATATATGGTGAGAGAAGAGTTTCTAGAATATAGAACAATCAAGAACTCAACCATTCAAATTTCAAAGTGTTACCTTTGTCCTGTGCCAGCAAGTTTAGTACTTTCTGTTCTATGGCTGATTTTTTTTATTGAGCTTTGAGAAACTGAAGTGTGACCTTTACCCAACAATGGAGAATGTATTGCCATCATTCTATGAGTGGTCTTACTCTAGTTACTCACCAGATGATGAAAGCATATATAGCTTATGTGAACAACAATGGCACAGAGAGAGCAACGCATCGAGTGTTGGATGGGAAGAGAGAACAATGTATCCTACAACAACAGAGATAAGAGAAGTGTGTTCTGTCCCAAGACGGTCGTCCTCGTCTTCTAAATAAACATTTTTCTCTTTGAATCCTTAACATCCGTCTCCATCTCCTCCTCTTCGCCGGAATCTGCGATCGGAGATTTAAGCTTCTTCTCTTTTTTAGATCTCTTAGTCTTCTCTAGCGAAACAGTTTCTTCTCTGTCGTTATCGACATTGGGTTTGTTCTCAATGATTTCCTCTAATTTTGGTTCAGGTTTTTTTCGCCGAAAAGGATTATCGTCGGAGAAGAGGCTCGTGAATCCAGAGGTTTCGCCATTGGCTACATCGCCGGAGAAGAAAGTGGTGAAGGTCCCTGATTGAATCTGAGACTCACCGTTTCGAGATTCTTCAACCTCCTTCGTCTCCTTCGTTTTCTTTTTCCCCATCGTCGTTTCGATTTCAAAATAGTGAAATTGTTTCCATACGTCTTCTCTCCAAACGTTTCTGATATTACCGATTTATCGTGGTAGCCATCAATGCTTTGTGATTTATCACTAATTAGCTTGTTTTTATTGATTGGTCGGAGATGAGAAGGAGAAAGGAGAGAGAAGAGAAGAACAATTAATTGCTTTTTTCGTTGAAGAAAAAGGGCCCACAGCAGAAGATTTCCACCAATTAGAAAAAAAAATAGAATTTCAGAAATGGACAGGTGTCGCAACCTGGAGAGAAGTAGCTCTCTCTTTATAGTATAGATTCTATCTAGTGTGATGCTTATATAATGTTTTTGCTGCTCATCATATTCTTTTTTTTTTTATTACATCAGTTAACGAAAATTAAAAATCAAGCAGTTTCGTCGTAAATCCAACTCGGTGTAGCCTCGCTGATATACGTAGAAGCAAATGGATGAACTCTTCCCGAACGCGCCAACTTATCTGCTTTTGTGTTTACGTCCCTTGATATTTTTTTGATTCGAAGTCCGTGAAATACTCGAGCAACGTCTCAAACTCCTCGATCATTGTCTTAAACGCAGGCCACTCGCGGGACTCGCAAGATTGCCACCAATGTCGAACTGTCTGATTCGAATGTCTGACAGGAGATATTCCGTGCTTTGATAACTTCCATGGCCCATAATAAGGCTCTAAACTCAGTGTGTAGAGGAGATAAACCCCGTCTTCTCCGACTTGTTCCCATTAGATGGCTTGAGTCATCCCCATTTATACAAATCCATCCTAATCCTTCAAACACCTCTGTATTTTTCCATGATCCATCTACTTGACAAACTAATCCTGAAACCACGTTCTGCGATTCTTCTAGCGCAAAGAAACTTATCCTATTATCTACCTCTTCCTCCACGTTTTGGGCTTCCGCCCAAACTCTTGATTCTTTTATTGCCATTTCAATTATATCGGGTGGATCCATTTCCACATTCTCATAAACCTTTCTATTTCTTGATTTCCAGATATACCATAATATCCAAGGATAACATTCTTTTTCATGATTCTCTCTCTCAACTACTTGCGACTTGGATAACAAGTAATCCATGTTTGAATACACACCTCCTTGTGGAAAGTCCCGATTGATTGAGACTGGTGAGACACCCCATGTGTAAAGTGAATGTGTACATTCAAAAAACACATGATTTATTGTCTCAATCTCTTCCTCGCACCGTGGGCAAACCGGGTCACATTGTATACCTCGAGACTTTAATCTTTCTCTAGCTGTCATACTCCCCGATAATATTTGCCACAGGAAATGCCTCAATTTCTGTGGGCATTGTGTATCCCACACTTTTGTTATTAACCCGTTAATATTAGGTCCCCATTGATTAGCCGAGATACTCTCCTTCTTGATTTTTTGCGAGCGAGTTAAAGCCTCGATTTTACCGTATATTTTCCCGATTGTGTGTAGTGCCATGTCCATCTATCCAAAGCCGATCTTTTACTGAACGGTAATCCCCGGATTAAGACCTTATCATCTCTCGGTTACTAAGGACGCTAAGACTTGATTATCCCACTCAAGAGTGTTAGGATTAATTAAATCCTTAACTTTCAACTCGGGAAATAACGGACTTCCTCTTCCTTGCGCCGGTCTTGGGTCCGTACCCGGAATCCATGTGTCCCCCCGCACCGATATTTTGCTTGATTTCCGGGCATTATCCTCAACCCTCTCATCAATAGATCCCTTGAAGAATAAATGCTCCTCTATCCAAAGGATGGAGCTCGTGGTGTCTTTGCCATAAAAGGGTGTACCCTCGAGAAATATCTCCACTTGAACACTCTTGCTACCAGAGATTCTGGGAATTGAGACAAACGCCAAAATTGTTTTGCTAATAAAGCCTTATTAAACTCTTGTAACGATCGAAAGCACATGCCACCTTCGTGTTTGGACTCACACATTTTTTCCCATGCTACCCAATGGATACCGCAGTTTCTTCCATTGGAGATCCACCAGAATTTGGATATCGCGCTGGTTAACTTTTTCGTTAACGTCTGGGGCAATTCGAAGCATGACATAACATACAGAGGTAGGGCTAAGGCCACTGATTTGTCTAGTGTTTCCTTCCCTCCTCGTGATAGCAGCTTGGTTGTCCAGCCATTAATCCTCTCATTTAACCGTTCTTGAACATAACTGAATATTTTACTTTTTGCTCCTCCTAAACTTTCCGGGATTCCCAAATATGCACCCATACCTCCATCTTTTTGAATACCTAGAATATTTTTCATATCCGTCTTAGTCCCTAAATCCACATTGTGTCCAAACATTATCGATGATTTTGAAAAATTAATTTCCTGCCCCGATGCTCTTCCATATAGCTCTAGTATCCCCAAGATTTTCCTACAATCTCTTTCGTCTGTCTTACAGAAGAAAAGGCTATCATCCGAAAATAATAAATGGGACACCGCAGGACTATTCCTTGCCACTTTAATGCCCGAGATGTGTGAGTCCCTCTCTGCTTTCTTGATTAAAGAAATTAACACTTCCGTAGATAGAATAAACAGATATGGGGACATTGGGTCCCCCTGTCTCAGACCGCGTTCCGGTATGATCAACCCTCTAGGATGGCCATTAATCAAGACTTGATACGAAACAGAACTAACACACCACATAATCCATTTTACCCATGTGGTACTAAAACCTAGTTTCAGTAATACTGCTTCCAGGAAAGGCCATTCTACTCTATCATATGCCTTACTCATATCCGTTTTTATTGCCATATGCTCAAACCTACATTTTTTATTTGTTCGTAACCCGTGGACCATCTCCTGCGCTAATAGAATATTGTCCGTTATCAGTCTCCCCGATACAAATGCCGATTGGGTCTCTGATATCATTTTGGGTAAAAATCTCCTTAGTCTCAAGCATAATACCTTGGAGATTACCTTATATGCCACATTACAAAGACTTATTGGTCGGAGATCCGTCATCCTTTTAGGTTTATCCACTTTCGGTACTAGACAAATATTCGTCTCATTAAGTCTTCGGTCGAAAGTTCCGGATATCATAAATTCTTTTACCAACGGAACTAGATCATGTTTAATAACATGCCGGAATCGCCGATAAAATAAAGTCGTCATCCCATCGAGTCCTGGGGCTTTTTCCGGGTGCATCGAATAAAGAGCCTTCCTTACTTCTCCTTCTGATATATCCTTTGTTAGGGAAACATTAATATAGTCAGGTACCACTGTTCTCAACTCGCACAAAGCCTCATCCATGTTTCTCGTGTCCGAATGTTTAAATAGTTGTTGAAAATAAGTCGTAGCAATGCTCTCCATCCCCGACTCCGAGTCCTCGAGCTTCCCATGTTGGTCTAGTAACCCTGTCAACTTATTCCTCGCCCGCCTTTTCTTTGTCGTTGAGTGAAAAAATTTTGTATTTCTGTCTCCTTCTTTTAACCACAAATTTCTACTCTTTTGTTTCCAGTATAACTCTTCCTCAAGATATGCTTCTTTCAACTTTAGTACTAATGAATCCACTTCCTCTTGGGGGATCTGATCATCACTTTGTGCCTCTTCCAGAGCCACTCTCAAATTCTCGATTGTAGCAAGGCTAGAAGGTACATTATCCTTTCTCCATCTTGCAACATTATGTCTACAATGTGTTATATAATCCACTATACCCGTTGCTGACCTTTTCCCTATATTCCACCCCGTCTCGACCGATTCTTGCAATCCTTCCTTTCCTAGCCATCGTTTATCAAAGCGAAAATGTTTTTTCCTTAATGTATTTTCAAACAAGCATTCCGCAAGGATTGGTCGATGATCAGAACCTATTAGTTCCATATACTTTACCTTTGAAAGGGGATATAGATCGTGCCAATCTTCGTTTCCGACTGCTCTGTCGAGTTTACATCTTATCTTTTCCTTGTTTGGCCCGTATTGTCTTCCCCGCCAAGAGTAGTGATTTCCAATTGTTGGAAATTCTAACATGCCACAAGTACTCAACATTCCATTAAAATCGATGAAGGTTGAGGCCCTTCTCATGACGCCTCCTTTTTTATCTCTATTACTCCTAATTTCATTAAAATCTCCAATCATTAACCATGGACCGACCCTTGTCGAGCTAACTTGTGTTAATTGTTCCCACACTATCTTCCTATTTTGAGTCACCGGATCCCCGTAAATAAAAGATAAAAAAACCTTTTTGTTCCTTAGAACGAACACTTGTATCTATAATCCGATTATTTGCCGAAATAATCTCCAAGTTTAAATCGTTATAGTAGAATATAGCTAATCCACCCCTACTCCCAATTGGTTCTACCGTGAACACTTTGTCATACCCAAAATGTAGTATAAAATTTGTCAAGAAAGGCTTATTTTGTTTAGTCTCAGAAAGAAATAAAATGTCGGGTTTAAACTTCGACCATAAATTCTTTAATGTAGATATTGTCCATTTAGATCCCGAACTTCGACAATTCCAGACTTAATATTTTCACGTGATTGCCGGTAGCTTCGGGAGAGCCACCTTCCCTTCGAGTAGTAATAAAACACCATGGAATCCAATTGATCAACTTACGATCCTTTCCTTGAGCCCCATTTTTAATATAAAATCTGCAATAATTTCCCTTTTCGGACCATTAATTATTGTCATCTTTAAACCCACGACTTTTGTGGTTTCCTTATTCAATTCTATGACCCACAAAATCAAATTTACCTTTTCTATATTAATTAATTGGTCAAATATTCCTTTTTTCGTTGATTGAGTCAACCAAAACATTAATGAGCCAAGATACCATGAAATAAATGTTTTCATTATGAAATCAAAAGAAAACGTATGTCCATCGAAAACAAAGAGTTTTGTGATTTCCATAATCTTTAAACCTCTCGTTCTCACAATTATTTTATATGTGATGAAAGCTAAACATATCATCCTTTGTCTACAACACCAATTGAAAACGTAAGGTGAATAACACAACAGAAACTCATCATATTGTAAATGATTAAACCATTTAACCCAACCATAATTTGATGTCTGCACTATTGGGAATTTAGATGGCCATCGCTTCAACAATAAACCACTTATATCTATATTGAGATCTTGAACTTTTTTCCCAATCCACCATAGAGGCATGAGTCTCACCATAATCTCTTTTGATTCAATTTTTAACCGTAGTTTAACTTGATAAGAGAAGTCAAAAACCAAATAACAACTGAGATGCGATCTTCGAACATAATCCATAACACCACAAAATTCCATTGTATACCACCGTCTTGAGACCGTATAGTGCCACATCGAGACCATGAACCGCCTCCGCATACACCACCACAACAAGACCATAGACTTCCATGGCAAGATCGTAAACATTCCCGACGAAATCTTAGATCTTTTAACCTTGTCATATGATTTTTTTATCATGTTGCCACAAATTCCTAACATCGGCCCACCTAATATCACCGCCTTAAGCCAAATCTCGAGCCATCTCTCACAATAAGTAACACGGTGATCTAAGTTTGTTAACACCCCCAAAGAACCAACCAAAACGGACACACCGATCCTTACTTCTATGCAGATTATGAGAAAACATCGATAGCAAAATCACTTCCAAGTCTTGAGCCTTTGGTTCCAATTCTTGATAACCCTTCTTTACCAAGTTAATAACCGAAAAACCATGTAGCCCTTGATGGTGGACCAGATCTATCCAATTTTTCCTTGGATCTGATGCCGAGATCCGAGAAAAGGACATGAGAAACCTTGAATATGATTTTGAAAATAAATTGGGGGTTTTAAAAACCTGAAGAGATTGACGATTCTCCTTGAATCGTGAATCCAACCCGAGAAGTTTCATCTCAACAATCATAGATCTTGATTGAGATTGGAAGAGATTTTAGAAATACCTTCATATCGTTGTAGGGTTTTCGTATCGCCGTCTCTTGTGACACTAGCCATCATATTCTCTTTTTCATGCATGTGAAGTTTTTGTATTGAATTAGTTACTCGCCTCACGTATTCATTAATCTTAATTAAGTCTTCCTTAGATTGGTCGATCTTGCTTAAAAAAATAATCAGATCTTCATTGATGTGGATAAGTATTACTCATCTCAAATTAAAACATTTTTAGCAATGATCCAAAGAATACATTGAATAAAAGAAATAAAGTTAACAAAAATTTAAAAGGAAAGTTTATTGAATATGTTGTATAATATAAAATGAGTACAAATCAAAACTAAATAAAAAACTATAAGTCTATAACATATAAAGAAACACACAAACAATATAAACTTTAGCTCTTGAAATTTAAGGATGAGAAATGAAACTATAAACATTACAAAAACTAATAAACCATGAATGTTGTTAAAAATATTATTCAAAAGTTAATAAATAAATATAACTTCGATGAATTTTTTTTATCAAAACTAATTAAACTATAAATTTCAAATTAATAAGAAACATTTATCAATCCGAAAAAATTGACCAACGTCCACTAGCCTACTAGTTCTAAATTACTAATTAAGTGCATAATCTAAATTTGTGTAATTTATTTTGTTTTAAAAATTCAAACCAAAAAATCTTTTACGATTTGGTTTGTTAAAAAATATTTTACGATTTGGTTTGTTAAAAAATATTTTACGATTTGGTTTGTTAAAAAATATTTTACGATTTGGTTTGTTAAAAAATATTTTACGATTATACCCTTCTTTTGTTCTTTCTTTCTCCTCTTTCACAATGAAAGTAAAACCAAAATAGCTTTGAAATCGATCAACAACAAGTATATGGCGGTGATGATGAAGGAAGGTTCTTATCATTTTCTATTACAAAACAGTATCTGGTTCTGTTTCAGACAAACCCACAAAGGATTTCAGATTCAGATTCAGATTCAGATCATGATTAACACAAGAAGAAGAATCGTGAAAGACAATGTCGAGATCGAAGCTAAGCTTTGTTTAGCAGAGTTTGGTAGAAAAGGGTAAGAATCTGGAGGAGGTAACATACATTCATCTCCATTAAAGTAAACTTTCCTTGGAAAAGCCCATCCTTGCTTGAAAGTGAATGTCTTTGAATCTTTCTGTAATAAAACCTCTGATTGTACATTCCCTGATGTTCCTGCTTCCATTAACAGATCATTGTAGAACTTTGTCCCATAGAACATTCCTGTATCATCTTCATAAACAAAGAATAAAGTTTAGTCCTTTACAATGTTTAAGGCCTTTTAAAAGATTGAAACTTTGGTAGTTAGAGAGGGGATAGGTCTTTAAAAGATTGAAACTTTTGTGTAGTAAGAGAGAAAGAGAGAGATGGGTTTTACTTATGGAACCATAAGGAGCAACTGATTTGTAATCAAAGCTGAAAACTTGTGTGACATTGTTGAGATTTGGGTGTTGGATTGCTAATGTCCATAGCGTATGGTTCATACGGTAATTGAAGTTTGTGATTGCTATCTTCACTCGCCAATAGTCTTTGTAGTTACTTTTGACGTGCCAGTGAACTCTAACGGGGCACATGTGGTGTGTGCATTGTAGCAATGGAGCGTTGTCTTTCCTCGGCGTGTTGAGACCTTTCTTTGTTAGTATCTTAGAATCAGCCCTGACAAAGAAAATCAATCAAAAAATGTCTTTTTTCGAGTTATGGAGACTAAATAAAAGATTTTGAATTGGTTTTGTGTTTCCTTACTTGACGCAGCTCTTTTTGTTTTCGCAACCACAGGCACAAGACGGGCATGGAGTTATGGTGTCGTTGTAGAAAGAAGAGAAGGAGACGCAACAGCTTGGATGCTTTCTCGCTAGAAACTGTGAGTATGTGCAGGTAACATTCCATGTCACTGCGTAAACATATAAGTTTGAATCGGTGTTTAGTGATCAATGAGATGAAAGATAGTTAAAATAGTTAAGGTTTACTAACTCAAAGCTTGTGTTTTTCGCCGTTTATCAGTAGTGAGAAAAATAGTAGAGGGCACGATTTTGGCAGGACCGCAAGTGTAACCAGGCCCGGGACCAAGCAAAGTAAAGTTCTTAGGAAGCTTGACAGTCTTATTCGTAGTTCCAGCCAAGCCAACGCTAACCTGAAACTGCGATACAGCGGATGATGGATCTTGACCCCAAGCTCCAACCACACCGCCTTTGCAACAGTTTGAGATCTGTTGATTGTAAGGGACACCTGGCAAAAGATCGACGACTGTCGGTGTTTTCTTGCAGCAATGAGGTACATTCCCTTTGAATTTTGAACAGTCTCCTTGCTCTGTTGTTTGTGAACCAACCATTGACCATATCACTTCTTTTTTTGCCCATGACCAGCCTAATGTCCAGCCCGGGCTCTGTATGTGCCGGTATATTTGGAAGTTGTTCATAGTTACCGTTGCCACATAGCCATCTGGTGTCCAGGACATGATGTCCCATTTGATTGTAATGTTACCATTAGGATCCAATGGATCATAAGCACCTGTAAGAAAAGTAAGTTTAATGTTTTTGTAGGTAGGGGGCGAAAATTAAAAATTCAAAACTCACTTGAGCTAAAGATGATCATGAAGAAGACGCAGAAGCAAAAGAAAAGCTTCATCTTTTGTAACTGTTCTTTAACCTGAGTTTCTTCTTCTTCTTCTTCTTCTTCTTTAGGAATTTGAAATTGATGTGTTTGGTTATAAGCAATAGCTTTTTTGAAAGGTTATTTATTTGATGAGTTATGTTTTTTGTGGTGTGAGGATGGGCTTTACCTACTTGTTTGTTGCATCCTTCTCCAAATATGTTATTTCTTGTGTTTCCTATAACTTTAAGCAATGTTTTATGGTGAATGATGATAGTAAAACAGCAACAGAAAACTGACGTGTGTTCTTGTCTGAAGACAACATATCATCTGTCTTTTTAAAAAAAAAAAAATTGAAACCCTAATGATTTAGAGATGAGAAGTTATAAGGTAACTTGAGGTTGAAGACAAAGAAAAAGAGAGAGACAGAGCAGAGAGAGAGGAGTGGACCACAAGTCAACTTCTCGATATAAACATATCTCCCAGGGATGACGATTTTTTTACAGCCGGAGAGTACTATCCCACACTAAATCCACCTAAACTCTCAATCTCTACATGTATATTCCTAAACTCGTAAAATTATCTGATTATCCACACAATCTCATTAAAATCTAATTAATTCCACATTAGGCCAAAATTGCAATTATCTTATAAATTAACCGTGACAAAATAGATCCGATTATGATTGAAATCTAACCCGATTACGATCTAAAACTATGGATCTAGGGCTGATATGTTTTTAGCGGGTTAAATCCATATTTTTAGATCGTAATCGGGTTAGATTCGAATCATAATCAGGTCTATTTTGTCACGATTAATTTATAAGATAATTACAATTTTAACATAATGTGGAATTAATTAGATTTTAATGAGATTGTGTGGATAATAAGATAATTTTACGAGTTTAGAAATACGCGTAGAGATTGAAAATTTAAGTGGATTCAGTGTGGTATGATACTCTTTGGATGTAAAAAAATCGTCATCGCTATCCCAACTTATCTTACTCTCTTCCTAAGCAATTATTACAATAATGAATTATATTTTACATGGGCTTTTTTTTTGGGTAAGATTCTCAAATTTGGACTTGATTATAGGCCGACCCAATCAATATGATCACAATATTAAAGTTTATTTATTAGTCTTAACCTTAATTTTCACTAATTAATATTTTACAAATTAATGAAATATTTTAGTTTGATGTTCTTATAATGTGTATTGGCTTTCATTATTGCATATATATCTTATCAATGTAATACAATATATATTAATTAAGCCACACATGAAGGTGAATGTTTTAACTATTATAAAACGTTGTCTAGACTCAATTATTGATACAATGTTAATATTTATTTGTAATGAAACTAGTTTTGATCATCTTATGTATGAAAACTAGATTAGAGACAAAAACTAATAACGTATCTTAAGAGCATGTTTATCAAAGGTGCTTATGTAGAGTTCTTGTGTATTTTTTTGTGTATTTGAGTATTAAATTAAATTAAAACATGTATTATTAATAAGAACTCTACAATAAGGGGAGCTTAAAATGCTTAATTAAGCACTTTTCATTGTAGGTGCTTATTAATAATACATGTTTTGATTTAATTTAATACTCAAATACACAAAAAAATACAAAAAAAAATACACAAGCACTCTACATAAGCACATTTGATAAACATGGTCTAAGTATAGATAATACTAATACTTATGGTGCGGGTTAAATCCATATACGACATACGTGTATATATATATATATATTAAACTTTTAAAGAAGATCATATCCTCCCAACTCCCAAATAAAATCAAATCGTGAAAGTGGAAAAGATAATTAGCCATAATCATAGAGAATCCTATATAATCTCATATAAACCGAAGAAATGTAGACACACGTCGTTAGGTTAAGTTTAAATATTTTAAACTAATCTTATAAGTAATTAGTTACGAGCAATATACCATGATTTGATTTTAGTACTTTCCAACGAGACATTCATCGTAAATAGAGTTTGGTGCTAGTGGGTAGATTAAGCTTATATGTTTTGAGAATATCAAAGTGATTTTATTTTATTTAATTAACCACTAGATCCTCTTACCAAAACACATAAGTGCTGGCTCATATTTTAACCAACTTTTTTTTATATTATAAGTCTTTTTTTTTAGTATATACAAAGGAAGAACCAAATTGCCATGTGCATATAATGACGAGAACTATTATTTAATGCATTCAAAACATATAGTTTTCCAAAATTTGGCATGCTATGATTTGGTAATTTTGTTCTATTATTTTCTTCAGCTATAAACCACATAACATTAAGTCATTAACAATGTACGTAATAGTAATGCCTTGGTCTAACTTTTTAAGTTAAGTTCATTGATAACACTTTTTAGTAAATCATAATTTTGAAACATATTATTAATATATTCACCATACATTTGCTCTGATAAATTGTTAAACAAAATAGTACTTTTTCATAATTATTTTGTTGGACCATATAATAATTTTGTTGGACCATAGAAATTTAAATTAAAAAAGTGAATTTTAATAATTAGTTTGTTGGATAATAGATACTTGGTGATGACCCGCGCCATGCGCGGACATGTTATTAAAAAATAATCATGTATAATAAAAATTTATTTTTAAAATATAATGAATTTACTATACACAAAAATATATTCAAAATTATTTGTTTGTTTGTGTACAATATAACGTGGAATATTGTTAAAAAAAATAAAAAAAAATTGTTTGTTCGTAAGTAATATATTATAAATTATTTTTAAGAAATAAAATTAAATCGACTATAAATTTTTGTCAAAATATATTAAATTCGAATATATTAAAAGAATAAAATAAAATTGGCAAAAAAGTAGAGGCAAAAATTTATTTGAGGTGAAAATATAATTAAAGCAAAAATATAAGAGTATAAACTAAAAAACATAAAATTTTCTAAAATCTCTCTCGTCGCGACACGTATGCATTTTGTCTTTTCTTTTAATAGTATAGATGAGTGTTATGATAAAATATTAACCAAAAAGGTGAATCTTGATTATTATTTTGGACCATGTAAAATATAATAGTCAGTCTGCTCTGATAAAAATTAAACCACTAATTCCACATACGTTTATATGCATATAGTATAATAAAGTACATGTTACATAAATAATGGTCATGACATAAATATTTGACTTTCTTGTTGAAGTGGGAAATGGACCAAATGTTAAATCGAAAACAAAGTGATGTGTGAATCGGAAATCTCGTTCGTTTATTGACAATTGTGAAAAGAATTAAGTTACAAGGTGAGTTGCGATCTATTTATAGGGAAACTTCTTGACCTTGTTGTTTTTGGCGCGTTCGCGGCTAGCTCAATCCGTATTGTAGGTTGAGATTTCCAGCGGAAAACACGCTTACGGTTTTTTCTGAGATCTATTGAGTCCGTACTGACGTCACTATGTCAGACATGCCTTCGTGGAGACAATATGACCTGCGAGTTCCACCTAGATCGGGAGCTCCACGTGGACTCTTTCGATCACAAAACTTCTCGGGTGAACTAGGATATGTTGAGATTAAACCTACCACTAACATTTATAGAAAATAATTTATTTTGAATGGGTTTAGTATATACATTATGACATTGTTATAGATGAGACATGGCGTACGTGACTCATGGGGTACATACACATGTACATATTTGGGGATTAACAGTCAACGCAAAAAAGTCAACTTTTAGAAAGCACATTACCAAAAACAAAACAAAGTCCAAGTTCAACGTCTAAGTTCGTACCCTCTTTTTTGACACTTTCTCAAAGTTTCTAATTAATATTTTTGGAAATGGTAAATATTTTCCCAGTCTAAACAATTCCACGTTTGAATATATATATATATATATATATATATATATATTTATATATTTTAACGAAAAAGTTAAGTACAACAACTCACAAAAAGGATGAATAATTTTATTTTGTGTATATGGTATAAATAGAAACCCAATTTTTAGAAGTTACGTTTTCTTTTTGATGGCATTATAAGTTACGTTTGTATCATATATAATATAAAAACATATACCATAAATGTTCCATATATTCGGTCAATTCACTATTCTCATAAGACATATAATATAATATATAAATTTATTATCGTAAACACGCTTAGTAACGAGAGTGTAGATGATTTTTCTTGAATCGCAACTATTACTAATTACCCATGTGCAACATATTTCTTGGTTACTTCCAAGACCAAAAGCTAATTTTTTAAAACATGAATAAATATATTAATTTTTTATAGTATATCAAATTAATAGGTAAGTTAACAAACCCTACCTTGTTAACACAGCACATAGTTGAACAAAAGCATGTGATCTGCCCCTAAAAATAACATCACTCTTAAACCAATATGTCAAATCTTAATAAAAACAAGCTTAACAGAAAATAAAACAAAAAATAAAACATTAACTAAGACGACATTATTTTGCTTCTTAAGACAAGCTAAATTCATTTACCCAAAAAAAAAGACAAGCTAAATTTCTGAAATTGTATATCTATTCTAATGAAACAAAGTTGCCATGTCTTTCCCTACAAAATTCAATAAAAATATATAATTGGGGGTTTATAATTTAGTTTACTGTTTTAATAGACAAAAAAACCTTGATAAATAGAGGTTGTTTAGAAATGAAATATGATTACATTAGCTATAAGAATCAATTTATATGTTGTGTTAATTATTTTGCTATCAAGATTTTACAAAAAGTCACTAATGAAAATTGTTCTACATGATACCAATTTATCAATATCTTTGAATAAAAAAATATTCCCTTCTAAGACCCACCAATCTCAAACCATGCAAGCTTTCTTCCTAAACAATCAATTACAATTTTTTTGGCCATTAGATAAATCTTTGAGGATTAATCTATTTGAATATTAATTTGTTTTTTTTTAAATAAAGATTGTGATGTCTGTCTCTGACAAACTCCACATGCATATGAATAGAAGCACCAAAGACTTATGAGACCCACCCACATTATTTTGTCCACATGGATGTGTAAGGAAAACCCTTTTTCTCATTTATTATTTTTTCCTTAATTATTATTATTGAAAGGTTTGTTAGTAATTGCCATCTAATAAATTAATACTAGTAAACAAATTCACCAGAAACATAAAATAAATTACATGTATACTATATAGCTTCTTGGTTGAAACAAATCCTATAAACATACAAAAAATATATTTATCCACTATCATTTTTTTGTTTATCTTGAATATAAAAATATCAAAGAAAAAATACTTTAATTTGGTCTCTGCTTTTTCATGTGCATCACTTTCATTAGAGATGCATAAAAAATAGATACCTCATTATTCCCAAGCAGAATTTTTTTAATGCTGTCATAAATTTTAATATTTTTTTTAAAAAATATAACTAAAATATCAAACAATTCAATTACATTCTCTTACATGTATAAATATACGGATAGACACGTATACATATGTACAAGTATGTACATACATAACAATACCAATGTTTATTTATATATATATATATATATGCTTGAAAAGCTTCTTTGTATAATTGTAAAGAGAGCTCTTTGCCTTTAACAGACTCATTTCTCTCAAAGAACACATAACCAAAAAAAACCTTTTATTTTCTTCTCTTCTTTCTGTTTCAAGGAACCCTCCAAGAAAACAAAAACAGAAACCTAATATCTTGTCTGGTCATAACTTCACAAGTAGCTTTCCTTTGTCTTAATGCTGGCTTCTTCCTTGTCCTCCTCTTGTCTCTTCTTCTTATTCTTCCTCTGAGTCACAAAACAGAGTCTAAACAAGAAACTGCAACTTTTCAAGAACTGTTCTGAGAGACCCAAGAAGACAAAGAAGAAGAAGAAGATGTCGGCAAAGCTTTTGTATAACTTGTCAGATGAGAATCCAAATCTGAATAAACAGATTGGATGTATGAATGGTATCTTTCAGGTGTTTTACAAGCAACATTATCCGGCGAAAAGTGTCGCCGGAGATGAGCTAAAGTCTCTGCCTTTAGGTAACATTTATCTCCTTTGCAATGTCCTCTCCATTAAAACCCTGAAGAAAAAGTTTTTATGGTAAAGTTAACATCAACATGGGACATTGTTGTTTTTGTATTCTAGTTTCTGACTAAGATCCTAAAATATAAAGATCAAGGACCACAAAGATGAAAGAAACCAAAAGCTAATAGCACATGACTTGTCTATAAATTTTAATTGTGGTATAATGGCAGGTAAAAAAGGTGACATTATTGGTGAGACCAACATTTCAACAGACAGCAAGGAAACGGTAAAAATCTGTAACCAATAGAGAGAAATCATAAATTTACTATAGAAAGTGAATGTTTACTTGAATTGCAGGAGAAGAGTAAGAAGAAGAAGAAGAAGAAGAGTGAAAAGGAGAAACAGAGAGGAGTCTCCTCTGACTCATCAACGAGGCTATCGTTTTCGTCTTCACCATGCTCATCTAGCTTCTCATCTGCAGATATCAGCATTACAACTTCTCAGTTTGAACAATCCGGTTGGATTCAGACAAATAACGATGAGACTCCGGTTAGAGAACCAACCAACGGGTCACCGAGGTATGGTGGTTTAAAGATGTCAAGTGATTTAAGGGAGTTTGTGAGAACCTCTATACATAAGGAGACAAGAACTAGAGATGATGAAGAAACCTTGTCTAAGCAGGCTAAATCAGCCAGAGCTGATGTGTCATCACCATCTCGGAACTCTAATGAATGTAGCCAAGGACGAAGAGTGGCGAAGTTGAAAGATAGTCCTCGGTACTCATATGATGAGAGGGAGACAAGAAAAACAGTCCCCAAGTTAAAAGAGACGCCGAGGTTGTCCTTAGACAGTAGATCGAATTCGTTTAGAAGCGCGAGAACTAGCTTTTCACCAGAGCCACAAGATCTTGTGACGGGTCACAGAAGAACAACATCGAGTGTCGTGGCAAAGCTGATGGGTCTAGAAGTCATTGCAGACGAGCCTGTGATCGATCAGAACAGAGATAAGAACCAGAACCGCTTCTGCGACTCCCCACGGCCAATTTTCATAGCGGAAACAGATCTACAAAGATCAAGAAGTTCTGATACAGTCAAGAAGATGATGCCTGCTAAGTTTCCAGTGAAAGCAGCCCCATGGTTGCAAGTAGATGGTGCCAAGAACCAAGTCAAAGCAGATGATGTTACTACGCAGACAGTTTATGGTGAGATACAGAAGCGGCTTTCGCAGCTTGAGTTTAAAAAGTCCGAGAAAGATCTCAGAGCTCTAAAGCAAATACTTGAAGCAATGGAAAAGACGCATCAGGTGATAAGCAAAGACGAGCACAAGAAAACTCAGAGGTCAAGCAACTTTATGCTGAGAACTGATCAGCTAACTCCATCTGCAACAAGCCCGTCGTCCAAGAATTTCAGATCTTCCTCTATTGTGGTCATGAAAGCAGCGGCACCTCCAGTCTTCAAAGAAACCGAGAATTTTGGTTCAGCCTCTTCCTCAATGCGGACTGCTGCTTTACCAAATGTAAGAGTTGGAAACCAGAAAGTCATTCCGAGGAAGCAGAGCGCTATGGATGTGACCGCCAGGCCGGGATTTTACAGTCGGCAGACTGATTCCACAACGAAAAACACTAGTACCAGACCGTTGCAATTGAAAAGTGACATGACCAAGTCAGGGAAGAGCCAGAAACCTAGTGTTAGCCCAAAAACACCGCCGAAGAAGCCTGGGTTCGAGAGGCAGTCTCGACCAACGTCTCCAAAACCAGAACCAAACAAGATCCAGAGACAACAACTCAGTAGGCAACAGACAGAGTTTGCCTCGCCAAGAAGAAAACAAGGGATAAAATCACACGGTCTGCAACAATCAGAAGACCACCGTTCAAGTGACGAAAGCAGTGACTTGAGAAGTCTAAGATCCGACAGCAACGTAAGCTTAGCCTCTAACCTTGACATTGAGGTTACAAGCAGATATAAATACGATAGGAACATCGACATCACAGAGCAGCACACACCAAAACAAAGAGTATAATCTTTTTCTTCATAATAAAATTCACTTCACTAGTTTTTTTTACTAGCACATGGACTCACCAAATCTCGTATGTTTATCAAATGCAGAGCCCAGACATGGGAATGAGGTCGTTGCCGAAACCTTTGAAAGTTACAGTGGAGCAGCCTAGCCCGGTTTCAGTTCTCGATGCAGCCTTTGACGAAGACGACTCACCGTCCCCTGTGAGGAAGATATCCATTGCCTTTAAAGGTTAAAAAAACAGACTATTAAACTTTGCTATTTATCCACACTATCCAAAAATAGTTTGCAGTTTGGGATTTTTGTAAAGTTCTCACCTTTACTATCAACAGAGGAAGATAATCTAAGTTGTGAAGAGTCCCAGTGGATGAACAAGCACAACAACATATGTAGATCGATTCTGTGGCCTGATAGCAATGAAAGTCGAAAGCAGCACGACGCCGAACTAAACGATGCTTTCATGGAAGAAGGTGTTGAATTAAAAGGTGATCACAAGTACATCTCAGAGATACTATTGGCCTCAGGGATTCTAAGAGATATCGACTACAGCACGATAAGCAATCGGCTGAACCGAGCACACCTACCGATCAACCCGAGCCTTTTCTCTGTCTTGGAACAGAACAAGACAAGCAAACACAACTTCATAGGATCCGGACAACAACAAAAGACGGCAAACCTGTTAGACAGAAGCAGTAGGAAGCTCGTATTTGACACAATCAACGAGATATTATCCCGCAGATTCGCTGTGGTTATAAGGACAACAAGCAAAAGTTCAAGAGGGAAAGAAGTTATGCAAACACTGTGTTCAGAGATTGACCGATTACAAGTAAAATCCAAATGTATTCTCGATGAAGACGACGAAGAACTTATTTGGGAAGACTTGCAAAGCCAAGGCATGAACTTGAAGGAGATGGAAGGAGAGACGGCAGGGTTAGTGTTAGACATTGAGAGGCTAATCTTCAAGGACTTGATTAATGAAGTTGTTTGTGACAAGTGAAAGTCAGCTTTTTTTTTATTGCTAATAATAGTCCTAATTTGTTGTTCATCACTTAAGAATTGTATGTATATGAAAGGAATCTAAAATCATCCATTGTTATAATACAGTGTTGAGAAGATTTGGTTTCTTGATTCTTTGAACCTTTTTTCTATGTTATCTTCCTTCTTGATTGTTTATGCAAAGACTAAAACTCAAGAAAAAAAAGCTCAATAGCTTGTGGTTTCACAAAATAGTTTTTTTTTTTTTGACAAACAAAACCTATTTTATTAAGTTATGGTAATAGTATGTTAATTCTCCGATAAGGGAAGTCAATCTGGAACCAAATCACTTACATGGAAAAAGACAAATCTCGGATTCTACTCCGTTTTGCTGAAACATATGTTTGGACGTTGAGACGTCTAGAAACAAACTTAATAGAAAACTCAACAAACAAAGCCGTGGCTATAAACTCTCCTAACTCGGACTCAAACGCTAGCCACGACGAGGGATCCTCCACCATGTTCACAAGTTTCTTGCTTTTTCTTGCTATCGGAGGCAAAAATCATACTTAACAACGACTTAACCACTAAGATCTTCATTGTCCAAAAGAGCGCGTAAAATTCGACGTGGAGTGGAGATAAGACTCTAGGCAAAGATCTTAAGGTTCCACAAAATAGTTAAAAAACCAACTTTTAAATTTTTTATTTCGAATCCGATCTAAAAGAATCTTATACACTATTCATGGACTCATTGGATACGTGACGGCCCATGATTAATGTCTTATTAATTTTTTTTAAAAAAATTATATTGTTTATGGGTTCCATGATTCTTATTCAATAATCAATAGTTTAGAAATTTTATCGTCTTATATACCCGAACTTGCGTAGAGAACAAAACACCACTTCTCTTCGTCCTATGAAGCGGAAGCAGATAATGAAGGAAAGAGTTAGTGGGGCTTGAAACGGGCTTGACGTTGGCCCAGTGATGCAAATTTTAAGAAAATTACGGGAGGTTATTTTCGTAATTTCGAGTAAAACCCTTCTGGGTGTTTTTTTTTCCCCGAGTATGAACCCTAATTTATCTCCCGTGCCTTCTTCTTCTTCTTCTTCTTCTCCTTGCTCTGTATCAAGCGATTGCAGAAAAATGGGTATGGAAGGAGAAGATGCATCGAAGGTAGTTCACGTGAAGTTCGTGACGAAGCTTTACTCTCCGTTCAAAGTTCCGGTCACCTCCGTCGTTATCCCTTCCAATGTCACTCGTCTCGGCCTCTCTTCCGTCGTCAATTCTCTTCTCACTCTCGGTACGCTTCTCTCTCTCTCTCTCTCTCTCTCTTTCTCTGTAATTTCTTGATTGTTAAAATTTGTTATACTCATGTGAGAGATTGTATTTTGTTTTTACTCAAAAAGTGTTAAGATAATTTATGAAATTAACTCTATAGGGTACTGTAATATTCATCTCTTAGATTCTTCTTACATTGTGAGATTTATCTTTGTATATGAACAGAAAGCCCTGAGCCATTTGATTTCCTTATCGATGGAGAGCTTATTCGAATGTCTCTCCAACAGTTTCTTCTTGCAAAAGGAATATCTGCGGTAATGTTTTTGTTTTCTTCCCAAATCCTAACCACAACACAAACAGCTTTTCATTTTCGTGAGGCGTAGCAGTTTGGTGTTAGTTTCGATGCGGTGATTGTGACATTGTCTATATCATGAAATTGATACATAGCTACTTATCTTTGATCATATACTGAGTTACATTATTTGCTATTCTTTTTTTGTAGGAACGGACTCTTGAAATCGAATACATTAGAGCCGTGACACCGCGAAAAGAAGAAAAGCCATCATTGCATGATGACTGGGTCAGTGCCGTTGATGGTTCTTCTCCCAGGTAACTTTTTTCGATTTTTTTTCTATTATACATATGGAAAATCATAGAACGGTGTGAAGGGTTAATGGCCATATCATTGTTGTTGGGATTATTCTTTACCTTTTCTCACAAGTTAGGATCATAAAGTTATTGTTGTGAATTGTCGAGGATTAGTACTAGTCATTTCTTCTTGTGTCTGTAAACGTTGTCGAAGTGGTTGTACTTATCTCATTGTTGTCGCTTTCAGGTTCGTTTTGACTGGCTGCTATGATGGATTGGGAAGGTAAACATTTGACTTGTTTATTATATCTTTTATGCTTTGGCTTATCTTCTGTCTTTTAGTATTGCTGTCAACATTTGTAACAATCTTAGTTTTTTATTGTTTCTTCTGATAAGGATATGGAGCTCTGCTGGATCGTGTACACACGTTTTAGAAGGCCACACCGGTGCAATCTCCTCTGTTGCTTTAGTTGACTCCCAAGGTATGAGCATAGCATGAAAAATCTATACTGTGCGTGTCCTTTACTAGAAAATGATATTAGCAAAACGGATTTTACTGTTTTTCCTCATTGATCATTTTCTTACTTTTGTGTAACTTGTTTCATTTGTTGGTTGATTGTGTACACAGGTGCAGAAAGTGTTACTGTAGCCACTGCCTCTAAAGATAGGACATTGAGATTATTTAAGGTAAAGATAACTAATATATAAATGGTAACTTTTCTGGTCAACTAAAGTCATTTCTTTCTGTATAAAGGTTGATACGGCTGAATCTGCTGACTCTACTACAAGAGTTAGGGCTTACAAGATATTGCGCGGGCACAAGGCGGCAGTGCAAAGTGTTGTAGCTCAGAAATCTGGGAGCATGGTTTGTTGTTTCCCCTTGCTTTACTTGTGTATTGCAAGTTTAACATCTATGTATTTAATCGTACTCACCTGCTGTATATTGTAGGTTTGCTCGAGTTCGTGGGATTGTACGATCAATCTATGGAACGCGAATGAATCTACTTCAGAAGGAGAGTCAAAGTCAGTGAAGAAAAGAAAAGGGAATAATCAGGCCGAGGAATCTCAATCAGAGGTACCCTCAATAAAGTCTGGATGATTTGTACACTCTTACGAAATGCACTATCTGCTCTTTAAATCAAGAGGAAGAGACAGTTGTGTTTTCTCATTTGAAGTATCTTATAGCATTTGTAATACAAATTTTGTACAGGAAGAGGCGTTGACTACATTTGTTGGACACACACAGTGTGTCTCATCTGTCGTTTGGCCAGAGCATGATGTGATATATTCCTCTTCATGGGACCATTCCATAAAGAGATGGGATGTTGAGACAGGGAAAGATTCTTTGAACTTGGTATGCCTTACTCAGTTTCCTTTTCTTTCTCATAATTTCAAGCACACACCAGGCCTGTTGCTGAAAATTCAGTGCTTTTAGATTGTTCCCATCAAAGCTTAGAGCTTATTTGTTTCTGTCAAAATGTAGTTTTGTGGAAAAGCTCTCAACACGATAGATGTGGGTGGTGAAGGTTCTGCACTTGTAGCTGCTGGTGGCTCAGATCCAATCCTTAGAGTATGGGATCCCCGTAAGCCAGGTGAGAGAAAGATCTGTATGAACATACACCAAGTCAATTTATAACCAGACTAGCTTTTCTATTACATGGTTGATAAACTATCTCCATTTACCGTGTTTGTAGGAACATCCGCTCCCGTATTTCAATTCTCTTCACACTCGTCGTGGATATCCGCCTGTAAATGGCACAAAAGCTCTTGGTTTCACTTGCTCTCCGCTTCCTATGATGGCAAAATCATGCTCTGGGATCTCAGAACCGCTGTAATAACATAGACACACGCCTTTCGGTTATAACCTGGTGGTATTTCTCTGCTTTGAAACTAATATTTTTGTTCTCCATGTGCAGTGGCCTTTGTCAGTTATCGACACACACAAGGATAAGGTAAAGTAAACACACTCTTATCTATTATCGTCACTCTTTTTCATTCTTTTGTTACTAAAAGACTATGCGAATAAATCGATTTTTTGAAGGTTTTATCTGCTGACTGGTGGAAAGGAGACAGTGTTGTTAGCGGAGGGGCAGACTCTAACCTTCGAATTTCTTCTGGAATCTCAATCTCTTAGAAAGGTCTGAATCTTACCAAATCTTAAACTAAACTGATTGTAGTTAAAGGTATTAAATCTGAAGAATTTCTGCTATGATCTTTTCTTTACAAGAAATGTGGAACTCTCAGAAACCACTAAGATTCTGTGTTACAGTCCCAGTCCAGTCTGCTAGGAGAAACTTACAGTCTGTGTAAGGCTTAGTATGCTCTTCATATTTTTGTAATGTTTAACCAAAAATTCTTTTGGTGGGAAGCAATTTTGTTTTTATTTGTTAAATACTTCAAATATAATAACTATTATATGAAAATTTTATATTTGCTTAGCTTTGTTAACCATCCTGAATACTAGTTTTGTATAATTTCAAACTTACAATTGAGAAAATAGTATAATTTTTTTTAAATTATTTCGGATCACAAATTATTATATTCTCTATCATAAAATATACATTTTCTCAAATTATAAAAGGACACTAAAATAATCTGGAAACTAAAAGTTAATATTGCCATCATAAGTCTGATTAAACTGCCAATTAGGAGGAACAACATTATCAAACTCCAAACGTTTCCCATCACTTAAACCAACTTTAAAAGACAAACTCTGTCCGGTTAACACCTTACCGGTATCCCAAACCTGTCCCCAATTCCTCTTCATCGTTAACCAACCGGTTTTCGAACCTTTTATCTTAACCTCGACCACTACACCATCCCGTCCCACGTTGAAAACAAGAACCATCAAGAAATAAGGGTTTCCCGTTAACCTAAACTTAACACCACCTTGCTTTTTCGGACACACCACTCTCCTATACTTAACCGGGACTACACCGGCTTTATACTTTGCGATTTTGAGAAACATTGGTATTGTAAGGTCGAAATGTTTCTGTGGAGGGTTGCACCAAATGTCTACGGTTTTGGTGAAGTTTGGTGGGCAGAAGTTTGTGGCCGTGACGGTTATTGACCCGGCTCCTTTGATGCACCATTGTGGTGAGTTCACGCAACGGACCTCGAAGCATGCACCGCACGTGGCTCCGTTGTTGAATAGAGCCATGCTTAGAGCCGCTGTTTCTAGACCGTAGCATTGCTTGAAGAAGTTGTCGTATCCACATGCACCTTCTGGTTAATGTTTGACATATAAATGATTATTATTTTTGGTTAATTTCAAACATATGATATTTTTATAATAAATGAATTGACATATTTTGAAAATTATATATCACTATTGATGATTGTATACTATCATCTAACAAAATTAAGTTGCATGTCATCATTTCTGTTAATAATGTTGTATTATAAACATCAAGTTCATTTAGTCAAAATTTCCAAATATGTTAGTGTTGAATCTTTTGATATAAATAAGAAACGTACGCATTGTTTCTTCTCCCCTATAGCCACCGTAAAAAGTGGCGCGAGCATCTTCCCAACGGTTTTCGACACTAGTGGTTGCACCATTGCTCATAAGTCGGCGATCCAAGGCGATCATGGTCAAGGTGGCCAATAAGGCTATAAGCATCCTAAAATTACGAGCCATGTATGTTAGTAGTAGACAATATAGAGGTGATGGTTAAACAAAGAAAGTATATGTGAAAAATGTGTAGGTGATAATATGTATTTATACAACATATAGAGGTGTTAAAGTGGAAAGTAATGTATTAAATTATCTTTAATTCATTTAATAAAAA
This sequence comes from Cochlearia excelsa, assembly GCA_963556525.1. Lineage (NCBI taxonomy): Eukaryota > Viridiplantae > Streptophyta > Magnoliopsida > Brassicales > Brassicaceae > Cochlearia > Cochlearia excelsa. The sequence continues at coordinate 24,993,532 of OY748330.1, forward strand.
GATGTAATTTTCAAAAATATATCTCTATGATAATAACATTAAAATAGTCGTAGTTCTAAATTTAGCATACGATCTTAATTCTAGATTTATGACTTTTTGTTTGATAAGGGTATCAAAAGCAAATGTATCCATATAATTAATTAAAGTTTTTACATTACTTATAAACGTTGGATTCTTTTAAACCAAAACTATAGTATGAACGTTGTAATACACTTTCTAATTTATTTGATAAATAAATAATTAAATACATAATTGTAGGTTCATTTATATGCTTACTCTAAATTTAGTGTGTATTTTTATTACTTTTTGTACATTTTGTGTGAATTAGTATTGTTCAAGGCTTTTGCTAATGAAAAAATCAGAAAGTGGATTTTTCTTCTTAAAATAGTAATACACGTTTAAATGAAATGTAAACAATACTATAATGTTTGTGTCATTCAATCCATATAAATGATCTTTCTAGTTTTGTTTAAAAAGAATAAATAAAAACTAAAGGAGAAAAACTTATTAAGTGCATACAAGAATAAACCATTAGGATATACATATAACATATGTCCTTTATTACATTTGAAAACTACAACAATAATATCCGGACAACACATTCCTTGATCAAAACCATACATAATACAGTACCATATTGTCTAGTTATTCAAAGCTTGAGTAGAAAACCATTTAACCATTAAACCAAACCTTAACCGAACCGAAGCAGCTAACTTACTTATTAGATGCACCTCAAGTAGAAGCTAAAACCAAGACTTTGACACATGTTTTTGAAACAATGCTTCTTCTTCATTTCAAGGTACAATGCTAAACAAAGGCTGCACACAAGTTATTGAAAGTGTATAAGCCAACATGTTAATGATCTAAAAACCATAATAAACATAGATAGAGAGATAGAGAGAGATCGGTACCGTGTCAATGCTGACCGGTTTTCCATCTTCAGCTAGTAACTCAGTGATGGTTCCTGACTTCTCAGCCTGTTTTATTCACCACACACAACTTCACTAATTAAACACTCTCCAAATTTCATATAATTGATCACACAAAACACATATAATCACATAGATAAAAAACCTCAATCTCGTTCATCAGTTTCATAGCTTCGATAATGCAAACAACTTGACCTTTCTTCACCTTATCTCCTACCTACACACACAAAGAAACCTTTCAAAACTTTGTTTTCGATTACACACAAGAAACAAAGATTTGTTGTGCTTTCATTTTTACATCCTCTTATACCTTAACAAAAGGCGGTTCACCGGGACCAGGAGATCTATAGAAAGTACCAGCCATAGGACTCTTTAGTGGAGGACCAGAAGGAGAAGGTGAGGTGGTTGTTATCTGTTTAGCTGTCTCAACAGCGGAAACAAGAGCAGGAGAAGCAGACACCGGTTGAGAAGGAGGAGGCATTGAAAAACCCGCCATAGGAGGAGGCATCGAGTGATAAACCGGAGCTGGTGGTGCGGTTTGTTGCTGTAAAGCTTCCTTCTTTCTAATAACAATCTCACAATCAAGCTGCTTAAGTTCAAGTTCCACTATGTCTCTTGAATCCACAAGCCTTAATTAAACAATTACATTACACACACACAAATGTTTTAGTTGTTCTGATTAGTTCGTCGAAAGCAACTAAACTAAAGGATGATTCTTTAGTGATTGCACTTACTTAAGAAGACCAGAGACTTTAGCCATAAAGTCAGATACTTGAGTGAGTTCAGTAACATTGGTCTTAACTTTCCCATTCATATACCCACCATTAGTCACTGGACTAGAGTCAGAGACAACCTTTAAGACCAAAAGTCAAAAAAATGAGTAAGAATGTTACATAATTAGTGAGAAAAAAGACAAGCTTTTACCTCATTAGTAGTTGCACACAACCTCCACATTGTAGATTGAACCTGTAGAAGATAAAGTAAACACATTGTTATGAATCAATATGTAATAATACTTAATCAAAAAGACAGCAACTTTGATCATCACTGTAGCATATGTAAGAACATATCAATTCAATGGCAGAAGATGAAACTTATAAATGCTAAACAGATCTTAATCATCTAAAAAGACGAATCTTTATCATAAAGGCTCACACTTTTTTTTTATTTACAAGAAGAGAGGACAAAAAAACCTGAGATACATCGCAAGGAAACAAGATCTTGTTGTGTTGTGTCGTCTTCCATCGTTGAGTAGAGACTCCATTAACAGATCCGAATCTACGGTTCGGTGCAGAGATATTGGAGCAAGGCAAAGACAGTGATGACATTGTTGAGGACAGGTGAAAAATGTAGTTGACGATGAAACCGAAGTGAACAAGAACAAGAGTTATGCAAGAAAGAGAGATATGCTATGTTACACTGTCTATTTTATTCTATTTTTGTTATAAATGAATCTTTTTTCGATAGTTACAAGAAACTCAATTAACTGTAACTTTGTAAACCAAAACATAAAACAAAATTTTACCTTTGTAATAAAATAAGAGTAAACTTGAATCTGCAATCAAAATATGAAATTTTTGTCTCAATGTTTTTGGGTGTAGTAAGACCAAGATTATTACAAAGGTGGAACACGAATAAAAAGTTGCAACTAATTTGGTTGCTCTTACATGACATATTGTAGTTTATAAAGAAAAATGAAGAATATTGACAGTGAAAACATTACTGAAGAAGGCAAACCAGAAGAAGCTGGCTTTTACTTAGAGAAATTGATAATGGTAATCACTCATACAAGAGCCAGCTTCACTCCATGAGGAAGATGATGAATTGCAACATCTTATCTTCTTGTGTTGCGGTATATGAAACTTGGGGTCTCGCGGCGCTGTTGGATGTTTGTTCGACCTGTTCGAATGAGCAAAAACATCAAGACGCGAGCGATTGTATCAGCTTTTATGCACACATGTAGTATGTTGTTAACAACAAGGTTCTCTCTATTAGTTGTCTATAAGAAGTATACGGCTATAAACTTTCAAGGAGAGATATTCGGATAGATAATGCAGCCTATTGTGTTACCTTCTTGGAATGAAAGGTCGATCAAAGTATGGCATAGGTTGCGCTTTTGGGACTAGTTCTTTCCTTAGCCTTCTTATCTCTTCTTCCTCTGCTAGCTGAAATGAAGCATAAACAGTCCATAGAATGTTAAGGTTTATCAAGATCATGCATAAAGTAACAAGACTCATGATTAGATATGACAATAGCATGTTATGTTAAAACTTTACCCTTTGTTCTCTATCTCTTTCCATTTTGTATTGCTCATGCAAGCTCATCTTCTCTGCAACCTATAACAATAAACAAGACAAACCTTAGAATACAACACATAACTTGACACAGTTTTTGCTATTATTCTTTGTTTCGACACAATCAGCTTAAGGATTATAGGAAAACAAGTACTTTTCCTACATAAGTTTGACACTATAAACTACATATTGAAGCCATTATAGATTTATAGGAGTCATATTTAAGGTTTCGCGAAAACCTGAAGTCGAAACTCTCTATTTTGCAGATTTCAAGCCCAACAAAATGTAGATTTGATCATTGCATTAGAAAGGTTTACCTGGTTATCAAATTCTGCGCGCTCTACTGCTCGGACATCTGAGTGAAGCGTCAAGTCAACGGGTATTGTGATATCTTTCACATGAGGCTTCACCAGACACTGAAACATAAAACAGCATTAGAATGCCAACTTAACAATATGCAGGCCTATTCATACTTGAAAAACATCATCTTGTTGTCGACAAGAGCTTGCAAGATCAAGTTGAATGATACTGCGAAAGCAGCATGCTTTACCTCGGGTTCGTCCGTTGTCCATGGAAGACCTTGAGCAATAGGTATTCTCAGCTTTTCTTCCTCCATCTTTGTTTCTTGAAGCTTCTTTGCAAACTCTTCCTCTTTTATTCTACCTCTTTGCTGTAAGAAAAAAACAAAAGACCAACCAGCAAATTAGAACTCAATTTCGACCATGAATCTAAATATTTACTAAGTTGTGTTCTAAGAAACTCATACCTCTGTTCTGAGTTTAAACGGCTTCAATGAAGTGACCTTAACCTGCTTATTCTTTGATCTTCTGCTTCCCATTGTTGTTGATGAGTCCAAGCTCTGTCACAAACAGAAATATCAAATTGAATATTACCAAAGTACACAACAGATAATCGAATAATTACAAAAAATATAAAGACTATGAAGCATCAAAGACATACATTTCTTCTGCTTCTCCTGCCAGCATTTAAATTCCCACTCAAAACACTGAAACATCATCAGATAAACACAATTCAGAACGAGATTAGATAAACAAAGTGAGATCCTTTAGTTACCAAAGAACGAACCTGCCGCGAGTACTGTCCCATGACGAAGAAACCGAAGCATTGTGGTCTAACCCAAGATTCTTAGCTGTTAAGACCAATTCAGGTGGGCAAAAAGAAGAGCTCCATGTGTGTTCTTTCTCTTTCTCTCCTTCCAAGAACACACTTTTCTCTCTCATTCCAGGCAATTCCCACTTAATAGGCTTCTTCTTCTTCTTCTTCATATCCTCTACTACGTTTTGGTCCTCTTCTTCTTCCTTGTTCTCTGTCTTTGAATTACTAAAGCAAGTAAGTTTCTCAAAAGCTTCTACAAGATTCATCACTTTCCCAGATTCAGGCACACTTTGCCTTGACTCTTCAACAACCACTTTATCTCTTTGTCTCTTCGTCGTAGAAGAAGAGCCTATTATCTCAGGCTCCTCAGATTCTTCTTCTACGACTACTTCTTCTTCTTCTTCTCTGTTACCTTCAGATTCGCTTCGTTTTCTGAAAAACTCTTCTTGCGAAGCACGAAGCGTCTCGTAAGCAACGCATACGCACTTCATATTCCCTTTCTTCCTCTCTCCGCATTTACAATCGATCTCAGAAACCCTAGATTCCGACTCCGCCGCCGCCGCATCCTTCTTCTCCCTGTTCGAATTCTTCTTCGTCACGACGACGAATCTCCTCTCTCTGATCCGATTCCGCGGCGAGAAAACGGCTTGGGTGGGTTTAGGGCTCGGGCTCTGATTCTTCTTCGCCGCCGATTTCTTCGCGGATCTGACGAGCGCTGATTTCGCAGGACTCGGATGCGAGACGTTAGGGTTTGAATTTTCCGATTTTGGCTTACGATCTTTCACCGGAGTCACCGGTTTCGCGTTCTTCAAAGTCAACGATTCCATCGAAGAAGGTAAGTACACAAATATGGAATCTAATGAGTATCAAGAGGAAGACGACACTGTAATAGCGATTGATTTTAGAATCTACACACAGAGAACGAAGCGAGATTGAGAATTAGGGTTTTTTGCGTTGAAAGAGAAGGAGAAGAAGAAGATAGATTTGGGGGAAAAATGTGACCGTTGTGTGTGATTTTTTGGACGCTCTCAATAACGGCTAGTCTTTCTTGTGATTTTTGTAATAAATATATAAAGTGGATTTAGTATGAAATCATTTATTTCCTTAATCTTTGCCCGTTTTGGTTTTAATCCATGCTTAATGCCACGTCAGATAAAATTTTATTTCAAATATTCATTTTATTTTTTTTTCTATTCTCTGTCAAAAAAATAATAATTTATTTTCTAGGGGAAATTGAATAACAAAAATGTTTTTTTTGAAATTTGTCCATCTATATTTTTTTGTAAAATGTATTTTCTTCCGAAAATACCCTTTTATTAGTTTTAGACAAATTTTGAAATACAAGTTGAAAAATACGTGAACGAAAAAGAACGAAGAACATAAGATGAGAAACAAAATTGTCGAATATTTTCCAAAATTCAATTTTAAATTTTGTTCTATAGCGTTTAGAATACATATTCTATATTGTAGATTACGTATTCTGCAAATTGTATATGTTCTACGATATTTAGATTACGTAATCTATAAGTTGTATATGATCTATTAAGTTTAGATTACATATTCTATATATTGTATATATTCTAAATATTGTACATGTTCTACGACCTGTAGAATACAAATATGTTTTTTATTGGGAAAATTGGCTAAATAGGCCATATTGAGAATTGATTTGTCTCTTTATACCTTTGGACATATTATTTTGTCTCAATATACCTATTTTTTCCATAAATACAAAATTGCCCTTAATATAAAACTATAAAGATTTGCCTTAAAAATATTTAAAAGCATTAAGAAAATCTAAAAGCAAAATTAATATATTTAAGGGAGAATCACAAAACTACACCATTTGAATTACATTTCACAAAACTACACCATTTTCAAAATACTTCACAAAACTACACCTAAACACTCAAAATTAAATTCAAATAAACTCTACCCAAACAATCCTACCCCCTTAATACTATACCCTAAACACTAATTAGCGAACTCAAATGAAAAAAAAATAATTTTGTTAATTTTTTAAAGGTTAAATCAAGCTTTTAAAATTTTGAAAGGGTGTAAATATGTGAAAATATTAAATTAGGAGTAGTTTTGTGAAGAAAGGGTTGAAAGAGTGTAGATTTGTGAATTCCTCTATATTTAATCTAAAAACACAAATTGTTAATTCACTATTCCTCTTTATCTTATATTTGTTCATCGTTTTTCTCTTTTTCTTCATCGTTCCTCTCTTTTTCTCTTATTTTCTTCTATGTTATTATCTATGATATCTAAATTCTACGACTTAAATTGACAGAGGTTTGGAGCAGAAGCAGAAAAAACATGTATACGTTTTTAATTAGGTTATTGATTTACATTGTGAAGAGGAATAATGCATTCAATTATCGATTTTGGCCGTTTTAGTTTTTAGAAACTTAAAATTGTTTTTTTTAGAATTAAATTAATATAAAAGTTGATTCAAAGAAGTTTACTTTGTGCATGTGTAAGTTTATGTGTAAGTAAAAAATCAACTCTCCGATTAAGTAATCAACTTGCCCATCTTTTTTTTTGATGAATCGAGGGAACCTTTGTTCTCTGCGACATGTCCTAGATTTTGTCAGATTTTAAAACATAGAATAACCGAAAAGATAGAATACATATTCTAAAACTGATAGATTACAAACAAAAGTCAGAATGTATATTCTAACCTGGTTAGAATATAGCATATATGTGAGAACAAATTGTTTTATGTAAGATATATGATAGAGTAAAGGATATAACATAATTAAACGTGTTCTATATTTTTCCACAATAAAGCTAAGAGCTTATAATATATATTGTGGGTTGTATACAACAAAGTGTTTTAGTTAAATCTGAGGCAAACGTGTTCTATATTTAGATAGATCATAGAGAATATTTTACAATACAAATTGTAACTTTTATAAAACGTAGAATATAAGTTAGAACATCTATTGTATCTTTGTAAAAATGGTTATAATATACATTCTAACAAATATAGATCAACTTATCCAAATTATTTTTGGAATCCAATTTTCGTATATCAAAACACATAAAATATTCTTGCGATTGTGTTGATTTTTTCATATTTTTATGATTTATATATAATTTTTAATAATTTTTTTTTTCTATAAGGGTGTTTATGTCTAAAATTGAGCAAAACTTATAAAGGTTTATTGGGACAAATACATTCTCATTATGGCCTATTTTCCCAATTTCCCCTTTTTTATTCTATAATATTTAGAAAAAAAATCTAAAGTTAACCTTACGGTCTATATTTTTTAGAATATGTAATCTATCATTTACCATGTGTTCTATTGAAGATAGAATAATGTGTTCTAAATTTTTTATTATGTTCTAGGTCATCTAGAATATGTATTCTATATTTTCTCTTACGTTATATAAAGCGTAGAAAATGAATTCTATGGAGCCATAATTATAGATAAATATAAAAAAGAAAATCGTAACAACTTTTCAAATCTAAAAAAGATATTATTAGATTATGTTCTGTAAGCTATATAATATGTATTCTAATTAGTTTATACATATGTAATCCCAAAAAACGTTTTAAAGAGATAACCAAAATTTTACTCGTTTTGATTGTGCATCAAAGATGAATTCATTGCAAATTTATGTAACATGTGGTGTATGAAGACTAATCGAAAAGAAAGAGTGAAAATTTATTGTTGATGAAGAAAAGCGTGGAAGATTACTTAATTTGCAATCTACAAGTGTTGAAGAGCTTAAGATGATGGTTTTTGAAGACTATGAGATAGAAAAAAATATTTTCAGTGTGGAATTCAGTTATTTACCTACTGATCTAAGCATTGATTCTCCTCCAGTTGTTATGGTGAATGATCGACAACTTAATAATTTCGTTTGTTATTTTAAAAAGAAGAGCACAATAAGGTTGTGTGTGACTTTTAAAGCTAACGTTGTCGATCGAGGAAATCAAAGTAATATTGATTTGAACAAAGATCCTTCTAATTGAAGTGACGAAGACGATGATGATTTTGTGAAGAATAAACCTAATGAAGATTTTTTCAAAAGCTCTCGTGATGACAAAATTCATGATGATGTCAAACCAAAGTTATCAGATTCATTGGTAAAGAAGGGGCAACACTTCAAAAGCAAGGAAGTTTTACAAGCGACTCTCGAAATATGTGCGATGAAGAATAAATTCGACTACAGCTGTTGTTTATCTTTTTGACTTGTGGCTCTTTCCCATATTGAAAATAGCGTTTAGGATATGCGTTTTCCATACCTATAAAAAACCAATTAACAATACAATCAAAATATTAATATTGTACTTAACAAAAAAAATATATTATGTAAAGACTCTAAATCACGTCTCTTAACAAAAAAAAACAACGACACTAGGAAAAAAATCAAGATGCAAAAGTAAAGATGGGTTAAGAAACATATCAAAAGTTATACACATAGAATAATAAAAATAATAATAACAATATAAATACTTAACCAAAGCAATTTGATTGAGAGAGTGAAGCTTTTGTTGATTTTTTTGTATACGTGAAGGTTGTGAAGGTTTTGTAGTTGAATGGAGAAAAAAACTAGAATAAAGAAGAAGAAAATAAGAAGTATACGTGAAGGCTTTGCCTTTTATATATTAGTTATTTAAATTAAGATAATTACAAAAAAAAATAATTGTTATCAAGATTTAAAAATAAAGTACAAATATATTGCCATATTTTTTTTAAATAAAATATATTAAAAGGGTAAAATAAGATTTTAATTAAAAATAGTCATAGATGGACAAAAATAAAATAAAAAAGTGTAGATGGACAAATTTCAAAAAAAACATCCTTGTTTTTCAATTTCCCCTTAACCATTGGATTCAAATTTGTTAGGTCCAATATATGTTTAATTAAGAAAATTGACTTTTAGATTAGGCACAAAACTAGCTAATCATCTCGAGATCTTCTAAACTTATCTAATATTATATAATGACCAACATATTCAAGGGAGAATTACAAAACTACATTATCTGAATTTAATTTCACAAAACTACACCATTTCAAAAATAATTCACAAAACTACACCTAAGCTTTTAAAATTTAGAAAGAGGTAAATATGTGAAAAAATTAAATTAGATGTAGTTTTGTGAAGGAGTGGTTGAAAGGGTGTAGTGTTCTGAATTCCTCAATATTCAATCAATAGTTATTTGAATGATTAAACTTATTTTTATAAACATAGATTGTTCTTATGTGGAAATAAATTAGCCAATTTAGTTTATTTTATACATTTGGTCCGGTGTTTTGAGAACCATTTTAATTCGGAATGGGTTAGTGTAACCGGATTTGTTAACCTTGTCTAAGAGCTTCATAACATAATTATTAAACTTATTTATTTTTATCCTAAAAATCGTATGACGCCACTGCTAATTGCGGTCCTAAAAATCGTATGACGCCACTGCTAATTGCGGTAAGCAAAAACAAAGTCGATATAATATCAGTTTTTTTTGTTTGTCTTGACAACATCGTGGACGCAAACATAAACGGAGAGAACGCTCTTCACTTCTCCCCGAAAAACGCCAACAAAGTTAATGGATTAATACTTCTCCAAATTCTAACGGTTAGATCACAAGGTTGTGCCAAAAAAATGCGGAAAGAATCGAGACAAGTGTCATAAACCGAAGAGACAAAGATGGTAACACTCATTTACATCTCGCGGCATACGATAACAATTTGCAAGCTACAAAATTGTTGTTACATAGTGACACCATCAACGTCAACATTGAGAACATGAACGGTTTAACCGTCCTTGACGTCACCATGTTACATAGACAAGATAATAACAAAAGCGATATAGAGAAATTGGTTAAAAAGTGGCGGAAAACGTTCGACTTCTCTTGTTAACACTAAGACAACATCGGACATATTTTGTGCGAGGCTTACAAGGAGAGAATTAAGCAAAAGGACGATGATTTTGTTTTGTTTTTGGATCTCTGAAGAAAAAAGAAACGCTCTTTTAGTGGCCGCAATTCTTATAATCACAACTACTTACCAGACCGTTCTCCAGCCATTTGCAGGCGTATCAAATTCTGGTTCAACGGTTATGAAAGAGCAGTCTTTTATAATGTTATGGTTGTGTAATAATATATATATGGGTTTCTACGTAGTCATAATAATGACAATGGGTTTGTTGTGTTTAGGAAGAGAGAGCATGATTTGGTATTATCCTTTGTTCTTGCCTTTGTGTGTGGCTTACAATGTTGCAGGGAATGTGATATCGCGGAACGTGGTATATTAGATTTTGATGTTGGGGGTTAGGTTTTGGTTATGGGTGAAATCTATGTGAACAAGGAGGAGTTGATAGGTATGGGAAGGTTTCACTACATTGGATCAAGCTAGGGATCTTGCGCCTATGACTACGGGAATGTGATTTGGTGATATCTTGCTATCTATTTATTGTTTGAACATTTATGTGTTTACCCAAAATCAATTTCCTTTAGTTGTTTGCTTTGTATAATATAGAAAATATCCTTTTACTTTGAGTTTGAATCTCACTAGAGACTAGCTAGACCCAAACTATTACATTTTATGGTATATTAGATTTTATTTTGGTTGGGGATTATATTAGTTAAAATTTAGAGTACACTTGTTATTAATTAGACTGATTGTGTCTCGATTGATTGTGTAGTCCGACCTTTTTTATTACCCGAACAATTCATAACAGTAAAAAATACTCGCGCCATTTTTTTAATAGAGTTTTTAGATTTTAATTTTAATTTTTTATTATTACATCGAAATAATGAAAGAAACTAGACCACTTCGTTGATGTTTGTTAAAACAGGGTTCGGGATAGGATACCGAACTGAGATGATTGTTATAGAAGTGGGGTCGGAAAACTCGTTAAATGATAATGGGGACGAACAGGTAATGCCGAAGTGAGAATGATGATAAATGCCGATGTGAAACTATAAAGTGCCGAACACAAAATATGATTAAGAACTCGGAGTTCGTTTGTTTATTGATTGAATGATTGTTTGATACAATGTCGAAGTGAAAGTATATGTTTCTTGCTATTTTCTCTCTATATGTTCTCTCTCCAAATTCCGGATCCCTTGCTTATGAGCGGGACTCTCTATTTATAGTGGAGATTTCGGGGGACTTGGCGGGGTTTTGCTCTTTGGCGGGATCTCTTCGGCGCATGCTCGACATACGGAAAGTCTGCTTTGTCGAACATGCCTTTGCATTTAATGCGGTTGTCGAGCATGCTCCTGCATTTAATGCCCGTTCGGTCGACCTCTGCGTCTTGCGGGTCCGTACTCGACATCTCTCGCCGTCCGTGCCGAACCGCCGTACAAACGTCACCTGTGTCAGTCGTGGCAGGTCCGTACCGATGTCACTGTCGCGCATGCTTCCTCCAAATGGGCCTTTGACTTCGGTCGGGCATTGACTTCGGGCTGGGCCGAACTTCGGATAAGGCCCAATGAATTCTCTTGGTGACTTACGGAATGGGCCGGGCCCGAGTGGGCTTAGGCCCACCCTTAACATTAGTCCCTCCCCCCGGTTCGGCTTTTTAGGAGAGGCGAACCGAAGAGATCGGCCTTAGGCGCATTCTAGGAGTTACCGTCGGCGACTTGATTGTCTTCGGCGATCGGTCGCTTCGGTAAATGCCACGTCACAGTGATGACACGTCATCTGAGTTGTGCATTTGTTAGAAATTTTGGGCGGCGCGTTGGGAGGCGTGCGCTGCTCTTTGGCGAATCGCTGGATGCCACGTCATTGTAATGATGAGCTCCCGTCGCTTCGTATTTCGGAGTCGTGTCGTCGAAGCTGCGCCCTTTTTCTGGCGAATAGGGAGACGCCACGTCATCGTAATGATGATGGTTCGTTTCGCGCCCTTCGATGGCGCCTCTTCGTTTTCCCTATTTCTCTATAAAATGATCTCTTCCACCTTCATTTCTTCATTTCGTTCTCTCGCCAAAAATTGAGGTACTTTCTCTCTCTAGCTCTTCTCTTCCTTCTCTCTAGAATTTTCATTTAGTTATGTCTTCAAGGATAAGTTCCTCTCCTTCCGGTTCGGCATCGCGCCCTGCTGCGAAGAGGGTTGATCGTTCGGCCGTGCCGAACGAACGATTACGCCGTGGTGATGATAGATTATCTCCCGCGGCGGGTTCGGCTACCGACCGTGCTAGCGACCTGCCTTCGTCTAGGATGGCGGGGTCTTCTTCTGGTTCAAAGGATCCTGTTCGGATGGGTCCTCCTCCGAAGCGAGCCAAAGTATCGGCAAAGAGTGTCGTGAAGCCAGTTGGGACGGGGAGGGTGTCGTTGGCTCCTAAGAAAGCGAAGGCGCCGAAGCCGGTCCATTCCTTTACTTCGTCTAGGAGTAGGCTTGAAGGGACCCTTGGCAGGATACGTTCCTTCGCAACGTCTGGTGAAGAGTTGGAGCTTTTGGTTCCATTGCCGGACCAGAGGCCCTGGGACTGCCCCCCTGGTTACATATGCTTGTACGAGCATATGTTTACCCAGGCGGGGTTGTGGTTCCCCTTGCCCCGGCTTCTCGTCTCTTTTGCCGAAGCGAGGGAGGTGGCTATCTCCCAGTTGACGGTTCCCTGCATTCGGAACCTGGTCGCGGCGATCGTGGCGGCCGAAGAGATGGGTCTTGAGATGTCTCTTCGGCTGTTCGAGGAGATTACGCGCATCAGTGCGAACCATTCCCTGGCTGGGACCTGGTCGATTTGCTGGAAGCCCGGCTTCAAGCTCACATCGGACACTTCGGTGAAGTTGCCTCTCTGGTGGGAGAAGTATTTCTTCGTCAAAGTGAACTCGGCATCCGTTCTGGATGTCGATAGGGTTTATCAAACCCAATGGTCGCCATGCATCGGTAGGAAAGCCGATCTTCTTTTTGTACTTCATTACTTTTGCTAACACGTTTTTCCTTGTTTTCCGCAGTCAAACCTCCGCCGATTTATCCTTTCCGGACGAGTATCGGCCGTTCAAGGATCAGTTCCTTAAAAGGGAGGAAGTGCCGTGGACCGAGGTGCTTCGGCAACAGAAGATCTACTTTGCGTCGTTGGGAGGTGAGTTCGGCCTATTTTTTTTTTTTTTTTTTTTTTTTTTTTTTTTTAATTCTCTTCGTCATTCGCAGGTTCGTTGAAACTTGCGCCGCAAAATCCAAGTGGGGTAGATAGGATGAGGAGGCTCTCCGATTTCAGGGGTCTCTTCGATGATGAAAGGGAGGAGGAGTTTCTTGCCGAAGAGGAGGCGAAGGAAGGGAGACTGACGAGGAGTTGGGTTCTCCTTTGGTTCGGGAAGGTTCGTTGCCTTCGCCAACAGCTGACCCGCCATTGCCAGCGGGTAATCCGCTTGCGGATGTCTGCTCCGCCACCTCCACCGACTCCCGAGGATGCGTCGGTGATCCGGCACGCCTCAGCCGAAGTCGCGCCGACGGCCGGGGTGAAGAGGGCTCGTGAAGGCGTCAATGAGCCTTCGGCGGGTGGGGAGGATGCGCCTTCGGAGATCCGGCACGCTTCAACCGAAGTCCCGCCAACGCCCGGGGCGAAGAGGGGCTCGAACCGAGGCAACGCCGATTGAGAGTCGGACCGGTTACGGTGAACCGGCGGTGATCGGGGATCAAGCTGCTGGGCTTGGGTCCGAGGAGGCGGGTCGGGCTGCGGCCGATGTCGATCCTTCCGGGCGGGACGACGAAGAAGGCGATGGGGCTGGTCGGTGGAGATGGGTTCGCCCATTCGCTTGAGGAAGGGAATGAACACGGGTTCTACTTTGCCTACAACGGCACGGTCCCTTTCCTCAATCACAAGGAAGCGAGTGCGGGCTTCCAGCGGGCCGTTTATTCGGCGTTTCACGGCGAAGATCCCCCTTACGAGCTGGTGTTAGGCTGCGGAGGTCGCCGAACTGGCGAGATTAGAGCAGAGAGTAAGTCTTCGTTGTACCTTTTGTTATTGTACCTTTTGTTTTGCTATGATCTAACGTCCGTGTTTGTTCAGGTTGCCTACAAGAGAACCCGCCTCAACTTCTCCTACGAAAGCCTCCTAGGCGAAGAAAAGAGTTCGGCCCAAGCTTGTCTTGGTATAGTCGAAAAAGAGAGGGACGTGGCCTTGGCCAAGGTCAAGGAGCTTGAGTCGAGCTTGGCCTTGGTTAAGAAGAGTGGGAGGTCGAAGAAGTTGAAGAAGCGGCTCGACAAGGCCGAAGGCGATAATGCCGAACTCAAGAAGAGGCTGGCGAGTCGGAGGCCGAGAAGACCGTTCTCGGGAGGAAGGCGGCGATGGCCGAGTCCGTGAAGATCGGCATAAAGGAGGAGGCGAGGAGAATGGAGTCCGAGAAGGACGCCCTCGAGAAAGCACTTGACGCCGAGGCCGAGGCGTCAAAGATCCGCGAGTTGGCTGCGAAGTCGTCTCGCGAAGCCGAAGAGGCTGGAGCAAGGGAGCTCGCCGAGCTTAAGGCCGACTACGATCGGCTTTCCGAGGTCGGTGCATTGGAGGTCAAATGCTTCCGCGAACGCCTCGTCGTGGCGAAGCGACGATTCGATGCGCTCCGTGCGGCTTCGAGGCCCGGCTAGGCAAACTCAAGGCTTACCTTGAAGAGCAGAAAATCAGCGAGGAGTACTCCTCTTTCTATATTCAGATGAAGGGGGTCTTCGATACCCTAGAGCGGCTGGAGAGGAAGTTCGCGATCAGGATCCCGCCTATCTTCGAGCGTCAATGTCGCGAGAGAGAGGGAAAACTCGAACGTTGGCTTGAGGAGAGGCCGCAGCTTTCCTACGAGGCTTCGGATTTCGAGCTTCCTGCCGACCTCGAGCTTGAGTCTCTTGTCGACTTCATGATGGGAGAGCCGATCGGGGATGCCGATGGAGTTCAAGGTGGTGGTCTAGCCGAGGGCGAGGTTGCCGAAGAGAGGGCGATCGAAGATGAGGTGACCGAAGGCGAGGAGGCCAGAAATGAAGAGGTCAGGGGTGAAGTGGCCGGAGATAGAGGGGCCGAAGATGCTAACTTGCCCGAAGAGTAGGGCCAAAGATTTTTTGGGTCGATCGTTGAGATCGGACTTCTTTTGTTGTTTTTGTTGTATTTTTTTTTATTTGTAATCTTTGTTAGGCCGATTGTTGGGATCGGCTTTGTTGTTTATCTTTATTAATATAATAAACCTTTTTCTTCCTTCTTTTGTCGTACTTCTTTTGTTCGTACCTCCCTTCTTTCTTCGGGTCGATTTTTAGGTTCTGCTTTTTCGATACTTGATGGTTTCTTTGTATCCTTATGCCGAACTCAATAATAGCCGAACTCATTCTATTTCTTGTACAAAGTCATTCTTTCGTAGTTCGCAAATGATACGAACCGTTTTTTGAGATTGCGAGGTACTCGGCTTTTGTGGTTTCGGATTGGGCCACTGCAAGTGTTGAACATGAGTTCGTAGATATCTTCCTTGCAAAATAGTGGGTGATCAGTCCACTGCACTTTAAGATAGTGGCTAATTAGTTTGCGGAATAGACCGACTTAAAAAAAAAATGAGAGCGCGGAGCCCGTTTTAGTATAAGCGAAGAGCTTGTGTGACCGAACTCGGAGTTCGTTTTTGTCTGAGCGCGGAGCTCGTGTTTCCTGAGTTCGGGACTCGTATTAAGGAAATTTTTTTTTTTATTATCATAGCTGCGCCTTTTGGAAGGCTGCCTACGTACCCAATAAGGGATCAAGCCATTCGTAGTTCGGTTTACATTTTTTTTTGAATAAGAACTCGGAGTTCGTTATTTATTTTTTTTTTATTTTTTGAAGCCGTTGTGGTCGGTCTTCGGCTTTTGTTGTCTTCTACGTTGATTGACTTCGGTGTTGATGGTCCTCTAATGGTAGAATCTTTTGAGATGCATTGCATTCTAAGATCTTGGGATCGGTTTTCCGCACATCTCCATGAGTTCGAAGACGCCAGGTCGAACGACTTTTGAAACGAGGTATGGACCCTCCCACTTTGCTCCGAGTTTCGTGATCGGCTTTTCTGCTGTATTTTCGAACACTTTTCGGAGGACCAGATCGCCTTCTTCGAAATGCCTTCCCTTCACTTTCTTGTTGTAATATCTTGCCGCTTTGGTGTTGATAGTTCCGAATGCGGAGTAGGGCGTGATGTCGTTGCTCTTCGGCGTGATCTAGTTGGTCGAGGATCATCTGCTCGTTCGTCAATGGGTGCTGGGTCAGCATCGTTCTGCGTATGCCGGGGACGTTGACTTCGGCAGGAGACATGGCCTCCATTCCATGAGAAAGTGAGAAAGGTGTTCGTCCCGTTGAACTGCGTGGACTTGTTCGGTGTGACCAGAGGACGCCTTCTAGTTCGTCGGCCCAGAATCCTTTCTTTTCTTCTAGTCGTTTTTTGATGCCGTCGATGATCGTCTTGTTCGTTGCTTCGGCTTGTCCGTTCCCTTGAGGATACCTTGGAGTTGATTTGTTTAGCCGGATGTTCCATCTTGCGCAGAACCCTTCGAATTTAGCCGACGTGAACTGGGTTCCGTTGTCAGTGACGATCTCGTATGGGAGTCCGTGGCGGCAGATGATGTATTTCCAGACGAAGTTCTGGACCTTCGTTGCATCGATCTTCGCGTATGCCTTCGCTTCTACCCATTTCGTGAAGTAATCGGTGACGATCAAGAGGTATTTCCGCTGTCTTGATGATGGCAAAGGTCCGACGATGTCCATAGCCCATCTCATGAAAGGATAAGGCGCGGTTGCCGAACTCGAAGTTGTGTCGGAGCGTTGATGAAATCTCCGTGTCTTTGGCATTTCTCGCATTTTTGGGCGAAGTCGGCGCAGTCCTTCTGCATCGTTGACCAATAGAAGCCGTGGTTTTTCACTTGGAGGACTAATGCGCGTCCTCCGGAATGATTACCCGCTGCTCCTTCATGGGCTTCTCGCATAACCCGGTCGACTTCGTCGCCCGTTATGCGGAATAGGAGGGCTCCCGATGCGCTCCAACGATAGAGGCGGTCGTCGAGGAGGGTATAGCGGGCCGCTGCCGCACTTGAGTCTTCGGCCTTCCCACTTTCCTTCGGGTAACTCGCCAGTCCGCAGATATCGAATTATTTTCTGCCGCCAATCGTTTGGTCCCTCAGGGGTTTGAGTGCGACGGTCTTCTCCTAGTGGTGAGTCCGGCATACGAAGATCTTCGTCGAACTCGTCCGTTTCTTCGACGTCTCGATTGATTATGCACACGCCTTTTGGAAGGGCTATGCTTGGACTCTCGATGCACTCAATGGGGATTGTTCTTCGGAGAGTCGGGTCTGAAGTCGAAGCTAAGGCTGCGAGTGCGTCCGCCGAGGTGTTTTTCGCCCTCGGTATTTTGGTGATGGTGAAATGCTGGAGTTTTTTGGCCAGTTCCTTGACGACTTGGAGGTATGCCTCCATCCTTTCGTTTTTGGCGTCGAACTCGCCGCTGAACTGGCTGGTAACGAGCTGTGAGTCGCAAAACGCGTCGAGCTCCTTCGCTCCGAGTTCGATTGCGAGGCGCATGCCGGCTATCATTGCCTCGTATTCCGCTTCGTTGTTGGAGGCCTTGAAGCCCGGTCCGAACGATTGTTCGAGGACTTCGTCGGTTGGCGATTTGAGCGTGATGCCGATGCTCGATCCATGTTGGCTAGAAGACCCATCGGCATGAAGTGTCCAAGTGTTCTTCTCCGATGCCGTTGTCATTTCGGTGGTAGTTCGATCGGGAAGTCGGCGAGGACCTGTGATTTCGCGGCTGGTTCGTGCCTTGTATTCGATGTCGTATTCGCCGAGTTCGACCGCCCACTTGGCGATTCGACCGGCTGCGTCGGAGCGTGCGGGATGGTCCGCGGCGGGCCGATTCGTGAGGATCACTATGGAGTGAGACTGGAAATATGGTCGGAGTTTTCTAGCCGAACCGACCACTTGCCGGGGCTAACTTCTCCAGGGTCGGATATCCGCTTTCCGCACCGTCGAGGGCTTTGCTCGTGTAGAAGATAGGTTGTCGATCACCGCGATCTTCTTTGACCGGTACGGCGCTTCTGCCGAAGTTGATACGGCGATGTAGAGGTACGGGGTCTCTTGGTCGGCTGGTTTGGCGAGGATCGGTGATGTGGAGAGGTACTCTTTGAGGCTGTGCGAATGCCTCTTCGCATTTTTCATCCCACTCGAAGCGTTTGTTACCCTTTAGGAGCTGGTAGAAGGGTAAGCATTTGTCCGAAGATCGCGATATGAACCGGTTGAGTGCGGCAATTCTTCCTGTCAGTCTTTGGACTTCCCTAGTTGTTCGGGGTGAGGGAAGGTCCCCGATGGCTGCGATCCGCTTCGGGTTTGCTTCGATGCCCCGTTGGGTGACAATATACCCAAGAAATTCACCCGAAGTCACGCCGAACGTGCACTTCGCGGGATTCAACTTCATCCCGTACTTGATTGAGTGTTGCGAAGCGGGTGGCGAGGTGATCGACATGGTCTTTGGCGGCTAATGACTTGACCGGCATGTCGTCGATGTATACTTCCATCGTTTCGCCTAGTTGGTCGGCGAACATGCGGTTCACCAGTCGTTGGTATGTTGCCCCTGCGTTCTTTAGGCCGAACGGCATGACCTTATAGCGATGGGTACCCCGATCCGTGATGAACGAAGTCTTTTCTCTGTCTTCGGCATGCATCATGATCCGATTGTAGCCGAGAAAGCGTCCATGAAGGATAAGAGTTCGTTCCCCGCCGTTGCTTCGACAATTCGGTCGATGTGGGGTAGCGGGTAGCTATCTTTCGGACAAGCTTTGTTGAGATCGGTGAAGTCGACGCAAACTCTCCACTTGCCGTTCTTCTTCTTTACGACCACGGGGTTGGCCAACCGGTCCGGGTATCTCACTTCGTCGATTGACCCGGCGTTTACGAGTCGTTCGACTTCGTCGTTTACGGCTTGAGCACGCTCTGGTCCCAACTTTCTTCTCTTCGCTTGATCGGCTTGAAGGTTGGGTCCACGTTGAGTTCGTGGCGAGGTGATGTTCGGGTCGATGCCGGGCATGTCTTCGGTGCACCATGCGAATGTTTTATAGTTCTCCTTTAAGAAGTCGATCAGCTTGTCCTGCAACGTTTGCTCGAGGTTGGCGCCGATGCCGACACATCGCGTGATATCGCTCAAGTCGATGTTGACTTGCAATATCTTGTCCAACTTCGGGGCTTCTTCGTTCGTTGTTTCTTCGTATTGCGTCGCCGAAGTGGATGTTGAAGGATCGGAGGGCGCGATGCTTACCTTCGACTGAAAGGCTTCGGCCATTTCTTCGTCTTCTGGCTGGGTTATCGCGCAGGACTTTCTGATTTTGAGTTCGGCGATAAAGCAGCTTCGTGCTATGCGCTGATTTCCTCGGACCGTTACCGTTCCGGTTGGGCCTGGAAACTTCAGGCATTGGTGGTAGGTGGATGGGATGGCTTCCATCGCATGGATCCATGGAGTTCCCATGATGGCGTTGTAGATAGCCGGAGTGTCGATGACATCGAATTTGACCAGCCTGGTCACCCCTCCGATGTGCACTGGGAGTTTGATGGTCCCCAGTGACATGGTCGTCTCGCCGATTGAATGCGGTCGAGGGCTTCCGATTCCGCTTAATCGTGTAGTCCTTCAACTCCATTCGGCCGTAGAGTGTCTGTAGAAAATAAGATCGACCGAACTGCCGGTGTCGATCATAACCTTGGCTACCTCGCGGTCCGCGATGAGTAGCTCCAAGACCAAGGGGTCGTTGTGGGGGAAGGCGACGGCTGGTCGTGTCGCGTTCGGTGAAGGTTATCTCTTTGGCCGTGTTTGCCGGAACATCGGCTGTGGGTGCCCATTTGACCGCGGCTACAGCTCCGCGTTCGGCCCTCTTGATTGACCGGATCGAGTCGTTGCAGTCGACGAGGCCTCCCATGATCATCCCGATCTTTTTGCGAGCGACTTTGGGTGGGCCAGGGAGTTCTTCCCGTTCTCTTTTGTCAGACGAGTCTTGGTTTCGCGTCTGATTGCGTTCGGCTTGCCCGTTTGCCGCTGGTTGGGTTCGGTTGTACGTGTATGCGGCTTTTATTTCTTCCGCCGTTGGCAATTTGACCTGTCCGGCCATGTATTCGCGCATGGAGCGGGCTCCTTAGATGTCTACACTCTTCGTTAGAGTGGCCATCTTGACCGTGGAAGGCTGCAATGTTTTGACGCATCGTGTCTTCCCTCGCTGGTCGTTGTTTTGGTGGCTCGATGAGCCTCTGTTCGGGTTGTCACCCTGCGGCTCGCTGCGATATCCTCCCGAACTACTCCTTTCTTGGTAGTTCCCTCTGCTCGGATATCCCGAACCGTTTCCCGTCCGATTATATTCGGGGCGGTTGACGTTGTAAGCTTGTTTGCTCTTCGGCATCCTCGATTGAGTGGACTGCGGGATGTCGGCTTTTGTATTCCGCGTCTTAGTCGTTGTCGCGGTTCCCGGTGTTCCTCTTGTTTCTCCTTTTCTTTTGGGACGGTCTTCGCCGTTCGTTTTTTCTTAAAGCTGGCAATGTCTTCCTCCAGTTTAATATACGCCGTCGCCTTATGCAACGCGTCTTCCAAGGTCTTCGGCAAATTCGTTGTGAGTTCGCGGAAGAATTGGGATTCGGTCCAGACCCCATTGCGCAGTGCTTCGATGGCGACATCATCGGGCACTTTTATTTTGGAGGCGACCTCCTTGAATCTTTCGACGTACAGCCGAAGCGATTCTCCTTCCGCTGCGTCATCTTCCACGAAGTCGGCGATGGACAACTCCTTGTGGATGTACATGGAGTAGTGTTTGAGGAAGACGGTTTGGAGCTCGTGAAAGTTCCCGATGGAGTTCGGCATGAGCCTCGTTGAACCATCGTTGTGCTCCTCCTGTCGGGTTTTCGACGAAGAGGCGACGATGAATCGGCATCTCTCAGTTCGGGTGCGAACTGTGCCCTTCCCATTGATATGGTGAATGAGGTAACGTGTTGCACGGGATCCTTCGTCCCATCATACTTCGGGATAGTGATTTTCTCGGGGTGCGGAATACGGAAACGCGTGATGTCCGATGTGAAGGGGACATTTTGTGCTTCTCTTAGGACGCGGCCGATCTCGAGTGCCGCGCTTGTCGCCTCGTGGACTCGGGAGTTCATCTCGGCCAGCTCTTGGCGCATTCTTTCTAGCTCGTAATCCCTCCCGGTTTGGGCGAATGTTGGTGCGTCTTGGAAGAGATGGTTGTTCGCGGCAACCTGGGGGTTAGCGAACGGCGGGGTTCGCTGATGAGTGTTAGGTCCGGCAGTCTGGTGAGCGAACTGCGGAGTGTTGTAGATTGACATCGGGTCATGAGTCCCGTAAAGATGTCTCGTCGGCGGGCCGAGAAGCCGATGGTTTTGATTTTGCTTGTGTCGCGAATTGAGTCGCATCTGTTGAAGGTCCTCCGAACAAGTTTCTCTGAATGTTCGGCGAAAAGTTGGCAGCTGGTCTTGGGTTTTGAGATCTTTCGCTTGAGAGCGCCTCGAATCGTTCGTTTGTGGACTTGGTGAGGGTGTCCACCTTGTCCATTAGGCCGATGAGGAGTTCGGCGATTTCTGATCGGCCGTCTTGGCTGTTGCGACTAGCTTCGGCAGCTAATGTCGGCTCAGCACTCGGTATGGCTATGGTGACTCTTGGTTCGCGGGTTGGTTCGACAAGAGATGTACGAACCGCTGTCGGCGTGTGGAGCTCTGATTCTGCGACTATTGGTGTGTGATCGGCTGGGATCGCCGATGTCTGTGCTTCGGCTAGTGCAGCTTGTAGGACGATTGGTCTGTGTGAAGCGTTCTCTGTTTGGTTTGTCATTGTAGCTGGAAATGTTGATGTTCTTCTTGACTTCGGGCTGTTCGTGAATTATCGTAAGCGTGAGAGTTTTTCCTGAAGTGTCCCCTCAGACGGCGCCAAATGTTAAAACAGGGTTCGGGATAGGATACCGAACTGAGATGATTGTTATAGAAGTGGGGTCGGAAAACTCGTTAAATGATAATGGGGACGAACAGGTAATGCCGAAGTGAGAATGATGATAAATGCCGATGTGAAACTATAAAGTGCCGAACACAAAATATGATTAAGAACTCGGAGTTCGTTTGTTTATTGATTGAATGATTGTTTGATACAATGTCGAAGTGAAAGTATATGTTTCTTGCTATTTTCTCTCTATATGTTCTCTCTCCAAATTCCGGATCCCTTGCTTATGAGCCGGGACTCTCTATTTATAGTGGAGATTTCGGGGACTTGGCGGGGTTTTGCTCTTTGGCGGGATCTCTTCGGCGCATGCTCGACATACGGAAAGCTGCTTTGTCGAACATGCCTTTGCATTTAATGCGGTTGTCGAGCATGCTCCTGCATTTAATGCCCGTTCGGCTGACCTCTGCGTCTTGCAGGTCCGTACTGACATCTCTGCCGTCTGTGCCGAACCGCCGTACAAACGTCACCTGTGTCAGTCGTGGCAGGTCCGTACCGATGTCACTGTCGCGCATGCTTCCTCCAAATGGGCCTTTGACTTCGGCTGGGCCTTGACTTCGGCTGGGCCGAACTTCGGATAAGGCCCAATGAATTCTCTTGGTGACTTCTGGAATGGGCCAGGCCTGAGTGGGCTTAGGCCCACCCTTAACAATGTTGTTAAGCTAGCTTGGTAGGGTGTCGCTCACATACGATGTACGTCCTAGACTTCTTCCTGCTCGAGCCAGCTTGTCTGCTTGCATGTTCCTTGTTCGTGGTATGTTCTTTATCCGAAAGTGTGGAAAGTGATCAAGTAAGGCTTCAAACTATTCTGACATGGTGGAAAACGCAGACCACTCAGTGAGAGCCTGCAGGATTGCCACTAATGTCGAACCAATATTTCTAGCCTTGATGACTTCCATAGCCCAAAGTAAAGCCTTGAACTCTGTTTGTAAGGATTTTAAATTTGTTTTTAAATAATATAATTTTACATTTTCAATGCATTTTTATCCATTAATTGTTGTTTTCAACCAAAAATCTGAATTTCTATTGGTTGGTTTACCTTTTTTTTGTCAACATTTGGGCCACAAATGGCCGGTCCATTAGCCAAACATACACTATCGTAGGCGCGGGGAATCGATCCCGGGTGGGGTGGTGCTACCTGCCTTCTATGGACTTATGACTGTCACTAGACCAAGGTCACTTCCCTATTGGTTGGTTTATCTAGAAATTATGATTTTACAAAAAAACAAGACAATAATTAATTGATTTGCAAAAAAAAACATATATTCTTTGACAGGTTCTCTTGTTTTTTTTTGACCAAATTTATTGAACTCATTTTGGTCAAAAAGTTTCCAAAGCTTTTTCCTTCTTTATTAGCTAAATAATTTGATTCCTACATTTTCTGTCAATAAACTGATAGCAATTTTCTCAATTTAACATTAACCATTGGATCAAGGTGATGATTTGCTGGCATATAAACGTCATTTATAATTTTTCTTGATAATTTTTTTGCCAATTCAAATTATTTCAATCATCTAAACTTAAAAAAAAAATTATATAAATTAACAAAATTAGTATCTATCAGATTATTGTGAACTCTTTACTATATTATTAAAATTTCCAATTATTTCCCAACATTTCTCTTTGGTGTCTTCATAATGAATCTCTCTATATAAAAACAAATGATAACAGTTTTGTCGAATTAACGTTAACCGTTGGATCAAAAGGTGATTATGTAATTATTATTACGTATCGTTCACTATAATGAAAGATTAAAGGTTTTGGACCTTTTGGTCGTGATGAGACTTATGGAATATTATTTACTCTAAGGTACGATGAATCTGATACTAAATAACAAATTACTTACAACCAGAAACCAAATGACACGTACGACGTATCAAACACTCTAAAAATATACACATGGTATATATAATTTAATGATCAATAAAACATTCATCAATATACTTATTATAGTCATCATTTTTGTTTTAAGTCGCTTTAACTCATTTAATGGAACTAATGTCACTACAAGATGCTGCTAGATCCGGAAACATCGATTTATTGTACGAACTAATCCATGTAGATCCTTACCTTCTCTCGAAAATCGACAATGTGCCTTTCATCGATACTCCTCTCCACTTGGCATCCGTCGCGTGCAAAACAAAGTTCGCCATGGAGATTATGAACTTGATGCCGTCTTTCGCTCGGAAACTTAACGCCGGTGGAGTTACGCCGTTACACCTCGCCGTTGGTCTTGGTCACTTTTGGCTAGTACAAAAGTTTGTTAAGGCTGATCCGAGCCTTGTTCGTGTTAGAGGAAGAGAAGGTATGTTTCAAAATTCAAAAATAAATTATATTATATGCTAGAATTTATATGTCAATAATAGTAACATGATGGTTAGTTTTATTTCCGTGTCCCTATAAAGGTATGACGCCACTGCTAATTGCGGTAAACAGAAACAAAATCGATATAATATCAGAAATCTTCTTGGTTTGTCCTGAGAGCATCGTGGACGCAAACGTAAACGGAGAGAACGCTCTTCACATAGCCTTGCAAAACAAAGACCAAAGAGAAGGATCAACACTCCTCAAAGTTCTCATGGGATGGATTCTAAGGTTGTGCCAAAAAGATGCAGAGTGGATCGAGACAAGAGTCTTAAACGGCAGAGACGAAGAGGGTAACACGCCGTTGCATCTCGCGGCGTACAATAACAATCGCCGAGCTATGAAACTGATGTTAAAGAGCTCCAAAATTAACGTCAACATCGAGAACAAGAACGGTTTAACAGTTCTCGACGTTGTCTTGCTTCTTAAACAAGATAACATCAAAAGAGACATAGAGAGATTGGTTAAGAAGCACGGCGGAAAACGTTCGGTTTCTCTTGTTAAGATTAAGACAACACCGGACGTACTGGCCTCGAGGTTTACGTGGAACGAATCAAGACAAACGAAGTTGGTTCGGTCTTATTCTTGGATCTCTGAAGAGAGAAGAAACGCACTTTTAGTTGTCGCAACTCTTGTAATCACGTCTACTTATCAGACCGCTCTCCAGCCACCTGGCGGAATTTCGGACAACGGTGGGGGAACGAGCGGTGGGAAAAGTGGTTCGGTGGTTATGAAAGAGGGATACTTTATCTTGCTATGGTTATGGAACAGTGCGGGTTTCTACGTAGCCATGTTAATGACACTAGGTTTGTTGTGTTTAGGACAAGAGAGCACGTTTTGGTGTTATCCTCTCTTCGGACCGTTACTCTTGGCTTACTATATTTCGGGGATAGTGATAGCGCCTAGCTCGAGAGCCATCACTATTGCTGGTGTGGGTTCGCTCGTGGTTCTGATGATCTTGGGTTTGGTGGTTTGGTTTTGGCGATTGGTGAAATCTAAGCGAACCAAGAATTGTGGACCCAATAGTGGATTGGTGTGGGAAGGTTACACTACATTGGCTCAAGCTAAGGGTCTTGCGCCTAGGCGAAAGTTGGTTAGTTGATATCTTATGCTGCTCTCTCATCTATTCTTGATTTGATTTTGTGTGTTTTGGAAAGTTACATGTTATTTCTGTTTTACCCAAAATAAGTTATGTTATCTAAACAAATGATAAACTTGTTAACACAAAAAAATAATACAAGTCGAATTAACGTTAACCGTTGGATTAAGGTGATGATATAGTAGCATATATTATACGTCATATATAATATTATACAAGGCTTGACCAAAAGAAAATACAAATGTCTACGGATTTTGTATGCTAGCTAGTTCAAATTTCTTACAATCACATACTAAATATCATCTCGTATCCTATTAAATATAGCTACGTAAGTACAACGTAACTAACATTATTTAATGACCCAAAAACACACTATCATTCTCTTACCCATTAATTCTTAATAATTAGTCTCTTAACAAATTTCATGGCTCAGATCTTGTCACTAGAAGATGCTGCTAAATCCGGAAACATCGATAGATTGTACGAACTAATCAAAGAAGATCCTTACGTTCTTGCGAAAATCGACAACGTCCCTTTCATCGATACTCCTCTCCACGTGGCGGCCGCCGAGGGAAAAACGGAGTTCGCAATGGAGATAATGCATTGGATGCCGTCTTTTGCTCGGAAACCTAACGCCGACGGAGATACGCCGTTACACTTGGCCGTTGGTAACGGTCACTTGTGGTTAGTACTTGAGTTAGTTAAGGTTGATCCAAGCCTTGTTCGTCTCCAAGGAAGAGAAGGTACGTACCAAAATTCAAAACAAATCATATTTAATTTTATGTTAAGAGTTTGTATCACAAAATTGAAATATGTATAACAAAATATTTTTTTTATATGAAAATTCGATTTGCTTTTTAAATTTAAAAGTAACTGTTTTTATAAAAGAAAAAAATTATAATTGATTAGACCAAATAAGAGTAGTTTAATAAGATCATGTATATTGGTGAGATAATATATAGAAGGGATATGTGTCTTCAATAAAACAAAATATAATAATAAATTAAAACTTATGACATCCATAAACACTAAATCAAAGACACTCAAATTGAATTAACAATAAAATTAAACAAAAATTGTTTTAAAGATAATATCACCAAAGGAAATGGTTTAATGGTTTCTAATTTGTGGTGGAATAATCCTATAGTTATTTTTGTCACCAAAACGGCAACATAATCGTTAGTTTTATGTTCTTGTCCTTATAAAGGCATGACGCCACTCCTATCCGCGGTAAACGGAAACAAAATCGATATAGTATCAGAATTCTTCTTGGTTTGTCATGAAAGCATCGTGGACGTGAACGTAAACGGAGAGAACGCTCTTCACATCGCCTTGAAAAACAAAGACCAAAGAGATGGATTAATACTCCTCCAAGTTCTCATGGGATGGATACGAAGATTGTGCCAAAAAGATGCAGAGTTGATCGAGACAAGAGTCTTAAACCGAAGAGACAAAGACGGTAACACTCCTTTACATATCGCAGCGTACAATTACAATCAACAAGCTATGATTTCGATGCTAAAGGGTTCCACGGTTAACATCAACGTCGAGAACAAGGAAGGTTTAACCGTTCTCGACGTGGCCAAGTTAAATAGTCGAGATAAAAACACAAGAGTTATGGAGAGATTGGTTAAGAAGCACGGCGGAAAACGTTCGGCTTCTCTTGCTAAGATTAAGACAACATCGTATATGTTAGGCTCTAAGCCTACGTGGTACGAATCAAGACGAACGAGGATGATTCGGTCTAATTCTTGGATCTCAGAATCTAGAAGAAACGCACTTTTGGTGGTCGCAACTCTAATAATCACAACTACTTATCAGACCGTACTCCAACCACCCGGGGGAGTTTCAGATGGTGGTAAAAGCGATGGTGAAAGCGGTGGTCAAATGGTTGTTGGCGTTGTTAGTCCACCACCACCTCCACCACAGAAAGCTGGTTCAGTGGTCATGGACGGCGAGTATTTTGGCTGGTTATGGATGTCGAACACTGCTGGTTTCTATCTAGCCACGGCATTGACGCTTCGTTTGTTGAGTTTAGGACAAGAGAGCATGCTTTGGTATATCCCTTTGTTCGTACCACTACTTGTGGCTTACTGTATTGCGGGGTTGGTGATATCGAGAGACGCATTCGAATTCTTTCTCTCGTGCGTTTTTGCGATGATAATGATAATGATTTTGAGTTTTGTGGTTTGGTTTTGTGAATGGGTGAAATCTATGTTCACCAAGAACAGTGGACCAAAGAGTGGATTGGTGTGGGAAGGTTTCACTACCTTTGATCAAGCTAGGGGTATTGTGGCTACCGGGAAGGTGATTAAGTGATCTTTTACCCAAACATAAGATATGTACGTTTATTTGCATCTATGTATTAATTACTTTGTGGTTATATATGTTTATTTGCTTCTATGTATTACTTTGTGGTGGAATCTCATCAACAAACAAACCATAATATTTTTTTATTGGTTATGTGTTCTTATCTCAACAAAGAATGTTAATCTTTCTCCCTAAGACCATAATTATCGGGTTACTTACCATATTTTAAGGCCCGTTTTAAAAAAAAAAAAAAAAAAAGTTAAGGAACGATACCTAAAAACCTAATCCAAGAGCCGACCCTTCTCTCTCAAAAAAACACATCTTCTCTTTTTTTCCGGCGATTACTGTTTTTCTCTCTGTAAAAACGATTTTGAAATCGAATAAAACATGAGGAGGAGCTGGATGGGGAGGACCTAGTTTCTTGAAGGATCTGAATAGTTCTCAATATGAAGTCCAATACAGGTCATGAAATTTTCCTTTCTATTTTTTGTTTAAGTTTTTTTTTTAATGTCTTGTGTCTATTCTTTCTTTCTGCTAAGCTATATGTCTATAGGAGTACATAGTTTGATTACATTAGTAGTGAAATTTTACAATGACCTTTGATTTAACTCATCTATTCTTTCTTTCTTTCAACATTTTTAAATTTTTTTTTTTAAGAACCATTTCAAAGTTCTACCTATAATCACCATTTTCTCTTACAAATTTCTAAATTATATATTCCCCACTATTTATTAATAAAAAATCACTAAGGACCCAATTATGTTACTTATGGATAATTATGCTCTAATGTCCTGTGTTTTTTTTTTGGGTTTAATGTCAAAATTAAATTACTTCCTTAGGCTTTTACATCCATAAATCATTATTGATATCTCTTTGTACAGCATTTTTGTAAATCTTATCTATTAATAAAATTCGTCTGGATTAAAAAAAAAAAGAAACTTTAAAAATCAAAAGTGTCTTGCCAAGCAGGGTCAATCATTCAAGGTGATGACATTATGGCATGTATACGTCCTATTTAATTTTGAAGAATTCCTCAAAATATCATAAAAAGATGTTTTTTTTACAATAACAAAAAAAACATTACAAGTTTTTTTCCTCAAATATCGTTAAAATGTTTTTTTAGACAAAAATACCATAAACACAAAAATTTAATTTTAACACTTTAAAACTTAATTATTTGATTTGGGTTGCTATATATGTTTGGGGTGTAGTATTGAAGGGGGTAGAGTTTAGTTTCGAGGGTTTCATGTTAATTTTGAAGGTTTTAACTTAATTTTAAGCTCATGGTATTTTTGTCCAAAAATATTTTTTAATGGTATTTAAGAAAAAAAACTTTTGATGATATTTTTGTCTAAAAAACTATTTTTCATGGTATTTTTGGAAATTGCCCTTTAATTTTCTACAAGACTTACCAAAACAAAAATATAATTTTCTACGGATTTTGTATTCTAGTTCAAATTTTTTTGGTGAATTAGAAAACTATATATACCATTTGAATTTAAAAAATTATACCATAATATAGTCAAATTTCAAAATTACATCTAAATATTCAAAACTAAATATAAATAAATCCTACCCAAATAATCTTCACCCTTTATATTATATCATAAACACTAATTAACAAACACAAATAAAAAATATTTTAATTTTGGTAAATTTTTAAGGGATAAATCAACTTTTAAAACTTTTAAAAAGTGTAAATATGTAAAAATATTAAATTATGTGTTATTTTATAAAAAAGGGTGGAAAGTGTTTAGTTTCGTGAATTCCTCAATTTTTTTCAATCACAAACTAAATATCATCTCCTATATATATCCAATTAAACATGGTCACATAAGACGTAGCTGCTACTAATTAATGACCCGAAACAATCATAATTGCCACTAGATCATTCTCATATCCATCTTTTTTTATAAGCATGTAAATATCATTAAAATGAAACGTTTAGGATATACAAAATATAATGGGAGAATTATAAAACTATTTAAATTATATTTCACAAAACTACATCATTTCAAAAATATTTCACAAAACTACACTTAAACACTCAAAATTAAATCCAAATAAACCATACCCACACAATCCTACCCCCTTAATACTATACCTTAAACACTAATTAGCGAACTCAAATGAAATTTTTTTAATTTAAATAATTTTTAAAGGGTAAATCAAGCTTTTAAAATTTTAAAAGGATATAAATATGTGAAAAAATTAAATTAGGTGTAGTTTTGTGAAGGAAGGGTTGAAACGGTGTAGTTTTGTTAATTCCCCTAAATTTAATATGAAAAGAATTAGAAATCATTAAAAGATTTGAAAGTCTTTTGAGTCAATTGAGCCTTCCTATCTTTCACTGGAATCACATGTTTCACATTCTTCATAAGCCAGGAGTTCATAGAACGTGGATACGACGATTCAGATGAAATAAATGCTGGGAACCGGAAGTTTGATAAATCACAAAATCAGAGAAAAGAAGATAAAGAAAATATAAGATAAGAGTGTTTTATTAGCTTGTTCTATAAGTTTCTATGGGAAAAAGAACATGTCCTCTTTCGAGTTATCTCCTGGATCGGTTGTTTTGAAATATTGTAATCTTTGATGGGTGCTTTTCGAATTTTTTCACGTTTTCAATTTTATAAGTCACAAAAAAATTATTTTTAAAATCTGTTTTCGCGAATATTTTTAATTTAGTTTTACGAATCTGAAAAAAATATTTCAAAAATCAAAAAACGAAATTAAAATATTTTTCATAAAATCACTCAAATATGATTATAAAATCGATTTTAAAATGTTTTTTTGAATATTTTTAGGGTATAGAAACTAAAATCTTACCATTTAGGTTCGCAAACCCTAAACCAAGACCCCTTGATTAGTTTAGGGTTTAGATTTGTGAATTTTCGAATTTTTTTATTACAAAAAAAAAAAAATTGGTATAAGAGATTTTTTTGGGTATAAGAGATTATGGTTTTTCAAAAACACCCGATTGAGAAGATGACTCTCCTCTTTCCCTCGATTTCCTTCCTATTTATACTATGATTTACAAGTAAACGGCATTTAATCCGCAGCTCATTTCTCAACAATAAACACGAATTGAATGCAATTAAAGCAGTCGTTATGTCGTCATCGAACTCTTTAACCGTCGAAGTCTGCTCGCCTCCCCCGTCCTCTTTTCGAACCGATATCGAGCAAAGATGGGCTTCTTGCGGCCCACCGACTTCGGAGTTTTCCGAGGAACGGGCCCGACTTCCTCTTAAGCGTCGACCTGTTTCTTTAATGGGCTCGGATGTAAATTCTGACACCAACATAGAAGATAATAACATAATCTGGAATCGAAAGTGCAACACGAAGACGAATCTATAGCCTCTTTCTAAGATGAATGATAATCCATCCAGTATTGGTTTGGCAAAAATGGTAAACCGTCGTTATATAGTTTTTTTTTTTTAAAGTAACCGTTTTTCATTATTTTGTAGCAACAAGAAAATTATATATAAATCTTTTAGTTTATTGCTTTCAATCAAATTTTAATCAAAAAAAAAAAATCAAAATTTAAAAATAACATTTATAGTACTTACAATAAAAATCTCATACGGTCACAAGTAATAAGACCAAAGTTTTAGAATTCGCTAGGCGCTACGCGTGCGTACAACAAGGGCCTAGCGTCTAGCGAAAAAATCGAAAATTAATCGAGAATTAATTTTTGGATAAATTTATATTTTTATATATTTTTCACTTTATATTAATTTTTTATTATCATTTATATTGTTATTAACCTCTAAAACTAATAAGAGCATAATCAATGCAAAAATTCTTAAGCACAATCTTTTAGACGATTATATTATTTTTTATTTTTATTTTTGTCTTTATAAAAAAAGAAATTAAAAATTGACCAGTCGCGGACAGTCACGTATCAGAGGGACCCGCGTATAAGAGAAAAACTGATTTCAAAATAAGAGACAAAAGAGCTGAAATCTTAATTTTTTATAGGCCCTACGCGTTAAAACCCATTTAAAACCTGGCGATAATCTTGGTCTAACTTATCAAAAAATTTATAAAATTTAAATGTAATTAATCAATTAGTCAGAAAATAGTCAAAAATTAATTGAATTATACAAAATTTTATAAAATTAGACGCCGTTATTCAAGTCATTAAATTTGCGCGGTCAAAAAATTAATCGACGCGGACGACCACTGACTAGCAGAAACTCGGAGGAGTAATCGACTAGGCGAGCTAGCTTTAGAACGGAGAAACAAGTCAAGTTTTAACAAGTAAAGTTTTAAGACCATCTCCACTAGTAAAAACTCATTTCGAGGTTTTAAGCAATTTTATACTATAATTTTATCTTTTAATTTCTTAAAAATCTCAGATTTAAATTGAAAGTTTTTATTGTTCCATTGGTAGAATTTTTAGTGGGTTCTTTCAAGCTTCTATACAGGGAGAGAAAAATAAACAAGTAGAAAGAGAAGAAAAAACAAAGTAAACAATTATTTTATATTTTAGAAAGAGAAGAAAAAAACAAAGTAAACAATTATTTTATATTTTTAAATCATAGCCAATCAAGTGTTGATGGGTCTCTAATTTTTTAAAAAATGTTCTTAAAGTTCTGTTTTTTAACATAAGTACGTCTCTTAACTTTAGTTTAATTTTCTTATAATTGTAACATTTTAATACCAAAAAACTCGTTTTTAAGTACCCATAAATAGATTGATGGAGCTGCTCTAAGAGCATCTTCATCGGTACAACAAGTTTTTAGTTTTTTAAATTTTGTTTTTTGAATTTTTAAAAATAAAAAATAAATAAAAGGATCAATCGCGGGCCGCCACGTGTCAGTGGGGCCCGCGAATTAAACAAGAGTCGCCTCTTACGGAAGAAGTAGAAGAGACAATTTCTCTCTTATTTCCGTGGGACCCACCTTGAGAGTCTATCTTTCCTATGACGATAATGATAGTCTAAGACCATGAACAACGCATGGTTCTTAATATGGTTTAAACCCAAAAGCCCTTTTAAAAAAAAAAAAAATTAAAAAAACGTAAGAGACAACATGCGAAGTCTCTTTCCTTGGAACCGGATCTCGGGGAAAAAAATCTTCCTTCTCTCTCGGCGATTCACCGCCTCACCGTCTCTCTCGGCGATTCACCGCCTCCTCCTCCTCCGTCAATCTCAATTCTCCTTAATCTCTCAGATTCGTCTTTAAACCAACGACGCCACTCGTTAATCTCAATCTCAATCAATCATCTTCACAAACCAGATTTAGAATCTCCGCTTCGTCGTCGTCTCTCACGCCGCAGCTAAGAGACACGCTAGAGAAGTTGGTAAACTCGGAGAAAGTGATTTTGTTCAGAGCAAGTGCATTGGTGTTTCTTAAAGAGATCTTAGCAGGTGGGACCCGTTAAATAGTTAAGATCTGGATCTTATATTTCCTATTTAAGATCTGGATCTTAACTATTTAGTGGGCCCTTTGGATACGTGGCGAACTATGATTGATGCGTTTTTAATTATTTTATTTTTGTTTTATTTTAAACTAACTGTTCATGGATCCCAATGAATAGTTAAGAAATTTTGAGGTTTCTCTGTTGGACATGGTCTCATGAAAAGAACATGCGACCTCCCGATGTGCGGGTTCTCGAACAGGGTGGTTCAAATCCTGAAGAATCTCAACGTGCCTTTCGAAGACGTGAACATACTAGAGAAAGATTTCCTTAAGAAAGGGCTCAAAGAGTACTCGAGTTGGCCTACTTTCCCTCAACTTTACATCGGAGGACTCGAGTTGGCCTACTTTCCCTCAGCTTTACATCGGAGGTGAGTTTTATCTATTGGTTTTTGATTTGGTTTGTTGTTGATGAATGATGATGATGCCTTGTGGATTTGGTTTCTTTGTATTTGATCTATCTATTGTCTTCTTGATGATGTCTCAAAGAGTTTATTGGATGTAACATGATAATGAGACATGTTGTATGATGGGTTTAGCTATACAACATTACAATTTGCTTGAGAGTCTATACACTATAATCTTGAGTCTCATTATAGATTGGTCATATTGTTATCTATGGTTGGTCTCCACCTTTTGTGACGTTCATGTGCAAAGATGAAACTTTGAAGACACAAGTATCTTTCTTCGTACTAGATGTTTGTCTCTGAGTACAGTCATGGGTTGTTGTGTCTGTTTTTGAAGATGGGTCTATGTGAGATGTTCATGAGCAAAGATCAATTATTTGTGTTGTTGAGATGTTCATGTGCAAAGATCAATCATTTGTGGTGTTGAGATGTTCATGTGCAAAGATCAATCATTTGTGTTGTTGAGATGTTCATGTGCAAAAATTAATATTTTTTTTTAAGAACTCATTAACCGTTCTACCAATAATACCCAGTTATCATTAATATCCTATTTAAGTCTTTTAACATTTTTTTTATATTAATTTTTTGCTTAAGAACCATAAAAAGAGTTCTCCCATTGCACATGCTCTAACATCTAAAACTTAAAAAAACAAAAGTCAATTACCAAGCAGGGCCATCATATTGTAAACAGCCAATCATCTGTTAGCTTATAACGTATCGTGTTACGTTGTGCTACTTGTTATGTGAACCAATTATTTCTCTCTCTATATACATAAACAAATTATTTATAACAGTTTAAGTCGATTTAACATTAACCATTGGATCAAGCTGATGATATGCTGACGACATCATATATAATTTTCTACGGATTTTTGTCACATATTATTTAAAGAACCAATTCTCATTCTCATATTCATCTTTGTTTTTAGTCTCTTAACAAATTTCATGGCTCAGATCTTGTCACTAGAAGATGCTGCTAAATCCGGAAACATCGATCGATTGTACGAACTAATCAAAGAAGATCCTTACCTTCTTGCGAAAATCGACAGCGTCCCTTTCATCGATACTCCTCTCCACGTGGCGGCCGCCGAGGGAAAAACGGAGTTCGCCATGGAGATAATGCATTGGATGCCGTCTTTTGCTCGGAAACCTAACGCCGACGGAGATACGCCGTTACACCTGGCAGTTGATCACGGTCACTTTTGGCTAGTGCTTGAGTTTGTTAAGGTTGATCCAAGTCTTGTTCGTCTTAAAGGGAGACATGGTACGTCCGTTTTAATTAAAGTTTTCCAGTATATAAATTGGTTAGATTTGTGTATATAAATTAAGTAAAATAAATGATGTTAATTAAATTATACAATCATTAATACATTTTATTTATCATTCACAATGAAAAAACATATATAAATCATACTAAAATTTATAAACATCTTTTAACTCAGTAAAAATCATCCATTTTTTAAAAACTTTTATCAAAAAAAAAAAAAAAAAAAAAAAAAAAATCATCCATTTTGCCAATAAATACAAAACCACATTATAACAAATTAAAAAAACTTAAAAGTATTTTCCTCCTAATTTTCTCATAAAACTTAACCAGTTTGGGGAAGTGGCCTTGGTCTCGTGGCAGTCATAAGTCCACATGAGGCAGATAGCACCACACCACCCGGGCCTGATTCCTCGCGCCTAAGGATTGGCTAATAGGTCGGTCATTTGTGGCCCAAACGTTGACAAAAAAGTTTTTTTTAACAAGTTTAGGTTATTTTGTATTTGATCATGTTTTTAAAACCATATTAATTTAGTATGGATGAGTGTAACCGGATTTGTTCAACCTAAGCCTCACTATAACATAATCGTTAATTTTTGTTTTCTTCTCCCCAAAAAAGGTATGACGCCACTGTTATCTGCCATAAGTAGAAATAAAGTCGATATAATATCAGAATTCTTCTTGGTATGTCCTGAAAGCATCGTGGACGCAAATGTAAACGGAGAGAATGCTTTTCACATAGCCGTCAAAAACAACGACCAAAGAGAAGGAGTAATACTCCTCGATATTCTTAAGGGATGGCTCCCAAGGTTGTGTAAAAAAGATGCGGAAAAGATCGAGACACGAGTGATAAACCAAAGAGACAATGATGGTAACACTCCTTTACATCTCGCGGCGTACAATAACAATTTACAAGCTGTGCGATATATGTTACATAGTGAGAGAATTAACCTCAACATCGAGAACAAGAATGATTTAACTGTTCTCGATGTTGCTATGCTACATAGAGTAGATAATAACATAACCAACATGGAGAGATTGGTTATACGAAACGGCGGAAAACACTCAACTTCTCTTCTTCAGATCAAGACAACATGTGATGTACTTCGTTCGAGGCTTACAACCAAAGAATCAGGAGATATGATGAAGATTCGGAATCATGCTAGGATGTCCGAAGAAAAAAGAAACGCTCTTTTAGTGGTCGCAACCCTTATAATCACATCTACTTATCAGATCGTTCTCCAACCACCTGGAGGCTTATCGGACGGTGGTGGAACCACCGGTAGGAAAGCCGGGACGGTGGTTATGACAGAGACAAGCTTTATTTTGATATGGATGTTAAATAGTGGGGCTTTCTACTTATCCATTGCATTGGCGTTGTGGACGTTGAGTTTTGGACAAGAAAGCAGTTATTGGTATTATTCTCTATTTGCACCTCTATTCTGGGCTTATTATGCTGCAGGGGTTGTGATATCGCCTAGCAGGAAAGCCACCCTAATCGGATGGTTCGGTACGGTGATGGCTTTTATAATCTATTTTTTTGTGGTTTTAAAATGGTATGTGAAGATGTCTAAGCGAACCATGAGACGTGAACCCAAAAGTGGATTGGTTTGGGAAGGTTTCTCTACATTTGATCACTCCTCTAAATGAGGAGATTTGGTGATATTTTAAGTTGATATCTATTTATTGTTTGAGTTTTGTCGTGTGTTTTAGTTATTTAAATGCATAAATTTCCACTCTAAAATAAATAAATATCTATGTTGTTATGTTTTATATCGAAAATAAGATGTTTATTTGTTTTTATGTAAAATATAAAATCCTTAATACTTTTGAGTTTGATTCTCACTAGAAACAAACTATGGCATTATTTGGTTGATAAAAGATTACATTTTGACTAGGTGGGTTAACCTCGGTTTTACTAGTTAGACTAACTAAATTAAATTGATTGTATAATTCTTGTTAAAACCCAAGGTCATTATCATCAAATTGAAACCCAAGTTTTCAAGGTCATGTCAATAGGGCTCTTAGGTTTCATATCTATATTAGTATTTTTGAAGTACTAATTTGAAATTTTCCAAAAAATCACATTAAATTACACATTATGCCATTGGACATAAAAGGAAATATTTTTGAACATTTAATTACAAAAAATCAAATAAGGAAATATTATAATTCTCTCCAAAAATAAATAAAAAATATTAAAGAAATTATGTAAATAATATTTGAAAAACAAAATAAACATATGTAATTCACATAAATACATTATTACATAGTTTTTTTTATAAAAAACTACCATTAAAATTTTATTTAAATCAAAACAAACAGGTTTAATTAATATTATTAAGAATTTAAAAACGATTTGAAAGTTTTTTTGTTAAAAATATCAAACAATAAAAAACAAAATAGTTTGTTAACGAGTTTGATTTCCGGTTCGATTATAAACAAAAAAGAAGAAATTGCAATTCTACTAAAATTTAAATCTTATATTACATATTTAGAATATGTTTACAACAATTATTTATATATATATAATCAAAATAATTATAATTTTAAATAAATTTGGGTAAATCGCATAATATGATTTGTGTATTTTGATTCAGTTTGTATTTTGAATTCGGGTATTTTCGAATCCTAAATATAATAAATAATAAATTATTGGTCTAATCAACTTATAAATTATATTAAATTTTTGCTATACGAAATATATAATAAAAATATTTATATTATTATTTTTGAAGTACTTTTTTGAACTTTTCCAAAAAAACTCACTTAACTACATACTATGTCGTTGGTTTTAAACTCACTTAAAGAGTTATGTGAAACTTACACACAAACATATCTCATTCTATATATATACTTTTTAAAATTGACTTAAATATCAACAAAAACAATAAAACCGATTTTAACATAAAATCAACCACTAATTTCATATTTATGATATTTTTGATATAATCTTTTTATTTTTCTTACGGAGGTCTATAAAAAATTTCAGAATATAAATATTTTTTAAAAAGTATATAGTTTAGTTTTTATATATAATCATTGTCCATATTATAATTTTCTATTTATATTAATATTTTAGATGTTAATAAACATCTATATTGAACATAGATAAAGTTTGTTTAAATCAATTAACACTAGCATAACAATTATTTATTAACGGGTTCAGTTTCTAGAAAAATTCTAGATAAATGACAAGAAGTTTGAAAATAATGATTAAACTTTATCATAAACAAATTTCGGGTAATTCGGGTTCAAATCTAGAAATTTGTTTTGGCTTCGGGTTTTCAGGTAGTAAATTTCTCAATTCGTTCGGGTTATTTATTTTTGGAACGGTTTCGGTTCTTTAATTTCGGTTTGGTTCCAATTATGTA
Source organism: Cochlearia excelsa (assembly GCA_963556525.1). Lineage (NCBI taxonomy): Eukaryota > Viridiplantae > Streptophyta > Magnoliopsida > Brassicales > Brassicaceae > Cochlearia > Cochlearia excelsa. The sequence goes on from OY748330.1 coordinate 25,032,018, forward strand.
CTTCAAATATAATTATAATCTATATTAGTATTTTTGAAGTACTAATTTGAAATTTTCCAAAAAATCACACTAAATTACACATTATGCCATTGGGCATAAAAGAAAATATTTTTGAACATTTAATTACAAAAAATCAAATAAGGAAATATTATAATTCTCTCCAAAAATAAATAAAAAATATTAAAGAAATTATGTAAAAAATATTTGAAAAACAAAATAAACATATGTAATTCACATAAATACATTATTACATAGTTTTTTTTATAAAAAACTACCATTAAAATTTTATTTAAATCAAAACAAACAGGTTTAATTAATATTATTAAGAATTTAAAAACGATTTGAAAATTTTTTTTTGTTAAAAATATCAAACAATAAAAAACAAAATAGTTTGTTAACGAGTTTGATTTCCGGTTCGATTATAAACAAAAAAGAAGAAATTGCAATTCTACTAAAATTTAAATCTTATATTACATATTTAGAATATGTTTATAACAATTATTTATATATATATAATCAAAATAATTATAATTTTAAATAAATTTGGGTAAATCGCATAATATGATTTGTGTATTTTGATTAGGTTTGTATTTTGAATTCGGGTATTTTCGAATCCTAAATATAATAAATAATAAATTATTGGTCTAATCAACTTATAAATTATATTAAATTTTTGCTATACGAAATATATAATAAAAATATTTATATTATTATTTTTGAAGTACTTTTTTGAACTTTTCCAAAAAACCTCACTTAACTACATACTATGTCATTGGTTTTAAACTCACTTAAAGAGTTATGTGAAACTTACACACAAACATATCTCATTCTATATATATACTTTTTAAAATTGACTTAAATATCAACAAAAACAATAAAACCGATTTTAACATAAAATCAACCACTAATTTCATATTTATGATATTTTTGATATAATCTTTTTATTTTTCTTACGGAGGTCTATAAAAAATTTCAGAATATAAATATTTTTTAAAAAGTATATAGTTTAGTTTTTATATATAATCATTGTCCATATTATAATTTTCTATTTATATTAATATTTTAGATGTTAATAAACATCTATATTGAACATAGATAAAGTTTGTTTAAATCAATTAACACTAGCATAACAATTATTTATTAACGGGTTCAGTTTCTAGAAAAATTCTAGATAAATGACAAGTTTGAAAATAATGATTAAACTTTATCATAAACAAATTTCGGGTAATTCGGGTTCAAATCTAGAAATTTGTTTTGGCTTCGGGTTTTCAGGTAGTAAATTTCTCAATTCGTTCGGGTTATTTATTTTTGGAACGGTTTCGGTTCTTTAATTTCGGTTTGGTTCCAATTATGTACTTCAAATATAAGTATAACTATTATTATTTTAAATAATTTTTGGGTAGTTAGAGTAGTTTAGTTTAGTTCTACAAAATTGAGTTTGGTTCAGATTCGATTTCGGGTATTATGGTAGTAAATTTCCTTATACATTCGAGTTATTTGTTTTTAGAATCGGTATTGATTTGGGGATTTCGGTTTGGTTTGGGTTCGGTATTTCGGATCCGGAAGTTTTGTCTATCCCTAATTTTTATAGTTTATAATAGTTTGGAATAAACACACTTACAAATTATATTAAGATTTTGCTATATAAAATATAATTCTCATTATATATTTATGGGAGAATCACAAAACTACACCATTTGAATTACATTTCACAAAACTACACCATTTCAAAAATATTTCACAAAACTACACATAAACACTCAAAATTAAATTCAAATAAACTATATCCACACAATCATACCCCTTAATACTATTTCTAAACATTAATTAGCGAACACAAATGAAAATATTTTAATTTTGGTAATTTTTAAAATGGTAAATCAAGCTTTTAAAATTTTGAAAGGGTGTAAATTTGTGAAAATATTGAATTAGGTGTAGTTTTGTGAAGGAATGATTGAAATGGTGTAGTTTTGTGAATTTCTCTATATTTATCTGCATAAACAATAAAAGAACAAAATACTCTTTAGAAATTCTGAATATTTTTATTTATTTTACAAAATCAAAAAAAAAATTACAAACTTCTAAATTAATTGTATATATATAAAATTATTTATAAAAAACATAAACCCGTGGTGTACCACGGGTTAAATCCTAGTAAATATGTGTAAATGATATGAAACAAGGGTCAATTAAATATATGGACATGGAAAACCAAATAATTAGGTGCCATTTTTTTATTTAGGTGGGAGGAGAGAGAATTTTTTGTTTTGACCATTATACCCCTATTCATTTATGTGTAAATGTTATCGGATATTTTTGTTGTTATCCGATATTTAATTTATATTTTTAAATCCAATAAATAATGATATTTAATTAAGTTATTATGATAATATATAAGTTAGGTGATATAAACAATAAGATAATTGAGTTATCCAAAAAAAAATCGAAATAACAAAAAAAATATCGCGATAACAAAAAAGATATCGCGATAACAGCAAAGATATCGCGATAACAGCAAAGATATCGCGATAACAACAAACATATCGCGATAACAAAAAAAAACTAAGATAACAAGATTAATATCACGATAATTATAATCTCGATAACTAAATATATTTATCATAAATTATTTGATTAAAAACAAACAAATATATTCGCGATAACAAAAAAATTATTGCGATAACAAATTAGATATCAATAACCAAACATACAATGGTAAAAGAAAATAATTTCGTTTAAAAAACTAATTCACAAAATTACACCTAATTTGAGAGAAATCCGAACGAGAGATCCGAACGAGAGACGTAAGTGAGATCCGAGAAATCCAATCGAGAGAAGTCCGATAAAGAGAGGTCCGATCGAAATAGATCGACCGAGAGAGATTTGGAATAGATCCAACCGAGAGAAAGAAATCCGATTGAGAGAGATAGAGATCCAAGAGAGTGATAGAGATACAAGAGAGGCAAAAAAAGAAATCCAAAAGATGAAGAGATATCCAAGAGATGAAGAGAGAAACATCCAAGAGATGAAGAAAGAGAGATGAAGAAAGAGATCTATGAAAGAAAAATAAAAATCTATGAGAGAAGAGAGTTTTGCGAGAGAGGAGAGAGAAGAGAGAGAGAAGAGAGAAGAAAGAAGAGAGAGAAAAGAGAAAGAAAAATGAGTGTTAAGGGTGGGCCTAAGCCCACTCAGGCCTGGCCCATTCCAGAAGTCACCAAGAGAATTCGGTGGGCCTTAACCGGAGTTCGGCCCAAAGGCCCGCCGAAGCCAAGGCCCAGCCGAAGTCAAAAGCCCAATTGGAGAAAGCACGCGCGACAGAGACATCGGTACGGACCTGCTAGGACTGACACAGGTGACAGAGGTGTCGGTACGGACTCGCATGATACAAAGGCGGCCGAACGAGCATTCAATGCGAAGCACGCTCGACGACCGCATTAAATGCAAGAGCATGCCCGACAAAACGAGCTTTCCGTATGTCGAGCATGCGCCGAAGCGATCCCGCCAAGGAGCAAAACCCCGCCAAAGATCACAAGTCTTCACTATAAATAGAGGGTTCGGCTCATAAGTAGAGGGGCCGGAATTTGGAGGGAGAAATCTACAGAGAGAAACAAGAGCCTCAAATTCACTATCTTTTAAGTTCGACACCTTTTAGTCCGACATTATCAACTGTATTTTACGTTCGGCATTCCTGCCCATATTCTGTTCGACATCTTTGCCTGTATTCTGTTCGGCATCTTTGCCACTTTCTGTTCGCTATCTTTAGCATTATAAAAAGCGTTCGCTATCTCTAGCGAACCTTCATTCCGAACCAACTTCGTTATAACAATCCATCTACCTTATTCCGAACATCCCTGTTCGGCACATTACATTTTCTGTTCGGCATTTACTCTAATCTTTACTTCGGTGCTATCTGTTCGTCTCCATTATCACTTAACGAGTTTTCCGACCCCACTTCTATAACAATCATCTCAGTTCGGTATCCGACCCGAACCCTGTTTTAACATTTGGCGCCGTCTGAGGGGAAACTTCAGGAAAAACTCTCACGCTTACGATAATTCACGAACAGCCCGAAGTCGAGAAGAATATCAACATTTCCAGCTACGATGACAAACCAACCAGAGAACGCTTCACACAGACCAATCGTCCTACAAGCAGCACTAGCCGAAGCACAGACATCGGCGGTCCCAGTCGATCACACACCAACAGTCGCAGAGTCAGAGCCAAACACGCCGACATCGGTTCGTATAACTCTTGTCGAACCAACCCGCGAACCAAGAGCCGCCATAGTTATACCACGCGATACCCCAACAACGGCAGCCGAAGTCAACCGCTCCAACCAAGACGATCAATCCGAAATCGCCGAACTCCTCACCAGCCTGATGAACAAGGTGGACGCACTGACTAGGTCCACCAACGAGCGATTTGAAGCACTTTCGGGCGAAAGATCCCGAAACCTGAGACCAATCATCGACTCCTCACCAAACATCCCGAGAAATCTGTTCGGAGGACCCTCGGCAGACGCGACTCAGTTTGCAACACAGGGAAATCAACACCCCCAGGTTTTCAGCCCACTGACAGGACGCCTCTACGGGACTCACGACCCGACGATAATCTACAACTCCCCGCAATTCATCCACCAAGCTGTCGGACTAAGCACACATCAGCGGACCCCGCGGTTCGCCAACCCCCAGGTCGCCGCGAACGACCATCTCTTCCAAGACGCACCAACGTTCGCTCAAACCGGGAGAGATTACGAGCTGGAGAGAATGCGCCAAGAGCTGGCCGAAATGAACTCTCGAGTCCACGAAGCGACAAGCGCGGCACCTGAGATCGGTCGCGTCCTAAGAGAAGCACAAAATGTCCCCTTCACATCGGACATCACGCGTTTCCGTATTCCACATCCCGGGAAAATCACTATCCCAAAATATGACGGAACGAAGGATCCCGTGCAACACGTTACCTCATTCACCATATCGATGGGAAGGGCACAGTTTGCACCCGAACTGAGAGACGCCGGTTACTGTCAGCTCTTCGTCGAAAACCTGACAGGAGGGGCACAACGATGGTTCAACAGGCTCATGCCGAACTCCATCAGAAACTTTCACGAGCTCCAAACCGTTTTCCTCAAACACTACTCGATGTACATCCACAAGGAGCTATCGATCGCCGACCTATGGAAGATGACACAGGCAGAAGGAGAATCACTTCGGTTATACGTCGAAAGATTCAAGGATGTCGCTTCCAGAATAAAAGTGTCGGATGACGTCGCCATCGAAGCACTTCGAAACGGGGTCTGGACCGAATCCGAGTTTTTCAGCGAACTCACAACGAATCTGCCGAAGACCTTGGAGGACGCTTTGCATAGGGCGACGGCATACATCAAGCTGGAAGAAGACATAGCCAGTTTTAAAAAGAAAAGGACGCCGACGAAGACCGTCCCAAGAGAAAAAGAAAAACGAGAAGAATATCGCGAACCGCGACAACACTTCTACGCGGAACACAAAAATCGACACCCCAGAGTCCTTTCGGTCGAGGAAACCGAAGAATAGGCGGTTCATAACGTCTACCGTCCCGAATATAACCGAACTGGAAACAGTTCGAGATATCCGAACAGAGGGAACTACCACTGAAAGGAACGATGCCGAAGCCAAAACGACGAACCGACACACCGACCATCGACGCCGAAGGTAATAACAAAAAAAAAAAAAAAAAAAAAAAAAAAAAAAAAATATATATATATATATATATATATAAACTATCTCCTAAAAGACCGAACTACGAATGGCTTGATCCCTTATTGGGTACGTAGGCAGCCTTTCTAAAGGCGCAGCTATAATAAAATAAAAAATAATTTTTCCTTAATACGAGTTCCGAACTCAGGAAACACGAGCTCAGTACTCAGACAAAAACGAACTCCGAGTTCGGTCACACAAGCTCTTCGCTTATACTAAACGGGCTCCACGCTCTTATTTTTAAGCCGGTCTATTCCGCAAACTAATTAGCCACTATCTTAAAGTGCAGTGGGCTGATCACCCACTATTTTGCAAGGAAGATATCTACGAACTCATGTTCAACACTTGCAGTGGCCCAATCCGAAACCACAAAAGCCGAGTACCTCGCAACCTCGAAAAACGGTTCGTATCATATGCGAACCATGAAAGAAGAATATACAAGAAATAATTTTTCCTTATACGAGTTCCGAACTCAGGAAACACGAGCTCAGTACTCAGACAAAAACGAACTCCGAGTTCGGTCATATAAGCTCTTCGCTTATACTAAAACGGGCTCCGCGCTCTATCTTTAAGCCGGTCTATTCCGCAAACTAATTTATTTTTCCTTAATACGAGTTTGGCATGCGAACAAGGAGGACAGATAGACGAACCAACATCATGACTTTTTATATCGAGAAGGCCGATCCCAACGACGGGCCCGGAAACTGAAAGAGAAGTGATGTACGAATAAAGACAGAAGGACGAGCCAAAATGGAAAGGAAAGGGCAACAAGGCCGACCCCGACAGTCGACCCAAAATTACAAAAAAGAAGGGCCGATGACGTGGCATCCCCCAAATCGATCATATGCCAATGGTGACTCCTCAAATGCGCCAAGGCCGATCTCTTTAGTTCGCCTCTCCTAAAAAGCCGAACTGGGGGAGGGACTAATGTTAAGGGTGGGCCTAAGCCCACTCAGGCCTGGCCCATTCCAGAAGTCACCAAGAGAATTCGGTGGGCCTTAACCGGAGTTCGGCCCAAAGGCCCGCCGAAGCCAAGGCCCAGCCGAAGTCAAAAGCCCAATTGGAGAAAGCACGCGCGACAGAGACATCGGTACGGACCTGCTAGGACTGACACAGGTGACAGAGGTGTCAGTACGGACTTGCATGATACAAAGGCAGCCGAACGAGCATTCAATGCAGAAGCACGCTCGACAGCCGCATTAAATGCAAGAGCATGCCCGACAAAACAGCTTTCCGTATGTCAAGCATGCGCCGAAGCGATCCCGCCAAGGAGCAAAACCCCGCCAAAGATCACAAGTCTTCACTATAAATAGAGGGTTCCGGCTCATAAGTAGAGGGGCCGGAATTTGGAGGGAGAAATCTACAGAGAGAAACAAGAGCCTCAAATTCACTATCTTTTAAGTTCGACACCTTTTAGTCCGACATTATCAACTGTATTTTACGTTCGGCATTCCTGCCCATATTCTGTTCGACATCTTTGCCTGTATTCTGTTCGGCATCTTTGCCACTTTCTGTTCGCTATCTTTAGCATTATAAAAAGCGTTCGCTATCTCTAGCGAACCTTCATTCCGAACCAACTTCGTTATAACAATCCATCTACCTTATTCCGAACATCCCTGTTCGGCACATTTCATTTTCTGTTCGGCATTTACTCTAATCTTTACTTCGGTGCTATCTGTTCGTCTCCATTATCACTTAACGAGTTTTCCGACCCCACTTCTATAACAATCATCTCAGTTCGGTATCCGACCCGAACCCTGTTTTAACAATGAGGGTAAAAAAGTCTTTGTATTCGTGAATAATAAAACAGTATTCATGACATTATCAATCACATAATAAACATATCTTCCATGTCCATTTCTTATATATATCCATGAAACAATGTATTTATTGGGAGCTCTCTTCTTCAACATTTAATATATTAATCTATGAATCTATTAAATCTTGGTTACAACCTTTAAATATTTCTATCTTTCACATGTTTTGAACTCAATAAAAACTCCAATGAGCTATTTTCTTGAGTTAATTAGTGTTTTGGGTACATTTTAAAAGATAATTTGCTAATTGAGTGATTTTAATGTAGTAATTAAATTTTAGGTAATTTTGTTTGATTTTCGTATTTAAAATGACAAATTTATCCTTATTCACAAAATTTATTCACAACATTTATTCACATAAAATCATTCATATGGATCATTCACGTGAGGTCATTCATTATTCACCATTCACATGAATTATTCACGAATACTATTTGTCATTCACATGTATTATTTATCATTCATAGAGACCATTGATCATTCACGGAGAAAAATTCGTCATTCATAACGATCATTCACATAATATCATTCACATAATATCATTCACGAAATTTGACAATTTCAAAGTTAAGGGTAAAACTGTAATTTAACATGCAAAAATCACCTTTTAGCAAATTAAAATAAAAATCACCCAATTAGCAAATTTATGTCTCAAAATGTACCTATTTTGCCAATTTTCTTTTTCTTTTCAAGTTACTTATTTAGTTAAACTCTAAATAATCCTTTTTCTTGGATTATCTCATAGTTCAATCTTACGCTCTCTCGCCCGAATCACCCATAACCATAATAATGATTAATTTTTTTTTTGAAATTTAAATATTGAAAATATATTGACTTTAAAATTCAAAATGTTATTTTCCTATATTTTCCTTAAACTACATAATTGACCGCAATATATAATACTATGTGTCGTATAAACGCATCCGAGATAGAAAATAAAATGGTAATATAATTAATGAATAAAAAATCATGATTTTTGGAGTTTATAGATTTACCGAGACAGACGTGGGCGCTGGCGGGAGCCTCCGCAGGGCACCATCGGTTTCCTATAGATAGTTTGGGAGAAAATTTACACCTCCTATTCTCGAGAAGGAGGGACCCAGCGGATAAGATATCTACTTATCCGTGGATAGCATGGTATATATGGAAAGCAAGAAATGATAAACTATTTCGGGGCATTGACCGGAACCCGATGGAGATAAAAGATGTGGCTATCGGAGAAGCTGAGGCATGGAGTAAGGCGCAAGAAATTTTGCAGGTACAACAACCGATAAATACGGATGAGGAGGAGAGTAGGGACTAGGACCTGGGGATGAAACTGAGTCCTCATGCTATATTGATGGCTCATGGAAAGAAGGAGAAGACACTAGCGGAGTGGGTTGGGTCCTTCAAACATCTCGTGGACGACCAGAGATAATGGGTATGAAGGGATATAGCAGAAGTATATCTCCGCTTCATTCGGAGCTTCTCTGGCTTCTTAATGCCCTCGAGAGTCTACGAGGATATAGACTAGTATGCAGGATCTTCAATACGGATTGCATGGACCTAGTGAGGATGGTGACACAACCTCATCAATGGCCAACTTTCTCCACCGATTTGGAGACGCTACGTGATCTGCAAGGTTTTTTCCCTGACTTTTCACTACGGTTTGCAGCAAAAAAAAAGAATCGGAAGTGTTAGGATTATGGGCTTCCAACTTAAAACCAATTGGCGATAAGTGGAGAGGCCCATATCCATTATATATTAGTTTAAGCCCCTTTGAGTTTCCGATGTGGGACATTTGTCCTTAATACGCCCCCTCGAGATAATGGGTCTCGTTAACCATTAATCTCGGATAGTTTGGGCAAGAGAGGCGGACCAGTCGGGTCAGGCCTGTGATCGGATCGGGCTCTGATACCATGTTAGGATTATGGGCTTCCAACTTAAAATCAATTGGCGATAAGTGGAGAGACCCATATCCATTATATATTAGTTTAAGCCCCTTTGAGTTTCCGATGTGGGACATTTGTCCTTAATAGGAAGGCGGATCTTCTAGAATGGTGTGCGCGTGGCCGAAAATGTAGTTTCCAATATTATTAGTCAATTTTTCCTACTTGGGTTGTAATAGAGTATGATAAAAGTATTGCAGTGAAAAAAATAAAATAGATTTACCGAGTTAACGTAACATGGCAAACCAAAGTTAACGAACCGGCTTTATTTTTATTCTTTCAAACACACTCTTATTAATTTTATTTTTCTTTGATGAAGTTAATTTTAAATTAGTTAAAGAACTATTCATATATATAGCTTGAGAAGCACTTCAAAAAATGTGTCTGAGTTTCCAAGCAAAATGCAATTAGTCTTTAGTCTCAAGTTTGTCCTGCAGACTCACTCCACCACATATTCACTTAAATTGGTGATACAGATTTGTTTTAATAATAGTAGATTAAACTCTACATTATCATAATTCATAAGTTATGAATCATAAACTTTGGGACCAATATTATAAACTAGAAATTAGACAGGACGCACACCAAAGGATTTAAACCAATAATACTAGGGGGAATTCAAAACTACGGTATTTGAATTGCATTTTACGTAATTACATCATTTCAAAGTCAATTTTCAAAACTACATTTAAACATTTAAAATTAAATCCAAATAAATTCTACCACAAAATTTTACTCCTTTAATATTATACCATAAACACTAATTAGCGAACCAAATGAAAAAAAATTAATTTTGGTAATTTTTTAAATGGTAAATCAACCATTTAAATTTTTGTAAAAATGTAAATATATAAAAATATTGAATTATATGTAGTTTTATAAAGTACAAATTGAAATAGTTATGGAGTTTTAAGTTTCTCCATATATGATTGCATACCAATTTTTTTTTGTTAAAGGTGTTTTCATAATACGTCGTTAAAAAAATTAAATTTTTTTGAAACTTATCATGTTCCTTTGTTCTCTTTAAAAGTATAACCATAATTAATTTAAAAAATCAAACAAACTAAATTATAAGAAACAATAACTAGGCAAACAAAAGTTATTAAGTTTCCTATAAAGTATAAACATATATCTCAAAATAGGAAAAAGTTCAATAAAAAATATACATTTAATTAATTGAATTCAAATAAAAATAATTTTTGGTTGACTTTTTTTATGACAACTTTTTGTTGACTTATAAAAATGTACAATATATTTTATGTTGGTCCAAACCCAATTATTTCAATGTAAGTATATGTCAAGTGTTCAATGTGTATATGTAAGTATATGTATATGTCAAGTGTTCAATGTGTCTTAAAGACATATAAACCTACCAAATATTGTGATCCCCCGTCGTTTTTTTACTTTTTTAGTAATATAATTAAACTGAAAGTGTTTTAATTTAATTTAATGTTTAGCAATAAATAAGTAACTAAAAAACGATTAATAAATTAATTATTCTTTGACGGTTTCAAAGGCATTTTTAGGAATCTCATCACCTATATAAACTCCTCCTCTCTTCTTCTTCTTCTCCATTTTCAGATTTAGAGCGATTTCACCTCCATTTTCTTCGACAGTGTAAACCATAGAAGCTACACAGATCACACCAAAGGTAATTTTCGATTTCTAGCTTCAAGCTCTCTTTAATCTATGTGTGTTTTCGAATTTGGATCTAAGATCTGTTGTGAGATTTGATTTTCTCTGCTTTCAGATTCGATTTGTGTCGGTGATCTACACAATAGATTTGCATGTTACCAGATCTGTGATTTTTTATTCGAATTTTCTCTTTGTTTTTCGTCGAATTTTGGCTTTTGATACGGTTTATTGCTAAGCAATGATCACAACGAATGTTTTTTCTTCTTGTAGGATTCAGCTAATATATGGTTCGTGTTTTTGTGTTATGTGTGCATTTTCAAATTTCTATGAAACCAGATCTGAATTTTCTTCAAAAAGAAAATAATCTGTAAAAGTTTAGTTTTTGTTCATTGTTGATTTATATATTGGATCTGCATGTTTTCTATATATCAAATTTGTGTCATGTAGTGAACACTTCATATCTTAATTTTGGTATTTGTCTATGGTATTGATTACTTGTTATGAAGTTTGATACTAAAACCTTCCTTTTTTTTTGTCCTGAGGAAATTCAGTTTTTACAAAGCAAGAATGGTGAAGATTTGTTGCATTGGAGCTGGATATGTCGGTGGTCCAACCATGGCGGTTATTGCTCTAAAGTGTCCAGCTGTTGAAGTAGTCGTTGTCGATATCTCTGTGCCGAGGATCAATGCCTGGAACAGTGATCAGCTCCCTATCTACGAGCCTGGTCTTGATGATGTCGTCAAGCAGTGCCGTGGAAAGAATCTCTTTTTCAGCACTGATGTTGAGAAACACGTGAGGGAGGCCGATATTGTCTTTGTCTCTGTCAACACACCGACCAAGACGCGTGGTCTTGGAGCAGGGAAAGCTGCGGACTTGACTTACTGGGAGAGCGCGGCTCGTATGATTGCTGATGTTTCGGTTTCAGACAAGATCGTTGTCGAGAAATCAACTGTTCCTGTCAAAACCGCAGAGGCTATCGAGAAGATTCTTACGCACAACAGCAAAGGAATCAAGTTCCAGATTCTCTCCAACCCTGAGTTTCTCGCTGAAGGAACAGCCATCGAAGATCTTTTCATGCCTGACCGTGTCCTCATTGGTGGCCGTGAAACACCTGAAGGGTTTGCAGCTGTGCAAGCCTTGAAAGACGTTTACTCCCAATGGGTCCCTGACGAGAGAATCCTCACCACCAATCTCTGGTCCGCCGAGCTCTCCAAGCTCGCGGCTAACGCTTTCTTAGCACAGAGGATCTCATCGGTCAATGCGATGTCTGCTCTCTGTGAAGCGACTGGCGCCAATGTCTCGGAGGTCTCTTTCGCTGTAGGCAAAGACTCTCGGATCGGTCCCAAGTTCTTGAACTCGAGTGTCGGATTCGGCGGTTCTTGTTTCCAGAAAGACATCCTCAACTTGGTCTACATCTGCGAGTGCAACGGCTTACCAGAAGTCGCCGAGTACTGGAAACAAGTCATCAAGATCAACGATTACCAGAAAACCCGGTTCGTTAACCGCATTGTCTCTTCGATGTTCAACACAGTCTCCAACAAGAAGATCGCGGTTCTCGGTTTCGCCTTCAAGAAAGACACAGGAGACACGAGAGAGACTCCAGCCATCGATGTCTGCAAAGGCCTGTTAGGTGACAAAGCTCGCATCAGCATCTACGACCCGCAAGTCACCGAAGACCAGATCCAAAGAGACTTAACCATGAACAAATTCGACTGGGACCACCCGCTTCATCTCCAGCCCATGAGCCCCACAACCGTGAAGCAAGTCTCTGTCGCTTGGGACGCGTACACCGCGGCCCAAGACGCTCACGGAATCTGCATTTTGACAGAGTGGGACGAGTTCAAGAAGCTCGACTACGAGAGGATCTTTGAGAATATGCAGAAACCGGCGTTTGTATTCGACGGTAGGAACGTGGTGGATGCAGAGAAGCTGAGGAAGATTGGGTTTATTGTTTACTCCATTGGTAAGCCACTGGACCAGTGGCTCAAGGACATGCCTGCACTTGCCTAAACAGTGAAAAAAACAAACCAAACCAGCCTCTTCTTTAGCCTTCTTTATATTTCATATTTTCCTCAGAGTTCTCTTATGAGTTTCCTTTTTAATATTGTTTTCATTATTAAGATTTAAGATATTAACTATGTTTTGGTCAATAATTTTTCGGTTTTGTTCTTGGTTTGAGAATCCAACAGAGATTTAGGTTTGGTTCTCGTTGGTTATTGTTGCATCTTTATCTCAGACAGGACAAGAAACTTTCCCTAAACAGAGAATTTTAACAGAAGACAATGATAGTTTTTTGTCTCAATGTGAGTTTTTATAAACCATCACTGTGTACATATTGTCTCAATAGATGCAATAGATTGATCAAAAGTACACAAATTTTCATAAGACAAATAATCATAAAATGTTTCACACGTCAATGTTACATTGATTTGAATTAGTTAGTCTTTTCTTAGGAGAAGGACCAATCTCACTTCCACCCAACAAAGAGTTTCTCCTTTTCAATACATTTCCTTTACCAAAGCAATTCTCTGCAAAATGAAGAAGCAAAAACAAAGTTTTGAGGTCAAAACCTGTCTTGTGATAATGAGTGTGGGGTTTTGTAGAATATACCTTGTTTCTTCTCTATGTGATTGCTATCTTCGCTTGGATTCGCCTCTTCTGAATCAGACAAAGGCGCGAGAGTGCAGATACCGATCAAATGTCCGTTAAGACACACGAAATACTCAATGCAGTCTTCGTAAGCTTCTAAACGAATACAAGCGCTCTGTGGTATGATCTTAGCTTGTAGCATGCTCCATAGTCTAGCTTTACAATATGGGCAAACCTCGGAAGGATGAAAAGGAACCTCCTTGTTAATAATCACTTTCCGGACTTTAGACGTCGGAAACGACTTGAATATCCCACGGAACAAACCCACGTCGCCTTCTTCTCCCTGGTCAAGATGCTCGCATGAGTCACAAACGTAGAGCACATCGGTTCTGCATTGAGGAGGAAGTAGGCTTCTTCCTAACGTTTTCGAGAAACGGGTTCTGTAAACAAAGTGACCGGGGATTTGAACCGTGCTATTGAACAGACCGCCTTGTATGCATCCCGAGCAGTAGATTAGAAGCTTCCCTAGGGCTCTCCAGTTACCGTCGATGCAATGGCTGCCGCTAGATTGCAAATCTAGCATCATTCTCGGAGCACGGGTCTTGCAAAACTCTTTCCATAGCACACGTTTGGCGAAATCGTCGAACCATCTGCATACACAGGAGAACGTTGCGACTTGTTTCGGGTTCCAGTTCAAATGTTTGAAGACTAGTAATAGCACGTCTTCGTTTAGGTGATGGTCACTAGTGCACTGGCAGGAAGGGGAGTGCGTGCAACGATACTGCTTCGGTAGAATCATTCTCTCTGTGTTTCAATCACAAGAAAGGAAACACAAAGTTGCTTCCACCTGCAAAAGGAGAACAAAGAATCATCACAATCACAATATGAGACTCTTCTAGACAAGACTTCATAACAACCGAAACATACAGAGAAAACGAACCAGAGAAAGCTCGCGGATCATAAGAATCAAGCAAAGCTAGAGAATAACTAAACACACACACACACATTCACACAAAGTATCCTTTACATGATTTTTCAAACTACTGAGTCTAAAGGGAGCTACTTTCTCACTACTATGAAGCCTCAGATTCATTTGATGATCTCTAGAGATTACTTCTAATCAATGAAAACTTCCAGGCACTATCAAGACTAATAAATCTTAAGACCAATAACAATGGAGTCAAAACAAGCTCAAGACTTTCAAAGGCAAACAACAAACAACACACACAATGTAACTCAGATCTATAATACCCACATCAATCTAACACAAAATCTATTGAATCCTCACAAAAAAACCCATTTTCTATCCCTCACAAAAAAAACCCACCATTGAATAACACCACAAGCCTTAACACAAAAAATACAATCTTTGAAACAGTGTAAAGGTAAGAACTTTACCAGAAAAAAACCCTTGATTACTTCAAAAAATTGTTGCTATAAAGGGGCTTTCCTCCTAATCTAAGAAAGTAGAAAACCACAGCTAAAAAACATGAAAATTAGGGCATTTAAAGGGTTAAAAATCAAGCAAGAAAAGAGATTCAAAAACAACCTCGAAAACTCCGAAACAGAGAACAACACGAACGAATCAAGTAGCAGATGAAAACAAAGAAACAAATCGATAAGGGAAAGAAATCTCAAAGCTTTCTTAACTTTTGTTTACTTCCATGTTGTAACAGAGAAGAAGAAGAAAGAAAGAAAAATTAAATTTAAGTCAAGGAAGGAAATAGTAGAGAGACAGCCTGTGATGTAAGTAAACAACAACAACCAATAAAGAAATGACACGTAGGATAAAGAATCTTGTATGGTCGATGGCTTTTAGAGAAAGGCATGGCGTGGGGTCATGTTTATATATATTTTTTAAGTCCTTAGCTTTTATATAATTCACAGAATCTAACAATACTTTACAAAAGTTAAAAATACAACCTTTTTCAATCACTAAATTAATCAAAGAAAAAGTTAGTAAATCTATTAAACCACAAGTTGCAGTATTTTTAAATACGAGTTGTTACACTCTTATATGTTAACATATGTATAATAACACAAGTAGATTATATAGTTTAGTGATTGTTCTTTAGTATAGTCAAGTTTATGTTTTTAATGTTGTTGTGTTGAAGAGTTCTTGTCTTGGAGAGATATAACAGACTCAAAAGCACCAACCAAAGCCTTGACTTTGCTCTTGCGAGTCACCACAAGCTTATTAGCTGTTTCCTCTATCACATTGTTGAACAACAACACTCTTGAATCTCTCTTCTTCTCTGTTTCTTGGTGTTTCAAAGCAACTCTCAACGACTTGGGTTTGTGTTCTTGTTCCTTTTCGTTGCTAAAGTTTGTTCCTTTGCTCTTCAAGTTTCTCCGAACACCGGTTTTCGAGGTTTTGTCAGCTATGTCAATGAGTTTTCTTCCCCTGAACTTGAGCTTTCTTGGACTGTTTCCTTGTGATCCGAACTCTACAACTTTTCCTCTTTTGAATCCAAGCTTCATCGACTTTTCGGCTTTGCTTTTTCCTTTCCTTGTTGTGTTCTCATCATGGTCTTCTTCTTCTTCTTGGGAAGATACATTGTCTTCTTCTTCAATCTCTGGAATTTCATTCACAAACTCTTCACCTTCGTCTCGGCTCTTTAGTAGTGAAGATGATGATGGATCATCAATAGGCGAATCAACGACACACCTTTGGTTCATATCAGATTCAACAATCTCATTCCCTGTCTCCATCTTAACAACATAGAGAGTTTTCTCTTCAACCAAATCCTTACATTTCTCATCCACCATCTTTCGAGGTTTCATTACAGGAACACTCAAGCTATCACTCTCCTTCCTTGTCCTCAAACATCGCGAACAACGTTTTGGATACTCCGAGACTCTTAAAGGCACACCTACTTTCTTCGGTTCTATAGCCTTCTTTCTGTTGACAGTGCTGCGTCGAAGAGCCTTAGCTGCAGTTTGCGCAACAGACTTCAGCTTCAAAGCCGTGACACGCTTGTTATGTTCAACAATCTCTAGCTCTCTTCCACGCGACACACCAAACCCTTCGTAAGAATGTGAAACCGTCTTCTTCTTATTATTCTTCTTTAGCCAAGTCGAATCCGATAATAAAGACACAGCCTTTACACTACTTGTTCTCTCCGCATTCTTCATGTTAACATCACAAACCCTTCTCGAAAAGTCTCGAGCTTTACTCATCCCATGATCATCACCACCAGAATCATATCTTCCATAACCAAAGACAGGATTCGAAACCGGTTTAGTCAATGCCTTCTTCTTCAATGGTGAAGAATCAAATTTTAGAGTCTCAGAGAAGCTTCTATTAGCTCTTTTGACCTTTCTTGGCTTGTTGTTGCAATCATGAGATTCATGTTTTGCTCCGAATTTGCAGACATCATGACAAGAAGCAGTAGGAGATCTGAGATAATTAGGAACAATGTTGCTTTGTCTGTATAAAAAACTTAGTTTTCCTGTAGAGATTCTTCTCCATGATCTGTTAACATCTTGTGAATTAGGCACATGTATGGTCTCTTCAGCCATTAAATCAAAAGCTATAGTGAAGATTCAAGAATCAAATCTTTACACACAAAGATGTAGGCTAGAGAAGATCCTTGTCCTGACAAAGAAAAAAACAAAAACAAAAAAGATACAATCTTATTACAACAATGTTGAAATTAACACATGAAGCTAATAGTTATCATCATTTTCAAGATATAGTATTATTATTTACCAATTCAAGAGACAATGAATGTATAATCGTTTTAAGCTGAACCCAAATCATATTTTCTGTGTTTAAGCCTATGAGAACAAAGAAGGGTTCTTGAAGAAGCATTCGATTATAAAAATTAAACAAAAAAAATCTCACCTTTTTTTATTTTAGAGACAGACATGCAATCTATTTTTGAGGTTATTGTTTCATACCAAAGAAAGGATAAATCTGTTTCTAGTAATCATTTCCGTAATTTTCGCATATATTTGTAGTTTCTGGAGTAAATCGTTTGTGTTGTTATAACACGTGGCATAATTACAGAGTTGTGTTGTTAATTGTGACCACCTACATAAATGTGTTTCCCTTGCATTTTTGTTTGCTTTTAAGTAATTAACTAGATGAGGATCCGCACGTACGTGCAATAATTAATATAATTTTTAATTTTTTATATTTATAATTATTTAGTGAAAATATATATATTAAAAAAATTTCACCGACTTGGATTATATTTAGATAGTCTCTTATTTCATAAAATACATTAAATAAAACATGTAGATTGTGCGAGGTATGGTTTAACGCGAGATTCATCCGTGTATTAGAAATATTTAAATTTTTTACCCCAGGATATACCTTCCAAGATGTCTTGATACAAATTTAAAAATAGTTTACTGAATTATATTTAATATAAAGTTCAAAATTATATTTATGTATAATTTTATATTTCGAATATAATTTAGTTATATATTATGATTTATTTATGCTATTTAATTTTTGACCTGTTGCTAAATTACACATAAATATTTGTGCATAAATTGAATTCGATTTAATCTCATAACCATTATCATTCGTTTAAATTTTTTTTGTGATCTTTTAACGACCCGTTACAAAAACTAAAATGAGAATTACAAAACTACATCATTTGAATTGCGTTTTACAAAATACGTCGTTTCAAAGTTATTTTCAAAAACTACATCTAAACACTCAAAATTAAATCTAAATAAATTATACCTACACAAAATCTACCCTTTAATATTATATTGTAAACACTAATTAGCGAACCTAAATGAAAAGATTTAAATTTTGATAGTTTTTTTAAAGATAAATCAACCTTTTAAATTTTTAAAAGGGTGTAGTTATAGAAAATATTGAATTAGATGTAATTTTGTGAAAGAAATGTTGAATAGTTGTGAATTCCTCAAATTAAAATATGTATTTGCTATTATGATTTGTATTTTTTTAACATCAATTTTTTCTTTCCTTTATTAATTTTTTTTATAGAAACTTCCTATATTAATATTTGTTTTTTAAATACTTTGAATGTTAGTTAAATTGAAATTGTTTGGGCCTTCATGTTGGGTTTTTCTTATTGTCCATTTGATTTTTTCCAGCCCAATAAAAACCATAGGTTACGCAAAAAAATGCAATGGCATTTGATAGTAAATAGAATTTTTTTAAATGGCATTTTGAAAAAATGCTTTCCAATTAATATATAAGATTTTATACTTTACTAGAAATTATATTTGAAAAATTCCATTATAATTCAGTTTAGTTCTCTTTATAGAATGTTAGTATTTTGCCAAAGAGAACTAATCCTTACAAAAAATGAGTGAAAACTATAATGTGAAAACCTCAAAAAGCAAAACAAAAAAAAATCTTGTTTTTAAATCGCAAAAAAGGTTAAAATCGGTATTTTAGTTTTTTTAATTATTTGGTATGAGTATAGAGACAATAATGTCAAATCAAATATGATCGAATCAAAATAATGTCACGTTTTATTTTACGATTTTATATCAATTTGGTCCCTACTGTTTTTTCTTGTTCATCTGGTTTACATACACAAAATTATTGCGCATGGTGTTTTTGTCTTTTTTTATATTATGTTCGAAAAGTACACTAATCAATAATTCAATATTTACATTTTCGCTATTATTTTTAAAAATATAAATATATCATTAGTCTTTTGGCTTATTAAGTAGTTATTACCTATTTTTGATGTTTTAGACTAACCAAGATTAATTGGTATGTGACATACTTAGTTTATTTTCTTCATCCGTGTTTGCTTAATATTAAAATGAAGATTAAAATAATACATGGGTGATGGTGTAAATAACAAGCTATGCAATTCAGTTTTTATATAAAAAAATATCTCTTAGATTGTGGAAATGTTTATTTATAACTCGGTATTAGTATATTTATATAAATAATTGAAATGGGTCCCAAAGTTCGGGCCCTAACGGTTATAATCCTCATGATCTGTACGGAATCCAATTTGTCCACTGTCTAATTATGTGGTACCGTTAAACAAGTCTCGCTACCACATCTTTCACAATTTGCCAGATCATCACTCATCCACAATCCCGGTTCAGCTCCTATATTAGCTAAAAACCCGGTTTAGTTGTCGTACCGGAATCTCCTTAATAATAAACCGGATCCTATTAGAGACAAAACAATACGTATATCACACTCTTCCTTTGCCTATACAATCCCAGTCTCTCTCTCCCAGTCTCTCTCTCTCTAATCTCTACCTGCAAAATCAAAACTCGTTTCTCTCCCATGGTGGTTCGTCTATTTCAATCATGCCCTCTTACCCCAACTTCCTCTTCAGGTTTATATATATATATATATATTCACTATCCCATTTTATATCCATGCGTATATCTCTCTCTGTATCTGCTTAGTAATGGCGGCGATTTTTTGTTTACCTATCGGTGATATACTTTTTCTCTGAGAATATTTTGTTTTCCCGAGAAACAGTTTTCTCGGAGAATTTTAACGCTTTTGTGAGCTATTCTATAGCTTTTAAAGTCATCATGCAAGTTCCGCTTTGTGTAAGCTAATATCGATTTTGAATTTTCAGGTGGATTGGATTGTTTTCCGATAAATTCCGTCGAGTAACGGCGAGATTCGGCGGCGGCGAATCGAGCAGCGGCGGCGGCGACGATACGCCGGTTTTGACCTCCGTCGAGTGTTACGCTTGCACGCAAGTAGGCGTGCCGGCTTTCCACTCAACGAGCTGCGATCAAGCTCACGCGCCTGAGTGGCGCGCTTCCGCCGGATCTTCATTGGTCCCGATCCAAGAAGGATCCGAACCTAAGCCGACCCGGACCCGATTCAGACGTCTCAAGGGTCCTTTCGGTGAAGTTTTAGATCCAAGAAGCAAGCGCGTGCAGAGATGGAACCGCGCGTTGCTTCTAGCGCGTGGGATGGCATTAGCGGTGGATCCTCTCTTCTTCTACGCGCTCTCTATAGGACGAACCGCAGGACCGGCGTGTCTCTACATGGACGGCGCGTTCGCTGCGGTGGTCACGGTGGTGCGCACGTGTCTCGACGCTGTTCATCTTTGGCACGTGTGGCTTCAGTTTAGGATTGCTTATGTCTCAAGAGAGTCTCTCGTCGTTGGCTGTGGAAAGCTCGTGTGGGATCCACGCGCCATCGCGTCACACTACGCGCGGTCTTTTACTGGTTTCTGGTTCGATGTTATAGTCATCCTCCCTGTCCCTCAGGTTTTTGCCCCAAACAAAATTTTCAAAATAGCCATCGAACTATTCCAATATTATGAATTTAGCCGTAAACATTTTGTTAGTATCAATAAAGCCCCCATGAATCATTTAAAAGTGTTGATGATAATGCGGAACTTTGTGTGCGTGTTCTTTGTTTTGCAGGCTGTGTTTTGGTTAATAGTGCCGAAACTGATAAGAGAAGAGAAGGTTAAGCTTATAATGACGATCCTTCTACTAATCTTCTTGTTCCAGTTTCTGCCCAAGATTTATCACTGCATTTGCTTGACGAGAAAGATGCAAAAGGTCACTGGCTACATTTTCGGGACTATTTGGTGGGGTTTCGCTCTTAATCTCATCGCGTATTTCATCGCCTCTCATGTAAGTCCTCTCAAGCTCCGTGCCAAGAGTTTTATTATTATGTTAAAGTTTGTCTTTTTCATGGGAATTTTGGTGGGTTTCAGGTCGCCGGAGCATGTTGGTATGTTCTTGCGATACAGCGTGTTGCTTCTTGCATAAGACAACAATGCGCGAGGACAGGGAACTGTAATCTCAGTCTGTCTTGTAAAGAAGAGGTATGTTACCAATTCGTGTCACCCACGAGCACAGTTGGGTATCCATGCTTATCCGGAAACATTACTAGTGTGGTTAAGAAGCCTATGTGCTTAGACATTAATGGACCGTTCCGATATGGTATCTATGGTTGGGCACTTCCGGTTATCTCCAGCAACTCTCTTGCGGTTAAGATCCTTTATCCTATCTTCTGGGGCCTAATGACTCTCAGGTAGTTTCTTGGTTCCATAATTCCAGGTTTTCATCTTTGATCATAACTTCTACTTTACCGATACTGATTATGTTTTGTGTTTTGCCTTTACAGCACATTTGGTAATGATCTTAAGCCTACAAGCAACTGGCTTGAGGTTATTTTCAGCATAGTTATGGTCCTTAGCGGATTATTACTCTTCACGCTGTTGATAGGAAATATTCAGGTAAGCTATGTGAGGATAGGTCTTTTCGAATTATCATGTTGTGTATTGATGTAATCAGAAGATTCTAACAACATGGTTACTTTCTTTTTAAAGGTGTTTTTGCACGCGGTAATGGCAAAGAAGAGGAAAATGCAGATACGGTGTAGGGATATGGAATGGTGGATGAAACGTAGGCAGTTGCCTTCTCGGTTAAGACAGAGAGTTAGGAGATTTGAGCGGCAGAGATGGACTGCCTTGGGTGGAGAAGACGAGCTCGAACTTATACAAGATCTGCCTCCGGGTCTTCGAAGAGATATTAAACGTTATCTTTGCTTTAATCTCATTAACAAGGTATTAAGTAATAAATGTTAGATGAATCTTGTTAAGACTAGTGAACACAATAAGTAATATGTTTGGTCATTTCTCAGGTACCATTGTTCAGGGGCATGGACGATTTGATCCTCGACAACATCTGCGATCGGGCTATGCCTCGAGTCTTCTCTAAAGACGAAAAGGTAATTGACGCCATCATCTCCAAAACTTAATCTCTAAGAGCCAAAGTTTTGGTTCTTTTGTGGTGTTTAGTTTATAAATCTTAGTTCATTGGTGTTTATTGATTGTTACAGATCATCCGTGAAGGAGATCCAGTACAGAAAATGATATTCATCATGCGTGGGAGAGCCAAACGGACCCAGAGCCTAAGCAAAGGCGTGGTAGCAACTAGTATGCTCGAACCAGGCGGTTACTTAGGCGATGAGCTACTCTCATGGTGCCTACGCCGTCCATTCAATGACCGTCTTCCTCCTTCCTCCGCGACATTTGTTTGCCTCGACAACATCGAGGCCTTTTCCCTCGGATCCGAGGATCTTAGGTACATAACCGATCATTTCCGTTACAAATTTGCGAACGAGCGCCTCAAGCGGACAGCCAGATACTATTCATCGAACTGGAGGACGTGGGCTGCCGTGAATATTCAAATGGCTTGGCGAAGGAACAGGAAGAGAACCCGCGGTGCTGGTGGTGAAAACAACGGCGGTTTGATGAGTCCTGTGTCGGAGAATAGCGTCGAAGGTAATAGTGAGCGCAAGTTACTTCAATATGCTGCTATGTTCATG
Source organism: Cochlearia excelsa (assembly GCA_963556525.1). NCBI lineage: Eukaryota > Viridiplantae > Streptophyta > Magnoliopsida > Brassicales > Brassicaceae > Cochlearia > Cochlearia excelsa. The sequence continues at coordinate 25,054,990 of OY748330.1, forward strand.
TCCATCCGACCACATGATCATCTCGAATAAACCCAAATTTGATCCGTCGGAATAATTGTTTGTATCCTTTTTCTCAATTTGTTCTGTAAGATAATCTCTCTCAGTGGTGTTTATTGATTTGATGACATAAATGAAAAAACTTTTTTGTTTTTCATATAAAGTAAATAGTCAAAAACAATTGTTATATTTTGTGATTCAAAAAGTTTGAGAAATTCAAAAGGAAGAAGTAGAGTGTTGTTTACGTTTAGCGAACTCGGACGCAATATAAAGCGAGCTTCTACTGTGACGAAGCGAAAACTCAGCCAACAATATCTCTTTCTCGCTTTCGGACAAATCTCCATGACTTCCCTGTTTGAACCCATAAAACGTTATGACAAAAACATAAGAGAAAAAGCTAACTTAAATACATTCTTAAGCACTGTCGGGTCTTTACCAGACGTGTGGTTCTGTCGCAGACCGCGTGGTGCATCAGAATCCCTGCAGCCACTGAGACATTGAACGAATCAACCATTCCGTTCATTGGTATACTGCAATGAAGATCCGATAACTCCAACGCTTCTTCACTTATTCCACTGCGAATTTTCCACAACATCCATAAAGAAATCAAGAACTCAAGATTTTTAAACACATGAGAGAGAGAGAGATGATATTTTACCTGCCCTCGTTCCCAACGACAATCGCTGTTGGACACGACCAGTCCATATCGTAAACAGAAACCGTGTCCATTCCCAAATGAGTTGTGGCGACTCTGTAACCACGTGACTTCAAAACTTTGAAACATTCTTTAGGTGTGTCCCAAAGCTCAATATCCAGCCATTTCTCAGCTCCCATACTCACATGCCGATTGTTCTTATACCTAAACATAGTATACATACAAAATTTTCACACCACACAATCAAATTTTTTTAACATTTCAGTCAACAACCAATGATCAATCTCGTATCTTAAGATGTGAAGGAAACCTCACGGGCTGTTCTTGAATGGGTAACATACAAGAATCCCCATTAAACCATACAAAACAAGAAAAAGAAATACCAACTTAAGATCCAATCTTAGACTCAAGAAGACAATATAACCAGAAGTCCAGAACTTATACTAGATCTCATCTAAATAGCCAATATATATGACATAAATTTCAAGAAACCATAAGGATACTTACTATTCCACCCAATGAATCAAGAACCACAAGCTTATGACCTAAGGGGTCATTGAACAAAGTCTACAATTCCGAATTGCTTCAAGAATACGCAAGAATCACAATATCCTAACAAACCAATTTTAATAGTAACAGTAACAGCCAACCTCAAAGGCACCTTTTGGAGCTATCAGGAGAAACAACGTGTACCGATTGAATCCCTAAAGCATCCGCCGATCGAAACGCTGCCGATATGTTACCGATGTCAGCTAAACCTTCAACGACAAGACAAACAGAGTAGCTACGATTTTCGACAACGCGCCTAAACCTATCAGATCTCTCTTCCATCATGTGTGGCCTCACTGCTTCCAACACCTCGCGGCTTGTTAGGTGAGATGAGTCTCCGCAATCGAATCTGTCTTCGTAAGGGAACCACGTTCCTCTTCTCTCGCAGCTCCTCCTCCGATCCATTTTCATCGCGCTTGACGCGTGGTGGCGATTTGTTGTTAGGAGATCCTTCACGGTGAGATCGTTGGGAGTGTTGGTCTCGGTGAAGCTCTCTAGTGAGAGTGACGCGGCTCCATGGACAGTACCTGCCAAAAATTTGAAATCGAATCAAAATCAATTTGAACAGATAAGATTAAGCAGAGAGAGAGAGAGAGAGAGTACTTGGATTTGGAGGGAGAGAGGAGAGAGAAGAAAAAGCGCGAACGGAAGGGAGGGAGAGAGAGGGATTAGGGTTTAGGAGAGGAACGAATGTGAAGGAAGAGAGGGAGACACGAAATAGGGTTTTGCAAGAGTTCATGTTTTATTCAGAGCTTGAAGAAGAATCGAAAATGGTGAAGAAGAAGAAGAATCGAAAAACCGAATCCAAAGATAACGTGTCATTTTTGTTCTAAATAGGCTTTTTTAAATTGGGCCTATAAAATAATTGGGCTATATATAAGTAAAGATTTGGGCTCATATTCTCCACGCCCTCTTGATGCGCGTCATTGTTAAGTAGAGCGAATAATATAATGAAAACCGGAACGCAAACGGTTTAACCAAACTGGTTTTAGAGAACCGGTCGTCGCTAACGGAAACGAGCCGTAACACGGTAACGGCATAATGTATACTTTTTGTCGGGAGGAAAAATAAAGAAATAAAATAATTGTAAATTGGGAAATTAAATATGACCAATGGGAGGCTGAGGAAAAAAAGACTGGAAAGTTCATGGAAACCATATCATCACATGCAAAAAACTAAGTTCATGGAAACCATATCATCACATGCAAAAAAAGTGTATAATATCTCTGGCTGATAATTCAAAATAAATTATTAAAATAATAACTTAAAAAGATTATAATAATATTATTATAGACATACAGCGTGATATGCTGGATATGTATGGATTTAAAACTAAGGTTACTTTTTCACTTTTGTCAGCTTAACCTTCACTAGAAATCTTTTTATTTATTTAAAAACTAAAGGGGTGTATTGAACTGATGATTTTCACTGATTTGTGTTAAGATTATAAATCAAGTGTTATTCAAACAAGAATTTATAAAAATCTTTTAAAATCCGCTGTTATTAGAAGAGTGATTTAAAAATCCATCATCAAATCCACTGTTATTGGAAAAAATTAAAACATTGGATTTCAAGTGATTTTATGAAATCACCTGGGATTTCTTAGTTAAAAATACAAAGAATCAAATCTCATGGTTTTAGGTGAGATTGTAAAGAATTTTAAAAACAAATCTCTACAACTTTCAAATTCATCCAAATCTCCAAAAAACTCACTTCAAATCAAATTACTTCAAATACTTATTAATCCGTTAATTTCAAAAAGGGAGAATTACCAAAACTACACCATTTGAATTACATTTCTCAAAACTACACCATTTAAAAATTACTTCACAAAACTACACTTAAATACTCAAAATTAAATTCAAATAAACCATATTCACACAATCTTACCCCTTAATACTATACCCTAAACATTAATTAGCGAACTCAAATGAAAAATTTTTAATTTTGATAATTTTTTAAAAGGTAAATCAAGCTTTTAAAATTTTGAAAATGTTTAAATATGTGAAAATATTAAATTATGTGTAGTTTTATGAAGGAAAGGTTGAAAGTATGTAGTTTTATGAATGAAGGGTCGAAAGAATTCCTCTTTCAAAAATTATTTTATAATATATATATAAAAACTTAAAACTCATTAGTTACTTAAATCATCATCAAACGGAAAATTGAAACTAATAAAAAGAAGCTTATAGCTAATTATACCGACGACGCGTTTGCACCGCACCACATAAACAGTTGGCGCGGCAAGCAAGTCTTCCGCAGAAATAAAAGCATACGCGCTTGAATTTTTTATTATTTTAATTCAAAATTTTATATAATTCTTGTCATTTTTTATTAATTCACCATTATAAAGCAACGGCAATTGAAAAAAGGAAACAAAAAAATTGTCTAGAAAACCCACTAAACTAGTCCATCTCTCAATCACAAATTACGCAACTAATCCTAGAGAGAAGTACGTCTAGAGAGAGAAGTAATGGCGAGTTTAACGGTGCTAATCGCGGCGGTGGTGCTAGCTTTTCTAGTGGCGGCTCCGTTGCCGGAAGTGACGGCGAAGAAGTATACAGTAGGAGACAACAAGTTTTGGAATCCAAACATTAACTATACCATTTGGGCTCAAGGCAAACATTTCTACCTCGGTGACTGGCTCTGTAAGCTCTCTCTCTCTCTCGTTTTTTCTCTCTACACTCTTGAATCTGTTTATTTTAGATCTGATCTGAAATGGGTTTCCCTTTAAAATCTTGTAAATAGTATGAAAGTTTTCAACTTTACTTCAAAAATCTAAGCTTTCATTATTTCTGACAATGCCATCAATTTTGTGCTATTTATGAAAGTTTAATTAGTCCAGATCTCATTATAACACACTCTTTTTAAGGTTGTCTGACCAAAACCCACTTCATTACTCTTTCTCTCTGCTCTGTTAAAGTTTGAATCTTTATGTGTTTTGAATGGTGTCTCTCTGTTTTGTTTTAGATTTCGTGTTCGACAGAAACCAACACAACATTCTAGAAGTAAACAAGACAGACTACGAAAGCTGTATCTCAGACCATCCAATCAGAAACTGGACACGTGGAGCTGGTAGAGACGTCGTTACTCTAAACGTGACGAAACATTACTATCTACTAGACGGTAAAGGTGGTTGTTACGGCGGTATGAAGCTAGCTGTTAAAGTAGAGAAGCTTCCTCCACCACCAAAAGCTGCACCTATCAAGAGCATTGGATCTGTTTCAATTGTTAATTTTCTTGGTCAAATCTTGGTTCCTTTTGCTCTTTGTGCCGTTACGACACTGTGGGATGTTATTTTAAGGATGTGGTAGTGATTAGTGTGCGAGTTTATCTTTAATCTTTTTATTGTAATGTCGGATTTGGTTTTGTATTAATCTTTTGTTCTTGTTTGTGGTTTCTTAAGCCAATTGTTGAGAAAGTTGTGTATTCAATTTATTTGAGAAATTAATTACTAAAAGTTTATTTTAAAATTATTTCTTTATAAACTATATTTGGCTTATTTGAGCCGGCCCTAATTTTTCCACGAGCTTCACCTTCGTTTTCTCCGTTTCCGACGCCGGCGGGCTCTTTTGCCGTCGGTGTCGCCGCTATTTCGTGTAGATTTTCGTCTTCTCCTCATGTGTGCTCTTCTCTGGCTCGTTTTAGATCTTTTCTTGGCAAATCTTCTTCATAGATATGAAGCATCATTTTCATGTCTTTGGCCTCTCCTTTGATGATTCGGTCTTCTTTGCTTCTTTCAATGGTAGTGTTTGTTTTGACCTCCGGTATTGGTTGTAGATGCCAAAGGTTAGTTTGTTGTTTTGCAGTCTACAATACAGTTTTTTCAGAGGAGTTTTAGTCTTTCAATAGAAAAATTTGAATAGATTTCGGTGGAACCAGCCTCTTCGGTGGTTCTAGCCGGCTTTGGTCTCCGGCATAAGTGGCTTCCGTAGCATTTATGGTCGGCTTTTCGTCTCCGGCATGGGTGGCTTCTATAGCATTTATGGCTGGCTTTTGTCTCTGGGTTTTGATGCGATTTGGCGAGTTATTGGTTTATGAAAGTTCTTGGTCGAATTAAAGTTATCAAAGGAGAAGGTGGTATATTTTGCGGCTAAGGTCTCATTCGCATTTTTGGATTTGAATCTCTGTCTACTCTTGGTAGTATTCTAGTGTCGATATTGTGCGGGTCCTTGCTCGCTCTCTCACTTTACTTCGGTCTCTTCGTCGTTGTTGTTGCTGGTTGAGGTTTGATTTTGTTTCCGATCACTCTAGTAGGGATGGAACTCGGAACCGCCTCGCTTCCTTTGGCTCAACCTCGGTATCTTCCGGTTTTTGTTGAGAGTTCTTGGTGTGATTATCGACTTGTGTTTACCCTTCAAAATCCAAACGCGAATGTATTTCTTAGGTGCTTAGATTCCACTGGTAACTTCTTGTCTCTCTCGTTTTGGGCTTCTGACTGCGGTATCTTCTCGAAGCTAGTTTATCGGATATAGATAGTCGTCTTTGTGTTTGCTTCTGATGCGTTTGTTTCATCCGCTTGGTATTTTGGTTATTTTGCTATAATGATGGTCCATTTGTTTAGGATCATTAGTTATCGTTTAGTAAGCATTTCGAGTTCTTATCGTCGGAAATACCGAGACCTAATTTCGGTTTTTCTTGGCTTGAATTTGTAGCTTTTGTTTACATCCTTTTTTAATATTAATCAGACGACAAAAAAAAAACTATATTTGGCTTATCTGTTCCATGTGGTTAATCTGTGATTGTTCATATTCTAACAATAAATCCAACTACCACATGTCCCTTTCATAAAGGTGTCAAATCTCCAAATAGATCGAATATTTGTTTAAACTATGTAAACGAATATTTAGTCTATGTATATAAGTATATAATGTTAGTTTTGAATTTTGTTAATGGTTTAGATTGAAAATAAAACTTGATGCACTTTTGAGCCCATCAAAATTTTCATTGAAGATATATAAACTACATGGTCTAAACTTTAAACTCAAACAAAACCCATGTTCTGCAAAAATGCAAAAGACCAAAACTGAGATTTCAGACCAATGTTAACAAGTTAGTATTGAGACCAAAGACAAAACCTTGTAAAAAAAAAGGAACATACCTTCACTTCTTATCAATGAGAAGGTCCATTATCTTCCTTGTCTGAACCATCTTTACTCTGCAAACTCTCAGAGTTTGGTGAGTTTTCAGCTGTTACAGTCTCATCATCTTCGTTCTTAAGAAGCGACGAGAAAGACAAAGGATTAGACGTCGAGCTAGCTTTTTGCAACCCTCGTATAGCTCTCATCGCAGCTAATGTGCTCCTATATATATCAAGATTCTCATCGCCGAGTGTCGAAGTAGTCTGCGCTGAGATCCTCGGCGAATACTTTTGATTCGAGGAGGAGGAGGAGGAGGCGTTGTTAGAAGAAGACTCTACTACTTCTGCTTCTGAAGGGAAGAGAAGCTCGAGATTGGCTTCGCATTCACGTACTAGCCTTGTAAGCGGCTCTGTGGTAAAGAAAGGCTGATGAAGAACTACTTGTGTGAAAGGCAGACGAAGAAGCCCTCCTGTTCTTTTATCGTACTTCTTTAGAATCTTGACGAGTCCTGCGAAGTTTAGAGAGCTGTAGTTTTTTAAGAGCACCATCTCTCCGTGGATGGTGACTAGGTCTCTGCGTATATCCATCATCTCTTCGCTGAACTCGCTCTCTGATGCAAATTCTCCTTCTTTACCGTTCCTCTCCTTGATTCTCTCGATTCTTTCTTTCAACTCCTAAGATAAATGTCACAATGAAACAACACATGTGAATAGATGAAACATAATCTAAGAAGATCATAGACCAAAGCCTCAAAGAAGTTAGATTCCAATAGTGATAAACCACACATATAGCAAGAAGAAGCTGTTCATCTTCAAAGTAGCTTTAAATTAGAGACATTATCGATTGATATAAGGCTCGAAAGTCCTGGCTATTACATGAAGATGGTAATGGATATAGAATCTACTCGAAGCACACACTGAAAACTCGTGATAAACCTAGATAATGTTACAATGAAACAACACAATTTCGATGAAACAACACACGCGAAAAGTCGAAACAAAATTTAAGAAGATCATAGACCAAAGAAGTTAGACCACACATAGCAATATGTTGTCTCCTCTGTATAATTCTAATCAACAATCCAATTCATAAGAAGCCAACAATCTTCAAGTAGCTTCAAATAAGAGACATTAATCAATATATAATCTACCAGAAGCACACGAAAACTCGAGATTCAACAATGGAGAAGAAAAGGGTCTTTAGCTTTAGCTCCTTTTCAATGAGGTTTCTATGGTTACAGAGAATCATCACTATATCACTACTTCTGTTTTCAAGCATATGAATCATCCTATCACTAAAACAACACTTAACGAATCTAAATCCAATTCTTAAAAGCTTTTAAATCACTAATCAACAATAACATAAACTAAGCAGAGATCGACAAGGCAATGAAAAACCTGTAATCTGATAACGAAATCTTCTTCTTTGTCAACATAAAAGTCATTGAACTTCTCAAGCTCTTCATTGAGTATCCTCACGAACGATCCATGTAGATCTTCCGTTGGCCTAACGCCTGGAAACGCAGCGGCGGCGGCGGAGGGAGATGTGTTGGTGGTGTCGGCGAAAACGGGACGCGATTGGATCGGATCGGAATCTAAATCGGCGGCGGCGGCGGCGAAGGAGGAGGAGGAAGTGTAATAAGGGTAATATTTGAGAAGCTTTTTCAAAGGTTTATAGCAAAGGAACTTGTCTCTCCACTCTGGTAAAGTTTCTTCGAGATGTGTACGGAACTCTTTTCCGAATTTCATGTAGAGAGAAAAAGCTTATGATGGATCTTAAGAGTTTTTATGGAGAAGACGATTGATTTTGAAGGAGGAAAGGTGGATAAGAATGGGTTTTAGAGAGAGAAGGGGGAAGGAATCTTTGTAGAGAGAGAGAGAGGGAATCTGATGATGTGGACTTTGATGACGGTCGTCTCTTTTAATTATTTGATGTATTTTCGTTGAGGCTTTCTTTTCATTTTTATACTTATCAAGTGCAAAAATTATTTTATCGAATATGAGAATAAAATTAAAATGTAGTGTTTTATTCCTAAACTTTATAATACGAGATTTTATATGATCTAAGTTTTCTTTAAATATTATTAGTTCAAACGTTAAAATCCAACAAAAAAATGGTCTTTAGATTAAATTGACTCGAGGAAAAAATATTACGATTAAGGAATCTTAAAATTGCCACTAAAGTTGACAAAAAAAAATTGCCACTAAAATTACTTGGAACAAAAGTGATTCCTACTTTAATTTTCGTAGGAGTTTATTAAAATTCAGCAACTTGTGATTATGCGTATATTAATATAGAACAATAGTTATGACATTTACTGACAATTACAAAACTACGATATTTGAATTACATTTAACAAAACTACATCATTTCAAAATTATTTCACAAAACTATATTTAAACATTTAAAATTAAATTCAAATAAATCCTACCCAAACCATCTTACCCTTTAATATTATACCCTAAACACTAATTAGCGAACCCAAATGAAAAGATTTTAGTTTTTGTAAATTTTTAAAAGGTAAATCAAACTTTTAAAATTTGAAAATATGTGAAAAATATTAAATGAAATGTAATTTTGTGAAGGAAGTGTTGAAAGAGTGTAGATTTGTGAATTTCTCTTATATATTTTCTCTATTTAAGTGTCTCTTAACCAGATTGTAAAACGGGATCGAATAGGCGGATAAGATCAATACATATAAACAAAACTAATCTATCAGATATGCGTTAATATTCCAATATCTAATACTAATTATTATACTCAAATAAAGAGATTCGCTTTTTAAATTAATCTCTGTATAATTAGCAACAGATCCACATAATTAAATTCTCTTATATTTCATCATCACTTTCCACCCTTTTTCTAATTAAAACTAAAGAAGTTGTTATTATACGAATTCTTTAGAATACCACAAAAATAAGTTTTTGTTATGAAAATACCATTACAAAGTTTTTATAACAAAATATCATTAAATGTTTTTTTATATTAAATATCATTAAAAATCATAGTTTACAAAAATACCACAGATACAAAAAAAAGAATTTTAACTCTTTAAATTTTTTTTTTTTATTTGAATTCGCTATATAGTGTTTACGGTATAGTTTTGAATGGATAGGGTATAGTTTTGAAAGTTTTGGGTATAATTTTAAAAATTTAAGATTTGTGGTATTTAGTAAAATATGAGTATTAGTGATATTAAACCGTGACAATGAAACCCTTAGGTTTTACAGTGAGCCTGTTTGATAAGTCAACGGTGTTATTGTGATGACAAACAAAAAAGAAACATGTTCTTCTCTCCGGGTTTTTTAAAACCAATGGTAATTTTGGCACCAAAAAAGGTTTCAAAAAGAGTATAAAAATGCTTCTCAAATACATATTTGTTCATTTCTTATGATAAGAAGAAACAAATACTAACTGGAGAGTCATCACTCCCCAGCTTCTTATTGTAAAAAGGAAGAGAAACAATGGATTTTAGTGATGCGCATTGGCTTCAACCTTCTTCGGCTTTGTCATCTGCAGGTTAAAAAGCAATTTGTTGGTACTTTTCATACAATAAGATTCAAGAAAAACATTTCACACATAGAGACTTCCGCGTGTTTATACATTTTACGGTCTTTTCATAGATGGTGACAAGGAAACAACAAGTAAAAAAATGGCGATTTTGAGATGGAGATTTTGATCAAGGCGTCGCACTACTGGCTTTAGCATAGAGACTCACAATGACATACTCTTAAAAGCTAGCAAATTTCAGAAACAACATCGATACTAACAAAGCGGTATAATCAACGAAGTCATACCAAAAAACGACGGTTAACTAGTAGAAGTGGCATTTTGATTATCTGAAAAGAGAATGTAGGATCAAAACCTCAAACAGAAAAGGAGCAAAACAGCTTTTTAACAATTCACACACACACACATATATATAGCTAATAATCAAAACCTACAAACAAACAAAAAAAACTATGTTCTGTCTCGTTCAAACTCCGATATCGAAATCAAGAATCTTATGATTGTGTAGCTACAAATTCAAATCTAACAATCATCGGAATCAACCATATATTAGATACTGTAATTTCAGATTCAATATAGTAAGAAACAATAGAGAGATTTAGATTGAAAAAAATTGACCTTTAAGAACTTGAGCTTCATGTTCCCATAGACGAGACCCATCCCAAAAGCCGAAGCACGAGCCACCTAATCATAGAACAAGCAAAATACTCGTTGAATCATCACACCAAAACTCTATATACACAAATAACGAATTGGTGATACAGATCTAGAGAAAGAGAGAGAGAGAGAGAGAGAGAGAGTATACAAGAGCAAGAGAGCTGGTGCCGGAGTAAAGTCCTGGAGGAAGAGCCATTGTAGCAGGCAAAATCAATTTGGGTGTCGTCTTCTTCAGAGAAACAACAAAAACCCTAAATCCCCGAAAAAAGAATCAATGGAAGCTTCTGAATTCTCAGATTCGCGATTTGTGGTAAAAGTATGCGCCTCCTCTTTTGTTACTAGCCTTATTTACCCCCTAAAGCTCTTATTGGGCTTTTAAATGGGCCTAAATAGTGTTTATATTATTTACTTATTTTATTGGATTAATCATTTTTCATAACAATACAATAATCAATATTCCTCATGAAACTTTGGGTCCATCCATGGGACATCTTTTGGGTCCACTTCCATGGGGGTCATACCCAAATAAATAGTATCCAATTATGAATAATATCCATAATTATTATTTTATAAAATAGTGTTGTTGGTTTGGTCTTTTTTTCTCTTCGGTTTTGGTTGCTTCTTAAATCTTTCCACATTTAAATTGTGAAAAAAACAGAATCGACATAGGCAAAGGGCAAAGGCAGAAAACGACATAAAACAACCAACATTTAATTTTTTTTTATCTTATATTATTCGACATGTCAACGTGTTGTTTTTATCACAGCCACATTATACATTTTATATTTTTATACCGACGTATTTTTAAAAATCTAACAAGACGTAAATATATATATATATATATAATATCAAATCAAAAACAGTGTAAAACTATATGTTATCACTTATTTATCAAAACAAAAACTATATATTATCACAAACAATAATGTCTTTCGGACTATTATTTTCATGGATTATTACTCAAAAGATAGTATTACTAAAAAAAAAACAATAACCTTAAAACAAAGAAAAAATAACTTGATTGGTCTAAATATTTTCTAATCAGAGTTTACATAATAATAATAATAATAATAATAATAAAAATTAGAAACTAAAAAAAAATAGAATCAAAAACATCCTTAAACAAACATGGACCCTTAGATTCAAAACATCGGAGATGAATCGGACGGTAAAGGATCAACAAAGCTAAAAATGCTATCTAAATAATTCTTATTATCTTCATCATAATAATCACCACATTCATCATCACCACCACCACCGCCGCCACCGCCGCAGCTACTACTCTCGACGGCGTTCTCACTCTTATCGGCGGAGAAACTCCGACCAAATGAATCTCCGGCGAGCAACAATCCCGTAAACCCTTCTTCGATCTCTTCACCAATCTCCGTATCCGCGAAATCGTGAATCGTTGAATCGATCCAATCGTGTTCTGGGTCTTTGATCAGATTCAGACCATTAGATGATCCGACAAACTCTGCTTTCCTCGTTGTTGTTGATGAATCCTTCATGTCGGAGAAAGATACTGTCGATGTCGGAGATTCAAGCTGTTGTTGTTGTTGTTGCTCTGCATTGCCTTAACAAAATCATAACATTTAATTACAGAGATTCTCTATGTGTGTTTTACTGTTTACTGTTTTGTTTACCTTGGTTTGGTTTTATTGACCAATTATTTAACAATGTCTTGTGATTGAATCCATGAGTATGTTGATGATGATGATGATGATGATGAGATAGTGCTTTGGTTTGGTAATGAAGAAGCTTAGATTCTCTAGCTAGTCTAGCTTCAGCTTCAAGCCTAGCACTTTCCCATTGAGCCATGTGGCTAAGCGTAGCTGCGTTCTTGGTTAAACCAATAGAAGACAATGGTGTCTCGTTCTTCGGTTTATGAGTCACTGGATCAATCCCCATTTTAACTAACCGTTTCTTCAGGTGCGTGTTCCAGTAGTTTTTGATCTCGTTGTCTGTTCTTTTAGGCAAATGAGTCGCTATCGCCGACCACCTAATATTACAACAAACAAACAAAACAAAACATTTTCAAGAAAAAGGCGAAAACTTTACGAAAGAAAAGACCGAGTTTGTGTTGTTTGAGACCTGTTTCCTAAGAGAGCATGGAGTTGGATAATGGTTTGCTCTTCTTGTAAGTTGAATTTTCCTCGCTTGATGTCGGGTCTTAGGTAGTTAGTCCATCTTAGTCTACAACTTTTCCCGCATCGATGGAGACCTAAGATGATGAAAGAAGAGATTAATGAGTCATGAGTCACAAAGTTGTTGAATATAAAAGCTAGAACTCTAAAATGTGATTGAGAATTGTCTCACTAACCGGCTTTCTCAGGCAACGAACGCCAGCTTCCGTGACCATGTTCTTCGATATAAGCCAAAAGTTTCTGATCTTCTTCAGGTGTCCAAGGTCCTTTCTTCAAACCCAATTTGTCGCAACACGGTGATCTACCCATCTTTCCTCAAAAACCAACACCCTAAAATCTTAGTACAAAACCAACTCATTCATCACATGATGATCATCATCATCATCATGATAAGAGGCATAAAAAGGAAAGCTCTTTTGGTTACAAAGTGAAGCAAATATGAGTGATGAAAGGCAATGATGATATATAGAGGAGTGAGAGGAAGATAGGCGCACACACACACACACACATACACAAACAAGAAATGAAACCCCTATTTTCCCGGCTCTGTCACATGGATGAGCATTTATTAACAATGGGGTCATGAGAAGTTATTACCTTTTGTGTCTCAAAGACCTTGATACAAGTCCACCTCTTTGTGCATTACTCACATAGAGAAAGAGATCACACACACACACACACAAAAGCAAAAGAAGCTATAGTGATCTTTTATTACCTGCAAGCCATTATGACTTTTACTATGTCACAAGATTAAAAACGGTAACTTCATGTGCTAGCAGTAAATTCAGGTCATAGTCTATGCATTAGACCTCACTTCCATGAATTTTTGCAAACTTATGTATCATACTTTGACTATAAAAGTTATTAAAATTTAATTTACAATATGGTTTTGATTTGTTTTAGCTTATAGCTCGAGGTTACTCTGAGTGGTAGTTTAAGGCTTTAAATGTTCTCATTGTTTTTCATCTCTATGAATATACTGTAAAACTAGTAAGTCTTATTATGTACAAATTGTTTGCTTTTTAACATTTTGTGTTTTGGTTTTCTCTCATGAGTCTTTACTAAAAAGGAATAGATAGTAAATGCTGTATATATAAGGCGGTGACTCAGAGGAAACTGACACTAGAATAGTAATTCAATGAGACAGAGAGCATAAAAGTAGGAGAAAAATAATGGAAGTAAATTAACTACGCATAGATTTTCTATTTTCACTCTGAAAATAGTAAAATTATAATCTTTGTAAACAAACAATTAAAAACATTATGGTTTTAATAATATCACACGTAGGATTGTGTTAGGTAATGCACCAGATAAACGGCAAAATTGTCGTTTAAATCATAAACTTTCAAATTTCCCCAAAATAAAGCCTCAACTTTCTCTTGGACCATTTTAATCATATATTTTTTATTGGCTGAGTCTTAAAAGCATAAACTTATTTTGACTGAGACAAATAGGGCACGGCGTTAAATCTGTAAACAGAACTATTTGATAGTGTTAAACATCCGTTTTGTTTTTCCGTTAACAACAAAACGACGTCGTTTTGGACTGTAAACACTTAAGACTTAAAAAACAAAAAAACCTAAATTAACATTTCATCGAAACATCTGGATTTTTCAGCGGGAACCGAAGAAAGAATGAATCCGAGCCGTTGATTTCTTATCTTTTCACAAGAACACAAACAAAAATAAAACCAAAAAAAAGCTCGAGACTTTTTTTAATTTTTTCATCAAATAATTTCAAACGATGATAAGATTATCACCAGGATTAGCGATGAATCATCGTTTCCAATTCAATCCAAAGAACCCAACTTTACTCCTAACCCAAATCGACCCACGACGGAGAAGCCTCTCCAGAATCAAACCCAGAAGCGGCGGAGACGGCGTCGTTTTTCGATTCTGCGGCTTACGAATCCGAGCGTTTGCGTCTAGACGCGGCGGCGATAGAAGATATGGCGGAGACGGCGAAGAACGAGCTCGAATCGGATATAGAAACTGACCCGAAAGCTTGGAAATGGATAATCCGGAAGAAAATTTGGGATTTGATGGAATCAAGGAAGTATTCGATGAGCCCAAGACCTGTTCATCATCGTATACCTAATTTCGTAGGCGCGTCGATTGCTGCTAAGAAAGTTCGTGACTTTATGTGTTGACTTCTCTTCTTCTTCTTCACTTTCTCTCTTAAGTGTTTACAGTCCAAAACGACGTCGTTTTATTCTTAACGGAAAAACAAAACGAATGTTTAACAGTGTCAAATAGTTCCGTTTACAGATTTAACGTCGTGCCCTATTTGTCTCAGTCAAAATAAATTTATGCTTTTAAGAATCGGTCAATGAAAAATATATGCTTAAAATGGTCCAAGAGAAAGTTCAGGCTTTATTTTGGTTAAATTTGAAAGTTCATGATTTAAATGACAATTTTTCCCTAGATAAACCCTTTAGCACATATAATCATATTCTTGCAATATAATATGTATTGAGTGTTCTAGGTTTGAATATATGATTGCTTAGAGAAAGATATTGTGACACATGGTACTATACTTAAGCAAGAACATGTTAATCAACTAGACCTTAATATGGTTTAGGAAACATGTGTTTGCTTGTTTAGAAATTAAGTACTTATGGCTAAAAACACTCACAATATATACCTTGATATGATGTTAATTATATTGTTATCTACTTCAAAGTAGTGTATAAATTTACCTTGCCAAGAAAGGTAGATGAGTTATGAAGAAGAACAGTGACATTAAAGTGTGATATAACAAGACCAATCAAGGAAGAGTAGTTTAATACAATGTTCCATGAAGGCAAAAGATTGATTTATTGATGTGGGCTATAAGCTTATGTATCTTCTTCAAATCACATAACGATAAGACAAAAATTCAGGGGCGGCTCAAAAATTTCCTGGCCCTCGGGCGAAAAAAAAAAATTACATCTTTTTACAAAGACATTAAAAAAATATGGGTCCTTTCACTATTACATATTTTATATTTTTTCTCAAAAAGTGAGTTATAATTAAAAAAAAAAATTTAAAACTTATTTTTTTAAAAGTGACTAGATTTTTATATAAAGTAAAAATATACATATAAAAATACAAAAAAAAAAATTAAAATTATAAAAAAAATTTGGGCCCTAAATCATGGGCTCTGGTGCGTCGCACCTCTTGCCCCTCCCCCTAAGCCGGCAGTGGACAAAATCATAAAGATTTGTACCAATAAATACAAAAAAATAAATTTGATTTACAAAAGATTAAATGAAAATGAATAAATGTGAATAAGAAAGGTGAAGAGAAAGATCAACAAAACAAAAAGAAAATTAAAAAAAAAATTGGATGCAAATGATGTAAAGGACAATGGGACAAACCTCTTTAAATGTATTTTTGCTGATTCCATATTGCCAGCTTCTACACTCTGTATGGTCCCTAACATACTTCAATTTAGTCTTCATTAAATGTCGCCACTTGTCGATATTCTATCGATCCACGACTTCCTACATTTAATCTTACAAGTCTCATGTATAAGTGTGTTCTTGATCACTATAGATTGAGAAAAGAAAGAAGAACAAGATGCTATATTGCTATGTAACATTGTATTCTTATATTAAACTAAACTAATATATATAATATAATATTCTTATATAAACACTTAATTTTTGAAAAGATCTTAGAGCATTAATATCAATTGGATGTGAAAAAATACCTCTTAAAAAATTAATTATATTTTTAATTTAAAAAAAAAAAAAAAATTAAAAGAACCAATCGCGAGCCGCCACGTGGCAATGGGGCCCGCGAAAAGTTTAAGGAGTGACTCTTAGAATATAATTATTAAAGGTGGTTTTTGATTAATTTGGTGGGACTCACTACTAAGAGGTGAGTGTAGATCCATTGATATAAATGGTCTTAGAGCATTTACATTAGACCTTTTGTCCCACATCTTAACTGGTGGGACCCACCAGTAATCCCAAAATTCACCTCTAAAAAATCTAATACAAGAAGCCGTTCTTGAACTATTCGCGGGTCCCACTCCCACGTGGCGACCCCCGATTGGTTCTTTTTTTTCGAAAAAAAAAAATTAAAACAAAATAAATTTTTTTTTAAGATTTTTTTCTTTACATCTACTGATGTTAATTTTCTTAGGTTGTTGACAATTTATCCATCAACTTGAACAAACAATAGCAATTAAAGAAACAAGAGTCTTTAATCACTATATTTTTTTGGTAATTGTCTTTAATCACATAACAAGTTTGTTTCGATTAATATTATAATCTATGACGGTTACATCGTAATTCTCTAAGATTTTCTTTTTCAACATCCCAAATGGTCGGCCCATTAGTCATTCATTCACTATCGTATGCGTTGAAAATCGATCTCGCGTGGGGTGATGTTAGCAGCCTCATGTGGACTTATGAATGCCACTAGACCAATGTCACTTCCCCTTTCTCTAAGATTTTCAAAAACTAAAATTTTAATACTCTTTACTCTTAATTACAACAAAACTCTAACAATAAACCTTTTTGGTTTCTTGATTAGTAACTCGAATAAACACTAAATAACTAGTCTCAATCACATCATTATCATAGTAGCTAAAGCTCTCATTAACAAACAAAAAAATCTTCAATCATGATCAAAGTCATTAAGATTATGTTGAAATTATAATTTATAAGTCGACAAAGAAATTAAAAAAGTGACCAAACAACATTAATATCATGTTAACCAAAAAAAGCAAAACATTATAAGCACTATTTTTGTTAATAGGCAACAAACAAACCAACTAAGAAAAAATAAGCAAATTAAAATTTGTACAACACAAGAATCAATTGTGAAGAAAGGACTTAACTAAATCAAAGAGTAGTGACTAATCGATTCATTATTTCATTGCAAAGTCACCTTCAAGAATAGTACATAACCTATTGAGATTTGAGACATCTCAGATCAAGAAGATAAGAAACAACAGTAACTTGGAATACAAACATAAGTTCTGCCACCCAACAAAGAACAGCTTATGGTAATAGATTTTAACTGTTTTTTAATTTGTCGTAAAATCGAATCAACCTATCTAGTGTACTGTCTGTAAATCCTATACATGTAACCTAAAGAGTAAAGACTAAATTAACACCATATATTTATAGCTAGTTTTTGGCATTGATGTTTACACTAAACACCACATTTTGTTAACTTCTATGATTGAGTATAGATTATATATATAAATATATATATATATATATATATAACACCTAAAATGATATAAGATGTAAAATGTTGTTGTATAACACTCATGCATACAATATAACTTTCAACATAGCAACCCATTACATAAATCACACAGAAAATGTAAAATCACAATGAATATGAGAAAAATGAAAAGCATAACTGGATAGGACACACAAAGCTAAATCCCACATTTTTCACACCAAACCAGGTAAAGAACACTCATTTTTGTCATGTTAAGACAAAGATCTTCAATGGCGGCGAGAAAGAGCAATAGCTGATAGGACAATGAGTAGAATGATGAGTACAACGGCGATAAAAGAACCAATCAAAGACCCCGAAATACGCTCACAGAAGGAGTTAAACTGTTGACATATAGCAAACCAGTTTGTTTTGGTGTTCCCATTGTGTGCTAAGTAAACAATGGATGTTGCTGAAGATGCTCCAGAAGCCAAAAGACCCAACATTGCCTAACACATAAGAGAGTAATCAAGTCATAGAAGCTAATTAATGAGAAGGCACATGACTAGTGCATCACAAGTTAAGTTTTGATGATGATGGCTTACCACATCAAGAACTATAAGAAGGATTCTACTATTTTGAGTCTTGTTCTTGATGATGTGGATAAAGGCTAAAGGTAGAGACAAGATGAGATAACCACTTACAATAGCATTTGCAACCACAAAGAACCTATATATATTGATCAATCAAAACCAATAGGTTAAAACTCTATAAGAATCGATCCTAGAGACCGAAAAAACTTGTTAATAGAGTCTAAAAAGAATCAAGATTCGCATACGTTAAGGCAGGAAGATCGTTGTAATCGGCGTGGAACCGTATGAATTGAGTAAAGAAAGGTAGGGTTTCATTTGTGGTTTCCATGAGTATTGCACTACTTATGGTGTTAAAGAAAGCAACAATCCTTAGTATGAACTCAAGAATCGCAATCTTGCGGCTCATGTGACCGGTCTTTTGAATGCTTTTGCTTGTTTCGATGATTTCCACTTGACCCGACTTCATTTTTTGTTTTGTTCTTTAAGGTTTTATAGGTTTCTTGGAAAGGAAGTTAGGGTTTTTTGGGTTTGATGATGATTAAGAGCATAGAGTGAGTGAGTGTATATATATTGCATAGTTTTGGGGGCATTTAGTGGTTATGATAAGGTCCTTAATTACCCCATAAGTACTTGCTAAAGGTATCTCTTTTTAGTATTATAATTTTTTCACTCAACGACAAAGAAAAGGCGGGCGAGGAATAAGTTGACAGGGTTACTAGACCAACATGGGAAGCTCGAGGACTCGGAGTCGGGGATGGAGAGCATTGCTACGACTTATTTTCAACAACTATTTAAACATTCGGACATGGGAAACATGGATGAGGCTTTGTGCGAGTTGAGAACAGTGGTACCTGACTATATTAATGTTTCCCTAACAAAGGATATATCGAAGGAGAAGTAAGGAAGGCTCTTTATTCGATGCACCCGGAAAAAGCCCCAGGACTCGATGGGATGACGGCTTTATTTTATCGGCGATTCCGGCATGTTATTAAACATGATCTAGTTCCGTTGGTAAAAGAATTTATGATATCCGGAACTTTCGACCGAAGACTTAATGAGACGAATATTTGTCTAGTACCGAAAGTGGATAAACCTAAAAGGATGACGGATCTCCGACCAATAAGTCTTTGTAATGTGGCATATAAGGTAATCTCCAAGGTATTATGCTTGAGACTAAGGAGATTTTTACCCAAAATGATATCAGAGACCCAATCGGCATTTGTATCGGGGAGACTAATAACGGACAATATTCTTTTAGCGCAGGAAATGGTCCACGGGTTACGAACAAATAAAAAATGTAGGTTTGACCATATGGCAATAAAAACGGATATGAGTAAGGCATATGATAGAGTAGAATGGCCTTTCCCGGAAGCAGTATTACGAAGCTAGGTTTTAGTACCACATGGGTAAAATGGATTATGTGGTGTGTTAGTTCTGTTTCGTATCAAGTCTTGATTAATGGCCATCCTAGAGGGTTAATCATACCGGAACGCGGTCTGAGACAGGGGGACCCAATGTCCCCATATCTGTTTATTCTATGTACGGAAGTGTTAATTTCTTTAATCAAGAAAGCAGAGAGGGACTCACACATCTCGGGCATTAAAGTGGCAAGGAATAGTCCTGCGGTGTCCCATTTATTATTTGCGGATGATAGCCTTTTCTTCTGTAAGACAGACGAAAGAGAATGTAGGAAAATCTTGGGGATACTAGAGCTATATGGAAGAGCATCGGGGCAGGAAATTAATTTTTCAAAATCATCGATAATGTTTGGACACAATGTGGATCTAGGGACTAAGATGGATATGAAAAATATTCTAGGTATTCAAAAAGATGGAGGTATGGGTGCATATTTGGGAATCCCGGAAAGTTTAGGTGGAGCAAAAAGTAAAATATTCAGTTATGTTCAAGAACGGTTAAATGAGAGGATTAATGGCTGGACAGCCAAGCTGCTATCACGAGGAGGGAAGGAAACACTAGTCAAATCAGTGGCCTTAGCCCTACCTCTGTATGTTATGTCATGCTTCGAATTGCCCCAGACGTTAACGAAAAAGTTAACCAGCGCGATATCCAAATTCTGGTGGATCTCCAATGGAAGAAACTGCGGTATCCATTGGGTAGCATGGGAAAAATGTGTGAGTCCAAACACGAAGGTGGTATGGGCTTTCGATCGTTACAAGAGTTTAATAAGGCTTTATTAGCAAAACAATTTTGGCGTTTGTCTCAATTCCCAGAATCTCTAGTAGCAAGAGTGTTCAAGGGGAGATATTTCTCGAGGGTACACCCTTTTCTGGCAAAGACACCACGAGCTCCATCCTTTGGATGGAGGAGCATTTATTCTTCAAGGGATCTATTGATGAGAGGGTTGAGGATAATGCCCGGGAAATCAAGCAAAATATCAGTCTGGGGGGACACATGGATTCCGGGTACGGACCCAAGGCCGGCGCAAGGAAGAGGAAGTCCGTTATTTCCGAGTTGAAAGTTAAGGATTTAATTAATCCTAACACTCTTGAGTGGGATAATCAAGCCTTAGCGTCCTTAGTAACCGAGAGATGATAAGGTCTTAATCCAGGGATTACCGATCGAGTAAAAGATCGGCTTTGGATAGATGGACATGGCACTACACACAATCGGGAAAATATACGGTAAAATCGAGGCTTTAACCTGCTCGCAAAAAATCAAGAAAGAGAGTATCTCGGCTAATCAATGGGGACCTAATATTAACGGGTTAATAACAAAAGTGTGGGATACACAATGCCCACAGAAATTGAGGCATTTCTGTGGCAAATATTATCGGGGAGTATGGCGGTTAGAGAAAGATTAAACTCTCGAGGTATACAATGTGACCCGGTTTGCCCACGGTGCGAGGAAGAGATTGAGACAATAAATCATGTGTTTTTTGAATGTACACATTCACTTTACACATGGGGTGTCTCACCAGTCTCAATCAATCGGGACTTTCCACAAGGAGGTGTGTATTCAAACATGGATTACTTGTTATCCAAGTCGCAAGTAGTTGAGAGAGAGAATCACGAAAAAGAATGTTATCCTTGGATATTATGGTATATCCGGAAATCAAGAAATAGAAAGGTTTATGAGGATGTGGAAATGGATCCACCCGATATAATTGAAATGGCAATAAAAGAATCAAGAGCTTGGGCGGAAGCCCAAAACGTGGAGGAAGAGGTAGATAATAGGATAAGTTTCTTTGCGCTAGAAGACTCGCAGAACGTGGTTTCAGGATTAGTTTGTCAAGTAGATGGATCATGGAAAAGTACAGAGGTGTTTGAAGGATTAGGATGGATTTGTATAAATGGAGATGGCTCAAGCCATCTAATGGGAACAAGTCGGAGACCACGGGGTTTATCTCCTCTACACACTGAGTTTAGAGCCTTATTATGGGTCATGGAAGTTATCAAAGCACGGAATATCTCCTGTCAGACATTCAAATCAGACAGTACGACATTGGTGGCAATCTTGCAGAGTCCCACAGAGTGGCCTGCGTTTAAGACAATGATCGAGGAGTTTGAGACGTTGCTCGAGTACTTCACAGACTTCAGAATCAAAAAAATATCAAGGGACAGAAACACAAAAGCAGATAAGTTGGCGCGTTCGGGAAGAGTTCATCCATTTGCTTCTACGTATATCAGCGAGGCTACCCCGAGTTGGATTCACGACGAAGCTGCTTGATTTTTAATTTTCGTTAACTGATGTAATAAAAAAAAAAAAAAAATTCTATAAACATTGCATTAAAGGATATTCTTTATGGATCTATACATTTAAGCCTTCCTAATCAACCAAACCAATATATAATATATGATATTTCCAAATTTGTAAAACATAAAATTCTGTCCAAAATGTATAAAAATCTTTAGTTCTACTAATAAAGTTTTGTTAGTGAAGGGGATTAGGGGAACCATGTAGATTAGTTATTTATTATACTATAGAACATTATGATAATGGAAATGGCTATGTAAGTTTGTATTATGGTTTAACAAACCCATTAATATTTTAAAGCTACTTATGAAAATAATAGATATCGATAAGGTAGTTGAAAATTTGAAGTAAAGTTCCCGAATGATTGGAGACGTTGAAACCCACATGGTTATGTGTCAAAAACGTATTGTTTATTTAATTTACTTAAAAAAATAGATACCAATTAATATAATCATCAAAATAATAATATCGAATTGAAGCAGGACACCTAAACCAAATGACAATATTTAAGTATTTAGAAAAGTATCTACACTTTTTGAATTTGATTATATATTTCAACTTTTATTACTTGTTTAAATAAAAGTTGACATTTTTGTACGGACTTTCGTGTATTTTCTGATTTTACTAATTCGACCCAAGCCTTTTAATTATTTTAACTATCTTCCCCTTGGTTGAGAATGTTCTATTTACACCCTTCGACTTGAAAAGTGGGAAATTTATAAATTAATAGTTCCTTTTTGAAGACTTTTTCTATGAGAAAAACGTCAATTTATTCCCCAACTTACAAAAATAGGCCAATTTATTCCCATAGTTTACATTACGCCAATTTATTCTCCAAGTGTAGTTGACCAAGCCAATTTGGAAATCGATTTAGTCAACGTTTAAGTGCAATTAACGGCGTTAATCGACGTTATTAACACCGTTCAAATTAACAAAACGACGTCGTTTAATTTTAAAAACCCCCAAATTAAAAAAAGAATCAAACCCTAATTTTTTTTCCTCTTCTTCTTCTCTTCTTCTTCCTCGATCTTCTTCTTCTTCTGCTTCTTCTTCTTCCTCGATCTTTTTCTTCTTCTTCCTCGATCTTCTTCTTCTTCTCTTCTTCTTCTTCTTCCTCGATCTTCTTCTTATTCTTCTTCTTCTTCCTCAATCTTTTTCTTCTTCTTCCTTGATATTCTTCTTCTTCTCCCAATCTTCTTTATTTTTCTTCTTGTTTACTCTCTCAATCTTCTTTTCGACATGGTGAGTTCTTCTTCGCAAAAATCTGAATCGAAGAGGAGCATGGTTGCTTCTCGCGGATTTCCTAGCAAATGTTATTGTGGTCGAGATGTATTGATTCTTATCTCGAAAACAATAGATAATCCGGGTCGTCCTTTCTTCCGCTGTGAATCTAAACATGATGTAAGTTGGTAATAGTTTTTGTTAGATGTTGAATTGTTGTCATTTACTAATCTTAGAACATATTAGGATCACTTGTTCAAGTGGGTAGAGGATGCGATATTGGAGGAGGTTCAAGATGTGTTGCCTAAGTTAACAAGTGTGGAGCTTCTGAAAGGTTATTAGCAATAGCATTTACTAAACCCTACAACAAAGAACAAAAGTATATCAAATGATAGTTATGAATATACAAATAGTTTAAGAAGATCATTAGCAACAAAATTTACCTTCTGCTTATCTGAAATGATTGTGATGTCTTCAAGATTCATATCTTCTTTTAAACGTTTAACAAACCAATCCCAAGTGATGTTGTTCTCTATCTCAACCACGGCCCAAGCTATTGGAACTATCATATTGTTTCCATCTCTTCCCACAGCAGCTAGTAAATGTCCCTTAATGTCCCACTTAAGGAAAGCACCATTTAGTCCTATGATGGGTCTACATGTCTTCTTCCATAATTCACGTTGAGCCTTAAAGCAAACATAAAGCCTATCAAACCTTTGTTTACTTTGAGTGGTTGCACCAGGAATGGTATCAATAACCATTGTTGTTCCAGGGTTAGATTTCAAAATCTCTGCTTGATAATCCCATATACGAGCAAAATGGGTCTCATGGCTTGCTTTTCTTTCACGATATAGCTTCGTTTTAGCTTTAGCACATTGGTCTTCACTGACATTCAAGTTGTAAGCTCTTTTGATATCTTCAGCCATCTCTCTCTTTGTAAGTTTGGGATTTATTCTAAGCCTTTCAGAAAATAATAGAGCAATACTTGATGTCTTTATAGAAGCTTTGAATATCCTGACCTCATGCACGAATGCTCACTGTTGAATATTTTTATTTGCAACTTATGCTTGCTCTTTACATATGAACAATATACTTTCCATTGACAGTCATCATCCTCATCGGAACACATCGCACCAAGCTTGTCCGATGAAGACTTGTACATTTTGATGTCATATGCTGTTTTCAAAGAGTACCGAAGCAGAGCCACTTTGAAATCAGAAACGCAGTTGAATGTCTTACCCAAGAACAAAAGCTCGTCCCTACTTTGATCGTTAGCAGCCTCTTGTCTACGCTCGTATTCCTCTTCATCGTCTTCTGAATCCAAAGGGTCAGGGATTACATCATCGTTCCAAATATCATCGCCTTCATCATCATCGCATTCGTGATCCATCGCGACATCTCCAAAATGAGCCGCCATGTTTCCACAGTCTTCTTCTTCGAGACTTATACCATTAACTTCTTCTTGTTCGAAATCTCCAACCACTTCTTCTTCTTCGACAATATTATTGTCTTCTTCTTCTCTTACCTCTTCTTCTTCTTGAACAACATTACCTTCTTCCTCTCTTATCTCTTCTTCTTCACTGTTTATCTCGTTTTCACCTTCATCAACATCATCATCTTCATCAACAAACGTTTCACAATCATCTCCTACCACGGGTTCCACCACTACATCGATGTCGTTTTCTTCATCCAAAGTTTCCACCATTACTTCGAATGTTTCTTCGCCACAAGGTTCACCTTCAATATTAATTTCAACATTTAACCACTCTTCTTCTTCGATTACAGACGGTGTGAGCTCAACAGGTGGAAGAGTTTCTTCAATTTCAGTCACGATTTCTTCTACTCTCGGTGTCGGCTCAACCACAGGTGGAAGAGTCTGACGAGGCTTATTCCATCTCGTTCTCGCCATGTCTGCAAGATTGAAGAAGATTTGATAGGAAAAAGAAAAAGATGGAGGAAGAAGAAGAAAATCGTGGAAGAAGAAGAGAAGAAGAAGAAGAAAAAAAAATTAGGTTTGATTTTTTAATTGGGGGGGTTTTAAAATTAAACGACGTCGTTTTGTTAATTTGACGGAAATGTTAACTGTGTTAATAACGTCGATTAACGCCGTTAATTGCACTTAAACGTTGACTAAATCGATTTCCAAATTGGTTTGGTCAACTACACTTGGAGAATAAATTGGCCTAATGTAAACTTTGGGAATAAATTGGCCTATTTTGTAAGTTGGAGAATAAATTGACGTTTTTCTCCTTTTTCTATTATTATTATCACCAAATTAGTTTTCTACACAACAAATAGGTTATGGTTTTTAACATCTTATATACTGACAAGACCTTTACTTTAGATCCAATTGCATACAAACAGACGTGCCATTTTTGTTAGATTAATGTAAGTAAAAATAATTAAACTGGTGAATGGTGAGGTGTGCCTAGCCTTCGCAGTAGTGTAAGACAAAGGCGACACGTGAGAGTCCAATCAGCAAGCTGACGTGGCGAACTCTTCCCCAATAAAAAATAGAGTTAATATCGTGTGGGCACATGGCCCACATATCAGATATTAAACTGATAAGAACAGATACTACACTTGATCTTAGCCAAAAGGCCGAGAAAGGTATGATTTGAACGGACATTGGGGTGTTGTATTTATATACGTCGTGATAGAGTTAAGGATTACAAAGTTATCGATGTGGGACAAAACTCGAGAGTTGGATATTTAACAAATTTGGGCCCAATATTGATTTTAATCATTAATCAGTTTTTGGTCCAAGCCCAATAAGAACGCTAGAAACACGGGAACTGACACGTGGCTATATTATGTTGCGTGGTTTCATATTTCTAATTAGTGTAGACGTTAACCAATCATGTCACGTGTTGTAACTTTATTTTATCAACATAAAAAAATGCTATTTCACATAAAAAGTGACATAATTATTACTCAAATATTTAGAAAAACTGAATTAAAATTTCTATGATGTATATTATAGGACAACGTGAATTGCGTTTCGTCAACTTATTATTTTATTACTGGTCAGTCAACGTAAATTTGCATTATTTGTGTATAATAATTATTTTATCACTGTCAGTGCATATAAGAGCATGTTTATCAAAGGATACTAAATTATTGGTGCTTAAGGATAAAAAATTAGTTTATTTGTGTATTTGTACAAAAAAAAATACTTAAACATTTTATAAGGTAATATTAAAATTTGTCCTCTATTAAGGGAAACTAAAAAGGGTGCTTAATTTTTTTTTAAAATTCAAAACATTATATCAAACATATTTCACATTATATAAAATTTAAACTCAACAACAAAAAAAAACTCAAGATATGAAGTTATGAACAAACATACAATACACAAACAAAAAAAGTTAAAAAACAAAAGTCATCGAAAAACCTCGTTCCAATCTTGAGGAATTGAAAAGGAGTAAGGGATGATAGGACTCCAACCAACACCATGCCCTCCTGAGTTCTCGTCTATGGTCTACGTTATCTTCTCCAACCTGTCTGAGCATTACAATTACATTTTCACCAACAAAAACCACAATACAACTTTAAAGAAACTAGTGTCTTAAGCTTTGTAGATTCATGAATCTATAATAAGTACAATGTTAACATCCTCGACATGGCGTGATCAAGCCAAGTTAATAACGACTAATATACTTGAATCAATGACCATATACAACTACATTTCACCAACAATCACTACAATACAACTCTTAAGCCTATAGACTCATGAATCTATTATACAATGTTAAAATCTTCAAACAAGATGTGACCAAGGCAAGTTCATGATTGTGTATATACTTGAATCAACGACACATACAAATGAAATCTACAAGCAATTGTTCAATTTTCGATTCTCAGTTTCTACCTTATTGATTGTTCAAGCGCAAGCTCAGAGAGAAAGACGACGAGAGATTAAAGAGTAAAACGAACCTTCTTCGTCGGATTCAGACAATCCAGGAACTCTACCGGCGTGAAGACCTTGTTTCACGACGGCTAATACATCGCCGGGAAACACAATGAAGAAGGAGAAGGAGGTGGCTCGATTCGAAGATCAAAATCATTCGAAAGAAGAAGATGAAGCCATGAATCGCCGATGAAGGAGAAAGAGAAGTTGATTAGGTTGGAAAAGGTAAAGTTTTTTTTTTGCCAATAAGAAGTTGCCACGTATGAAGGTAAAGGGGAGATTAAAAAACTTATTTAAACTGCGCTGCTTAATATTAATACTTGTTTTGGATTTAAATTTAAACCCAAATACACATCTAAAATACACAAACACTCTAAAAAACCCATTAAACATCTTTGATAAACATGGTCTAAGTAGATATCATTGCCGCATTGCGTGAATGGTTGTAAACGTGATGAAAAACTTTTAATTAATATGTATTCAATATTCATAAGCAATGGTTCAATTAACATGTCACATTTAGGAAAAAAAACCATATATAGACAAATAGTATCATTCGTCCATGATATGGATCCAATATTAAACTAGGCTATATCTACTAATTAACTACTCCCTCCGTTTTTTAATATATGATTTTTGTTGAAAAAAGGGAGGAGTATCTGTTAATTTTTAAGTATTAAATATATTCACCACATTCACGAGTACACCAAATCCTTAAATAATATATTGGGCCAATGTTGCTTGGGGCATCATTGTTTTGGTTGTGTTAATATTACTTGACATGTGCAAATAAGTTTTTGATCCGCCAAAGAAACGTTTAAGCATTTAATTTTCTTGTTTTTATAAGTTTAAATATTATTTGTAATGGGAAAAAAATTAATCGAGTTGTAATTAGTTAAACAGAGTTTGGTTATTTTGTGGCATGAAAAAAAGAAATATGCGTTGAGTTTTTCATTATGATTTGTGAAACAAAATAATAAATAAATTGTTACATGTTAATCAAAACCATCTTTTTTAACTCATAATATATAGTTTTCAATTTCTCAACATATAATAGATCTTACAAATATGTTACAAATTGAAATTACAATTTCCACCAATGAGAAAGAAAGGAAAAACTTGTCGAAATATTAAAATTTTCAAATTACATATTGTTATTTATTGTAATATAAAATTATCAAACACCAAGCCAATTCTTTTTGTTAAAATAACAATTTTGCTTCGAAAAACAACAAAGAGTGAAACCAATTTATTATTAAAAAAATTATATATAATTACAAAGAAAGTGGAGGAGGAGATTGTGGAGGAGGAGAAGCAACGAAACCATTCCAATTGGTGTTAGAGCCTGGTGCCTCGTAATCCATTAGCTCCATTGTCTTCCTCTTAGTGCCTAATTCCTATAATTTTCAATTTATATAATTAATTAGTGTAATTTAATTTTATAATATCATTTTCTAAATAATTACCTTTTGACTATTGGTTACCACAAACAATATTTAGCTTTGACTGTTTATGAATTGGGAAAAGTGAAATGAACTTAAAATTTGATTTTCTCGATATGTTATCTTTGAATACTTGTATATCTCGATATGTTAACATTTCTATCTCAACTATTAGTATTTTAAATATATATGTTCCATTACAAACAAATAAAAAAAAGTTTTTTTTTTATGTCTCACCATGCATGAGATAGTGTCTAGATTTTTTTCTAAAGTTAATTTTAAAAACTTAGTATTTTCATAATAATCATCTCTGCCAAAAAATGAGATACAAAAACGCAGTCAAAAGTAAAACCAATGCATGGTTTCAAAGTCCTTTTGGAATCTTTAATTTGACTTAAGTAAACAAAATTAACAGTTTTTAATATTATTGCAACAACACAAAATAAATTTTTGTTGGACGACAACTTCTTTGCATAATTATCATAGAAAAAACACCAAGAAATTAAATCCTAAGTAGTAAAATAATAGTTTGCAGAGTGAGTTTTGAATTAATATAAAATAGAACAATGCAAGTTTTTCTTTTTTCACTCCCAATATAAATTAAGTTCAAAAATTGTTATTGTGAACCATAAATAAAATGTCTATAATTAGAAGAAACTGATAAAAGAGAAGTAAAGAACAAAAAAATACCTTTGTAGTTGGCATGTTTCCACCCATGGCTTAAAATTTTCACAAAAAAAAATAATTAGACACAAATTCAAAAATCTCAGTAAATATAAAAGCCCAAGAATATAAAATCTTAATAATATTGTATAAGTGTAATTAAGAAGAAAACTATAATAATTACCAGTTGAGAAGAAGATTAGTAGTATAAGAGAGGAAACAAGAAGAGCTTTGTAGAAACAAGATTGACCCATTGTTGTCTCTTTGAAGTTTTGAAAGACTTTATTTATATTAATACCTTTTGATATTATTTTGACTATTAAAAGTTATGTTAGTTATTAATCCATTTATATTATAGTATTAATACTTTATTAAAGTAAAAAGGGAACCTTTAGTTTCAAGGGTTTCAACTTTTCCTGGAAACTGATTCAGATCCAACGAAAAAATATATGGTTAAAATATACTACTAATACTCTATTTTTAAGTTTTTATTAAGAACCAATTAAACTTAATTATGGTTTAATTTGCCTATTGATTGTTATGAAGCAAATCGCACGTGTGGTTACACGTGTAATCTCCATGACTCCACGTGATGTGAACTGGAGTCGAGCTCCTTTATGTCTGCCAATATCAAAGAATATCAAGTTTTTCTTCTTCATAAAAGATATTTACCATTTAAATAAGGAGTCAATATTGAAAAAGCAAAGAACTATCGGTTTTACGAACTAAGACAGAAACTGTGTCAGATATGAGAGTAAAACAGAAACTGAGACAGGGATTCTTTAAACACTCTTTATTAGATAATCTTATTTGAGAACTTTACAAGTCTCTCTCAAACCTATTATCTAATCACTCATGTTCAAGGATTAAACACAATCCATGAACCTCTCAAGACAAATCCCTTAGTCGTTCCTAATCTCTAGTTCTCTTTATAAGAACATGCTCAAGACTCTTAAACAATAAGAATTCTCTCTCTCTAATGTGGTGAATCTTTTCTCAAGACCAACCACCCCTATTTATAACAAAATAGATAAACACACATATGACAATTTTCCTTTTTCTTTTATGAAAAGGAAAACTTCATATTTCCTTTTCTTTGTTTAACACACAAAGTCTCTCTTTGTTTTCCATTATCTTCATCTTTTCCTTTTTCTTTATCTTCTTGATAACCCCTTTTCCATTTCCTTTATCTCACGCTTCGTTTTCCTTTTTAACATTATATGTTCTGTTTCGGTTGACACGATTCTTGATGTACTCGAACCGTTACAAGTGATGAGTCAAATCGCTTCAACAATCTCCCCCTTTTTAACTTTGTGTGTCTCTCAATAATTACTCCCCCATAATTCGAGATTACTCCCCCGTAATTGCGAGTGCTTGTTACTCCCCCATAATTTCATGACTATCCCTTTATTTCTCCCCCGTGAGAGCACACAGAGTTAAAAACCTCTAACTTAGGCGCGACCGCCTTTCATCACTTGAACCATTTATCAATGTTGAGAATTTATCACCGGTTCTTCTTTGACATTGAATAGCTTTGTGTTTTTCATCACAAACTCGTTACTTTTCTTCCTTCGATCTTTTTACCACCTTGAAAG
Organism: Cochlearia excelsa; assembly: GCA_963556525.1. Classification (NCBI taxonomy): domain Eukaryota; kingdom Viridiplantae; phylum Streptophyta; class Magnoliopsida; order Brassicales; family Brassicaceae; genus Cochlearia; species Cochlearia excelsa. Next base: position 25,085,883 of record OY748330.1, read on the forward strand.
TTTCTTTGCCTTGGCACATGCTTGTGAATCTTGGTTGTTATAGTACCGTGGTTTGGTCTTTCGAATTTCTGACACAAAAGTTGTTCTACAACAAAACTTATTTTTTGATGACTCGTCTGACGTACTTCTTGACACGGTTTCGTATAGATCCGATTTCTTTACCCATATTTGATTTTGAAATCCATTCCAAGCAAATTTTCCTTGATGTCTGAGTCTTCTTACTTTGTCTTGAAACTTGTAGCAATGAGCTTTTATGTGTCCATTCTTTCCACAAAAATAACATCCACCTTTTCTCCTTGTATCACTTTCTGTCTTGTTATGATCTTGTTGAGAACATCCTCCTGATACAAACTTTGTTTCTCCGGTTTCAGCTTCTCGAGTATACCTCAATCCTCTTGTACCTTTCTTAGTCCTCCCATAGCTTAGAATCTTATCAAGTTGCTTAGTTCCAGCAAACATGTGAATCTTTCTATGTTGTTGATCTAGCTCAGCTTGAAGTTGAGTTGATCTCTCCTTTTCAACATGTAATTCCTTCTCTAGATTATCGGTTTTAGTGGACAATTCTAAGTTATCTTTCATTAGTCTAAGACTATCTTGATCGATTTTCTTTTCAGCTCTTAACTCGTCTTTGAGTGATTCAACTAATGATTCAAGGCGAAGTTGTTCTTTAACCCATGCATGTTTTTCTTGTCCGAGCTTGACTAAGGTATCGCGTACTTCCTTATAAACTTCAATAAGCTCATCCTCTGGTTCTTTTTCCGACTCGGATTCCGAACCATCTTCCCCATCAATGAATTCAATGATTCCTAGAAACGCTACAAGGTTGGTTATTTCATCGTCTTCACTATCTTCTTCAGAGTTATCCAACAATGATTCTTCTTTTCTAATTTTCCGATCACTAATGCATTCTCGTTTGAGTATGTCCAAAACCTTTGCATGCAAAACACTTTGATTCTCTTCTTTTGGCCGTAGGACATTCATGCTTGAAGTGTCCATACCCTTTGCATTCATGACATTCAATATTTGCCTTCTTGATTTGTTTATATTCTGAATCTTTAGACCATGGTTGACTTTGTTGCAATGCTCGATCAAAATTTCGAACAAATAAGCTTACAGGATCTTCTTTGTATAACTCTTGAGTTTCTAAATCTTGTAGTTTTGGTTCAAACACATCAAATTCTTTTACCCCTCCTAGTTCCATCTCATGAGCTTGAAGCATGCCAACTACTTCACCAAAACTAAGATCTTCAATGTTGAGAGACACAATCATAGCTGCTTTATATGGCATGAACCTTTCAGGAAGACATCTCAGAAGTTTCTTCACCAATTTCTTGTCTTTGTACTTCTTTCCGAGAGTAGTCGCTTCTTGGGCTAATGAACAAATCTTTGAGCTAAACTTGGAAATTGAATGATGTTCTTTCATTCGCAAATTCTCAAATTTTGATGCTAACATGTCTTTTCTTGAGTTTTGAACTTTCTTTGTTCCTTCAAAGTGAGTTTGGAGAATATCCCAAGCTTCTTTTGCCGTTTCACACCCTTGAATCAATTCAAATTGATTCATTCCAATACTACAATGAATCGCGGTTAGTGCTTTTGCATTAAACTTTGATTTTTTCATCTCTTCGCTCGTCCACTCTTCTACTGGCTTGACAATTTCTTTCCCCGATGCGTTTGTAGTCTTTGGATCCTCCCACTTGACTAAGACTGCTTTCCAAGCAAAGACATCAATGCTTTTTATCACGGCTTTGGTTCTTGCTTTCCAAAAACTGTAGTTTCTATCATCCAATATAAGTCTTGAATTGTTCATTATATATTGATAGCTTTCTGCAGGATCTCACCTGTTTAGAATACGCACAAGTGCCCGCTCTGATACCAATTGAAAAAGCAGAAGCTATCGATATTTAGACTATGACAGAAACTGTAGCAGAGATTATGAGAGTATGACAGAAACTGAGACAGAGATTCTTCTTTAAACTTTTCCTTTTATTAGATAATCTTATTTGAAGTGTTCTTACAAGAAAACTCTCAAACCTATTATCTAAACTCTCTTGTTCAAATGATTAAGTGCTTTAATCTTTGAACCTCTCAAGAATCTCTTACTTGTTTCTAATCTCTCGCTCTCTTTCGAGAACATGCTCAAGACCCTTAAACAATAAGAATTCTCTCTCTAATGTGGTGAATCTTTTCTCAAGACCAACCACCCCTATTTATAACAAAATAGATAAACACACATATGACAATTTTCCTTTTTCTTTTATGAAAAGGAAAACTTCATATTTCCTTTTCTTTGTTTAACACACAAAGTCTCTCTTTGTTTTCCATTATCTTCATCTTTTCCTTTTTCTTTATCTTCTTGATAACCCCTTTTCCATTTCCTTTATCTCACGCTTCGTTTTCCTTTTTAACATTATATGTTCTGTTTCGGTTGACACAGTTCTTGATGTACTCTGAACTGTTACAAGTGATGAGTCAAATCTGCTTCAACAAATATTCCATTAAAAATGATTTGACAAATTAAAACTTTCTGCATAATTAATTATTATATATTCGGTCCCTTCGTAGAAATCCGATAAAATTATAGTATTAAGTTAGGCACTTAGACTATATAGTCAATGAGGTTGTCGAGTAGGGACTTTGGACAATAAAGTTAAATTATTTTTATGCGAATTATACAAAGGCAGAAAGTTAATACATTTTCTAACTTTTTTTATATAGAAAAGGTTTCGATTACCGTGTTAAATTTTAATCAGGGAACAAGGTTTGACTTAATTTTAATCAAAATATATATATGATGTTGCCATTTTACTATAATATATAACCGTCCATATTTTATAACACATAACAAGACAAATGAATCAATAATTTGTATGATTGAAAATTAATTTTAAAACTAATTAAGGCTAAGATAATGTCAAAGAGCATGTGATTATGTGAGGTTTTATGAAAATCAGCGCCTTGCAAAAAATTATAATATACATTACAGTCCAAAAACGTATACTATAATTTTCCGTTCAATTTTCTATACTAAATTTTGGTATATTATGATTTGTAATCTTTCGATTGCTAAAATAAGAGAATAAATAAATAATATTATGGTATTGGTATTACATTTTCCCTCTAACACAAAAATATAAATTAACTAGCTAGAACTCACTTTTTGGTAGTTCAAAACCGGCCAAAAATGTCCTTAACAGCTTGGTAAGTTCCGGTTATCACAACCACAACACCGGTTAATACAATACCGATAAGAACCAATGTTTCGAAGCCGAGTCTTCGGTACTTACCAGAGATCTTTAGGTAACACAAACATGGCAATATAACCGAAGCAGTAGCACTCAAGAATGCTCCTACCAAACTCATTAAATCGCCGAAAAACGGAAGAAGCAATGCCACAATCACATTGCTAGCAACCAATATAGTACTAAAGACTAAACCAGAAGCTCTTTTGTTAGGCAAAAACCTAGAAAATCGGCTTTTCATCGCGTCAATAATAGGTGTAACCATTAGGGCAAACTTAGCTATTGGATTCACCAATGTAATGCATATAGCCACTTTTGAACTAAACTTATCGGTCGGAAGATTCAATGTTATTTGTGATTCGACGTTCGATCCATACATTAAGTAGCCCAATATCGCTACCGATGCATATATGAATGTGCATATTGTAAAACATAAAACCATAACCTACAAAAAAACACATGCAATATTATTAGTATGAGTTTGAGTTTTTTAGACTAGAAAAAAAAACTTGTGATGTTATTTTTTGACCAAAACTTACGTTTGAGAACTGACGTTTGTTTTTCATGGAAATATATAGAGTCGGAAAAACAGGATGCGCGCAATAACAAAACGCGTATAAGCTCACCGATGTAGCCACTCCATCGACACGAAACATATTCGAGTCATGATTCTTGAACCCTACTCCTTCAAAAGCACCAACCCAAAAGATAGAAGCAAGAATCAACCCCGAAGCAAAGACACCGCTCGCGGAAACATAAGAGAGTATCCTCATATTATCTAACCAAACCGAAGGAAGAATGATGAGAGCTACAAGGACAATGAACATTGTCTTGCCTCTTATGTCAAGTCCCATGAAGTTGAATCCAACGTTAGAGAATAGCTTATCAAGATTGTCACCTTCTAAGATCAAGAAGCTAGTAGCTACTAAGTAAAGCTCAAGATTCATGAAGATAGAGACAATGACACGTCCTGTATTACCAAAGGCTTTGTAGCCAATGTCAGGGTAAGATCTAAGAAGTGGGTCCATGTCCATGCATCTTTTAATAAGTATTGCACAATAGAATGTTGTTATAGCTACGGTGAAGAGTATTATTAGACTTAGCCATCCTCCTGATGCTAAAGCATAAGGGACAGATAATATACCAACACCTAAAATATATAAATAAAAGTTGATCAGATTCAGAGGAAATAAAACCAAAAAAATAATGATTAGGGGAATGATTGTTTAAAATGCAAACGTTAATTTGTTTTGTGTTTATATGTATATTATAAGAATTTTTGTAAAAATTCTATATAAAAGCTAAAATAAATAATTGTGGCCTAGATTGTTAGCAAAGTATGATTTGACTTGTTTCAAATTGTTTTGTAGACGAAGAAGAATACAAGTTGAAAAAGAAACAAGTGTTGTGAATGTGTTACGTTTGCTATGTGACGCGTTGTATTTATTTGTATATATTGATAGAGATTTCTGAAGGATTGTTATCATATATATATATATATATATATGATTATATGATAATTAATGATAATGGTTTAAAATAATATTTTGCCAAACACGTGTAGTACTAAAATAACTATAGTTTGGTATATAAACACTAAATTAACAAAATATAATAACGACGTGTTTAATAGACCCCTAACTAGACATGTGAATAACAAAACTCGATTAATTTTTAGGCAAAATTGACCATAGAAATTAAACAGTTTAATTCATTTAGACAAAAAAAAAAGAATTGGTTAACTATAGTATCAAACTCTGATATTAAATATAGAAAACACATTGGATTTTAATTTGATTCATATAATTTTATTTAACGGAAGTAAATCATTTAACCAAAAAATCTGAGGCAAAGCAAAAGATAAGAGACAGGATTGAACAACACACCAATCTAGATACAATATATAAGGTCAAAAGCTTGAGTTAAAAAATATTTAGAATGTAGCTAAATTATTTGTTTTATATGAAACTTATCAAAAATGTAACCTAAATTTAGGCCTCTCTAATTCTATCAAATTATACACAGAGAAACTAAGTTTATGACAATAATGAAATCAATTAATTAGAAAACATAATTACATACATCCATATTAATTAAGCTAATTAAGAGTCATATACTTGGCCGTGATGTATTGAACAAATCAAAAGGAATATGATATTATCCAAAAATACAAATTTAAATAAGAAAACAAAACAAACCTGATAAAGCGTTAATGCCATGGAAACAAGTCTTGGAGAAAGAAGTATTGCCCTCATGTGAATTATTATAATTAAACTCATAATTATTAAGCGTTGCTTCTTCGTCTTCTTCTTCATAAACAATCTTCTTGATAATGAATGGCTCCTTCATGAGATCTTTCTTCTCTTTCATATTTCTCCTTCGATGTTGAAAGAGAACTAGAGAGACCAATGAGATGGAGAGGAAGAGGTTGCAATTAATAAAAACACAAAAAGGCATATATTTTAATTTATAGTTATATTATAAATTTATAATATATGGTTTATTTATTTTGATGATATACATTGACCAGATCTTTCTATACGGGATTCTCAAAAACAAACAAGTATTTAAAGTGGGTATTGTTTCATTTGAAAATAATTAATTATAATATTGACCATGATCCTAAATGACTATAATCAAAGGTGACTACATATATCGCATTTGATGTTATAATTTTAGGAAACCTTGCGATCATATTCAAATATATATATATATATATATATATATATGTGTGTGTGAAAATAAACATGTGTATTATCATTTATCAACATTGGTTTGAAGGGTAATCCAAGAACGTAACACGCATGGACTGTAATATTAACATGCAACAAGTTCATGTGGCCACGACAAAAGAAAATATAAACATCCAAAAAAAGTCACGAGATGATAATATAGCGATTGGTAAAGAAAGTAGTACATTCTTAGATGTATACAATCTATAGTATCATCTTAATTAACACATTATTTCGATGTATGATAAAGACATGTAAGGTATAAATCACGCATTTGTGGTTCATTTCAACGCATTGACTATAAATATATAATTTAATTGCAAATATTACTAACAACAAACGCTAATAGGCACATTTCATCATGGATAATATAATAACTACAAAAACGCAACCGCATGTGAAACGTGATTTTGGTAAAATAAAAAAAAGATGGGCTTCTGGATATCAATAATGGGCCTTAAGCCCATTTCAACTATATCTCACATTTTTGCAAGCTTTTATTTTCGATTATTTTTTGTGTTTTTGTTGTTGGGGGAGAAATAGAGAACATAAAAAAATCATTCATAGTAGGCCACTCTCCTTTTTATAGGATTTTTGAAACAAAATCTCAAAGGAGTGACATAACACATTACAACATTAGGAAATAAAAAACATTGATTAAAAGCGAAAATATAATAATTATATCAAATAAACTTTTTATTAGAACATGATAAGTGGGAGATAATAGTTGGTTATCAAGGGCATTTTGGTCCACCTTGTTGAGTTTTCCAGTTATTGTAGCAAGAACAAACTTGTTTATTCCCATAATACCCCGGAGGAACACACAAACACTTTTTGCAGCATTTGCCACAGAACAAAATACAAGCGTTGTAGTATTGTGTATCTCCACATCTCCTTTTGCATTCCTTAGGGCATTCTGGTCATTTTTAAAAAGCACAAAGTTAGGAAAATCAGAAGATAAATAAATGAATCTATTTCAATTATAGTAACCGAATCTAGTGAAAAGAAAAACGTAAAAATTATGACACAGAGTAGTAAGAACATGTTCATGTCTTTTTGACTGTTTTGTGGGTCCCAAGACAGTGGGTTGCTTTGACTTTGTGACCATTGGTTAGGGGTAAAATTGTCAATATTTAAATTAATTTGAGAATCTACGGATCTGAACTAAACAGTTCCACTTTCAACTTGTTCAACAGTTAACATTGGATACTGAAAGGCTTCAGTTATTGTTTTATTAATTTTTTTAGAGTTAATTACCAAATTGGGTCTTTTTGTTGGAAAATATAAAATTAAATTTAATTGTGTTTTGGATCTGTGATGGAAAAACTTACGTCCTATTTTCACGCTTCCTGGTCCATAATATCGTCTCTGAAAATTTAAAAGAAGTAATAAAATTATGATAAGTAAATAATGGCTCCGACTGGTGACTCGAATTACCGAAATTGAGTTACAAAATGTGGTATAATTTGCAGTAGTTTGCAGTAAAAAAATGTGGTAAAAATTATATTAATCGGAAATTTGCTGTATAAATATGAGTTAACATTTTTGCCAAAAATAAAATTGATTGGTAACTTTTATGATGTATAAGTTGAATTATCAATTTTAATAGAAAAAATCTCAACTCACACATAACTCATGAATATTTATTGATGTTGAATAAATTTTTGAGTTAACAATTTTACAAAGGAGTAACTCAAATTTATAACTCAATCATACCACATTCTAACTCAAACTTAACTTCAAAATATTTGGTTTTATACATGATTGATAACATTTTTGAGTTGTCTTTGAATTAAACCTATAACTCAACTTAACTCAATAGTAACTCAAGTCACCAATCACCAATATTAATAAAAAAAATCGGTTAATTAGGCTGATTGTTAAGAAAATAAATCAAAAGACAATTTTTTGGTCTATTTAGATAATAAAAGTTACCTTGTCCCACTTCACAGGTTGTTTTTTCGCCACAACCTAAAAACCAAAGGGGGAAAAAGCAAAAGTACGTTTAATTTCATTAAATAAGGCAATTTTAATCTATTACAATCAAAAAAGTATAATGTAAGAACAAATTATTCTGGTAAACTTTGTTAAATATTTATATTAAATATAATTTTTAAATGGAAACAATGTGAGAAGAGAATGAGATTTTACCATTGTTTGAAACATGAAGAAAACAATGAGAGCCAAAAGGAAGAGAGCTCCATATGACTTGGCCATTTTTTTCTTTTGTTTTTGGGTATATTATTATCCAAAGAACCAAACACTCCTCTAAATCTCTCAAACTAGTTTTGTCTCTTTTTTTTTTGTTTGAGGTTTTTTTAAAAAAGTGGTGTACTGAGAGAAGTGTTTTTGGTTGAGAAATCTGTGATGTTGCATATATGATATATATACACATTTAATTGCTTCTGTTAGTTATTCTCTGTGGTGATACGTAATGTTGTTACGATGTTTCTCCAATTATGTTCTGCCACGTCAACGTATAAGATTTAAATCATACTCAACGGTGAACCGTGGTTGGATGGGTTGCACATGGTTATAATTAAGAAAGGTTATGTCGTTATCAAAAATCAAAAACAAAAAAACTAATGTTCTAAATATAGTTTAAAATTTGGTGTTATGTGAAAGATTATGAACTTTTTTGGATTTTAAGTTTTGAATGGATTTGGATTTAGGCGCATTTAAGACCTTCAGAAATATTTTTTTCTTATAAATGGAAATATATTATTCATACTATATTCTTAAGAGATAATTACAAAACTACACCATTTGAATTACATTTTACAAAATTACATTTTACAAAATTATATTTCACAAAATCACACCATTTCAAAATAAAAAATTTCAGACTATTTGTTAGTTCCACTCATTTTTCTGGTCATGCTATTGGCTAGTTTAAAAAAATAAAAAATATATCTCTTAAATTGTCAATAACTTATGCAAGCAAGTGAGCTAGTTATAATTGTTTTTTTATAAGAACTATGGCTAATTGGTTGTATCCGTGATTCTATATGTTTAGTTTTTATATGATAATTATCCCTAATTATATACGTTGATATTTTATGTGAGAATCACAAAACTACACCATTTAAATTACATTTCACAAAACTATACCATTTCCAAAATACTTCACAAAACTACATCTAAACATTCAAAATTAAATCCAAATAAACTCTACCCAAATAACCCTACCCCCTTAATACTATACCCTAAACACTAATTAGCGAACCCAAATGAAAAAAAATTAATTTTGGTAATTTTTTAAAGGTTAAATCAAGCTTTTAAAATTTTGAAAAAATGTAAATATGTAAAAATATTAAATTATGAGTAGTTTTGTGAAGAAAGGATTGAAAGGACGTAGATTTGCGAATTCCTAGTATTTTACTTGAATAGAGACAACTAAAAGAAAGCTATCCATCGAGTTATGGAAAGATTTCTCAAAAAGATTGAATTTTAAAAATGGTTCATTTTATCGCATTAAATTCGGTGCTTGTTTTACGGGTAATTTTTGAACATATATTAGCCATACAAAAATAGTATCGACAGTGTAGGTTTGGCTAATGGGCCGGCCATTTGTGGCCCAAATGTTAAAAAAAAAAAAAAAATAGTATCGACATAAAAACTAATTAAAAGTACTATTATTAGAGTTATAAAAATGGGCAATTTCCAAACATACCATGAAAAAAAAATTTGGACAAAAATATCATCATAAGTTTTTTCTTTAATTACCGCTATAATTTTTTTTGGACAAAATACCATAAAAATCAAATTAATTTAAAACCTTCAAAATTAATCTAAAACCCTCAAAATTAAACTCTATCCCCTCTCAATATTATATCATAAAGATTATATAGTGAATCCAAATGAAAAAAATTAATTTTTAAATTGTTAAAATTAGATTTTTGTGTTTATAGTATTTTATTCCAAAAATTATTTTAATGGTATTTGAGGAAAAAAACTTTACAAGTTTCTTTTGTCCAAAACATATTTTTATGTTATTTTGAGGAATTTTTCTATAAAATGAGTAACATTATGAGGAATTCACACAACTACACCCTTTTAACCCTCCCTTCACAAAACTACACCTAATTTAATATTTTTACATATTTATACCCTTCAAAATTTTAAAAGCTTGATTTATCATTTAAAAAATTACCAAAATTAAAATTTTTTCATTTGGGTTCGCTAATTAGTGTTTAAGTGTAATATTAAGGGGGTAGGATTGTGTGGGTAGGCTTAATTTGGATTTAATTTTTAGAATTTATGTATAGTTTTGTGAAAAAAATTTCAAAAGGTGTAGTTTTGTAATTGTCCCTAACATTATCTATATATATTTTTTAAATGGACGGTGCATTGAAGGAGACGGGAGTTAGATCTGAGCAACGGTCCCAACTGTAAATTGTAAACACTATTTAATTAGAGTTTTTAGTTACTCTTTTTGTTGACGGTTCATGATTAAATAACTAAATTATATATACTTATATTTAGTCAAGCTAAGTTGTTTAGCCTTAACTAATACTATTATTCTTCATTTCCGTTGATATTCTTTTGAGGAAAAAGTCAGATCTAGATCCGTTGTTAGTTAGAATCATGGTTTTTCAGATTGATTGCTTCTTAGATTTCAATAATATAATCTTGTCCTTGTGGTCAAGTGGTTGGGACGGTTTTAAGATTGAAACTAAGTCGTATTTATTTTGAAATTCACATAGATATGAATCTTTGTTTTCGACACATTAGAAAATATAGAGAACACGTCTATCCATAGATTTTTCTCTCCCAAACGATTAACCCGGAACCTTCCATAAATCTATGGTTTATTAAAAAAGTATATGTAATCTTTTATTTTTTTGTCTATGAATGATCAAATTTGCAAATAAACAAATGGGCGGTGAAGTGAAACAATACGTTGTAGAAATTAAATATACTCTTGCCAAGTAACGACTTCGATATATTTACATATATACAATCTATATTTTGTTGTTTACAAATTACAATTGATATAGATTATGCTAAAAAAATATGAACGAGATATTTTCAGAATAAAAATATTTGAGGTCCGGCACCTTTAGTCTAGTATTTAGAGTGAATATATCACCAAATATTCTAATAAATCCAAAACGTGATATCACTAGCTATGTAAATGTAATACGGTAAATAAGAGAAAATACAATTGATCAAATAAATTTGGAGACGTATAATACACATATACAAATGCATCCACATTATAATTAAACTTGTAATATGCCTAAATATGAAATGGTTTTTAGCAAAAGAGAAAGAAAAAAAGTTTGAATAAAAAAGAAAGAAAGAGAAGGCATGTGCGATACCCAGTTCCACATGCTCCTCCAATTATTAAGTGACTTTGCTCGAAGAAAAGGAGGGAACATTGATATATTTCTCATAATAAAATATAGTCAAGATTTCACCGGAAATAAGGATAAATGGATAAATATATTTAAATAAGAAGGTAATGCATTAAACCATAAAACATGGAAAACAAATTTAGCTAGTGTTGCATTTAACTATATAAAGGTTTGAACTATACTACTATGTTCAAAATTGCTTAGATCTATAAAAGAATTAGTGTGGCACAAAAAATATTAAAAGGGTTTAATCTAATAAATTTGTAGGTACGGCACGGACCGTAGGACCCTTTTTAAAAAAAATTGAATTGAAAATTTTAAAATATTTGTATAAAAAGATATGAAAGCATGTGAGGGATCACATGGACATTGATTACTGTCAACAAAAGCATATATAGATCATGTCAAGTTGCTCAAACACATGCATATACACAAAGATAAGAAGAAGATACAACATTTAGTTGTGTAATCTTTATCAGAAAAAAAAACATTTAGTGTGTAATGTAACAAGGAATAATGTATAGTGGACCTTTGACAAAATTTTTTTATAATTTAGTGATCATTATTATACATCACAACTTGTTCACATACAAGACACTTGAGACATGTTTCAATGCTTGGTTCCTTTTTCTTTCTTTTACATCATTAAGTTCAATAATGCTAAACACAAGTAGCTAAAGTCTACTTCCATTGAAAAAGATAACATCTATGAACATTTTAAACCATTGCTCGGAAAATACTTTCAACTACTTTTAAGAAAAAATCAATAATAGAAAGTGTAATTCACAAAACTACACTATTTCATCTTTTATTTTACAAAACTCTATCTAATTCAATATTTTTTTTAAATTACACCATTTCAATTTACTTTTTAAAAATCACCAAAAATATTTTTATTTTAATTGAATTCGCTAATTAAGGTTTACGGTATAGTATTAAAAGAATATAATTGTGTGGATATGGTTTATTTGAATTTAATTTTGAGTGTTTAGACGTAGTTTTGTAAAATGACTTCCAAATGGTGTAGTTTTGTAAAAGGTAATTTAAATAATGTAGTTTTGTAATTTCTCCTAATAGAAATGAAACAATTCCTTTTTGTGCTATAATTTTCTTGAAACCTTTTCATATGTACACAATGTGTAACTATGCAATACATAATATCACAAAACAAAAATGCCCCAATGCAAGTTTATCAATGGGAAAAGTAGTTGTATTTTCAACCTTTTTGGTCCAAAATAAAATATTGGGGTCACACTGTAAGAAACCGAAAACTTCAAGACCCTTCCTGCGATATAATTGCATATTTGACAAATAGGGTTTTAGAGATTAGGGCACCTCCTTCCTACGCCGTCCTCCTAATCGCGATTCCGTCGCCGTCGTCGTCGTCGTCTCCGGTAAGTATCATCCCTAAAGAGCTTCGTTTACGTCTATGTTGGAACAAATCTGCACAATTAGACTCAAAATTATGAAAATTGAAGAGAATTTAAGAGGAATCGAATCTGAAATTCAATACTTACCACTGATTATTGAACATGAAGACATTGATTTCGAAAGAAGAAACATTACTTTGCTATGTAATTTGTTTAAGGAATGGTTTGTGTTTTGTTATGTATTGTTTCTTTGAGATTCTCTCTTTTTTTGCTTGTTAGATTCTTAAGCAGCAGCAAAAAAAAAGATGAATTTTTTCAACTCAGCAGCTTCTATGTGTAGAAGAGTTAGCTTGAGAGAGCTTATTACAGAGGTTCCTGCTTACAATGGCAGTAACATTTCTGGTAATAATAAGTAAGATTTTAGCGGGTTTTTTTCGGAATCTTTGTGTGTTGTTTTGATGATTTAGCTTGTATTACTATTGTTGTTGTTGTTGTTTTGTGGATGTTATAAGAAGGTTCTTCAAGTGGATTGAGTTTGGTTTTCAAGCGTTGGGCTACAAAGAAAACCGCTGGTTCCACAAAGAACGGTCGCGACTCTAAACCGAAGAATCTCGGCGTCAAGAAGTTCGGTGGAGAGGTAAGAAAAACTCCGAAAGAAACTAGCGAAACTTGATTTAAAGACTAATCAAGAATCATTCTTAGTATGTTTGTGTGTGTGTGTGTGTGTGCGTGTTTGGTTTTGCAGAATGTGATACCGGGGAACATTATAGTGCGTCAACGAGGAACTCGGTTTCATCCAGGAGACTATGTAGGAATCGGTAAGGACCATACTCTGTTTGCTTTGAAAGAAGGGCAAGTCCGGTTCGAGAAGAGCAAGATAACAGGACGAAAATGGATTCATGTTGATCCTAAAGGAGGTCATGTTCTACACCCTATCTATACGGAAGATGCAGCCGCAAAGTCGGTTAAGTTTGAGACAGCTTCGTCTTCTTCGTTGTGAAGACACATACATTGGTTTCAACAATCTTAAAGGTGTTGTTGTCTTTTTTTGTTTTTTCTTTGAAATAGATGATGATGATGGTATCTTTGAACATCAACACTCAAGTTCAAATAATAAACTGAAATCTTTTGAAACATATTTTGAATACGTTTCTATAATAAGAGTATGTATGTCTTTAATATTGATGTTTTAATTACCGTATTAAGGTTAGTCGTTGATGTTAGGATGTGATTAACAAATATGATTAGGAGTTAGTAGTATCAGGCAGTAACTTAAAAATATGATAGGAGACACTTAATAGTATTTAGTTAATTAATTTCATGACATATCTTAGCCCAAACTTACACTAAAGGCCCACAAATATTTTAAAGGCCCAATACAAAACAAACAATTAGGGTTTTTAGAAAACCATATTAATACCTACGCCGTCTCCATTGTTGCCTCTCTCTCTGTCGAAGACTAGCAATTAAGCAGACGAAGCAATGGTGCACGTTTGCTACTATCGCAACTGTAAGCTTCTTCCTCTTCTTCTCTCTTGATAGATTTATTCTACGTAGTAACATTCTTTAGAACACATACTCATAGATCAAGTATCAATGTTGTCTTCGATTTTAGACCATATTCTATGTCAATCTCCTGTTTTGTGAATCTGGGTTTTGTAATTCAATAGCTTATAATCAAGAATAGGTTGATATTAACACAGATTCGTTTCGAAGATCTTATCTTTTTGGTCTGAAAATGTGTGTGTTATGCTCGAACTTGTTCATAGATCAAGTATTAATGTATTCTTTGATTTAGACCATATTATATGTCAATGTCCTGTTTTTGAATCTGGGTTTTGTAATTCAATAGCTTATAATCAAGATTAAGTTGTTATTAACACATATTCATTACAAAGATCTTATCTTTTTGGCTAATACTTGATTGAAAATTATGTGTTTTTTTTGTTGATTAGATGGTAAGACATTCAAGGGCCCTCGTCGTCCTTACGAGAAGGAGCGTCTTGACTCTGAGCTTAAGCTAGTTGGTGAGTATGGTCTACGTAACAAACGTGAGCTATGGAGAGTTCAATACGCTCTTAGCCGTATCCGTAACGCTGCTAGAGATCTTTTGACACTCGACGAGAAGAGTCCTAGGAGGATCTTTGAAGGAGAGGCTTTGCTTCGCAGGATGAACCGGTATGGACTACTCGATGAGAGCCAGAACAAGCTAGATTACGTCTTGGCTTTGACTGTTGAGAATTTCTTGGAGAGACGTCTTCAGACTATTGTGTTCAAGTCTGGTATGGCTAAGTCTATTCATCACTCTCGTGTCCTTATCAGGCAAAGGCATATCAGGTATATTGGTTATGACATTCTCTTAAAACCTGTTTTATTAGCTAACCTTGTGATTATAACGACCCTTAATGATCACTAGATTAGTTAAATTGAACATAATTTGAACATTGTATGTATGGCCAAGATAGTCTAATGCTCTTTTGATTTGCTTTAAAGGTTTTTTGTGTTTTGTTTCACCGTTACGTGTAGGGTGGGGAAGCAATTGGTGAACATACCATCGTTCATGGTGAGACTTGATTCACAGAAACACATTGACTTTTCTTTGACCAGTCCCTTTGGTGGTGGTCGTCCCGGTAGAGTGAAGAGAAGGAATGAGAAGTCTGCTTCCAAGAAAGCCTCTGGTGGTGGCGACGCAGACGGTGATGATGAAGAGTAAAATGTGACTCTCACTTGGGTTTTTAGTTATGATGAAATAACAATCTGGTTAATGATGAATTTGTAGTATGCATCAACTTTGTTCTTCGGATTGTTTTTGTGGTTTTTCTTTACAATTTGCCTACAGATTGTGTTGAGTATTTTGCTTTTTTATTCCTCAGAATTTTCTTTAAAAAAAAATATTTCTTAATAGCTTGAAAATGAAGCTAATCTGTTTTTTTTAGGAAAGTATGATTCCATTGGAGAATAATACATTTGTTTCACACATTCTTCAAATATAAAAAAAACACAAGTGAAAAAAAACATCACACTTTCACAATAGTATCTCTACTTTAATTAACCATCGTGCACTTCTTTCGAACTTCCCCGACCCGTCCCGTTAAAACCCCAATACGGCCCATTTTAACCATCGAGACACCAAAGTCTTTAAAGAAAGTATTAGTAGACTCATGTCTTTTAGTTTGCTTTATAACATAAGACTTAGTTTCTTGATTGTCTAAAAGAGCTGCATCAGATTGAAAGAAGCCTCTTCTTTGAGACACAAGCTTGAAGTAGCTTTCGTCGAATGTTTTGAAGCTTCCCGGATCCATTTCTAGAGCTGTCGTGGTATCCGTAGGCTTGCATTTAGCTCTTAGCTTTGTTGCGTATTTAGTGTCCAAGTTCGGATCGCTATCTCCTTTGCCGGTGAAATTGTAGAGCCGGTTTATTATTAGAGGACAATGTCCGTGCCCGATCGTGTGTCCACCTAGTACAAAATATTAAGTCACTTTGTATAGAAATTTGAAAACATCTTATAATACGAAATAAAAAAGTATATATTTTCTATTATGAAACGAAGAGAGTATATATTTGTGAATTTTCTGATTCTACAAACATACCTGAAAGCACGGCAAGGTCTATTTCGTCGAGGCCTTTTGCGCGAAATTGGGTGATAAGGCTTGTAATATTATCTAATGGCGATGGTAAGTTCGCTCTAGCCTCGTTGATGTTTGTAACACGACCGTCTCTTCTTCCCGTTTCGACTCCCCACGTCGGTCCATTGAGCTGAAAATATATTGATTGTATATAAAACATTTACGTTAATTAAATTTCCAATCTATAATATTCATATGAACTAAATATTTAGTACTATACATGTTATTTTTTTTAAAAAGTCTAATGCATACCGCAACCACCGTGTCTCTAGCGACAAGAGCCAAGACATCGGCGCAAGAAACAACGCCCGGACACTCTTTTTCTAGAGCTTCTTTGGCGTTGTCTATGACTTCAAACCCTCGAAGGCTAAGGTTAGGAGCCGCGTTTTTCTCATCTGTCTTGTTATTTAGCTCTAGCAAAACCGATCCTTCGCATCCCTAAACAACAAAATCCAAACATCTTATAATAGGAAATATACGAATTAGAAGTTAGTTATGGTTATATGATCAAAAAGAACATTACTCGGACGAAGCAATCGTGGAAGAACATTCTAAGCAAAGGACCTCCAATTGTTGGATCTTTCTTTAGCGCATCTAAGACATACTTGTCAACAATAAGCTCGGCTTTCGGGCATGTTTTCGCGTAGAAACCGACTTTTAATCCTTGCACATTGGTTGGTGCAAATAAAGAGAGTATGGACAATAATATTTGAAGAAAGAAGAAACAAGAGATCATAGTCATTTTCAAAGCAACCATATTTGTTATTAGCTTCTCTTTTGATCAATGACAATGATAACTAAAGATTTAAGGTTGTTACTTATATTAGCATAATATATATGCAACATGTCATGGAAGTTAAAATTAATATATAGCTTAATAAGAGTTCGTAGCTGCAGCATACCACTATTGAATTTCAAAAGCCTAAGATGTGGTAGAGTACAAAGCATGTGTAGGAACTTTTTGTAGTTTTGTTAATTATTAATAATTTTTTTTTGTAGAATATATGTATTTTCCCATTTTCAATTATTTTAATTTGGTTATATAGGTTTACTTGATGTATTATTAACTATTGCGCTACCAGAAAAAGGCTGCCAAATAATTATAAACAATAAAAATACCAAAACAATCTTGACTTTATGTGTGTTTCTTTTGAAATTTTGTAACGTTAGGTCTTCTCGTCAATTAGGTTTTGTAATGAATAGTTATTAGTCCTTCATAAAAAATAATGATCGCTAACAAACTTGAAATTGACAAGTAAACCACAATGAAAAAACTATATTATGTTTAGTATAACAATAATTAAAATGCAACACAAGACGCTCATAATTATCTACTATACACGTATATACAAATTGTTGGTAGGTAGGAGAATTAAAAAATGAAACAAAAAAGTTTTGCTTGTAATTTTCAACTTCTAAACTAACAAAGTGACAATGATACGGTACGAGAATATAATACATCTTTAAACTTTGAAATAATAAAATAATATATCATTTTGACAATTATCATATGAAAGAATATTTTGGACTTAACTATACTGTTAATTAATCTTTGGACATCAAGGCAGCAATTTATTTTTGGTCCGCGTGACACTCATTTGATAGTAACATTTCAACATAATGGTAAATATATTCTTATCCTATTTTATAAAAATTTAAATACTTTCAAAAATGTAATAAGCAACAATAAAAGTAAAATCCATTGGAGTGAGTGATCCCATAAGTCCATGATTATTCAAAGCCCAACAAATATAAGTTGACCATAAAGGCCCATTTTTGATGGCACGCGCGCAAGAAAATTGAAAATAACGTAAAACTAAAAATAATGTCTGAGCCCGGGTTCGAACCGGGGACCTCTAGTGTGTGAGACTAGCGTGATAACCGACTACACCACCCAGACTTTGTTGTTAGTTTATCATATTTTTAATTAATAATATTAATATAATATTTTCTTCCGCCGTTATCACTTTCTTTTTAATGTTTTGTGCTAAGTTAGTGAAGGTCGAGATAGCATATTTCAGGCATGAAACATCCATAAAGTTGTAAGTTTTAGTTAAACTACAACACACATAATCAAAACATATACATATCGGAGACAAAAGTATTTCATATATACTATATTGTGATAGATATGTGTCGTTGGTTACAAACAAAAGACAAACACTCACACAATCAAATAATAATGTCTATATTTCTAAGAACACACGTCCCTCTCTTTTATGATATGCCTATATCAATAACATATCTATCACAAAAATGTAAGACAAAAAAAGATGGGTATATAGGTAATTAAGATAATAAGATTTATAAATCCAATTTGTTATTTAAACATGTTAAAAAAGGTCACGTGGGGAGAGGGCGTGAAGGATGAGGATGCTCCCTAATTAGAGGGGAAAATATATATATGCATCACATGGGATGGTTAAAACTTGTTTTTGTTTAAATAATTTCGAAATACTAAAACATATATATCCCCACCTTTGTGTCCTTATCAACAAAAATGTTCAATTCATTACACCATGACACTACAAGAAATCAGGACTTTTACCACGACCATAATCGTTGTAAAATCGTGGTAAAATTGAGTTTACCACGATTTTACGACGATTTCCATTTCGTCGTTAATCGATCGAAGTAAAAGCTAAATCGTCGTAAAATCGTGGTAAATTTTACGACGAATAAAATTCGTTGTAAATTCGTGGTAAAATATTCGTTGTAAAATCGTTGTAATTGTTACAACGATTTTACAACGAATATTTGGTTGTAAATTTGTATTTATAATAAATCGAAAATTCTTACAATCGTGGTAAAATCGTCCCTAATTAGGGACGATTTTACGACGATTGGAAGAAATATAAATTTTACTAATCGTGGTAAAATCGTCCCTAATTAGGGACGATTTTACCACGATTGTAAGAAATATAAATTTTACAATTCGTGGTAAAATCGTCCCTTATTAGGGACGATTTTACCACGATTAATATTATTATAAATAAAAAAAAATAATATTTTATAAAATAAAATATTATTTTTTTAAAATATTTTTATTACAATTTCAAAATACAAAATACAAAAATAATTAGTCGTCTAAATTGAAATTAGGCCCGAAATAGTCTCGCGTTGCGTTCTCGGGATCTACGTTGCTTGTTCGGCCCGGTCGGTCGTCGGACGGAGGGGATGTGTCCGCATCGTCCGAAGTAGTTCCGGGTTAGATGCGAAAGCACCGTGAACGAGCCGTTGTAGAACCGCATGTTGTTCGCCCGAGTCGAATGCGAGTTTCGAATCTCGACCGCAACTCGGCTCCGAGATCGGTAATTGGGAGGAGCAAGTGGGACGTCCCGCATGGATCCCATGCCTAGAACCCGTCCTTTCTTCTTAGGAGCAACCTATAAAATTAAACAATTAATAAATGAATGTTTTAAAAAATAATTTTACAAGTAAAATTTTACCTCATGATATATTTGATCGAGCTCGGCGGTTGTAAGCGGCTCGCCCGGATATTGAGTGCCTCCCGGGGATCTCTGAGATCGTTGAGTCTCGATCTCCGTCTTCCGAGCTTCAAGATCGTTGAATATCCGCTCGGAATGGGAGTCAACGAACTCGCCGGTCTTTTTCCGGTGCGTCTTCTCGAAGACGACGATCGACGGCCGGCTTGTGACCCGGCTCCTTGGCCTACAAACAAATAATAAAATTTATGTGCATTAGTATAATATTAGTAATTTGAAAATAAAAATAATTTGGAAGAGTTAGTAAGAGAGACTTACCATTTCGTGCGCCCGACCCGCGAACGGGATTTGTCCGGACGTGTGAGCCATCTGCTTCGGCGTCCCGTCAGGTAGCTTCGCGTTCCTGGAGGTGGAACACTTCTCAGCTACGATCGCGTTGTGGCCATCCGTCCAATATTTCTTCAAGCCGTCCCAGACCGCGACCGAGAGATATACCGGCTTCCCCGCGTCGCCGACGACTCTCCACTTGTCCTTCCGGTCGGAGACCGTGTTGGCGAGACGGAATTTCGCCGTCTTGTTGAACTCCGTCCTCACGGTCTCGTTGATCGAGACATCCCAATGCCACTTTTGCCGCAAAATATGAAAAATTATAAGTTACTTAGCTTTACGCGAATAATATATAATAAAAAATTTAAAGTTAAATAAATAAATTTAATTGAAATTAAATAAGAACATTACCGCGAAACATTTGAACCACGTTCTCTTGATGTGCTCGGGTGTCTTGCTCCAATTGGGATGCGACTCGGTGAAGTATCCCTTGATTATGTCCGCGATAGAACGCGAGACCCGGTTGTCGTACTTGAACCTCGAAAAAAACATTAATTAATTTATTAATATAATAAAAAATAATAAAAAAAAAAATTAAGTTAATTACCGGTAAGTGTCCGGAGACTTGTACGGATCCAACCGACGGAGACTCGTCATGTCCGGGTTGAGCGAGAATATCCTCAACCCGGAGGTTGGAGTACGGCGCGTGTCCCGGTACATCCAACTCCGGATGTACGGGGCCCGGGATATCGTCGGCCGCGGGGTCCGCGGCGTCGGCGGCGGCGGCGGGCACGAAGGAGGAGGAGGAGGATGCTCGCCTTGGACGAGAGATGTCCGGAAGCCGAACCGAAGCCGAGCCTTCCCGGAAGTCGAGCCTTCCCGGAAGCCCTCCTATCCGCCAACATCCGCATGTAGTCCGGCGGTAAGGTCTTCCCTCTCCTACGAGGCATATCTAAGTACTCGCCAAAAAAAACATTAAATATTTAAATAATAATAAAATTATATAAGTATTTTAATGACATTATATGTCCTAAACATATAATTCTAAAATTTGAATCATAAAACTAAAATCCGAGCCTAAAACTAAATTCTAAATCCTAAAACTAAATTCCAATTCCTAAAACTAATTCTAAAATCCGGTTTTATAACACATATATTAAAAATATTTACCTTTGGGGATGTTGAAGAGTGTGAAAGTTGTAGAGTTTTAGAGAGAGAAAGTTTTAGAGAGATAGAGAGATTTAGAGAGAATGAGTGAAAATGAAAAATTTTGGTCCACTATATATAGTATAAGCAATCGTCGTAAAATCGTCGTAAATTTACGACGATTTTACGACGATTTCGTCGTTAAATCGTTGTAAAAAAATTGAAACGTTTTGGTTCGTTTCGTTTGCCGCGTTTTGGGAATGATGAAAATAATATCGTGGTAAAATCGTGGTATATTTACCACGATTTTACCACGATTCTTGTTTTGTATTAATCTTTCATCTACTAATTATTATCATGATTCATTCATATCTTTTTCATATCATCATCAACATCTCCATGTGTTTAGATACAACAACTTTACAAACTTTTTTTGTGTATATGTGTGTGCCCTTTAAAATTTGTAAGATAATCTAAGCAATATATGGTTATTTATGCTCATAAGAAACATATAGTTCATAATTTTTGTTGATAAAAATAATTCATAATTAAGTTACATTTGTTGATGATTCGTAATACATGGGCTTGTGGATTTCTATTAGGCTTCTCATGGGTCAATATTTTGGGTTGTAAAATACTCCAATAAAATGTTGTTGACTAAAATATAGAGTGATATCAAGTAGCAAGTTATAATATGCAACTAAAACCACATTAATTTGATGAAAATCTCCTTAAGCATTTGATATATTTAAATAAATATCGTAAGCATGCACTATCTTTTATGTTACGCGTGAAGGAGTTTGGGACAAAGACTAGATTGATCCTCCCTAGCTAGTGCCTAGTGGTTAGGTTAGATACCGTACGTTACTTCTCAAATGACCTAATTAAGCTTATTGTTATTTTTTTTGTTATATATTTACCCATACATCTATAAATGATATACAAAATCTTCTTCGTTTTACGTATCATCCATCAAATATGTTATACTTTTTTCTCTTTCTATATATATATATATATATATATATATATATATATATATGAGTGTATTAGTATAGTCATAGACAAGCTTATACTAGTATCGTATTATAAAATCAAGTGATGGTATATTACCGTTTATTTTATTTTTTTGTTAATGGTTTTCGATTGAATTTAAAAATGGACACCTAAAGTTTTTTTAAAAAAGAAACAAGAACAATTTGGACCTCCTCAAAACTTTTTTTGGAGTAGTAGGAGGAAGCTTTTATGAAAGCTATTATAATAGTCTATTTTTACGAAATCATTATTATTTTTTGCGCTTGTGTAATATTTTATCGAGGAATTCAATAGACTACACCATTTTATCATTTTCTTTACAAAATTCTACCTAATTCAATATTTTCTCATATTTACACCCTTTTAAAATTTTAAATGGTTGATTTACCCTTTCAAAATTTACCAAAATTAAAAATTTTCATTTGGATTCGTTAATTAGTGATTAGGGTTTAGTGAAAATGGGGTAGGATTGTGTGGGTAGACTTAATTAGAGTTTAATTTTTAGTGTTTAGGTGTACTTTTGTGAAGAAATTTTTAAATGGTGTAGTTTTGTGAAATGTAATTTAAAAGGTGTAATTTTGTAATTCCCCCTACTTTATTTCTTTTTCTTACATCGTATATATATATTTTGTTAAACTAGGAGGTTCTGGGCCGAAATTCATAATCCTCTAGATCCGCGACCAGCATTTGATAATACCATTTAATGGCGTAAATCATCGTTCTCAACTCGGTTCGAACTCAGAAGCACAATATCACCAACGACTGCATTTAACGGACTGAGTCAACACGTCCTATAAAAATATTCCACGTATGATAGTTTAACAATTTGTTTTGGCTATAAAAAAGAGCGTAACTAAAAAAATTATGGTTATATTGTTTTAGTTACTTTGTTTTTGACATAAATTTCAACGAACACTAGACAAAATATAAACATCACAATCTTACATATTGTAAATCACGTGTCTTGTATCCAAGACTCCATTTTTTTTTTGGACTTGTCTTCGTCATGTACAACACTCTTATTTAAATTTATTGTTTTACTCTCTTATTTTTCTTCTCTTTTCTCTCACATAGTGGTCCAAAGCCCTCTCTATATAACTCCATTTTTGTCTTCTCATTTTCTTTCGAAAAACACAAAAAAAAACTAGACACTCTAACCCACAAACAATCAAGAAAAGAGAGTGTTTTCTTCAATACAAATATATACAAAAACATCCAAACACAAAAATTCAAATACTCAAAAATGTCTTCTAGTAGAAGGTCAAGACAATCAAACTCATCATCAAGAATTAGCGATGATCAAATCACTGATCTCATCTCAAAACTCCGAAATTCTATACCGGAGATTCGCCAAAACCGTCGTTCCAACACGGTAAAAATCTCTTTTAAGAATAGTTTCTATACACAATTTTCACATATGATAATCTAATTAAAGTTTATAAGTTAATTAATTTCATAATTTTTGGTCAAATTAAGGCTATATAGTTACTATATTTAATAGAGAAACTCACATGTTACATTTTGGGAGATTGCATTTTGAAGTTTCTTTAAAAGACTTTTGACTATAAACCGGACTTTGAGGAGAGGAGACATAATTTCCCTAACTTTAGCATTAAGCTTTCAACTAATTAATAGTACTATAGTAATATTTTTGTTTAATTGCATTGAATGTGAGTACGTACTATGTTTACCACCGACATTTTCATATCAAAATATATTTTAGTTATCTTATTTTCTAGAAAACACAAAGGGGAAAATTCTAGAAAAAAGTATATGAAAAATGTGGTTTATAATATGCAAGGAAGCATCGTTTTCTTATAGTACACAGTACACACCATCACTGAGATTTTGCTCTACATTTTTAATTAATTAATGTTTTACTTTTTTAAGTAGTTGTATTTTAATTCTAACTTAATCCACCGGGAAGTGACCTTGGTCTAGTGGCAGTCATAAGTCCACAGGAGGCAGGTAGCACCACCCCATCTGGGATCGATTCCCCGCGCCTACGATAGTGTAGGTTTGACTAATGGGCCAGCCATTTGTGGCCCAAATGTTGACAAAAAAAAAAAAAAAAAATTCTAACTTAATCCACCTTAATTTATTTTATGTTGTACTTCTATAAAGAGTGTCCATGCATGTTAATGCAATAAGTAATTTTTGTCTAGCGATTACAAGTGTATTTATATTTCACATCATTAATTTGCATGTAAGCATTAGTATTTCATGCAAATTAGTCTTGTTAGGAATATAATTTATCTTAAATTCTGATTAACTAATGTATATATTTTAAAAAAATTATAGGCATCAGCATCGAAAGTGTTACAAGAGACATGCAACTACATACGAAACTTGAACAAAGAAGCTGATGATCTTAGTGATAGATTGTCTCATCTTCTAGAGACCATTGATCCTAATAGCCCACAAGCAGCCATTATTAGGAGCTTGATTAATGAATAACTAAGATATATAAATATATTGTTTAGTTGTGTTTTATATAATATATACAATCTCGTTGAGAGGTTGATATATAATGTTTCCGCTTAATTATTATTATCTATTATATGTTTTCATATATTAATTACGTTCAATTCTAGCTAGGGTTCATATATATTTGAACTTGTTTTGGTTTAACACCATGCATGCAACTATTATAAGCTATAGTTATAATAAAATCACATTTCCGCTAATTATTTTATTAATCTTTTATCATCTTTAACTTTTGAAAGGTTAAATCAAACTTTTAAAATTTTGAAAGGGTGTAAATATGTGAAAAAATGAATTATGTAGAGTTTTGTAAAGGAAGAGAAGAAATGGTGTAGTTTTGTGAATTCATCTAAATAAATTCATCTAAAAACAATAGATCCTTAAATATAAATTCCAAAACAGAAAAATATGAAGTAAAATTTAGAAAAATTTACTTATTGTGGAGTAATAGACTCGAATGATGTATTCCGATTGTATTTATTTATAGTCAATGTAATTATTATTTTTTAAAAGTTGAAATATCATGTGGCAGGATTACAGAAAGTTTGCTTAATTTATGTTCAATAAGGACACAAAAATCAACGCCGAATTAGCAAAAAATAGTACAATTAACGAATGGGAAAATTACAAAACTACGCCGTTTAAATTACATTTCACAAAACTACACCATTTCAAAATTACTTCACAAAACTACACCTAAACACTCAAAATTAAATTCAAATAAATCATACCCACACAATCCTATCCCCTTAATATTATACCATAAACACTAATTAGCGAACCCAAATGAAAAGATTTTAATTTTGGTAATTTTTTAAAGGATAAATCAAGCTTTTAAAATTTTTAAAAAGTGTAAATATGTGAAAATATTGAATTAGGTGTAGTTTTGTGAAGGGAGGATTGAAAGAGTGTAATTTTGTGAATTTCTATTAACGAATTAGCAAAAAAATAGTACAATTAAAAAAAATGAATCAAATTCTTAAAAGGAGTTTGTCATCTTTTGTGAGCAGATGTGAAACAAATGACGTAAATACTTAAAATTGTCGGAGAATTGGGATCATAAGCCACAAAATTTGCATAAATTAGCGTAGTTATTAAGTTACTTTCGCACATATACATGCATGATGCATGCCTATATATATGTAACACCAGATGTGAAATATAACACTATCTTTTCATAATTTGTTACGAACTCATGTTTCTACAATATAATTTGATCTCTGCCATATATGATACTGTTATTTGCTACTATATATTTAATTAAGAAATACTACAAAAGAGCTATAAATATAAATTGTAACAGGATGAAATCATAAAGTAGTTAAATCGGTTGAAAGTGAATATTACTTTATAGCTTAAAAACTAACGAGACACTTTTTACTATTCAGAAAAATGTAGACCTTTTGACATGAACCTTTGACTTTCTAGGTTTAGTTAAAACTATTTGATAAATAGTAATAAACTAAAGTGAAATTTTGTTTCGTTTTTTTGAAGGACATAAATTTCAATTTTGGTCAGTATTGGATTTCGACACAAAGGAGATAATAATATTTAAAGGAATTCACAAAACTCAACCATGTCATCCATTATTTCATAAAACTAGCGCATAATTCAATATTTTTACAAATTTACGTCATTTCAAAAATTTGATCTCAACCATATATTATTTCAAAAATTTAAATGGTTGATTTACCTTTTAAAATTTACTAAAACTAAAATCATTTTATTTGAGTTCGCTAATTAGTGTTTAAGGTATAGATTTACTAAAACTAAAATCATTACATTTTATTTGGGTAAAATTATTTGTATTTAATTTTGAGTGTTTAGATGTAGTTTTGAAAAATGAATTTGAAATAACGTAATTTTCTGAAATGCAATTTAAAAGATGTAGTTTTGTAATTTTCCCTAATATTTATTAACTTTATAGACCTAAAATGTAATAGCTTCCCATCTACTAAACAAAACTAACAAAACGATTGCTCCTTAATAGTTTTTTTGTCACGTCTCCATACTAGCTTTTATGTTTCTATTTCAAAATACAACTTTTTTTAGTCGAATTATAATTTTGGTTTTGATGGAAAAAGGCTAAGGAAAAATATATATAGTTGTAACGATTTATTATAGAGTTACTAATATTCGAATCAAAATTATAAATTCAAACAGTAAAGTTGTTGGAGTATAGGATGGGATCCATATATGGTCCCTTTCAACTGAAAAACCTACATTAAATTATCTACCTATATTTTTGTTTATATATATACCAATTATATCGTATAGTAATTAATTTCTTATATATAATATCTTTATAATAATATAATCAATATGGACCATATCTATATTTAACTAGATTAAAGTAAATACATCAAAATTATAACTTCGAAGTATAAGTAATTATGCATAATTCAACTTCAATAGAGCAATCTTTATGTTGGTATTGTAAAACAAATAAGTCATGCATACATATGATACATAACCTAAATAAACTTAATTGATGGGTCGTAAAATAACAAATTTCTCTACCCTACAAATTTTATTATAACTACCGACATAAAACTGTTGTCGTCGTTGGACAAAGGAAACATCTAAATCTCATTTGTTTCCTTTTTGTATGTTTCCTTATTGATTTTTAAAAAATTTAAACACTAAACAAAAAATAGAAAAGTGAGAAAGTGAAAAAAAGAACAAAAAAAAGAGAAAAGGGAGATGAACAAAATTAAATCACGGTTATAAGATCGTTATCAATGTTTAACGGTATTGTCAAAAAAAGGCCATTCCACTTTTTACCTTTCTCACATTTTCCGCGTTATTTGACTTTTCTAACATAATTTGTTGTTGTAATAATATCGCATATATAAACAACTAATTAGATTTTAATATTATTAAAATTTGGTTATTTTCCATTACAAAACTACTACCGTTGGATATAGTTGAAGACTTTTGAATTTGGTAGTCTTTTTCTTGCGAACCCTAAATACAGAAGAAAATAAAAGAGAACCATTACTATTATAGTATATGGTTATGGAAAGAAAACACCTTTCTAACGAAAACAATAAGAGAAGAATCGATTTTTACCAAGTGAAATTTTCGTAATAATCAAAAGGCATTTCCAAAAACAAGAAAATATTCTAGTATATTTAAAAATGTATGCACACACTACGAATAGATGAATTTAATCACGTTACTTTCATGATTAATAATTGTTACAAAATTTACAATCTAAAATAGTTTGTTCTTCTTCTTCTTCTGCGTGGATATTAACATATACATCCAAGAGTAACCATGTAATAAACACAATACAAAAAACTCTAGGAAACAATTGAAAACTTAAATAGCATTGTGTGTTTATACATTTTCCCTGGCTCAACAATTTGTGAAGGAAATTTAGGATTATTTACTGCGTTTGGATAACCTTGTGTTTCTAAACATAAACCGGCGTATGCTTCATATACCGATCCATTTTTCCCTTTGATATCTTTCAACATTCCTCCGGTATAGAATTGTAAACCGGGTTGGTTCCCGGTTAACTCCATTTTTCTTCCGGATTTTTTATCCACAAGTTCAACGATTTTTCTCATTTTATCCGACTTACCATCTAAACAATAATTTATATCATATCTACAAAACAAAAACAATATATTTTCATAAAATACAATTAGATAACTTAGACTAAATATATAAACTAATATATAGAATTAGATAGCTAGTCGAAATGGTATCACATTTTAGATCCATTAGAAATAAGTTATTACGTAGAATTAAGTAATGTTATAGTCTTATATCAAAAAATATGTATACTTACCCTGTTTTAAGATCTTTCATATTATCTTTGATAGGACGAAGTTGGAGAAAATCGTAAGGTGTTCCTTTCACCGGAGATATTACTCCGGTGGGGATGAGTTCGCCGTCGACAGGGGTATAACTAGAGCCAAGGATTTGAATTTCTTGGGACAAAATGTCACCGGAATTGTGACCACCAAGATTCCAATAAGAATGGTGAGCTAAGTTCACCGGTGTCGCTTTATCTTTAGGCATTGCCTCCATCACCACACTCAATTCATTATGTTTGTCAAGTTTGTAAGTCACATTGACATTAATTTCACCAGGAAACCCTATTGAATTAAAATAAAAAATTGTTGATTGTTAAAATTTGTGGTTAGATTGTCAGTTTTAAAAGTTTTGGGGTTAAAAGTGAAATAATTGAAAAGAAGAGTGACCTTGGTCTCCATCAGGACTTGTGTAAGAAAAAACAATGTGAGGTTTCTTGCCATCATATTGGTGTTTTGTAACTGCCCACACAACATCTCCAAATCCTTTCATGCCACCTAAAATTAACAATAAATATTTCTATTAATTACATCATTATATTCACATAATCATAATTAATCATCTGATTATGTTATAGTATTTATAATTATTACCATGAAGTGTGTTTAAGCCATCATTGGCACTTGTTTTGTATTCTTTACCATTCAACTTAAATAAGGCCTTGCCTATTCTATTAGCTACTCGTCCCACCGTTGCTCCAAAATAAACCTTATCGGTCTAATTTGTGAATACAAAAATTAATAGATATTAATTTAATAACCCAAAATAAAAACAACATTTTAAATATTAATAAATGGAAAAGGTTTAATTTATAACAACGCACCTTGTAGGTTTCGACACTATCATAACCAAGAACAATATCGTCAATTTTTCCTGAAAATCCATTAAAAACCTTACATTAAAATTTAGTAATATGTGTTTATATATAATATTAAAAAAATTATATGCAAACATTTAATAATTTATGGTTCACTAACCATTTTTGTCAGGGAAATGAAGAGACATTATAGAAGCACCCCAATTAGTGAATTTAACCGTTAGGTTTCCTTTCTTGAGCTCATATAACCCAACATTCTCTTTTTCTTTATCATCCCCATCAACTTCATCATCATCATCATCATCATCATCATCATCATCATCATCATCATCATCATCGGTATCATCATCGGTATCATCATCGGTATCATCATCAGTATCCGTTTCATCATCATCATCATCATCATGTGCACCCTCTTTTCCATCAACATTATTACTACCACTATCATCTTTGTGACCAACACTCTTCTTCTTATGTTCATCATGAGCAACACCATCTTTCTTTTGATGTTGATCATCTTTTTTATGCACATGATTATGATGATGATGATCATGATGCTCTTTCTTTTCTTCTTTTTTATCGACTTTCTCCACATGAGAACCAGCCTTGTGATCAACATTTACATGTTCTCCTTTTTTCTCTTTGTGTTTACTATGGTGAACAACATTTTGTTCTTCTTTAGTACTTTCTGTTGATTTAACTTCGATGTTGTGTGCAAATGAGACATTTATCACAACTCCTAATGTAACCAATAGAACCAAACATAATAAAATAGGAACTCTTGCCATAATGAAGAGAAAAAAAGGTAATATATGAGTAAAATGAATTTCTTGGTGAGTATTTATAAGGTTGAATGTTTTTAAGATAAAATGAGACAAAAATAGGAAATTGTGATGAATGGATGATTCATAGAAAAGTTAGGAGATAAAACCGGATTGTGTTTTCTTATTTGTTTTTTTTTTAATAAATCGAAAAATAAGAGTTATTTACATAATCTTTATAGTTAAAGGACGCATGAATCACCAAACTTTTATTAATAGATAAACACGAATAACAAATGTTTTATATGAGAAATCAAATATAATATGCCTCTATGGACTTCCGTTATATATTTCAAATATTTTATTTCAAAGATTTCCAATGAGGTCTACTTGTTCAGGCCCACAAAGGCTAAGCCTACTTATTTAAAGCCCATTCACGATTTTGAATTTTAGATTTTTAATTCAAATGTTGGGTCATACACATAAGCGCGGGATTAATTTTTATATTTAAATTTCCAAATTAGAAAAAGTTATTACTTTAATAGGATAAAAGTGATAAAACTCGCACATTTTCTTCTAAAGACCTTTAAAAGTATTGACGTATTGTAATTACTATATTTTGCAATCTAGTAGAAAATAATTTCTCCGACAAGAAAACTTAGACTTGAATATATATAGTGCAAATTCATATTTGGTACAAAAGTGATGATTTAAATGTACATTTGATTTGGCCTATTTGAATTAGGTTTCATAGTCTCCTAACTCAAAAAAAAAAACAGTACTTTATGAAAAACTGACAACTTGTATCCAAATCTTGGAATACAATACTATAACATCTAATAACAAAATCACCCCAAAAGTTAAAGAAAAATCACTAGCTTTTCTCTTCTTTGTTCACAAAACTAGTAGTAGTAGAAGACGACGAAGAAGAGTTCTTGAAGATAGATACCGAAGGAGCTTGAGAGGATGTTTGATCTAGAGGCGCACCGGTTTGATTATTCGCCACTATGTTAGCCATCAACAAGCTACTAAAATAGCCTCCACATCCTTTGTTACTACTAGCCGCGACGTTTTCTTGAATATTTTCATTGCTAATGGGATGCCGTGGACCGACAATTTGTTGTTCCTTGTTGGATCCAACCATAGTTGAGATGGCGGCAGCAATCACCGAGTGGAAACTTGGGTCGGAAGTAAGCGCTTTCGTTAGGGTCTCGGTCAAAGAATGGCTATTTTGGACCGTTTTCCCGAGGTTAGATGTTCCAAATTGGACATTATTGTAAGGATATGGAGTGTAGGAAGAATACCCATTACCCCAAATCGCGGGTAGATTGATAGTAGAAGAATTTGATGATGGTAATGAATTAGAAGAAAAGTTTAGGCTTGTGGATGGGAATCTTTGGAGAGTGTTTGAGAATTTCGAAGGAAACAATAGAGAAGAAGAAGGATAAGAAGAGTGTTGTGGAGATGTAAGGTCTAGAGTGACTGTGGGATGTAATGGAGAGTGAAGTGTTTGTGAATAGTAGGGTTTGTTATTGTTGTTGAATCTTGAATTGTCATAGAGGTTGTTTCCAATCATTTCCGTGGCCGAGGAGGAAGAGGAGGAGGAGCCAGAGAGGAGCATGGAGGCGGCGGCGGAAGTGGTGGATGCCATGGTGGTGGCTGAGAGAGGAAGGTTATGGGTATGTGTTCCTTCATAGGTTGTGATTAGTATGGACATGTCATCTACACATCTTTGGACCTAATTAAAAATATTCATAGTCATAAAATAAACTATTAATTAGGCTATATGTTTATATAACATATGAAATATAGATTACTCAATATACATTACATGAAATTTTCTAACTAAAAATAAAATCCAAACAATTGATCAAAAATGAAATTCAAAGCTAAACAAGAATGAGAACTAAAAATTTTAACTATGCTAATTAAAACTTACTAAGCTAATTTATGCTAGATATGTTTCAATTTCTCAACTATTAATTATTTCAATTTTTTAAAATAAATAAATAAATAGTCAAGACTAAAACTAATTAAAGTACATACTTGTTTCCTAACAGGACAACCAGGTGCGACCGTGCAACGATAATAAGCACGTGGACATGGATTCCCTTTCGCTATCTTCTGTCCATATTTTCTCCATTGACATCCATCATTCATCTATACAAATTTCATATATTTTAATTAGAACAAAATGATATAACTTAACCTTAAAAATGTATTAAAATTAAAGGAATTACCGTTGGTGTATCACATCTTGCTCTAACAGAAACTCTAGCTCTCTTAACATGGTTTTGTTGTTGAGTTGCCTCTCCATTACCATTGGCCGGTTCCGGCGAGTTTCTTTTTTTAGTAACCTTACTTGGAGACCAAGGTTCTCCTAGGGCTTCTTCCGAGCTTTGTTCTAAGCTCGAATTGGCTTGATTCTCTACGGATAAACTACCTTTCGTTTCGCGGATATAGCCGTCGTTGAACCCTAAGGTCAAGCCGGCTTTGGTCAACTCTTCGTCAGCGTTGACTTTTATCCTAATTGTTGTTTCCGTTTTTTCTTCCTTTTTGGGGAAGTTTTTATCACTCGGGGAAGAACTTCTTCTCCCGAGTGAAAGCGATACAAGATCGCGTTCTTGATCGAAAGAACTCAAATCTGTCGTCTTGTTATGATCAATTATCTCTTGATTTTGAGATATGTTGTGTGAATTAGGTTCTTGTTGAATTATGTCAAAGAATTTGAGTTTGAGAGATTTGTAATCATTTTCGATTCTTTCGAGCAATACTTTAAGCTTCTCGTTCTCTTCTTTGACCTCGTTCATCTCTGCCTTGGCAGATTCAAGTTCTTGATTATCATCAATTTCAACCTAATTAAGATCATTAAATAAATAAAAATGATTTAACTTCCCCAATTAAATCTAAATTGCTCAAAGAATTTCTCAAACGAATTATTCAATCCAATATATATAAAAAATATTATGTAGATGACTAAATACTTATTTTAAGAATTTGTATATAATGAAAGTAAAATATATTTGATCCTTTTGTTTTTAATTAATTAAGAGATAAGCAAACCCAATTATACCATAAAAATCATCTCATGATACAAAACAAGAATTGAATAAAAGCAAACAACATATCTAACTTTGTTCCATTATTTAAAACTTTGCATAAAGAGTTTATATTTACCTTACTAGCTTCATGGATTTGATGAACAGATTCAAGAACTTTATTTTGAAGAGGAGAATCTGAATTTGGTAATTTAAGAAGATTATCCATTGTTAAAAGAACTTTTTGTCTTATTCTTTCTTGTTTGAATTTTTTTTGTTCTTGTATGTTTTTTTTTCTTTATAGACAATTAAGCAAGAGACCTTTTACTTATAGCCATTTTGTGTGTAGCTTCTTTGAGAGGACCCAAAGCGTCAACTCTTCAACATGCTCAATTTTTTATTTTAATTTAATTCAAGTTCGTTGCCTTTTCCTCTTATCATATCTGTCTTATTATTATAAACTAACTAGCAAAAAAAAAATTAAATTAATTTCCTGACTTTGTTGACAGTAATACTATACTTATCTGTTAAGAGTATATTGAAAACAAATTATGAAATTAGTAGTATTTTTGTTGGGAGAATTACAAACTATACCATTTGAATTACATTTCACAAAACTACACCATTTCAAAAATACTTCACAAAACTACACTTACACACTCAAAATTAAATCCAAATAAACTCTACCCACACAATCCTACCCCCTTAATATTATACCCTAAACACTAATTAACGAACCCAAATGAAAAGATTTTAATTTTGGTAATTTTTAAAAGAGTAAATCAAATTTTTAAAATTTTGAAAAAAATGTAAATATGTGAAAAAAATAAATTAGGTGTAGTTTTGTGAAGGAATGGTTGAAATGGCGTAGTTTCGTGAATTTCTCATATTTGTTTACGAATTAGCTTTGTTTTCACTATGCTATAAAATATAGGGAAAAAAAACTCGGAGAAAAATAATTGAATCGAGATGCTTTTAAATAGAACTATAATAGTAAATATTCATTAGTTTAATACTTCTAAATAATTTTAAAAATGGAAATGATAATAATTTTCACAAAAAGCACATACTTCTTTATTGTTAAGATAACCAAGTATGGATAAATTATGTGTGTAACTTGCTTTTTATAATTAGACTATTGTTTAAATATATGCAATAAATGAAAATAGTATTTATAAGAAATATATAGCCTAAATGTACGGCGTAAAATAGAGATATTGGATGCGAAGGGAGAGATACATCTTTGAAGGTTCATGGAAGAAGACTTATTCCCTCACATTCACATGCATGAGCATCCGTCAACTCTTAAAATCTTATATTATTATTATTATTTTCTTTATTTAGTCCTTATTCCATTAAATGCTTTAAAATGTACTTAAACTAGTATATATGTGAATGATAAAATGACATAACTTTGGTGATTTTAGCATTCTAATTTATATATTTCTTCTCACATTTTTCGACCACACAATATATATATATATATATATATATATATATTACCACTCTTAAATAAAAGAAGCTAAAATTGTATATATGCTCTTTTTGTAAACTATAGAAACCAAGTTTGAAAATGAGTATTTTAGAT
The DNA here is from genome assembly GCA_963556525.1 of Cochlearia excelsa. Lineage (NCBI taxonomy): Eukaryota > Viridiplantae > Streptophyta > Magnoliopsida > Brassicales > Brassicaceae > Cochlearia > Cochlearia excelsa. The sequence continues at coordinate 25,120,674 of OY748330.1, forward strand.
GAATTAATAAATACAATTATAGTTGAAAAATAATTGATTAGTAAAAAATCTTAAAAGTCAAATCATGTAATTTGGAATTTGATAATTGTAATTAGATGTAAATAATGTTGATATGGTTGGCCAAAGGGTGCGTAATACCGGTCAATCCGCAGGTCACACACGGTAATTACATGATTTTGTCAACTATTGGACTTTGTTAATTAATTAATAAATAAAACTAATCCCTTCCAATGTTATTTTCATATTCGTTTTACGTCTAATTTTATTTTACAACAAACATATACGAATATCAAATGATTCACATAGTTGTCAAGTTTTTTTTAGTGACGTAACGATGCATGGCGTTGAAAATTTAAATGTTGATAAAAAAAATTAAATATATTGTTTTCATCTCTCCAATTAAAACCAAAAACCTTTAATTAGTCGATCAATACAATAACTTTAACAAAAAAAAACTACGATCCAATAAAAAAATTTATTTTTATTTTGTGAACATTGATTAATAAGTTGAATATATCTCTTGTATACACAATATGGTCTCGATCCAAGTTTACAATTTTTTATGGGGATCTGAGTTTCCACATTTATAAAATAATTATCACAATAAAATCTTAGTAATCAATTTGATCCACTTAACTTACATCATCCCATTTATTTTTATATATTTAACAGAAGACTTACAATATGTCTACACTTCATCATAACTTATAAGGTTAAGTAAACAATCGTGGCCGCAGTGTGGTTATTGTTAATTAGTGTGCAAATAGTTGATTATTTAATTTGTCTTAAAATAATTATTGAGTTTACACTCTTATTTAGACAATAATACTTTTTCCGTTTCACAATAAAATCACTTTAGGGTTATATTTTTGTTTTGAAACAAGTTTCATTTTAGGTTGTGATGTAAATTTCTACACTAAAATACCTGAATATATAACCTAAAATCTTATAAGTAGCTACAACCAAAATTCAATTAAAATTTAAAATGTTTTATTATTAAAGAAGCATTTGTCACTTGTTTTTAATGAAAAATGGTACATATCAAAAAGTATGGGGTCAATTGTATTAAATTTTTTTCGTCTAGTTAATTAGGGTTAAGTTTTTGATTACGTTGATTTTGGCCGCACATTTACATAATAGACTTAATGGTACTATAAGTCTATATATACAAATAAAGTAATAAAATAATTTGCAAGACAAGAAGAAAGTTTTTGATAATTTCGTAATGAGTGAATGAAAGGGTCAAGTCAACTTACATGTTTCTACAACTCGTAAAGACATAGTAATATTATATATAAAAAACAATCTTAGTTCTTAGAACAACTTCAAAATTACAATATTGAATAATTAATAGTAATACTTATAATATATAAACAAAAACATTAGAATATAAAATTTGAAAACCTAAATATATAACAAAACAAATTTTGAAAACATTTATATAATAAAACATAATATACAATACTCTAAAATTTAAATAAGTTCTTAACTTTTTTAATGTTTCCAATCAATAGTGCAACGTGGAGATATATTTTTTTTAAATCAAGGGGTTATGGGTCGAAACCCATAATTCATAATGCCCGCGATCAGCCTTTAATAATATCATTTAGTATCGTAAATTATTGTTCCCAATGCGGTTTGATTTAAGAGCACAATATCACCAACGATTGCGAATAATCGACTGAGTCAACCCGCCGTCAATGGAGACATACTTTTGTTGTGAAAAATGTTTTATTTGCCTAGTGAGACGAAGAAGTCATATATATATATTTTATGGTCTTAAAAATACAAACCGTAAAAATAAAAAAATACAATTATACTAATATAAATTTATAAATTATTGTTTTGTTCCTTAGCTCAACTTGCGAATTGATTTTCTAGTTTCTACTACTGACCTAAAGGTCAATGGTTTGGATTTAGGCATTGAAACTAAAATAAACAAATAAATATTTATAAGTTTAAAGACAACTTGGAGATTCTCTATTGAATTTTTAGGTCAATGGTTTAAGATTGGTCATTGAATGAATGCTTATTTTATTATTATGTGTTTTTTTATTATTGGTTTTAAAACTCCCATCTCTATGCATTATCCAAGACTTTTGAATTCAAATTTAATAAATTTCAATAGGTAGAAAACATTGATTAAGTTGAAGGAATCTATTATATAATGAGACACTTTTTGCTTCTCCCACAAGAAGCCACATCATCATCTTTAAGAAAATAAAATTTTAAAAAATTATATTATTTAATATAACATTAATACAACCATTTAATATTATGAAAATTCAAATACAACCATTTAATATTAATACAATCATCAATAAAATTATATTATGAAAACATTAATACAACCATTTAATATTAATAAAATTCAAATAAAATCCCAAAAATATAAACAACATCACTAAAATATTTTTGATAAAACCCATTAACATTAATAAAATCCGAAAAAAATATTTTATAAAATATTTATATATATACGTATATCAATTTTAAATAGCTATTAAAACTAATAATGAATAAATCTTACGAACGATATAAACAAAAAAACAAGAAAACTAGAAACATCTTACAATTCATATGATCACAATCAATATTTAAAAAAACAAATTAAAATAAATATAAGTGAATTGTGTATATCTATACTATTAATTGAGAAAATTTTTTATAGAGAAACCCTTCAAATCTATTATATAATAGCACAATACTCTCTCAATCTAAGCTATCCACATCATCAAAAAATAATTAAAACAATTCAATTAAAAAAATCATTTAATAAAACTCTTTCAATATTAATAAAACTCAAATAAAAAATTTATTCAATATAATCTTTAACACTAATAAAAAACATATATATCAAATTTCTAAAATGAAAATATATCAAATTTGTTTCTCTCTTATACTAATTTTTTCGAAATATATTACATATGTCTCATTATGTAAAATTTCGATCTAAAAGCAAAAAAAATAAAAGTTGTAAATGATGTACTATTTTAACATTTATTCAAAACAAATAAAAATTAAGACTACAAAATATGATTGGTCATACTATAGTTAATAAATAAAAAAATATGAATAGAAACTTCTGAAAATCAAATAAAATGAAACAAATCAAAAGACCTAAAATATCTAACAAAATGGGTTAGAGAGAAAATAGTTTTAAAAATAAATAAATATAAATTTATACAAGTTTAAATAATTATAATTTGGGATGGAAATACTTCATATATATACATACTTTCTAAATCCAAATGTTAGTGCCAAATATATGAAATAAACTTAAAATATCCACCAAGAAAATAAAACCTCATACAAAATAAATAATTACATATACAAATAATTCAATAACGTTACAGAGAAAACAAAACAAAATATTATCCAAATTAATTGACGGGTTAAGATGTCCACGTAAAACCAAAGTAAACAACATGCGTACACTTAAAATTAGAGAAGCTAAATGGGGTACACAACAACAATTTTCTTTACATATTGATATTCCATCGGTTTGATAATAAACTAAAACATTCAAACAAAAGTTGTTTGTAAACAAAATCATTTTCATTAGCTTGGTAAAATATAAAATAGATGGAAAATATCTAAAGTTAAACCATATACCTATTACAAAAATAAAAAAACTTCATAAAACAAATCAAAACCTTCACAAAGTCAATGTAAAATTATTTGAAATTACTATAAAAATTTGTAAATATTCCGCGCAACGCGCGGGTTCTTTTCTAGTCATCTTTAATTTTAGGGTCATTGAACAAAACTCTGTCAAAGTATTCTCTACTCTCTTTTTTATTAGTTTTTCTAATAATGATGGATTTTTCTTACACAACTATTTTTTGACAACATTAATACAACCATTTAATACTAATAAAATTCAAATAGAACCTCTAAAAATATAAACAACATCACTGAAATATTTTTCATAAAACTCATTAACATTAATAAAATCCGAAAAAGAAATATTTAATTTAATTTTTAACATTTATAAAATATCTACATATATATAGATACATATATCAATTTTAAATAGCTATTAAAACTAATCATAAATAAATCTTACAAATGGTATAAACAAAAAAACAAAAAAACTAGAAACATATAACAATTCATATGGTAACAATCAATATTTTAAAAAGCAAATTAAAATAAATTTAAGTGAATTGTGTATATTTATACTATTAATTGTGAATAATTTTTATAGAAAAACCCTTCAAGTCATCTTCAGGGCCCTTGACCAAAACTCTGTCAAAATATTCTCTACTCTCTTTTTTATTAACTTTTCTAATAATGATTGATTTTTCTTACACAACTATTTTTTTACAACATTAATACAATCATTTAATACTAATAAAATTCAAATAAAACCACAAAAAAATATAAACAACATCACTGAAATATATTTGATAAAACTCATTAATATTAATAAAATGCGAAAAAGAAATATTTAATGTAATTTTTAACATTTATAAAATATCTATATATATAGATACATATATCAATTTTAAATAACTATTAACACTAATCATAAATAAATCTTACAAACGATATAAACAAAAAACAAGAAAACTAGAAACACATTACAATTCATATGGTCGCAATCAATATTTTAAAAAGCAAATTAAAATAAATTTAAGTGAATTGTGTATATCTATACTATTAATTGGGAACAACTTTAATAGAGAAACCCTTCAAATCATCTACAAGTTCAGGCCCTAGACCAAAACTTTGTCAAAGTATTCTCTTATCTCTTTTTTATTAGCTTTTATTATAATGATGGATTTTTCTTACACAACTATTTTTTTGACAATATTAATACAACCATTTAATACTAATAAAATTCAAATAAAACGTCAAAAAAATATAAACAACATCACTAAAATATTTTTGATAAAACTCATTAACATAAATAAAATCCGAAAAGAAATATTTAATGTAATTTTTATCATTTATAAATATCTATATATATATACATATATCAATTTTAAATAGTTATTAAAACTAATCATAAATACATCTTACATACGGTATAAACAAAAAAACTAGAAACATCTTACAATTCATATGGTCACAATAAATATTTTAAAAAAACAAATTAAAATAAATATAAGTGAATTGTATATATTTATACAATTAATTAGGAAGAACTTTTATAGAAAAACCCTTCAAGTCATCTTCAACGTCAAGGCATTGACCAAAACTCTGTCAAAATATTTTCAACTCTTTTTATTAGCTTTTCTAATAATGATAGAATTTTCTTACAAAAGGTATAAATAAAAAAACAAGAAAACTAGAAACATCTTACAATTCATATGGTCACAATCAATATTTAAAAAACAGATTAAAATAAATATAAGTGAATTGTGTATATCTATACTATTAATTGGGAAGAACTTTTATAGAGAAACCCTTCAAATCATATTCAACTTAAGGGTCTTTAACCAAAATTATGTCGAAGTATTCTCTATTCTCTTTTTTATTAGCTTTTCTAATAATGATGGATTTTTCTAGCTTTATACATTTAACTGAAATAAAATTCAAAAAAGTATTTTATAAGTAATTTTTCAACTTATCATGGTTTATAATTCTTATTAGCAATTATGTAAATATACAATTTCTGATACTAAAGTTACAAATATTTAGTTTTAGTTTTAATTAGTAATAACTAAATTCAAAATAATTATTTAAAGGAAAACTAAATGCATCACACATTATTACGTCTTACTGAAATTGACAACAATCATTGGCATAACAGTCAGGTGGTTGTTTACTTGTCTTTGTGGGATGATGTTGCGTATGTTTTTAGGGGCATCTTCAAGTCGGGTGATAGGACACAATCTGTCATGTTTGTCACCACTGTTAATCTCGAACTTTTTGGAGGTAAATTCTTGAAATTTGTAAACTTTAATTGGTTCTATGAGCACCATTGGTTTCTCTAATAAGTTGTTGTTCAGTGGTAACTTAAACATTCTTTATATTTGAAATAAGTAAGAAAAGATGAGCAAGTGTGTGTTGCCTTATCACTAACATTATCATCATTCTTCATCTAAGTATCAAACTTAACCGAATATATCTTCCTTTGATATTTTTTTTCCTCCTTGTCATGGAATGTGCTATTATCTTAATAGTGGTCGTTTGGCTTTGTTTTGTTTATTTTTATATTCCTTTCATTAAACCTGATATCTCAGGTGACTAAAACTTTGAACCCACCCTAAAGTCAAGTCTGTGTTCTTGCGTATCTTTTTGTTTTTTTAATGACAACGCTTTTTTCTTTAAAGTATTCAGTTTGTTCTCTGTTTTCTGTTTTCTCTTCGCATATACAAATAAAAACGTATTCACTCTTTAGGGTGCACATGTTTCTCAGTCTAAATTTATAAACAAGTTTCACTTTAAAATTTTCTAACAATTATTCAAACTTTAAAAATAAAAAAATTGTCACCCTATATGTTCACCAATTTAAATTTTCATCAACAATATTAGAAACTATCACAATTTAAAAACTAACTCTTACAAATGGAGAAGAAATATAAAATACACCCACTGTTAGCATTTGATATCAGCCATTTTTGTCGTCACAACACTGCACACTCCTACTTCAGCTCATAACTTTTCTTATCGATTCAACATTAGTTAAATATTTGTTACCATATTTAAAATACACATACGTCCCGCGCTTGCGCGGGGCTTCGCCACTAGTCATAGTAATACTAATGTTTATGACGTATTTTTTTACTTCAACTATTCGGTTAACTGTTACATTGTTTAAATTAATTGATTAGTTAATTAGGGTAAATGGTACATTTTAAAACATAATTTATCAATTAGGTGATTCACGTGTATTATTTATCATTCACAGAGACCATTCATCATTCATAATGATCATTCACTTGAAATCATTCACGAAAAACCATTCATAGATAGTCATTCACGATATTTGACAGATTTGAAATTAAGGGTAAAATTGTAATTTAACATCTAAAAATCACTTTTTAGCAAATTAAAAAAAAAAATCACCAATTAGCAAATTTAATTCTCAAAATGTTCATCTTTTCCCAATTTTATTTTAATTGATTATCTATAAGGATTATCTATGTAATTAGTAATTACACAAACTATAGAAATTAAATATAAACTAGATAATTTGACTCAGCGCCAATCACAAAGTTTTAATTATACATTATATAAAAAAAATTAAAACGGTGGACAATCCACTTTTTATTATTTATCATGATGTTTCTGAAAAATATCATTTTAAAGTTATTTTCGAACAATAATAGCATCATAAGATTTTTTCGTTGAAAACCATCTACATAATTTTATGAATCAAATACCATAAACTTTAAAAATATATAAAACGAACATAAAATATTAACAATTTACATCAATAATTATATTTAGAGTAAGTTGGAAATTGTTTTGATTTGGTAAAATTCAATAGTAACATAATAAAAGTTATAAGCTTTTGTATCATTATGTATAGACTTATATTTGTACACTTTCTATTATCTTATTTTATGAAGGTTTTTATTCATAATTTGTGAGCTTTCAAAATCATAATTTATGAATAAAAATTTTAAATAGTCTTTCTTAATTAATATGTATATAGAATAATTCGAACTAAGCAAATGGTGGTTAAGAGTTGAGACTATAGTTTAAGGTTTCGGTTAAATCCAAAAATCAAGAACATATCTAAATCGGATTTACATCAAAGCATATTCATATAAAGTCTATTTTATTTGGTTACTATGAAAAATAACTTGAACAGATACCAAAAGATTTAGACTGAAAAGCAGTAACAATCTTTTCTTCTTTCTATTTTCCTTTTCTTTTCTTTTTTATATACAAAAGAAAAATTAAAACTAATAAACCAAAGTTAGAAGAAGGAAAAGACAAAAAAAAAACAAGGATAAAAAAAGGCTTTTAATCATCAACATTTGGGCCTCTGTATAAAGCTCCAACAACGTTAAGATCGTTAGGCTTATCATCCATTTCTTTTAACCAAGCATGCCCTTTCTTCTCTTCTTCACTTCTCAAAACGTCGTCGTGTTCTAAAAAACCAAACACATATTAAACCCTATATTTTTGTCTTTGTTGTTAAATACTTCATGATTAGTATAGTAAGTAAAGAAAAACTGACCTGAAGAGAATTTATCAAAAGGCAAGTCTTGAAAATAAGTACAATGTCTTCCTTCTGGATTGCAGTAAGGAGGACCAAGCACGTCTAGAACCGCGCACGCTGTTTTCGCCGTGAACCGGTGCATGTTTCCGCCATCTTCTGGGTACAAAATCGAGGCCTCGCACGGTGCAGTTAACGTAGAGTCCATCTTCAGTTTCGCTAGACGGGTTTTCGGATCTTTCACTTCGAAAAAAGATAAGACAAAGCTACTAAATCAAAGACTATTAATGTTTCACAATAATTATACAAATCTAAAAGTATACCGACTAAATTCTACAACTACTAAATCACATATATATAGTATCTAAAAAGGACTTACTTATCAACACAAAATAGCTTATGAATATCTTGAATTGTAAGAATTTTATATGTGAAAATATGTAAAAAAAATAGTATATCACTTCACAAACTATAGAGACATTGTTGAATCTTTTTAACTTGAAAAACCCATAAAGTATAAATAATATCAAGCTTAAATTGTTGTCACAAAATAAAATGACCTAAACAAGCTATACATATGTTGTCTCATTTCTTTCCCAAAGTAGAATTATAAAGTTAAAAAGTAACTTCCTTTTGTAGCTTTTGTCACAATACAAAATTCATAAAAAAATATCCAAAAAACCCTAATAATCTAACAAGTGATTAAAATGCAAAGATAAAAACATTAAAACAAAACACAATAAGAAAGTATAAAGCTTACTTGGAGAATCAAGAACCCAATCATAAGATTTGATATGCATTGTACCAAAGAGAAGCTTACTAAACACAGTCATCTCTGGATGGTTATGTAATGGAATCACACCACTAGGAGGCAAACAAAATATCCCAATCTGCAACACATTAAAAAAAAAACCTAAACAATGATTACTTGTATCACAAGAAAGACATAAACACAAGTTCATAGTGAAGATATTTTTACCGAAAATTGATCACATTGGTGTAGATGCAAATACGTTATAGGCGGAGAAGACTCATTATCCGGACAAGAGTTTGGTCGGAAATACGACATGGTCGGTGTTAATCCGACATCCTCTGGTTTCATATTATCTAACGTTTTTATATATAAAAATTAAAAATCAATACTTTATGATAAAAACACATAGCAATTAAACACCCCAAAAAATTTGATTAAAATACTCAAAAATTAAATACCGAGGATTTCTCGTAGCTGTTGAATTTTATCTTGAGAAGGTATAGTACCAGGACCGCCATTAGAGAACACTTCTTTGCATGTATTGAAAAGCCTCCGCACCGCCGTGATCGCATCACTCGCCGCCGGCGAATCGATCTTATTCCGCCGCCACGTCATCGTCAACTTCTTGTTGTTCTTATTCTTCTTGCTCTTTTTGCTGTGAGTAGAATTAACTGAGTTTGAATTCTTGCTCAAAATCGATTCTTTCTCTGGTTTCATCTCAAAACCCATATGAATCTTACAAAGAGATAAAGATGGAGACTTTATTATCAAAACTCAAAAAAATATGAGATCTGGTAATGGATTAAAGAAGAAAGAATATGAAATATAAAACAGAGACAAAATAAAAGAGAGAAGAAGATACCATTATCTAATACAAAACCAGGGGCCGTTCTTTTTATAACTATGGGCTGTGTTTTTTTTTTTCTTCTTTCAAATAGCGGATTTTATTTTATTTTATGTTATCTATTTCGGTATTTGCAAAGGGGTATATATGGAAATAAATTTATTAAATAAGAGGAAGGTATATATATATATATATATTGTTGCTACTTGTTTGCTTACTTGCTCTATTTGGCCGGTTTATTATGTTGACTTGTTTCATACACGAAATTCTTGAATGTTTAATTCATGTATTTGATTTTAAATCTTGTTTTAACTGTTTTAATTCATAATATATTTACACTTTTCCAGTTTTTGTGTGTGTTTTTTTATTGAAAGCATTCGGATTATATATAATATGATGGAAAATGTCCGGTTTGGCCTTGAGATTTCATTTTTTTCCCCGGGTTATATGGGAATGCAAGTAGTAGTGTGTACTAGGAATCTATTTTTTTGTTATTATTATTATTATTATATAGAATAATATTTTTCTTGATTTTGACATTTATTTATGCATCATATTCATATCATATCATATCATATCATATTTCAAACGAGGATTTTGACCTATTTTAAAACTATTCATTTTACTTCAAGGTTTCCAAAAATATTCATCTTACATCAATATTTATCTAAGTCAATAAGTGTTTGTAAAGTCATTTAGTTAATTTGAATTTTCCCAATATATCATATTAGTGGATTTTATGTTATGTTTTCTTTCATTAAATTCATTAAATATGTGGGTAACCCAAAATAGATTATCTTTTATCTTTGTTGTTACTATTTGTTTTTATATGTTTGTAACTTTTTCTTGATAGGCAACTTTAATTTATCATTTTGATATTTGAAAGTCTTTGACAAAAAGAAACTCAAAACAACTTGGTATTGCAAGCAGCACGCCATTTATATTTGTGGTCTAAGTCTAATCTCTGTTAAGATTTTTAAATTATTAAAAAATATTAAAAATTATTATATGATAAAGAGGAATTCACAAAACTACACCCTTTCATCCATTTTTTTACAAAACTTTACTTAATTCAATTTTTTTACATATTTACACATTTTCAAATTTTTAAAAGCTTGATTTACCCTTTTAAAAATTACAAAAATTAAAAAAATTTCATTTAGATTCGCTAATTAGTGTTTAGGGTATAGTATTAAGGGGGTATGATTGTGTGAGTAGGGTTTATTTGAATTCAATTTTGAGTGTTTAGATGTATTTTTGTGAAATAATTTTGAAATGGTGTAGTTTTGTGAAATTTAATTCAAATGGTGTAGTTTTGTAATTATTTTTAATATTATGTTTAGATTTTACTATTTATCAAAATATTCATCAAAAGACAAATAAGTGACAAAGAGAAGTAAACAACAACTTTGATTCCTCCTTATATACCGTCTCCATCGGCTCTAGTTCTCATTCCGAAATGGTCTATGGAGTCTCGGATCATACCACCAATACTCTCCCAAATATGGTGAATGGTGCAACACATGTATATGATTATATTTCTCACATATTGCATCATTATATATATATTAATATATATATTCCCGCCCTGTGCGCGATGTGGACGTTGGCTCCACGAGCATCGATGGTCTTAATTGGTTTAAACGTATGCTCATATCGTTGTCGAAAATGATCCAGAGGGGTTCCTTCTGAATCACTGCATGTCTCAGTGTTCCGGGTTTAGGGTTTACCATGTCGCTTGTAACAACGTAGATACGTCCAAGTTTGCTTCCCGTTGTCCTGTGTCCGAACCCGCGGGCACATTTGGCTTACGACGATTTGCCCAACTCGTACGGCAACGCCAACATTTATCTATCAGGTTACTTGCGGTACAAGGTCCTTTAAGTTTACTCCATTTTCCTCTGCCTTTACCTCTTAGGCTACGTCTCGTGTTGTTCTCCGAGTCACCAACCATTTCAATGACCTCGTTTTCCGCCTCATCGGGCTTCGCGACGACAACTTCCTCGGCCGAGTTACTATATAGATACACATCAAACCAGAAAACAAGAACCAAACATTAATAGTTATGTTTTTGGGGTTAAACTTGTAATATATAAAGTTGACTTACTCGTAGTGACGTTCGTGAAAGTGGTCAACGATTTCGTAAGGATCAGAATGGTAAGCTTGAAGAGTGAACTCTCGAGCTTCATCGCCTCGTTGCGACCAATAATGATATCATCTAACTCATAAATGTTGGCTCTTATTTTTTGGTATTAAACCAACAATATATACAAAACATAAACATTAACTTAAGCATCATAATTCATAGTCATCTCTATATTTAGAAAAAATGTAATTACCACTCTTTTCTCTCTAAAGAATATTGTTTTTATATCTAAAATAGATATATTTTCTCCTGTTTTATTAAGGGGTTAAAAATTTGAACGGAAAATTACTAATTAAGCGTTGAACATGGCTTTAGGTTTGTTTTCTGTTTAATTTTGTTTTTGCTTTGAAAGGCTAAAGCGAGTTTTTAGAAATGTGAAAGGTTAGTGTTTATCTGAGGACAACTTCTCTCTTTTTTATTAATGAAACTAGGAATTAACCCGTGATTCACCACGGGTTTATGTTTTCTATATGATTTTATATATTTAATTTAGAAATTTTGAATATTATTTTATCTTCATTTTTTAAACAAAATAGGATCAATTAATATGGATGAAATGAGAATTTTTTTAATTACTATTTAATATTTTTATTATATATTTTGTATAGCAAAATTTTAATATAATTTGTAAGTTGATTAGACCAAATTATTATAATTTATTATTTATTTGGGAAAAATCGGGATTCAAAATACAAACCGAAACCTAATCGAAATACACAAATCGAATTATGCAATTTACCCAAATTTATTTAAAATTATAATTATTTTGATTATATATATATAATTCTTGTAAACATATTTTGAATATGTAATATAAGATTTAAATTTTAATATAATTGCAATTTCTTCTGTTTTTTAGAATCGAACCGGAAACCGAACCCGTTTACGGACTATTTTTTTTACTGTTTGATATTTTTAACAAAAATATGTTTCAACTCGTTTTAGAATTCTTAATAAAATTAATTAAACTCCTTTTTATTTTGTGTGTTATTTTTGTTAAAAATAATGTTATGGTTTTTTAAAAAACTCTTTCTAATGGTATTTTGATTTAAGTAAAATTTTAATGGTATTTTTTTATAAAAAACTATGTAATAGTGTATTTATGTGAATATCATATATCTTATTTTGTTTTCCAAATGATTTTTACATAATTTCCTTAATATTTTTGAGTTTATTTTTGGAGAGGATTGTAATATTTCCTTATTTGATTGTTCGTAATTAAATGTTCAAAATTATTTCCTTATAAACTCAATGGCATAATGTGTAATATTGAGTAATTTTTTGGACATATTCAAATTAGTACTCCAAAAATAATAATATAGATTATCACTTTTAGCTCCCATTTTATTTTCTGTGTTAATAACATATTTTGATATATGAGTAATTAATATATAATGGCCGGCCCATTAGCCATTTATACACTGTTTTAGGCGCTGAGAATCGATCCCGAGTCGGAAAATGTTAGCTGCCTCATGTGGACTTATGAATGTCATTAGACCAAGATCACTTCCCCTTTAGATATCGATTTACGAAGCGCTAATGCTGACCATTAATTAAATCTTTTACATTTTCTTAATAACTTTATTATGGTACATAATCTTTCATAATTTTGAAAGTTAGTATACATACAAAGTAAATATATAATTAGAGAAAATTACACCTTTATTCCAAAAAAAAAACAATTACTAGAAAATATTAAAAAGCCAATAAAAAAAAAGAAATAGAAACAAAAATAATTACTTGATGAAAGGGGAATAAAAAATCAACGGCTGTAAAAGAGGGGAAACAAACGCAAGTAATATATAATCCAACGGCTAAGATCATTTTGCTTGATAAGAAGGAATCAAAACACAAACAAGTAGGGCTTTTCCTTCTTCTCTGTATAATATATATACACACACTTAATATAATTCTTCTAAAAGCCATTTTTACTCTTCTTCGTCTTCTTCACGAGTTTTTCAAATCAAAATCAATAAAAATGGGTAAAGGACCAGGTCTCTACACCGAAATCGGCAAAAAAGCCAGAGGTTATAATCTCTCTGTTTCCTTTTCAGATCTCGTCGTCTTCGTTATCGGATTAGCTTGCTGATTCGTAAATCCGCTTAGATTCTATTGTAGAATGCGTTTAGGTTTTAGCTTACGAGCTTGATTTTGATAAATCACTGTGTTCGATTTTATGATTTTTTTGTTGTTAGGGTTTGTTCGTTTTTTTTTTGTATATTCGCTTGAATCGCTTGTTGTTTATCTCTTTTTTTTTTTCGACATTTTCTTCGTAGATCTGAACAATTGTGTTGTCTGTTTATATACAGTTTTGTTTTGTTATTATTCAGATTTCTGAATTGTTTCTTTGTAATTTTGTGTGTGTGTGTGATAGATCTTCTGTACAAGGATTATCAAGGAGACCAGAAATTCAGTGTCACCACTTACTCTGCTACAGGAGTTGTAAGTTTCTTCTTTGGTTTTGTCCTAAATCTTGTGTTGATTTCGCTGTGTAAATCTTGAGTTCTTGTACTAGTTTTGGTGATATGGGTTTTTTTATGCCTGCAATGAAAGTTTTAACTCTTTTTTCCTTCTTGTTTGTGTGTTTTAACTTTTGTAGGCTCTTACTACGACAGGAACCAACAAGGGAGATGTGTTTTTCGGCGATGTATCTACACAAGTTAAGAACAATAACTTCACTGCTGATATCAAAGTTGCCACTGATTCTTCTGTAAGTTGGCATCATCTTCTCCTCTAGCCAAATAAACCATATCTCATATACTTCCTTTTTGCTTTTAGCTGTTTCTAGTAACTATATCATCTTTGTTTTATTGATTGTTTTTGTTGTGATGTTAATTTTTTCAGTTTCTCACCACTTTAACCTTTAATGAGCCTGCACCTGGACTGAAGGCGATCGTTAGCGCCAAGCTGCCTGATCAGAAATCTGGCAAGGTAAATTATATAACATTGTTTTGTCTGGTTGAATAAGTTTCATATATGATAACCATTTGTGTGTTCTCTTTTTGAAACAGGTCGAGCTTCAGTACCTCCATGACTATGCCGGTATCTGCACCAGTGTCGGATTAACAGCTAGCCCGATTGTCAATTTCTCTGGTGTGGTTGGTACCAATGTCTTGGCTCTAGGTACCGATGTCTCCTTCAACACCGAAACCGGAAATTTGAAACATTTCAATGCTGGTTTGAGCTTCACCAAGGAAGATCTCATCGCTTCTCTTACACTGTAAGTACATTTACAATATGAAATCATACCTATCATAATTGTTTTTTCAAACCCCCTTTTTTCATGTTTTGATGGTTTTCTTTGAATTGGTTTTTTGAAGGAATGATAAAGGTGAGAAGCTGAACGCATCGTACTACCACATTGTGAACCCGTTGATGAACACGGTGGTTGGAGCAGAGGTTAGCCATAACTTCACCACCAAAGAGAACTCCATCACTCTCGGGACCCAGCACGCTCTTGACCCGTTGACCACGTTGAAGGCACGTGTGAACAACGCTGGTGTAGCCAACGCTCTGATCCAGCATGAGTGGCGTCCAAAGTCGTTTATCACCGTTTCAGGGGAGGTCGATTCGAGGGCGATAGAGAAGAGTGCTAAAGTTGGGTTTGCTCTTGGTCTCAAGCCTTGAGAATAGTTTGTTTTTATCTTCTGTGCTTTTAGACAAATCTCTGTCTCTTGTTTTTTGCATACATTTTCTTCTTTTTGTTTTCTTTCTGGATTTTTCAGAAAATAATATGCATTTGACTTATGTAATAACTTTTTAGCCAAATTAAATCCAAAGCTTCTTTTGTTTTTTTTTTATTTGGTTTTAAACTGATTTGATTATAACTTGACATGGCTTGTGTTCTGTCCAAACAAAACCGGTAATGAAAACGAATCAAATTGCCAAAATATACATTCTTGTTACAAATCAAAGAGATAGTACCAAGTAATGTGAAGTTTTTAGATACTAATAACAATGGTAGGGGCTGCGCGGACACAGGCTCTTCCACAATGGGAAGACCTTAGGCTAAGCAACCTTCCTTGTAATGTGCAATGGAAGTCACTGAGCCTAGGCCACTCTTCTTCTTGATGAAGAGTAAACCCCGTCCAGGTTAGTACTTTTAAAGGACACCTTGCCCGTTTTAAAGCTCTTGATAGTGAACAACGTTGCTGGTCTTGATTGGTTCGTTTTGGTCGTTGGTTAGAGATAATTTTGAAATATTCAAATCTATTTAAAAAATTTAAGAATAATAATATTCAGCATACGTAATTTGACCAACTCTTCAGTCTCTGAAAAGTCTTCGTTACATTATAATATTTTTTTTAGTTGTAGTTAATACTACACCGTCTGCTTTCATGCTTTTTTTAATAAAACTTCAAAAATGATTTAATTTATCGCTAACAAAAACCAAAAATTGTAAAAATTATAATAAAATAACAATAATCATAAATTAATACGAGATTTAATCATACATAAATTCGAATCATGTTTTTATATATACGTTTTGAAATTATATTATAAAAATATATATATTCTTATAAAAACCTACTAATAATGGTTTTTTCAACAACAACAAAAAAAAACTAAAAAAAGTTTATTTCGAGATTTTTCCTTTATATAGTAAAGGATGGCATCATCGTTTTATTAGTCTCCAACTTTGAAATATATACTCTTCTGAATATTCTTCCTTTTAGTGTTGACTTCAAGAAAATGGAGAATCCGGCAAAGAAAGTGTTGATAACTTCCAACGGCGACAATATCTCTCATAGCATCGCTTTTCATTTAGCCAAACATGGTTGCCGGTAAATACCCTTTAACCATAACCATCATCATCATCATTAACATTAACATCAACATCATTAACATCTATGGTGTTTAATTTGTATATAGATTGGTTTTGATGGGGAAAGAGTCTTCTTTAAGGAGCATGGTAGACAACATAAGAGATACCATAGAAGGATCTTACCCAATAGAACTCATTGAAATAGACATGGAAGCTGATTCAGAGGAATATTTCAATGTCTCTGTTCATAAAGCATCTTCTTTATTAGGCAATTTTGATGCTTTTATCAACTGTTATATCTACCATGGTTTGTTTTCTCTTCTCTTCTCTTTAGGCAAAGTTTTGTGTGTTTTTATATCGTTACAAGATTATATATATGTGATTTGTTTGTAAATTTTGTAGGGAAGACACAAGACATGCTTCAAGTGTCTGAAGAAGAGTTCAAGAAAACCACAAAGATCAATATCAATGCTACATGGTTTCTTATGAAAGCCGTAGCGAATAAGATGAAAGAACACGGAACAGGTGGTTCCATTGTCTTGATGTCGACAATAGCTAGCGCCGAAAGAGGGCTTTACCCTGGCTCTGTTGTCTACAACACAGCCTCTGCTGGTATTCATCAGCTAGTTCGGGTAATATATTAAGAGCAAAATCCTAGAGATCACATGTTCGAGTAAAACTTGGGACAAAACCATATCAAATGGTCTGGTCTAGAGATTTTGTGTTTCGGCCCAAAACCTCCAGATAAGACCATGGTCTTGTCCCGGGGACGTGAGTTTCGGTCCAAAACCTCGTAGTAGTATAAAAACATTACAAATACATTTGCTATGAGACTTTGACATGTTTTCTATGGTTTTGTGTGGTTTTCTCAAGGCATCAGCTTTGAGCTTAGGTAAGCATAAGATAAGAGTCAACATGGTCACTAGAGGGCTACATCTTGAAGATGAGTTTCTAGTTTCATTAGGGAGAGACCACGCGTTGAAGAGGATGAGTGACGGTGCACCCCTCGGGGAGTGGCTTAACCCGGAGGAAGATCTTTACTCGACAGTGATTTACTTGATCAGCGACGGCTCAAAGTTCATGACAGGCACAAGTGTGGTTGTTGATGGAGGGCAGTCTCTTGTGGGACCTCGTCTTAGATCTTTCATGTGATTTTGATTCTTATCAAACATGCTATTTGTGCACATGATTTTTGAACAAACTTGTAGCTTTTGTACCACAACAACAAAGACTTTTTAAGTCCTATATTAAAATAAACATCTATTGCATTGGATGTTGATGATGCAACAATTATCACAATACACATTGTTTTGAAAATCAGGATTCACCGTACTTTGTCGTGTTTTTACATTAATCGATTAAAGAGTTACCGTTAACAGCGGTTAAAAATGTCTCCTTGTGCCGCTTAAGACGATAAAGGTTGGATCTTTTGGTGTCTTTGTCCAAGCAAGAGTGCTATGTAGTTGTTCCTTTAGGCTTAGGAGAAGGGATCTGATGTCTATAAGGCGAAGAACCGTGTTGGCCATGAGGACTAGACAGTGTCCGTAACACAGGTTGTGGTTGTCCGTTTCTTGATCCAAATCCGTTTCCTCCCTGAGACCGACTGTGTCCATTCTTCAAACGTTCGGCTTGCATTGTCTGAAAGTAGTAAGAAGAGCTTGCCATGTCTTTGAGATGCGGTAGCGGTTTAAGTGCTTCTACAACATCACTCATCTTTGGCCTAATCTTTGGGTCACGGCTAAGACACTGTGCAGCAAGGTGTATCACCTTTTGAGCTCCTTTGATTGAGAAATGCCCCTCGAGCCTAGGATCAAGTAATTTGTAAAACCTCCTTTTGTCGAGGAGATGCGGTCTTGCCCATTCCACTAAATTATGCTCACCGTTTGGGCGGTTTTTGTCCATAGATCTTCGCCCGGTCAACATTTCAAGAAGAACCACTCCAAAGCTATACACATCGCTCTTCGATGTCAAGTGACCTTTTAAGAAGTTTAATGAGAAATAAATCAACAAAGTATGTATTATGAACATTTCAACCCGAAGCAAATGGATGAAACCAAAGAGGACTCACCGGTCATTACATACTCGGGAGCAGCATAGCCATATGTGCCCATAACTCGAGTAGAGACATGTGTTTTGCCTTCATCAGGAGCATCTTTAGCAAGTCCAAAATCTGATAGTTTCGCATTATATTCCTGAGAATGCAAATTGTTAGAAGCAAAGGGAGCCAAAATATAAAATGTTGATTGATGGTAAGGAAATACGATACATACTGCATCAAGTAAAATATTCGATGTTTTGAAATCTCGATATATAACAGGCTTCAAAGCTTCTTCATGGAGGAAACTGAGACCTTTCGCAGCGCCTAGTGCAATCTTCATACGGATAGACCATGGAAGAGGCAACGACCCTTTAAGACACGAAATCACAGACAAAGATTAAAACATTGACAACTTTAGCAGAAAAGGTTTGATACTACGGTGTCGTGAGTCTACAAAACATACTTCTGAAAAGGTGATTCTCCAAACTTCCTCGAGGCATAAACTCGTAAACAAGCAGCCTTTGATCATCTTCTATGCAATAACCGACAAGCTTAACTAGATTTGGATGTAGAAGGTTACCAAGGAA
Source organism: Cochlearia excelsa (assembly GCA_963556525.1). NCBI lineage: Eukaryota > Viridiplantae > Streptophyta > Magnoliopsida > Brassicales > Brassicaceae > Cochlearia > Cochlearia excelsa. The sequence goes on from OY748330.1 coordinate 25,139,930, forward strand.
GTTAATCTCAGCCTGCAAATAGAAACAAGCAAGACCACATCATACAAAAGGAAACTTATACAAAGGATCTAGCGACAAAACCGCGACAAAAACAGAAGACAAAAGGTGTTTATTCTTACAAGCCATTCTTTGTGACCTTGAAGTCCATCAGGGTTTAAGGTTTTGACAGCAACAGTAAGCCCTGTACCAGGCTTAACAGGAGCTGTTCCGTTTTCTTCGATCCATCCTTTAAAGACACAACCGAAACCGCCTTCTCCTAGAAGACTCTCTGGTCTGAAATTTCTAGTGGATAGCTTAAGGTCATTGAAAGTGAACTTCCTTAGGTGAGAGTAAAGGTTAAGCTCTTCACTTATGATAGGAGTAGATGAAGAGCTTTCTTGATTGCTAGTTGTTGTTGTTGTTGTTGAAGAAACATGACACACTGGTTGGTCATTTGATTTCTCATTTGCTGATTTACTCTCCACTGTTTTAACTAAACAACAACAAACAAAACATAATAATAAAAAAAAAACAAATCTTTACAACATCCCAACAAAACATAGATTCATTCCTTAAATTAACAAATTATCTTAAGTGGGTTTAGCACAAATTGTTCAAATAAAGAACCCTAGAATGGAAGGAAACATATATATATTTAAAGAAGATCAAATTATAGAAACAAAACAACAACAAGATTTGCTTTGGTGAGAATTAAAGGTAAGAACTTTATATTACCGGTGCCACAGAGAGAGGAAGAAGAAGAAGAAGCAGCATCAACATCTGATTTTGAAGGTATGCAACCAAACATAAACCTAAGTTTAACCCAACACCCACTTGCTTCTCTCTCTTCTTCTTCTTCCTCTAGTTCTTGGCCTTTACTGTTATCACCATTATTAGTCTTCTTCTTCTGATTATTACAATTCTCTTTGGCTTTGGCTACAACAGTATCTTCTAAACCCATCTCACCAACACAGAGACAGAACAAGAAAGAAACACACAGATGTGGGTTATTGTTCGATCATAGTTTTTGTAAAGAGAAGTCGTAAAATCACAGAGAAGAGAAAGGTAGTGAGATAAAGAAGAAGAATCACTGGGGAATGGATCAAAGCACAAGTCGCGGAATTTTAGTCAAAAAGGGGAATTGATGTCTGCGTAGATGAGAGAGAGAGAGAGAGGAGACTATAGGTTTTAGAGAGAGAGAGAAATGGACAAAGAGGAATTATGATTTAAAAAAGAATAAAAAGTGAGAATTTTTACCACATCTTCTTCTTCAACACTAAACATAAATATATGCATATGGTTACCTAATTAAAACAAAATTTAATCACCGAATTATCATACACTAATTAATAGCCTTTCTTGGTTACGAACAAAACCTCCATGATTTGTGTTGTGTGTATTATTATTATTATTATTTGTCTGGTTTTAAAACCCAATTAATATAAAAGCTTTTTGGGAAAATAAAAGGTTACGAATCAAATTCCATCTCATTTTGTTATTATTCTCTTCTTTTTCGGTATACGTGAACCCCTATTAATTATCATCATTTTCACATTTCAGGAATATTTTATAAGCATATTTTTCAAAAGCAAAACAACTAATAAAATAAAAATAAAGCTTTGAAATTTCCTAAACCAGATAAGATTTATTTTAAACATGTTTTTTTTAGTTTTAATCTAATTAGAAAACTTGAAAAAATCCAAAAAATTTATGTCCAAAAATGAATCAAATTAATAAGACTATTTAGTATACTAATCACTTACCCCTTCTTTGTTCCTCCCTTTTAACTTTTTCCATTGGAAGTGGTATTCTTGCTGAATGGCCAGAGTTTTACTAGACGCTCCAGCACGGCGGCGCTTTTCGAAAAGTAACCGGAGAAGCCTGCCGGAACTGACGGCGGAGGGAAATCCTCCGCCGGCATAGCAAACGGACGTATCATCTTCTCCATTGTCTCGAGTGTCAAATAAGAACCAACCTCTTGTAGCCTCTCTGGTCCCATTATTGGTAGTGTGTGTTCCCTTAGCAACGACTCTGCTTCCTCGTCCTTCTTCTGTTGTATAACAAAACCATATATTCACAATATAAAAACAACAAATTATAATGAATTTTCATATGTTATGTAATGATATATATATATATATATATATAGTCTTTGGTTTTTTTTTTACCTCTAAGGGAGACAAATCTGCGCCACGGCTAAATGTAAGTTCGATTCTGAATCGTTTTGGGTCTTCCAAAGAAACCTGTAAGAAACAATTTACGTGTTACATTGTCTGGTTTCAGACATTACTAAGACTTTAAAGCATTAGTGCATTGTAAAACCTCAGTGTTCTCGAACAATCTTAAGACGATGTAGCTCATGTAATCAAGCTCTTTGGTTTTACAGAGGCGTTCCAAGGCGCTTTGGCAGATGAGACTTTCTTCTCCTTGAAGAGATTCGTCGAGGTTACAGTACCGTAGAACATTCATCAGAGAATGAATATGTGATTCCTGTCATAGTTGGTTTCATAGTAGAAAGTCATGTTTAAAAAATGCATCCTTCATTTCATAGTTGCAGAGTCGCATGCTTGTAAAAAAGAGACAAAAGAAGGTACTCACAGATGTGAAGTAAAGGCGAGTTCTCACATGCCGTTCAGGCGTCATGACATTTGCATACCTAAAAAGCAACACAAGAAAACGATGAGATTATTAATATGTGATGCCACTTATATAAAAATCTAAAAGGCTGGTGGCAAGGAGAGTTTTCGGGTACTTTGGATCTAGTCGATATTTGGTTTCTTTGTCATCATCTTCCTCTTTGTTCTCTCCACTGGTAGGCTTCCTCAATTCATCGCTTTTCACGAAAAGTGTTGGTTGGCTATATCTGTCCTCTTTTCTCGACGAATATAATGACACCGAGACTTGCTCTTGGCTGTTTTTCAGTTCAGCAACGCTCATAGCCTCTTCTCGAGTATTCCTCAAGTCAATTAAGATTTTGCCCAGCAGGCGCCGTGCAACCTTTAGTTAAATAGGCAAAAACAAATAAACACATATGGTAAGATGTGAGATCTTCCGAGGAAACAAACATACATTATTGTGGAAGTTGAATGTCAAGTTGGATCCCATACCTTTGAACCAATTTTGAGCTTTTGTTGCGGATTGATCCCATACTCATTTGGTATTACACCATCTGCCAGCAACTGCAACCACATAACACATAATTGGCTCTAAAAATCAACACAGTCCCTGATTGAAATGTAAAACAGATATGCGCAGTACACATGCCTGCGCAACTTTGAAGAGTTCGTCTAGCCCTTTTAGACCGAGATGCGAATTATGTAACAGGTCATACCTGGAGTTGACAACACATTGCAGAATGAAGCGATTAAATTAGGATCATTCTAGATATACACCAAAATGCCTCCAAATTATCAACATACTAGACTAAACACACATAACTTACTTGCATGAATCATAAACATCAGGAATCTGCGTTATGTCAAACCGTCTGCATTTCATTTCGACTATCAGCACATCTCATAAAGCCTCAAAACAAATAATAAGGATGCATTGGTAAAATTCAATATAAGCCATACACTTACTCTCTTCTTTCGTTGTAGAGATCTCTTTCGAGTTTCTTCCACCGAGCATACATCAAAAGGAATCCTTCACTACCACAAGGCAATCCAGCAGCAATCCGACCTACATCAATGTTTGACTTGCCAAGGGCCTTTGCTTGATCATAGGGAGGGACTATATCGTAAGCGCTAGGCTCGGTGAGATTCTCGTCTTCATCTTTTGCAAGTAGCCCCACTTGTTCAGTCACCTTTTTAGCTAATTTCACCTATCAATTGAGAAAGTCAAGAGATGAGTAAAGTTGAGTATATATTTTGTGCTCTATTGTAAACTCTTTTCTAACGCCCAGTAGTGAAAACACTTGACACTCTCTTTTAACACAGAGTACAAAGAAAGCAGTAGAAGATTCAACCTATACAAATGATGGCTAATAGCATAATGATAATCCAGAGAACATGTTGAAAGCCCACTATCTGGGTTCCAATATGCTAATACGCTACATTCACAAAAAAAACTGTAAGTACCAGTTCAGGTAGGTGCTCATCGGCATGAGGAGGTAGTCCAGCCCCATCAGTCATCCAAGGTAATTCAGAAGAGACGTAATCACGTACCATCTTTTTTCCAGCGGTTATGATCTCATTCAGTTGAGCCTGCAGGCAAATTGTAAAATGAATTCAAAGCTAGAAATAATATTTAAGAACGCATGAAAAGGCACAAGTGCATTTATAGGCCTCTAATAAGCCTTTTAGAAACGAAAGATTCAGGTTTATGCTTCAAAGGAGTACCAAAGCATGCTTTAATTTTTCTCATAGCTGCTGAAGGTATAAGTTTTCAATAAAGAGAGAGAGAGAGAGACAAACCTTGGCCTCTTCCATTTCGCTGCTCACATTTTCAAGGCCATCCAACATGGAAGAATCCTTGCTAACCAGAGAAACCTAACGAAAGAAAAGAAGAAATTTAGTGATTATGACATTTCTGAGCATTGTAACACCTCGGTCAAAGAAAATGGCAAACCAGGATTGGGGTCAGTTGCCCTTCTAGGTCAAGTAGACCTTTAGCAAAAGCAGCTGCAGACATCTGTAAGCAAAGCAATTCAAATTTATATTTTGATCTGGGATTAGTTCAACCAATGAAGAATATACAGTAGATTGAAGTTTGTATCTGAGTGCTCTACGTGATCTTCACTACTAAATCGGTTTAAGGTCGTACCTGAACACGTCCCTCGTCAGAACTGTAAATTTTAAGGTCATGACGGTATGTACTGTGGAGACGGAGCAAGCCGGTACCTTCACCTGCAATCATATCCCATTTTATAAACCACTCAGGCACTCATAAATAAATGGACTGTTTACAAAAATCGTATGAGACATATGATACTGGAAAGTAGAGCACAAAATTATGGGCTAAACTGAAGCAGATCAAAGTGTCTTCACCTGGATACATATTGTTTCGAAAGAATCTACCAAGTTCTTCTGCCTGAAGAAAAAAATCAAGCAAACATTAAATAATACATTAAGACAGATGTTAGATATCCTAATTCATAACATAAGCTAACCCTCCGTTAGCAATACAATTACGAAAGTTTGCAGTGTATTTAACATAAACTCCTGATACCAAATGAGAGATTACCTGCTTTCGACCAGCATGAGTAAGAACACCCCCATATTTCAGAACCATAAGCGCCTCCACTGGACGTTCTTCTTCACCTTCACCATCACCTTTTGGTACTTTAATCCATTTCAGCGGCTTTAGTTGAACCTTCCTGTATATACCGGAAAAATGTCCACCCTGCACGTTTTACACATCTATTAGGTGAGATGGAACCAGGGATACAGCTCAGAAAAAAGAAGTAAGTATTCAATTATCAAGCACAACCTCTTCAAGAACTGCTTTAACTTGCCGAAGCTTTTCAGAATGTTCAATGTCTTCTGCATCACTATCACTGTCACCTGGTCTAAACATCAAAGAGAAATACAATTACATAGTTACCAGCTGATATTCGGTTACTTCTATATTTGAGTAGGGAGTAAGCTAGAAAATATTCCACAGAAACATAAGAAGCATTCCAATAATGAGGTAATCTCCTTCATCCAAGTTAAATTTTCTTTCAACCAATCCATGAAATCATTTGATCCAGTTGCTCTGTTCATTAGGAAGGAATTTTGTATACACGAATATGCCACTCAGGCGAGGAAAATGCTCGCTACAGTAACTAAATAGGTGTAACTTGTCATAAAATCATTATCAGGGGTCTACCTTGTACGAGGAACTAACATCCTTGTGGCATCCAATAGATCTTGCAATTGAACAGCAGTTTTAAGTTTTGTCTGCAAATAAGGAAAAGATTGCAGAGCATGAGATAAGCAAGATGAAGTTTTGTCAGAAAATAAGGAAAAAATTACCACCTCAGCTCTTGGCTTTCCTCCATTGTACTTCAGCATCAGATTTAACAGTTTCTCCTCTGTAACTTTTAGTTTGACTTTCTGCTTAGGGGTTCTATCACCGCTGTCAAGGTGAAATAAACAGAACTCAGAACCTGGGTGAATATAAATGTGTTTAAAGAGGCCATGTAAACATACTGCCGAACAACAGCAATGACACATCGTAGCTCCTCGGACTGGCCAAATGTTCCAATGATGCCACTTCCTTGGCGAGTTAGACCTTCGTTAGATTGGACAGGTTCGTTGATCTTCCATGGCAGAATGGGCGGGATAGTCGACGAAAGATGAGGAGCCTTTGCATCCAAAAATATTTTCCGTAGCACACAAGCAGCATCGTCGTAATACCTGAAAGTGAAAGAGATTTGGTGACATACTGACATTTTTTATTAAAAGTCCAAATGAATATTGGGTTGTGTGATTTATATGCTGTTCTAGAGCAATAGAAATGAAATCGCTCAACGAAAGGAGCAGCATGAATATTATGATGTGTGATCTCTCTACAAGAAAATAATAGAACTAAAGTCAGAAGAGAAATAGAAGTCCAGACTATTATCTCACTTATAAGAGTTCTTCACAAAACTCCATCCATTCACATCACAAACGTATGAACTTCCCTCAGATCTTAAGAGATCAAACCCGCAGACCTGAAACACGTAGATGTTTCCGCTAATGCATTGTATCAGAAATCAAACAGAATTAGTTAAATTATCTTACACACACACACACTTAGTAAGCATCCATTCTAACTGATTACCCTAAAGCAAGCAACTTTAATTCCATGGAAGAGAATATGAAAAGAGCATTTGAAACAGTTCAGTGATAATATACAATTCAGCTCAATGCTCTTGATCTAATGCAAGCATTATAAGGATTGCAAAGGTAAAATTTACGAGGAAACAGTACCCTGCAAATACAATGACAGCCAGTTAGTTGAAATCACAACATACCGCTTGCCTAAATGCAATGCAAACTTCTCGGGCCATTTGCTTCTCAGCAGGTGTAAGCAAGACTGGATACCTCACCTGTTACAGAAAAACAATAATACACAATCAAATTTTGAACATCAGCGTTCTAAACCTTCGTCAAACATAACCTTTCATTCTTCTATATAATCGATAACCTTTGGTACCCTATTAACCATAGCTCCACTATTCATGAAAGAGGAGTAAGGAGCCGCATATGATTTCATATGTGGAATGGTTTGATAATGATAGAGAGACTTACTTCCTTCCCATCTGGATTCCTCATAACTACACCATCAACAACCGGTGACTTTCTTGCTTCGGCATGTGCATATTCTGGACCCACAGTGTAGACCTGTATTTCATGTTAGAATGTTAGTCGAAAACTTATCAAAGCCAAGATTGAACCAACATCTAGCCTAGACTTATTCTTAAACAGAACTGCGAAGAATCTAGATGGCCTTATAATCACAACCTTGACATCAGTTCCCCCAGTAGGCATAAACTCCTCATATATATAAGAACCTTCTCTCCTTACTCTTCTGACCTCAGGATGAAATTCACTTGATCGATTCCCAACCTAAAACAACAAATGGGGTCAGAAAGATATTAGGTACTAAATTTGCTAACCGCATGAATGTAACACAAATTAGGACAGTATCATTCAACTTAACAGTGCAATCCTATAATTAACCAAAGTTCTGTAGAATGACATTAAAAGCCAACTATGATGATGTATAAAAAATTACAATACTATGCAGAAAGATGATGTACCTTCCGAAACAATTCTTTCATGCCTCCACCTGCTGAACTAGGGTAGTATATCATTATACTATGGTCATCTCCTTTACAAGCATAAAACATGACATTTATTAGAGACTAAGAAAGCAAAAAAAAGAGGGAGAGACCAAGGATCTGGAAAGAGAAACCCACCGTTAACAGGCTTTTCAACAAATGGCTTCCAGAATCGTTCACCTTTAACCTCAACATAATCTTCTTCCTCGACGAAATAATCAAGGTCTTGGTGTGGCACTTTTCTATTGACACAAGCGTATCTAGGAACTGGGATACCATACATCTCAAGATGCTATAGATGCACAGAAATAGAACAATCTATTAGTTAAGGAGAAAATATGTAGCTTTCCTTTTCATAGAAGACGATAAAAAGATGCTATAGATGACATACCTCATACACTTTCCGGCGATCATGAAGAAGATACTGAGGATCCAGTTCATTCACTAAAAAAGGCCTGAAAAATAGAAGTTTAAATAGACTAAACTCAATCGCGAAACTCAAGTTATTTTCGGCGGTAAATGTAAAGTGAGCAGTTTTCTGAACTATCAAACAAAAGCTGGAAAAAGATAGAACTCACTTTCTTAAAGAAGAATATGCTTGAACTTTCTCAAGAGGATATCCAGAGGAATGGAATGCAATCAAACAGTCACAAATCGGCCACCTGAAACATAAAATAGTCCCTAGTGAAGTTTTGGTCCCAGAATATATAATTGTACTTAAAATAATCTTTAGCTACTCTTTCTCCTAATAAACTAATCGAAAAATGCTTTACCAATACATGCATCATGTGGATTAAAAGATCATAGAATATAGAACAAAACCAAAAGTAGAAAGGGTATATAACTATATATGCATACCTTTCTACTGGATCTTCAAGTATAACCTTATCCCCAAAATGTATGATCTGGTAATAAAGTAGCAACAAAAGGTCGTCCATTAGAATCACAATATAAAAAGGGGTAAACAAAAATAATACAGTCACCATAGAAACTCCCCCAAAAGACAAACACAAACAACTTGAGAAATATAACACAGAAAATCATCTTCTAGTAAAATCACACATTAGAGGTAAAAAGCCTAATCAAATACATATTCTCTCCAAGTGAAGAATATCAAGAAGTCAAGAAAGTGGAGAGTACCTCAAATTCGCCAAACGACTGTAACCTATCCATGATCTGTTCCATGGGAGCCGAGAAAACCTACGAGAAAAAAAATCCACAAAAACAAAACTATTACTAAGCTGAGATCTCAAAGCCAACAAAAAAAAAACTCATCTCAAGTATCAGATTCGTTAGGAAATCGAGGAATCAAAAACAAAAACAAAAAATCATCATCACAAAAACAACAAAAACAACAAAATGTTCTTCGTCGTCGTCAACACAACAAACAAAAACACAGCGAAACGGAAGAAAACAAAACCTCGGGGCCGCACTTCACCTTCTTTTCCATGACGCAGACTCCGATCGTTATCTTCTTATCAACACATCCTCCTCCTCCTCCTCCTTCTTCTTCTTCCTTCGTCCCCATCCTTCCTCGCGAGTTTTCTCTATTATCGCTTTGGTTCCTCGATTTTTTTAACACGACGACGAGATTTTCTCCCTCTCGAAATCAGAAACGCAGCGAAATGAAATCGTTCAAATACGACAACAAAAAAATCAGCAACAGAGACTAAATCGCTTCGAAATTCGAACGAAACAGGCAGATTATAACGAGAGAGAGAGAGAGCAATGCGAGATCTCGCGGAGAAAACGTTACAGAGGAAAAACGATGATAAGAAGAAGCAGAGCAAATAGCGATAGTGCTGTAAAAGCACGAGGAGAGAGAGAGAGAGAGATGCAGAGAGAGGAGATTCAGGCGTCAGAGCCGTTGCGTTGAATTGAATTAATAAAAAAATGGAAAATTTATTAAGAAAGGGTATTTATAGATTTGGACTTGTGTAATTAAAAATTAGGTTATTAATAATTTAGTTACTGAGAGCAACTCCATCCATGAAAACACTACTATGTCTTATTTGTAATATTGCTAATATTTTTAATCTATTTTTATGTGTGAGACATTGTGATGTTTACACTACACCCATCGGTAGATACTACCGTGTTCTAACGAACTTGAAAAATTCCGAAGATTGATTCTCTCTATTTTTCAGTTACAATTTCACCGCCGATTTGATTTTCCAATAATCGATTCAAGCCATTACCTTCTCCTCCTCCTTCTCTCCGCCACACTCATTTATTCCGCCGCATCTTCTTTCTCACAAAACGTAGACATAATCATCCAAGCGATGATTAGAACCGGAGATTTCCCCGACTGGGCTGCCGATTTCATCTCCTCCGGCGACGTCCAATTCGAAATCCCTCTCTCTGCCACCACTTTCATCCCAACCGACTTCGCCGCCGTCGTCGTTGACTCCTTTGTCGCCGCAAATTCAAGTCGTCTCTTCGTCTCCTTTCTCCGACGCGGCGGATTTCTCTGCAACAGACGGCGACGGTGCGGTTACGCCTTTGTGGAGATTACCTTGACCATCGGTCTAAAAATCGTAACTTCCGTCTCTCCATATCTTCTCCATCGTCTCTTCATAGATGGCTCGATTCTGCAACATGTGAATCAAAGCTTGTATCGATTTCAGAGTGAGAAAGGAGAGGATCGAAGATATCGCGTTCTGTAAAAAATAAATTGAAAAGGAGAAAGAGAGAGAGCAACGCAAAATCCTGAAGAAAAAAAATAATAAATTACAAAAATCTAGATTTCCGACACGTGTCGTTCTTAAGCTGGTTCCTATAAGTCCAATAAAAGACACTGGTCTTATTATTTTCATATTCATTTCAATTAAATCCAACTATTTTAACAATAAAACCCATCAAAAAAGAAAAATAGACACTCCGCTGGAGTTGTCTCACCAACAAATTGTGAAATCATGGTTTTATTTATAATTTATTGACAGTAGTCACAAAACTAATTGAATAAGTATATGAGTAGCGAGTCTAGTTCTTATTGTTTCTTTAGCCAACAAAGATTAATATAAGTCTCACAAACACACTTTTTAACCGATGTAATAAAAAAAAAACACTTTTTAACAAAGAATAAACATATTTGGTTTTAGATATCACAACATTTTTAAAAAATAATAGCAAAATGGTATATCCTGCCTCCATGGAGCCGCTCGTTAATTTGTTTTGTAACTTAATCAATGATAGAAAGGGCAAATGTTGAATAAATATGGCTAATTGAGTAATTAAATTGTGTTTTTATAAAGGATATATATGTATATATATATATATAAATATAGTTACGTTGTCTGTTAGGTGAGACTTGAGAGCTAGAATTCAAAATAAAGTTGACTAGTTTGTCCACTAATTTGTTTTTAATTAGTATAAAATTGCATATGAAATAGAGAATGAATCTTATAGATGGTATTGACTAATAAGTAGTTATTAGTTTACAGAATCTAGAATATTCAAAAAGATAATTTTCATTTTCTGATTTCAAAAGGTTGCATACAGACTTTTTTACTTGGACCGAGTTCTTTTATTTTACACACAAGATTAAGTATCCATTAAAAGTGTTTAACCGATAATGATGGTCTAATGGTCCATTAATATATAGATTTTAGTGTATATTTTTAAAATGAATGCGTGGGACCAAGAAGCAAGCCTTTAGGCCTAAAATGGCATGCACCAGTTTACAAATATAATCAACTTGTTGTTGTAATAGAGCTTTCCACTTTCGGGATGAGCCCGTCTCATTATAGAAGAACATATTTTTGGAAGAGTTGCTCCTACTTTTATTTTCTCTAATGGGGTTTTTTCTCCCCTTTTAAACTTTGGTGGTTTAAATTTTGTCACATATATTAGTAGTTTCATACTCCCATGTAGTTTGAGATCTAAATGCAATAAAATCCCTCTGATTTGGTTAATGACCAAGTCCACTTTCGTTTCTATTTCTTCACATTTAGGCTTTTACGTGTTCCGATGCCGGCTTTGATGTGTCTAAAGCCTACTTAACTTCTTTTGACAAGCTTACATCATTAAAAATTAATAACATGTTGGATTAGATTAACATTAATGACTAGTCAACATAATATTCTTCAAAAACAATTTCGTTAGAAAATCAACAACTTGTAGACTACCAACGAAAATCTCGAACCGTAGATATGATTACTTACTTTTTGTGGGTTTGAAATTTAATATAATGTGATAATCTCCAACTATAGTTATGATTACTTTTTGTGGGTCTTCTTTAAATTGTAGGAAACTTGGATATTTTTGAAAATAAAGTGTATTTAAGAATCATTGTGACATTCTTTTTGTATGTGTAAAAGTTGTTTTGAATCAACAAATGTTAGGCACTAAATGTTATATCACAGTAAGTTAGTGTGTCGATGTGCCAATACTTGAGGTTTGTAATTTGAAAAGAACTTAAATTTTTTGAAGCTCACTGAATTTTTTGTTTATTACATTTGTTTTGTCACATTAATTTGGTGACACAATAGCCTTATCTTTCTATATTGGGCACAAATTAGAATTATTTTATTTTCCTCCAACTATAATGAAATTATTGTTAGATTTGTTTCTGAATCATTTTATTCATATGTGTTTGCTTATTAACATTGATGCTATTTTTAGTTTCATTATTAACATTTATATTATGGATATTTATTTGCCTGATCTTTAAAAAAAAATAATTAAAATGTGCACTAATCAAGGGCTGCCACGTAGCGATACTCATTATATTGGTCTAAATACTTCTGCTCAGAATTATGAATATTTATTCTCACTGATTGTAAAACAATCTCTGAAGTCTGACATGTGAATTTTATTCAAAACATCATCATAGCAGAAAGTCTCAAATTACGAATTAAATAGTAATTATATGAATTTAAATCCAAAACATCTAATAAGTATAAAAAAAATTCTAATACTTTTATTTTTCAGAATAGCGTATATATTTTAACAAAAAAAAAAAGAAAAAGAATAGCGTATATAGCCAATTAGGCAAAGTAAACACATAGCGAAAATAAAAAATCGAATAATGATTAAAATAAATTTAAAGAGATCAGAGTTTGGTTAAAAAATTCTCAGTCACGGTTGATCTGAAACACGGACCAATTTAGTTACTCATCACATCTCTTGTCTCTCTACTAAAAAAAAATAAAAAAATAAAAAAAATCGAAAATTCAAAAAGAAAAAAGAGTGAAAAAATTACAAATTCGATCATCAGAGAATAAAAATACTAATAATCATATTAGAGTTTATTTCTCCTTTCGTATTGTTGCAGTATTTGCTCATCATATGACCTCAAAAATCGAAAAAAACGATAAAATCAAAATACAAAATAAATAAAAAGATTATTGAGATATCTCTAGTTCTATGTCTGTGTTACGAAGCTAGTCTCTTATATATATACGCACCAAGTCTTAAAAAGTAAAACCCTAATATGTGTATCGATAAATGGACTAATATAAAGCCCATTATATTATAATGGGCCTAATCTCTGGCTTTTTAAAGCCCATTAATATTTTGGTCTAATATTCAATTTAAGGCCCAATTAAATATTTACTGCCTCTGAAACATTTCTTAAGGAGAGAGAGAGAGAGCCTGGTTGTCTTCGTAAAGGCAAATCTCGTCATTGTTTCTTTCTTCTTCTTATTCGAAACTCTCTTCTTTCTCTCTCTCTTCTTTCTCTCTCTACAGTCGTAGCAACTCTCCTTTTGAAAAATCTCTCTCTTCTCTCCCTCTCTCTTCTCTCCCTCTCTCTTCTCTCCCTCTCTCTTCTCTCTATCTCAATTGCTTTCGTTTTGGGTCTGATTTCACTAATCTCTTCTCATCGGAACTTTTCTTTGGGGGGTTTTAAGCATACAATCTGAGAATTTCGAAGTCTCGACGGAATTTTTTTAAAATGGTTCATCTATGAATAGTCGTCGGTGAATCCCAAGTGTTTTTTCTCATAGAGATCTGATTTGTGTTTCTGCTTCGTCTCTTTCGCTGATTCGTAATCACAGAAAGTAGGTATTCGTTTTTTTATTTACTTCTTCTGAATTTTTCTTTATCAGTAATGGGTTTTTTTTTCTTATTTTAGCTGATAATTAACTTTCAGATTTATAATTGTTGATTCTCTTTATGTTTTCTCCTTTGTAGCGATGAAGCGGATTAGAGACGATATATACGCTTCTGGGTCTCAATTTAATCGTACTTTTGGCTCTTCTAGAGGCGAATCGTGAGTTTCCCCTTTTTTTAATCTTCTTTTACTCTGAAATTCAAGTCCTTAGCGATTTTGGGTTTTCATAGAGGTTTTCGATTTTGTGATAAAGTCTTTAAATTTATCTTTAAACATTCCCTTTGTTTTAGTATATGTGTAAGGAACATGACTTAATGTCACGGCTCTGTATTGATGTTTTAGGTTTAGGCGATTGTCCACTTGCGGTTTGAAATGAAATTTGCTAAGTGATTAAGAACTTGTTTGTGTGCAGATATGGGCAATCTCCAGTCCCTGGAAGTGGTGGCACCGGAGGAGGAGGCATTGGTGATGGTGGAATCAACTCTCAGAAACTTACAACAGATGATGCTTTGACTTACTTGAAGCAAGTTAAGGAGATGTTTCTAGATCAAAGAGACAAGTACGATATGTTCCTTGAGGTTATGAAGGACTTTAAGGCACAAAGGTAGGATCTTTCTTTCGTATATGATTGGAGTTTTTAGCCTTGAGGCGTTCTGGAATCATTCTTCGTCTTTCTTTTGCAGGACTGATACATCTGGTGTGATCGCACGAGTGAAGGAGCTTTTTAAGGGGCATAACAATTTGATTTTCGGGTTTAACACCTTTTTGCCCAAGGGATTTGAAATAACGCTTGATGAAGCAGAAGCTCCACCAAAGAAAACTGTTGAATTTGAAGAAGCCATCACTTTTGTAAATAAAATTAAGGTAAGCGTAAATTTTCTCTCATTCTTTTGATGTGCCCTTACACCTTGTTTCTCATTGTATATGTCTTGATTTTATGGTGTTATTTTTGTCACTGCAGAAACGGTTCGAGGACAATGAACATGTGTATAAGTCTTTCTTGGGTATCTTAAATATGTATCGGAAGGATAATAAGGACATCACTGAGGTTTACAATGAGGTAGGATCACACTCGAGTTACTAAATCTCTACTAAATTGTAAAATGAAACTTCTTGAAGTTTTGTAACTCTAATATTGGTTTGTTAGGTTTCGACTCTTTTCGAGGACCACATGGATTTGCTTGAAGAGTTTACCAGGTTTTTGCCTGAGTCTTTGGCGCCTCATTCATTAGCCCAGTCACTCCGAAGGCAGGCCCAACGTTATGATGACCGAGGATCAGGTCCTCCTCTTGTGCGTCGGATGTTAATAGAGAAGGTATGGTATTGATTGCTTTTTTCTTTGTTCTATTAGTGTCGTCACACTCATTTCTGTGCTATACTCTTTTCATCATCAGGATCGCCGGCGAGAAAAGGTTGCTGCTTTTCGGGGTGACCGAGATCATAGTGTTGACCGTTCTGATTTTAATGATGATAAATCAATGGTTAAGATGCACAGAGAGCAGAGGAAGCGCGTCGATAAGGAGATTAGAGAAAGGCGAAGCCGTGATTTGGAAGATGGAGAAGCTGAGCAAGATAACTTGCACCATTTTCCAGAGAAAGGGAAATCATCCAGAAGAACTGAGGGGTTTGAAGCTTATTCTGGTCATGCTTCACGTTCTGAGAAAAACAATCTAAAAAGTAAGCGACTTTATACAAATTTTATGTTTCTCAAGCTACACAATTTCAACGGCTTGTACAAGATATTGATTCTATAATTCTTCACTATAATTATGCCCATTATATAAATAAATGCATTGCCGAATTTTATTAAAAATTATAAAATAATAAAATAAGTCGGATGGTTAACAGGTATGGTGCAACCAGTCTATTTCTGTTTTCCGTGACTTAACAATATGATTTTTGTGTGTGTGCTTTCATTGTGATAGGCATGTACAACCAAGCATTTGTGTTTTGTGAGAAAGTCAAGGAGAGATTATGCAGCCAAGATGATTATCAGACATTCTTGAAGTGTCTCAATATTTTCAGCAAAGGAATTATCCAGAGGAAAGATCTGCAGAATTTGGTACGTCTCCAAATAGCTTTGGTGTTGATGTATATTGGGGTAGATTTTGACTTAATTCCACTTTCTTTGATTCAGGTTTCTGATCTGCTTGGAAAATTCCCTGATCTCATGGACGAGTTCAATCAGTTCTTTGATCGTTGTGAGAGTATTGGTATTTACAGTTTCCGACTTACCGTTATCTAGTGAAGTTGTTTAGCTGTTTCTGATCATTTTTCTTCTTGCAGATGGTTTTCAGCACCTTGCTGGTGTTATGAGCAAAAGTATGCAGCAGTTTCTCACCTTATTGTCTATGAATAAGCTTTTCTCTTGGCTTTCTACATTGTAGGGATATTTCTAACACTGCTCGGTTCACTTGCTGCAGAATCACTTAGCAGTGAAGAACATTTATCTAGGTCAATTAAGGAGGAGGAAAAAGAAAGAGAACACAAACGTGACCTTGAGGTTGCTAAGGAGAAAGAGCGATCCAAGGACAAGTACATGGGGAAATCTATTCAAGAGCTTGATCTATCTGATTGCGAGCGTTGCACTCCTAGCTACCGGCTTCTCCCTGCAGATGTAAGAAGATTTTCAATTTCTATAGTGCATCCTAGTCATTTTAAACTGTACTTACTATTATATTTTTTTGCAGTATCCAATACCTTCTGTGCGCCACAGACAGAAATCAGGAGCTGCTGTTCTAAATGATCACTGGGTTTCTGTCACTTCAGGAAGTGAAGACTACTCTTTTAAGCACATGCGCAGAAACCAATATGAAGAAAGCTTGTTTAGATGTGAGGATGACAGGTACGTTTACAAGAAGTTTACTTTCATGGTAGCTCTTGTAGTCTTAATTATTTTTTATGTTCTGAATAATGTTTACTTCCTTCTTGTGGCAGATTTGAGTTGGATATGTTGTTGGAATCTGTGGGATCGGCTGCTAAAAGTGCAGAAGAACTTTTGAATAATATCATCGAGAAGAAAGTAAGTTTTGAGGGTTCTTTCCGGATTGAAGACCACTTCACAGGTCTGTAGGCTTTGGGTGATTGTAGTTCTCTCTGTTTCATGTGTCTTCTACTATCTTTGCACCCTCTTTTCTTGTCTTACACTTAGCATTTTTTTTACTGAATTACTACAGCTCTAAACATAAGGTGCATAGAAAGACTTTATGGTGACCATGGTCTTGACGTGACAGACATAATATGTAAGAATCCAGCAGCCGCACTTCCTGTAATTTTAACTCGTTTGAAGCAGAAACAAGATGAATGGACAAAATGCCGTGAAGATTTTAATTTGGTCTGGGCGGATGTCTATGCGAAAAATCATTACAAATCACTTGATCACCGCAGCTTCTATTTTAAGCAGCAAGATTCCAAGAACTTGAGTTCTAAAGGTAAGTAAACACTTAGAACATGTTAACTTGTATAAAAGTAAACGAGACAATGCCTCTTTATATTTTATTGTAGACATTTCACCTGCCACAGGTCTATTCTTACATTTACATCTTTGTTCTCATATTTGTTTGTTTGGTGTTTGCTTGAATACCAGCGCTGGTGTCTGAAATCAAGGATCTGAAAGAGAAGTCTCAGAAAGAAGATGATGTTCTTCTTTCTATTTCTGCTGGTTACAGACAACCCATAATTCCTCACCTCGAGTATGAATATGTTGACAGAACTATTCACGAAGATTTGTTTAAACTAGTCCAGTTTTCATGCGAGGAGATATGTTCTTCAAAAGAACAGACTGGTAAAGTTTTGAGGCTCTGGGCTAATTTCATTGAGCTAATGCTTGGTGTCCCACCTAGGGGTAAGGGGTCAGATTCTGGTGAAGATGTTACAGAAATTAATCAACACGGTGCATCTACCAGTGGGGAGGCTAATGTGATTTCTGACGCGATAAGTTTGGTTTCTAGGCAACTAAAATTTGCTGCCAATGGAGATGAACATGCTTCATCTGGGGTCTCCAAACCTAGCGGAACTGCTTTGATAAGTAGGGATTCTTCCGAGAAAGAAATTGGCAAGGACGGTGATTCTGCTAATAAAGATGTTGATGTCTGTTCTGATGTAAAACCCCAGAAAAATCAAGAAATTGGAAATGGAACCGAGAAAAGATCCGGAGATGTTGATGAAATAGTAGCCACATCAAGTGCATCATTCCCAAGTGGGGTAGAAAACAATAATGGTATTTTCAAAATTTACCTTATCTATTGTGTGGTGATACCCATTTCAACGTGTTATTGATTCTTTACTAAATTCTCAAGGTTCACGTGGGAGTTTATCCAAACAAAGTGAAGAGGCTACAGACAAAATCGATACCCTTCAGCTTACCCAGGTACAGTAATCAATATCTTGTACTCCATTTGGTTTTATGTACTTTTCTGACCATTCTCACTATTCCTGTCATACCTCTAGGGAGGTGATATTGGCAGAACTACAGTTTTAGCAAATGGAGTGAAACCAGAAGCTTCTAAAACCAACAGTAATTACGTTGAACCTGGTGGTCCATCCAAAATTGAGAAGGAGGAAGGTGAATTGTCACCTATTGGTGATTCTGAAGACAACTTTGTTGGTTATGAAGATCCTGGTTTGAAGTCTACTGTCAAACCAGAACAAGCAGTTGAAGCTGAAGAAGAAAACGGGGATGATGCGGACGATGAAAATGGTGATGATGCTTCTGGTGATGATGCTTCGGGAACTGAATCTGTTGGTGACGAATGTTCACAAGATGATAATGGTGTGGAGGAAGAGGGTGAGCATGATGAGATTGATGGTAAAGCTGAAAGTGAAGGAGAGGCAGAGGGAACAGAGTCTCATCTTATAAAAGAAGACAGTGGGTTGCTTCCACTGTCGGAACGAGTTTTATTAACCGTTAAGCCTCTTTCAAAGCATGTAACTGCAACGGCTTTGCTTGATGAGAGAAAAAAAGATTCCAGAGTATTCTATGGGAACGACGACTTTTATGTTCTTTTCAGGCTTCATCGGGTCAGTGCAATAGTTTCTTGTGATTTGCTTTTTACAGGTTAAAGTCGGAAAAGGTATTTGTTTACCTTCAAAAGATTTACTAACTCTTTCATTGCGCATTTATTTCCAGATCCTGTACGAGAGAATTTCGTCTGCAAAAACATATTGCACAAACGGTGAAATGAAACTGAGAAACGCGAAAGATACTGGCTCACCGGATCCTTATGCAAGGTACATTCCTTAACCTAATCGATGTAGACAGACACTTGGTTCATTTCTTATGTATTGACTATGCAGGTTCTATATTCAGTTTGATTAAAAGAACTAATAAATTCGTTTTGTGTTGTTGTGCAGGTTTATGAGTGCTCTGTTTAGTCTGCTTAATGGCTCAGCTGAAAACTCTAAGTTCGAAGACGAATGCCGAGCTATTATTGGAAACCAGTCATATGTTTTATTCACCTTGGAAAAACTGATATACAAACTTGTTAAACAGGTAAATTTCTTCAGTTAATGGTTTCAGATTGATAATTTTCACTTTTCAGGCATTGTATTCCTTCTAAATTTGTAACTTCCTTTCATCTATTGCAGCTTCAAGCTGTGGTAGCTGATGATATGGACAATAAGCTTCTTCAGCTGTACGAGTATGAGAAATCGCGGAAACTTGGGAGGGTGATTGACTCTGTGTATTATGAAAACGCACGGATCCTCCTTCACGAGGACAGTATTTATCGGTTTGAATTTGTAAGAAGCCTAAACCAACTCGCATATTTCTCTCAAGTCTCTTCCTTGAAGAGTTACAATTATTCATAGACCCTGAAACTTGTTATCTGTGTGTGTGTTTTTAATTCATGTGCAGAATTCCACTCCGCCTCGTTTGTTGATCCAGCTTATGGATAACATAATCGAAAAGCCTGAGGCTTATGCAGTGTCCATGGATCCCACATTTGCAAGTTATTTGCAAAAGGAGTTTCTCTCCAACTCATCAGGCAAAAAAGAGCCACACGACATTGTGTTAAAAAGGTGTATAGAGTTTTACTATCCTATAATCACTTACAAGTCCATCTCTTTCTTTAGAATTCGATACAGTTCAGGTACTTTTGGGATGATTCAGGACATTGTACATAAAACCAAGTCCGTTTGCTGATTTTTTCCGTAGGAACATGCGTGGATACTCTGGTCTGGATGATATTGCAGTAGCCTGCAAGGCTATGGAAGGTGTAGAAGTAATTAATGGCCTTGAGTGCAAGATGTCTTGCTCTTCCTACAAGGTAACAACGAATCTAAGTCTTAAACCAAACCCGTATCTGTCTTCTTTGTTCCATAATCTAGAGCCAATCTACACATAAACAAAATCTTATTGCTTCTTCTCGCACTAATGTCTTTCATAACATATCTTGTTGTAGATCTCGTATGTTCTGGACACGGAGGATTTCTTCCACAGGAAGAAGAAGAAGCAGAAGAAGAGCGAGAACTTGTCACAGGACAAAACATCGCAGCAACCTAAGTTGGATAGAATAGAAAGATTCCACAAGTTTCTCTCAGCTTCAAGATAACAACACAAGAAGAGCACAAAACTTTATCTTCTCTCTTCTTACTTCAACACAAAAGGTTGGGAAGGAGAAAAATAGAAGTTTCAATATTTTATCGTTAGCTTTTTTTCTTATGAAAAAGTCACCTGCACAGTGGTGTGTGTCTAGTGTCTACCTTAGTATAGGTTTCAAAAAAGAATGTATGGTTGTATATATTGTAAACACATACATGGTTATGTTGTTGGTTTGTAAACACATTCTCAAAGGAGAGACTCTTCTTTCTTATATATGATACTGAATACTCTTAACTCAATTCTTATTAAAGCTATGCATCCCTATGATTCTTCTTGACTCTCAACATTGCTTCAAAATCTCTCTCTCTCTTTGGCCTTTTATTCATCCCAAAATGAGTATCCATGTCCTCTCACAACTCTTCTCACTTCAGGCTGCTGCAGAAAGTTCTCTTCTCTTTGAGATTTCTTCACAATGCTTCCTTTACCGACATGGGAAACATTCTTTTTCGATTCTGTTACCCGCTTCTCTGCATACTCTTTTCCTTTAAACCAGCTTTGAATCATGTCTTGAACACTTTCATTTGGTCTAATACCTTTCTCCTTCATCTCCTTATAGTACTCATAAGCTTCTTCTACCTTACCATTCAAGAATAGACCATGTATCATCACAATGTATGAGCTAAGATCAGGACCAACACCTTTCTCCTTCATCTCATCCCACAACACAAACACATTATCGAAATCACGCCACCTACAAAACTTACGAATCAACATTATGTATGTATCCAAAGTCGGTTCACAACCCGTCTTTCTCATCTTAGCTAATAGCTCAAAAACCTCTTCCCCTTTCGTTAGGATACGCATAAAGGCATGGTACGTGCGGATTGTTGGGACAAGTCCTTTCTCCATCATCTCGTCGAAAACCTTCTTAGCCTCTTCGGTTTTTCTAGCCTTGCATAAAGGTTTGATTAGAGAGTTGTAAGTAACAACATTCGGCTCTATCCCTTTCTCATCTTCCATCGACTTCATCAGATTTATCGCCTCAGAGACAAATCTAGCTTTCGCAAGAGAGTGAACCACCGCGTTGTACACTTTCCTATCAGGCTCGATACATTCTTTCTTCATACGATCGAAAAGTTTAAGAACTTTATTCAAGCTACCGCCTTTCGAGTAGCAAGATATCATGCAAGAATAAGACACAACGTCGTGTTTGACACCTACGTTTCCCATCTCCATCCACACTCTCTCAGCCTCGCGGGGGCTACCAATCACGTTACACCATCCATTGAGAACAATGTTGAAGCTTTTGGCGTCGAATGGATACGTATCTTTATTACAGAAGATCAAATGCTCAGCGTCTTGAACGTTCTTATACCTACAAAGAGCAGAGAGCAAGCTCTGAAACTCATCAATACCCATCTCAAGCTTAAATCTTTTGTAGGCGTGGAACGTGTTTATCGCTTTGCCAACATCACGAACCGCGCAATACTTCCTTATCATGATCAAAAGCGTCTGCGAATTCACAATAGAAGGACTTAACTTTCTCATCTCATCGATCAATGTCCAAGCCGTATCGAACTTCCTCATTTTACCGAGGATTGAGATCATAGAGTGATACTCACGAACCGAACGAACATAGCCTTGCTGCTTCCCAGCCCATACAAAGAACGTGAATGCGGTTTCCCAATCGTTACGAGCTAGAGAAAGAATCTCAACCACTAACTCGTGTGTTGGCTTAACATCACATAGCTCAAGCTTGTCTCTTA
The DNA here is from genome assembly GCA_963556525.1 of Cochlearia excelsa. NCBI lineage: Eukaryota > Viridiplantae > Streptophyta > Magnoliopsida > Brassicales > Brassicaceae > Cochlearia > Cochlearia excelsa. Next base: position 25,162,024 of record OY748330.1, read on the forward strand.
CTTCCTTCCTGTTATTACCACAATCTTTCAACAGATTCGATATCGTAAGAACATCCTCTGAAACATCCATTGAAACAACATCATCCCTTGTAACACAACCAATATCAAGATCAATCTCTTCCTCATTTTCATCATCATTATCTTTCTCATTGCTATTATTATTATTCTCAAATCCTAATTTATCAGAATCAACTATAGAAGAAGAGAACATAGAAGTAAGACACAAAGGAAGCTTACAAGCTATGTTTGGTTCCAAATAAGGTCGAACATTACATATATTGCTTGAACTAGGTGAAATAGTAATAGATCTCGAGCATGTAACTACACGAGCTCTAAAATTTGAAATCCTTGATCTTATAAGAAAGCTTCCTCTCATCTCCTAGAAGCTAGAAAACGCAGAGAAGAAGAGTTTCTTCAGCAGAGAATCACAGGTCTGTTGTGTCGATTTTACAGACCAAAGTTCTTAACTTTAGACACGATTTTAGATACCCAATAGATGTTTTATGTTGTAAACACAAAGAAACGACAACATAAAGAGTCTCGGTGACGAAAAGTTGTTAACTTGAAGAACACTGCCTAAAGCTGAAGAGAGACTGCGAGAAGAAGAAGAAGAAAGGAGAATCAATGGCTCAAATGCCACAAAATTAGAAAAATTGATCCGATATGCCACCTCCTATTTTCCTTTATTTTTTTTGATTTATTTTTAATTCACTTTATGATAAAATGTCGAAAATCAGATATATATTTCACTTATTTACGACCCAACCACTTAGATCCGATCCAAACCCGAACCCGAACCCAAAACCCGACCCAAACCCGAACCCAAATCCGAAACCCGACCCAAACCCGTGCCCAAACCCAATACCCACCCAAATTAAAAATAAAAATAAAAAATCAAACTTAAGTTTATAAAAATTTATGAAGAACCCTAATTTTTCATTTTTCCCCTTTTGCTAAAACGAGAGGAAACGAGCCGCTACCACCATTCTCATTTCTCCTTCTTCGATCTATTCTTCAAAATCAAAATCAATCCAAATCATCAATGGCTCGTATAAAATGCTCTATAAAAGCTTCAAGCCAATTCGCGGAAAAAAAGCTGCTTGAATCCGACAAAGAAGAAGAAAACAAGGAAGAAGTAGATGTGAACGAAGAAGAAAAAAGTTCAGAGAATGGAAAAGAAGATAACGGAGAAGAAGAAGAAGAAAAAGATAACGAAATATAAGAAGAGAACGGAGAAGAAAAAAAAAAAGAGCGAAGAAAAAGAGACCGAAGAAGAAGAAACAGAGACCGAAGCAGAAGGAAAAGAGACCGACGAAGAAGAAGAAGAGGAAGAGACCGAAGAAGAAGAGAACGAAGAAGAAGAAGAGGTTTCAGAGGAGACCGAAGAAGAAGAAAAGGAAGAAAAAGACAACGAAGAAGAAGAAAAAGAAGAAGAAGAAGACCACGAAGAAGACATATCAAACACGGATTACGAAAAGGATTACGAGGAAATAGAACAAAGAAGAAGAATTAAACGACTTGAACGACTTGCAAAAGAAAAAGCAGCCCAAGAAGAAGATGGTGAAGAAGAGGATAACGATGATGATGATGATGACGACGACGACGACGAGACCCAACCAATGCAGCCAGAGGAACTATTCTTTTCTCCTACTCAATACAACAAGAGTTGTAAATTGGCGAGTAGATGCAGTGTTTTTCTTACGGTGGAGTACATTGAGCAATTTTCATCAGAGTTGAAGTGGTTCAGAAGGCATCATCAGTTCAAGCATATATTCCACATGCCTAAGGAGCAAAACCATATGACTCAAGGCATGTGGATGCTTCTTTTACGGATAGTGAAGACAGAAATGAAGAAAGAGTGTTGGTTTGTGGTGAATGGAGTTCCAATCAGGTATTCCATCAAAGAACATGCGTTGTTAACTGGTTTTGCTTGCCACGACTACCCGGACAATTGGAAGAACTTGGGAAGTTTGAATTTTGTTAAGAAGGTGTTCGGGAAGGTAAAAGGCATCAAAATATATGAAGTGAAAGAAAAGATTGATGAAATGTCGACGGAGAACTCTACAAACAGAAAGAAATTGATTGTGTTATATTTTTTATGGAAGGTAGTGAAAGCAAAGTCTAAGGCTGGTGCAAATATAGATTCATTCATTCTACGAGTTGTAGATGATTTGAATGCATGTGAAAAGTTCCCTTGGGGCCGATATACCTTTGATGATTGTATGGATGGGATCCGTAGAGTTATGAAGAATATGAAAGGCATCGTTAAAGACGGAGCACAACCTGCTTTTGGTGGATTTATTATTCCTCTAGAGGTAACATTATGTGACTATGTTTAGTTTGAAAACTATTAGTTACATTATTATAGTCTTACATGCTGAATCTCGTTGTGTAGATTCTGACATTTGAATCCATTCCATGTCTTGGACGAAAATATAGAGAAAATGTACCTGAGGCTAACAAGGGATGTCCAAGGATGTGCAAACACAAATTCACTCAATGTGATATGAAAGGGTTTACATTGGATGAAATAAATGAAACTCTTGGAGATACTAAGGTTAATTTACTATATGATAATATGTGTTTGTTTAGAGTTTGAATATATGTTAAAAATAGTGGTACAAATTTTCTTTACATGATATTAATAGCATCTTGGAACCGGACAAGAAAGAGAAAACACTTTTGAGAAGCCTTGTGGATGATGACGTTGATGATGGTATAGGCTATATTGATCCAATTTTTGATCAATGGAGAGTGCGTCTAATAGAACATAGGAATAAGATATGGTGGAAAGATTTGTTCAACCAAGATGTTGCTTCTCGGAAAAAAGGTTGTGGAGTTGCCCTTGAACATGAGAATGTAGAAGAGGTCTCTCGGGAAAATGGTTCTGCTTCTGGAGTAAATGACGTGATTCTCGCAGTAATAAAATGTGAAATGGAGAAAGTGGAGAAGAGGCTAATGTTGAAGCTTATTGAGATTGATGAGAAAGTGGAGAAGAAGCTAGAAGTCATTGATGGTAAAGTTAATGAACTGAAAAAGTTCATGGAGGTACCGTGTGAGGAAGTTTTCTATGGGACGGTGACAGTGGATCACACAACCGGAGGTTTGGTTGTTCCTCCAATTGAAGAAGAACCACGAGAAGAAGGAGAACAAGAGGACAAAGAACAAGAAGAACAAAGAGGAGAAGATGGTGAGAAGCGTAAGAAGAAGGAGAAAAAGAAGATCGAAGAAAGTTTAATCATAAAGACCGGGCAGAAGAGACAAAGGAAACCAAAAACTGTGTACACACCGGATCCGAACAAGAAACAAAAATAGGTTTGTTGGATTGTTGTAACTCTGTTGTGATCTTTTGGAGTTTTTGTTGTTTTTATTATTATGCGTTTTGGATTTTGGATGTTAGGTTTGTTTGTTGGATTATTATTAGGGATGTGCTTTTGTTGTTGTCTGCCAAACAATTGAGTTTAATTAGGTACATCTGTGTTTAAGTACATCTGTGTTTTTGTAGTTAAATTGTATCAGTTTGGTACATTTGTAAAACAATTGTACCATTTGTACGAAAAAACTGTACTCAGGAAAATACCAACAAAATTGAAAACAGAGCATTCCACAAAACACAGAAAAGATAAAAAGTCATACAAATAGATAGAAGAGAATTATTGAGCATACAAATAACACAAACAGACAAGACATACAATCTACTTAACAAGTAAATTCTTCATCCTTGCAATCTCTTCTTCTTGGTCGGATAACCGATCATTCAAACGAGATATTTCTCTACGCAACCCGTCCACCAAAGAGTAAATCAAATTTTTGTGCTCACCATCTTCGAGTTTAAGGATTGTAAGTTGTTCGTTGATGGCGTGATCCCACCACTTGAATTTGTGGTCTTTTCCATCTCCACCTCCATCCTAAGCATAAAATCGAGCATTCATATATATAAATTCATATGTTCATTCATGTAAAACATATGAATATACTTACCAGAGTGTTAGGACATTTGTAGTATCTTCTGCCATTATCCTCCACTTTTGTACTCTCCACGATTTTCATAAACTGTCCACACCAACATTTCAATGGAACGCCAAAATTGCCGTCGGCGCGATTACAACCACTCGAATAGCTTGCTTCGGAGGAAGAATTGTTGGTGTAACTGATTGGCATTTTGAAATAAGAAGAAGATCGAAGAGGAAGATCGTCAAATAAGAAGAAGAAGAAGAAGTAAGAAAACCGCCGCCGTGAAGAATCGAAGCTCTGAAGAATCGTGGATCTAGGGTTTGGAAGAAAAGGAGAGAGAAGATCTCCTTTTATAAACAAATAAAATTAATTAAATAAACAAAAAATAAATAAAAACATGTGGGTCCTACACTGTACTGATTGATTGGCATTTTGTCGGTTTTAAAGTACAGTGTAGGACCCACATATTTATCATCATAGTTTAGTTGTACCTAGATATCCAAGTGTATTATCATCATCATAGTTGTACTTTCATGATTTTTGTGTAATTGTAGTTGAACTTCATTATAAAAATTAAAATTCCAGTTGGACCATTCATATTCGACTATTATATACCATTTAAGAGGTATCCATAATAAAACTTTCAAGTAATCATAATTTTTACATTTCTTGACTTATAATTAGTGAACAATGAGATATTATTCCTTATACTTATAAGAGTTTGTTAAGATTTCATAGAATTTTTTAAGAAAATTTTGTTTTGGGTTTTTTTTGTTAAATTTTATGTTTTGTGTGTTGTTACGTTGTTTTATAGGCAACATATTTAGTACTTAATAATTTTTGAGTTGTAAATCATAATTTTATAAAACCGAAAATGTTTAAATAGTTGTACATAATTGTCCAAGTTGGCCAACAGAGACATAAAACTAGGCCTGGGCAATCGGTTGAAACCGATTAAACCGACCCGAAATAACCGAGAATTTCGGTTTACGGCACCGAATTGAAGAGAGACAACAACCCGATCGGCCAAAAATTAGTAAGAAATCGGAACTCGGTTCGGTTCGGTTCGGTAATCGGACCGAACAATAACCGATCATATATAAACCTAAACTAAATTTTACCCTAATCCTCTTTCATTTTTTTCCAGCCGATCTCTCTACAAATCTCTCTCAAGTCTCACTCTCAACAAAGTCATCTCCTTCATCAATTCATCATCATCTTCTTCTACATCTTCGTTTCTCTTTCTCTATATCATCATAAGACGATGATTCCGACGATTCTTTGCGTTTTCAAAGTCTTATACTATAATCGACAATCTTCGACGGGTAATTTCAATTTCTTTCACCTAAACCCTTAGATTAAGTTTTCAAAATCGATATATATTTCAGTTAATCTTATATTAGTTGTTTATTTTGGTTTGGTCCTTTGTTATATATGTGTTTATGCTTTGTTGTTTATGTTATTGTATTTGTGCTTTTGTTGATAGAATGGTTTATTTAACCATAGGATTTGAATATTAAAGTCAATAGAAGAGGGTAAAGATGGTGAGAAGATGAAGAAACATGAAAATTAGAAGATTATAACTGGTGTATCGGAACTTGCGGTGGAATCGAGTCGCCGGAACTCTTTGCCGAGAATAGCAGCCACACTTCACACAACTCAACTCCTGAAAACCCTAAACTTCTTTTTGGTTTTGAGCTTTTTCATATTGGGCTCGATTTGTATTGGATTTGATATAAATCTTTTCATAATTTTAATAATGTAAACCGAAGTAAAACCGAATAAACCGAATAAAAATCAGATTCGGTTTAATTCGGATTAGATTTAAAACCATAAAACCGAACCGAATAAACCGAGTACCGAACCGAACCGAACCGAAATTTTTATCGGTTTAATTCGGCAGAATATTTTAAAACCGAATAAACCGATAAACCGAATAAACCGAACCGTTTAAACCGTTTAAACCGAACGCCCATGCCTACATAAAACAGAAAATGTTTAAATAGTTGTACATAATTGTCCAAGTTGGCCAACAGAGACATAAAACAGAAAATGTTTAAGTAGTTGCAGTTTCTTCTTCTGCTTCATTGTCATCATCTTCCTGATCTTCTTCTGGTTGTAACCAACGCTCCAACATGTAGAGATAAGAAAACAAATTCTCGTAACCTTTTTCAGGACTCCCTCTTACATCTGTCACATGTTGTTTTTTACCTCTCAAAGCAGTAGAATAGGACAACAACGTCACACCAAGTCTAGTTTGTGCAACACTCATGATGATTTTAGGAGCCGGTGTATCATATATACCTGGATAGTCTTGATGAAGCATAGAGGCTACTAGTCGTTTTGTGCCTTTCAAACAAGTACTACTACTTGTAGCCGTGACAAGCCGAGAGCATGTATGCATCTTGTTGTATTTTCTTATAGTCCAAAAAGAAGATGACTTAGTCTTCGCGGCTCTTAAATACCGAGTTACAACTTTGTCGATTTAGCTTGTCGACATCGTAACATAAGTCGTTTTGAATCCGACTTATATGTTTCAACCCGAAAACAGTTCTGGTTTGCAGCTCGGGAAACCAAATCTTGCACTGCTTCTCTGGAACTAAATTCTTGATTTATTTCAATATCCACACCATTTTCCCATTCAACAACACAATTAATTTGACTCACAGCGGTTGCGTTATTGACATATTCATGTCTCCCATCAAAATCTTCATGACCACCATGGACATCAATCGGGCTATCCACAATTTCAGATTCGTTATGCCTCTCATTTGGACATTCTTCATTACAACCATTTCCATTTTCAGTATCCTCAAACACTTCTTCAAAAACAACCACTTCATTTCTTGCTTCAAAAACAGTCACCATAGAATCACCATTACCTACTTCATCCACTCTGTTATGTGGAACTATCTCACCATAATTCAACCCAAATGAACTTCTTTCCTCTACTCTTGAAAGTTGTTCCACGCTCTGATTTATATCCAAACTTGAGATTAGCTCCACATGCAACACAGGTTTAAGTCCCTCTGTATCCACAGATGTTAGATACACGTACACGTCCTCGTTATCTACAATATATGACTCTCTCCGAGCTTTAGATAAAGTGTAACTCAATCTCAGCTTTCCTTTGCTTTGATCAATCATAATCTTCTTTTGTATCCTTTCTTCTAAAACCGAATATGTTATATCTTCTAAAGATGAGGTCATAAGAGATATAGCGTAAACGGATTTTCTCGAAATCCATTCATGATCTTCTGAATAGGACCCTCCATAATCAAAATGTATGTTGGTGCGTTTGTTTTTCATCGATTTCTGCCACTAAAACAAAACAAATCATAGTTATAAACTACCCAACTTCTGTTAGTTGTACTATTTGTACTAGCTGTACGATATTATGTAACACCAGTTGGACCAATTGTATATACAAACGGTGACACCAGTTGCACCAGTTGTTATATTATCGTATATATCAAATTCAATCAAGATTCAATCGATTTGGAGCTGGAGATCTTTAATTAAACTAAATTCAACAAGTTTCAACAACTACATTAAACGAAATCATAATGCAGATAGATAATGAGAGATAAATCAACACAATTACATAATTCTCCATTACCTAGAAACAATTTAAGACAGCTCGAATTCGCACGACAGAGAAGAATGGCCGACGAAGCTCGGCGAAGAAAACGGCCGACGAAGCTCGACGACGAAGAGCGAAGAAAAAACGCGAAGAAGGTCGCGAAGAAGAAGAAGAAGAAGCTCGATCCAGATCTCGATCTGGAATTTTGAATTTTCTTTAATTTTTGAATTATTTTAATTAATAATTATTAGGGGTATAATCGAAATAACACAATATAAGTGGCAAGTAGATTGATTTGTGGCATGGCTGATTAAAATTTTTCATTTTGTGGCATATGAGATGATTGCTCAAGAAAGGAAGAGAGATGAAATGAGGTTTATTCATAATTGGGCTTTTTCTTTTATCTTTATTTTGTAAAGCCCATTTAATTTCTTTTGTAAGCCCATTAAAGTATGTTTATGTGTAGTGTAAATGTATATAATTGATACGTCTAAATCATATAAAAATAGGGTTTGCTCAAAATATAAAAAACTTTTGGTAAGTGATTTAACATATATTTTTTTTATTATATCATTACATTTCCTTGGAAAATCGCAAAGAGTGCCTTGCATTACAAGGGAAACAATTAATTGATCTTAGTAATTAACATTATCGAATTTAGTTTTACACAAAGCTTTAACCATAAACACAATGTAAGGTTTTCCCGGGAAAATGATCGAAAGGCAATCGTCGGAGAGGCCATTAATGGCATGACAACAATTCTTACCTAAACCACTAAGATCTCCTTTTGTGGCAAATTTGACACCATCAAGACAACCTTTGACTTTCATTATCGGTGAATAGCAATCTTCAAGACTTGGATTTGGCTCTTGAGCTTTGGTTTGGTGATGACAAACCAATGCCATGACCACAGATATGAACAAAAACACCATTTTGGTCATTTGTTGTTTTGTTTTCATCATTTCATGTGAGATTTATTGTTTGTTTAATTTTCTTGTGTTTCTGATTAGTTTTTGTTGTGTGTTTAAGAGGTTGAAAATTAATAGAGTTTATAGGAGAATTTTGGTGATTTATTAAATGTGGTTTGACTAAATATGGAGAATTTTGGTGATTTATTAAATGTTTTCCTAGTTATGAATGACTAACCATGTTGAGATTATGTAACAAAATTTAGCTAAACATATATTATTTTGAATACAATGCTTTTTGGTTATAAACTTAACCTTACTTTTGTTATGCTCCATCAAATTATGGTAAGAGATTTATGAAAAAGAATTCAAATGGTATTATGCAAGACACTAATTTTGTTTTGCTTTATGAATCATCAGATGATAACTCTTTCTTGATCATCTTTGAGATCTCTGATATCTGAAAAAGAAACACAACACAACATAAAGATTTACTCTTACACATAGGTTACTTGTGAAACAATCTACTTGGAAAAATTTAGGTTAACTTACATCAGAGTTATTGCAGAGAATCAATGGATGTTTTTGAAATGCACAAAGTGTTTTCTTGAGAAGCTTCACAAGCGAATCTACTTGATCTCCAAGAAGATCAACCTGTGATTTTACCGCGGTTTCTTAAAATCAAATGGAACATGTTTAAAGAGTGAAATCACAAATTGTTTTACCTCAGTTTCTGCCTTTATAAGATTCTGAGAACTAAGAACAAAAGCTGTTCTGTAAACCGATTCTTTTCGTCTTGATTCCGCGATATAATCCATTGTCGAATAAATATTTACCTCCAAATTTTGTAATCTGAAAAAAATAAACAAAGATCATTAGTTCAAATTTAAGCATATACATGTGATTATTTTGAAACTCACCTGAAATATGTCATCTTTAGCTTTTCTTGAATCTTGAAATCAAAATCATCAAAGAGTAAAGAAGCTTTTAAAAAGGCTCTGTTACTTTCTTCTTCTATCATTCTTCTATTGTTTGTTTCAACCTTTACATGATCCTCTGAAACTTCTCTTAGAGACTCTGTTATTACAATCCAATCCACTTCTTGTCTGAAATTTTCATCTTCAAGTAGAATCTCATAATCTTTCTTTGTATTCAAATTCTCTAAACAATCTCTACATTTATGCCCTGACTCGATATTTTCGCTCTTGGTCTTTTCTTCTTCTTCTTCATTTTTTCTGTTGTTTGTGATTTCATCTGTTAATATACTTTTGAGAAGAGTCAAGTATATATCTTCCAAGATCATTAGTTTCATCTCTTCATCTTCTTTATCCTCTACCGCGTTGTCTGAAAACACCGATCTATGTCTCTGCATTTTCATCCAAACATCATCTAAACTATCTTCCATTATCACTTCTTCATCATGATCACGATTATCATCACATCTATCATCATCAGAGAGTCCCTCATCATCATCAAATAAATGTTGAAATAGCTTAGTGTTAAGACTCATCAAGCTATCAAGACCTAAAATGATATCATCAATAGCTCGCTTCGAGGAGCTCTTCTGTCGTTTAAAAAACTCGATTTTAGGAGGAGCAAGCTCTTCGCTTTTCCTCCTAATGATCGATTCATGACTCTTTATCAGCTTTGAAACAGGATAACTACTTAAATCTTCTCCATCTTCTTGTTCTTTATCATCATGAGCATTCTCACTATCTAATGAAGAAGATGATGGTGTTGGTGTTGCTACACATGATCTTGGAGATGATCTTTGGCTAATAATCTGAGACTCTAAACACTCTACTTCTCTACGAATCGAACAAACACGGTCTTTAAACCCCGATTCATAATCTCTAACAACCGTCATTACTTTCTTCTTCATCTCTTCTAAACCATTCAAGAAGCCTTTGATAAGCAACGCCGTCGAATCTCTCTCTATAGACCATCTCCAGCTCTGTTCAATGGGACCCAATTCGGACAAGAACATCGCGTGATGCATCTTGTTGAAAGCAAGATCCATTGTCCCTTTCAGAACATCGATATCGACACCCGAAGGATCCTCTGTTTCTCTTCCTAGTTCATTGTACTCTGTCTCAAGCTTTTGTCTTAGATTCATCACTTGCTTATCAACAGAGCCTTTAAGCTCAGAGAACTCGTCGTCTTTTACAAAATCTACAATCTTGTTATGTTGGATACTTCTGCTTCTTTCGAGATCTTGTAAGTGAACCAACTCTGTCTCTTTACTCTCCAACACGTTTCTTAGACTCTCTTCGTTCTCGGACCTCTCTAAAAGCTCTCTGTCTTTCTCGAGGATAGCTAATTCGGTTTCTAAGAGACGGTGGTGAAGCCTGTCTTTGATCACTCTCAGATCGCGAACCACTTCCTCGTGGTTGCTCTCGAGATTATCGGTCTCTTGTTGTACGAGATTGAGACAGCTCTCGAGCTGTAACACGGCTAGCTCGTAGAAAATGGATATGGCATTGAGACGGAGGAGAAGACCGTGTTTGGTTTTGATGTTCTCGTGAGCTTTGTCCATTGCTTGTTGTACAAGTAACATCATCGTCGAATCCGCCATTGAAAACTTCACTTTACCTTCCACTTCCTTCATTGTATCTTTCATTCTATTTAGTTCAATAGCGTCTCCAATACATCAAAACTTACTAAAAATCTTGACTTTATCAACTTTTTAGTTACTAATATATCTTTAGACCTATTCTTAAGGATCTTGATTAAGACATTCTTAGACTGTGCATACTAAATATAGAATATTGATTAATTTATTTCTATAAGAAAACTATAATATTTCAACATTTTAGACTTAGTTTTAAGCTTTGCAATCATTGTTAATGGCGTCTACTTCAGATCGTTTCTTGATCCAATCCAAGATATCTCCGAAAACCAAATCAACGTTCTCTTCGGACTCTCCGATGAGCTGATGCCACATCCCTGGATAGATCTTAATCGTTTTGTCTTCGCTGCTGCATCTCTCGTAAAGCTCCTCGACGGAGGTCGGGTCGCATACGACGTCGTCTCCACCGTGCACGATCATCAACGGAACTTCTACTTCTTCGAATCTGTTTTGAAGATCCTCGCAGACTCGTACTAGCTCATAGGCCGTAGCTGCTCGTGGTCTACCAACGGTTCTGTTAGGGTTAGCGAAAGCGAGCCTCCTTTTCCATGGCTCCTTGAAAGAGACGCCGGCGATGGTGCCGCGAGTTGGTACCACGCGCCAGGTGGGGATGAGAGTCGCTGCTAGGGCTAAGAGGTGCGGTAAAGGCCACTGAGGTTTGAATCTGTGGCTGATGGAGCACATGGCGCCGCTTAGGATAAGACCGTTCCATTTAGATCTCTGGCGTAAGGTAATGTAGAGAGCGATCGCGCCGCCGAGTGATTCCGAGTAGAGAAAAGAAGGAAGGGAGGTGGAGGAAGAGTGACGGTTACGAAAGTCGTCGAAGAAGGAGATGCAGTCGTTGACGATAAGGTCGATGTTTGGGATGTGAGCGGTTAACCCGTCGGAGTAGCCGTGGCCTTGGTGGTCTATAGCGCAAGTGAGGAAACCGGATTTGGCGAAGAGGACAGAGGTTAGCTGTAGGAACCAGCTTGTTTCGCCTGTGAAGCCGTGGACGACGGCGATGAGGCCTAGGGGCGGACGGTGGAGCGGAGACCACCATTGGGTGAAGAGTTTGAGGCCGTTTGGGTTTGTGAAGTAGGCGGAGGAGTGTTCGACGGAGTGGTGAGAGTAAAACTCGGCCGCGGAGAGAGAGCCAAAAGGGCTTGAGGTGTTAGCCTCTGAGACTGGGTGGAGACCCATCTTTTAAATTTCGTATATTTGAAGAAACAAAAGAGTGTTAAAAAGGATTAAAAAAGTTATAAAAAAAACAGAATAAAAGGAAGCCAATGCTTCTTGTGTGACATACTAACTACTACTAACTACTGCTGTTTCTTAGGTTTCGTGTACATACTTGTTTTGTTTTCCCATGAAAACAAATATCAAACAAAATTCACCTACTTTCTAATACTTATTCCTCAGAATACTAACACTAACACCTACTTCAAGATCAATGTATAGAAAGAGTCAAATAAAAAGTTGATTAAAACAGATTAATGTATATGGTTATAGCAGCTATACAATAATAGCATTAACACTTATCTAGCTAAGAAGACATGATCAAATCTACCTGATGCATAAGTATAAACACAAAATTTCAGATAATACAGTCTGTATTATACAGACCTAGATTTCCTAGTGAAAGCAAAACTCACCCTATTAACGCCCTTATACTTTTAGTGATCCTTGTTTCCTTTGTTCATAAACTCTATTTAGTTTAGCTAACACTATCTAGACATTAAACCTTATTCGGAATGGCTCGAAAGAAGTGGTAAATTGCAGCAGCATTGATCGAATTATAAATAAACGCTTTAAAGATTAAGGAAATAAAAACGGGAGAGAAGGTTATACATTTGTGTTTACTTGACTTAGTTGACTATATGGGCGTAAGAGGAGTTCAACACAACTTACCAGAAAAGTAGCTTGGCAAGATAATCTCTGGAGATTTAAACTAGTCTTCTCTTTGAAGATCCTCTCCGCAATACGTGTTGAACAAGTTGGCTCACAATCTCTTCCATTTCTGGTGAAGATAACTCATTCACCTGTCGATATGATTGTCGTCATTAGACTCAGGATATTGAGACTGAGAATAATAATCAGATAAATCTCAAAAGCTTCGTACCATCTCGGAATCTAAAGAGTGCGCAAATACTCCAACAAATCATTCTTGTTTCTTTTGTCGCATTCTATCCGTAAAATTTTCTTCCCTTTGTGAATCTAGCTCCTAGGATATATAAATCGCAAATGAAACAAGTATCACAAAACCAGCCCCATAAACTACTCTTCATGGAAAAAGAATCAGACTTGAATCACTTGACCAATATAGACAAATGATTACTGAGAATGCACAGACAATTCATAACATTGGTAAGATGATCAAAGAGCTTGACAATCTCGCAGAACGCTACTTCGATACGAAAAGACAGTTAGATACACACACACTCATTACCTCTTTCATGGTAGATAAACTCCTCCTGAAAATGTTGTGGATCAATCGGTACATCGAAATCGGATACATGATACTCAACGTTCCACAATGTATACCTAATTCACAGATGAAGCAAAATCGCTAAAATCTACAGTGTATGAAGCTAACGAGAGAGTGAAAGATCCAGACCCAGATCCGGATTGTGGTTTACCCGGTGATGATGGAAGAAACAAGGAGACGATACAGAGGCTGCTCGGAGATTGTATCGGAGACGGTGATGACTCCGAGCATAGACGATATCGTCTGCTTCCATAGAGTCTTTTTGCCGGTTCGGATATGCTTTTGGAGATAACGGACGTATATCAAGCGGCTGGATCCGATTAAACAGATTCGCGATCACGGCGAAATCTCTGCCTCAACTTCGACCGACAAGTAGATACGTAAGAATCGTCGGAGGAAACTCCGCCGCCGCTGACACAGTTCGGAGCAAGCGGTAGCCGGCGAGTAGACGATGGTGGCGATTGGTGAAGGATTAGCCGTGACAGGTGTTTTATACGAGAGAGCATGATGGCTCGAGTGGCCGCCATTAAATCAGCGTCTCGAGCTCTGTGGCTAGGTGATGTATATACGAGAGAGCTTCAGATGTATATAGATTTTGTTCGTAATCATGATTTGTTTTAGTTGAATTCGCAAAACTACACCCTTTTTACCTTTTTATCTTTTACTTTACACAATTTTACCTAATTCAATTTTTCACATATTTACACATTTTCAAAATTTTAAAAGTTTGATTTACCCTTTAAAAAATTATAAATATTAAAATATTTTAATTTGGATTCGCTAATTAGTGTTTAGGGTATAATATTAAGGCGGTAAAATTGTGTGGATAAGGTTTATTTAGATTTAAATTTGATTGTTTAGGTGTAATTTTGTGAAGTAATTTTAAAATAGTGTAGTTTTGTGAAATGTCATTCAAATGGTGTAGTTTTGTAATTCTCCCTTTGTTTTATTCACTTTATAGTGTTACTAGATTTTTACAATAATACTTACAAAAATTATAATATTTTTACAATAATATTTACAAAAATTAATTTCATATAATTTTGATATTATTTTTTGTTGATGCATGTTGAATAATAAATTTTTAATCATACATTATATTTATATATGTTCTAACATTAAAAATTATTTTTTATATATCATAAATTATGTATGATATATTTTGACACGTCGCAAAATTAGCAGGACGTCTCAAAAAGATATATAAAAATATTCATTATTTAAATCTTTTAAATATTTTCGGATACTTTTAGTTTTTTATTTACATCATTGATTTAAATATTCTAATAAAATATTTTTAAATAATTAAAAAAAATTTAAAAATAAATAAATATTTTTAATATTGTATGAAGAATTATTATAAAATTGACATTTTTTGTCACAAACGCAAAGTGAGTATATTTTAGGGAGAATTACAAAACTACACCATTTGAATTACATTTCACAAAACTACGCCATTTCAAAAATACTTCACAAAAATACACCTAAACATTCAAAATTAAATCCAAATAAATCATATCCACACAATCCTACCCCTTAATATTATACCCTAAACATTAATTAGCGAATCCAAATGAAAAGATTTTAATTTTGACAATTTTTTAAAGGATAAATCAAGCTTTTAAATTTTTGAAAGGATGTAAATATGTGAAACAATTAAATTAGGTGTAGTTTTGTGAAAAAGATATTGAAATGATGTAGTTTTGTTAATTCCTCTATATTTTACAACAAAGTTACCAAGTAAAAACGCCTCATAAATGGCAAAACAAATAAATATATTAAGAGTTAAGTTTACTCTAATAAAAAGAAAGTGTTTCGATAAAGATACCAACTGCAAAAGGGAAAACACGAATGATTAGTTGTTAATTTTTTGAGCAACTACCTAAAAGAAGATCTATTACTCAGATCTATGAACAATTATCTAAAAGAGGAAGAACAAAACTGTAACGACCCGAATTTCGGTCCGTTTGTAAAGCGAAGCCCGTTTCGGAAAACAGGCTCATTAGCGTAAAACCCTAATTTTCTCCCTTTCTCTATATAAAGAGATGTTTAGAGGTGAGAGGAGGCACACAAAAGAAAGACGGCGAAGCCCTGGCCAATCTCCTCCATCCCATAGCCGCCGGAGTCACAGCTTCACCACCGCAAGAAGAGCTTCATGTAAAGGCCAAGAAAACTGCAGAGACACGTTTGGGAGAATAGAGAAACGGCAGAGCAAATCATCTCAAAAGGTCCTGAAAATTTCTGTGTAAGTAGACGACTCCTTTATCTACACGTGAGAGAAAACGATTTGTTATTCGGATATGTGGATTAATAGTTATGAATGTTTTGGTGAGAGGTACCAAAGCTGCCCCGAACTGCGACCAGCCCGAGTAGAGCTGTAACCAGGCGAATCAAATCAGATCCGATCAAGATGAAATTTGTCAGAGACGTTTATGACATCGACAGCTATCTTCTGCGCAAATATCTCAGGAAGTGGACGGTGGGATCTAAAATTATGGTTCCATCTCCGAACCCTTTAGATTCTGTCCTTTTTCCAGATTTGTCGAGTTACTGAATTTGTGATATTTGGATGGTTTAGTGATGTCCGTTATGGCTGATACTTCACAGGAACTAAGTCTAGACAGAGAACTAAGTGTGTGCAAGAGGAGAAGTCATTTGGAGACCGGAAACATGGCGAATACGTAGGAGTAAGAAGATGCAGCGAATCTGTCCAAATACAAAGGTGAGGCTACTCCGTACAAATTCTGCGATTGTAATTAACTCTTTTAACATGTAATTTGACAACTAAATGTGAAGTCTCTTTGATTGAGTCTAAGTAGTTTTGATTGAATTGGACTTAGAGGATTCAACCAATGTATGTTCATTTGTTAAGGTTGTGCTCCTTTGATAGTTAGTATGTTGTTATGACCTCCACGGACGGCGGCACCGAGACGAGCGGCTAGGCCGGCAGCTCGAGTTTCAGGAGCTAGCGGGGTCTAGAGCCGGGCGTCGGTGTTAGTTTTCGGGCGTGGGGTAGCGTGTGCGTAGGTACGGGACGAGCTGGCCGAGTCGGCGACTCAATATGATACGAGCTAGCGGGGCTAGAGCGGGCGTCGGTGCGAGCCGCGTAGTTGTGGGGACGGGTAACACAGTCGATCCGTTATCCGTTGCCCTAGGGATCGATAAAGCGTCTCCGGGCGGTGCTGTGGACACTTAAGCCACCTAGGACCATTGTTTGCTTTGCTTGAGCACTTTAGGTGCTGTGTTTGCTCATATTTAGTCTATGCTATATTGTTATTGGTGTGATATTACCTGACCGATGATGTGCGTGTTTTAGCATCCCCCTCACTGGGTGACTCCCCTGTCACTCACCCCTCTCGCTTCCCTTTTTCTTTTACATGTTTAGTGATGGATGTTATGATTCAAAACTATGTTGGTGGTATTTAATAAAGGTTTTTGGCGATGATATTAGTTGTACGACGTCGTTCCTGGTAATCCCGGGTCGGGGTGTTACAAACAAAACATTTATGTAATTCACATATTTAAAATATTAGAATAAGTTTTGATTACGTTTATAAATTAGGAAGAACAAAATCTTTATGCTTCGAAACCTTTATGCTATTTACAATTTGAAGTAGCCTTCTTGTCCAAATATATGAGTTGTATGGTCCTGATCGATTATTGTCTCGAAACTATCGATATAAATTTGCATGATATAATTTGGTGATGACTTTAGATTGATATTAGTCTTACCCTGTTCTAATCGACAATGGTAAAATTGAGACCATTATTGTGTATTAGTCTTATTAGTTTTTGGATTTAATAATTTTTATTAGTTTGGTATTACATCCATTTCAAAATAAGTGTCGTTTTAACCAAATATTTCTTTAAGAAAATAGTAAATCGTTTCTCAAGTATGAATTTTTAAAATATAGAGGTTTGCATTTTCTAGTATTCCAATAGTTTAAAATTTTGTTAGGCTAGTTATTTATTTCACAAATAAATGTTCACTTATAAGCATAAAAAATTACAAACTTTTTTTTTGTTAAAGATAAAAATTTATTAACTTTGTTAGGTATATATCAGCTTGTATGTAACAAGAGTTGAGATTCAAAGGTATAAAAGGCGAAGACCATTAAACTTAATAAGCTAAAGATTATAACAATAAATTTCTCAACCATAAAATTAGTCACATACTAAATTAATTCATTAATTAAATACATTCTAAATCTTAAACATACACATTTCCCATTTCCTTTATTAATAAAGCAAAATAAAATACTATAATTTTAATCACATGATTTTTGGAAGTTTGTAAACTACATATATTGAAGGAGAGACAAAAATTATACTTCATTTCTTTACAAGTCATAAGGGTTTATATATGTTGTTTGATCACCCAATCACTTTTAGTTTTTGGTGTGTAATGAATATATCAATTTTCTTATTAATCATTTTAAAGTCAATCACATTTGTTGCGTAAAAGCCTTTGAGTTTGAAAATAAAAATTAAATTATAATAAGAACATAACAACGACTCTCCAAATATTTCAGTATTGATATTATCAATATGTGCAAAGTGAGTACATTTTTTTTTTCACGAACGCAAAGTGAGTATATTTTAGAACCAAGTAACCAAGTAAAAACGTCCCATAAATGGCAAAACAAATAAATATAATAAGAGTTAAGTTTCCTCTAATAAAAAGAAAGTGTTTCGATAAAGATAAATATACTAATATCTCAACACAAAGAAGCCAAGACAATAGTTGATTATGTTTCTTCTGGCTTTAAAATACTCGGGATGAGTAGAGAAGAGACAAGGGGTTTTCAATCTTGAAGCCGATGTGGGTCAATGGGAATGGAAGCCAATAGACTGTAACTTCCCTCACACACCAAAGACCAAATCTTTGTGTTTTGATGAAGAGGTTTTCTATGGAGCTTATGTCTCTAGGACTGAGATTGCTATGGTATCTTTCAACTTGAAGACGGATACATTCTCCTTTAGTAAGATCCCTGAAAATGCTAGGTTTGGTGGTCTTTTTCTTTGGGAGACTTGATCTTTTTTTGCTAAGTGGTCATGTTGTCATATCCTTTTTGTATGGCTCTACACACAAGATTAATGTTTTAGAGGATATGGTCAACAACAAGTGGTTTTCATTCACCATCGAGACCCCCTCTTCTCTCCAAGAGATCACCAATGCACCAAGTTTTAATGGATTTGGACAAAAAGAGATCATCGTTGCACCAAAGTTTCATGGGTTTAGTCAAAGTAGGCAGCCTCTATTCACCTTCAAAATAGGTCCCCATCTCTTCATAACCGCCTATGACAACATCTCGGGAAAAGAACTCGAGGTTTGCAAGTGTGAGGATGTTGTGAGAGGTTGCTCAACACAACATCTTATTTTCAATCACAAAGATTGCATAGTCTTTCTGTGATTTTTTGTTTAATTGTTTAGACTTTTCTTCTATTGTTAAGACTTTTCTTCTTTGGTTTGTAATGCTTTTTTTAGTTCTATGTCGTTGATTATAATTCAATCATTCTCCGAAACCATTAGTGATTTGACGCCAATCTTTCTCTAAAAAGTAATCTTTGACACTTTGTTTTATACAAAATAAGACAAAATCATTTCATCATTTAATATCTCTTCTATGGTATCAAAAAGGAAATAAACTTTTACAGTGTTAGTGTATATTTCCCAAACAAGGAGGGAACTGAGAACATTCCTGTGTTCAACGACTCCATAACATCGGTATATTTCCCAAACAAGGAGGGAATTGAGTAAACCGTTACAGAAGCTTCCACCATTCTCCACAGGAAATCGTGAGCTCCAAGCTCAGCTCGGATCTGAGAAGGTTGCTCAAAGGCAAATCCATTACGAACCAGAGATTTCTTCTTCAGTTCCGCCTTCAAAATCTCCTTGCTTTTTTTTGTGAACTAATCATCATGTTAAACGTGGTGATATCTGGTTCTATACCCTTCTCTCTCATTCCTTTGTAAGCCCAATCTGCTCCAACTTTTCCAAACTTTAATAACATTGTAAGAAACAACATCCCCATGGCATCTCTTTCTCTTGCATCTCTCCAGCCCACGCAAGAATAGCTTCCTCGTCTCCTCCTTTCAAGAACAAATCGTTCAAAGACATTTGTGTTTTCTTGTTTTTTTCTTTTGTCTGATGGTTCTTTGATGTTACAACAACCCAACAACACAACTAAAATGTACTCTACTCTCCAACCCTCTTAGATGATGTCCCAATAACATGCACCTGAAATAAAAGCGAACCGTCTATGAGATTCACAATCTCTGTTTGTATTATAGAGGAGTTCGACACAACTTACCAGAAAAGTAGCTTAGCAAGGTAATCCCTGGAATTGTCTTACCATGAGATTTGAACTAGTCTGTTCTTTTTGAAGATCCTCTGCGAACAAGCTGGCTCACAATCTCTTGCACTTCCGGTGAAACTATGTCAGATAACTCATTAACCTATCAATATGACTGAAGGCATCAGACTCCGTGAGAATAATATTCAGAGAAATCTCAAAAATTTAGTATCATCTCGGGATCTAAAGAGTACAAATAATCCAACTAATCATTGTTGTTTCCTCTCACACATTTTATCCATAAACCTTACATCAGAGTTATTGCAGAGAATCAATGGATGTTTCTGAAATGTACAAAGAGTTTTCTTGAGAAGCCTCACAAGCGAATCGACTTGATCCCCAAGAAGATCAACTTGTGATTGTTTTCGCGGTTTATAAAAATCAAAATGAAACATGTTAAATAATGAAATCACAAGTTGTTTTACCTCAGTTTCTGCCTTTATAAGATTCTGAGAGCTAAGAACAAAAACTGTATGTTATGTGCCCAGGTTTGAGATCGAGTAACAGGAGCCGTTGTGTTAAGTTCTTAATGCAAGACAAACTAAAAAGCTCTTCTTATCACCTTAAACCCAAATCTCCTCTTTAGAAAGATTAGGTTTATTAGGTTCAAAGATAAATATTATTGATGATGAAGAAACCTATTATAAATAGGTTTCATTACAAAATTAAATTAAAGGAAACTTGCAAATAAAACTATTAATAAAAAATATAAGTTTTTTAAATCTTAAAAAGGAAAACTGTTGCGGATGAGCAAGTGGCCCAATGGTAGTCACCTCTGCATCTAATCGCATAACTCGGGGTTCGAACATCGCCGCTCTCAGTTAGGAGAGAACTACTTAGACACTATACTATGATGGAAAAAAAGAGGAAAATTGTTGGTTTTGGTGTTATGGAATTGGTTCGGTTGAACGAGTTCTTCTTTGATACGTTTTACCGAACCAAGGGTCCACAACATTACTCCCCTCCTCGTCTATGAGTTTGTCCTCAAGCTCAAATTCTGGATATGCTTTCTTGAAATCATCTAATGTTTCTCATGTTGCATTCTCAACACTATCCTTTTCCATTGAACCAATAACTCTTTATCTCCATTGAAAAATTGGCTATGAAGAACTTTTTGACATTTTTTTTGTTAAGAATTATTTATGAGTTCTACCAATAATCCTCACTTTCAATTAATATCATTTTTAAGTTTCTTAACATTTTTTAATATTTTAATTTACCTAAAAACCCAAAATTAGGAGTTCCCAATAATATGCTCTAAGGTTCCTTGTTGGAGATGTCCTTAGAGGTTCATCAATTGAGATACTATTATTTGAGGAAATTTCTAATGATATTTCAATAAAATCTTATTTCTATTTAAATTTTAATATTTTAAAAAAAATTACACCAATAAAAAGTGTGACACATAGTAAAATTATTTCTTACACTGTATAAATTGTTTCTTAAATAAGTGACACATAGTAAAACTATCTTTATAGGGGTTTTTGGCATGGCTCTTATGGCCCAAATTTATTAAAAAAAAATAAAAAAATAAAAAACCTAAGAAGCGTTCTTTAGACCATCATTATTAATGGTATCTAAAGGAATTCTAAAGGTAGGCCCCACAGAAATAAATAAGATTCGGCTCTTTTATCTCTTCTATAAGAGGTGACTCTTATTTTATTCGCGGGCCCACTGACACATGGCGACCCGCGATTGGTCCTTTTTTATTTTTATTTTTTTAAAACCAGAAAAGTAAAAAAAATAAACAAAAAAAATTTAAAAATCTTAAAATTCATCTCTAACTGATAAAGATGGTCTTACAACGCTAATCTAAGAGCATAATTATCGGTAAGGGCCAAAAAAAAACCCTTACCGATTTTTTAAATTTTTTTTTTTTTAATTTTGAAAAAAAAAAATTAAAAAAAAATTTATAATTCCACCTATCGCGGGCCGCCACGTGTCAGTGGGGCCCGCGAAAAATTGAAGAACCGACGCTTAGAGAAGAAGTTTAAGAAGTGTGACTTAATAAGTTTGTGGGGCCCACAAGGTAAGGTCTTCCCCTTAGGGCCCCGATAATGTTGGTCTTAATAAGTTTCTTATCTCTCTCTTCCGCCTCCTTCTTTCTATTCCACCCATTCTCTTTCTCGTTCCGGCGAATTTGGCCCCTCTCTGACGAATCCGGCCCTCTCTCCGACGAATCGGCCTCCTCTCCGACGAATCTACCTCCTCTCCGACGAATACGATCCCTTTTCCGACGAATCCGCCTCTCTTTCTCTCCGACGAATCTTCCGCCTTTGTAGAAGAAACCCAATTCAGATTGTTGCTAGTAAAGGTTATTCCTTTAGCTCTTCTCTCTCATCCAAGCTTCGTTTGTCTAGCACATTCTCTCCTCCTTCGCCGCTTCCGCCGCCTCCTGTAGAGGAAACCCAATTCAGAGATAGTGTCACGAAATCATCGGAGAGGAAAAATCGGAGATTGATTTCCGACAAGAAGGGAAAAAATCAGCAATAAAAGTTGTTGAATTCGACGACGTTAAGTTTCACGACTGTTAAGGGTGGGCCTAAGCCCACTCAGGCCTGGCCCATTCCAGAAGTTACCATAAGAGTCCAGTGGGCCCTGTTCGGCCCACCGAAGTCAAGGCCCACCGAAGATAAGGCCCACCGAAGACAAGGCCCTCCGAAGTCAAGGCCCATTTGAAGGAAGCATGCGCGACATAGTGACATCGGTACGGACCTGCCAGGACTGACACAGGTGACGTCTGTACGGCGATGCGGCACAATCGACGAGAGGTGTCGGTACGGACTGCGAGATGCGAAGTCGGCCGAACGGGCATTAAATGCGAGGAGCATGCTCGACACCCGCATTAAATGCAAAGCCGTGTTCGACAAAACAGTTTTCCGTATGTCGGGCATGCGCCGAAGAGATCCCGCCAAGGAGCAAAACCCCGCCAAAGATCGAAAGTCCTCACTATAAATAGAGGGTTCCGGCTCATAAGCAAAGGATCCGGAATTTTTGAGAGAGAATCTATAGAGAGAAACAGCTAGAAATATACACTTTCACTTCGACATTGTATCAAACAATCATTCAATCAATAAACAAACGAACTCCGAGTTCTTAATCATAATTTCACTTCGGCATTTATCTTTACTTTGACTTCGGCATTATCTGTTCGTCTCCATTATCAATTAACGAGTTTTCCGACCCCACTTCTATAACAATCATCTCAGTTCGGTATCCTACCCGAACCCTGTTTTAACATTTGGCGCCGTCTGAGGGGAAACTTCAGGAAAAACTCTCACGCTTACGATAATTCACGAACAACCCGAAGTCAAGAAGAATATCAACATTTCCAGCTACAATGACAAACCAAACAGAGAACGCTTCACACAGACCAATCTTTCTACAAGCTGCACTAGCCGAAGCACAGACATCGGCGATCCCAGTCGATCACACACCAATAGTCGCAGAATCAGAGCTCCACACGCCGACGGCGGTTCGTACAACTCTTGTCGAACCAACCCGCGAACCAAGAGTCACCATAGCCATACCGAGTGCTGAGCCGACATTGGTTGCCGAAGCCAGTCGCAACAGCCAAGACGGCCGATCAGAAATCGCCGAACTCCTCATCGGCCTAATGAACAAGGTGGACACCCTCACCAGGTCCACAAACGAACGGTTCGAGGCGCTTTCGAGCGAAAGATCTCAAAACCCAAGACCAGTTGCCAACTTCTCGCCAAACATTCAGAGAAATTTGTTCGGAGGACCCTCAACAGACGCGACTCAATTCGCGACACAGCAAAATCAGAACCATCAGGTTCTCAGCCCGCTGACAGGACATCTGTACGGGACTCACGACCCGATGTCAATCTACAACACCCCGCAGTTCGCCCACCAAACTGCCGGACCTAACACTCATCAGCGAACCCCGCAGTTCGTCAACCCCCAGGTTGCCGCGAACAACCATCTCTTCCAAGACGCACCAACATTCGCCCAAACCGGGAGGGATTACGATCTGGAAAGAATGCGCCGAGAGCTGGCCGAGATGAACTCTCGAGTCCACGAAGCGACAAGCGCGGCACCAGAGATCGGCCACGTCCTAAGAGAAGCACAAAATGTCCCCTTCACATCGGACATCACGCGTTTCCGTATTCCGCATCCCGGGAAAATCACTATCCCGAAGTACGACGGAACGAAGGATCCCGTGCAACACGTTACCTCATTCACCATATCGATGGGAAGGGCACGGTTCGCACCCGAGCGAGAGACGCCGATTCTTGTCGGCTCTTCGTCGAAAACCCGACGGGAGGAGCACAACGATGGTTCAACGAGGCTCATGCCGAACTCCATCGGGAACTTTCACGAGCTCCAAACCGTCTTCCTCGAAACACTACTCCATGTACATCCACAAGGAGTTGTCCATCGCCGACTTTGTGGAAGATGACGCAGGCGGAAGGAGAATCGCTTCGGCTGTACGTCGAAAGATTCAAGGAGGTCGCCTCTAAAATAAAGGTGCCTGATGATGTCGCCATCGAAGCACTGCGCAATGGAGTTTGGACCGAATCCCAATTCTTCCGCGAACTCACGACGAATCCGCCGAAGACTTTGGAAGACGCGTTGCATAAGGCGACGGCGTATATCAAAGCGGGAGGAAGACATTGCCGGTTTTAAGAAAAAACGAACGGCGAAGACCGTCCCAAAAGAAAAGGAGAAACAAGAGGAACACGGGAACCGCGACAGCACTATGACGCGGAATACAAAAGCCGACACCCCAGAGTCCACTCAATCGAGGATGTCGAGGAACAAACAGTTTACAACGTCAACCGTCCCGAGTATAACCGGACGGGGAACGGTTCGGGATATCCGAACAGAGGGAACTACCAAGAGAGGAGTAGTTCGGGAGGATATCGCAACGAGGCCGCGGGGGTGACAACCCGAACGAGAGGTTCATCGAGCCAACAAAACAATGACCGGCAAGGAAGACACGATGCGTCCAAACATTGCGGCTTCCACGATCAAGACGGCCACTCTAACGAAGAGTGCGGGCATCCGAGGAGCCTGCCGATGCGCGAATACATGGCCGGACAGGTCAAATTGCCAACGAGCGGAAGAGATAAAAGCCGCATACACGTACAACCGAACCCGACCGGCGGCAAACGGGCAAGCCGAACGAAATCGGACGCGAAACCAAGATCCGTCGACAAAAGAGAACGGGAAGAGTTACCGAGGCCCGCCCAAAGTCGCTCGCAAAAAGATCGGAATGATCATGGGAGGCCTCGTCGACTGCAACGACTCGATCCGGTCAATCAAGAGGGCCGAACGCGGAGCTGTAGCCGCGGTCAAATGGGCACCCACAGCCGATGTCCCGGCAAACGCGGCCAAAGAAATAACCTTCACCGAACGCGACACAACCAGCGTCGCCTTCCCTCACAACGACCCTTTGGTCTTGGAGCTCGCTCATCGCGGATCGCGAAGTAGCCAAGGTTATGATCGACACCGGTAGTTCGGTCGATCTCATTTTCTACAGACACTCTACAGCGAATGGAGTTGAAGGACTACACGATTAAGCAGAATCGGAAGCCTTTGACCGCATTCAACGGCGAAACAACCATGTCACTAGGGACCATCAAACTCCCAGTGCACATCGGAGGAGTGACCAGGCTGGTCAAATTCGATGTCATCGACACTCCGGCTATCTACAACGCCATCATGGGAACTCCATGGATCCACGCGATGGAGGCCATCCCGTCCACCTACCACCAATGCCTGAAGTTCCCGGGCCCAACGGGAACGATAACAGTCCGAGGAAACCAGCGCATAGCGCGAAGTTGTTTTATCGCCGAACTTAAAATCAGAAAGTCCTGCGCGATAACTCAGCCAGAAGACGAAGAAATGGCCGAAGCCTTTCAGTCAAAGGTAAACATCGCGCCCTCCGATCCCTCAACATCCACTTCGGCGACGAAGTACGAAGAAACGACGAACGAAGAGGCCCCGAAGTTGGACAAGATATTGCAAGTCAACATCGACTTAAGCGATATCACGCGATGTGTCGGCATCGGCGCCAACCTCGAGCAAACGTTGCAGGACAAGCTGATCGAGTTCTTAAAAGAGAACTATAAAACGTTCGCATGGTGTACAGAAGACATGCCTGGCATCGACCCGAACATCACTTGCCACGAACTCAACGTGGACCCAACTTTCAAGCCGATCAAGCAGAAGAGAAGAAAGTTGGGACCGGAGCGCGCTCGAGCTGTAAACGACGAAGTCGAACGACTCGTAAACGCCGGGTCAATCGACGAAGTGAGATACCCAGACTGGTTGGCCAACCCCGTGGTCGTAAAAAAGAAGAACGGCAAGTGGAGAGTTTGCGTCGACTTCACCGATCTCAACAAAGCTTGTCCGAAGGATAGCTACCCGTTACCCCACATCGATCGAATCGTCGAGGCAACGGCGGGGAACGAGCTTTTATCCTTCATGGACGCTTTCTCGGGCTACAATCAGATCATGATGCATGCCGAAGACGAGAGAAAAGACTTCGTTCATCACGGATCGGGGTACCTACTCGCTATAAGGTCATGCCGTTCGGCCTAAAGAACGCGGGGGCAACATACCAACGACCGGTGAACCGCATGTTCGCCGACCAACTAGGCGAAACGATGGAAGTATACATCGACGACATGCTCGGTCAAGTCATTAGCCGCCAAAGATCATGTTGATCACCTCGCCACCTGCTTCGCAACACTCAATCAGTACGGGATGAAGTTGAATCCCGCGAAGTGCACGTTCGGCGTGACTTCAGGCGAGTTTCTTGGGTACATCGTCACTCAACGGGGAATTGAAGCAAACCCGAAGCAAATCGCAGCCATCAGGGACCTTCCTTCACCCCGAACAACTAGGGAAGTCCAAAGACTGACAGGAAGAATTGCCGCACTCAACCGGTTCATATCGCGATCTTCGGACAAATGTTTACCCTTCTACCAACTCCTAAAGGGTAACAAACGCCTCGAATGGGACGAAAAATGCGAAGAGGCATTCGCACAGCTCAAGGAGTACCTCTCCACATCGCCGATCCTCGCCAAACCAGTTGACCAAGAGACTCTGTATCTCTACATCGCCATATCGACCTCGGCGGTGAGCAGCGTACTAGTCAAAGAAGACCGAGGTGATCAGCGACCTATCTTCTACACGAGCAAAGCTCTCGACGGTGCGGAGAGCGGATACCCGACCTTGGAGAAGTTAGCTTTGGCGGTGGTCGGTTCGGCCGAAAGCTCCGACCTTACTTCCAATCCCACTCCATAGTCATCCTCACGAATCAGCCGCTGCGAACCATCCTACACAGCCCAACGCAGTCAGGTCGAATCGCCAAGTGGGCAGTCGAACTCAGCGAGTACGATATCGAATACAAGGCACGAACCAGCGCAAAATCACAAGTCCTGTCCGACTTCCTGATCGAACTACCACCAGAAATGACAACGGCATCAGAGAAGAACACTTGGACACTTCATGCCGACGGGTCTTCTAGCCAACATGGATCCGGCATCGGCATTACGCTCAAATCGCCAACCGACGAAGTCCTGGAACAATCGTTCAGACTAGGCTTCAAGGCCTCCAACAACGAGGCAGAGTACGAAGCAATGATAGCCGGCATGCGTCTCGCGATCGAACTCGGAGCAAAGGAGCTCGACGCATTCTGCGACTCTCAGCTCGTCACCAGCCAGTTCAGCGGCGAGTTCGATGCTAAAAACGAAAGAATGGAGGCATACCTCCAAGTCGTCAAAGAACTGGCCAAGAAACTCCAGCACTTCACCATCACCAAAATACCGAGGGCAGAAAACACCTCGGCAGACGCACTCGCAGCCCTAGCTTCGACTTCAGACCCAACTCTCCGGAGGACGATCCCCATTGAATGCATCGAGAATCCAAGCATAGCCCTTCCAAAAGGCATATGCATAATCAATCGAGATGTCGAAGAAACGGACGAGTTCGACGAAGACCTTCGTACGCCGGATTCACCACTAAGAGAGGATCGTTGCGCTCAAAACCCTGAAGGACCAGACGATTGGCGACAGGAGATCACTCGATATTTGCTAAACGGCGAATTACCCGAAGGAAAATGGGAAGCCCGAAGGCTCAAATGCAGAGCGGCCCGCTACACCCTCCTCGACGACTGCCTCTATCGTTGGAGCGCATCGGGAGCCCTCCTATTCTGCATAGCGGGCGACGAAATCAACCGGGTTATGCGAGAAGCCCACGAAGGAGCAGCGGGTAACCATTCCGGAGGCCGCGCATTAGTCCTCCAAGTAAAAAACCACGGCTTCTATTGGCCGACGATGCAGAAGGACTGCGCCGACTTCGCCCAAAAATGCGAAAAGTGCCAAAGACACGGAGACTTCATCAACGCTCCAACACAACTTTTGAGTTCGGCAACCGCGCCTTATCCTTTCATGAGATGGCCCATGGACATCGTCGGACCTTTGCCATCTTCGAGACAGCGAAAATACCTACTGATCGTCACCGACTACTTCACGAAATGGGTAGAAGCGAAGGCATACGCGAAGATCGATGCAACGAAGGTCTAGAACTTCGTCTGGAAATACATCATCTGCCGCCACGGGCTCCCATACGAGATCGTAACCGACAACGGAACCCAGTTCACTTCGGCAAAATTCGAGGGGTTCTGCGCAAGATGGAACATCCGGCTAAACAAATCAACACCGAGGTACCCACAAGGGAACGGACAAGCCGAAGCAACAAACAAGACGATCATAGACGGCATCAAAAAACGACTCGAGGAGAAGAAAGGATTATGGGCCGACGAACTAGAAGGCGTCCTCTGGTCACACCGAACAAGCCCACGCAGTTCAACAGGGCGAACACCCTTCTCACTTTCCCATGGAATGGAGGCCATGTCCCCTGCCGAAGTCAACGTCCCCGGCATACGCAGAACAATGCTGACCCAGCACCCGCTGACGAACGAACAGATGATCATCGATCAACTAGATCACGCCGAAGAGCAACGACATCATGCCCTACTCCGCATTCAGAACTATCAACACCAGGCGGCAAGATATTACAACAAGAAAGTGAAGGGAAGGCATTTCGAGGAAGGCGATCTGGTCCTCCGAAAAGTGTTCGAAAATACGGCAGAAAGGCCGATCACGAAACTCGGAGCAAAGTGGGAGGGTCCGTACCTCGTTTCAAAAGTCGTTCGGCCTGGCGTCTTCGAACTCATGGAGATGTGCGGCAAACCGATCCCAAGGTCCTGGAACGCGATGCACCTCAAAAGGTTCTACCACTAGAAGAAATAGCGCCGAAGATCGTCAACACCGAAGACTATAAATGCCGAAGACAATCAACATAGAAGACAACAAAAGCCGAAGATCGACCACAACGGCTCCAAAAAAAAAAAATATATATAAATAACGAACTCCGAGTTCTTATTCAAAAAAAAAACAATGTAAACCGAACTACGAATGGCTTGATCCCTTATTGGGTACGTAGGCAGCCTTCCAAAAGGCGCAGCTATGATAATAAAAAAAATTTTCCTTAATACGAGTCCCGAACTCAGGAAACACGAGCTCAGCGCTCAGACAAAAACGAACTCCGAGTTCGGTCACACAAGCTCTTCGCTTATACTAAAACGGGCTCCGCGCTCTCATTTTTAAGCCGGTCTATTCCGCAAACTAATTAGCCACTATCTTAAAGTGCAGTGGACTGATCACCCACTATTTTGCAAGGAAGATATCTACGAACTCATGTTCAACACTTGCAGTGGCCCAATCCGAAACCACAAAAGCCGAGTACCTCGCAATCTCGAAAAACGGTTCGTATCGTTTGCGAACTATGAAAGAAGACTCTGTACAAGAAATAAAATGAGTTCGGCGTACGGATACAAAGACGAACCATCAAGTATCGAAAAAGCCGATCCTAAATATCGACCCGAAGAAAGAAGGGATGTACGAACAAGAAAAATACGATAGAAGAAGGAAGATAAAGACGTATATTATTAATGGAGAAAATGACAAAGCCGATCCCAACAATCGGCCAACAAAGATTACAAATAAAAAAAAAAAAACAAAACAAACAACAACAAAAGAAGACCGATCACAACGATCGGCCAAAAAATCCTTAACCCTACTCTTCGGGCAAGTCAGTATCTCCGGCCACTTCGTCTCTGGCCACGTCAACTCGGATCACTTCATCCACGACCTCCTCATCTTCGGCTACCTCAACTTCGGCCGTCTCCCCTTCGACAATCTCTTCATCGGTTCGGCCACCACAGTCTTGAACGTCGCCCGCGCGTTCGTCCGGCTCCTCCACCATAAAGTCGACGAGGGAGTCAAGCTCGAGATCGGCAGGAAGCTCGAAGTCCGAAGCCTCGTAGGAGAGCTGAGGCCTTCCCTCGAGCCAACGTTCGATTTTCCCCTCTCTCTCGCGACATTGACGCTCGAAGATAGGCGGGATCTTGATCGCGTACTTTCTCTCCAGCCGCTCCAGGGTATCGAAGACCCCCTTCATCTGAATGTAGAAGGAAGAGTACTCCTCGCTGATTTTCTGCTCTTCGAGGTAAGCCTTGAGTTTGCCAAGCCGGGCCTCAGAAGCTACACGGAGCGCATCGAATCGCTGCTTCGCCACGACGAGACGTTCGCGGAAGCATTTGACCTCCAAGGCCCCGACCTCGGAAAGCTGATCGTAGTCAGCCTTAAGTTCGGCGAGCTCCCTTGCTCCAGCCTCTTCGGCTTCACGAGACGACTTCAGAGCCAACTCGCGGATCTTTGATGCCTCAGCCTCGGCATCAAGTGCCTTCTCAAGGGCGTCCTTCTCGGACTCCATTCTCCTCAGCTCCTCCTTTATGCCGATCTTCACAGACTCCGCCATCGCTGCCTTCCTCCCGAGAACGGTCTTCTCGGCCTCCGACTCTGCCAGCTTCTTCCTGAGTTCGGCATTATCAGCTTCGGCTTTGTCAAGCTGCTTCTTCAGCTTCCTTGACCTCCCGCTTTTCTTAACCAAAGCCAAGCTCGATTCAAGCTCCTTGACTTTGGCTACAGCCGCATCCCTCTCCGCTTCAACGGCAACGAGGTGTGCCTGGGCCGAACTCTTCTCTTCGGCCAAGAGCTTCTCATAAGAGAAGTTGAGACGGGTCCTTTTATACGCAACCTGGACAAAAAAGTTGGGTGAGAATCAAAGGGAACAGATCGGCAAAAATAGGGAGTTCAAACCAAAAGACTTACCCTCTGTTCCAACCTCGCCAGTTCAGCCACCTCGGCGGATAAAACAAGGTCGGAAGGAGCCTCTTCGCCATGAAAGGCCGAGTAGACAGCCCGCTGAAAACCACCGCTGGCCTCCTTGTGGTTAAGAAAAGGGACCAAGCCATCGTAGGAAAAGCAGAAGCCGTGCTCGTTCCCTTCATCAAGCGAAAAGCCGAACCCATCTGCACCAGCCGACCCGCCACCATCCTTCTCGGCGGAGTCAACGTCAGCTGCGGCCTGAACCGCCTCCTCAGGACCGAACTGGGTAACTCGATCCCCTTGCTCCTCAACAAGCGGAGATTTAACTCCCTCTTCGTCGGCTTGGGAGGCATCGGCATCAGACGCAGAATGACCCGCCCCCTCGGGTCCAAGTTCAGCAACTTGAGCCCCCTCCTCGTCGATTATGGCCCGACCCGCGACCGATGCCACCTCGGTCCGACACCTCGACACCCGAGGAAGATCTGAAGAGAGCTCACTCGCTTCCTCGCGAACCCTCTTCACTCCGGTTTTTGGCGCTGCATCGGTCGAAGCAGGCAGGTCCTCAGAAGACGCAACCACAGGAGTCGGTGGAGGCGGCGGAACAGCATCCGCAGGTGGACTACCCGCTGGCAATGGCGGGTCAGCTGTGGGCGGAAGCGAAACCTCCGACGTCCGCGTCAGACCCGCCCGAACCGAAGGAGAATCCTCCTCCTCATCGGTCTCTCTTCCCTCTGCCTCCTCTTCGGCAAGGAACTCCTCCTCCTTTTCATCATCGAAGAGACCCCTGAAGTCGGCAAGTCTCCTCATCCTATCTACGCCACTTGGATTTTGTGGCGCAAGTTTAAACGAGCCTACGAGTGACGAAGAGATTTTTCTTAACAAAAAAAAAAAAAAAAAAAAAAAAAAAAAAAAATATATATATATATATATATATATATATAAAAAAAAGCCGAACTCACCTCCCAACGACGCAAAATAGATCTTCTGCTGCCGAAGTACCTCGGTCCACGGCACCTCCTCCCTTTTAAGGAACCGATCCTTGAACGGCTGATACTCTTGCGGGAAAGGATAAATCGGCGGAGGTTTGACTGCGAAAAAACAAAGGAAAATATGTTAGAAAAAATAATAAAGTATGAAAAGAAGTCGGTTTTCCTACCGATGAATGACGACCATTTGGTCTGGTAAACCCTATCGACATCCAGAACGGATGCCGAGTTCACTCTGACGAAGAAATACTTCTCCCACCAGAGAGGCAACTTCACCGATGTATCCGATGTCAGTTTGAAGCCGGGCCTCCAGCAAATCGACCAGGTCCCAGCCAGGGAGTGGTTCGCACTGATGCGCGTAATCTCCTCGAATAGCCGAAGAGACATCTCAAGACCCATCTCTTCGGCCGCCACGATCGCCGCGACCAGGTTCCGAATGCAGGGAACCGTCAACTGAGAGATAGCCACCTCCCTCGCTTCGGCAAAGGAGACGAGAAGCCGGGGCAAGGGGAACCACAACCCCGCCTGGGTAAACATATGCTCGTACAAGCATATGTAACCAGGGGGGCAGTCCCAAGGTCTCTGGTTCGGCGACGGAACCAAAAGCTCCAACTCTTCGCCAGACGCCGCGAAGGAACGTATCTTGCCGAGGGTCCCTTCAAGTCTACTCCTAGACGAAGTGAAAGCATGGACCGGCTTCGGCGTCTTCGGCTTCGTCTTCTTAGGAGCCATCTTCGTCTCCGCCCCGACAGGCTTCACGACACTCCTTGCCGATATTTTGGTTCGCTTCGGAGGAGGACCCATCCGAACAGGATCCTTCGAACCAGCAGAAGACTTCGGCATCCTAGCCGAAGGAAGATCGCTGGCACGATCGATAGCCGAACCTGCCGCAGGAGATAACCTATCGTCACCTCGGCGTAACTGTTCGGTCGGCGCGGACGAACGATCAACCCTTTTCGCAACAGGGCGCGATGTCGAACCAGAAGGAACCGAACTCTTTGATGAAGACATAACTAAACGAAAAATTCTAGAGAGAAGGAAGAGAAAAGCTAGAGAGAGAAAGTACCTCAATTTTCGGCGAGAGAATGAAATGAAGAAATGAAGTCGGAAGAGGTCATTTTATAGAGAAATATGGGAAACGAAGAGGCGCCATCGAAGGGCGTGAAACGAACTATCATCATTACGATGACGTGGCGCCCCGTTATTTGCCTAAAAAACGGCGCAGCTTCGACGACACGACTCCGGAATACGAAGCGACGGGAGCTCATCATTACGATGACGTGGCGTCCAGCGATTCGCCAAAGGGCGGCGCGCGCCCCCCAATGTGCCGCCAAAAAACTTTAAATAATTACACAATTCAATGACGTGGCAACCATTAACTTGGCAAAAAATTATGCGCCTTTATGACCTGGCATTCAACAAATCGACGTGGCATCCCCCGAGGCGATCAATCGCCAAAGACAATCAAATCGTCGATGTAACTCCTC
The DNA here is from genome assembly GCA_963556525.1 of Cochlearia excelsa. NCBI lineage: Eukaryota > Viridiplantae > Streptophyta > Magnoliopsida > Brassicales > Brassicaceae > Cochlearia > Cochlearia excelsa. The sequence continues at coordinate 25,195,601 of OY748330.1, forward strand.
GAATGCGCCTAAGGCCGATCTCTTTAGTTCGCCTCTCATAAAAAGCCGAGCCGGGGAGGGACTAATGTTGAGGGTGGGCCTGGCCCACTCAGGCCTGGCCCATTCCAGAAGTTACCATAAGAGTCCAGTGGGCCCTGTTCGGCCCACCGAAGTCAAGGCCCACCGAAGATAAGGCCCACCGAAGACAAGGCCCTCCGAAGTCAAGGCCCATTTGAAGGAAGCATGCGCGACATAGTGACATCGGTACGGACCTGCCAGGACTGACACAGGTGACGTCTGTACGGCGATGCGGCACGATCGACGAGAGGTGTCGGTACGGACTCGCGAGATGCGAAGTCGGCCGAACGGGCATTAAATGCGGGAGCATGCTCGACACCCGCATTAAATGCAAAGCCGTGTTCGACAAAACAGCTTTCCGTATGTCGGGCATGCGCCGAAGAGATCCCGCCAAGGAGCAAAACCCCGCCAAAGATCGAAAGTCCTCACTATAAATAGAGGGTTCCGGCTCATAAGCAAAGGATCCGGAATTTTGGAGAGAGAATCTATAGAGAGAAACAGCTAGAAATATACACTTTCACTTCGACATTGTATCAAACAATCATTCAATCAATAAACAAACGAACTCCGAGTTCTTAATCATAATTTCACTTCGGCATTTATCTTTACTTTGACTTCGGCATTATCTGTTCGTCTCCATTATCACTTAACGAGTTTTCCGACCCCACTTCTATAACAATCATCTCAGTTCGGTATCCTACCCGAACCCTGTTTTAACAACGACAGAATTTTGACGGTGGCTGTTTTAACAAAGAGAACTAGCTAAGAGCCAATAAACACATTTTTCTATAATCACCATCTTTCATTATAAATTTACACAAATATCTTAATCAATATTTTATTATTTAAAAATTAGTTAAGAGTCAATAAACACATCTTTCTATAATGATGCTCTAAGAACCACCTACTTATTTTTTTGCTCCCTCTCTTACTTATTAACTTTTTAATATTATTTTTTGTTAAGAATTTTGTAAAAGATTTCGATTGATCTTGCTCTTAGACCATAAACAATGGAAGCTCTTAAGAGCATGTTCATTGAGGGAGAGTAAATGTTTGTTGCTTAAAAATAAAATATTAGTTTATTTGTGTATTTGTACCCAAAAAAAATACATAAGCACTTTTTTAAATTATATTAAAATTTGTCTTCTAGTAAAGGATACTAAAATTGGTGCTTAAATCATGATCTGTATCTATGTCATCTTCCCATCTTCGATCACCGCCTTCTCCTCCTCCGCCAATTCCGACTCGATAACTTCTAGGACTACTTCCACGGCGACGACGGCGGCTCAAAGCCTCGTCCTCCTCTTCGAAGCGTGTCATGGAAGGTGAATTCGAGAGACGCGGTGGGTCTCTGGGATTAAGACGGTGGTTATGATGGTACGATTCTTCGTAACCGCCGCTACTCCCAACGGAAAGAGGTCCCTAATAGGAGACAAATTCTCAGATCCTCTGTACCAGGGACAATCCCATGGCGATTCCTTTCGTGTCTATCCAGCTTGAGCTGATTGGAGATGGAGATTCAGAGAAATTCGCGATTTCGGAATAAGAAATCGAAAAGGGACTTGGAACCCTAGAAATTGGGATCTGTATGTATTTGAAGGAGATAATAAGAAAGGGAAGGAGAATGAGAAGAAGAAGAAGAAGGAGAAGAAGGAGAAGAGGGAGAAGAAGGAGAAGCAAAAGAGGTAAAGATCAAAAGAAGAATCGAAGGAGAAGAAATAAAAATCGCCGATGCAGGAGAGAGAGAAAAAAGGTGACTTTGTTTTTTTCGTCCAATCACCAGCTGACACGTAGGTAGCTTAATGAGAGACTAAAAACACTAAATAGACAACGCTGCTAATGTATTAATACCTTATTTAATTTTTTTTAATACCCAAATACATAACCAAATACATAAGCACTCTTAAAAAAACCTATTAACACTCTTGATGAACATGGTCTAAGTGGGTTTTAAAGTTAAAAATCCATTTAAACTAATTAAAAAAAAAGAAAAGATAAGAGACTAGTCTTTTTCATCTCCTAGATGGGAACCGGTTTTTAACAAAATCTTCTTCGTTCTCTCTCCATTTGGGATCCAAGTATCATTAATATTATTTAATATTATTTTATTTTTGCTAAAAACCAAAAATGTGGTCTCTTGCATTGCAGTTGCTCTTACTTTAAAACCAAAGGAAGGAATTAAGCAAAAAAGTTATCTAGGCTTTACAAACGGAAAAAAGGGTCGCAACTTGCTTGGAGAATTTTGGACCGTTAAAATTACATTCCTATACCAAACCGGTTTATTTTTAATAAACCGATGATTGGTTTAAGAGAAGATTCCTTTTCAAAACAGGTTATTGACAGTTACGCAAATCCAGCTATTTAATTTTCGTTGCCATTTATACCCATTCTTTCTCCTCCTTTAAATTAACCGATCCGTTACAGAGTTTTTAGAGAGAGAGAGAGAGAAACGAACAAAGAACATTTCTTTCAAGAGAGAGAAAAATTAGGGTTAGGTTTACAGAGAAAGGAAATTAGGATCTCAAAGAATAATCCAATCCAACTCTGTATTCCTTTCTCTCTCCTCTCTCTTGATCAATGGGGTTTCAATCTTTTCCGATCTCTGAGATGGACGCGACGGACGACATGCACGAAGCCATGTTCGCGAAGAGAGGCTGTTGTTTCATCTTCCCTTGTTTAGGATCGTCTCAGCCTTCGAATCACGGCGGATCCGTGTGGTGGCAACGGATCAGAGCCGTCGATAAATTGGAGCCAGACGAACGGTGGTGGATCTCCGGTTGGAATAAGATGAGAGGTTGGTCTGAGATCGTCGCTGGACCAAAGTGGAAAACTTTTATACGGCGATTAGGTCGTAATCGTTGTTGCGGCGGAGGAGGAAGAGGAGGAGGATACGGTGGTGGTGACGGTGGTTGTAATCGGCCGGATCAAGTTAGTTTCCGGTACGATTCGTGGAGTTATTCGTTGAATTTCGACGACGGGAAACAAACCGGCCGGTTCGATGATGAGTTTCCTTATCGTGATTATTCGATGAGGTTCACGGCGCCGTCTCTGCCGGTATCTACTAAATGCTCGATGGATTTCGATAACGATAGCTACGCGCCGCCGTTGATTAAATGAGAAACCACGCGCTTTGCTTCCTCTGTTTTTTTATCGTGGGCTGGCTTCTCTAACGTGCGCTGTGCATCGATGGAAGGCTGAGACGTTTTTAGAAGAATTATATTGGAATTTGTTTTTTCTTTTGCAAAGAAAAACGTATTTTTTATTTTTTTTATAATTCTTTTTTACTTCAAATAAAATTATTTCATTATTTGATCGATATATTATTTTCCCAAATTTGAGGCAATTTTCATGTAAAGAGTCAAGTAAGACAGAACCATCAAAAATTCATGCCATGCATTATATGATTTAAATTGCTTATAAATTTGAATTATCAGAATCCAATAATTTCAAAAAAAAAACTATGGAGATCATCAAGCTGTGAGACCAAAATAAATTAATTAACTACAAATATCAATTAAAAATATGACTTTACATACTTATAGTTAATATGATTTGAAAATAGACTTCATAAATACATTAAGGTATTTAAAGTGAGAAATTTAAGTACGTAAAAAAAGACTAAAAAAACAACAACAAGCGATATATTACATGCACACGCACTCTACGTAATAAAATTACGAAAATATGACTTTTGTAATTAGTAAACATGAGAAGAATATCCCATGTAATTAATTCTAGGCCGTAGATTTCGCTGATCACTCATGGCTTCGTTGAAATCAACGGCCTTGATCACCATTGCTTCACGGCGACCATCCTGCTCCTGCACCGCCCCAAACACAATCTCATTCTTCTCTCTGTTATCTTCAAACGACGCCGTATCGTGCACGCTTCGTTTCTGCTGGTTTTGGTATTGGTCATAATCTTGATAACAAGACCGGTTTTGGTTTGGTCCTGATTTTCCTCTAAGGTAATTAGGCTTATCTTGATTCGAACCGGATCTCGGTTCTAAAACCGGTGGTGGTGGTCCATCTTCTTCCGGTATAGCAAAACTTTCTTGAACCGGCCATTGGTTCGGTTCTTGCTGGTAATGAAAGTTTTGTGGAGCTATTACGTTTCTTGAACCGGTTATCATCTCGGAAACAGAAGAACCGGTTTTCACCACTAGCTTACCGATCGAACCGAGAAACCCTTCTTCTTTTTCCGGTTCGTGTTGTGGTGGGATTAGTGGTTGTCGAACCGGTCTTGGATAACGTTGGTATGGAGCCATTGTCATATTCGGTTTAGCTTCATTCCTCTGAAAACAACAAAAAAAAAAACAGAACATAATTTCCGGTTTAACTCTTAATTCAAACTAAACCGAACCAAACCAAATCGTTGACTTACGTGACGTGGCGAAGTAAACAACGACCGTACTCTACGTACTAATAACGCCAACATGTATCCAAAGAACGCAACGGCTACAAGCAAAGCAGTTCCTATAACACGACAACGTTTTAAACAAACACTAATACGTCGTCGTTTTAGACCAGAGGATAAAACGGTGTCGTGTTATTACCAAGATGTAGATCTGTGTCGGGAGATTCGTGATGATGATGAGAACAGTCATGATCGTGAAGTTGAATCTCTTTAACGATTTGATTAACACGATCAACGATTAATAGAGAACAGCTTGAAGAAACGTATATCAAATCAAAGTCGTCGGAGAATCTTCCTCCGGCGGCGATGGTCGACACTCCTGGGGAAGAAAATTATAAAAAAACTGCGTTTTTAAGTAAATTGCGTTTCGAAAAACGCAAACGCGAAATTAATGTTATTTGTTAGTTTACCGTCGTTGCTGATTTTGCGTATGGCCATGTTGTTGGAATCAGCGACGTATATGTTTCCGCCGTCGTCTATGGCTAATCCTTTAGGACGGTTTAGTTTTGATTCTTTGAGTTTTCCGTCGACGTGTCCTGTGTAGCCTTCTTGTGAGCCAGAGATAAGCTTTGGTTTACCATCTTCAAGAGATTCAAAAGTCAAGAAATTAGTACAAACCCAGAATCTGAATCTATCTAATTTTGAATATTGTAGTTTATATTAAAGCAAAAAGTTTAGTGCTTTAAAGAGAAAAGCTTTGTAACTTGTGTAACAAGAAACGACAGAAAGAATAAACCCTAAAAAACAGAAACAGAACATGAATAAAAAAGGTAATGAGTCTTGTTTAGGACTAAAGTGCAAAAGTTTAAATCTATAAAAGGGTTTAATTGTCAAATAGATAAACTCTGGAATTTAAAAATGAAGAAACTCACTTTTTAACTTAACTAAAAAAAGTAAAATAAATTGAATCCTCATGTTGAAGCAAAGTATAATCGTACAATTCAAATATAATATTATGAGTTTTTATAAGTGTATAATATAATGTTATGAGTTCTTTTTAATCTATATTATTATTTTTGGAGTACTAATTTGAAAATGTCCAAAAATTACTCAATATTACACATTATGCCATTGAGTATAAAAGGAAATAATTTTGAACATTTAATTACGAAAAACCAAATAAGGAAATATTACAATCCTCTCCAAAAATAAACTCAAAAATATTAAGGAAATTATGTAAAAGTCATTAGGAACACAAAATAAGATATATGCAATTCACATAAATACACTATTACATAGTTTTTTACAAAAAAAATATCATTAAAATTTTACTTAAATCAAAATACCATTAGAAAGAGTTTTTTAAAAACCATAACATCATTTTTAACAAAAATAACATACAAATTAAAAAGAAGTTTAATTAATATTATTAAGAATTTTAAAACGAGTTGAAACCTATTTTTGTTAAAAATATCAAACAATAAAAAAAATAGTTTGTAAACGGGTTCGGTTTCCGGTTGGATTCTAAAAAACCCGAAGAAATTGCAATTATTTTTAAATTTAAATCTTATATTACATATTCAAAATAATTATAATTTTAAATGAGGAATTCACAAAACTACACCCTTTCAATCCCTCCTTCACGAAACTACACCTAATTTAATTTTTTCACATATTTACACCCTTTAAAAATTTGAAAAGCCTGATTTACTCTTTTAAAAATTACCAAAATTAAATTTGTTTTCATTTGGATTCGCTAATTAGTGTTTAGGGTATAGTATTAAGGGGATATGATTGTGTGGGTAGGGTTTATTTGGATTTAATTTTGAGTGTTTAGGTGTAGTTTTGTGAAGTATTTTGGAAATGGTGTAGTTTTGTGAAATGTAATTCAAATGGTGTAGTTATGTGATTCTCCCATTTTAAATAAATTTGGGTAAATCGCATAGTTCGATTTGTGTATTTCGATTAGGTTTCGGTTTGTATTTTGAATCCGGGTTTTTTTCCAAATAAATAATAAATTATAATAATTTAGTCTAATCAACTTGCAAATTATATTAAAATTTTGTTATACGAAATATATAATAAAATATTAAATAGTAATTAAAAAATCTCATTTCAACAATATTAATTGATCCTATTTTGTTTAAACAATGAAGATAAAATAATATTTAAAATTTCTAAATTAAATATATAACATCATTTAGAAAATATAAACCCGTGGTGAACCACGGGTTAATTCCTAGTTTCAAATATATATTTGAAGAAGAAGATGAACTTACATCTAGAAAGTGGCATAGAGATTTTGTGGACGTTACTATTCACAGAGTCCAAGACAATAAGTTCTTCACCATTAGGAGAAACTTGAATTGCATAAGGATCAATCCCAAGCTTACTTCCATCAAATACTGTCTCTATGTTATATCCACTTTCATATTTCACCATCGAACGGCTAGAAACACCTGTCACATTTTTTAAAATATTTTATATAAATCTTGTAATGATTGAAACTATATATAACATCATCAACATCATAAAAAAAAGATTATAATTTTTTTGTACCAGATTTTGTGGTGGTTGTTGTGGTTGTGGATGCTTGAAGAGACCATAACCATTTCCATAGAATTGATGCTACATTTGTTACAAGTCCACTTACAATCTCTGTCCAAAAAAACAAACAAGAAATTATTACAAAAGAAGTGCTTTTGAAATAACCAAAAATCAATTTATGTATGATTAAAAAACTCACTAACAGGAGGAGGTTTAGCTAAAACTGAAGTTAACCCATAAAACAAAAACATGAAAATTAGAGACAAAACCACTAAATTTGAATATTTCTTCATTTTTTTTTTGTTTTTAATGAAAACACATAGTGTTGTGTTACTTACAAGTATACTTATATAAAATATGATTAGCTAAACCGACAGAAGAAGAAGATTTGGAGTTAAAGAAAACATAAAGAGACAAGAATCATATGCTCTCGAGTCTTGTCTACTTATTGTTCAATCTTCTTTTTCCTTTGGATCTCATTAAGTAAGTACAAATCATTACACAAAAAGCATATCTTACTTATACAACAAGCAACACTACACAACAAAAAAGAAACAGATAATATCATAATTCACAAAATTGAAGTTTATTCAAACTATAAAAAAAGGAAAGTATATAAAGTCACACTATATAAACCATACCAACTTCTAAAGTAGAAGCATGAGGAGTAGATAAACCATAACAAAGTCCTCTTGAGTTTCTTCTTAGAAAATCATACCCAAAGTTAATAGCTATCTTCTTCATTACGCTTGATCCTGATTTTGCTTTTACATAAGAATGTCCCATTATAAACGCCATCCCGGCCTCGCGCGCCTCCGTGAGCTCCGTTAACTCCTCCTCCGTGGATCTATCGATCATCATCGCACTTTCCGGTAACACAAACCGTACCCTTTTCTTGATTCTCGGCGAAAGAATCGGCGGCGGCTCTACCGCCACCACGATTACTTCCGAAGAAGATGATGGTTCTTGTTTCGCATAACCATCGTCTTCTTCGTAAAACTGAACACCTTCGAGATTTGAAGAGGAAGCGGCGACGACGGTTAGCCTCTCGTTGGTTCCGGATTCATTCTCCGTGTCCGGGGAATACTCCGAAGGTTTTTCCGAACGGATAAACTCGGCAATACTGCAAATTAGGTCGTTCTCGAATTCGATGTCGTCTTTGTGCACGTCACGGTATCCGTACCGGGCTATACACCGGTATAGCCGGTACTCCTTCGGTCCGACCCTTCCCACGAGAAACCGTTCTCCCGGTTTCACGTGGGGGACAGGGACAGATTTCACGCATAGGAAGACGACGACTTGGTGAAACGCGGGTAGGTTAGTGATGAAATGAGAGAATATCGCCGGTATCCCCGAGACAAGCTCCGTGTTGATGACACCGATCCCTCGGACACGTACGATTCCTAGGTTAGAGGAGCCGAAGAGCGTTAGGAGCCAGTTTATCGATACCTTGTTTTGCACGTCGAATTCGTATCGCTTGAGTGTTCCGTAGTGCCAAACATACATAATGAGGAGGAAAATGAAGGAGAGAGCGATCGGCACCCACGCGCCTTCAAGGAATTTGATGAGCGAAGCCGAGAAGTAAAGAATTTCGATAGTTCCAAAGAAGAAGATGAAGGCTAGCGCGTATAAAGAGCTTTTTCGCCAGCATAAGACTATCACCAGCGACATTAGGCAAGTCGTTACAAGCATAACCGTAATAACCGCCAAACCCGAGGCGTTGCTTATGTGTTTGGTGTCACGGAATCCAACGGTAACGGCCAAGCATAAGAGCATGAGAGTCCAGTTTATCTCCGGGATATAGATTTGGCCGTGCATTTTAGACGACGTGTGCACGATTTTGACTTTGGGGAAGCAGCCTAGAGAAGTGCACTGCTTGATTATCGAGAACGTCCCCGTGATTATCGCCTGGCTTCCTACAACAGCCGCCAATATCGCTATTGCCAAAACCGGCCACCTAATTTTCTCTGTACACAAATAAACAAACAAAGGTCAAAACTACACCAAACACACACAAATACACACATAAATTGTATAATTTGAACAAAATAGTGAGTAGATTTACCAGGCACTGAAACATAAAATCCGATTCTGTAATCGGTCTCAAGTACATGGTGCTTGGATAGATACGCAGCTTGGCCCATGTACGCGAGGATTAACGATGGATAAACAGCGAAAGTGAACGCCATCTGTGCACACAAAGAGACAAACAAAACTTTGCAAGTTTCAGACAAAAGCTCAATAACAGAACACAGACAAAACAAAGAGTTCATGAACTTTACCTGTATTGATAACTGTGTGAAGTGTCCTAAATCAGCAAACATAGCCTCTGAACCTGTAAAAACATCATAAAGAACATAAAAAGTTATGAGAAGATAAGAAACAGAGTTTGAAACAAGAAAAAACCGTTTTTTCTTTACCGGTTATGCATAAAAGGATGCCACCGAGAGACATCCATCCGCGTTTACGGGTTTTCTTGAGGAACTTGTAGATGTAATAAGGAGACAATGCTTTATAAACATGAGGATTCCAATAGAAGATGTTGTATAAACCAATGCTGCTTATACATAGAAGCCACAAGAGCACGATCGGAGCAAACACAAATCCTAGACGATGTGTTCCATAGTGTTGTAGCGAGAACAGGAGTATGAGTATGGCGCAAACCACGGGCACCTCCACATCTGCAAAAACCGCGCAGAGGTTAATTAGTTTAGTTCAATAAAGTAGTAGTCTTATCCAAAACCAAACTAAACTTGTACATATTTGACCACTTGATCACTTTTTCACAAAAAAGGTTTAAACTTTATGACTTTTTTTTAGTATTCCATTAGCTTTATATAATCATTAACTACTAAAACCATATTCATTATCTTATGATTATAAGTAGAATGCAAACTTTACATTAGCCTCACCTTCTACACCTAAACTTATTATTATACATATTAGGAAGCTTCTTCTTGATCCTACATGGATTCAACCTAACTTTCAACTAAGCCTATTACACATAAGAACTCCCAAAAATAGCTAAACTAAAACCGATACCACGAATTAGTTTTCGGTTTTACCATCCCATTTGAAGTGAAAGTTCCTAAAACCATAGGCTTGGTATACCAAATCCTGCTCCTAGACTAACTTATAGACTTAGATATCACAAGAAACTTAAGAAACCATCTAAAACAACCATTAATTCGACATTTTTCGAGATATAGTGACACTAAAGTTTCAATCTTTATAACTTCTACACTCTCTATGAACTAATCAAAGAAGTAGACAGAGCTTACACTGATGTTGCTGTTTGGACATAGATAACTCTAATCCAGAAACTGCAGAGAAAACTACAACAAAAAAATCTTCAAAAATCTTAAAAATCAAAAATCAACACAATCTTCAAAATCAAATCTTTATTATTACCAGAAATTGCTGGTGTAAGAACACCATCACCAATAACCATACAAGTACCAATAAGAGCAAGAACAAGCAACATGTTCTGTAGCAACTTATGCTTCTCAAGCGTGTTTTTCAAATTCCACCCTTTAACTTTCAAATTCTTCGGATTAGCCCCATAACTTTTTTTATACTCAGATAAGTCCTCGTCTGCAATCTGAAAATTGGGCAAAGAGCTAATCCTCGCGTGACGACAGAGAAGAGAGTAGAGAGCGAAAGTGCCTCCTTCACCATTATCATCAGCACGAAGAACTATAAAAACGTATTTAACAAGTGGGATTAGTGTTAATGTCCAAAAGATTAGAGACAAGACACCAAAGATCTCTTCGTTTGTCTCTGAATGTTGTATGTCTTCAGCGAAAGTGCTCTTGTATACATATAATGGTGAAGTTGCTAAATCTCCATAGACAACACCTAAGCTTTGGTAAGCTAATGTAATAACAGTCTTCCAAGATTCTTTCTGTCGAATAAAAAAAAAAACAAGAAAGTTTACACTTTTAGCAATGAAAAAATTGATGAAAGTTTGGATCTTTGAGATAAAAATTGGATTTTTTTTGTTACTTTGATTTGATTTCTTGGACTTAAACGCTCGAGATCCATGATGGGTTTTGCTCATAAATTACAGAAACTGATGAGAGAAAACAAGAAATATGAAGAGGGTTTTTTTTTTAATTAGATTTGACGTTACGGAAAAAAAAAACTTGTTTTTGGATTTTTTTGGTTGTTGTGTGTGGTTTTTGTGTAATGAAAGTACAAAAGTTTGGGCCAAAATCAAGAACTCTAGAGAGAGAAGAAGACCAACGAAGAAGAAGAAAGACATAAAAGAGATAAAAAAAAAACTTTAAAAGAGTCATTTAAGATAACTGCCACAAATATAACTGCAAATTTCATCACTCATCAAGAAAATAAATAAAAAAAATAGAAAGTGGGGTCCTTCTTTGTTATGGGAGAATGTGCAAATCTTATAAATGTATAAACAATATATAAATGATTTTTTTTACTTACTATATATGTGTGCATGTATATGTATTGTGTTAAGATTAACAATAAAACAGTATTACAAAACTATGATGTAAGTAATTTTTTAATTCTTGCAATAAGTCAAAAACTAAAATATGCTTTAAACAACACAACATTAAAAGCTTTCAACTGTTTTTACACATTTGTTAAAGACTTTTAAGAAGAAGAAAAATTTGAATCAAGCATTTATTATGTCATTAATTTACTGATTAGAAGAGTTATGTTTGTCAATTTTAGAATTAGTTTATTGATTGTTTAATTAAAATGAGACGAGTTAAGATCACATCTACTTTGTCACTTTCTTTGGTAATCGTTATTTGAATAAAATTCTTTTTAATATAACTTATTAGTAATATTTAGGTAAAAAATATTAGACGTTAATGTTATAAACCAAAAATATAAAAGGTATTTATTTTCGAATTTTAAGAGCATCTCCAAAAAGGAACCTCAAATTTGAGGTTTCATCAACCTCAAATTTGAGGTTTCATGTGTTTCTCTCCAAAAGAAAAACCTCAAACTTAATTTTACATATTGCATTTAAGTCCTTACTATTTTTCACAATTAAATAAATCTCTTAATTTTTGTAGATAATATAAAATACACCTCAAATAATTATTAAACCAATAAATAATTACTAAATTAATATTTTTTATTTTAATTTAAAGTCTTTCTTTTAGTTTAACATGTGAAAATTAAGTTTATATTTACAAAATATAATTTTTTATGTACTAAAATGATGAAATTAAAAAGTTAATAAAGATATTTGTGAAATATTATTAATTGGAGGGATGAAAGTGCAAAAGAAAGATGGAACCTCAAATTTGAGGTTTAATTTGAGGTTTCACTATTCAAAACCTCAAATTTTGAAGTTTTGAGGTTTTTTTTGGAGAACAAAAAATATCATATTTGAGGTTATGAGGTGTCTTTTGGAGATGCCCTTAAGTGACCTAAAAAATGGGTCAGAGATTAAAATAAAATACTATAAAAGAAATATTAATGGGAGATGGGTGGGGAATGAATAGATTGGTGTAATCACTTTTATCTCTTTTTATGGTTTGTTTGTTAGTTCCAAGAGATTCTAATTTTATTCCTTTGTTTGGTTTATTTTAGGGTATATTTATATGACATCTCCGTCTCTCAATTCAATAAAAATTATTCACACTTATCCCAAAATTATTAAAATTATTATTTAAAACACAATTTGATTTTGTTTTGATTTTATGTGATTTAAAAATGATTGGACACGTGTGTATGTAGGTGCAAGGATTATAGTGTGGCACCACCTCCAAGTCTTTTCTATCAAAACCTAACTCTTACCACTTTGAAAGCAACTTATCTTCTTTCCTTTTCATAATAATTTTAATAATTAAACAAGTGATTTAGTCTTCACAAGAATACAAAATACTTTATGTTAGTGTAACCAAATGTGTACAACTCTTTTTTCATTTGGGTCCCAAATGATTAATATGTTCACGTAATTTTCTACTTGTGTCCGTAAGCATTTAATTTATATAAATCAAAACAAAAAAGATATTTGTTGCTTCCTAGAATGGGAAGTGGGAACCATTAATTGCAATTTTAATAAATGTACAATTAAAATCAATTTTATTTCAATTGTGTTTCATAAACACCATCGACTTTATTTGAAAGAGGAACAAGCAAAATCATTTATATTTACTTGAAAAGGGACAACTTTTCTAAAAGGGCACCTTTTGTTAAATAACCATATAAATAAATGAGTCGTTATATAATTTTCTAAAACATATTAATTCCCCTAAATTTAAACAACAATTAACAAAAAGAGAAAGGAAATAAATAAACTATTGTTTTTTGACAAGATTAACATAACCAAAAGGAAATAAATAAACTATTGTTTTTTGACAAAATTAACATAGCCTGTTTAATTATTATTAATGTTATTGTATAATAATCATAGTGGCAAGAGTGGGAATGTGGGATAAATTAAAAGAATTGTATCCCGTAGGATTCTATACTTTAACATCTCTAAATATTTCAAATCTTTCACACGTGGTCATACTTAATATCAGCCATCATCGAATCATAATTAAGTAATTAAACTATTCGAAAATAGTGTTTAATTAACCGACATCGTATTTGAAATATATATCCCTAGTTGGAATAACATCACTGTTTCATAATCACGTTTAAGTATGTATAACAAATATATTATTTTTTTTGGTAATTTGTATAACAAATATATAATCACACTGCTCTAAGCTTGTTAAACTATTAACATTATTCTAAATATAATCACTAGCTAGTTCGTGACAGATAGAAGAAATAACAAATTTTAATGGTGTATTCGAGTCTATGTATATAATATTCAATATTCAACCATGCACGTTAATAAATATTAATTGTGTCATCTTCCAACTATTACATCTAAGTGTGTATAATTGTTATATTTATATGTTCTAATTTTAATACGAATAAATAAGATCAAGTAAAAAAAATACGAATAAATAAGATTTTAGATTTTGAAAAGTGGAGAAATAAAAGGGATTATGATATGATGGAGTTGTTGTCTCTTAATTTTAATGGTGTATTCGAGTCTAAGTTGTTGTCCCTTTTGTATGGATAAACATCAATTTTTTGGTGACGTGATATTTAAAAAATCTTGTTTTTAATATTTCATTTTTTTCTCTTCATAATTCCTTTTTATATTCGCATCATAAATATTTTTAAAAAATCTATATTCCCTTTTTGTTATTTTGTTGGTATTATCTTATGGTGTCAACAAGCATGCACACTAACTTCCCACTACCACATTTGTTCATAAAATGTTTGGTACGCGTGCTTTTTTGGTCAAGATAGTTTAATATTTTCTGTCAAAAAACTTAGAAAATATATAATTTAACTAGGAATTAACCCGTGGGTCACCACGGGTTTATGTTTTCTAAATGATGTTATATATTTAATTTAAAATATTTGAATATTATTTTATCTTCGTTGTTTAAACAAAATATGATCAATTAATATTGTTGAAATAGGATTTTTTTATGGGAGAATCACAAAACTACATCATTTGAATTACATTTCATAAAACTACACTATTTCCAAAATACTTCACAAAACTACACCTAAACACTCAAAATTAAATCCAAATAAACTCAACCCAAACAATCCTACCCCCTTAATACTATACCCTAAACACTAATTAGCGAACCCAAATGAAAATATTTTAATTTTGGTAATTTTTTAAAGGTTAAATTAAGCTTTAAAATTTTGAAAAGGTGTAAATATGTGAAAATATTAAATTAGGAGTAGTTTTGTGAAGAAGGGGTTGAAAGGGTGTAGATTTGTGAATTCCTCTTTTTTTATTACTATTTAATATTTTTATTATATATTTCGTATATCAAAATTTTAATATAATTTGTAAGTTGATTACACCAAATTATTATAATTTATTATTTATTTGGAAAAAACCCGGATTCAAAATACAAACCGAAACCTAATCGAAATACACAAATCGAACTATGCGATTTACCCAAATTTATTTAAAATTATAATTATTTTGAATATGTAATATAAGATTTAAATTTTAATATAATTGCAATTTCTTCTGTTTTTTTAAGAATTGAACCGGAAACCGAACCCGTTTTCAAACTATTTTTTTCACTGTTTGATATTTTTAACAAAAATATGTTTCAAGTACTCGTTTTAAAATTCTTAATAATATTAATTAAACTCATTTTTAATTTGTGTGTTATTTTTGTTAAAAATAATGTTATAGTTTTAAAAAAAAAACTCTTTCTAATGGTATTTTGATTTAAGTAAAATTTTAATGGTATTTTTTTATAAAAAACTATGTAATAGTGTATTTATGTGAATTTCATATATCTTATTTTGTTTTTCAAATGACTTTTACATAATTTCCTTAATATTTTTGGAGAGGATAGTAATATTTCCTTATTTTGTTTTTCATAATTAAATGTTCAAAATTATTTCCTTTTATAATCAATGGCATAATGTGTAATATTGAGTAATTTTTTGGACATATTCAAATTAGTACTCCAAAAATAATAATATAGATAATTAAGTTATATGTAAATTTTCAGTAAATTAATACATTAATATTTTGAGATATTTGGGAATATGGACTATTTTTAAAAAGTAATTAAAAACAACATCCTTTACTATTCAAATTTAGCTTAATGGACCATGGGATCCACGATTTTGGGTTTCCCTCTGTTTTGTAAATGACATTATAGGGTATATTATTTCTATAATTAACGATTTTGCCATTATGTATAATTTTTTTTTTTTATCTTCTTTTCCTTTTCTCTTTTTCTCTCTCTTCCTCCTTTCTTCCTTTTTTTTCTTCACTTTCTTCATTGTCCCTCTTTTTCTCTCTTCCTCTTTTTCTCCCCCAAACTCTCTTTTCCATCTCTTTCCTCTATCTAGTAGATATCGTCCACTGTACAATCTAATCTAATGGATGATATGACTTTACAATTTGATCATACAAGATAGTGGACAATCTGATGACAGTTTTCATTTGTATATTCCAGTGGATAATCGTTTGTACAATCTAGTGGACGGTTTGTCTATCCAATCTAGTGGACAATTGGACCATGCATTGAGTTTACAATTTGATTGTACATACAAATAATATTCATCTGTACAATCGAGTGGATAATCGTTTGTACAATTTAGTGGACGGTTTGTCTATATAATTAGTGGACAACTGAACTATTTGTCTACAAAAAAATAAAAAAGAAACTAGATATGAGAGTGAGAAGAGAAAGAAAAAAATGAAAAATAAACAAGTGGAAAAAGAAAAGTGATGGTGGTGATAATTAAAAGAAAAAAACAATAATGAAGACACAAAAAAGAGGAAAAATAATAAACTATGTATGCAAAAGTCAACATACAATAAATGTTTCTTCAACATTTAATGTCTTGCATCTTTCAACATCATATACAAAACACATAATAGATATAAACACTCTCACACAAATATATATATATATATATATATATATATATATATCAAACAAACACATTCCTCATCTTCCTTCTTTTTTCTTCACTTCGTTCTCTATCTTCATTTAATCATAATAGTGTAGTAAAACCGTCCACTATATGGTATAATGGATGTTAGATTATCCACTAGATTGTACAGATGAATTTTATTTGTACGTACAATCAGGTGTACCCTTAAATGCATAGTCGAATTGTCCATTTAACTGTTTAGTCAAGAGTATAATCAAATTGTCCATTGGATTATACGAATTTTATCTTATAGAGAAATATCCACTAGAGAAACATCCACTGGTGGATTGCAATGGATGTTATCCGCTAAAAAAACATCCACAAGTGGAACAATTCGTATAATCCAGTGGACATACGACTCTTCGACGCAAATCATCTTCTGTACAAACCAGTTGTCCAAGTGAGTTACGTACACTGTACAAATGAGTTGAATCTGACATCCAACAATTGTACACCGTCCACTAAATTGTGCAAATGAATGTTATTAAATGCAATTAAGAGAAAGAAACATGAATAAAAAGAAAGAAAACTTGAAAAAAATAAAAAATGAGTTTGAATCAAGAGAAAAAAAGAAATAAGAGAGAAAATATGAGAAAAGAGAGAAAGAAAGAGAAAGAAATAAGAAACAACAAAAAAGGAAAAAAAAGAAAAAAATAAATACACAAAAAATATATACACATATATAAACATATACACACATATATAATCTGACATGACATGCATTTAATGATATGAAATGCATTTAATGAACATATGTATCGATGGTTATTAGTGTATCGCATGTAATTTTCCCTTCATATTAGTGCAAGGGCAAATATGTAATTTTATCCAACAGTCCACTTTTCTTCAACAATTTCTATTACACACTCATCTATTACACAACCCATGACCCACTAGTCCATTTCACAATTGTGAATAGTGGACTGAACTAGTTTTTATATTACTTTTTAAAAAATGGTCCAATTTGCTAATAAACCCTAATATTTTCAGTAAATTAATATAGAGTTATTTAGTAAATTAGATACTTTTTATTTCTTAATTTGCCATTATGGTGATTTTTTTTGTATTTGCATTTAAGTGATTTTTTATGTTGAAAAATCAAAAATAACCCTGAACTTTCTGGTCAGGTCGTGTGAACATTCATGTATATGCGTGAACATTTATGTATTCGTATGAACATTCATGTTTTTCCTTCTAAAATAATCATGACATTGTGTGAATAATCATGAAATGTGTGAATATTCATGATAACATGTGAACATTCATAGTTCGATTAAATAATTCATGAAAAAATCTGAAACAAAAAACTTGTGAACATTCATGAATCTGTGTGAATGCGCGGAGGGATAGATTAGTCATAAAAAAAAATCAACTAATTATCAATTTTGAAACACAAATCATCTTATTGCAAATTAAGATTCAAAAATGTACATTTCCTAATTTTTTCATTATTATATCATCATTTTCGGTAATCGAAGAAAAACAATTACAATATCTTGATTTGTTTAGCTTTTATAACGATTGTCGGAAAAACACCGAGACGTTGCGATGGTTTTTGTATAAACGACACGAGTTTATTAGTTTCTACATTCCAAGTTCAAACTACATGCCGTTTCATACTAAAACGCCGTGGCGTTCTATCTATAAAAGGCCCGGTTTCATTACGACTTTAGGAGTATGATAGTATCTCTTTGTTTTATTGGGCCTACGTTTACTAGCGAGCCACGTGATCTGCACGTGCGCACCTCTACACTGCTTATATATTTTCCAACACAGGAAAATAAAATTAAGAACCCTTAAAAATCCACGATTTTTTTTTTTTAATTCAGATGGAGACTGTTGCGATTTCATCGGAGAGCTTCAAGGTTGGGTTCGTCGGAGCCGGGAAGATGGCGGAGAGTATAGCTAGAGGCGTGGTTGCTTCCGGTGTGCTTCCTCCGCATCGTATCTCCACCGCCGTACATTCGAATCTCAGCCGCCGCGATGTCTTCGAATCATTCGGCGTCAGTGTCTTCTCCAATAGCGAAGATGTAAGTTTCCTTTTCGTGGTTGTTGTTTTCTTCATCGTGTTAAACGAGAGTGAAGATTTTTCAGAAAAATGACAGGTGGTTAAAGAATGTGATGTTGTGATATTCTCTGTCAAGCCCCAAGTTGGTATATTCCTAATCTCTCTATTGGATTTTCACAATTGAATAAAAGCGAAATTGTTGAGATCTGTGATCTATTCATCAATGTAATATTTTTGTTTATTTAAATCTGTAAATGTCATATTGCAGTAAAGAAGGCTATCACAGAATTAAGACCAAAGCTCTCGAAGAATAAGCTTCTGGTTTCTGTTGCAGCTGGAATTAAGCTGAAGGATCTTCAGGTAAACACACATCTTTGTCGATGAAATTAGTATACACTCTCTCCTGAACAATAAGTGTCAATAGTTGTGTCTTTATCCATGGTGTTACCAGTGAGTTTTCGAATCATGGTTAAAGACTAAAAGGTGGTGTGTTTTTCTATTGTATCCGTGTTAGGAATGGTCTGGTCAAGATCGATTCATAAGGGTGATGCCTAATACACCAGCCGCAGTTGGCGAGGCAGCTTCAGGTAGTTTCTTCATAGTTCTCATTTTTAAGCTTTCTTTTCTCTCTTAGGCATATCAAATCCTTATGTTTGCTGCATTACCCCTGTGTGTAAATCAGTTATGAGCCTTGGAACAGCGGCAACAGAAGAGGACGGAGCGCTTGTTGCCAAGTTGTTTGGCTCAGTAGGGAAGATACTGAGAGCTGATGAGAAAATGTTTGATGCCGTCACTGGTCTAAGGTAACATAACAACACTGAATGCTCGAGTTGTCGAGAAATCATTTACTAAAACTTCTTTGAAAAAATTCGATTTCTTTACAGTGGAAGTGGACCGGCGTACATATACTTAGCCATTGAAGCTTTAGCTGATGGAGGAGTAGCTGCTGGTTTACCACGAGAACTCGCATTGGGTTTAGCTTCACAAACCGTTAGTGAACCAAATGATATTAAACGTTATTGAATAAACCGAAACTAGAAGGAGAAGACTAAAGCTTTTCGTGGTTCTCTTCTCTTCTTGCTCGGACAGGTTCTTGGAGCGGCGACAATGGTTAGCAGAACGGGGAAGCATCCAGGTGTGTTGAAAGATGATGTCACATCGCCAGGGGGCACTACGATAGCTGGAGTCCATGAACTGGAGAAAGGCTCTTTCCGTGCAACTCTTATGAATGCTGTCGTTGCTGCAGCTAACCGAAGCCGTGAGCTCTCGCAGAGCTAAATTGTTCAGAGCTAAATTGTTATTTACAGAGAGAGTTGCATCTCAGACACATTCTGTTTCAACTCACATACTGTCTTATTATTATTAATCTTATCTTTCGAATAAAACCTAGAGAAGAAAGAATAATGGAGACTGAATCTTCAAAGAATCCCACCAATTTGCATTTAAAAACCATAACACTCATATCCTCTTACCAAATCTTGGTGTAGATATATACACATAAGAACGAAAAACAAACTTGTAAGAAAGGAAAAAGAAACCCAAGACTTTTATGAATAAACGGTCTTCACTCTTTTCATCAGAATCCATAATTTGCCAATTTGGTAGACCACGTAACCCGTACGATCCAAGAACAAGAATTTCAAAATGTAATAGAAAACGTTTATTATAGCTGTGATGGACCTGTAGTAGTAGCCAAACTTTCCTTAGCAGTCACAGTCGCAACATTGGTGACACGGAGCACGGCTTGTGCGCTAAGAGCCGACAGTTTTGACTGACAGAAGTATTCCCACGTGATTGGCTCTGCTTCTTGGATTGGGTCTTCTTCCTCTGGTGGTGATGGTGGTGATGATGGTGATGGTGTCTCGGGTTTGATGTGAGGATGCGCTTTTTCATACGCGGTCTGGAGTTCTAATAGGACGGTCCTTGCAGCCTCGCGGGATTCAGGGAGCTGATCACTAAGCTGAGACGCGGCTGCTTGAACTAATTTGTCGATTCCATATTCTTTAATACCTTCAACGCCCTGGTATACAACAAGGAGTTATTACATGTGATGCCTTTGTGAGGGATTTATGCGGAAATAACAGAAGATGAATTTGCACTTACTAGTCGAGGAACACTTCGGGAAAAGCATAATGATGCTTTTGCACGGATCCTAGGATTCCTGTTCTTGAGACAAGGTTGCAGCTTTGGTAACAGCAAAGTCGGGGAAACATGTTGAGTCATTGCTGTTAAAGCTTTCTCTGCTGCCTCACAAACAAACCGTTTGTCTTGCGAAGACTTGAGAAGGAGTTGAGTAAGCTGAAAACAGAAAATGTACTAAAAGCTTTAAAACCTAGTAAAATTCAACCAGAAAACACAGTGAGAAGAGTGAAAAAAGAAGAAGATAAGAGTTACCAGAGGATCCAACAGATCTGTTATATGGTTGTTATATGCACTGAAGATGTCTGCAGATGCCATGCATGCGGTTTTGCATACCGCACTTCTTGGATTTTTCAATGATTTCACTACGGCTGGGATCACTTTTTCGCTGTTAAGAAGATATCATTAGTGATTAGAGTTACATTTTTCAATCTATCTTCGGAGATGATAAAGTAAGAGACAACCGCAAAAAGAACATGAGCTTACAGAATATCCATCATTAGTTCCTTGTGAAATATTGAAAGCCGGCGAACATTATTAAGAGCATCACAGACTGCTACCCAATCCTTGGACTCGAGTCCAGCTAGAACCGACTGAAAAATATGAGACCAAAGTGTAGAATAGTCATATTCCCAATCCCCAAATAGATGGATATATAACAGTTTCATCACAGTTATGGCCAAATGGGTATACTGATTCTAATGGGGATTGATGCAACAACACAAAAACACAATGGAAAAAATACCTTCAGAACTGAATCAGCATCATCTACATTATCCAAGTTCTCGGATTCGATATATTCAACTTCCACAATAGCTTTATCTGCCTCAGGTTTCTCTGCGTCTACAACGTTAGGATCACTGGGATCCAAGGAGGCAGAGTTTGGTAATGGTCTATCTTCAGATTTCCCATTCATTTTGCCAACACAAGACTTGGTTAAGCTTGCTTTACATTCACTTCTCTTCTCAGTTATAAGAAGACTGTTCATGTCATTTAAAGTATCACTGGCCATATGTGAAGTAACCTGCGTAAAAACGAGAAATAAATCACATCTGAAACAAAATTATAATCTAGAAATTTCTCAAATTTTTCACCATAAAAGCTTCTATGCATAAGTAGGTTAAACACTCAAATCCGTTTCATCGTATAGCAACAGACTTTAGATTTTGCACACAAGATCTCGATGAATTAGATGATTTTGCACACAAGATCTCGATGAATTCGATTCTAAGAAGCTTGAATCAGCCAAAGAAACTCCAACATCAAAACAGCAGATTAAGAAAACTATTAACCTAAAAAAATCTGAGTAACACACTACTAATCAACTTCATACTACACTGTTGAATAAGTAGATAAAATCAGATTCAACATTGAAGAACTTAAAACATAGCATAGATCTACAAATTTCAAGAAATCTAAACAAAAATAAAACACGATCTCACTCAAATAACCCTTAGAATTTTTTTCAATTTGTTGCGTAACAAGACTTCCTCGCGATTCCGATAATCAAAACCTACTACACATGAAACTAAGCATATGAATATCGATATTGTAGCAGTTCGAATTTGCGTATAAACGTGTACAGAAAAAAATGGTTATAGAAAGTTACCGGCGAATCAATCGGCGGCGGAATGTAGCCTCTGAGGAGAGGATAAAGCGACGGCGGAATTAGCGAAAATCAGTGGACTCGAGAATCGCCTGAGACCTTAAAAAAATCTAATAAGACGAGAAAAATATATTAACCGGCGATGCACTTTCACGAGTCGTATTTTATTCATAAGGGTATGTTGGGGCTCAAAACGACGACGGATTCATTTAGTGTGATTTCGAAACGGCACCGTTTTATCATTTAGGTGGGACTCAACAATGTGCACATAAAATTCATTTGTCGGTTTGCATTTACCATTTGTCGTGTTCACATTGTTGTTTCCAAGTATATGCTTTGACTAAATATATTATTTCCAAAATTAAAATATTTCCTGATTTTTGTGTGTTAATATATACTAGGAAAGAACCCGCGCGTTGCGCGGAATATTCGCTATTTATTATAGTAATTTTAAATAATTTTACATTGAATTTACGGGTGTTTTGGTTTGTTTTATGAAGTTTATTATTTTTGTAATAGATATATGGTTTAACTTTAGATATTTTTCATCTATTTTATATTTTAAACTAATGAAAATGATTTTGTTTACGAACAACTTCTATTTGCATGTTTTAGTTTATTCTCAAATGTATGTTGTTTTAACTCGTCAATTAATTTGGATCATATTTGTTTTGTATTCTCTATAACGTTATTGAATTATTTGTATATGTAATTGTTTGTTTTGAATGAGGTTTTGTTTTCTTAGTAATTTTTTTAAGTTTATTTCATATATTTATTTGGTACAAACATTTAGATTTAGAAAGTATATATATATGGAGTTTTTTCATCCCAAATTATAGTTATTTAAACTTTTATAAATTTATATTTATTTTATTTTTAAAATATTCTCTCTCTCACCCATTTTTTAAATGTTTTAGGTCTTTTGATTTGTTCCATTTTATTTGATTGTCACAAGTTTCTATGGGTATTTTGAGAATCACAAAACTACACCATTTGAATTACATTTCACAAAACTACACCATTTCAAAATTATTTCACATAACTACACATAAACACTCAAAATTAAATCCAAATAAACCCTACCCACACAATCCTACCCCCTTAATACTATACCCTAAACACTAATTAGCGAACCCAAATGAAAAGATTTTAATTTTGATAATTTTTTAAAGGGTAAATCAAGCTTTTAAAATTTTGAAAGGGTGTAGTTTTGTGAAAATATTGAATTAGGTGTAGTTTTGTGAAAGGAAGGTTGAAATGGTGTAGTTTTGTGAATTTCTCTTTATTTATTAACTATAATATGACCACTAATATTATGTAGTCTTAATTATTAATTGTTTTGAATAAATGTTAAACATCATTTATAACTTTTAAATTTTGTGCTTTTAGATAAAAAAATTTAGATAATGGGACATATGTAATATATTCCAAAAAATTAGTATAAGAGATAAAAAAAATTTATATATTTTCATTTTAGTTTATTAATATTGAATGAGTTTTATAAATATTGAATGAGTTTTCTTAAATGATTTTTTAATTGAATTATTTTATTATTTATGTTGATGATGTGGATGTCTTAGATTGAGAGAGTATTGTGCTATTATATAATAGATGGAGTTTTTTTCATCTCAAATTATAGTTATTTAAACTTTTTAAATGTTTTAGGTCTTTTGATTTGTTCTATTTTATTTGATTTTCACAAGTTTCTATGGGTATTTTTTATTTATTAACTATAGTATGACCACTAATATTATGTAGTCTTAATTTTTAATTGTTTTGAATAAATGTTAAACAACATTTATAACTTTAAATTTTTGTGCTTTTAGATAGAAAATTTTAGATAATGGGAGATATGTAATATATGCCAAAAAATTAGTATAAGAGATAAAAAAAATTTATATATTTTCATTTTAGAAAGTTGATATACATGTTTTTTATTAGTGTTAAAAATTATATTGAATGTTTTTATTTTAGTTTATTAATATTGAATGAATTTTATAAATATTGAATAAGTTTTATTAAATGATTTTTTAATTGAATTATTTTAATTATTTATGTTGATGATGTGGATGCATTAGATTGAGAGAGTATTGTGCTATTATATAATAGATTTTAATTATTACCTGTTATTAGAAGAAAGTTCTTTGATTAGATTTTTTATATGACCCCCCCCCGTCCCAAAAATATCCTCACTTCGTTGTGATTTGTGAATCTAGCATAATCTTTTTAAAATGCTTTTTCGAGCAATATTTTCTTTATGTTACCTTTAAAAATTAAAAAGTAAAACATTTATACATGACCGAATTTTTATTGAAAAATTGATAGATTCATATGGGGGGTAGTGACAAAATAAATTTGAGCTTATTGTTTAAACGTGATTTTCTTTTTCTTATTAATTACATGAGATTTCGTACGTCTTGTGATATGTTAATTATGCAACACACGACATGTCTCAAAGTCCATTGTAGTTACTTCTGACAGGTTTTGGAGGAAGAAAAAGTTGGTTTGTGATCTCTAACCACTGTTTGATTAAAATTACAAATTGTATGATTAGCATCTCCCATCCTCTTCTCCCCACAACATGATCATAATAGTATTATTATTACATTGAATTTTATAATAAAATACGGCAATAATAATGATTGATTTATTGATATAGTTGTCGAGAAAATAAATAATTATTCAGACATGGACCTCCCATGTGTTTGCTAATATTGTTGTTAGACCGGTGTCGGTGTGTGTTAGAGAGCCTGGTTCAATTTCGGTTTAAAGTTTTTGAGTTATCAAAAGTTCTCTTTTACATACACTTTACTTTACTCAGGTTACTTTTGTCGTGATTCATATGGTTTTAGTATTTTTATATTATTGATTTTGTGTTTCTAACGTGATCATATAATAAAATAATGTTTTTCTTAGTTTATGACTGAACTTTTGTGAATTTTGAAAACATGAAAGCATGAATATTAATTATTTTGTGTCCATTTGGTTATTAACTTGAGATACATACATGTCTTTTGTTGGTTTATTACAAACAATGTTTTCAAGTGCACAAAAGAGACAACTTAAAAAGGATTACACATTTTTACTTCAATACATGACTAATCTTTTACCTGTATTGAGGAGCAAGTTCACCATCCTTTACAATATAGTTATGAGCAGGGAAGTCTTCTCCCTTGAAGTACTTCTCCAACATGTCTTTCGTGCCCGCCGCATATCGCAGCTGTTTTTATATTGTAACACACAACAATATAAGTACTTAACACAACATCTTATGCTTCCACTATAAGTACTAAACAAAACATCTTATGCTTCCATTATGAGTACTGAACACAACATATCTTATGCTTCCATTATAAGTACTAAACACAACATATCTTATGCTTTCACTATAAGTACTATAAACACTTGCTATTTACCTGGGCGTCAATGGTGGTTCCAGAGATGTGTGGAGTCATGGCCTGGTTAGGCATGTAACGCCACGGATGGTCTTTAGGAGCCGGCTGTGGGTCCCACACGTCTCCGCTGTACCCACCAATGTGTCCGCTCTCCACGGCTTCCACAACAGCTTGCCTATCCATGATGGCTCCTCTCGCGTTGTTCACAATCTTAACGCCTTTCTTCATTTTCCCTATCAGATCTCTGTTGAACATTCCTCTGCATCAAACAAGAAACCATTTTTGATCAGAAATCTCAGACAAAAACCTTGGTCATGTTTCGTGATCTAAGCGTCGTGCTATACCTTGTCTTCTCTGTGAGAGGAGTGTTGACAACCACAACGTCGCATTTAGGTAGCATTTCGTCAAGATTCTCAACGTACTTAGCACCGATCTCTTTCTCTAGCTCTGGTTCCATCTTAAGCCGGTCGTGGTACAATAAGTTGCATCCGAACGGCTTCAGCCTCTGTAACAAAAGCCTTCCGATTCTCCCGGCTCCTACGGTTCCTATCGTCTTCCCTTCAAGATCATAGGCTCTATAGGCGATGCCCGCTACATTCCACTCCCCATTTACGACCTGGTTATACCCTGGCACAAAGTTTCGCATGAGAATCAAGATCCTCATGAGCTCGTCTTCTGCCACAGAGACAACATTGCTCCCCGTAACTTCGGCTACAGTCAAGCCAGCGGCTGCAGCTGCTTGTAGGTCTATGTGGTCGGATCCAATACCGGCCGTAAGGAGAAGCTGCAGGTTCTTAGCCTTCTTGATTCTCTCGGCCGTGACGTAAGCCGGGTGGAAAGGAGTTGATATCAGGACATGAAGGTCGGGTATATGTTTCTCAAGCTCTGCAATTTTATTATAAGAGTCGTATCAATGATATAATATAAATACACTGTGTAATTGTGCAAAGTATTAAACTCACCACAATCAGGGCCTTCTTTGTCGTCAGTGACAATGTACTCATGTCCTTTTGATTCGAGCCAGTCGCGGATTCCTAAAGCGTTCTCGACACAGCCGAGGAAGTTAGGGTTCTTGGAAGCGTATTCGTTGGCCTTGTAGAAAACGCCAACAATCTTTTTGGTATCACCAGAAGATGCCTGTTTTCATAAGCCATTTCACAAAGCTATTGAGAGCATATATAACCACAGGTTTCAAAGAAGAAGAACACAACATCAAGCAAGCATCTTTGCATTATGTTGAAAAAGATCACATCCTAATTAATTATGTACCAAACCCCAAAACGCCTAATAAGGCCTGTTTCTAAGCTGGAAAGTTATTAAAGAGCCAACTAAAACACCTTGTCGTTTCATAATTACAGAAAGAAACATCTTGCAGTTCTTATGCTACAGAGAAATGATTAAGCCTAATTTCTCCATAAATATCGTTTAATGACCTGATTTAGTTAGAACACTAGTTAACCTAAAAAAAAGTGTGATCAAAGAGTTCTTCTTACATGAAATTGACGAGCGAGATAGTCCAAAGAAGAAGAAGAGGAAGAAACATAAGCTCTAATCGCAGCTCCAGTGACTCGTCGCATAGCCATCTTCTTCAAGTAGAAAAGTTTAATTTCTCTTTTATTCTTTGTCAAGTGAAGAGTTTTATTATACAAAGATTAAAGGTTCATGCACAAGCACCAAATCATCCTCTTTGTCAAAACCCATTTACATTGTGACACGTGGAGAAAGAGAGATATCCGACGGCTCAAGTTGCATTATTAGTAGATATTTTTAATTATTGATGTTTCGGATAAGTAGTGTGATGTGGCGTCGGATTAATTAATTAAATGTACTTAAGGCCCAAAACCGGCCCATTTAAAGCCTGCGATATAATAAGTCAGCTTCGTAAAACGGCGTCGTATTGAGAATAGACACGAAAGGCACGCACTCGTCGTCGAGCTTTGTTACTCTTTCTTCTTCTTCCGAGTTTTAGAGAAACGATGCGTCGTCACAACAAGCAGACGCCATGAGAGCTTGCTTGTATTGTGATGAACTCTAATCTCTTCTCTGACGATGATAAGGATCTGGAATAGATATAAAGGCATCAAACACAGATTCTTCTTCTCCTCCTCCTCCTTGAATCGTCGCACTTTCTCCACAATCAAACGATTTCAAATCAATGGAAGCGAAGAAGAAGCTAGCCTCGCGATCTCAGAACGGAGACTAAACCCATGTTTAGCTTCCGACAAGACTCGGTTTTACTACGTATCTCTGTTTCGGACACTCTTTAGGCTCTATTTGACCTGCGGGAGGCTATACGGAGCAGGGAGGACTCTCTGTGCGATGTGCACCTTAGGTTTTGTTCCTGATTCGCGTCTATGGAACAGTTTGATTCATCGTTTCAATGTCAATGGTTTGGTGCCTTATCAGGTATCGTTGGTTTATAGCAAGATGATAGCTTTTGGGGTTTCTTCAGATGTTTTTGCTCTCAATGTGTTGATTCATTCTCTGTGCAAAGTGGGTAGATTGAGATTTGCTGTTATTTTACTTAGAAATAGAGGACTTAGTGTTGATACTGTTAGTTACAACACTGTGATTTGGGGGTTATGTGAGCATGGTTTGGTTAATGAGGCTTATGGGTTTCTCGCTGAAATGGTGAAGAGAGGTATAATGATCGATACGGTTAGCTACAATACTCTGATAGATGGGTTTTGTAAAGCTGGAGACTTTGCTAGAGGTAAGTCTTTAGTAGACGAAATAGCGGAGCTAAGCCTTATCACTCACACTATACTCTTGAGCTCTTACTATAATCTCCATGACATCGAAGAAGCCTATAAGGATATGGTTATGAGCGGGTTTTATCCGGATGTTGTTACTTTTAGTTCGATTATTAACCGATTGTGCAAAAACGGGAAAATGATGGAAGCGGGATTGCTTCTTAGAGAAATGGAGGATATGGGTGTATATCCAAATCATGTAACTTATACTACTCTTGTTGATTCGTTAATTAAAGCAGATAGTTACCGCGATGCTTTGGCTCTTTACAGTCAAATGGTTGTTCGTGGTATTCCTGTAGATTTAGTTGTATATACAGTTTTGATGGATGGTCTTTTTAAGGCCGGAGAACGTAGTGAGGCTGAGAAAACGTTTAAGATGCTTTTGGAAGATGACCATGTTCCAAATGTGGTTACCTATACGGCTTTATTAGATGGCTTGTGCAAAGCGGGAGATTTAAGCAGTGCAGAATTTATCATAAGGCAGATGTTAGAGAATAGTGTTGTTCCGAATGTTGTCACCTACTCTAGTATGATTAATGGCTGTGTAAAGAAAGGGATGCTTGAAGAAGCTGTTAGTCTTATGAGAAAAATGGAGGACCAAAATGTATTGCCGAATAGTTTTACTTATAACACAGTGATAGATGGCTTGTATAAGGCCAGAGAAGAAGAAGTGGCTGTTAGAATGAGTAAGGAGATGAGGCTCATTGGGTTGGAGGATAACAAATACATACTTGATGCTCTGGTGAATCATTTGAAGAGAACTAGTAATATTAAGGAAGTTAAAAGATTAGTCACAGACATGGTCTCTAAAGGAGTTACACTAGATCGTGTTAACTACACCTCTTTAATTGATGTGTTCTTTAAAGGAGGAGATGAGGAAGCTGCTCTTGCTTGGGCTGAAGAGATGCAAGAGAAAGAGATGCCATGGGATGTCGTTTCTTACAATGTCTTAATCAACGGGCTGTTAAAGTTTGGCCAAGTTGGAGCAGACTGGGCCTACAAAGGAATGAGAGAGAAGGGTATAGAACCAGATGTAGCTACATTTAACATAATGATGAGTTCACAACGAAAGCAAGGAGATTTTGAAGGCATCCTTCAGCTTTGGGAGAAGATGAAGAGTCAAGGAGTAAAACCGAGTCTGATGAGTTGCAACATTGTAATCGAAATGCTATGCGAAAAGGGTAAGATGGAGAGAGCAATTGACATATTGAACCAAATGATGTTCATGAAGATCCATCCTAACTTGTCAACATACCAAATTTTTCTCGACGCGTCTTCAAAGCATAAAAGAGCTGATGCCATCTTCAAAACACACGAGAAACTGTTGAGTTACGGGATTAAACTCAGTAGGCAAGTTTACAACACCCTTATCGCAACTCTTTGCAAACTAGGCATGACGAAAAAGGCAGCTATGGTTATGCAGCATATGAAAGAGAGAGGCTTTGTTCCTGATACCGTGACTTTCAATGCCCTTATGCATGGGTACTTCGTGGGCAGTCATATAGAAAAAGCCCTTTCGACATACTACGTTATGTTGGAAGCAGGAATATCCCCAAATGTTGCAACCTATAATACTATAATAAGAGGTCTCTTTGACGCCGGGATAATAAACCAAGTAGGGAAATGGCTGAGCGAGATGAAGAGTAGAGGTATGCGCCCTGACGATTTCACATACAATGCTTTGATTTCTGGTCAAGCTAAGATGGGGAATAAGAAAGAAAGTATGGTGATATACTGTGAGATGATAGCGGATGGGCTTGTACCGAAAACCGGCACTTACAATGTGCTTATCAGTGAATTTGCTAAAACTGGGAAGATGCTTCAGGCGAGAGAGCTTATGAAGGAGATGAGTAAGAGAAGAGTGAGCCCAAATGTTTCGACTTATTGTATAATGATATCTGGTTTGTGTAGACTTTGCACTCATCCAGAAGTTGAATGGAACAGAAAAGCAATGTATTTGGCAGAGGCAAAAGAGTTGTTAAGAGAGATGGTTGAAGAAAAAGGATATATTCCGTGTAATCAAACGACTTACTGGATAAGTGCTGCTTTTTCTAAGCCTGGAATGAAAGTTGATGCTGAAAGATTCTTAAAGGAGTGTTACAAGAAGAAGAATGCTCGTTCCTCAAATTCGTAAAACAGGTAACTCTATTTCGCCTTCTGATACCAAGATTCAGTTGCAACTTGACTCAAAGTGTTCCACTTTTCAGGTATACGCCGCAGTAGCAAACTTGGCTCTAAGCAGGACGTCTAAGCAATTGTGTGATTCCGAGCAATCGTGTTAGTCAGATGAGATTATGGCACCATAGTACACGATTCAAATTATGAATAGATTGCGCAAGCTAAAACGCGAGGCTGTTCAAAAGTGGCATTGAAGAAGAAATCTCTGCTTCTTATGATTTGCCTTTGCGCAGCCTTGTTCAGATCGAATCTTGGTCTGGTAATGGTTTACAAGGCGACATTGTTTGGTTTTGTAATGGAAGCCAAATCCGAGCTCGCGTTTTCCTCAGGAGAAGAAAGATGCTGATGTTATGGAGTGAGTGTACACAAGACTGTTCTTAAACCTGCTCTCTGCTTGGGACTACACTAAACAGTTGTCTCCTTTTGCTCAGAAATTTATCACTAAAACATAAAGAAATTGAAAGATGAAATGTCACAATGATAGATAACTCAGATGAATAACTTATTTTTCTTTTGTATAACAAAGCGTCAGAGATTTCTTTTGAGTTCCAATTTTTTTCAAATAAATACAATAATCATAGAAAGTTTTGGCTTCAAATAATAACCAAACTCTTCAACAAGTTTTAACAATCAACAAGTGAGCTGTTGCTTCTGTTCTGTAACTGCCTTGAGCTCCAGCTAGCTGTTGTAGGAGAAGAAGGGAGAATAATTGTCGGAATCCGTTTACTTTCTTCCTTGTGAGGAAAGTCTGTCATGTAATGAAGACCGCGACTTTCGTGCCTGGCTAATGCACTGCTCACGACAAGCTTAGCGCAACAGAACAAGTTTCTCATCTCACAAGTTTCAAGAGCTACCACTGTCTGTTCCCATCCATGTTCGAATAAGTATGTTTCCCATTTAGCTTCTAACTCTGCAATTTTCCTCTCGGCGGTGTTAAGCCGAGAGGTTGACCTGACGATACCAACATACTTCCACATCACTGCCTGAAGCTCCCTTCTCACTTCTTTAGTCAAAGCTAGAATCTTTGATATTACTTCATCTCCTATCGATCTAGCTGTTGCGACAACAGGTCTTGACCATTTCTCTGCTGCGCTTCGATCAAGACTCGTGCGTTTCATGAGCTCATTGGAAGGCTGAACAGCCCGTCTCGCAAAGACCAGAGCTTCTAAAAGCGAGTTACTAGCAAGACGGTTTGCTCCGTGAAGACCGGTGCATGCTACTTCACCTGCTACAAACAATCCAAGGACATTGGTGTCGCCTTGTAAACCAGCACGAACTCCTCCACACATGTAATGAGCTGCAGGCACAACCGGAATAGGCTGACGGGTGATATCTAGACCGTGTTTAAGACATTCAGAGGCTATGTTCGGGAAATGGGCAAGAATCTTTTCTCTCGGCTTATGGCTTATGTCAAGTAACACATACTTTTCATTCCGTTTCTTGAGCTGGTCATCAATGCTTCTTGCAACCACATCTCTTGGAGCAAGCTCAGCTCGTTCATCGTAGACAGGCATGAACCGCTCCATTCCTAGATTGTAGAGGATGCCACCGTCGCCTCTCACAGCCTCAGTTATGAGAAATGCATTTTCTCTAGCGGCGAGTGGTTTGATTGGAAGACCTTCGTCCGCTAAGGCAGTAGGATGGAACTGCACAAATCTTACCAAAGACAAACAGTAAACATAAGTTTCATTGTTAGTAAGTTTCTTCAGACTTGTTTTTGGTGGTTACTTACTCCATATTTGAGATCACAGCTTGAGCTCTATGAGCCATAGCCATCCCATCTCCAGTAGCCACCTATACAAAACCCATGTGGATAATAAAAACGGATTAAAGCAAATATATATCACATTAGAGAAATAGAATGAGACAAAAGAAAATGTTACTAAAGGATTTGTGGTTGATGGATAGATATGCCCTGCTCCACCTGAAGCAAGCAATGTAACCTTTGATATAAAACGTACTACCTGAAGAAATATTAGCATTTTTGCATTATAACATAAGCTACAAGGTGAATAATGAAAACCACAAACACAAGATCTTTTTGTACCTCATTTGTTTTAATATTCAAAGTGTCAACACCATGACAAACTGTGTTCAAACAATCCTGTTCAGACAAAACAAGATTAGTCTGATAAGCGAACTGGTCAGAGACAATTTGGTTATTCGAGGGCTTGAAGTTGAACCTGAGAAGTGAGCAGATCAATTGCAAAGTGGTGTTTGAAGACAGATATGTTGGGATCGTTAAGTACGGCTTCAAGTAATGCTCTCTCAATCTCTCTTCCTGTCATATCAGCTGCATGAACGATCCTGCGATGCGAGTGACCACCTTCTCTAGCCAAATGCAAGTTTCCATCCTCGCCGTGATCAAATGATGCTCCCATCGCAATCAGTTCGCGAATCCTTTCAGGCCCTTCTGTACACACAACCTGACGAAAGAACATTCAGACAGCGAAAAGTGAGACAGGTTTTGGACCACCTCCGAAACACTAACTACAATGCTTATGGATTAGACTAACAAAAGTACATACTAAACAGTTTTCAGGCAATGATCATGATAGCGCATAACATTTAAAGCCAGTTTTTTAGCAAAATTTGTACATATAACTGGTAGTGGAAACTTACTCTTACGGTTTCTTCATCACAGAGATGAGCACCGGCGACAATAGTGTCCTGCATATGACTTTCTACAGAATCCAAAGGGCATAACACAGCACTAACACCACCTTGAGCATAGTTTGTGTTACTCTCATGTGGCTCATCTTTTGTAATGACTGCCACTGTCCCTTGCTTTGCAACTTCTAAAGCATAACGCAAACCAGCCACTCCACTGCCAATCACAGTGAAAT
The DNA here is from genome assembly GCA_963556525.1 of Cochlearia excelsa. NCBI lineage: Eukaryota > Viridiplantae > Streptophyta > Magnoliopsida > Brassicales > Brassicaceae > Cochlearia > Cochlearia excelsa. The sequence continues at coordinate 25,228,966 of OY748330.1, forward strand.
CATAATACTTTGTTGAAGAAGACGAAGACGATACCAACACCGCCGTGACACTTTGCTTCGATCTCTCCTCATTGACGGCAGAAACACCACGAGAGTAACAACCGCATCTCTCGGCCTTTAAAGCCTTAGATACACCACTTGACCTGTGCACACAAATGTTAGACAAGTTTGAGCCAAGTTTATACAAATGCTAAAAACCAAGAAAGGTGTGGATTTGCATCTAAAGGTAAGAAGTTGAGTTCTTTTATTTGAACAAAACATCAGAATCATAAGTGGAATACATGAATCTCAATGTCAATTTTCTACAGAGAATAGGACAAAAATTGGGATTTGGTTTAATAAGAAGTGATACCAAGAGAGATCTTTGAATGGATTTGCCCTGAAATCAAAACCAGAACTCAATGAATCTTGTCTGAAACCTTGTCCCTTACCAATCTGCGTAGCAAGATAGAGATTATGAATGTTTCCAGCAGAAACATGAACAGACATTCCTCGAATCTTATTGCTCCTACAACATAATCATGAAGATATATAACTTTGTCATACAAAACATCTCAAAAACATCTTCTTTGTATGTTTAAATTCTCAAAATTTACGGAATCTTACGGAATCGCGAGAAGCGCGGTCTGATCTAAGCACGAGACGACGATTGAGAATCTGGGACTTGATTCACACCACTATACACAGAGACTTTTTCGCAGAAGGAAATAATCAAAAAAATTACGACGAAAGAGACAAAAAAAAATTACGACGAAATGTTCGCTTTCCACGAAGAAGAAGAAGAAGAAGAAGAAGAGAATCAAAGCTCGACTAGGTAATGTAATGTAATGGTCCCTTGAAATTCGCGCCTTCACTGTTTTGTCCTTTTTCTTTGTTCCTTTGTTCTTTCTTCTTCTTCGTTTTATTTTATGGTTTTGAGATTCTAGAAGCCATAGTATATGTTCTATCCAATCTTCGATATTTACTAGCTAGCTAGTAGTGGTTCCAATATAAAAATAGGGACAATTACGTAGAGCTGTCAATTGGTCTGTCCACATGTCCATAGGTGTTGTCCAGTCCAGTCCAATATTTTGTGGACATTGTCCGGTCCAGTCCAATATAACATGGACAAATTATTGTCCAAATCAAAAAAGCACTACGTCCATATTGAAATGCCTACTGACGCCCAATCATTATAAAATAAATTCAAAATAACATAATCAATAATTCAAAATAATATCAAATATTTTTAATATCAAAAAGGTCACTAAAAAATTTAGTTTACAGAAATACCATTAATAATGATATTTAATATCAAATATACCATTAAAAAAATTTAATTTACAAAAATACCACAAACATAATAGACGAGATTTAACACTTTTAAATTTTTCATTTGGTTAACTATATAGTGTTTATGGTATTGACAATATATAGTCTAAATTTAAAGGTTTTGAGTTTAATTTTGAAAATCTTAAACTTATTTAAACTTTGTGGTATATTTGAAAAAAGATTTTAAATTGTATTTGTAAAACTTTAAAAAATGTTTTTTGTTGATTTTGGAATTGTCGTGCTAATTTTGCAAGAAATTTTTTATTTATTACTAATAATGAAAATTATTTTTGTTAAAAGCTTAAAAGTATAATTTATCTAACAAACCCTAGTTTTTTTAAGTCCATGGACGCCCAATGTCCATATGGGCTAGCCCAAACTATTATGGACAAAGTGAGTCATTTTGTCCAATTGGTCCGTTATGATTTGGACGCGTCCATGGACTGTCCATAATGAAATGGACTGGACGTGACCACGGTTTTATTGTCCAATTGACACCTCTACAATTACGGCACTACATCTTTTAAATTGCAATTCGCAAAATTACACCAAAATTTTCGAAATTAAATTCAAATAAACTTTATCCACACAATCATATTCTTAATCATATCCCTTTAATATTATACCTTAAATATTAATTAACAAATTCAAATGAAATTATTTTAATTTTGATAATTTTTAAAAAGTAAATCAACAATTTAAAATTTTGAGAGGATGTAAATATCTAAAAATATTGAATTAAATGTAGTTCAACTAAAGAATGATTGAAAATGCGTAGTTTTGTGAATTTCTCTATAAAATATCTAAATTAAAGACCATCACTAAAGATTCATGACTTTACAACTTAAAGTGTAAAAATGTGTTCTGACAACTTGTGTAGTGCTTTTTCTAGATGTGTGTTGATGATACATGCATGATGCACCATAATATTTAATTAAAAAGTTTTTGACCACACTTGGATTTATTCTTTTATTAGCCTTTTGACTATTAGATTTTTGTATTGCTGGCTTCTGAATTTTCCCATCAGACATCTAAATAACAAAAACAAATATATATATATATATATATATATATATATATATTAAAAAGGGAAAAATGTCAAAAAAATCCTTAACTTTCAATTTTTTATTTAAATCTTCAACTTTTCGTTGACTTTCCATAAAAATCCCAAACTTTTGTTGACTTATCCAATGTGGTCCTAACGTTTATTCGACTAACGGAGTCGTTAGTCAACTCCGTTAGACCAGTCAACGTTGGGACCAATTCGGATAAGTCAACATAAGTTTGTGATTTTTATGGAAAATCAACGAAAAGTTGAGGATTTAAATAGAAAATTGAAAGTTCGAGATTAAAATGGAAAAACTTTGAAAGTTGATGATTTTTTTGGTATTTTCCTTATAATTTAGGATATAGTTTTTCGTGTTTAGAATTTTAACTTTTAATGTTTTGATTCATTATTTTGCAATTTATGATATAATTTTGGTATTTGGGATTTAGATTTTAACTTTTAATGTTTAAGTTCACTATCTTGCAAATGACGGTATACTTTTATGTGTTCAATATTTAAAATTTCAACTTTTAATGTTTTTGTTCACTATTTTGCAATTTTAGACATAATTTTTGGTATTTAGGGTTTAGAATCTTTATATTTTAACTTTTAGTGTTTAGATTCACTATTTTACAAATTACGGTATAATTTTATGTTTGCAAATTACGGTATAATTATATTTTAAAATTTTAAATTTTGCAATTTAGGAGGTAATTAAACCTTAATGAACACATAAAATTATACCGTAATTTACAAAATATTGAACCTAAACATTAAGAGTTAAAATATAAAGATTTTAAACCCTAAATTCTAAAATTATGTCCTAAATTGCAAAATAGTGAACAATAACATTAAAAATTGAAATTTTAAACATTGAACACATATATAAATTTATACCGTCATATGCAAAATAGTGAACTTAAACATTAAAAGTTAAAATCTAAACCCTAAATACCAAAATTATATCATAAATTGCAAAATAATGAATCAAAACATTAAAAGTTAAAATTATAAACACGAAAAACTATATAAATACCTAAAAAAATTTCAATTTTCAAAGTTTTTCCATTTTAATCATGTTTTCAATTTTCTATTTAAATCTTCAATTTTGTGTTGACTTTCTATTAAAATTTCAAACTTATATTGACTTGTCTAATTTGGTCCCAACATTGACTAACGACTTCGTTAGTCGAATAAACGTTAGGACCAAATTGGATAAGTCAACATAAGTTTGAGATTTTTATGGAAAGTAAACACAAAGTCGAGGATTTAAATAGAAAATTGAAAGTTTAGGATTAAAACGAAGAAACTTTGAAAGTCTAGGATTTTTTTGGCATTTTAAAGACAAAATGCAAATTGTACATACAGAAAGTGTGCATTTGAATGGCTATCTTGTATCCTTGATAACACTTTCCATAATTGACAAAAAAATACAGTTTTTCATATTTAAAATTGAAAATTAAAATTGAAAATTAAAATTAAAATGAAAAATTGACCGATGAAGCTCTATTTCAAAGTTGTACCCAAAAGTAATTTAATATGAAACGGGCCGTCGTCATTCTCATGGGCCCAAATTAAACCTAACTTCTGAAATAAAATCTACCCAAGCCCATTAAGTGCACACTCCAATTAATGCCATCGTTTTTATATTAATCCATTTTTATTTGTTTAATTTATTAATTAAGCCATTTCTTGATCTACACTAGTGGTGTGTACTATTATCTCGTCGAACATTTATATATAGAAAAATGAATGCATATTATTAACAAAAACCAAGCCTTAGCAGCAGAAGAAAATGTGAAAGACAAAAAAATCATAAATATTTAATAAGTAGATTATTATTATTACAAAATTAAATGATGCATAGAATTATTATACCCCTTATTAATTCAACTACAAGCGTTGAGAGTTTTTAATACGTCTAGGCAATATAATTGTGCCAGCTATATATATTTGCCTCTGATGTATTTTTTCACAAAATAATGTTATGTTCAAATATAATTGCATCTACCCAAAGAGATCCCTCATAAATTATACGCAGCTAAGCTAACTATAATTAAGTCTATAACATATGTAAAATTTACCATTATTATTGTTTGTTATATTGCATATTAATATTGGTCACCTGTGTATAAATAATGTCGATCGAAACTTTTGATAATTATAGACTTATTGTAAGTGGAAAATAAAACTAAAGGACAAAAATACGAAAACCAATAAATTATAAAAAAAATTACCGAAAGCGCTTAGATGGATTATTTGCTTTCATGTTACAACACAAATTTTAACCACAAAAAATAATGTTACAACGGAAATGGGAATATTTTAAATAATGCATAGCCATGATATTTAATTATATATCAACCAAAAAAAAAGACTAGATCAGAATTATAGTTGGTTGGGCACAAAGATCAATATATATTTTAATGATATAATAAGAGAGGGAGCTTCTATTCTCTCTTTCTTACTTTCTTACAATAACACTTTGTTGTGAAAAATCTTAATCCCAATTAGTCAGTCAAACCATCTTTTAATTACTCCTAGATATTTAATCTCTATTAACCATGTTCCCAAGTCCTAACTCTCATGCACTCACTAGCTTGCTATACAAAAACATTAGTACTAATTACTTAGTAAATTATAAGATATAATTAATTACAGTGAACAAACAGCTAATCCAATATTCACGGACGCTGGTCTAACAAGGGTGTCGTTGTAGAAACTAATACTACTAGTAATCTACTAGACATTTCATTTTTGTTATCAATATCACTTCAATTAAATTATTATTTTTCGATTAATCTTGTCATAACATATATACTATGTGTCTCGTAAAAACTTATTACTTGTTTAACCAAGTTATTTAATAATTTATGAGACAGATAGTATGTTTTGACAAGATTAATTTATGAGTTAAAAATTAATACTTACAATGCATTGTAGTTATCTTCTTGAGTATAAGGTTTGAATCCTCATGAGAAACGTAAAACAAAATGTACGTAGTAGTGTACACATTTCCGCTAAAATAAATCTAATTAACATATATATGATACTCAATTAAATTAATCAAGATTATAATTAACATATATAAACACTAGACTGACACATGAAACTTCGATGCTTAAAAAAGATAAGCACTAAGATCAAAGAAGAATCTTTTTTATTGAAAAAATACACGTGATTCTTGTGTTACCCAAGACCATCTTAAGCGGTCCATGTTTAAGTGTGAAACAAATCTTTGATTAAGTCATTATTACAATTTAATCACTATGATCAGTAACCACCAGCTTGCATCTCAGAAGTCCATTATGATTCATTTACAATTATTATCACATGCCAGACACAATCAATTAATACATTATTTAATATTTACTCTTTAATCATAAATGTATATATATATTTACACACCTATCTATATCATTTTTTTATTATATTTAATTAAAACTCTATATAGGTACTAATATTTAATAACTCCATCAAATCTCTCTTTATAAGATCTCTCCTCTCTCTCTATTTTTGTCTATCTTTGTGAAGAAAACAAAAAAGAATGAGAAAGAAAGTAAATAAGAGTAGTGGTGAAGAAGGTAACAATAATGAGTATAAGAAAGGTTTATGGACAGTAGAAGAAGACAAGATCCTTATGGATTATGTCAAAACTCATGGCAAAGGCCATTGGAACCGTATTGCCAAAAAAACTGGTCTCTCTTCTAAGATTTTTTGTAGTATTATTTATTCTGAAAAGTTTTAGTTAAAGAAATTATTTTTTTGTTTAGATTTTCCTTTTGATGTATATTAATATTTTTATAGCATTTATTTAGATTAATTATAAAGCTTTGTAAATAAATTGACAAATTTGTTTATAAAAAATATAGGCTTGAAGAGATGCGGAAAGAGTTGTAGATTAAGGTGGATGAATTATTTAAGCCCAAATGTGAAAAGAGGCAATTTCACTGAGCAAGAAGAAGATCTTATCATTAGGCTCCACAAATTACTTGGCAATAGGTATTAACTTCATTCCAAAATTTTAATTAAATTCATATTAATACTTATTTTGAATTTATGTGTATTTTTTAATTAGGTGGTCTTTGATAGCTAAAAGAGTGCCGGGTCGTACGGATAATCAAGTGAAGAATTATTGGAACACACATCTTAGTAAAAAACTTGGAATAAAAGATCCAAAAACCAAGCCAAGCAATAATAATGGTGAAGTATTAGAAGATATAAAAATCTCTAATATTAATGATAACAACAATAATAGTATTATTATTAGAGATCAAGTTCAACAAGGAAGTAACAATTTTAGTTCATTTTGGGTTCATGAAGATGAATTTGAGCTTGGTACACTCACAAACATGATGGATTTTATAGATGGTGGTCATTGTTTTTAATTTTGTTGTTTTTTTCTTGTTGAGTTTAGATTTTGTTTTTTTTGGTTTGTTTGTTTGTTTGTTTGTTAAATATATTTTAAAGCTGAGTAAACACTAATACATCAACAATCTTATTATTAGATTAAAAGTTGTTGATGCGATAGTGTATGATTGGCTAAGTCTTTTTAATTGGGTGAAGTTTATTTTATCTTGGGTTTATATGTGATGCGATCGTGAACGAGCCGATATCGACCACTCGACCACTCGACACCGACGAAATGCCGATATCGACCACTCGACCACCCGATACCGAGGAGTTGCCGAGTACCCGAACATCGAATGCCGAAGAGATGTTGGACGTACAAGAAGGAGCTATCACTCGGACCAGAGGTAAGGAGTTAGCAAGAAAAGCTCACACGATGATCAAGGAAGAGAAGATTGGAGAAGCCGACACGAGAAGCTACTTCAACATCTTCACCACGGCTACTTGAAGAAGACCAAGCTATGGTAGCTAAGCGGACTAAGTGACTCGCTTGGTACTCTTTCCCACTGGGTTTTAACGAGGCCAAGAAGACCACTACGTCGTCCATTAGCCACCATAGCTTGAAGAGTGTGTTAAGCAAGGCACTTCCACTACTTGCTATCTATCCGCAATTTCCTTTTCCCTTAGATTTCCTTTTTACTTACGCGGTTTGCGATTTCCATTTCTTTGCGATTTCCTTTTTCTTTAAACGCGTGAAGCCCTAAAAGGAAGCGACTTGTGCTCTCCTATAAAAACTTCACGCCGCACACTCTTTTGTTTCATCGAACAACTTATAAGAAAATTATACCTAAGGTCTTGTCGCCTCTTTTGATCTTGAGAAGAGATCGGTTACTCTTGATCTTGTGAAGAGATCCGTTCTTCTCCTTGTGCAGCCGCCGTGGGAGAGAACTTCTATCACTTGTTAAACCTCCTCAACGTTTAACAAGTTTCCGCCGCCACTTACATTTCCCCTCCCATCCTACATCGACGTTCCACCCGCACCATTCCACTACTATCCCCACTCGTCCATCCATTCCATCGCCGAGACGGTTCAGCCTCGTTTGGAGAGTCGATCCCTCAGGGCCGATCGTATCATGTGGTATCAGAGCCGCCTCTGAACCAAGGCTGAGTCGCTTCTATCCCTTCCTTTCTTCTTATTTTGTTATGCTTAACTTGTAGATCTATACCGCGTATTTCATCCTGCTTGCTTGATAGTTTGTCCGCAACTTGTTTGGTTACTTCTTGCTTGCTTGAACCCTGTTTGTTCCGTGGAAGTATAGATCTATTGCACTTTTCTTGTTCTTGTTGTTCATCGTGTTCGTTAGGTTGATAGTGTAGAGGCGGCCAAATTCTTTGGCTAGATCTTAAAACCCTATTTTTACAAACGCGCACTTGTTTTACCACGATTTCCTTTTTGCTTAAACTTGTCGTTTCACTTAAGCCAAGAATTTCCTTTTTTCAAAACCGTTGGCCGATTTCCATTTTTTCTTGACAAAACCGCGTGAGACGATTTTCTTTTCATTGAAACCGTGTGTTTCCCTTTTGTTAGCGTGTTTGTTTGGCGTTGCTTAGTTCAGTTTATCGTGAACACCTTACTTTGGGTTATTTTTGCGTGTACCGGGTACCATGGCGCTCCCACCCGAGGCGTTAGACGACCTCCGTAAGCTCATCGCTACCCAAGTTGCCGAGGCCATGGCTCGGCCTCCTACCGCAACAAATCTCCCGGCAGCTCACCTTGGAACGTGAGAAGCAAGCCAGTGGAAGCCAAGGAAGTATCCTCGGAGTCCGAGAGTGGTCACACGCCAACCCCATCCGAAGCTATCCGCCTTGCCAAAGGAAAAGGCCCAGCCGGTAGTTCCGCAGTGCGGCCGTCCGTCACGTCTTTCCCCGAGACAATACCGAGAAGGATACCCGGTTACCTAGAGATAGAGCCGATCCTTTTAGACCAGCACCTTTCGCTCCTAGACGCGCTCCACACTTCGACCACAGCTCGTCGGACAGAAACCGTTGGGGACCATAGGATCCACATCCACTCCGACGAAGATTACTATGAGCTAGGCGCATCGGACCGCAGCCATAGAAGCCGTAGGCGGGACGAGGAGGCCAGTGGATCCCGTTAGGCAACAACTTAGACACATCAAGGCTAAGTTTCCTCCCTTCCAAGGCAAGAACGATCCCGAGGTCTACCTAGATTGGGAAAGGAAGATGGAGTCTAACTTCATCTACCATGATACTTACCCGGTCAACAAGGTAAAGATTGCCGTGTCCGAATTCGGTGACTATGCTCTCCCGTGGTGGGATCAGCTATGCACCACCGAAGCCGACACAACGAGCCGGCTATCACCACTTGGGCACAACTTACCACGCACATGAGGAAGCGTTTTGTTCCCAACCATTACCACCGTGAGACTCTCCACAAACTCGGGAAACTCACCCAAGGGTCAAGCTCCGTCGGAGACTACTACCAAGAGATGGAAACCCCGCTGGTCCGAGCCGGCCTAAAAGAAGACGACGAGGTCGCCATGGCCCGGTTCATTGGAGGACTTGCTCGGGACATTCAAGACAAGCCGGAACTCCAATCTTACGAAGATCTTGAGGAGTTAGTGCACAAGGCCGAGTTGATTGAGAGCCGAACAAGCGCCGGTACACTAGGCCAAGCTACCCATCCAATGCAACCAAGCCGCGGGATGTCCAGCCAACCAAACCAGAATACCGCCGAGAGTTCAAACCACCACCTAGCGGCGTGAAAGAAGAGCCCAAGACAGCCTTCAAGGATAGGAATGGAGCATCCTTGAGCCATGTCAGGTGTTACAAGTGTCAAGGCATGGGTCATTACGCTAGGGATTGTGTCAACAAGAAGGTCTACATGCTCGCTTGATAACGGAGACATCCTTCCACCGGATACGGACTCCGAATCCGACCCTCATGAAGAAGAGGAAGAAGAGTCCGCCGCGGTTGGAGAGATGCTTGTAGCCCACCGAGCATTAAGTGTCCGGAATCAGGCCGAGGAGCTACAACAACGGGACAACTTGTTCCACACCCGTGCATCGTCAAGGAAAGGGTGTGTAGCCTAATCATAGATGGAGGGAGTTGCACCAACGCCGCAAGTGAGCATATGGTCGAGAAACTTCACCTCCAAACCACCCCACATCCGAGGCCATATAAGCCGCAATGGCCGAATGAAGGAGGAGCCCCGACGGTTACTCACCAAGTCAAGGTAGCCTTTGCCATAGGAAAGTATGAGGATGACGTACTCCGTGATGTCTTGCCCATGGGCTCGAGCCCCCTCCCCGCTCGGGTAGACCGTGGCAATCGGACCGCAAGGTTCTTCATGATGGATACACCAACAAGCACTCCTTTGAGTTCAAGGGCCGCAAAATCACCCTTCTCCCTCTCACCCCTAGCGAAGTCTACCAAGACCAGCTCTACATCAAACTAAAGAACGAGAAGGATAAGGAGATACCGCCTAATACCAACCTTCTCATCCACTCTAGTGAAGTTTTCAAAGACTTAAACTCGAACTACCTATTTTAATGCTTATATATAGAGAAACGCTTGTTAGTTTAACCGAGTTTGCACAGGATCTTCCTAGTGGTATGTCTCAACTTTTGCAGGATTTTAGGGACGTGTTCCCGGAGGATGCCCCGCCAGGACTGCCACCAATCCGAGGGATTGAGCACCAGATAGACTTGGTGCCCGGAGCTGCTTTGCCGAACCGGCCAGCTTACCGCACCAACCCAGCTGAGACCAAAGAACTCCAAAACCAAGTGGAGGAGTTGATGAAGAAGGGTCACATCCGAGAGAGTATGAGTCCATGTGCCGTCCCGGTCTTACTGGTGCCAAAGAAAGATGGAACGTGGCGCATGTGTGTTGATTGCCGAGCCATCAACAACATCACGGTTAAGTATCGCCACCCTATCCCTAGACTTGATGATATGTTAGATGAATTGTGTGGTTCTAACGTGTTCTCTAAGATCGATCTTAAGAGTGGTTATCATCGGATTAGGATGAAGGAAGGTGACGAATGGAAGACCGCCTTTAAGACTAAGCAAGGATTGTACGAATGGCTTGTAATGCCCTTCGGTTTAACTAATGCTCCTAGTACCTTTATGCGGCTAATGAATCATGTGTTGAGATCCTTTATAGGTGTCTTTGTAGTTGTTTACTTTGATGACATACCGATTTATAGCAGGGACATGGAGGCCCATCTCACTCACATCCAGCATGGTGCTAGAAGTACTTCGGAAGGAGCGCTTGTTTGCTAACCTCAGCAAGTGTACCTTTTGCACTAACCGAGTTATTTTCTTAGGTTTTGTTGTGAGTGCGTACGGCGTACAGAGTTGACGAGGACAAGATAAAGGCCATCCGAGACCGGCCGAGCCCTAAGAACGTCGGAGAAGTTAGGAGTTTTCACGGCCTAGCCGGCTTCTACCGCCGGTTTGTCAAGGACTTCAGCACCATAGCCGCACCACTCACCGAAGTCATCAAGAAGGAAGTAGGGTTCAAGTGGGAAGCCGCCCAAGAGCAAGCCTTCCAGGCTCTTAAAGAGAAGCTTATCAATTCCCCTCTACTTGCTTTACCTGATTTTATGAAAACTTTTGAAATTGAGTGTGATGCGTCCGGTGTAGGCATTGGAGCCGTTCTAATGCAGGACAAAAGACCCATTGCTTATTTCAGCGAAAAGTTAGGAGGCTCAACGGTCAACTATCCAACATATGACAAGGAGCTATACGCGCCGGTGAGAGCCCTACAAACATGGCAAGCACTATCTCGTGGCCCAAGGAGTTCGTCATACACACGGACCATGAATCCTTGAAACATCTAAAGGGGCAACAGAAACCGAACCGGAGGCATGGACGTTGGATAGAATTCATCGAGACCTTCCCATATGTCATTAAGTACAAGAAAGGTAAGGACAATGTAGTCGCCGATGCATTGTCCCGAGGTACACTCTTCTTAGTACTTTGACATCTAAACTTATTGGATTTGAGAGATTGAAAGAATTATATGAGATCGACAATGAGTTTAGTGAGGCGTATAGGAAGTGTGCAAAATTCTCTTGTGATGGTTACTATAGGCACGATGGATATCTCTTTTATAACCATAAGTTGTGTGTGCCTAATGTTTCTGTTAGAGAGTTGTTAGTCGTGGAATCCCATGGGGGTGGACTTGCCGGGCACTTTGGAGTTACTAAGACTCTTCACAGCCTACAACAACACTTTTACTGGCCGGGCATGAGGAAGGACGTGGAGAAAGTCCGTGCTAGGTGTGCCACATGCAAACATGCTAAGAGTAAAGTCCAGCCGTACGGTTTGTATCTCCCTTTACCTATTCCCCGAGCATCCGTGGACAGATATATCGATGGACTTTGTGATAGGATTGCCTAGGACTCGGACTCGGTAGAGATTCGATCTTTGTGGTTGTTGATAGGTTTTCTAAGATGGCTCACTTTATTGCTTGTCATAAGACCGATGATGCCGTTAATGTCGCTAACCTCGTTCTTTAGAGAAGTTGTTAGGTTGCATGGTATGCCTCTTGTTATTGTGTCCGACAGTGGATACGAAGTTTCTTAACCATTTTTGGAGAACCCCGTGGGCAAAGCTAGGAACCAAGCCGACCTTTTCCACCACTTGCCACCCACAGACCGATGGCCGGACCGAGGTAGTCAACCGGTCCTTAGGCACCTTGCTAAGGACGATGGTAAGAAGCAATCTCAAGTCGTGGGAGGATTGTCTACCCCACGTTGAGTTTGCTTATAATCATTCTCAACACTCCTCTACCTTGTTCTCTCCTTTTGAAATTGTTTATGGGTTTAACCCGTCTTCACCACTAGATTTAATCTCTCTGCCTTTGAGTGAACGTTGCAGCTTAGACGGCAAAAAGAAAGCCGAGCAAGTGAGGAAAATCCATGAGAAGGCCAGGTTGAACATCGAGCACAAGACGCGGCTATACGCAAAGAAGGCCAACAAGGGTCGCAAGGAAGTTATCTTTAAAGAAGGCGACCTCGGTGTGGGTTCACCTAAGGAAGGAGAGGTTCCCACCGAAAGAAAGTCCAAGCCGATGCCGAGAGTAGATGGCCCGTTCAAAGTCTTGAAGCGGATCAACGACAACGCCTACAAGATTGATCTTCAAGGGAAGTACACAATCTCCGATTCGTTTAATGTGTCCGACTTAGCTCGTTTTATTGCGGATTCCGATTTGAGGTCAAATCCTTTTCAAGTGGGGGAGGATGATGCGATCGTGAACGAGCCGATATCGACCACTCGACCACTCGACACCGACGAAATGCCGATATCGACCACTCGACCACCCGATACCGAGGAGTTGCCGAGTACCCGAACATCGAATGCCGAGGAGATGTTGGACGTACAAGAAGGAGCTATCACTCGGACCGGAGCTAAGGAGTTAGCAAGAAAAGCTCACACGATGATCAAGGAAGAGAAGATTGGAGAAGCCGACACGAGAAGCTACTTCAACATCTTCACCACGGCTACTTGAAGAAGACCAAGCTATGGTAGCTAAGCGGACTAAGTGACTCGCTTGGTACTCTTTCCCACCGGGTTTTAACGAGGCCAAGAAGACCACTACGTCGTCCATTAGCCACCATAGCTTGAAGAGTGTGTTAAGCAAGGCACTTCCACTACTTGCTATCTATCCGCAATTTCCTTTTCCCTTAGATTTCCTTTTTACTTACGCGGTTTGCGATTTCCATTTCTTTGCGATTTCCTTTTTCTTTAAACGCGTGAAGCCCTAAAAGGAAGCGACTTGTGCTCTCCTATAAAAACTTCACGCCGCACACTCTTTTGTTTCATCGAACAACTTATAAGAAAATTATACCTAAGGTCTTGTCGCCTCTTTTGATCTTGAGAAGAGATCGGTTACTCTTGATCTTGTGAAGAGATCCGTTCTTCTCCTTGTGCAGCCGCCGTGGGAGAGAACTTCTATCACTTGTTAAACCTCCTCAACGTTTAACAAGTTTCCGCCGCCACTTACATTTCCCCTCCCATCCTACATCGACGTTCCACCCGCACCATTCCACTACTATCCCCACTCGTCCATCCATTCCATCGCCGAGACGGTTCAGCCTCGTTTGGAGAGTCGATCCCTCAGGGCCGATCGTATCAATATGTATATGCTTAAAAATTATATGCATCGATTTATGTTGTTTTGTTTCTTGCTAAACAAAATATATTTGGATTTTATTCTTGTGTGAAATGTTCATATAGAAATCTTGTAAATTTTATTTTAATTTAAAACAGTATCCTTAAAAGAATCTAAAGATAATGATAGTTATGGTAGAAGTTATATATATATATATATAATTTATTTTTACTTTATAGTAGAAGTTATATATATATATATATAATTTAATGATATTTTTACTAAAACGTTTAAAATAAAACCAAATGTGGTACAAAAACTAGTAAATATTATTGAGACAAAACCTCCAAATCAAATAGAGTCTTCACCAAATACACAATTCCAATCCATTACCAAGAAGCCCAAGAATGAAACAAGGCCCATATACAAAGACAAGAAGGATAAGAAGGAGGAAAGTGACAAGCAACGGTCAAATGCAGGAAAGGACAAAACAGAGCAGGACATGGTCCGTACGACGACGAGCTGGCACAGTACAAAGATCGATACAAGTAACCGTTACAGCCTTCTTGGATCTCTCAATGACACCACGCCCTGACACTTGTCAGCAGATTAAATCATCTAGGTCAAGAGAGTATCTTTGTATTTTGAGTATAAAAGAGACATTGTAGGAGAGCATGGATGTTTAAGCTTTTATCAATAAAGATACAGATTTCTGGTTTTATATTCTCACTTTCATGGTATCAGAGCCATGGAGACATCCATGGAGATCTATTCAGGTCCTAAGCTTAACATCACAAACTGTGTAACCATCAAGCTTACGGACCGTAACTATCTGCTATGGAAGAACCAATTTGAGTGTTTCCTTGCCGGTCAAGGTCTGTTGGGTTATATCGACGGCTCCAAGCCAGCTCCAGCCGCCACTCTGCCAGTACCTGGGATCAATGGAGTCACCTCCCAGACACCAAATCCTGATTATCAAAACTGGTTAAGGTTTGATCAAGTGGTCAAATCTTGGTTACTAGGCTCCTTCTCAGAAGATGTACTCAGCGTTGTAGGTTCTGCTACCACATCTCAAGAGGTATGGTCTTCTCTGGCAAAACACTTCAATAGAGCTACATCCTCTAGACTTTTTGAGCTCCAAAGAAAACTTCAAACCATATCTAAAGGAGATACTACTATGAGTGATTACCTGCGAGATATAAAAAATATTTGCGATTTATTATCATCTATTGGAAGTCCAGTTAATGAAAAAATGAAGATTTTCGCGGCCTTACATGGGTTGGGTCGAGACTATGAACCGATTAAGACAAGTATTGAAGGTTCCATGGATCTAGACCCTTCTCCAAACTTTGATGATGTCATACCAAGACTCACCAGTTTTGAAGACAGAGTGCAAGGTTATCTAACTAACACTACTGTCTCACCACATCTTGCCTTCAATACGGTGAGAAGTGAAGCTCCAGTCACTTACTACAATAACAGAGGTCGTGGAAATTTTTTCAACAGAGGAAGTGCATCGAGAGGAAGAGGTCCTTACTCAACTAGAGGTAGAGGATTTCATCAGCAATTCTCTTCACCAACCAACACCACAACTTCCTCTGGTAATGAAAATAGGCCAACCTGTCAAATCTGCGGTAGAGTGGGACATCCAGCTTTGCGTTGCTGGCAACGGTTCAACAATAGCTATCAACCAGAAGACATACCCAGCGCTCTCACTGCCATGAGAATAACTGATATCACGAACCAGACAGGGCAGGAGTGGTATCCAGATACAGGGGCATCTGCTCATGTCACCAGTTCACATCATCACCTCCAACATTCCCAGCCATACTCAGGTAATGACGCTGTTATGATTGGTGATGGAAATTTTCTGCCTATTACACACACGGGTTCCACTACTTTACCATCGTCCTCAGGTATTCTTCCTTTACGAGATGTATTAGTATGCCCTAAGATAGCTAAGTCACTATTATCTGTGTCAAAACTCACTAAGGATTATCCTTGCACGTTTGAGTTTGATTGTGATGGTGTCCGTGTAAATGACAAGGAAACAAAGAGAACACTAGCTCTGGGAAGTAATTCTAATGGCTTGTATCTGTTGGAGGATCCACACACCAAGGTCTTCTACGCTTCTACACAAGCCTCAACAAGTGATGAGGTCTGGCATAGACGCTTAGGACACCCAAACTCTAAAGTCCTGCAACAGTTAGTTACAAGCCAAGCTATATCCATTAATAAAAGGGTCAAGAACTTCTGTGAAGCTTGTCAACTTGGCAAGAGTTCAAGACTCCCATTTTCTCCGTCTCTGTTTATTTCTACTAGACCTTTAGAAAAGATACATTGTGACCTATGGGGTCCTTCACCAATAATGTCGAACCAAGGCTTTCATTACTATGTCGTGTTGATTGATCATTACTCAAGATATTGCTGGTTTTATCCATTAAAGGCTAAATCAGAGTTTATGTCAATCTTTCTTAAGTTTCAAAGCTTGGTTGAAAATCAGTTTCAGACAAAAATAGGCTGTTTTCAATGCGATGGAGGGGGTGAATTCATTAGTGCCAATTTTGTTAATCACTTACAACAGTGTGGGATCAAACAACAAATCTCTTGTCCTCACACTCCACAACAAAATGGTTTAGCAGAGAGGAAACACAGACACCTTACAGAATTAGGCATGTCCATGATGTTCCAAGCTAAAATTCCACATAAATTTTGGGTAGAAGCTTTCTATACGGCAAATTTCTTGATCAATCTACTGCCCTCTTCAGCTAATGACAAGAACCAAAGTCCCTTCCAACGGCTCCTAGGAAAACAACCAGAATACAGGTCATTAAGGGTTTTTGGATGTGCTTGTTTCCCTACCTTGAGAGACTATGCAGCTAATAAACTTGATCCAAGGTCTCTCAAGTGTGTCTTCCTAGGATACAATGAGAACTATAAGGGATATAGATGTTACTTACCAACAAATGGCAGAGTTTACATCAGCAGACATGTGGCTTTTGATGAGCAAAACTTCCCTTTTGGTAATACTTACCATAACTATGCCACTCCACCAATCTCACCTCTCTTTCATGTCTGGAAACAGAGTTTCACACAGCCTGTACAAAATCCAACAAGAGCTAACCTGGATACTATAAGGAGTCATGTGACAAGTCAAAACCCACAACAAGAGTTACATGAGTCTACTACAAGAGGAGATATAAGTTCTGAGTGTACGACAGACATAGATTCTGTTCCTATAGGCAACAACTTATCATCTTCTCCTGTTAGGACAGACACAAGTGTAACTCATAGGTCTGTATCTACACCTCCTATATCACAAGAAGATGTCTCACAGGTGACCCAACCTCAGTTAGTATCTCCTGCTAGCTCCAGTCTTGCAAGATCTCCTCCTCATGAGAGCAGTCCTGGTCACAAAATGATCACAAGATCTCAGGTAGGAATCTTTAAACCAAATCCACGGTATGTTATGCATACACAGAGAGTAGCTTACCCTCAACCTAGGACTGTTTCAGCAGCTCTTAAACATGAGGGCTGGACAAATGCAATGACAGAAGAATATGATAATTGCAAAGCAGCCAATACATGGTCCTTAGTGCCATACTCTCCTGATATGCATGTTTTAGGAAATAAATGGGTCTTCACACCTAAACTACATGCAGATGGGACTTTAGAAAGGCTTAAAGCAAGGATAGTGGCAAAAGGATATGATCAATCTGAGGGGATAGACTATCTTGAAACATACAGTCCGGTAGTAAGAACAGCCACCGTAAGGATCATACTTCATATAGCCACCATTATGAATTGGGATGTGAAGCAAATGGATGTCAAGAATGCATTTCTTCATGGGGATTTAACTGAAACAGTCTACATGCGTCAGCCGGCAGGTTTTGTTGATGCCACTAAACCAAAGCATGTGTGTCTTTTACACAAAGCTCTTTATGGCCTTAAGCAGTCCCCAAGAGCATGGTTTGATAAGTTTAATACTTTCCTACTTGAGTTTGGCTTCGTCTGTAACAAGTCTGACGCCTCTTTATTTGTTTACCAAAAAGGTAAGGATGTAATCATGTTATTGCTATATGTGGATGATATGATTATTACCGGGAACAACTCCACGGTCTTGGGCAATCTGTACAAGGAACTGAACTTGCAATTCAGAATGAAGGACCTTGGAAGACTTCACTACTTCCTCGGAATCCAGGCTACCTTCACAACACAAGGCCTGTTTCTTTCACAACAAAAATATGCTGAGGATTTACTAGCGGTTGCAGCTATGACAGACTGTACACCAGTGGTTACTCCTCTTCCGTTGCAGCTGAATCAACTTCCACAACAACCAGACCTGTTTCCTAACCCTACTTACTTTAGAAGTTTAGCAGGGAAGCTTCAATATCTGACATTAACAAGGCCGGACATACAATATGCGGTAAATTATGTCTGCCAAAAGATGCATGCACCATCAATGTCAGATTTTACACTGCTGAAACGGATCATCCGCTATATCAAAGGTACACTCACATTAGGGATATCCTTCATCAAAGAAACAGATTGTACCCTCCGTGCTTACAGTGACAGTGACTTCGCTGGATGTGGTAGCACTCGCAGATCCACGAGAGGGTATTGTACTTTCCTTGGCAGTAATATCATATCTTGGTCATCGGCAAAACAACCGACTGTCTCACGGAGTAGTACAGAAGTAGAATATAGAGCATTATCTGAAGCAGCTTCGGAGATAAAATGGATTAGCAATGTCCTTAAAGAGATTGGTATCCCACTACACAAGACTCCTGAGCTACTTGGTGACAACAAGTCTTCTGTACAGCTCTCGGCTAACCCATCCTATCATAAGAGGACAAAACATTTTGAGCTTGACTATCATTATGTAAGGGAGAAGGTAGCTCTTGGTTCGTTGATAGTAAACCATGTTCCTGCGGAGCAACAACTAGTTGACATCTTCACGAAGTCGTTACCAATGACACCATTCACGAATCTGCGTTTCAAACTTGGTGTTCATGTGCCACCCACACAAAGTTTGAGGGGGGATATTGAGACAAAACCTCCAAATCAAATAGAGTCTTCAACAAATACACAATTCCAATCCATTACCAAGAAGCCCAAGAATGAAACAAGGCCCATATACAAAGACAAGAAGGATAAGAAGGAGGAAAGTGACAAGCAACGGTCAAATGCAGGAAAGGACAAAACAGAGCAGGACATGGTCCGTACGACGACGAGCTGGCACAGTACAGAGATCGATACAAGTAACCGTTACAGCCTTCTTGGATCTCTCAATGACACCACGCCCTGACACTTGTCAGCAGATTAAATCATCTAGGTCAAGAGAGTATCTTTGTATTTTGAGTATAAAAGAGACATTGTAGAAGAGCATAGATGTTTAAGCTTTTATCAATAAAGATACAGATTTCTGATTTTATATTCTCACTTTCAAATATGACTACAATACGATTTGTTGCTGTCAAGTACTACTACTCATCAATTTGATCTATGAAAATATATAAAATATTTTTGTTTTTGTTTCCTGAAGTGTGAAGTGTCGATGTAAGTTAAAACGATACTATAATAGTGTAAATTAAAATTTATACACAAATCTTGATTGTCCTGACTAGGCCTGGGCATTCGGGTATTCGGTTCGGTTCCGGGTCCGAAATTTCGGTTCCGGTTCGGTTCGGTTCTTGAATCTATTACCCAATCACTACTTTTCAATATTTCGGTTCGGTTCCGGTTCGGTTCCTATCGGTTTCGGTTCGGTTCTTTGTTTGAGAAACCGAAAAATACCCGAAATTTTCGGTTCCAATTCGGTTCCAGTTCGGTTCCGGGTATTTCAAATCAAAAATAGAAAAAAATACCCGAAAACATAAAATATACCCAAAAAAAGTTCATAAAAATACTCAAAATTATGAAAAAAACCCGAAAATTGAAAAAAAATACCCAAAAACAAAAAAATACCCGCAATAGGATAATAAAAAATACCCGAAGTTAGAAAATAGCCAAAAATACCCGAAAATATAAAAAATACTCAAAGTATATAAAAATATTTCGGTTCTTCGGTTCTACCCATGGGTATTCGGTTCGGTTCCGGTTTCTACCCGATACCCATGGTTCTTAAGTTTAAGAACCATCGGGTATTTAGGGTGGAACCGAAACTGGAACCGGAACCGTTTTTTCGGTTCTTCGGTTCCGGTTTTTCGGTTCTGGGTATTTTGCCCAGGCCTAGTCGTGACGACCTTAATTAATTTAAAACGAAAGAAAATTGAATATTAGTCAGAAACATATAACGGGTCAAATTTGTATTCACACCTCCCAAAAAAATTCTATAAATTTTTATGACAAACCTGTCTCCCTTTATTAATAGTTTAATTTATTCTGTTATCTGTCTTTGATTTTATTATAGTTTTTTAAGTTCTTTGAAAGCTTGTCTCCCACTTTTCCTTGATTTTAATTATATAGATATTTAAATAATAATGCATTGTACAATTATATATAAAAATATAAATTGTTGTAAAAAAATAATAAAAAAACTATAGTAATGAGTGTTTTTGATGGAAATCTCTAATCAAGAAAATGGGGTTTTAACATTATTACTTTGTGGTCTTGTAATTTTTCGCTACTCTGATAAGTGTGTATTTTAGCTGTTTTAGGCATGCATTTCCATAACATTTTAGAATCTTAGTTGCATATTTCATATAGATTATAGTCTAATTTAGCATATTTTCACTTAGTAGCCTAGGATAGAGTCTTAGTTAGGTTTAGGTCCCTTTTGCATTGCATCATGTGCATTTCAGGTACTTGGAGCTATGGGGAGCTCATAGGAAGCAGATGGGAGCCAAGGAGAAGCTCATTGGAGGCAAAGAAGAAGAAATGGAGCCTCAGCGGTTCGTAAACCGCCAGGCCAAGCCGCCGATCCTGACCGCCAGACGAAGCCAAAAGAAGCAAGCTTGCGGGTGCGATTCCAGCGGCCTCCAAACCGCCGAGCCTGACCGCCGGAGAAGACCAAAGCTAAGAAGTTGCGGATGTCCGGTCCAGCCGGCCTCCAAACCGCCGGACCAAACCGCCGGGATTGTGCGCTTGTGCACTTTTTACTTTTCCCTATAAATACTCCTAGGGTTTTCATCATTAATACCTTATCTTATGTTTTTAATACTCTCTCTAAAACTATAGCCACCTTGTGTGAAACCTCTAAAGGTTCATTTATTGTGGTTTGAATCTTATGATTATCTAGTTTAAATCTCTTTTATTATCTTGTTATGTCTTTATCTTTTGTTATTAGCATGTGTTTTGGTATGATTAGTGAGTAGTTACCTTATGGGTTTTGGGGTTTAGTTAGGTTAGGATGATGGATGATGGTTAATGATGTTTAGGATGTTTAGGTTATGGCTTCTATAGCATTAGATGTTCTTAACACTAAGGTAGAAGTAATTAACCTAGCTTAGTACTTATAGGATGTTTCATGCCCGAAGGTGTTCGATGAAATGTCTAGTCCAATCTCTTGCTAGTCTTTTATACTTAGCCAATGGAAGTTGATGTCTAAGGTTTAAGATGGACTTTTAAGGACTTATACTTAATGATCCCTAATCATCTAGACTCGATTGGAAGATTTGAGGTTTTTATGATTAGGGAATGGATTTGAGTCATGGAAGTGATCTAATCTAGATTAGTGATCCTTGTTCTAGAAAGTTGTCTCCTTTATTAGTTTTAACATCATTAGCTTGATTCCATCTATCCAAAACCAATGATTTAAACCCCAAGATCCAACCTTTATCTTATTTAAGCACATTTCTAGTTATTTCTTGTTTAGTTTACTTTTGTTGACTTTAGCACTATTGTTTTAGATATAGTTTTTGTTACCAAACAAACTTCTTATTGGGTCTATTCTAAGATAGTTTCTTGTATTCTTGTTGCTCTTAGTTCAATCTCCTTGTGGATTCGATCCTTATATTACTACAACGTCATGTGCCTTGCACTTGGGGTTGTTTGTGATTGAGGTTAAAACTCGATCTCATCAAGTTTTTGGCGCCGTTGCCGGGGAGATTGCAACTAGTCAATAGGATTTGGAATCTTCTTAGTTTTAGACCACTTGTTACTTAAAAGATACTAACTTCTTTCCATTTGTTGTCTTTTTCATCTTGTCTCTCTTGAAGGTGTATGAACCTTAGGAGCCAAAGAGGAGAAATCATCGATTGCGTTCCCGAGCTAGGAAGGCTTGAAAGGGCAAGTAAGAGAGCAAGAGACCAAGAAAGAAGAGAAAGAGAAGAACGACAACGAGAAGAAGAAGAGATGGCAAACCAACAAGGAGCCTATGAGAACCCCCATAACCAAGCCCACGGGGTGGGAGTTGGAGATATGCTGCCGCCTCCTCTACACGTTCCAAGGGAGGAGAGAAGGATTGGTGATTACGACGAGCCAATAACTAATGGCACAAGAATGGGCATCCGACCGCCTCCTTGCCCCGTGAACAATTGGGAAATCAAGTCTAGCTTGATAAACATGGTGCAGAATAACCGTTTCTTCGGTCTACCCAACGAGCACCCGATGGAACATCTAGACAACTTCGACCGCTTATGCGGAACGATCAAGATAGGAGGGGTGCCGGAGGATGTTCTTAAGCTAACCTTATTCCCATTCTCTCTCGGAGATAAAGCCGCGCAATGGGAAAAGGGAATCATCACATCAACCATCCAAACATGGGATGAGTGCAAGAAGAGGTTCCTCACCAAGTTTTTCTCCACGCAAAAGACGGCAAAGATCCGTAATGACATCGCTACGTTCAAACAAGGTGGTAATGAAAGCTTGTACGAAGCTTGGGAAAGGTTGAACGAGTTTACAAGAGCTTGTCCCCACCATGGGATGTCAAAGGAAGCGATACTCGGGATTTTCCACCGTGGCGTCCATCGCGACTATCAACTCGCCCTCAACACGGCTAGCAACGGGGATTTCGCGAGTCTAACAATCCCTCAAGGAGAAAAACTAGTGGAGAACTTAGCTCAAAGCGAGCAAATGAATGGAAAGGATTACGATAGGTCAATGAGAGAATTGAAGAGTGAGTCCAAGGGAGACGATCTAAAGTATAAGGAGCTTAATGACAAGTTTGATAAAGTACTCCAAATACTAAAGAAACCGGTCCATTATGTGGGACATGAGGAGAATCAAGGTTGGTGCGAGGACTTTGATAATGGCGAGCGAGAGGATGTTAACTACGTCCAACAACAAGGTCAAGGAAGAGGGTACAACTACCAAAGGCCTTTCAACCAAGGTTATAACAAGGGAAATAACTACCTCTCTTACCGAAGCAACAATGTGGAGAACCCACAAGATCAAGTTTACCCCACCACGAAACCTCAAGAATACAAGCCAAACCCACAAGGAGGATATGGGCAACGTAGCTCTTTCTACCAAGGCCAGCAAACAAACCAACTCAACAATAGCGCATCTCCTTCCACTTTGGAAGAGAACTCGAGGATGCTTAAGCAAATTTTGGACGGGCAAGGTAGACATGCCACGGAGGTAAACAAGAAGCTATCCGACTTACACGCAAAAGTGGATGGAGCTTACGTAGAATTGAATGCCAAGTACGACCGCCTCGCTTCTCATGTAAAGAGTTTGGACAACCAAGTGGCACAAGTAGCCTCCTCCTCGAAAGGGCAAATGGGAAACCTCCCGGCAAAACCGTGGCAAACCCTAAGGACGCTTGCAATGTTATCTTGAACATCAAAGAAGGGTATGCTGAGGAGAAAGAAAGCTCCATTGAGCAAGGGATAGGAGAACCATTCTACACGCCGTATCGGAGGAACGTTCTCTCAAGACTCAAGGAAAGCTTCTCAAGACAAGGCATGACCATTCCTTATCTCACCAACGTCGACCAAGTTCCGGCCTATGTGGAGTTTATTCAAAAACTCCTAGGAAACAAGGAGTGGGTGGAAGATATGGTCAAGGATGTCGACACAACTCCGATCCAATGCCGAAGAAGCCCTCTCACGAAGAAGCAAGACCCCGGAGCCTTCGTCATAAGGCTCAAGCTTGGGCCCCTCGAAGTCAATAACGCCATGATTGACACCGGTTCGAGTGTGAACGTCGTGAATGTGAGAATGCTGGAAAAGATGGATGTTCATAGCATCTCCAGTTGCGAGAAAGTCCTAATGTTTGGAGACTCGTCTATAGGAAGTCCCATAGGAAGCGTTGAGAACTATCCGGTGAGAATAGGCCACAAAATCATCCCAACCGATTTCGTAGTCATGAAAGGTTCGGATGACGGAAACGAAACCCCCCTAATCTTGGGAAGGCCATTTTTAGCCACCGTGGGAGCTAGGATCGACTATGACGTAGGAAGAATGATTCTTCAAAACGTTGATGAGAGGTTCTACTACTCTAGTAGATCCTCAAGAAAGAACCTGTGTGGAATGGTGGTTTCCAATGAAGGAGTCCAAGATGTCAAACACGAAGGAGATCCAAGTGTGGAAGAATTGAAGAAGAAGTTTGAAAATTTGAACTTGGATGAGAATGTGAAGCTTCAACAAGAACCATTGACCAAAGGAGAAACCGCCACACCAAAAGGGATCACCCTAGTGTGGAACAAGGAAGAAGGAAAATACACCACCAACAACAACATCAAAGAGGGGGAAAAGCTTGAGGAGACCACTTTGGATCTCTTCGCTAATCTCGCCTAAGCCTCGTCTAAGTCAAGCTTAGTGACTTTAAACAAGCGCACTTGGGAGGCAATCCCATGCCTATCATTGTAAATACTAGTTTTAATTTTAAGTCTTTTAGTCTTGATTATGTTTAGAATGCAGGGGAATAGGAGAAGTAAAGCATCACAAGAGGGTCCAGCGGCCACGAAGCCGCTAGGAGAGACCGCCGGAAGGAACGCAGCCAAAACAAAGGTTCTCGTGATGTTTCCAGCCGGCCATGAAACCGCCGGAAGAAACCGCCAGGACTCAACGCGCCAGGTAAGTCTCTGTGTTGGTTCCAGCGGCCTCCAAACCGCCGATGCAAACCGCCGGAACCGACACGGATTTTCCCCCCTTCCTTTAAATCCGCGAAAAACCCTAGTTTTCTCCCCCTTCTCCCTTTTCGCCTCAAACTCGTCTTCAAGCAAAATTTTCACTAAAATTTCAATCTTTCAAGAGTTTTAAAGAACACAAAACCTTTCCAAACCTAATCTTAATCCAAATCTTCAAGAATCAAAGGTAAAATCTTCAAAAATTTGAAATCACCATTGTTACTCCTTGGAAAGCTTGAAACTTTCAACTTTGGGAAATTGATTCTTTGATGATTTTATTGAGATTAGGACCGATAAGTTAGTAAGTAACTCTTGTTAGATGATGACATTGAGCCATTGTTAAGAAATTTTTAAGCTTGTGAAAAATTTTGACTTGTTAACACTCCCCTGAAACTTGTATTGAGTGTGCTTGATGAATGCTATTGTTTTTGCACCATTATATCCCATTTGCGGTGGTTCGAAACACCGTGAAAGAATATAACCCATGATTGATGAAATCCTTATAGGAAAAATGGTGTCAACATCGAGCACAACACGCGCCAGCAGCTCTCACGCGACTTCCGTCGATAGCAACGCACCACAAGATCAACAAGAACTGTGGATGGAGAGGATCAACAAGATTAAAGAGAGGGAAGTTTACCCCACGAGATTCTTGGACAATAGGGCGTTGATCAAACAAGGGATAAAAGGACAAGTGGAAGATCTACTCGATAGAATGGGCACAAAGGTCCTATTTACATTGGACGAACCCACTTGCCCCGAGCTCACACTGCAGCTTCTTGGCGACGGTAGATTACGAAGGCGACGAAACCGCCGGAAGGTGAATTTCATGCTTGAGGGAGAAGCATACTCGATTGAATTCGAGATGTTTTGCAAGCTGTATGGGTTGAGAAGGAGAAGAGGAATGAAGATGGGAGAACCTCATTGCCCATTGCAACTTTTGTGGGAGAACATCGCTATCTTGGAAGATTTCCGCCCATCGAGGGCAAGGATGTCAAAGGTGAGGAACCCAACAATAAGATACGTCTTAAGGCTCCTAGGCAACACGTTCTTCGCAAGACCTCAACCTTACACAGCTACAAAGGTAGAACTCGGCTTCATCTATGAGCCGTTGAGGTACTTCCTAAGCATGCCGTCAGGACAACTCGTGGATCAAGGAGATAGCGACATATGCAAGGCGTCCGAATTTCTCAAATACCTTATAAGTATTAGAGATGAAGAGGAGATTGAGGGTCGAGACCATGGTATAAGCATTGGAGGAATGCTTACTCCCCTTTTTCGCTCCCTAAGGATCGACCTTAGCCGGTACGTTGAGCTACCCAATGCCTACATGGATGAAGGATACATGTTGGTCACGAAGACAAGCGCGGGCCGTTTTAACGAAGACGCATTCATGTACAACTTCATGGACGATAGGATGGTACCAATGTGTTGTTTCTTGCCAAACACCGACTACACCCACACGCATTCAACCGACGGTATACGCTTCCGTCTCCCCACTTGGTTTTACTTCGAGGTTCCAAAACCAAGGAACCAAATCCCCTACCTTTGGTAAGCCAAGGTACCTTCTACCTATCATTGTAAATACCATTCATGTAGTGTAGTTTTTATTTTTCTTTTGCATTTTAGTTTTTATCATAGTTAGAATGGCCTTACTTCACTACTTTTTTCACACCGAGACGGTGTGATTTAAGTGTGGGGGACGGGCCATTAGTTACTAATCATGTTTATTGTTTTAGTTATGTGTGATCATGCATTGCATCCATCTAGTTTAGTACATTGCATTTGTTAATAGTTATATGCATTCAAAAACACCAAAAAAATCGAAAATTTTTGAAAAACACAAAAAGAAAACTAGTTTCATTTTTGCTTTATCATTCATATAGTATAGGATCGAGTCTTTAGCTTTAGGATATACACACTTGTCTATGGATCAATGATGATATTACCTTGTAAAGAGTTATAGAAAAACATTGCAATGTGAATTCCTTTTCGAGATTGTTTGGTATAAGTGATAGAATCTTTTAAATCGTTGAAATTGTACATTTTGAACTTTCTTAGTCTAGAGGATATTGCTTGTTTGATGCTCACTTGATTTGAAACCACTCCACGAATATTGAACCTAATTGAATCATTAATTTCTCGCTTGATAATGTGCATTGTAGTTTCATGATATATATCCAAACTTTATTCCTTTTTACCACCCTCTTGATTGTTTGGATAACCATCTCATTTTTAGATGGCCTACCCTTAACCCGAAACCATTCCTTCAAGCCCCGTTTAATTCTTTGAGTGAGGCCTTTTGGAAAGTGTTACATTGGCAAAACTTTGTAAGTATTGGGGACGACAAGTCCCACATCCCATCTAGGTGGTTAGCAAGTTTTGATTTGGTTATGGGTGAGGGAAGTGAGGAATTGAAAAGAAAGAGAGTTGGGTTATCATTAGAAGAGTCTAAACACCAAAACTAAAAGAGTAACTACCTTAAGGGAGGTTTGAAAAAAGTAAAAGAAAGGGCATTGAAAACAAGTTTAAAAACTCCTAATCCACAAAAGAAAAGAAAACCCAAACACAAAGGGTAGAAAGTAGGAGTACAAAGAGTGAAGCCTAATCCAAAAGAAAACCCTTAAGGATAGTGTAAAAAGGTGAAAGATAGACTTATGTTGTCAAAGAAGGAAACCCAAAGGGAATAAAGGGTAGAGTTAGGATTAAAAGAAAGGGTTTGAGTGGGTGTTTAAAGATAAAAAGGGGAGTGAGCAAGAAAAGAAAGGTAGTGAGTGCTTAGAACGATAAGTAGGAAGGGTAGAACATGGGATTTAATGGCTTGTACGTATTGGTTCCTAGTCTTCCTTACTTTTGCATTATGTTTACACTACTTATTTGCTTTTGAGAGTAAGCCCCCTAAAACACTTAAACATCCAAACACTTAACCACTTAAATAAGACCTTTCCCAAACCGATTGAACCTCTTTGCATTGCATCTAGCGAGACCACCGGCTACTAATTAATGAACTTAAGGATGTGGTGAATGAAAAAGTGAGTGGATATGGGCATCGAATCTAGCTAGGACTTGTGATAGTGTGCTTTGGATACTTGATTGAGAGTTCTCATTACTTATGGTTAAACATCTTCTCAAAGTGCTTCATTGCCTTAGTTAACATTGCATATGTTTGATTTTTAACTTTTTGGTTCTGAGATCCACCCTCCACTACGTCTTTTGTGTTTGTTGAGTGTTGTTTGCTTGAGGACAAGCAAAAAGGCAAGTGTGGGGGAGTTGATAAGTGTGTATTTTAGCTGTTTTAGGCATGCATTTCCATAACATTTTAGAATCTTAGTTGCATATTTCATATAGATTATAGTCTAATTTAGCATATTTTCACTTAGTAGCCTAGGATAGAGTCTTAGTTAGGTTTAGGTCCCTTTTGCATTGCATCATGTGCATTTCAGGTACTTGGAGCTATGGGGAGCTCATAGGAAGCAGATGGGAGCCAAGGAGAAGCTCATTGGAGGCAAAGAAGAAGAAATGGAGCCTCAGCGGTTCGTAAACCGCCAGGCCAAGCCGCCGATCCTGACCGCCAGACGAAGCCAAAAGAAGCAAGCTTGCGGGTGCGATTCCAGCGGCCTCCAAACCGCCGAGCCTGACCGCCGGAGAAGACCAAAGCTAAGAAGTTGCGGATGTCTGGTCCAGCGGCCTCCAAACCGCTGGACCAAACCGCTGGGATTGTGCGCTTGTGCACTTTTTACTTTTCCCTATAAATACTCCTAGGGTTTTCATCATTAATACCTTATCTTATGTTTTTAATACTCTCTCTAAAACTATAGCCACCTTGTGTGAAACCTCTAAAGGTTCATTTATTGTGGTTTGAATCTTATGATTATCTAGTTTAAATCTCTTTTATTATCTTGTTATGTCTTTATCTTTTGTTATTAGCATGTGTTTTGGTATGATTAGTGAGTAGTTACCTTATGGGTTTTGGGGTTTAGTTAGGTTAGGATGATGGATGATGGTTAATGATGTTTAGGATGTTTAGGTTATGGCTTCTATAGCATTAGATGTTCTTAACACTAAGGTAGAAGTAATTAACCTAGCTTAGTACTTATAGGATGTTTCATGCCCTGAAGGTGTTCGATGAAATGTCTAGTCCAATCTCTTGCTAGTCTTTTATACTTAGCCAATGGAAGTTGATGTCTAAGGTTTAAGATGGACTTTTAAGGACTTATACTTAATGATCCCTAATCATCTAGACTCGATTGGAAGATTTGAGGTTTTTATGATTAGGGAATGGATTTGAGTCATGGAAGTGATCTAATCTAGATTAGTGATCCTTGTTCTAGAAAGTTGTCTCCTTTATTAGTTTTAACATCATTAGCTTGATTCCATCTATCCAAAACCAATGATTTAAACCCCAAGATCCAACATTTATCTTATTTAAGCACATTTCTAGTTATTTCTTGTTTAGTTTACTTTTGTTGACTTTAGCACTATTGTTTTAGATATAGTTTTTGTTACCAAACAAACTTCTTATTGGGTCTATTCTAAGATAGTTTCTTGTATTCTTGTTGCTCTTAGTTCAATCTCCTTGTGGATTCGATCCTTATATTACTACAACGTCATGTGCCTTGCACTTGGGGTTGTTTGTGATTGAGGTTAAAACTCGATCTCATCATACTCAAAATTATAAAACAAACTAAAACCATTCTGACACAACTTAATTTAAAAAATAATCGGACAAATATTAGTTTGGAGCTATATTGGTCTTGAAAGGGTGAACTTTCGTTTGTCTGCCAAAACCAAACATATTTTGACCCAATCATTCCTCTATACGAATACAACGCAAATTAAGTAAGCATTAATTACAAATTTACAATTCAACAAAAAAAAAATCATATGATTATTTTTTCTTCTTTCACAAAGTTTAGAGAAATGTAAAAAAGCTACTATAATTCTAATTACACAAAAAAACTACTAGTATAATAATTCGAAAAAGAAAACATTTATTACGTGGAGTTATTACATTCAAGAGGAAATGACATAATTCACTTTGTTGACAAAAAAAAAGAAGACATAATTCACTTTGATGCAACCACATGAAGTGTGTCCACAATATTTCTCCATCTACATTCATAAATTTTAACTGATTTTCAACGGGGCAGTCCTGAGCACAAGCGGGACAAGCCCGTGCTTGCGGCCCAATTTTTTTTAAAAAAAATTGGTATGAAAAGCGGCCCATTTTTTAAAAAAAAATATGTAAAATCGGCCCATTTTTTCTATTTAGAGTGCAGTCCTTCTAAAAATTTCAAAACTCAGGAACGGTACTGAATTTTTCAATAATAATCCGTCTACATTATACTTTTGACCAACAAAAATATCAGTCTATACACAAGCATCGTTGATGGATATATATACTACGGACATCACGTTCACATATCAATGCATATGCACACACTAACAAGACATTATAGCCCAATATGGCCCGTTTACTTAACCCTCTCTATCTTCCCAGCCCAATTTTAAATTCCGACTCAATAATGAATCCATCTATTTTATTATTTCTCATATTCCCATCCATATTATATAGTTGATATATTTGATGTCAACCCAAAAATATCTACTATATAATCTTTATAAATTAATATTCGATTTGTTAATATTTTTTTAAAATAATCATTCTTTTTCGATTCCAAATTTGATTTTTGATATAATTTGTCTTTGTATAAATTAATAATCAATATAAATTAATAATTTCTTGCTACAACATTATTAATTTATAGAAGTTTAATATATTTTTTAAGTCAAAGTAAAGGAAAGCCATATCATATGCTTTCATAAGTCAAAGTCAAACACCCCGTTCTAAGGTAGAAGGTTCTAGAAAATGTATTTAGTGACGAAAATGAATTTCTTGTAACATAATGTTTTACATTGTCAAAGGGAGTAGCCTCACTAAAAAGTTTTACATGGCAGAAAATGAAAACAAGTAATAAACACAAGGATCTATATGCAAACAAAAAAACTTATTAATTAATGACGGAATCTGCTCATCCCGGCGAAAACGCCGCCGATCAAATCTTGCCTGTACGGTAAATAACTCTTTCTTCTCTTATCCACTTCCCCAACGCTCGTTGTCTTATTACACGACGCCGTTTTGTGTTTCTCTTTCACCACCACCGGAGATCGATCTCCGCTTGTAGAAATCGGAGACACATCGCCGCCTCTTCCTCGACCGTCGCTGAAGCTTCGTCTCAACAGATCCTTGAAACGACACCGTCTAGATTCGCTCGCGGTCGCTACGGATCCGTCGCTGTGGCTCCTTCTCAATAGATCCTTGAAACTACACCGTTTCGCTACGATAGGAGATTTACTCTTCGATCTATCGCCTCGCGACGGAGTCGGAGATCTGATCGGGCCCCAGAAACAGTTATACCTTCTATTCGACGGCGAATGATTCTCCGAATCGTCGGAATCCGATGACGATTCCGATCGCGACGGCGAAGTTTGAGATCGATCGATGCTCCATCCACCGTATAATAGATTCTCCGTCGTGACCGGATCGGTTGCCACGTAATCATCTTCAGATGAGCGCTTCAACTTCGTCGTCGTCGTGGTGGTTGGGAAATGGAAGAAGCTCTCTTCACGCAACGGCGACGTTTCGAATTTAAACTCTGTTCCGTCTTCGCCGTCAGTTTCAACGGAATAATAACTCTGTGACTCTTGAACAACTCTAACGGCGGCTTCGACGGTGTTAACGTCGTCGGAGACGTAGAAACTGAAGCTGGGACTAAACGACACCGTAGAAGAAAGATCTTGCATTGTTGTGATGTGTTCTTCGCTATATGATATCTTGACTATGTTCATATTCTTTAACTAATTAATTACTCTGTGTGTGTAATGTGTTTATTATGTAAATATATATATAGAGAGAATGTGGCTGCGTATGTGTGTGCGTATTTAGATGAGAGAAAGTGTTGGTTGGTTTACTTGACCATCAAGAGTAGAGTCGGCTTTGACAAGGAATAGTGGTTTATATATTTGTCTTTGTTTAAGGATAATTAAAATTAATTAATTTATTCGGAGTCTTTCGGTAATGTTGCGTCAAGGGTGACGATTTACGGGAAACTATTTTTTTAACAAGCATAAAATTAAATTGAACTATTATACTGATTGATATTTTCTTTTAATTTAAAACATCAAATTCTATAATTTGGTTTGGTTATTCACTTATTTGTAAAAGTTAATATCAAAAAAAAAACATTGAATTTTGTTAGCGTTATATACTTCAATTTTTTTTATAAACCGTAAAAGCAAGATTATTGCGGATTCTAAAGAGAGTTTTTAGTTGTCAGTCCCACCAATATTTGAATAGTTTTCTCTTTGTTTGGAATCGTTTCTTTGTACTGTTCGTGACCCAACTGACACGTGGCGATCCACGATTGGTGCATTTTTTTTTTAAATATAAAAAATTTGCTTAAGAAAACGTGTATAAAAAACGTGTATAAAAAAACGTGTATGCGGATTTAGCAATAATCATGGTCTAAGAGTTTTGATTATGAACTAAACTAGTGATTTTGAATAGTTTTACAAGTGCCTCAACTCAACCACTAAACGAAAGCCTATTTGGTTATATGTTTCATTTTCTCTTTAATCCAAAATATTATTGTGAATAGTTTACACTGGACTTTTTTTAGGGAGAATCACAAAACTACATCATTTGAATTACATTTCACAAAACTACACCATTTCCAAAAATCTTCACACAAAACTACACCTAAACACTCAAAATTAAATCCAAATAAACTATATCCAAACAATTCTACCCCCTTAATACTATACCCTAAACACTAATTAGCGAACCCAAATGAAAAAAATTTAATTTTGGTAATTTTTTAAAGGTTAAATCAAACTTTTAAAATTTTGAAAGAGTGTAAATATGTGAAAATATTAAATTATGAGTAGTTTTGTGAAGAAGGGATCGAAAGGGTGTAGATTTGTGAATTCCTTTTTTTTTTATCATCCAACTACATTTATAAATTTTCTGCCGTTGAACTTAATTCCAAGTTGTAGCTACATGCAAATATACAAGTTTATATATACTCTATTTGTTATGGACCCTTCATAGTATTGTGTATATATTATGTTATGCATTCTTGTGTTGATCAAGTTGGGCATAGAAAACACACAAAGATTTATAAGCCCACTTGTTAGTATTTCGTCTATTTAAACAACATCATTATTGAACATTATATTGGCATGTTCTCAAACACATATCTTTGCATTTACGTATGTATATCTTTTGTTAGAAAATTATATGTCTGAAAATGAGTTACCTAATTAATTTACGTTTACGTAGAAACCATTTTAATTGTATTTTACTAAGACTATTACCTTTTTTGGTCAAATTTCAGGATATTACTTAAGTTTATTAATATAAAAAAGTTACAAAATAGTATATCAGTTTTTCTAATATTTTTTTTGTTATATGCGAATAGAATGCAAATATACAAGGATCAGGATGAAAATGTTTTTTAAATATTTTTGATTGAAACACAAGTTTTAAAGTGGATATGAATCATGTGGATATCAATAAAGGGACGAGTTGTTGACACATACAAAAAATATACTTTCTGTGTGTGTGTTTAATTAAATAAACTTAAGTTTTTACATATTAACAAAAAATACTTAACTATACATGCATAACTTTGTAGTGTACTATAAACTTGTACAAAGTCATTAATTATTTGAGCAATATTCAAAGATATTTGTGTCCATGATATAGTTTTTTCCAAGCACATGCGGGAGAAAAAGCCAACCAAAAGCTGTAAACTCTTTTCCACTATAATAAAGTTTTATTTTGTCAACATCAACTATCAAATTGATACTATTACCAAAAAAAAAAAACTATCAAATTGATACTAAATGTTATCTAATCTAATTAAAACCAAAAAAGAAAAGGTATCTAATTTGACTTGAGTAAACTTATCTTTTACTTGTTTTCACATAATATTTGCATTTGTTACACTTAAACGAAATAATAATTATTGTGAAAACAAATTCCACCCAACCAAGAAGAGGGGTTGACCCCAGCTGCAAACTCATCCTTGTGAAGCAATCATCTCTTTTTCGCCAGCCTGATAATTTAGAGCATTTTCCTTTATTTAGACTAGGAAGAAATCTGCGATATTCTCGAGTTTTTTTATTTATTAGAAATATATATATGTTTGTAGATATTAATAGTTTTATTTGATAATTTATTGTGTTTAATTTTTATTGGTTATTCTATTAATTTCTCGCATTTTTCAATATTTACGTTTTTGTTTATTTATAATTTCTCAATTCGTATATTTTTTTGTTTTTGTATTTTTTTGTTTATATAGATGAATATTGCAATATTTTTATGTTTATATTTACTCAATACTTTAAATAGTTTTTATAACTAGGAAAGAACCCGCGCGTTGCGCGGAATATTTATTAATTTTTATAGTAATTTCAAATAATTTTATATTGAGTTTACGAAGATTTTGGTTTGTTTTATGAAGTTTCATTATTTTTGTAATAGGTATATGGTTTAATTTTAGATTTTTTTCATCTATTTTATATTTTACCAAACTAATAAAATGATTTTGTTTACAAACCACTTATGTTTGGATGTTTTAGTTTATTATCAAACCGATGAAATATCAATATTGTTGTTGTGCACCCATTCATCTTCTCTAATTTTAGTTGTACGCATGTTGTTTACTTTTGTTTTACGTGGAGATCTTCGCCCGTCAATTAATTTGGATCATATTTTGTTTAATTTTCTTAATTTGTAACGTTATTGAATTATTTGTATATGTAATTGATTATTTTGTATGAGATTTTTTTTTTCTCGATGGATATTTTAAGTTTATTTCATATATATATTTGGTACTAACATTTGGATTTAGAAAGTATGTATATATATGGAGTATTTTCATCCCACATTGTAGTTATTTAAAATTTTATAAATTTATATTTATTTATTTTTTAAACCATTCTCTCTCTAAATCATTTTGTTAGATGTTTTAGGTCTTTTGATTTGTTTCATTTTATTTGATTTTCACAAGGTTCAATCCATATGTTTTTATTTATTAACTATAGTATGACAAATAATATTATATAGTCTTAATTTTTAATTGTTTTGAATAAATGTTAAAATAGTACATCATTTATAACTTTTAATATTTTGTGATTTTAGATAAAAATTTACATATGGGACATATGTAATATATGCCTAAATAATTAGTATAAGAGAGAAACAAATTTATATATTTTCCTTTTAGAAAATTGATATACATGTTTTAACCAATAATATTATATAGTCTTAATTTTTAATTGTTTTGAATAAATATTAAAATAGTACATCATTTATAACTTTTAATATTTTGTGCTTTTAGATAAAAAATTTACATATGGGACATATGCAATATATTCCTAAAAAATTAGTATAAGAGAGAAACAAATTTTATATATTTTTCTTTTAGAAAATTGATATACATGTTTTATTAGTGTTAAATATTATTTTGAATGTTTTTATTTGATTTTATTAATATTGAATGAGTTTTATTAAATGAATTTTTAATTGAATTGTCTTAATTATTTTTGATGATGATGTAGATGTCTTAGATTGAGAGTTTATTGTGCTATTATATAATAGATTTCTGTTTTGTATTTTTTTTTGTTCCCTTATCGGTACGATATTTAGTGATAGAACCAATACACGTAATCGAAAACCTGATTTTGGTTGTCCCCCGTTAACTCAACAAGGCCATAACAATTAATTAAAGACAATCCTTATGAATATCACTAAATTTTTTTTTTTTAACATAAATAGCACATATTTTCGAAACTTTTATAAATACTATTAAAAAGTTTTTTTCTCATAAATACCACAAATATTAAATTTTCAAAATTACACCCAAAACCTTAATAAAGCTATACCCTACTCCTTCAAAACTATACTATAAACACCAAATGATAAAATATAAAATCTAAAAGTGTTAAAACTCATTTTTTATATTTGTGGTATTTTTGTAAACTACTACTTTTTGATGAGATTTTTGTTATAAAAAACATTTTAATGATATTTTTGTTATAAAAACTTTGTAATAGTGTTTTCAAAATAAAAACTTATTTTGATGGTATTCTAAGGAATTTCTTCGTAATTGAAACCAAGAGTTTATTGTGGACTTAAACCAAAATCCAAATAATATTACACATATTGAATCTACTCAAGAAATGATTTCTTATGTAAACTGCATAATAATTTATAAGGGTTATAATAGTGGTACAATTTTTTAAAAAAATACAAAAAAAATATTGTATTTGAGCATGTATAGTTTCATCTTCAGAGCCAACAACCAATAAGTAACAAAAAGAGACACAAATAAACAAAATTATACAACTCATGACAGAAAAAAAAAAAACTGTTACAGTCAATATCTTCATTTTTGTGAAATAAAAACAAAAACTGTATACAGTCAATAAAAGTAAATATACAGATGTTAAATTACAGTTTGAACCAAAAACCGGTTTGGTTATGAATATTCACACGGTTAAACCGTTTTCACTTTAGCTTCCTCCCTCGAGATTCTTTCCGCTAAAAAAATCAGACGACACAAAAGCTACACAATAGGAAGAGGAGGAGGAGGAGGAGGAGAGAACTCGACGACAACGAAGAAGAGAGATAAGGCAAAGCACCCGAGATTCTAACCCTATCTCCTGCTTCGTATTCAAAATTATTGATCATCCTCGCCGGATCGGTTTCAGATCATCTACCTCCGCCGTCGTCTCCGCCGCAATCGACGGCGGTGTCTACGTCGGTTTCGTTTGCCCGTTACAGGAGGATGAGAAGCAAGAGAAGTCAGCTTGATTAGCGTCGTCTTTGATTTGACTTGAGGTCAGCTTTGTTTCTTCTCCCAGATTTGTTTTTTTCTTCTTTCGAATTTTAGTTTTCGTAATGGTAGGATTATTGGAAGATTTTTTCATAAATCGGGGTTTTCCTTCGATTTCTCAAAAATGATATAGAGATATTGGCGATGATTATCTGTGTTGTATATAAAAGCTTTCGAGAGTAGAAAAATATTTGAAGATTTCTGGGAATTATTCAGTAGATCCAATTCTTAAAATGGCTTATCATCGAAAACCAATGTGGATACATGATTGTATAGTTTGTATACATAAGGTTTTTTTATTTGTTTGTTCAAATATTCGATGAGCATTATGCTGAACATTATTGTATCTTTGCAGGACTTAAGCGAGGTTGATGCTTTTGTCTCTGTGTGTGTGTCCCATTGTTATGAATTTGAAATGTCATGAAAACTTATTCTTCATTTTGACTATAATTTCTGTTTTCAACAGATAAAGATTTTGGTCGAAATGGCATTGATGATATCTACTACGCATTCGCTTTGCTTTGAAGAAGTGTAAAATGCGGGTGAGTTGGAAGAAACCAAAAATATATTGATGCTCTTGTAAGCCGACCTTTCTTGTATATGAAATTTTACGGGGTCGACTGTGTATATCATATACTTTGAGAAGATATATAAATAGTTATGGAGTCGGTTTCAGAGAAAAAATTCCCTCTCAATGCAAAAGACTACAAGTTATGTGAAGAGATTGGCGATGGTGTTAGTGCGACTGTGCACAGAGCTTTGTGCATACCGCTTAATGAGGTTGTCGCAATCAAGGTTCTTGATCTGGAAAAGTGCAACAATGACCTGGTAGGCATTCTAATTCATTCGTTTTTTGAATATGAAATAACAGTTTGCTGATTTCCAATTTCGAGATATACTTTTGTGGTGTTAGTTAACGAAGTCACAATTTTAATCCTCTTGTTTTTCCTGTTTCTTGCTTTGATGCATGTGAGTTCAATTGTATTCCAATTGCCTTCAAAAGTAGAGAACACTAACGAATCTGTCAAGACGTAGTTGCATGTTTCGACTTTGTATTTTCTTGTTTATTGTTCATCGATGAACCTGAACTAACTTGCTTGTAGGATGGGATCCGGAGAGAGGTGCAAACAATGAGTCTGATCAGCCATCCAAATGTGTTACAAGCTCATTGCTCATTTACTGCTGGGCACCAGCTATGGGTTGTGATGCCTTACATGGCCGGAGGATCCTGTCTCCATATAATAAAGTCTTCTTATCAAGATGGATTTGAGGAACCTGTTATTGCTACTTTACTCCGTGAGACCCTTAAAGCTCTTGTATATCTTCATGCTCATGGACATATCCATAGGGATGTAAAGGTATGGTTTGCATGTTTACTCGTTTTGGTTTATCGCCCTCCTTGGCTTAGTGGTAAGGATGTGTTATCGTTTTATCAATACCGATGGCTTCCTTTGCAGGCTGGAAACATTTTGTTGGATTCTAATGGTGTCGTTAAGTTAGCCGACTTTGGAGTATCAGCTTGCATGTTTGACACAGGAGATAGACAACGTTCTAGAAATACATTCGTTGGGACTCCATGCTGGTAACTTTTTCAACTTTAGTAATGCCATGTTCTGTTGGTATACGCGGATACATCTTAGACAAAATATCTATCATGCTTTTTCTGTACAGGATGGCTCCTGAAGTCATGCAGCAACTACACGGATATGATTTCAAGTAAGTTGATACTCTGTAAATTATAAACTATGCATTTACGCTATAACATTACTTCCCCCACAAGATTACTCAGGTATATTGTCTAATACAATTCTCTGTCACAGGGCAGATGTATGGTCATTTGGAATAACAGCACTTGAACTGGCACATGGCCATGCCCCATTCTCCAAGTATCCGCCAATGAAAGTAAAGTTGTAACCAGGCCATTTGATTTGTGTTGATTGTAACTGCTCTTTGGTGCCCAGTTTTTGTGATTCCTTTTTCTGGTGATCATCACCTGTAGGTTTTGCTGATGACCTTACAAAATGCACCTCCCGGACTTGACTACGAGAGAGACAAGAGATTCTCAAAAGTGCGTGAGTTGTCACTGTGTTTGTATCATTCTAGCTTCTTGTGTTTTCTTTTCACCTTATGGTTGCTTTTCCTTACCAGGCTTTCAAGGAAATGGTTGGTACTTGCCTAGTGAAGGACCCAAAGAAGCGTCCAACTTCAGAAAAGCTTTTAAAGCACCCTTTCTTCAAACATGCACGTCAACCTGATTACCTCGTTAAAACAATTCTAAATGGTCTTCCTCCATTAGGTGATAGATATAGAACGATAAAGGTCTCTAACCCATCCTTTAAACTTATTTTTTGTCTCTTGCTGTGAAGGAAATTGCTAAATAGCTTGATTGATATGTGATTTTTTTCTTTCAGTCAAAGGAAGCTGATCTTCTAATGCAAAACAGAACTGAATATGAAGCACACTTATCACAGGCAAGGATTAAGAAACAAAGATCTTACCCTTCTGTTTGACAATATTTTGCAAAATATGTTTAATCTACTGATTTTTAGCATACAAAATGTAAACAATTTTTACATATTTGCTTGGACTTCCTGTTTTTTTTTGTAGCAAGAATACATAAAGGGAGTAAGTGCTTGGAATTTCAATCTCGA
Source organism: Cochlearia excelsa (assembly GCA_963556525.1). Lineage (NCBI taxonomy): Eukaryota > Viridiplantae > Streptophyta > Magnoliopsida > Brassicales > Brassicaceae > Cochlearia > Cochlearia excelsa. The sequence continues at coordinate 25,268,383 of OY748330.1, forward strand.
GGACCTAAAGAGTCAAGCTGCCCTCGTAAGTTAACATAATCTTCGTTTAGTTAATCATACAAAGGCAGAGGGCTAATTTTACTGGCCTTGTAGATTTCAGATGATGATAGTTCACACGCTGAAGAGCCTGATTTCGACAGAAAGCAATGTGAAAGACATGATGAATCTGCTCTCTCCCCTGAAAGGGCTAGCAGCTCAGCAACAGCTCCCAGTCAAGATGTATTATATGAAACAATTCTTTAAACTGTTATCAGCCTGCTTTTTCGAATCAAAATATTGCGTTTTTAAGTTTGATGTTCCGTTGCACAATATTAATCTCAGCATGTCTTATTTTGTCTTCTTCTTTTCAGGACGAACTAAATGACATTCATGATTTAGAGAGTTCTTTCGCCTCGTTCCCAATCAAACCTCTTCAAGCACTCAAGTACATCTTATTCTCTAAATTTATAGTATCTAGCTCCTGTATAGATCTATCTTTTATCTAATTGTACTCCAAAGGCACACATAATAGGTTCATCGAGTTTTGAATAGTATAGCAGTTTGATAAACGTTCTCCATAAGTATCTCTTCAATTTAGTATTGCAAATATCAAATGAATTATCAAACATTTTTACCTGTGCTGTGAAACAGAAGCTGCTTTGATATTGGCGAGGACGAGGATGCAACTACTCCTGATTGGAAAGATGTAAACCTAATGAGTTCTGGAAAACAGCCATTAACAAAGGCTTCTATTGGATCTCTGTCCCACACCGCGAAAGAAGAGGAAACTGCAGCACAAGACACATCTTTACCACGTCATGTCATTTCTGAACAAAAAAGATATTTGAGTGGTTCAGTTATACCAGAGAACATGTCCTCTCCAAAAAGAATCACATCCGATGCTGACAAGTTAGAATCCCCGAAACTTAATTTTTTGGTGTTTAAACTTATCTTGTCATCTACTTGAACGATGAGTTAATTTAAAAGGCCACTTGACTGACTTCTGCAGGGAGATTCAACAACGTAGATATCAGACAGAGCGGAGCTACAGCGGATCTTTGTATCGCACCAAGAGAGAATCATGTAATTAACCTCACATCCGCTAATACTTGTAACTCTTGTAAAGGTCTTATATTCGAATACATTTTTTACAGTAGACGAGACTTCAGAAGCCCCGCATGTGGAGCACAAGGGAAGGTTTAAGGTCACATCAGCAGAATTGAGTCCCAAGGTATAATTTTCATATGCTTATTCATGTTTATTAAAGCTACTATAGTCTTTAAACAGAGTGGTAGAAACATGACAAAGCAATATGTGGTATAATAGTTAATTTGTCTTTATGAAAAGTGAAGATATGTTTTGTTTTTTGTACAAATAGGGATCTACAAACTCTACACTCACACCGTTTGGTGGCGGTTCAAGCAGCCCGAGCTCCCTCAATGCTACAACCGCCTCAATCCTCCCATCAATTCAGTCGATTTTGCAGCAAAACACCATGCAGCGGGTAAAACTTTAAACCATAAGGAAAACTACTTTTAGTCTTTTACAGAAGGTTTAGTTAAATTACGCTTTTTATGGCAGGAAGAGATTTTAAGACTAATCAAATATGTGGAGCAAACCTCTGGTACTAATAATCCTCTTCATCTATACATTGATTTATTTTCTCTATGTTCTTATATTAAATTTTTGTTGAAGAATTCAACATAATGTTCTGAGTTTGTTTTTTTGGTCCCCATTTCGTAGTTAAGCAACCTGGATCACCTGAGACAAACGTCGATGAGCTATTGCAGGTAAAGGAAGAAGAGACGAGGACACATTTCATATTCCACTGTTCAAATGTTCATTAATCTGAACTTGTTATCATCTCTATCTAGATGTCTCCTGCAACGCCACGCGAGAGGGAACTTCAGTCCCAAGTCATAGCACTGCAACAAAGGTATATATATATATATATATATACATCTCTTTCTTTCACCAAAAGACTGATTACTAATCATGAAGTTAAACATGAAATGTCTCAATAAGTTAAACCTGATTACTAATCATGTTGTTCATCTTCGATTTCGTAAAGCTTTCGGAGCCTAACAGAAGAAGTGAAGAAACAGAAGCAGAGAAATGGGCAGGTTAGTCTTTTCTCACATAGTTTCTATAAAGGTTCCCTCATTAAACTACATATAGTATGAGACCCATGAGTTAACTACAATTCACTTTCAATTTATTTTGAGTTAATAACTTACACGCATTTACACATGATTGTTTTTGTCTATTGTTGTCTGCAGTTGGAGAATCAGTTAAACGCGTTAACACACAGAAAGGATTAAGTCACATGATAACTCATGGAGGCAAGCTCAGGGATGAAACTGTGGATCTTGAGAGATATTGTGTGTGTTTTATATCATATATATATAACATAATATTTGTTGGGTGTTATTTATTTGACAGTTTTTTATATATACTCTGCCTTAACTCTTACAATGTTTGTCACTTTTTTGTGGGAGTGTCACCACTTTGGCCTTTGTTCTCTTATGTGATATATTATATTACAGGGCTTGTATTAGTATTTACTTTGTTTTTTGTGTGTAAGAAAATGCAATTGTGGGGGGGGAACCAATAAAAAGTTGACACAATTAACATAACTTTTTATGTAAACCAAAGTATATATTTTTAAAATTACCAAAAAAATGTAAAAAGCAAACTACAAAAACTGATTTATATGAATTCTTATTTTCATCATCTTTTCAATGTACTACCAAAGGCGATTTTCGATAACAGCTGCTACTATTTCCTTCAATGTTTCCTATAAAAACAACACAGAATCTCTAAGTATCATTGGTTCTTATTTGCAGACTTTTCCAAAATCAAAGAGATGTTTACAAGAAAAATGTAAAGTACCGAAGAATGATCTTTGAGACCAAGTGAGAGAACAAGAGGCTTTGATGGTACATAAGAACTGTAGAAAGCAAAAAAGAGATTGTAAAATTACAACACACACATTTGTTATGAATATGATCAAGAATTGTTTGTGAGAGAGAGAGAGAGAAGGAGAGACCTTATGTGATCAATTAGTCTTCGAGCAGTTGCTATCAGCATCGGCTTCAAGAAACACAAACTTTCTGTTAAAGATTTTGTAGGTAGTAACGATACAAATGTACTAACAATACGATACGATTTTTGTTACCTCATCTCGCTTTCCGAATATCACAGAGACACTAAATGTTGGTTCAACAGACATCCCTTCTTCCTTCCTATCAACAAACAAAACACCAATCTCACAACATACATAACTTAACTTAGATGTTCAAAACCTCATAATAGACCTTTGCATACACACACTATACTTCTAACCAAATCAAGAAGCACACTCTTGTTTCATTACCTAATAAGAAGCATATACAACACAACATGTTTTTAAACATTATCAGACAGATCAAATCAAGAACTCACACAAGTTCCAGTTTTCAAGAAACCGTGTAATAAGATGAACAAACAATAATTATTTTAATTAAAATGCAAGATACCTTGCTTGCAATATAGTTCCCATGGCTCCAATTTGTGTTGCAATGACCTGAGATTAATAGTTATTAATTAGGTTTAGACAAGACAAAAACACTATTGACTTCATAAATCAAACGAAGTAAACACACTCTTAAACACTCACAAGGATATGGTCTTCGTAGCTGCAGATCACAATCTCTGTCTTGTTTCCCTTTCCAAAACCAAAATTTTTTAAAAAAACAAACATACTACAAATTACAACAGTTTAATGTTTTTTTCACAAAATTATTCGATTAGAGATTTGTTTCGAATTTACTTTAATTTCTAACGAGAGATTTCTGTGGCGCACGGGAAAATTAGCGTCCTGGGTCGCCATTATGAGTACTATAATATCTGCGATTCTCTCTTATGCTTCTTCTTCTTCTACTTTCTTCCTCTGAGCTTCGCCGTGAAAGAGAAGCGCAAACGCAGCGTCTCCGACTAAACGGCAGCGTTTTGAGAAAAATGGCGAATAATATTAAGGTGTAATAAATAAGCCCATTAACTGAGAGCAAAATAATTTTTAAAGCCCATTAATTTTGGTTTTGAACTTTTGGTTTCGATTCGTTTTCTCACGTGAGAAAAATAAAGGAAAATATGTGCTAATGGGCCCGCCGACAAAAATAAAATATGTTTAATAGAGAATTACAAAACTACACATTTTGAATTATATTTTACAACATAACACAATTTCCAAAATATTTCACAAAACTATATCTAAACACTCAAAATTAAATCTAAATAAATTTTACCCACACAAACTTAACCTTTTAATACTATACTCTAAACACTAATAAGCGAACCCAAATGAAAAGATTTTAATTTCGGTAATTTTTAAAAGAGTAAATCAAGCTTTTAAAATTTTGAAAGGATGTAAAGATGTGAAAAAATTAAATTAGGTGTAGTTTTGTGAAGGAGGGGTTGAAAGAGAGTGGTTATGTGAATTCCTCTTTTTGTTAAGGTCTTACTATTTTCTTACAATACTACACTTGTAGTTCTTTTTTTTTTTTATTACATCTCACTTGTAGTTCTTTTCAAACACCAAATTTAAATTTCCGAAAACCGAAAATAGTAATCATTTAGAGGAATTCACAAATCTACACTATTTCAATCATTTCCTCACAAAATTACTTCTAATTTAATATTTTCACATATTTACACTCTTTCAAAATTTTAAAAGCTTGATTTAACCTTTAAAAAATTACCAAAATTAAAAAATTTTCATTTGGGTTCTCTAATTAGTGTTTAGGGTATAGTATTAAGGGGGTAAAATTGTTTGGGTAGAGTTTATTTGGATTTAATTTTGAGTGTTTAATTTTGTGAAAAGTAATTCAAAAGGTGTAATTTTGTAATTCTCCCAATCTTTTATGTGTTTAAAGTATGAGAAATTTCTCAAAATTGCATGAAAAAGTGTTTTTAAGAACAAAAACAACCTTACAAGTTTTTTTATCATCAAGTATCATTAAAATGTTTTTATAACTAAAATACCATAAACATAAAAACTAATTTTAACATCTTAAAACTTAAAAAATTTCATTTGGGTTCGCTATATGAAATTTAGGGTATAATAAAATCATAATTCTTTTTGGAAATTGTCGTTAAAAGTATTTTAGGAGACTATTCATAATCTTTGAGAATATAATTATTTCAGTGTTATTTAAAAAAATATCTTTAAAATAAATCATAGACTTTACTATTTTGGTGAAAATAAAAAAGATATTTTTCGCGTGAGTAGATACATTAAACGACATAGACCACACGAATAATACAAAAAAGAAAAAAAAAAATCACAAAACTACACCTTTCCATCCTTTCTTTTACAAAATTCTACCTTTCAGATTTTAAAAGACTGATTTACCCTTTAAAAAATTATCAAAATTAAAATCATTTCATTTGAGTTGGTTAATTAGTGTTTATGGTATAATATTAAAGGGGTAAAATTGTGTGAGTAGAGTTTATTTGGATTTAGTTTTGAGTGTTTAAGTTTATTTTGGTGAATTAATTTTGAAATGGTGTAATTTTGTGAAGTATAATTCAAACGGTGTAGTTTTGTAATTTTCCGGAAAGAAAAAGTAAATGTATGGTCTTTCACTATCTCTTAAATTCTAAATAAACCGGACTTTGAAGCAACAGAACCAAACAAACCGGGTCTCCAAAATCGAAACCACTCACTGAGTTTTGTAAGTGAACCATATAGCACCAATCAGAAGCTTCCACGTAAGCAAAATTATCTACTGACGTGTTACTTTAGTGATGCACCATATTAACAACCTCAACATTTTGAGAAAAATAGAAATCTCGTGCGTGCTTTCTTACCCGTCATTCAACACGTGTCTTTCTTTGTCCGAATTTTTGATCATTTCCTCTCAGCCGAGCCGTCTAAGCCGATTGAATTTCTCGCATTTATATTATTTATGTTTTTATATGAAATAATTGTCTTATTTTGTTCTAAATATATTTAGGATATACTTCCAGTTATATTCACAAATCACAATACATATCGTATTTAATTATGTGTTCCGTTTAATGTTTATAATGCGGCATTTTAGTCAATTTAGTAACATACTAATGATAAATAGGCATAAGTTTCCTTTTACATATTTTACTGGTAATGTTTCCATAAAAGTCGTTTAAACTATACACGAATTGTAGTTTAATTTTACATTCTCATAAAATACATATATTTAATCGATGATCGAAGTAAAAATATATTTTGGGTAAATTATATTTGTATAAATTGTGTCAAACACCAATTAAATTTTGAATCTTTTGACCAAATATATATATTGAACCGTAACTTCGTGAAAACTGCGTTGGGAGCGATAATTTACGGCATTAACATCTTGATTTAAAAAAAGAAAAATCCGTGGTGAGAACATTAAGAAGATGGCTCAAAAGCAAAATTGCAATTTTTGACCACTTTTTTGCATCTTCATTTTTTCTACCAATCATTAACCGTTTAACCTAAGTGGGATTAAACAAAATGCATAATTAGTATAGTGAATGTAAAACATGATACAGAACACAATACTAACTAGTGGGTTGTTGACCCTTCTCTCTATTTTATTATGTTTAATGGCTGATTCTCTATATTTGATTTTTTTATCAATATATTAATTTGATTATTATTATAACTCTATTTTATTGATTCAACTAAGCCTCATTTACTAAAAATTTGATTCAATTCCTTATGGGGTCATATTGTGGATAATCTTTAGAATATTTCAAATGATCTTCATGTCATATGTATTGATTATGTATTAATTACTAGTAATATTACTCCCTCCGTTTTGTTTCTTTTTTTTTTTTTTTTTTTTTAAACGGAGGGAATATTATCTATGGTGTATTAGGTTTAATTAATATGTTATCCAATAATAATTTAGTTTCCTTTTAATAATAGTGAAAATTTTCAACAAATTCTTTTATATAAAAACGTATGGTGGAATATTTTTATTGACTTCCTAAGCGGTAGTAGATGTTTACCATTTTATTTTTGGTATTAAGACCAAGTCCAATGGCATTTCTTAGGTATATATTATATGTATAATACATGTATTAAAACCTAAAAATAAATAAATAAGTGAAATAATGTGTAGATCGTTTCTTAAATAGGATGTTTAGAGCATTAATATCCTTTAAGAGGTAAAAATCACCTCTTAAAATATATTTTTTTGTTTTTATTTATTTATTTCGAAAAAATAAAAAATAAATAAAAAAAACATAAAAAGAACCAATTGCGGGTCGCCACGTGGCAGTGGGACCCGCGAAAAGTTTAAGATATATCTCTTAAAATAGAGGTTTTGAAGGTGGCTCTTATGTTTTTTGGTGGGTCCCACCTAGAAGAGGTGTGGATAAGAGCATCATTATTGGTGATGCTTAATATAGTTGCTTAGGTGTTTTTTTGTATTTAATTGTAATTAATTTTTGGTGTAAGAAACTATTGTTTCTTAGTTTATTTTTTGACGATTATTGGTGTTGCTTAGTTAAGGGTTCTTAAAATTAAAATTTAATATTAAAAATTTAAAATTAAAAAGTAGAAACATATTTGAAAACTTATTCATTATTAGAAAAGGAAAATACACAATACAAATAAACATTTAAAATATGAAATTGATAATTTTAAACGGATACAAACGACATATTTTGTATTCTTAATATGAGCCGAACTTTTGCCATATATTCTCTACCAAATCAGCTTTCAATTGTTCATGCATTTTTTTATCTCGAAGTCGATCTTTAGTCCCCATGACATTGCCGAGATTTGTTGGCATTTCGGTAGAAAACGAATAATCCACTTCTACGGTCGTGTTTCTTTCTCCGTGTAGGAATTCCGCTACATTAAACTGTGTGTATCCATCTCGTTCGTCTTCAACTATCATATTGTGAAGTATGATGCATGCTCTCATTATTTTTCCAATTTTTTCCTTATCCCAAAATAGTGATGGGTTTTTGACGATGGCAAATCGAGCTTGCAAGACTCCAAAAGCACGCTCGACATCTTTTCGAACCGATTCTTGATAAGTAGCAAATAATGACGCTTTAAGATCTTGCGGAAGTTGAATAGATTGAATAAATGTAGCCCATTTAGGATAGATACCATCTGTTAGATAGTAAGTCATATGATATTGTCGACCATTTACGTAATATTTCACTTTTGGAGCAATACCATTTATAATATCCTCAAATACCGGAGAGCGGTCAAGAATATTGATATCGTTTAGGGTACCTGGTTCTCCAAAAAACGCGTGCCAAATCCATAGGTCTTGTGATGCTACCGCTTCTAAAACGATTGTCGGTTTGCCAGAGGCACGTGTGTATTGCCCCTTCCAAGAGGTGGGACAGTTTTTCCACTCCCAATGCATACAATCAATACTCCCGATCATCCCGGGAAACCCCCGATCCTCTCCAATATTGAGTAGCCGTGTGAGATCATCAGAAGTGGGTCTGCGTAAATATTCATCTCCGAACAAAGTACAAATTCCGTCAACAAAATGTTCCAAACATTTTAACGCAGTTCCCTCACCGAGTCGAAGGTATTCGTCAACCCTATCTGCTGCACCACCATATGCCATAATACGGATAGCGGCAGTACACTTTTGTAGACCCGTTAGACCAAATCTTCCGGTAGCATCTCTTCTTTGTGTGAAATATGGGACTTCATTTGTGAGTCGTTGAACTATTCGCATAAACAAGTCTTTGTTCATTCGAAATCGTCGTCGGAATAAAGTAGGTGTGTATGTTGCATCGTCGCTAAAATAATCCTTCCATAAACGATTGTGACCTTCCTCACGATTTCTCTCTATGTAAACCCGTTTTTTCCTTTCTTTTTTTGGCGGAACGTAAGAAGTGAATGAATTATCGAAGGTGTCTTCAAAAAATTGATCAAAAACTTGATCAAAAACTTGATCAAATTCTTCTTCTAATTTATCGGTATCATTATAAAAATGATTAGAAGAGGAAGCCATAGAGAATGATAGAGAATAACAATTGTAGAAGGTAATAGAAAATAAAAGAGAATGAAAGTTTTTCATTCAAATGAATCGTCTTTATATATTAGCATATGAGATACAAACAAACAAAACATACTACTTGTTCAATACTTTATCAAGTGTCACGGGTACAAAAAAACAAAACATACAAGTCAGGGGTACAAAAAAACAAAACATACAAAAGAAGTTACAATTCAAAGTCACGGATGACTCACACTCATAATGAATCCAAAACCTGTGTTCATAGTGCATCCAAAACCTGCGTTCATAGTGCATCCAAAACCTGCATACAAACCTGCACACAAACAAACAATTTAGACAAAAACAAGTCACATGTCAAAGTGATTACAACAAGAACAAGCTTTAAACAAGAACAAGCTTTAAACCTGCATCCAAACCTGCATACAAACCTGCATCTAGACAAACAAAACATAAGTCAAAGTGATTACAATTTAGACAAAAACAAGCTTTAAACAGAATTACAAGTTCAGAAGGAAAGAATTACATAAAAAAGCTTTAAACAGAAGACACAAGTTCATACTTAAACACAGAAAAAAAAAGAATTACATAAATATGTTACACTTAAATATGTTACACTTAAATATGTTACACTAAAACATAAATACAAGTTCAGACTTAAACACACAAACAGAATTACAAGTTCAGACTTAAACACACATAAATATATTACACTTAAACCAACACAATGAGAGATCAATTTATCGTTGAACACTTAACACTTAAGCATTCAACATATCAGTGATCAATTTATCCTTCAAAGCTATTTCAAGTTCTGTGAGTGGTTCTCCTTTCTCCCTAAGAGCTAATAGACGTTCTAGTACTTTATGCTTCTCCAACATGCCTTTTTGAGCAATATCCTTCTGTTTTATTGCCCACATACTCTCAAAGCGGTGAAGTGATGATGTCTCACTACCTTCTGTATCTGCATTGTTGATATGCTTCTTCCCTTTAGCTTTATTGAGTTCCTTTGCTGCCTTTACACCCATTGGCCTAGCCTCAGCTTCTTCCTCTGCAGATTCACCACCAACTTTCCTCTTCTTTGAAGAAGCTCCATCATCAGTTTTTAAAGAAGTTGAACACCATTTTTGATCGTACCTGAGCTCTATCCAGCAATGTTCAAGATTGAACTTCTTCTTATAGTCATGCTGGTAGATCTCATAGGTTGTCCTCATCACATCACCATCATTTTGCCCTGATATTGGGTGTCTGCTTGCAGTCATAAACGCCCCTACAAACTTACATACCCCATCATTGATCTTCTGCCACCTTGTTTTAAGGCTTTTTGGTTCTCTATCCTCAAATCCTTTAAGCCTTGCAGAAGCATTAAAGTAGGCTGCTATTCTTTTCCAGAAAGTAACGAGCTTCTGCTCATTACCAACAACACAATCCTTACTTGTGTTCAACCAGGAGCTACACAAGATCACATCTTCTTTAGGAGTCCACTTCTTTCTCTCTTTACGTCCCTCTGGTACAGCATATGGAGCTCCAACTTCTACAACATCATTATCTCCTACAGCCTCATAAACCTCTGTATAAGGGACTTGGATACTAGGAGAACTACAACCCATAGGGATATGTGTTTGTTCTTGGCTACTTAATAGATCTATGAAGTTAGCTGAGTTGGAATATAGATCCATGAGTTTTTTAGAGAGGTTTTAAAAGTTCAAAGAGTTTTTGGTTTCATGTTATGGTTAACAAAGATGCAAGATGTTTAATATATAAAAAAGATTATTAACTTTGGTGGTTGAAGCATTGAATGATAGTTAAGCTAAACATAACTTGCTTAAATTTCATTTATCAAACCAACCAACCACCAAAGCACATCAATCTATTCTAAGCAGTTGACATTCATCACAAACCAACCCTAATCCCTATAGTAATCAAAGCAGTTCACATTCTTCACAAACTAAAGCTAATCATATTCTAACCATAAGCAACTTAACTATCACTACAAAGGAACAAAATTATGTCAACTAAAAGTTTCTAAAAGAGTATATCAATTTCAGACATGATTTTCAAGAACCATATTTGACCACGTTTCTCCTATATAATATTTGTCTAAAATAATGAGTAATGAAAATAGAAAAATAAGTTTCTTTATAACTATAAATAGATAAACAAAATTGTACATCTTTCACTTATTTGGCAAACTTGGAGGGCTAAATTTACAATGGAACAAGTTCGAAATTGTGTAATGTATATAATAAACACACTAAATGATTCTATAATGTTCTATAAAGGCTTTTTAAAAATCTATACCAAAACAAATACCTTCTTCTTTGACTTTTCTAAGTAGGCAAAACAATGGTTCTTCACTTTACTCTTTTTCAAACCTATATACCTGCAACAACAAAAATGAGTTAAAATTCAATCAACAAGCACAAAAACAGAGTATTAGAGTAAATTGTTTTTTTCTTCTGAAAGTCTGAGAAAACAGAGTATCAGAGTAAACATAACAACCAATAAAATTGAATAAAACCACAAAAAGGAACATCATCAAGTTCTTACACAAGGAAATCATCTATGAGATTGTGTAAACAAACAATAAATCGAGAGCAGCTTTTCAAGTAGAACAATGATTACAGTTTCTAAATCAAAAAACAATGAACAATGAACAAACCCTAACCAAATCGAAAAACACCCCAATTCCAAAATATAGCAAACCCTAGCCAAACTCTATTTTCTCCACAAATCACATAATCAACTAAACATACCTCGATCCCTTGGAATAGATGATTCTTGTTCGCTTCATAGCTCCGATTTGAACCGGAGCTTCGCCGGAACTTCGTCGAAATCGAAAAATCGTTTTCTTCTCTGTTTTTTTTTCTTTTCGTTTCTTCTCCGACGAAACTGAATGAAAAGAAAAGGATTAAAAAAAATAAATCCAACTTTTCCCCTATGCATGACATGTGTCCGGTGCTTACTTCTAAAAACAATGCCTCATTAAGAATCGATACTTAAGTTTAATAATTATCTTCTATTTATTTTAATTGATAAGCACCCCTTAATTTTTTAGTAAGAGTCATCAATAACGATGGTCTAAGAGCCCCTATATTAATGCTCTTAAGATCCCTTAAGATCGGACACGTGTCCGATCGGGATTAGTCGAATTATTGTTTTTTTTTTTTTTTTTTTTTGGGTTTTGACTTTTTTTTTCTTCATTCTTCATTTCTTTTGTTTTCTCTCTCGACTCCTTTGGCGACGACGAAACCGACCGAAGATCTCCGGTCATCTACGCCGTGTAATCGTCGGAGGCTTCATGGCGTGAGATGGCGAGGCAAGGGAGATCACTATATGGGTGGATTGAAGTCGAAATCGAGTTGATTTGGGGCTAGGATTTCATCGATTCGATTTGGGGAAAAAAATTTCAATATGGTTTGTTAATCTCGATACACTTGATGATGTTTACTGGAATGATTCTGCTGGCGTTTTAGACGAGATAAAAGAGATCAGTTCGCAGATCAGCAGTGTTGTGGAATCATTGCGTAGGAAAACATTGTGCAATATCTATCCAGGTCTCCATGACTTTTTCGTGAATGGATGTGGAGTACCTGAGACGCCTTCTTTTCAAGAGTACCTTAAAATTCTAGGGCAGTTCGCACATTATGTGTCGCCCTCATGTGCTGCCAAGGCTGTAAGTTATTTACTTAACTAGAATTGTCTCGTCCTATTTAGATGTCATCTGCTTTCTTCTTTGCTAAAGTGTTAAATTTATGTCTAGGTCTTCAAAATTTTTCTGAAGTGGAGTGATGACTTGAACTCTGGCAAATCGTCCGAAGATGTTGTTCATTTTAAAGAGAGACTTTCATAGCTCGAGTACAATGTGCTTCCTACTGAGAATGATAAGTGGGTTTCCTTACACTCTTCGTTTGGCCTCGTCTGTTGGTGTGATGATGAGAAGTTGAAGAAGAGATTTAAAAAGAAGGATAATATACAGTTTGTTTACTTTGGGGATAACGCTGACAAAGAGCAACAAGTGCTTCAACAAAAAGCGTCTGTGTTGATGCACAGCTTGGGCATTCCAAGTATTTCCGAGGTTACTAAGATTCAGTCTGAACTGTAAGATTAAGCCTTCTTGAATAATGTTTATATTTTTCTCTGTAACCGTATGAAAAAACCACATCTTATAGCTTTAATGTTTGCCTGGGTAGGAACTTATGTATGTCTCATTTTCTACGAAACCTTTGTGTCTCTTTTATGTATCGGTTGTGAACAATGTTTTTATGTAATTTATTTTTATTTTTAATTGTTTTTTAATATAATAAAAAATTATGTTTTATTATTAAGATTCATAGATTAAGATCTATCATTGGACTGGAAAAACAATAAATACACTAAAGTTTCTTAAGAGTATAAAGTTTGATTAAATTTAAATTTAAAATTTAAGTAAGCACTTATGGCAAGATCCACCATTGTGGATGTTTTTAGCATGTGGGACCTACTAAATAATTAAGATCTAGATCTTATATTTCTTATTTAAGATCCAGATCTTACACTATTCATGGGTCCTACTGTATACGTGGCGGCCCATGTTTGGTGCGTTAAATTTTTTTTTTTTATGCCAATTTTTTGTGGACCCGCTGAATAGTTAAGAAATTTTGTGGATTTATCTGTTGGAGATGCTCTAAGAGACCTTCTAAGCAAGAGCCATAGATTATACTTTTTACAAATTTTAATTTATTTTTGAAAGACTAACCCATAAAGTAGTAACTATTGAGAGTTGGTGTTGGGCGAGTAATTCGCTTATGTTAAAAAAATAGAGTCAGTGAGTCACCACACATTTAGAACATGACACATTGATAACTTTTAAGATTTGTCACTATTAAGAAAGATTCAGCTAATCTGTTATATATACATCTTGATTACTTGTGGCTAAAAAACACATATTTTGTTGAATGGAGCTAGGTGCGCAATACCATCCGAAAATCTAAAATTGAACTAAATTTTAAATAATTAGATAGTCTATTATATGCACATAAATTGAAGAAAACAATAAATTTCATTTTAATTTGCAGTAAAACATAGAAATTCGACCAACAAGTTCTAATTATATCATAATATTCTATAACTTCTTAATAAATTTAAATAAACATGGATGAAAATATCATTTATATATTTATCAAAAAATCATTTATATGATTATATCGTTGGTAAGCCTCTAGAGAATAGGAGACACGAAAAATCTAGCCATTCAAATTATTTTTGGTGTCAATAAGATCTAGTCACTTGTAAAAATGTTTAAGGTAGCTACTTCATATAATTTGGAAGAATTGAGTTTTGCTTACATATGATATTATGAGTGATTAATTATATACATGAGAAAAAATTATCAATATAAACTTTGAAACCCATATGGTTTATAAAAAAAATAAATTATTATCGAGGCATTGTAATTTTTTTTAATTAATTTTTATATTATCATTAACAAAACAATAAGTACGAGCCGAGCCGAGCCGATAAGTATCAAACCTAAACACTGAAGTATTTCTTCAAATATATAACAGAGAAAGACTCTTTGCATATCTCTTGAAATCTGTAACGTCCTCTGATCTCTACATATATATATATATATATATATATATATCTTCTTCTTCATTTCTCAATCCTCTGTGTAAACTTTCTCTCTCTCTCTAAATTCTCTGAAACATATAAAAGCCCAGAGATCGCAATCAAACTCGGTTATGAGGATCGTACGTGCGACGGAGAAATTCTCGGCGGATCTGAGAGATTTCATGTGCGCCGCCGTGCAGAGGAGGAGAGACGACGACGGATTCCGTGGCTACGGTGGTGGAAAATCGAGAAACGCGACGGATCTGGATATCGACGGAGGAAACAGACTGGTTTGCGTAACAGGCGGAGTATCGTACCTAGGTCGTGCCATTGTTAAAAGGCTCCTTGTTCATGGATATACAGTGAGAATCGTCATTGATTGTCCTGGTAATATTTAAATTTTGATTAAAGTGTGATCTAATATTAATATATTGAGTATTAATTTATAAAATAAATATTTAAGAAAAAGATAAATTTTAGTGTAATTTGATTCAGATTCTTTATAATTTATTTTGTAATTGGAAGATTTTGCTAACAAATGTTGAAAATGTCAATTAAATTTTGATTCTTGAGTTATACTTCATAAATACTAAATAATCGAGTAGTAATTTATATAAATTTTAATGTAATTTGATATTGATTTTTTTTGGAAGGTTTTGTTTATAATTATAGAGAAATGTAGATTTTTGTTTGATTTTTTTTTTTGTTTGTGGCATTTTTGAAAAAATGGCAGAGGAAGAAGAGAAAGTGAGTGAAATGGAAGCAGACGCAGAAACGGCGTCGTTTAGCAACAGGATAACTTCGGTAATATCAAGATTAACTGAGATGGAGAGTTTGATTAAAGCGTTTGACGGCTGCGTCGGCGTTTTCCACACAACTGCGTTTGTAGATCCTGCTGGAATCTCTGGTTATTCGGTATGTTTTTTAAAAAAAAATATTTATACCATTTTTTCTAAAAAAATACGTATATTCGTGCGTATTTGAATAAATGTAGGTAACGTATATTTACTCATGCATACGTACATACCATACCACATTTAATGTGAAAGGACCAAAATTGCATCCCACTTTTAATAGTTTGTATTCCCAAAAGCATGTGTGTGTTTTTAAATGAGATTAAGTTTCATACATATTCTTTTAAAGTTGTATTTTCTTCGTGGTTCAGATAAAGTTTACATTACTAATAATCACATTGTTAAGAGAGAGGTGTCATGTGTGAATATTAGAATATATATTATATTCCAAGTTTGTTAATAAAGTGGTTATATGAGTTGTGGTTGGTACTTAGCAATTACTTTTAGATTTCTCAATGTTTGTTTAGTGTAAGTACATATTTTTCAACTATAAAATTTCAATGCTCTATATACATTTTTTTTTTTTGCTTTTCATGAGCTTAGATTTTGCATATCTTTTTGTTTTAATATATTGGAAAAGATGTGTGGTTTCTCTCTATTTTCGTTGTTGACATTTTTTGACAATATATGATCTTTAAGTAACCATTTGAATATAGTAAATAACTTAAGTAGCAATATTAAATTTATAAATACAATTGTAGAAATAAAATATATTTGTGAGTTAAACTGTAAACTTCCACTAGACATTTTTTCTCTACCTACTGATAAGGGACATGTATCTATAAAAAAAGGATGTTGTATTAATTTTATTACAATGTGATTGGTTCATGTAACTTTTATCTATTAGTCACTACTAATTGAAACGTGTACGAACCAAAAGTAAGCATTAATATTCATTTTTCTCATATTGTTAATAATGTTGTCTGTTTTTTTTTTTGAAGAAATCAATGGCGGAATTAGAAGCAAAAGTGAGTGAGAATGTAATAGAAGCATGTGCAAGAACATGTTCAGTGAGAAAATGTGTATTTACATCATCTTTATTAGCATGTGCTTGGCAATACAATTTTCATAACTCTCTTATCAATGAAGAAAGCTGGAGCGATGAACAATTCTGTTTCGATAATAAGGTGTACAAATATCTCATGTGTTACATATATATAAATAAATAAGCTCTTTAAATTTTTTTAAAAAAACATTATATAGAAAATACCATAGTGAAATAACAATAATTTTCCATTAATTTCAACAGCTTTGGTATGCACTTGGGAAACTAAAAGCAGAGAAAGCTGCGTGGAGAATCTCAGAAGCAAAAGGGTTAAAAATTGCAAGTATATGTCCTGCTCTTATCACTGGTCCTGATTTCTTCCACGTTAATTCCACTTCAACCTTGGCTTATCTCAAAGGTAATACACAAAACCATATATTATATTATATTAATCAATGAAGGGAAATTCCTTAAAACACAAACTAAAAAAGGTTTTAAATTCCAAAATAACATCACTATTTAAATTTTTCTTTAATTTTTTTTTTTTTGCTAAATAATTCCAATTTAACATTTTAAAACTATTTAATGTTTAAGATTTAATTTTGAAATATATAGTGGTTAGTTTTTGAATTTTTACGGTTTAATTTTAAAAGTTATAAACAATTTAATTTTTTTTATAATGTTGGATAAAAGATCTTTTAGTACTCTTTTTAATGTAAAAAAAACTTGTAATACTATTTTTGTCCTAAACATAAGATGGTATATACCTAAAAAAGGAATAAAGGTACAAAAGTAATGGTGTTATCATAACATTCACATATTTTGTACCTACTCAAGGCCTTAACGAGTGGTCTATTTCAATAGAGACACAAAAACAACTAACATGAGTTTGTTTTTTTTGGACTTTTACTTTGTAGGAGCAAAGGAGATGTATAGCAATGGATTATTAGCGACAATAGATGTTAACAGATTAGCTAAAGCTCATGTTTGTTTATGGGAAGGTTTGTGTAATAAAACCGCGTTTGGTAGATACGTTTGTTTCGACACTATTCTCTCTAGAGATGGTGCTCAAAAACTTGCTAAAGATATTGGTGTTCAAGTGGAAAAGATTTGCGGTGAGAATAACGTTTTAAACGCAAACGCAGAAGAAGAAGAAGATTCTTGTAATTTACAAATATCAGATAAAAAGCTTTTAGATCTTATGTCAAGAACTCTACGAAGTTGCTATCATGAAAGTTTAAGTTAGATAGAGAGACAACTATATAGATCTCATAAAAGGAGATGTTTTAATAATTATAATAATTATTTATTATTTTTTGAACGAACATGATCCTTAATTTTGTGGGAGGGGTAGGTGTAGGTAGAGTTGGTATTTCGTATGAAATATTATTTAAATTTGCAAATATCTTTTTCCAATTTTGTGTAGCTAAACAACAAAGTCAATAACGAACAAATAAAGCCAAATCAATCATTTTATTCATTTTTTAAAAAATATTATTTTATCAAATAATTTTGCTACACACAATGCAAAATTGTTCATCGACCAAAACTATCCTAACATGCAATGCGCTTATTAATGGGCCTATTTAAAACCACTTACTATTGGGCTAAATATGAAGCCCAATAACAAATGTCAAGGTGTGTATTTTAGCATGTTCCCAGTTATTATTGACTATCATGTTCTAACGTGCGCCGTCCGCGCACAATACCTCTATTCTCGAGACTTTGTGATCTCTTCTGCTTCTAGAAAAAACGACGGATTCTCTACGATTTCTTAGAAATCGGCGTTGAAGAAAAAATGGAGAGCGAGACGACTCGAGTGATGGTGGCGGTGAACGAGTCGTCGATGAAAGGCTATCCACACGCGTCTATAAGCTCCCAAAAGGCGTTCGAGTGGACACTGAAGAAGATCGTTAGATCCAATACTTCTGGATTCAAGCTTCTCTTGCTTCACGCTCAAGTCCAAGACGAAGACGGTTCTTTCTACTTCTCTATCTCTCGTTTCTCAGATTTACTTGAATCTGTGTTCTATACTACATAACGATTAGATCTGTTTTGTTGTGGTTTGGCTTTAGATCACTGAGGAATAGACTCTCGTTTTTAGCTGCTTTTGAGGATCGTAGAGTCCTTTAATTCAAGTTTCGTAAGGATTGTGTTTTGTGATTCTGCTTAGTGTTTTGCTTATAAGAATGGTTTTTGATTTGATTTTAAAGGGAGATTGTAGAGAGTTCTACTCATTGGTATAGATTTGAGAACAGTGTGTTCTTGTTAGAATACGAATTTTACGATACAGGAAGCTGATCGTCTTGCTTGTTTTTTGATGATGAATATTGGGAACCAGGTTTCGATGATATGGATAGCATATATGCTTCTCCTGACGATTTCCGACAAATGAGGGAGCGTAACAATGCCAAAGGGCTTCACCTTCTTGAGTTTTTCGTCAAGAAATGTCACGAGATTGGGGTAAAAAGACTCTTTCACTTGTCGTTGTATCATAACATCACAAAAAACCAAACAATAATTTTTGAGGGCTCTTATACATGTAAGTTGTTAAAATTTGTAGGTTGGTTGCGAAGCGTGGATCAGGAAAGGTGATCCTACGGAAGTGATATGTAATGAAGTGAGGCGTGTGAGACCAGATTTTCTGGTTGTGGGATGTCGTGGTCTTGGTCCATTCCAAAAGTACGTACAATCCTTCTTCACGCATACATCAAACATTTATTCGCATATGAACTAGCGATTTGGTTGTTTTGGCATAGATTCTTTATGTAGTTTCAAATGCCTTATGGGTTTAGGAATAATATACAGATCAAGAATGAGCTTATCTATTAGATTTTCCGCAACCTATTTGATGCATTTGATGACACCTCATGATATCAAACAACTTTAAAGTTGCGAGTTTTTTGTTTTGGTGCTGTGATCATAGATGAATTAAACACTGCATATGCTCGCAAATCAACTCACACTTGTTATAATCTGACAGGGTATTTGTTGGGACGGTGAGTGAGTTTTGCGTGAAGCATGCAGAATGCCCGGTCATCACAATCAAACGCAGTGCTGAAGAAAGTCCGCAAGATCCAGCTGATGACTAATTCCCCCAAAAAGCAACACAAACCGCGCGGACGCGGTGCTCTCTTGTGTGCATATTGATTGGTAAGTGCGTATGTAGTTGTAGTGGATAATCTGTGATACACACGTCTTCATCAGATATAATTGTGTGTGCAGTGCCTTTGTGTGTGTGCAGTGCCTTTGTCTTCATCCTCTGAACATCAAAACAGTAGTTCCATTATTTGTTTGCTTTATCTTTTGACGTTATAGTGTCGTGCATGCATCATCATAAACTGTTGGATAAGCAGACGCAAGCACACAACACCAAACAAGCAATTTAGACACTAATTAAAAGAGGTAACGTAGTCCATTTAACATAAGACTTATCACATATCCGTAAAACGTGTAAAATAGTTTCAGAGACTAAACACACACATAAACATGAAAGAAACGTTTAAACATCAGACACA
The DNA here is from genome assembly GCA_963556525.1 of Cochlearia excelsa. Lineage (NCBI taxonomy): Eukaryota > Viridiplantae > Streptophyta > Magnoliopsida > Brassicales > Brassicaceae > Cochlearia > Cochlearia excelsa. The sequence continues at coordinate 25,288,313 of OY748330.1, forward strand.
AAACTTGTTTCTCTTCTCCACAGTCACTAATGGTCTCTTTCAAGTGCAAAAACTCTTCCGCCGGCTTTATCATTAGGCCTACACACATCAAATTGAACTGTGTGATCAGTGTATTCATGAACCATATCTGAAGTGAACATATACTTGTCGCCACAATTCCTTTCAATTTTCTACTTAGAATATTATACAAAATGAAGTATTTAGTTAATAACCTTGCTAGCGATGTTGTTGGAGAGCCAATCAAGGCCTTCATAGAGACCTTCCCCAGATGTGGCACAAGTGCTTTGAATGTACCTGTTAAACGATAGAATAAACATAAAAGTTACATTCAAACCCCCACTAAGGACTAATATTCTAGAGAGAAGATGACTTTACCAATGGCGTTGGCGAAGAGAGTGAAGGCCAAGCTTGTCAGTTATTTCTGCAGCATTCATCGCATTAGGAAGATCTTGCTTGTTTGCAAAAACAAGGAGGACAGCATCCCTCAGTTCATCCTGCAAAACAGTGTTTTTAAAATCAAGATTCTATGTAAAGATGTTTCTGTCTTTCAAAACAAAAGCAAGAAAGACAAGCTAACCTCATTCAACATGCGATGTAACTCATCCCTCGCCTCCACAACTCGGTCTCTGTCATTGCTATCAACCACAAATATAAGACCTTGAGTGTTCTGGAAGTAGTGCCTCCACAACGGACGAATCTGTTTTTCAAAAAAGTTGCATTCTAAATGTCAAAACGAATGATAAAATAAATACGACAAACACTCATAGACACTTGAAAAGGAGATAAGACCACATGAATGTAGAATTTTATCATTATATAATTGAGCTTGCATGATACATATAACAAGCTTGAAAGAAAACAGACGCAGAGATTAAAGTATATAGTATATACTATGATCTAGGCAAAAGACTGAAGAATGTGTACCTTGTCCTGACCCCCAACATCCCAAACAGTGAAGCTAATGTTCTTGTATTCAACAGTCTCCACATTGAATCCTTCAAATGAAAAGCGAAAAACATAAATAAATAGCAAAACCAGAGCAGAGAGGATTACGTAAAACCACCAGAGACATACATACATACATACAAAGTAAACTAAGAAACACAAAAAAAACAATATCTAAACATACAATGACCAAGACTCATAAGGAATTCTTATAAATTTACCGATGGTGGGGATGGTGGTAACGATTTCGCCAAGCTTCAGCTTGTACAAGATAGTGGTCTTACCAGCAGCATCAAGACCTACCATAAGTATCCTCATCTCTTTCTTTGCGAAAAGCCGGCTAAACAGCTTCGCGAAGCTAAGCCCCATCTTTCTTTTACCTAATAATTTCCCCCTTTATATCTTAATCACCACAAAAACAAAACACACAATCCACGATCATGTCAGATCCAAACAATCTCAAACACAAAAATTCAAACCAAACTACAACAATATAGACAATCATAGCCTTGAATAAAGCTCAGTGACGGAAAATTTATATAAGGACAACGAATTCAAAGTATGAATCGACGAATTAAGCTTGTGATACTAAAATCAGCCTATAAAATATCGATCAATCTCTTGATACTCTAACAACGATGGAGATCTAAACCGAGAAAATCAACATACACGAAAGATAATTCAGAATATGAATCTGAGAGGAGTTATCACGCGAGGAAGAAGAAGAAACTTTACCTCTCGAAGAAGCTCTGAAGAAGGATCTTATCGTAGAGCAAGCCGCGAGTTTCGATGAACAAAATGTCTCTCTCTCTAATAACAAATTATATTAACGTTATAACCCCTGAAATTTTAGATAATAATTTAATAAGTAGCCACTTTTAGATATTTTGTTTATTGCAGCTTTGTCCCTGTAAATATAGCTTTATTTCAGATTTCACTCGAGAATTTTACAACTGTTGTGACTTGTCCATAAAAGTTTTATTATAATAAGCCCATGTTGTTCAAAGGCCCAATCTCGTGTGTAACAAACGGTCGAGTAAATACGACGTCGTTTATTTAAAACTAACTTTTGTCGCTTTGTGCTGACCTGGCGATTTCGTAATGTAGATTTCCCTTTTTGTCTGACAAACTAACACTACAAGAAAGTGAGGAACGAGAAATTATATACGCCACGCTTCATTATACGTTTCCTACTCCACAAAATGTTAACCGTCCGATTATTACGTGTCAAATCATCTCACTTTTCGTCACCTAAATCTGACCGTTATTATAGAACCTTACCATACACCCAACCATAGGGAATAATTTTCAAAAACCTTAAAGGCAGTCAACACAAATGGCGTGACTCTAAGTTATGCCAACCAATACACGCCACGTGTTCAGATACTCTTCCTTGAGCGCGGACGTGAAAACTAACTATCAACTATAACTTTTAAACTACCTATTGGCTATTGGGTTCCGCTTCCTTGAACAGAGAGAAAACTCATAGAGAGAGAGATAGAGAGACAAAGTTTTCTAGTGTTTCTAGTTGCTGCTGACACATGACGGTTAAGCGAAATTGCATCGGAGATATTCATTCAGGTATGACGGCGCCACGGCGAACTTGGCGGCTTCCTCTTTTGTTAGGACCGTTATAGTTTACAATATATTGTCTGCCTGAATCTATGTTATAACTTAACCGGAGTTGATTATTAGCTAAGTTTTTTTTTTCGCGGCTCTTACTTGCTAGATTTTCTAACCTGTCTCTGTTGCTTGATCATTGCGTTTGTGTGTAGATTTAATTATTAAAAGCTATGTAATGTGTAATATTTGGATTGTGTGTTTGTGCCCTAAACAGATTGATGAAAATTGGATTTAAGTTATTGAGAATGGCTTCTGTAGGAACATTAGTTTCTTCTATGGCTACAAAAGTGAACGATGCTTCCTTGTGTGCTGAAAAACTACCTGAAGGGATTAATGAGATGAAGATAAAAGATGATAAGGTTCAAGAATTCACATTCAATAACTTAAGCTTGAACAGGCTTGGCCTTTTTTTACTTTGGTACTAACATTTGTGCCATGTTTGGTTTTTGCTGAACTCTATTAGGAAATAGAAGCAGCTGTGGTTGATGGGAATGGGACAGAAACAGGTCACATTATTGTTACGACCATTGGTGGTAAAAATGGTCAGCCTAAACAGGTTAGCTTCTCCTACATTATATTGTCTATGAACATTATCTTGAGAATAAGTTGACGAAAAGATCATTAGTGGCGCAAATGACTAAACTGTTCGCATGAAAACTAGAGAAAATGCACAGTGAGTAATGTGTTGTAAGGTCACTGCTAACTTTTGTTCTGTTGCAGACCATAAGTTACATGGCAGAGCGCATCGTTGGACAAGGTTCATTTGGAATCGTTTTTCAGGTTGGGATTTGGTTACATATACTGAGAATTTTGTTTTTCTAAGTAAATGGCTGGTGCAAAGGCTCGATGTAGACATCTTTTTGTGATCTTGTTATTTGTATGATGCAGGCAAAGTGTTTAGAAACAGGGGAAACAGTTGCAATAAAAAAAGTTTTGCAAGACAAGAGATATAAGAACCGCGAGCTGCAAACCATGCGTCTTCTGGATCACCCTAATGTTGTGTCTCTCAAGCATTGCTTTTTCTCGACAACAGAGAAAGATGAGCTGTATCTCAATCTTGTCCTTGAATACGTTCCAGAGACTGTTTATCGCGTCTCAAAGCACTACAGCAGGGCAAACCAGAGGATGCCCATGATATATGTTAAACTCTATACCTATCAGGTAAGTTTTTGTTTAACCTGTGAGAATATGTATATTCGATGTTGTTTTTAGTGATTACTTAAAAAGTTTGCCTCCTTCCTGTTGTGGATGCAGATCTGCAGAGCTTTGGCATATATTCATGGCGGAGTAGGAGTCTGCCACAGAGACATAAAACCACAGAATCTTCTGGTTCGTGTCTTAATTTGAAAATGTGGGTAAAAAATTATGATCTACATGCTGCTGCTTGATTAATCTTTTGCTCCTCGTAGGTTAATCCTCATACACATCAGGTCAAGCTCTGCGATTTTGGTAGCGCAAAAGTTCTGGTATAGCATCTATCATGAATAAGAGATTAATTTATGTTCCTATGAAAACAATGTCACTAGTCCTGACCTTTGCTGAATAGATGAATAAAGTAAACTGAAGTAACCTTTATTGCTATGCAACTCTGTAACAGGTCAAAGGTGAACCAAACATCTCTTATATCTGCTCCCGTTACTATCGAGCACCTGAGCTTATATTTGGAGCCACAGAATATACAACAGCTATTGACATATGGTCTGCAGGCTGTGTTCTTGCTGAATTACTCCTCGGTCAGGTAATAAATTTCCACCGTTTATCCTGACTGAATTGTTGAGCGATGTCTAAAGCCGTGTGTTCCCAATCTTTTGTGTAGCCACTGTTTCCAGGTGAAAGTGGAGTCGACCAGTTAGTTGAGATAATTAAGGTACTTAAACCGAAACACGTGTACAATTCTCATAGTCACCTTAGCTTTTGGTGTATTGAACACGGACCGATGAGTGCCATTTATCTTTTACAGGTTCTTGGAACACCGACACGAGAGGAAATCAAATGTATGAACCCAAACTATACTGAATTCAAATTTCCTCAAATAAAGGCTCATCCTTGGCACAAAGTAAGCAACACACATCTTCACTCTCTTAACATTCTTCGTATTCTTTCGCCCTGCTGATCGAATAAACTTGTTGTTGGTTCAATAAGATATTCCATAAGCGTACACCACCAGAAGCTGTCGACCTTGTCTCAAGACTTCTTCAGTATTCTCCAAACCTCAGATTAACTGTTGTAAGCCCATCAAACCTTGTTATCCCATCATGTAATATACCAATTGATTTCGATAAACTGTTTGGTTTGATTCAAAACTATTCCAATACTTGTGTATTGTAAGATGGAGGCAATAGCTCACACGTTCTTCGACGAGCTACGTGATTCCAATACACGACTACCTAATGGTCGTCCCTTGCCTCCTCTCTTCAACTTCAAACCTCAAGGTTCGTCTCCTCCAAAATATAAAAAAAAACATATGCAATGTGTTGGTCGTTTCTAAGGTGTGTATTATGTTGTGTGAAATGTGTAGAGCTTAAAGGAGCAAGCTTAGAGTTGTTGTCGAAGCTTATACCTGACCACGCACGAAAACAATGTTCTTTCCTCGGTGTCTAAATATATGTACACATGCTTATGCTGGTAGATTCAACTAATTGAGTTAGCTTCTCATGACTACTACCTAGTTCAGCTTTCAGCTTTTATGTATATGTGACTGTTGTTTTATTGTTTCTTGCAACGGATAATTGTTTTACTAGTATTAAAAGCTTTGTACCATTAAGAGAAGCAAACCATTACCGGATCGGTTTAGTTGTGGGGGAAAAATCGATTGAAATAGAACCGTACCGGACCAAACCGGGATCGCTAAAACCCTTCTTTTTGTTTTTTGTTATCTGTCGTCTCAGTTTCTCACCGGTGCGTTTAAACCCTTTAAGCGATCTCTCTCTCTTCTCCGTCTCTCTCTCTCTCTCTTCTCCGCCTCTCTCTCTCTCTCTTCTCCGCCTCTCTCTCTCTTTTCTGCTTATTGTGTGTAATGACATCGATAGTGACTCGAGCTAGGTCAGCTTCTCTTCCGAATCTACTCGCATGGCGTGCTTTAGGTTTCCGCACCATCTGCTCCGGCCGCCTGACTCTCGCGCCCTCTGATTCAGGCTCGCCGGCTACGGCAGGTACGAAAATTTTGGAATCGTTTAAAGAGGAATTCGAAGTCGGGTCTCGCGTTGTCACGCTAGAGACGGGGAAGATCGCTAGATTCGCTAATGGTTCCGTTGTGCTCGGCATGGACGAGACGAAAGTTCTCTCTACTGTTACTTGCGCTAAGACCGATTCGCCTCGTGATTTTTTGCCTCTCACTGTATGTTTTACAACTGTTTCTCTTTCATCTCCGATTTTGAAGCTATTATGATTGTATATGTATATTTTAATTTCTCTTAAGGAACTGAGAAATTGTGTAGATATGTAAATATGTTTGGTTACTTTATGTTGTATGTTATTTGTAGAATTCTCATGAGGAGTCTGCGATCTTTCTACAAGAGGGCTTTGTCTTTTCTCTTGCTTTTTCTGTAATGGGTTCATGGTGTTTTGTTTTTAAACTTTGTTGTTATACTGTTAGGTTGACTATCAAGAGAAGCAATACGCTCAAGGCTTGATTCCGAATACGTATATGCGAAGAGAGGGTGCACCGAAAGAACGGGAACTGTTATGTGGCCGGCTAATTGATAGGCCAATCAGACCGTTGTTTCCAAAAGGGTTTTACCATGAGGTTCAGGTATGATGAAACTTTATAATTCCTTAGGAGATAGATCTATGTGGAAGTACTTTTTTCGGGTATCTTTAAATATGTAGATTTTTTCATATGCAGATTATGGCAAGTGTTCTGTCTTCAGATGGGAAGCAAGATCCGGATATGTTGGCAGCTAATGCATCATCGGCTGCGCTCATGCTATCAGATATTCCATGGGGAGGGCCCATTGGAGTCGTCCGCATAGGAAGGATAGATGGATACTTTGTTATCAATCCAACTATGGATGAGGTAAGAAGCTGTATATTGGTATATTCCAACACCTGCAAAAGTGTAGTCTCTTTCTCATTTTATGTAACTTTTTGTGTGGTCAATCTCTGTGTAGCTTACATCAAGTGATCTGAATTTGATATATGCTTGCACAAGGGATAATAGTTTGATGATTGATGCTCAAGCCCGTGAAATCTCAGATGAAGATTTTGATGCAGCTCTAAGGGTAGCTCATCCAGAGGTATGTTTGAGAATTGAGAACTTTGTTGGATATTCTAGTCCAATGTAATATCATATATATTCTGTTTTTACACAGGCTGTTAAGTACATCGATCCCCAAATAAGATTGGCTGCCAAAGCTGGGAAACAAAAGAAGGAGTACAAATTGTCCATGCTTTCTGAGAAAACTTTAGAAAGAGTGACTGACTTGGCTGCAGCCCGTATTGAATCCGTCTTTACTGATCCTTCTTATGGCAAGGTGCGAGCTAACTTGTTTCTGCCTTAACATTTGAGTGTCGTTTGGGCTGATAAGTTTATATATACAGTTTGAACGTGGAGAGGCTTTAGATGATATTGGAAAATATGTGAAAAAAGTATTTGAAGAAGAGGGCGATCTAGAAAGCTTGAGCATTCTTCCAAAGGCTGTTGATACAGTAAGGAAGAAGGTAATCGTTGTAAATTAACACTTGGAAATATGCTCTTGTTCCTCTTTGGTTTTATTTTGTCGATCGTGCTCTGAAAAACTTGACATAGAACTTAGTCCTTTGAATCTAATGTAAGATGCGCTTGCCCTCTGGTTCCCCATCTTACTACCTTTTCCCTCTGAATATCAGGTAGTTCGTTCAAGGATGATATCAGATGGATTCCGAGTCGATGGGAGACATCTTGATGAAGTGAGGCCCATCTATTGCGAATCACGTTACCTACCTGGGTTGCATGGGTCAGCACTTTTCTCACGTGGAGATACACAGGTTTGTGCTGAAAGTTCTGTTGCTTGGTGCATGATATAATATTTACTTCCCATTTCTCATAAATGTAGAACTTTTGACCCAACCAAAAAAGAAAAGAAATATAGTTCTCTTAGCCTCTTAGGTACTAACAAGATAAACGAAATCCAAATTTTCAGAACGTAAACAGTGTGACATACTAAAAGGAGGTAAGTTTTTAGTTTTTTGGTTGCTTCAAAGTTGTAGGCCTGGAGTAGAAGAGACAAAGCTAAATCTTTTCAACGCATTTGCTCAGAATCCTACTTAATATTTTTTGTATATCCGTTAATAGGTTCTTTGTACTGCCACACTTGGAGCCCCAGGAGAAGCACAAAGCTTGGACTCTCTTGTTGGCCCCCCTAAAAAGAGATTCATGCTTCACTACAGCTTTCCTCCATACTGTACAAATGAAGTTGGAAAACGAGGAGGTCTAAACAGGCGTGAAGTTGGTCATGGTAGATTTTTTTTTGGGTTTCCTTCTTTATTTGCATGTGATATTCTAGCTAACTTATTTCGAAAAATATTGCTGATATACATTGTATCTTTGGGTTTCGTTAGCTGGTTTGGGATTTCAACCTTCTTACTAGCTTACAATAGAAGAATGGGTGCATATTTTTGTTACATTTTCAGAGTTTAATTGTTTGTGCTTTGTTGTGCTTGATTGTGTTTTACACTTTCTGCAGGAACACTTGCTGAGAAAGCATTGCTAGCTGTCTTGCCCCGTGAAGAGGATTTTCCGTATACGGTTCGTATAAACTCTGAAGTCATGTCCTCAGATGGCTCCACGTCTATGGCAAGCGTTTGTGGAGGTAATTAGCCTCATTCACTCACAAGTTTGTATGTTTTTTGCTAATTCTTAAGTTCATGTGAAAGATTTATGTCTCAGGTAGTATGGCTTTGATGGACGCTGGAATTCCTCTGCGAGCTCATGTTGCAGGTGTTTCTGTTGGTCTTGTCACCGACGTTGATCCATCAAATGGAGAAATGAAATCCTACCGTATTGTAACCGATATTTTGGTATGTTTCTTCTTTACTTTGCTGATTTTTCTTTCCCCTTATTTACTATGTGAGGCAGTTGAGTATTTTCCTCATAGGCTAGCGTATCATTAGCAGTCCTTTGAACTATTCCCACTTTAACATTACCTTGTGTGCTTCTTATAATGATTGAAACCTTGTCATCTGAACCATGAGTAGCATTGAGTAGCTGAAATGGATTTCATGGACCTATACATTGACTTTTTAGGGCTTGGAAGATCACCTCGGAGATATGGATTTCAAAATTGCCGGCACACGAAAGGGTATAACGGCAATTCAATTGGATATAAAGCCAGCTGGTATACCGTTGGATATAGTTTGTGAATCATTACCACATGCTCGTAAAGCCCGTCTTCAGATTCTTGACCATATGGAGAGAGAAATTAGTGCCCCTCGGGAGCAGGATGGGGCATTTTCCCCTCGGCTAGGTTTCTTTCCCGCTTGTTTTTGATAACCTTAGCCAACAGATATTCCTTGATCAAAACTGAAGAATTATGTCTGTCTTGCAGCAACTTTGAAGTACACCAATGATGCACTTCGTAGCTTGATTGGACCTATGGGTATACTCAAAAGAAAGATTGAAGAGGAAACAGGTTATTTCTTGACTTTGACTTATCGCCATAGCTTCTTCCTTATGGCCTTTTAACACTATGGAATTGAAGAACTCAATTTAAAGTGGACAAGTCGAAAGCTTTTAAGAAAATACTCTCTAAAATGAAATGCATAAGCTTATGAATGATATCCACTTGGTTTAATTAGGATGATTTGAAGCTTTTCTTCCAATATATAAGTTTCTGCTATGTAGGTGCAAGATTGTCTGTTGACGATGGAACATTAACAATTGTTGCCAAGAATCAGGCTGTGATGGAAAAAGCTCAAGAAAAGGTATTTTTCAGCTAAATCGACTTTTAACTAATAGATGATGTTTCAGAGATTTGATTTTATGCATGTCCTTAGGTTGACTTCATCATTGGTCGTGAAATTGTTGTTGGTGGCGTTTACAAAGGCACAGTGACATCTATAAAAGAGTATGGAGCATTTGTAGAGTTCAATGGTGGTCAGCAAGGCCTATTACATATGTCTGAGTTATCTCATGAACCGGTAAGTTTTTCTAATAATAAAATGTGCCCATTTATTTCCTATAACATATAGTTTTCTCTAATTTCATCTTGAAGATTGGTAATGTTTCCGTCCATAAATACTTAGAAGTTACTGTGCTCATTTCTTTAGTCGCATTTTGGTTTTAACTAACTAACTAGTGTCTTATGCCCTCCAGATCTCAAAGATTTCAGATGTATTATATATTGGCAAGTTCGTCACAACGATGTGCATTGAAACCGATGTCCGCGGTAACATTAAATTATCTCTCAAAGCACTGTTGCCAAAACCCAAAGCATCATCTAAATCTGAAATAAGGAAGGTTGTGAAAGAGTCGTCTACCGTCTCCATAGAATCGTCTAGTGTTGGCGAAACAGTTGCAAGCATGCCCAGTGTCGTAGAGCCACCTCATAGTTCTAAGTTAGCTGTTCCTTCAGTTGTTATCCGTACTGCCGTGGAGTGTGATGAGGCAGAGAAATCTTCCCCTTTGGACAAGAAAACCAAACCCAAACGCGCAGCAACACCGAATGAGAGTAGTACTGCTTCAACTGTTTCTGATTCTAACCTTGTATCGCCTTCGAAAGCTAAGAAATCCTCTAGGAAGGAGAAACTATCAGAGAACAAAGCTGAAGAGGGTCCCTCGGTGAATTCCCAGACTCTGAAAATAGGAACAGAAACAACGGCCAAAGTCCAACAGGTTCGAACCCGTGGATTGGTTCTTGACTTAGGCGGTGGAATCCGCGGGATGTACATATTTGAGGTATGTTTTAGAGCATCCCCTTTGAATCGTTCTCCAAATACTATATGCTTGCATAAATGCGATTGTTTTGTTTGCTTACTATTACTATATATGTATATGATGAGTACAGGGCGATGAAGAGACGGAGTTTGAGATTGGAGACGCGTTGAAAGTGAAATGTACAAGTTTTAACAATAAAGGAATCCCTGTCATGGCTTTGCTTGACGACGCCGAGGTTTGATGGTAAGCTCTCTTTTCTCTTTGTAAGTTATTTATATGTTGTTGTTGATAGATTCATTGGCTTTTAATAGGTTATGCCTTGGAAGAAAATTAGGATAGTGGAACTAATTAGTTGTGTATTGTATGCTGTTGCAGGCTGAGTAGTGTTTTTTAGTTTGGTCTTTGTTCGGTTTAAGTAGAGCTATAACCGAACAGAATTAGAATCGAAGAGAAATTGAACCAGACCGGTGATTTTGGTGCGAGCCTTTTTTGTTTCTCTTTTCTCAAGAGGTTAAAGTTGTGGATGGTAATGTTTGGCGACGTAGGAATCCTACGGTAGGATCATGTTACTTATGGTAGGTGCGTAATGTAAGTTTCACCTTCTGTCTTATTTCTGATTTCTTTTAGAAAAGTAGAAATATCAAGGCTAAAACCAAACTAGAGATAGAGACAAAACACTCCTATGTTATTTGTCTGTAATGTATACTTTCTTTCTAAAATAACAAATTTGAAAATGATTGATAGATTAACGTAAACCAAATAAATAAAATGAGCACGATATTTTCCCTAAATAAACGTGACAATTTTCCCCACAGAAAAAGTTAATTATGTTGTTGACGACGTTAATAATTTAAGCCTTTTGGTATATATTTGTAGATTATTACCAGTAAACTGCCAAATGTTGCCTCTTCGGTAATTTACGTTCGTAAACATTTCAATTATAAAGAGGTTAAGATTCTCTTCATCGAGAGATTCTTAATTTCAAGAGTGAATGGATCCATCTAAAACGGTGTCGTTTTCATCTTCCACTGTCCCGGTGGATTCCGAAGGCCGAGCCACCGTATTCAAACCATTCTCTGTCTCCTCGCCGCACTCACGCGCCTTTCACCTAGCGTGGCTATCACTCTTCTCCTGCTTCTTCTCCACTTTCTCCATCCCTCCACTTATCCCCGTCATCTCCTCCGACCTCCGCCTCTCCGATTCCACCGTTTCCGCCGCCGACATCGCCTCTTTCGCTGGCTCAATCTTCTCTCGCCTCGCCATGGGCCCGCTCTGCGATCTAATCGGTCCAAGGATCTCATCGGCGATCCTCTCTTTCCTCACAGCTCCGGCGATCCTCTCCGCCGCATTCGTTTCGTCTCCGACTTCCTTCATCCTCGTCAGATTCTTCATCGGATTCTCCTTGGCTAATTTCGTAGCTAATCAGTACTGGATGTCTTCTATGTTCTCCGGTACCGTTGTTGGCCTCGCTAACGGAGTCTCCGCCGGATGGGCTAACGTCGGCGCCGGTATTTCTCAGCTCCTTATGCCTCTTCTCTACTCCGCGATCGCCCAATTATTCCCACGCGCAGTCGCGTGGCGCGTGTCTTTTATATTCCCCGCGATATTTCAGGTTATTACCGCCGTTCTCGTCCTCCTCTACGGCCAAGATACTCCTCACGGCAACAAAAAATCATCTAATCAAAACAAAATTAGAGATCCAGAAGAAGATAAACAATCCAACTTCGTCGAAATCCTTCGCGACGGGCTCGGAAATTACAGAGCGTGGATCTTAGCTTTACTCTACGGATACTCTTTCGGCGTCGAGCTGACGACGGACAACATGATCGCCGGCTACTTCTACGACCGATTCGGCGTGAATCTCGAGGCGGCGGGGACGATCGCGGCGAGTTTCGCGATCTCGAACGTCGCGTCGCGGCCTGCGGGAGGTATGCTCTCGGATTCGCTGGGGAAGAGATTCGGCATGAGAGGGAGGCTGTGTGGTCTATGGATCGTACAATCCGTGGCTGGGATGTTGTGTTTTTCACTCGGACGAGTCGACTCGCTCTGGTTCTCCATCGCCGTCATGTGGATCTTCTCTGTTTTCGTCCAAGCTGCTTCCGGTTTAGTATTTGGCATCGTTCCCTTCGTCTCCACAAAGTAAATTCCGGTTTAGTTTGGTTTAATTTTTAAATTCCGGTTTAGTTTGGTTTAATTTTTAAATTCCGGTTCGGTTTAATTAATTGGTTTATTATTTAGATCTCTTGGTGTGGTGGCGGGAATGACGGGAAGCGGAGGAACTGTAGGAGCGGTGGTGACTCAGCTTTTGTTGTTTTCCGGCGAGAATGTTAATAAACAGAGAAGCATTTCTTTTATGGGTTTAATGACTTTTGTCGTTTCTCTTTCTGTTACGTTTATTTACTTTCCACGGTGGGGTGGTGTGTTTTGTGGTCCTTCGTTATGTGACGAAACCGTTGATTATTCTCAGCGTCTCTTATTAAACGACGACGTGGAGGAAGATGATAATGTTATTAGTGGTAGACTACGTGCCGTTTGTTGATTCCCGCGTAACGTTATCATTAGTAGTAAGACTACGTGCCGTTTGTGTGTGTTTTTAAGATAAATTGAAGTAGATCCTTCACAATTTCAAAAACATATATAGTATTATGCAGATGCGCGGTTATATATTAGTATTGTACCAAGAGTTGCTACATTGACGATATTTTATCTTTTTCATTACATTTTTGAGTTATGTTTCCCCTTTAAAAGCTGTTATATGAACTATATATAGACACATGTTTGTGAAAGAAACGGATAGTAAACAACACAAAAGCTGTAATACAAGTTTATGTGAACATTGTACAGTGGTTTGCATTTTGTATTGCACGAACTACAGTCTACAAATAACTCAGACTTGTGTAGTACTGCAACATTTAAGGACATCAACATTGTACTTCTCTGACAGTACATACAATTCAAAGTTTCAAAGTTTAGTACTTGTAAATTTTATTTTGGTACTATATAATTTGATATCTCTATCTTCCATTGTCCCTATACTCCACATTTAGATAGAAATGGACCTCATAATTAAAATTCATATTATTCAATTTGGTCTAATGACTTTAGATAGAACGAGATATTTTATATTTTATTAGTTCCACGTCGTAAATACATGGAGAAAGACAACGAAAACCGAAACATAAAAAAAATGGGGAGAGCCTTAGATCAAAACCCACGGAGCCGTGCCATAAGCACATAGCGAACTATTCTTTCGCCTTTTACTAAAGAATACCGTGTGCTTGTCGTAGCAAGCGGCGTAAGCCTAATTTTGGAGGGTTGTCTCATATAGAGATTAACTCTATCAATTCATAAATTTGAAAAATTTTGTTCCAAAATTCGAAATTCTTAACTAAGCTAAACCTACATTATTGCTAGTTAGAAAATCTCATTTGAAGAGTGATTAGTGGGTTAAGCCAAGCCCTTGGACTAAAACAATGAATAGAAGATAAAGGCCCATTTAAGTCTCTAGGCCCAAACAGGTAACACAACGATGTTGATACATAACCGATCGAAATTATATTTCTTTTTGTATATATAAAATCATATACAAATTAAAGTGAGACCATTATTATTATATTATAATTATATAATGCAATTTTTTTTGGTTTATTTCGATCGATGAATACGGCTCTGTTTTTAGATAAACGGATAATGGATCTGATGAACAATAACGATACACAAGACGGCGATCACCGTGTCATCGTCGGCGATAATGATTCGGAGTCGAAGAGGGAAACGATGGTTCCTAGCTACGATTTCAAGCCTATCCGCCCTAACGCCACCGTCGGATTGTCTCACTCCGCTTTAGATCTCGCCGGATCTGTTAATTCCACGGCGGCTAAGGCTTGGGCTGCTTCTGATTTGCAACCCGTTTCAACCTCTTCCGCGAGAGTAATTAACGTTTCTCAAATCTCTTAATTAGATTTCGAATGTTTGGCTTAATAATGGAATCACTAAGATTTAGAAGAATCACCTCTTTGTGAAAATCTCTGGTTTTGTTATTTGGTAATAACTAATGAAGACTAGTTTTGTAAGCAACATCTTTTTTTTTTTTTTTTTTTTTACAATAAGCAACATCTTTTGTTTGCCTACACTTACACTATAAGGTTTTGTAGTATATTACCTGATTTTTGTTGTTGTAGTGTGTATGATCTAAATATGTTGTTTATGTTGTTTTGCTTATCTGTTTCATCATCACTTTTACTTAAAATCTTGCTTAGGATAATAATGACAATCATCACACTTTTGAAATCGGGGTTGCGCGTACTTATATCGATTTTTTGTTTATTTTTGCAGAGTTATGGTTCTCTTGACTCTATTGAAGCTTCAAAGCTATTTGCTGAGAAGGATCGAATCGCTCCTGAGTCTACGATTATATCTGAGATCGATAGGACGATGAAGAAACATGTTGATAACTTGCTACATGCCATGGAAGGCGTAAGTGCACGTCTAACACAATTGGAGACCAGAACACGGAATCTAGAGAACTTGGTGGATGATGTGAAAGTTTCTGTTGGGAACAGTCATGGAAAAACTGATGGGAAAATGAGACATCTTGAAAACATCATGTTAGAGGTAACTTAACCCTTTTGGGATAATGTAACTGAGATTAGCTTGAAATTAGTTCTTTTATGCACCGGGATTATAGTTATCTTTTGGTCTTTGAATGATACTTTTGTACCTTCTTTGTGTAATTTGTATTTAGGTGCAAAGCGGTGTACAATTGTTGAAGGACAAACAAGAAA